>OY756214.1:11473200-12783700 GCA_963576875.1 Acrobasis repandana
CCCGGAGACGGAATACCCAAAAATGGAGGCGACACTAGCCGATATAAAAACCACCGTTGGATCTCTGGCAACAGAGATCCACTATCTGAGGCAGGATGTTATGGGAGTAGTAGCCGAACGAGCGGCACCCCCCCAATCTCCCCAGGAAGAACACAACAGGCGGGAAGAGACCTCTTACAGCGACCTAAAAGAGGAACTCAAGGAGATGAGAATGGAGATGGAGCAAATGCTTCATGACATTCGAAACTCCAAACCAGCCTCAAAAGAGGAGATTGGGGAGGAGATCCGCGAGGCGACGGCTCCCATTATGACC
The DNA here is from genome assembly GCA_963576875.1 of Acrobasis repandana. Lineage (NCBI taxonomy): Eukaryota > Metazoa > Arthropoda > Insecta > Lepidoptera > Pyralidae > Acrobasis > Acrobasis repandana. Next base: position 11,473,514 of record OY756214.1, read on the forward strand.
AAGGCAAGACAGATATTAGACGGGGTTGAAGAGGTCAAAGATGTCGCCCTCACCAACTCGGCACTAAACATCGGGGTTAGTAGGGGCCTGGAGACGGAGATGGCTGTGGCCGACACTGCCGCTCAGATCGAGGGTATATTGAACCCGATAAGGGCGGACGTGGCGGACATAGCCACAACCTCCAGGAACTTTAAGAAAACCATGGAGTGGTACAACACCTCCATGAAGCAAACAACTGCAACCGCCCCGCAGACCAGCAGAACCTACGCCTCGGTGGCCAAGACAGTGCCACCCAAGCACCCGAACCACACGCTGATAGTCTCCAGCACGGACCCCAACAACACCGGGGACAAGGTGATGGAGACTATCACTAAGGCTCTGGACTTCAAAAACACCGGAGTCAAAGTGGACAGGGTGCGAAAGGCACGAAACAGCAAGGTTCTGCTGAGCTGCGAAGACAAAGAGGAAGCAGCTAAGATCAAGTGCCAAATAACCAAAAACAAAACGCTCAAGGTTCAAGAGGCGAAGCCGCTTAACCCACTAGTAAAAGTAAAAGGCGTAATGGCTTACCACAAGGACGAGGAAATCGTCGAGCACATAAGGGCGCAGAACAGGAAACTGTTCGAAAACCTGCATGGTGACGAATCTTCGATCCGAGTGAGGTACAGAAAACGAGCAAGGAACGCGCTTCAGTGTCACACAGTCCTGGAGGTGTCACCTGTCCTCCACAAGCGCATGCTCGAGGTGGGGGCGGTCCACATAGCTCTCCAAAGGAGAGAAGTGGAGGACCAGTCTCCCCTTGTGCAATGTGCGAAATGCCTAGGTTTTGGACACACCAAAGCACTGTGCCGGGAATCCACACAATATTGTAACTATTGCAGTGGATCCCATTCATGGCAGGAGTGCAAAACCAGGCAAGAGGACAGGCCACCAAAATGCAAGAATTGCAAGGACACCAAACGACCTGACATCTTCCCACACATGGCATTCAGTGATGAATGTCCTGAAAGATTAGCGTGGGACAGATTAGCGCGTTCCAAAATTACGTACTGCTAAGGGCAGCCAGGACGGTTTGGGCTCGGGGAACCCCGTCAGAAGAGGAGGGACCAGATTGGGGATAATACAATGTAATCTCCAAAGATCCAAGCAAGCCACAGCGGAACTACACAAGGTAGCGGAGGACAGGGGAATCGCGATAGCACTGGTGCAAGAACCGTACGTTGGAGCTAGCGGCAGTGTTAAGCAATACCCTGGCACTAGAGTAATCCAGTGCACCCGCAATATCCACAGTAGGAACCCAGTTAAGGCAGCGATAATTGTTTTCGGGGACCGGTTTAGGGTTATTCACGATCCACAGCTGGTCACCGAAACCGAATCGGCAGTCATGCTGGAGGCTGGCGGCTTTAGACTTGGAGTGGTCTCGGTATACTTCGACGGAGATGCCGACATAGGGCCCTACTTAGAGCGCACCAAAGCAGTATGTAACACTCTAAATACGCCAAATACAATACTAGCGGGGGACGTCAACGCCTGGAGCTACTGGTGGGGAAGTTCATCCGAGGAAACGAGAGGGACGGAATACTACGCCTTTATCAATGAAATAGACCACCATATCCTAAACACCGGAAACACACCAACCTTCGAGGTGTGGCGGGACGGAGTGCTGTGCACGAGTATTGTGGACGTCACGTCGTGCAGTTCGGCTCTTCTGGGGAAGATCAGGGAGTGGAAAGTCGATCGTACGCTGATCACATCTGATCATAATGCCATTACCTACACTCTGGAACTGGGGGAGAGGCTGCAACCCGTAGCGGCCCCCACAACTAGAGTGTACAACACAAAAAAGGCTGACTGGTTAGCGTTCGACGAAGCACTCCGGGCTTCTCTAGAGGAAAAGAACATCACACCAGAAGGAATAGAGGGAATTGTGTCCGGGGAGGAAATGGAGGTCTTAACAGAAGCCTATACAACAGCCATACGGGAAGCATGCGATCGTGCAATCCCGAAAATAGGCAAAAGGCGCAAGGGAACCGTCCTTCCCTGGTGGTCGGAAGAAATCGATCAGCTGAAAAAAGACCTCTTAAGGAAAAAAAGGAGGATAAGAAACGCTGCTCCCCACCGGAAGGAACACGTACTGCGTGAGTATCAAGAGGCCAAGGCGTTATACGCCAAGCAGTCAGCGGAGGCCCAAACTCAAAGTTGGAAGGAGTTCTGCACAAAACAGGAAAAAGAGAGCATGTGGGACGGAATCTACCGTGTCCTTAGGAAAACATCAGGTAGAAAAGATGACGTACTGCTAAGAGGGTCTGACGGGAAGACGCTAAATCCTAAGCAATCTGCCGACCTTCTAGCAAACACCTTCTACCCCAAGGACACGGTGGAAACTGATACCCCGCATCACACTCATCTCCGGAATCTTGTGCAGAACACACCCCACGAGATACAGGGAGAATTGAAAGAGGATGACCCACCGTTCACGGAGGCTGAATTAGAGGCAGTGCTACAAGAGCAAAACCCTAAGAAGGCACCGGGACCGGATGGATTCACCTCGGACATCTGCGCCAGGGCGATCCGCTGCGCTCGGGGAGTATTCATGGCAATAGCAAACAAGTGTTTGGCCATCTCCTACTTCCCGAGGCAGTGGAAAATCGCCCATGTGGTCATTCTTAACAAACCAGGCAAGGAAGATTACACCAGCCCAAAGTCCTATCGCCCTATAGGCCTGTTATCAGTGCTAGGGAAAACGTTAGAGAAACTTTTTGTTAAGAGACTACAATGGCACCTACTCCCAACTCTCAGCCCAAAGCAGTACGGTTTCTTGCCGCAACGTGGAACCGAGGACGCCCTGTATGACCTACTGGGACATGTTAACGCGGAGAGAGAAGCAGGAAGATCCGTAGTTATAGTCTCACTGGACATAGAGGGGGCCTTCGATAACGCGTGGTGGCCGGCTCTAAAGAACCAGCTAAGGCTCAGACGCTGCCCTAAAAACCTATGCCTGATGGTGGACTCGTATCTCGAAGACCGGAAAATAGTCGTAAACTATGCAGGAGAAACCAGCGAGAGGGAGACAACAAAAGGATGCGTACAGGGTTCCATCGGAGGCCCCACGTTCTGGAACATCATTTTGGATCCCCTCCTGCAAAGACTATCGGCTGAGGAGGTTTACTGTCAGGCATTCGCGGATGACGGAGTCCTGGTGTTCTCCGGGAAGTCTATAGAAGGGATGGAGGATCGCATCAACAGGGTGCTAGAATTGACAGTGGAATGGGGAAAAGAGAATAAACTTAACTTTGCAGCACACAAGACCCAAGCAATGCTGCTCACTAAGAAACTCAAGTACATCCCCCCCCATCTCACTATGTCCGGAACTACTCTGGAGCTCGTTGATGAGATCAAACTTCTCGGCTTAACCATCGATAGGAGACTCAACTTCAACTCGCACGTTCACAACATCTGTGCTAAAGCGGCTAGCATATACAAACAGCTAATATGCGCAGCAAGAGTCTCCTGGGGGCTTAACGGAGAAATCATCAGAACCCTATACGTAGCGGTAATCGAGCCCATAATCACATACGGGGCATGCGCATGGGCAAAGGCGTCTGAAGCCTTGACAAACAGAAAGGCACTCGATGCACTCCAGAGAGGCTTCGCACAGAGGATCAGCAGAGCGTACAGAACAACATCACTGAACGCAGTACTGATCCTGGCGGGAATCCTCCCACTGGACCTGAGAATCCGAGAGGTGGCATCCCTATACGAGGCGAAGAAAGGAATCTCGGCCGATTTCCTACCACCAAACCGTAGACTCGAGAGAATTGTTAAAGCCAGGGAGTTACCACACCCGGCCACTCAACTCCGACTTGAGTATAGTCTCCTCGAGGATATGACCGAGGCCACCCAGGCTGCCCTCCAGATTACAGGCCCGCAGGTGTACACTGACGGTAGTAAGATGGAGGGCAAGGTGGGAGCGGCACTTACGTGGTGGGAAAGCGGAAAGGAGACCAGACACGAAATCTTCAGCCTGGACCCAACGTGCACAGTATTCCAGTCAGAGCTATATGCACTCCACAGAGCGGTAATCAGAGCGATGGAGAGCGGAGAGGCAACAATTAACATTCTGAGTGACTCAAGATCGTCACTGGAATTGTTGTGTAGCCCGAGGCTCAGCCACCCTCTAGCCAAAATCATCAAAGAGTGCATAGCGGAAATACAAGCACAAGGGAGACGGATACGCTTATTCTGGCTCAGGTCACACGTGGGAACGGAAGGGAATGAAAGGGCGGACGAGCTAGCTAAAGAAGGGGCGTCAAAGGAGACCCCTTCACCCGACTACGCAGAAGTCCCGCTGTCATACGTCAGGAATAAGATCAGGGAGGAATCTATAGCCAGATGGCAAGATAGATTTGAAACAGCCTCCCAGGGTGCGACTACAAGGACGTTCTTCCCTAATGTAAGGAAAGCTTACAGTTTAGTGAGAGGAACGAGAATAAACCACCTACAAACGCAAATTCTGACGGGTCACGGCGGCTTCGGGGAGTACTTGCACAGGTTCACGTTGAAAGACAGTCCTGGATGCGAGTGCGACCCGAACGTCAGCGAGTCGGTATGGCATTTATTACTCGACTGTCCAAGGTTCCAGACTGCCCGCTACAACCTGGAGTGCATCTGCGACACCAAACTTAAAAAAGAAAACTTATGGGAATTGCTGCACAACAAAAGCACAAGATGCCACTTCCTTAACTACATAGAAGAGGTGGCGATTGTAGCTACAAAACGTAACAAGACTCAACCCCAAAACAGACAGACAAACACAACACAACAGACACAAACACACGCACAACCACACACACAACCACACACACAATCACACACACAACCACAACACATTCAAACCAGAAAAGACCAAACCGAAACACTCTTAAACAACGGCGAAAAGGGAAGACCTAGACTCCGGATCCGAGGAGTTGCCATGTTTATGAACAACAACTCGGAGAGAGTGGGAGTGGCTTTCTGCAACGACAAGGCGAAGACAAATGTCTACATCTCACCGGGGCTCGGCCTCCTATTGAACGGCAGCACAAACAAAACAACAATGCGTCGCAAGACATACGACGAATTGCCTGTGGTAACAGTAGAGGGTCAGCGGTGCCGAATAGTGCGGAGGAAAAACAAGACCATCGCACTCTTCGCCCCCGAGTACGAACTCACTGCATACCAGCAGGTATGTAAGGTGCTGACGGCAATGGGAGGGCGAGACCCGGGAGAGTCTCACACCCCAAGAGTTATAAGCATCGACGCAATGGTGGTGACATACCACAAGGGCGAAACCCGCGATTACCTGGGAGCCCTACAAGCCTCAAAACAACATGAGGTTGTGGTATATGAGGACCGAGGTCAAGACCTTGGTTACCTCTTAAGACGCGACCATTGCGTTGAAACAGCCGATACGGACCGCTGGGGATGCCCGATTCAAACCCGGGATGTCAGCGGATCGGAGAAGCTGCAGCAGGTGCTCGAAGGGGAGAGTCACCAGTCGAGGCAGGGAGCCACTGACCGGGACAAAGACAGGAAGAAGTCCATGGTTTCCTCACTCCTAAAACGGATGGTACAAACACTCACAAGCCCGGTGAAAGAGAAAATGAGCAGGTTCAGAGAGAACAGGGCACAGGAAGATGCTGTTGAGAGGTTCATGGCCCCATCGACATCCCGCCAGGAGGTTCAGAAAGCCACCAAGAGAACCAAGGCGGACATGGGAAAGGTGATACCCCCGGAGCTAAAGACAGCAAACAGCCAGCACGATCACATGGTCAATGCTCTTCGAGAGTTCTTGGCAATAACGGTAGCCACGCAGAAAGTCAATGAAGACCTATGCAGTGATATATTGCGTACTTACCGGCGTGGTAACCTGAGATTGCTAGAAGTAAAACTGGAGGAGGCGGAGGCTGCGGTGTACGACCTCGACACACAAAGTGTATTACACGGTAGAGTGTCGGGGCAGTATATGGCGGCATACACTGCCTCTGAAGGATTTATCCAACTCGAGAGGAGTCAACCAGGAGAAGAGGAACACATCAAGGCAAAAACCCCACCTAGAGACCCTATAGTTGTAATCGCCAAGTGCACCAGGATAATGCTAGACAATATAATCCTCGAAATGGCTAGAGCTGTTTTCGGGGGTTTGTTGGAAGGCGGAAGCCTGGAGCGGTTGACGGTACCGACCTTCTCGTGGGTGAACGGAGTGCCAGGATGTGGGAAAACCACATGGGTAATCGCTCAGGTCGACACAGACAGAGATCTCATCGTGGCCTCTACAAAGGAAGCAGTCAAAGATCTCAGAGAAAAGCTGACACCGAGGATCGGGGAAGTACGAGCGAGGCAACGAGTTCGTACCATGGCATCGTTGCTAGCGAACGGAGTGAAGAAGAGTGATTCGTGTACACGCCTTGTGGTGGACGAAGCTCTCATGAATCACTTCGGAGCAATAGTGATGGCCACCCAGATCGCAGGAGCCAGTGAAACTCTTCTGATCGGAGACTACAACCAGCTTCCTTACATAGATCGAAATAACCTGTTCTCAATGAAATACTGCAGGCCTAACCTTATAACACCTATAACCAGACACATGTTGTGTACGTACAGAAATCCACAGGATGTAGCGTATGCCCTTAACGAAGTGTACAGCGGCATATACTCGGCCAAACGTCTCGTGCGTTCCTTGATGCTGAAGGAGTACGTGGGGAGCGAGATCCCGAAAATGGAGAACACCCTGTATCTGACACACACCCAGGCAGAAAAGGACTTCCTGATCAGCCAGGGATACGGGGCCAACTCGGGATCACGCGTTCTCACTATTCACGAGGCGCAGGGACTCACTTACGAGACAGTGATTGTTGTACGTACAACAACTAAGAAATCCAAACTCCTACTGAGCGTCCCTCATGCGGTCGTTGCCATCTCCAGACACACGAAGACCTGTGTCTACTTCGTGGATAATACGAAAGACGATGCCACAGCACGTCTTATCCAACGAGCAGGGAGGGCAAGTGACGACACCATAAGGGACTATAATCTCAGAATGGCCATATGGAATGGAGACGATGGGATCCGTGACAACATCATCGAGTCCATGGAAGAAACGGGGGAGGCGCACCGACCCTGATCCACACCTTTGGCAAAACTACTAATGACTGCTCTCGGAAAAGGCCGGGGGCGAAAGAGACAAATTAAATTAATAGGACAATATTAACAATTAATAGCATATGACAACATTAGCATATAGTAAGCATGTAAATGGCGGGGACACCGATCCGGGCTATCATTCTCACTTTAAAGTCCAATATGGCGGTGATGCGGTGGGTCGGGTCGCTGGATTCCCTAAAATATGGTTGAGTCTGACGATGGCTGACCCACGCATCAACTCGTAAACGGGTGCTGCCAGGGGGGACTGGCTGGCTCGGGTTGGTTTCTCTGCCAAAATTATTAACAAAGCATGTATATAGAATAAGTAGAATAAGTAAACAAACAAAAAAAAAAAAAAAATAATAATAATAATAATAATAATAATAACAGCATGACAAAAAAAAAAAAAAAAAAATAATCAAATATTAATAAAAAAAAATAAAAAAAACATTATATATAAAAAAAAAAAAAAAAAAAAAAAAAATAATAATAATAAAATGACACAAAAAAAAAAAAAAAAACAAAACAAAAAAAAAATATATATATATATGTAATAGAATAAGTATTAGTTAGTAAGTAAAGACTGTACCACGACGTATTCGCAATTTTCATGCGGAGTAAAGTATGTTTAAAATAAAATTTTCTATACAAACAAAATAAACTTAAACAAAAAAAAGGTACGGGCTACGAGCCCGTAGCGTGTAGATATTTATTAAAAAAAAAAAAAAAAAAAAAAAAAAAAAAAAAAAAAAAAAAAACCTAACCTAACCTAACCTAACCTAACCTAACCTAACCTAACCTAACCTAACCTAACCTAACCTAACCTAACCTAACCTAACCTAACCTAACCTAACCTAACCTAACCTAACCTTTTTTTTTTTTTTTTTTTTTTTTTTTTTTTTTTCGTGAGAGAAAGGTCCTTCGGCCTACCGTCCGTAAAACCGCGGGAGGCCGGACGGTTATGTGGGGCTCACACCCACTAAAAAACTCACGGTGTTCCAAACCACAGCCGCTTTCATGTCGGAGCCATGGGAACAGAAATCTCCACGACTCAGACGCGGCGCCACTGAAGGTGGCTCCAGCTCACTCCATTCGCTATTTTAAAAATTTAAGAGACGGGAGCGGCCCGCGGAGCTCAATCAAGCTCACACTCCACCTGAAAAGGGGAAGGTGCGCGGGAACACGTCACGCACCGTTCAACCCGGAGAATTGTATGTCGGAAAACGGAAAATCCCGCTTCCGCCTCCCGACCAACCCTCATTACGGGGGCATCAGCTGGGCGTATGCCCGACGTCTGCGCCCCGGGCGCCGGCGGCGGATGGCCAGTTCGGTTGTAACCTCCCTGTTTCTTTCCGCCGCTTCTTTGCGGAGCATGATCGTCTCTGCAAAGACCTGCGTCGCCGTCCATGCCATCTCGCTATCAACCATAGCTCGCACCACAGATGAAAGCGAGAGGTCATCTCCGACCACAGCTCTCAAAGCAGAGCGCTCTTCTGCCCAGGCAGAGCAGGTTTCCAGCGCATGCTGCGCGTCCTCATCAGGACAGACCTCGCAGTGGTGGCACCGCGGTGTCGGTTCCCGGTTCGCTTTCCGACACAGATATCCTCCGAAGCAACCATGTCCAGAGAGTATCTGTGTCAGCCGGAACGTCAGGACACCGTGACTTCTACTAAGCCACTGCTGCAAAACCGGGCGAACTGCCTCAATGGTTCTGATGCCGGCACTAGGCTGCTCCAGTCTGCGAGCCCACTCCCTTTCACTAGTTTGCCGCAGATCATTGCGGCGTCCGTCCACTTCTCGTGGTGCCAGCCGAAGGCCGCGGGAATGCGCCTCCTCACGCCAAAAATAAAGTGACGCAAGGGCTCTCGCATCTATGTCCCATGGCAGACATCCTGCCAGCACGCACGCTGCCTCATGGGAAATCGTGCGATATCCTCTTACGGCCCTAGTTGCTATAATCTTTTGCGGTTCTCGCAGAAGAGCAACGTTCTGTCGGTTTAGGGCCGAGGCCCATACGGGGGCACCGTACATTGCCATGGATCGCACGACTCCCATGTAAAGGCTTCTACATGACGCCTCTGGACCGCCCAAATTTGGGAGCAGTCGAGAAAGTCCACCAGCAGCCGCCGTCAACCTCGGCTGAAGCTGCCCGAAATGAGCACCGAAGTTCCACCTGCCATCAAGGACAATGCCCAAATAGCGCATTGTTGACTTGATGGCAACTTGAACTCCGCATATAGTCATACTGAGACCGGCGGGAGGCATCCTCCGAGGGCCGTGAAAACATAGCACCTCAGTTTTGTGGAGCGCCACTTCCAGTCCCAGCATTCGTATCCGGCGCACAACCTGAGCAACTCCTGCCGTGGCCAGTGCCACAGCCTCGTGCACATCTTCACCGCGGGCAGTCACCAGGGTGTCGTCAGCATAACAAGTGACCTCGACACCCCGGAGAGTAGCACCTCGCAGGACCCAATCATACCCGATATTCCACAGGAGAGGTCCAAGGACCGACCCCTGTGGAACACCGCGCTGAACTTCTTTTTCTTGCCAACCATCCCGGCCAGGGTAAATAATTCTCCTGTCTGAGAGGTAGACTTCAACGATGCGGCGCAGATAGAAAGGAACGCCATGGTACTTAAGTGCCTCTCTGATGGTGGCCCAGGGGAGAGTGTTGAAGGCATTGATAATGTCCAAGGACACTCCCAACACTACGTCACCCCGGTCAACTGCTGCTTGCACTATAGATTTAACTCTTAAAATGGCATCCACTGTCGACCTGCCTTGGCGGAATCCAAATTGTTGATCTGCTAGATCCGGACCCGTATGTGTGAGGTGCCTGACAAGCCGGCCAGAGACCACCCTTTCGAACAGCTTTACCAGCTCATCAAGCAACACCAGCGGCCGGAACGCCGATGGAGATTCTGCCGGGCGCCCCTCTTTTTTAAGCAGCACAAGCCTGCCAACTTTCCATGACTGTGGAACTGATCCCTGGGCAAGACAAGCACTGAAAAGGTCCTGCACTCTCTTTTCCAGAACATTCTCATTAAGGGCTAGTACAATAGCCCGGCCTGGTATTCCGTCAGGACCCGGAGCAGTGTTCTTGGCCCGAAGTCGTAGAACAGCAGCACCAAGCTCAGCGCTGGTCACCTCTGGGACTTCACCTAATTCGTCAACCTCGCTCGCCGTTGCTGCGGACATGCTAGGTGGCTCAAATTCCTCCTGAAATGGGAATAACTTTGCCACGACTTCCTGCAAGAATGCGGGTTCTAAACTCTGCGTAAGAGGCGGAGCATAAGGCCGCAGTTTGTTTCTTACGGCCTGGTATGGGTGACCCCATGGGTCGCGATTGAGCGTCTGCAACAACTCTTCTCTGGCTGAGGCCTTCGCATCCGCTATGCCCACACGCAATGTCTCTGCTGCCTGTAAATAGGCCTCATGCAATTCTTGTTCTGCAGCCTGATTTCGTTGGCGTCTTCTTCTCTGCCTGGTATACAGTCGTCGGGCAGCAACACACGCCTGACGAAGTTGTGTGAGCTCCCACGACCACCAGTACACCCAGCGCCGAGGAGGGCGCGAACTGGCCCTGGGCATGCAGGCGTCACAAATGTTGACCATGGCGTCCCTGAGCCATCTCGCCTCCTCCTCGACATTATGTTCCTCCGGCCTTTGAAACCACGACTGGACTGCAGCCGCTTCCTCCAGAAGCTCTTTGTTGAGCTTTTTGACTTGCCAACGAGGGCCACACCAATCCACAGGATGCCTTGGGCCAGCTTGTTCGCTTGGCGGCGAGGTGACATCAAATCGAATGTATGCATGATCCGACAATGTCACCTCGTCCTCAATCACGTGCCAGCCCTCAACACGGTGCGCCAGTGTGGGACTCGCAAACGTGACATCAACGATGGAGCCCCCCTGCGGACGCACACATGTGTATGCTGTCCCCCGATTCAGTAAGCACAGTCCCACTGCTATAGCCCACTCTTCTACAGCCACACCACGGTCATCAGTATTTGGGGACCCCCAAGCAACAGAATGCGCATTAAGGTCCCCGGCCACCATCACACTGTACGGTTGACTCCTGTGGACTATCACTTCCAGTTCTGCGAGAAACGCTTCGAACTCGTGTAACGGACGATTGGGCGAGAAATAAACGCCCACCACAACTATATCACTCAGTCGAGCCGACACGATTCCGTGGCCACGTACCACACTATCGAAGGCTGGCGCACTCGGTGAAGAGACGAGGGCCACCATACCATCGCGATCACCGACCCATCTGCCGCCGTCCGGGACGAAGTATGGTTCACAGACTACGGCGTACTCTATAAGCCATTGCGCCATGCTCTGGAAGAAAAGGTCCTGAGACCTGGCGCAATGGTTGAGATTTGCTTGCAACCATTTACTGTCCATCATTAATGGCGGCCGTCATCTCTCCATCCTCATTGACTCGCGGCCGCTCGCTCACTTGGAACTGCATATTGACTGCAGTGTTAGCCGGCTTTCTCCTCGTTTTATGTCCAGGGACATTAGCGCAGACCTTGCTGCCCACTCTGTGGCCTGCCGGTTTGTTTGCCGCAGCGCACACTACGCAGCGGGGTGCCGACTGGCAATCTTGGGCCTTATGACCGTCCTCACCACATCTGTAGCACAAGCTACTGCGATCGACTTCGGCAGTGCATTTCTCCTTGACATGGCCCACCTCAAGGCACCGGAAGCACCGGGTGGGTTTCGACTGCAGCAACATAACTTTCGTCGAAACCCATCCAACCGTCAACGGTGCGTTGCCCGTTGTAATCTTTTTTGCGGCCTCTATGGGACACCTCACCCAAGCCGTACCACGCCGTGACCTATCTTGGCGGATCTCTCCAACCTTGATGTCCTTTTCTGCACACCCACCAGCCCTAGCCACGGCTTTGCATACCTCCTCTGGTGTGCTTGAGTCCTCCAGACCAATGACTCGCAACTCAGCGCATTTCATTGGTCTGGACACTTTTACCGTGAATGGGTCAAGGATTTCGCTTAGTTTTTGGGCCAAGGCGTTAGCCTTCTCGATTTTGTCCGCACCTCCAACCTCAATCAATCGAGCTCCAGTTGCCGCCTGCTTTATGGTAACTCCTTCGATGCCCAAGTCACTCATTTGAAGTTTGCCTTTGGCATCGGCCAGGACCTTCTTATAGGTTGCTCCTTGCTTTTCCGCCTCAGGCTGCAGTTTAATTAGAACCGCTGCAGAGCGTGGAGGGCGCAGCTTCGGCTGCTTATTTTGTGCCTGCCTTTGCTGCAGCTGTGTGCTACGTCCAACCGGTTGCTTTGTTTTGTTTGCAACTCTGGCTTGAGCAGCTGTTTTAGCTTGCTTCTTCTTCTTGCTCTTTTTCTCAACTGTAACCCATTCTTCCTCCCGAGCTCGGGGAACCTGGGTAGTTGGCGGGAGACTGCTTGATGCAGACTTTAAGGTTCCTCCATTTATTTTCTTTTTATTCTTCTTTTTATTTTTGCCTGCCTTACCAGGCTCATCTATGAACTCCGGCGTGACAACCTCCGGCGCACTCTCCGTCAAGTTAATATCTGGCTGGAATTCCTCAGGCTGTCTATGGCGGCCTAATTGCTCCTTCAGCGCTGTGAGGTGAGTAGTAATGACTGCGCCCACCTGTTCAGAGATGATTTGCACAACATCTTCCCTCGTGACCGCCGGATCTCGGGCAGGCGTCTGTACTGGGCCCCAGTCGGCTCTCTGCCGGACCTCAGCTCTAACCTCCGCTATCTCTTGGCGCAGAGTTTCTACTTGAGCACAAAGGCTCGCATTCTCTTCTTTGATACGGCTATTCTCTTTTTGGAGTCTTTGCGTCTCCTCATCCGTGGTCCTCCTTATAAGGGCTTCTGTGGCAACCGAGATTGCAGTTGCCGCATTTTTGAGGTCCCTTACAAATGTGCCCTTGAGGTGACCTGATTTCGACGCGATTGTCTTTATGAGAGTCACTTCTGTCTCCACCTTCTCTTGAATGCTTACGGCGGGAAGTTTCTCCAGTTCTGCCGCAAGTGTCTCCGCCGATTTTTGCTCGAGGCCGGCAACTCTTCCTGACCGTGCCTTTTTGGCAACCTTTTCTACTTGCGCCTCTGTGTCCAGCATATATTCCTGGCGTTTAAGGGCCAGCAGGTCTTGCTTAGCTTTGGCTAGACCAACATAATGCCCCGTAGTGGGCGGCCTGCCTCTTAGCCGCGCACTTCTCTTTTCAGGAGCTGCCGCATCCGTCCTATTCGGCTGTGCCGTCGCCTCACCCCCTCGGTCAGAATCTGACTCCTCGCCAGAGCGTGCGGTTCCCATGGACGACGACGACGAGTCCGAGTCGGATTCTGTCCCCGCAGCGCTTGCCACCTTCTCCTCAGTTTTGCCATCTCGGCCCCCCTCTACGTCTTTTGTTTTGAGTTTCTTATTTTTATCCATATAAGTTCCCACGAGTATGGGGGAAGTAAGCGGTCCGCCCGGGCAGTGCCCCCTGTACCCGGGTAAGCCTACGGGGTAACCCACCAGAGGGTCGGCCGGTGCTCTGGTGGGAGGAGCGCTAACGACTGGTCTTCCCTCCAGCCATGCATCCCCTCACGGCGCCCCCGCCGCTTGGGATTAGGGGTAATTTTTTAAAGAGGTTTTCTTCCTCGCAGGCCGGGCGATTAAGCCAAGCCCCTCGTTCCCAAAAGAAAAATCCAATGGGTTTACGAGATGATGAGCGAAGACCCATTACTGGGTCCCGCTATCCCCCCCCTAAGGCAGGACATTTGCCGACAGCTAACAAGACCCTTAATAGCAGGGAGTTATTAGCTGCCGCCCAGGGTGCACCAGCCCAGTCCCTTGTCGGCCCGCCGCTCTAACCGGATCAAATGATCAAGTAAGAGAAACAAAGCTTTCAAGAGACCGAGCCAACGTGGAGGTTTCCTGACCGTGGCACCCTAACCTAACCTAACCTAACCTAACCTAACCTAACCTAACCTAACCTAACCTAACCTAACCTAACCTAACCTAACCTAACCTAACCTAACCTAACCTAACCTAACCTTTTTTTTTTTTTTTTTTTTTTTTTTTTTTTTTTTTTTTTGACGCGGAGAAAATCCCTTCGGATACCTTACCGGTTACGGGACACCGGTAAGGTTATGTGGTGTTACCACTAAAAACTCCGCGGTGTCACCTCTCAGCCGCTATCGGCCGGGGCCGTGTGCTTCTCTTGCTCCACAGCCCCGGCGCGGCCGGCCGCTACCTTAGCGGCCCCGGCTCGCCAACGGCCTCACGGCACCCTCTGCTAAATCAGAGGGGCCGGAGAAACCGTCGCGTTGGCCTCTCGGCCCGACAAGAACAGGCGCGCTGACACGCACACGCGCCTGCCTTCCACTCCGGAGGGCTGTCCGTTGGACGATGGAATCCCGTTTCCACCGTCCAACCAGCCCTCATAATTTGGGGCCTGCAGAAGCAGGCCCTGCCCCAGTCCACCTGACGGTGACCGGGGCCCACCAAGCCGGCCGCAGGGGATAGGGAGAGCGGCAACGTAACACCGACACTCCTCTTCCCCTGCGGCCCCACCGTTGCCGTGTCCAAGCGCCACGGCCGCGCTTGGTCGCGGAGGATAGGGCGAGCGGCAACGACATACCGACACTCCTCTTCCCCCGCGACCCCTACTACGGCTGTGAGAGTAGGGAGTAAACCCCCTTCTCTCACAGCCAGGCCATTCCCACCAGGAATGGCCTCCACCGGGCCCGGGGAGGCCTCAGCCTCAACCCGGGCAATGGGTTCCTCTTAGTTTCCCCGCGGATGAGGCAGTCCGCAGGTACTGAGCCCCCCCATCGCGACAAGATGAGAACCCGGGCGGGGGGGAACCTAACCTAACCTAACCTAACCTAACCTAACCTAACCTAACCTAACCTAACCTAACCTAACCTAACCTAACCTAACCTAACCTTTTTTTTTTTTTTTTTTTTTTTTTTTTTTTGACGCGGAGGAAATCCCTTCGGATACCTTACCGGTTACGGGACACCGGTAAGGTTATGTGGTGTTACCACTAAAAACTCCGCGGTGTCACCTCTCAGCCGCTATCGGCCGGGGCCGTGTGCTTCTCTTGCTCCACAGCCCCGGCGCGGCCGGCCGCTACCTTAGCGGCCCCGGCTCGCCAACGGCCTCACGGCACCCTCTGCTGAGTCAGAGGGGCCGGAGAAACCGTCGCATTGGCCTCTCGGCCCGACAAGAACAGGCGCGCTGACACGCACACGCGCCTGCCTTCCACTCCGGAGGGCTGTCCGTTGGACGATGGAATCCCGTTTCCACCGTCCAACCAGCCCTCATAATTTGGGGCCTGCATAAGCAGGCCCTGCCCCAGTCCACCTGACGGTGACCGGGGCCCACCAAGACGGCCGCAGGGGATAGGGAGAGCGGCAACGTAACACCGACACTCCTCTTCCCCTGCGGCCCCACCGTTGCCGTGCCAAGCGCCACGTACGCGCTTGGTCGCGGAGGATAGGGCGAGCGGCAACGACACACCGACACTCCTCTTCCCCCGCGACCCCTACCACGGCTGTGAGAGTAGGGAGTTAACCCCCTTCTCTCACAGCCAGGCCATTCCCACCAGGAAGGGCCTCCACCGGGCCCGGGGAGGCCTCAGCCTCAACCCGGGCAATGGGTTCCTCTTAGCTTCCCCGCGGATGAGGCAGTCCGCAGGTACTGAGCCCCCCCATCGCGACAAGATGAGAACCCGGGCGGGGGGGAACCTAACCTAACCTAACCTAACCTAACCTTTTTTTTTTTTTTTTTTTTTTTTTTTTTTTTTTTTTTTTTTTTTTTTTTTTTTTTTTTTGACGCGGAGAAAATCCCTTCGGATACCTTACCGGTTACGGGACACCGGTAAGGTTATGTGGTGTTACCACTAAAAACTCCGCGGTGTCACCTCTCAGCCGCTATCGGCCGGGGCCGTGTGCTTCTCTTGCTCCACAGCCCCGGCGCGGCCGGCCGCTATCTCAGCGGCCCCGGCTCGCCAACGGCCTCACGGCACCCTCTGCTGAATCAGAGGGGCCGGAGAAACCGTCGCGTTGGCCTCTCGGCCCGACAAGAACAGGCGCGCTGACACGCACACGCGCCTGCCTTCCACTCCGGAGGGCTGTCCGTTGGACGATGGAATCCCGTTTCCACCGTCCAACCAGCCCTCATAATTTGGGGCCTGCAGAAGCAGGCCCTGCCCCAGTCCACCTGACGGTGACCGGGGCCCACCAAGCCGGCCGCAGGGGATAGGGAGAGCGGCAACGTAACACCGACACTCCTCTTCCCCTGCGGCCCCACCGTTGCCGTGCCAAGCGCCACGGCCGCGCTTGGTCGCGGAGGATAGGGCGAGCGGCAACGACACACCGACACTCCTCTTCCCCCGCGACCCCTACCACGGCTGCGAGAGTAGGGAGTAAACCCCCTTCTCGCACAGCCAGGCCATTCCCACCAGGAATGGCCTCCTCCGGGCCCGGGGAGGCCTAAGCCTCAACCCGGGCAATGGGTTCCTCTTGGCTTCCCTGCGGATGAGGCAGTCCGCAGGTACTGAGCCCCCCCATCGCGACAAGATGAGAACCCGGGCGGGGGGGAACCTAACCTAACCTAACCTAACCTAACCTAACCTAACCTAACCTAACCTAACCTAACCTAACCTAACCTAACCTAACCTAACCTAACCTAACCTAACCTAACCTAACCTAACCTAACCTAACCTAACCTAACCTTTTTTTTTTTTTTTTTTTTTTTTTTCGGAGGAAAGATCCCTGTTACGGATACCCGTCAGCCTGCAGGGGAGGCTGTCGGGTTATGTGGGACTCCACGCCAGAGTGACGTGCCTACCCACTAAAAAACCTCCGGAGTTCCATCTCGACCGCTTTTGCCGGGGACACGGGAAAGGGATACGACCGCGAACCCCGGCGCGGCTGGCCGCTTACGCAGCCCCTCCTCGGGGACGTCTGAGCGCCCCCCCACTCACCAAGTCGGCGCGTCCGGAACTCACGGACGCGCCGTACCTCCTTGGGCCAATTGAGAGGCGGCAGACTCCCGCGCAGTCCACCGCCTGTGGGCCCATGGGAGCCAGATAAACTGACTCCCAGCGGCGGAGAAGATGATAGGCTCCGCCGCTTGCCTCTCGCCGCAAGCACGGTGCGGCACCGCTCGGCCGCGGAGGACAGGGAGAGCGGCAACGTAGCACCGAAACTCCCTCCCCTCCGCGACCGATCACCTACCACAGCCACGGCGGTGTGGCCCCGCCTGAAGCGCCGGGAGAGAAATAAAACATTCCCCTCCCGGCGGCTGCACCTCGGGTGGGGGGAGAACTTCCCACTCCCCCGCCGCCCCATTGGGCGCATCCCTGCAGGCTCAAGGCCGAAGCCGAGCCCACGGGAGCGCCCCTCCCCGGGTGGGGGGAGAACTTCCCACTCCCCCGCCGCCCCAATGTGGGCGCTCGCTGCTGGTGGAGCAAACAGCAGGAGAGCGCCCCCTCGCGGGTTCCTCTTAGCTTCCCCGTGGCTTGCGACTACCACGGGTACTGAGCCCCCCCGGTACGACAAACCGGGAACCACCTCGGGGGGGAACCTAACCTAACCTAACCTTTTTTTTTTTTTTTTTTTTTTCACGCAGAGAAAATCCCTTCGGATACCTTGCCGGGTGCGGGGACCGGCAAGGTTATGTGGTGTAGCCACTAAAAACTCCGCGGTGTCAACGTCGATGCTGCTATTGCCAGGACCGTGTGCTTCTTTCGCTCCACAGACCCGGCGCAGTGGCCGCTTATCAGCGGCCTCGGCTTGCTGGGCTCGCTCGCGGTACCCTCTCAATTAGCGAGAGGGGTCGGAGCGGCCTGCGGGGTGGCCCGTCGGCCTTCAATTCAACCCGCTAAGGGTAAAGGCGCGTGTTGACACAGACGCGCCTTTCAACCCGGAGGACCGTATTTGTCGGGCGATGGAATCCCGCTTCCATCGCCCGACCGGTCCACTTTATGGGGGCAGCAGTTGCAGACCGTAGGCCCGCCTCCTGCGCCCTGTGCGCCGGCGGCGGATGGCCAGGTCGGTCGTTGCCTCCCGGTCTCTCTCCGCCGCCTCTTTGCGGAGCATGACGCTCTCCGCAAAGGCCTGCACTGCTGTCCACGACGTCTCACTGCCAACCATGTGGCGAACCACGGTCGGCAGCGAAAGGTCGTCCCCCACTACCGCACGCAACTCCGCGCGGTCTTCCGCCCAGGCTGGGCAGACCTCCAGGGTGTGTTGGGCTTCCTCTTCCGGACAGCCATCGCAATGGTGACAGACAGCAGTCGGTTCTCGACGCGCTCTATGACACAGATACCAACCGAAACAACCATGTCCGGTGAGAATCTGTGTCAGCCGGAACGTCAAGGCACCGTGCTGCCTTGTCAACCACTGAGCCAAGACTGGCCGGACCGCCTCAACGGTCCTGAGGCCAAAATTGGGCTGCTCCAGCCTTTGGGCCCACTCATCAACAGCGAGCTGACGCAACTCGTCCCTGTGGCCCTCAATCTCCCGCGGGGCAAGTCTGTGTCCCCGGGCCAGTTCCTCCTCACGCCAAGCAAATATGGACGCGAGGACTAGGGCATCTAGATCCCAGGGCACAGAACCGGCCAACACGCAGGCTGCCTCACCGGAGATCGTGCGATATCCCCTAATGGCCCTGTTAGCTATCGCCCTCTGTGGTTTCCGTAAGAGGGCGATGCCACCGCGCGTTAGGGTGGTTGCCCACACTGGGGCACCGTACAGGGCTATTGATCGCACGACTCCCATATACAGCCGCCTGCAGGATGTATCCGGACCCTCCAAGTTGGGTAATAGTTGCGCCAGCTCTCCAGCCACCGCCATTGCCCGCGGCACCATTTGCGCAAGATGTGCGCCGAAATTCCATGTGCCATCAAGGACGACGCCTAGGTACCGCATCGTCGGCTTGATGGCAATCTCGACTCCGCCTACAGTTATGCTAGAGCCTGGGGGCGGCCCCATCCGGGGTTTGTGAAAACACAGCGCCTCACATTTGTGTAGCGCCACCTCCAGGCCCAGTTGGCGGATTCGGCGCACCACCTGCGCAACAGCTGCCGTCGCCAGAATTGACGCCTCACGAAATGAGGAACCACGGGCGGCCACGAGTGTGTCGTCGGCATAACAGATGACCTCGACTCCCGGAAGATTGGCCGCCCGTAGCACCCAATCGTAGCCGATGTTCCACAGGAGTGGCCCCAATACAGACCCCTGTGGAACACCGCACGTCATACGCCTCTCTTTCCACCCGTCTTGTGCAGGGAAGACAACCTTTCTGTCCCGAAGGTAATCCCCAACTAGGTGGCGCAGGTATGTTGGCACCCCGTGAAATTGGAGCGCCTCCATGATGCAAGCCCAGGGGAGGGTGTTAAAGGCGTTGGTGATGTCAAGCGACACCACCAAGACGACCTCACCCTGCGCGACTGCTTCCTGCGCCACGGTCCTTACCCTAAGGATGGCGTGGATCGTTGACCGCCCCCGACGGAACCCGTACTGGCAATCCGCAAGATCCGGACCAGTCGTTTCAAGGTGCTTGACGATGCGGTTTGCAGTGACTCTTTCTAGCAGTTTGCCCGCCTCGTCAAGCACCACGAGAGGGCGAAAACCAGACGGGGAATCCGCCGGTCGTTCCTCTTTCCTTAGCAGGACCAAGCGTCCTGTCTTCCACGCCTGAGGAAATCTTCCCTGCACGAAGCAGGCGCTGAAAAGGCCCCTCAATCGCTCCTCCAAGCCATCTAGGTCCAGAGCGAGAGCGAGAGCACGACCCGGCACTCCATCAGGTCCCGGGGCGGTGTTTTTGGTGCGTGTTTTCAACACCACAGCGCCCAACTCACCCCGGGTAATCTCGGGGATATGTTCCTGGCCCGCGCCCCATGAACCCGTTGTAGGCGGTAGCATACTGGGGGGCTCAAACTCTGCTCTTTGGGGAAACAGGCAGCCGACTACCTCGTTAAGGAGCTGCGGCTGAAGACTCTGCGTTAGGGGGACGGTATAGGAACCAATCTTTTTACGGATTACCTTGTATGGCCGTCCCCAGGGATCGCGGTCAAGTATAGCCAGCAACTCCTGTCTAGCTGCCTGTTTCGCCTGAGCAATGGCCAACTTTAACGCGCATTTCGCCTCCGTCAGGGCCGTGAGCAAGGCAGCCTCTTCAGTCTCGTTCCGGCGCCGTCTTCTTCGGTATCGGGCGTACTGGCGTCTCGCTGCTATGCATGCTCCGCGTAACTGCGTAAGCTCAGGTGACCACCAATACACCCACCTTCTGGGAGGACGAGTACTGGACCGGGGCATCGATGCATCGCAAATAGCGGTCATGGCACCCCGGAACCATTCGGTCTCGTCCTCAACCACCACTTCAACCGGCGCACGGAACCAGTCCTGCACTATGGCCGCCTCATGGAGAAGTTCCTTATCGAGGCGCTTCAGCTGCCACCTCGGTCCAGCTTCGCTCGGGGTCCAGCGCGGGCCAGCCGTGGGAACCGAGGACGAGGAGAGATCGAACCGCACATAACGGTGATCAGAGAGCGTCTCCACGTCCTCCATCACAAGCCAACCCTGGGAACGACGCACCACAGAATGACTTGCGAAAGCAATATCCACTATAGAGCTGCCGTTCCCGCGCACACAAGTGGGAACTGATCCCCGGTTAAGCACCGCCAGACCGACGTTGACAAGAAGCTCCTCTACCACATATCCACGCCCCTGACGGTCGACTGCAGGAGACCCCCACACCGGTGATTGGGCATTAAGGTCCCCAACAACCAGCACAGGGCGGGGGTGGCTTCGGAGCAAGAACGCCTCGATTTCAGCCAGGAATGTCTCGAACTCGGAGAGTGGCCGATTGGGCGAGAAATAAACCCCGACCACAACCATGCCACCCAGCAAAGCCGAGACATATCCGTGCCCACGCACAATACCAGACGGAGGCGAAATCTTAGCCGACGCCACAATAGCCACATGGCCCTCCAGGTCCGATACCCAGTTTTCCCTAGGTGGGACAAAATATGGCTCTGCCACCACAGTTATATCGATCAACCACTGTGCCATGCTCTGACAGAGAAGATCCTGAGCTCTGGCACAGTGGTTGATGTTCGCCTCTAGTAGACGTAGGGCCATACTAATTATAGAATGGGCGCCGTGTCCATCTCAGCGGCGTCCGTCTGTGGCGCCGGCTGGGCAGGTTGCGTCTGGGCCGTAGCCGCGGCCGCAACATGTCTTCGCCTCTTGGCAGGTCGGGATGCCGGACAGCTCTTGCTTCCAACGCGGTGGCCCGTAGGTTTGCCACTCTCTGCACAGAGAATACACTTCGGTGTGGCATCACAGGTCGAGGCCTTATGGCCTGGCCTTCCGCATCGGTAACAGAGCACGCTCCGATCAACCTCCGATGTGCACGTCTGGCTGACGTGCCCTGTCTCTAGACAGCGGTAACAGTACTGGGTCCTAGTCGGCAGCAGCTTGATCTGGGCCGATACCCAGCCAACCAGGAGCCGCGTTCCATCCGCAGTCAATTTTTTGGCCGCTGCCACGGGGCACCTCGCCCACACCACTCGAGAGCCAGAGTGATCTTCTTTAATTTCCCCCACTTTTATGTCACTCTCAGTGCACTGCCCAACACGAG
The DNA here is from genome assembly GCA_963576875.1 of Acrobasis repandana. Lineage (NCBI taxonomy): Eukaryota > Metazoa > Arthropoda > Insecta > Lepidoptera > Pyralidae > Acrobasis > Acrobasis repandana. Next base: position 11,495,343 of record OY756214.1, read on the forward strand.
CCAAGGCTCCACGTACATCCTCGGACGTGACAGAGTCACAGAGGTTTAAGACCCGCAATTCGGCGCACTTCTGAGGCCTGGATACAGTCACTACCTCCGGATCCAGAACCTCATTCAGCTTTTCAGCCAGCAGGTCCGCCTTCTGGTCCCTGTCAGCGCCCGAGATTTCCAGTATACGGGCGCCGGTAGCCGCCTTTTTTATTCTCAAACCGGAGATGCCCAGTCCGGTGATATCTACGCTTTGTCGGGCATGGCCCAGTATGAAGGCATATGTTACGCCTTTTTTCTCCGCTTCTGAGGTCAGTTTCAGAAGCACAGCAGCCGAACGTGGGGGGCGCAGTTTGGGCTGCTGAGTCTGTTGCTGACCCCGGTGCGTACTCTGTTGTTGAGCCTGCTGTCTTACCGGCGGTTGAGTGACAACCTGGGTCCCCCGAGTTGAGGCGGCCGCAGGCCTCCCTTTGCGGCCTCGCTTGGCCACCGTTGTCCAAGCTTCTGTCATGGTCGCAGGAGCTGGAGGTAGTGGCCGAGGGGCAGCTTGTACTGAGGCTGCCACCGCAACTCTAGGTGTGGCAGACTGTGCAGCTCTTGGAGCCGTTGATGTTGATGCAACAGTCGCCACCGGCTCAGTAGCACCTTTACCCTTCCCTTTCCCCTTCCCCTTCCCTTTGGGGAAATATACTTCAGGGAGATGCTTAAGGGCTTGGGCATCCACAATCTCCTCCGGGCTTTTGGTACGAACAGACTCGACCGTAGCTGGTCGGGTTTTGTTCGCCGCTAGCGGGGGTCGGCTCCCACGGTTATTAGGCTCTGGCAGCAGCCGATCCTGTATATTGTCAAACCGGGTATTGACAAACGGTCTGACAGTCCGCAATATTAATTCAGTGAGGGCTTCATGCTCCTCCTGGGTAGTGGCAACAGCAGCAGGCTGGGGCAAAGGTCGGGACTCTTTAACTTGAGCCCGCAACTCAGCCATCTCCTTTTCCAGCATGCTGACCTTAATCTGCAGGTTTTTGTTGCTGGCCTGAAGCTTCTTTGTCTCCTCCGACGTGGACCTGCTGCGAAGAGCAGATGCAGCCTCCTCAATGTTTTGAGTGGCGGTTTTGAGGTACTTTACAAAAGTGCCTTTTAGGTTGCCCGACTTTGCCGCAACCATCTTGACAACCGCCAGACTCGCCATGACCTGCTCATGCAGGTCCACCGCAGATTTTTCCGATTCCGCTTCAGCGATGAATCCATCCCCTCCAGTGACACGCTTTGCATCGGCTTGCCGTGCAAGTTCAGTGATGTCTTCTTCAGCCTGTGCTATCATCACATCCTTCCGATCCTTGCGGTATGCCGAATCAGGCTTCAAGAGGACCGCCTTACCCGCTGAGCGGGACCGCCCCCTCACTGCAGTCGACACTTTGGTCTTTCCAGCATAACATGCCGCTTCCGTCAGGTCGCTGTCGTCAATAGGCGCTTCTTGGTGGCGCTTTTTAGTCGCCCAAAATCGCGATATTTTGGCTCCAGTCCCCTCGACCATGACGTCGGATCCGGAGTCGGATGCATCATCTAACACCAAAGGTGACCGGCTGCGAGAACGTACGCACCTCTCACGGCCTGCATGGCCTCTCCCTTTCGGGAGTAGCGAACTTTCGTCCGCATGGCGGTTCTTGCCCCCCCCAGATACGGTGGGGCAGCCTGCGCTCGAGAGCGCAGGGAGGGATTCTCCGGCTTCGCCGGTACCCTCCTGGGGTAGTTCGTTGTTGAGACTCGCCATCATGGTTTTTTCCTTTTTTACAGGGTGAGGTCCCTGAAAATTCCCAACCCCCCGGGCGCTTGGGACGGGACTCCCCTCCCGCCATTCATCCCATCGGCACGCCAGACCTTGAGATTAGGGTTATTTATTCTGAGGTTTTCTTCCTCGCGGCACTGACCGTAAACGGAACAGCACCCTCGGCCCCATCAATTTGGGGTAACGAGTTGCCCGACGGTGACCGTAAGTCACACGCCGCGCGAAGAACGCACCCCGTCTTCCCACCATCTGAAACAGACGATGAGAAGACAAGGCGCCCCCCAAAACGAGCGAAAGCCCATTCCTGGACTCCGCTTTCCCCCCCTAAGGCAGGATATTAGCCGACAACTAACAAGACCCTTACTAGCAGGGAGTTATTAGCTGCCGCCCAGGGTGCACCAGCCCAATCCCTTGTCAGCCCGCCGCTCGCACCGGATCAAAAGATCAAATGGGAGAAGCAGAGCCTTCAAGGGACCGAGCCAACGTGGAGGTTTCCTGACCATAGCACCCCAACCTAACCTAACCTAACCTTTTTTTTTTTTTTTTTTTTTTTTTTTCGTGAGAGAAAGGTCCTTCGGCCTACCGTCCGTAAAACCGCGGGAGGCCGGACGGTTATGTGGGGCTCACACCCACTAAAAAACTCACGGTGTTCCAAACCACAGCCGCTTTCATGTCGGAGCCATGGGAACAGAAATCTCCACGACTCAGACGCGGCGCCACTGAAGGTGGCTCCAGCTCACTCCATTCGCTATTTTAAAAATTTAAGAGACGGGAGCGGCCCGCGGAGCTCAATCAAGCTCACACTCCGCCTGAAAAGGGGAAGGTGCACGGGAACACGTCACGCACCGTTCAACCCGGAGAATTGTATGTCGGAAAACGGAAAATCCCGCTTCCGCCTCCCGACCAACCCTCATTACGGGGGCATCAGCTGGGCGTATGCCCGACGTCTGCGCCCCGGGCGCCGGCGGCGGATGGCCAGTTCGGTTGTAACCTCCCTGTCTCTTTCCGCCGCTTCTTTGCGGAGCATGATCGTCTCTGCAAAGACCTGCGTCGCCGTCCATGCCATCTCGCTATCAACCATAGCTCGCACCACAGATGAAAGCGAGAGGTCATCTCCGACCACAGCTCTCAAAGCAGAGCGCTCTTCTGCCCAGGCAGAGCAGGTTTCCAGCGCATGCTGCGCGTCCTCATCAGGACAGACCTCGCAGTGGTGGCACCGCGGTGTCGGTTCCCGGTTCGCTTTCCGACACAGATATCCTCCGAAGCAACCATGTCCAGAGAGTATCTGTGTCAGCCGGAACGTCAGGACACCGTGACTTCTACTAAGCCACTGCTGCAAAACCGGGCGAACTGCCTCAATGGTTCTGATGCCGGCACTAGGCTGCTCCAGTCTGCGAGCCCACTCCCTTTCACTAGTTTGCCGCAGATCATTGCGGCGTCCGTCCACTTCTCGTGGTGCCAGCCGAAGGCCGCGGGAATGCGCCTCCTCACGCCAAAAATAAAGTGACGCAAGGGCTCTCGCATCTATGTCCCATGGCAGACATCCTGCCAGCACGCACGCTGCCTCATGGGAAATCGTGCGATATCCTCTTACGGCCCTAGTTGCTATAATCTTTTGCGGTTCTCGCAGAAGAGCAACGTTCTGTCGGTTTAGGGCCGAGGCCCATACGGGGGCACCGTACATTGCCATGGATCGCACGACTCCCATGTAAAGGCTTCTACATGACGCCTCTGGACCGCCCAAATTTGGGAGCAGTCGAGAAAGTCCACCAGCAGCCGCCGTCAACCTCGGCTGAAGCTGCCCGAAATGAGCACCGAAGTTCCACCTGCCATCAAGGACAATGCCCAAATAGCGCATTGTTGACTTGATGGCAACTTGAACTCCGCATATAGTCATACTGAGACCGGCGGGAGGCATCCTCCGAGGGCCGTGAAAACATAGCACCTCAGTTTTGTGGAGCGCCACTTCCAGTCCCAGCATTCGTATCCGGCGCACAACCTGAGCAACTCCTGCCGTGGCCAGTGCCACAGCCTCGTGCACATCTTCACCGCAGGCAGTCACCAGGGTGTCGTCAGCATAACAAGTGACCTCGACACCCCGGAGAGTAGCACCTCGCAGGACCCAATCATACCCGATATTCCACAGGAGAGGTCCAAGGACCGACCCCTGTGGAACACCGCGCTGAACTTCTTTTTCTTGCCAACCATCCCGGCCAGGGTAAATAATTCTCCTGTCTGAGAGGTAGACTTCAACGATGCGGCGCAGATAGAAAGGAACGCCATGGTACTTAAGTGCCTCTCTGATGGTGGCCCAGGGGAGAGTGTTGAAGGCATTGATAATGTCCAAGGACACTCCCAACACTACGTCACCCCGGTCAACTGCTGCTTGCACTATAGATTTAACTCTTAAAATGGCATCCACTGTCGACCTGCCTTGGCGGAATCCAAATTGTTGATCTGCTAGATCCGGACCCGTATGTGTGAGGTGCCTGACAAGCCGGCCAGAGACCACCCTTTCGAACAGCTTTACCAGCTCATCAAGCAACACCAGCGGCCGGAACGCCGATGGAGATTCTGCCGGGCGCCCCTCTTTTTTAAGCAGCACAAGCCTGCCAACTTTCCATGACTGTGGAACTGATCCCTGGGCAAGACAAGCACTGAAAAGGTCCTGCACTCTCTTTTCCAGAACATTCTCATTAAGGGCTAGTACAATAGCCCGGCCTGGTATTCCGTCAGGACCCGGAGCAGTGTTCTTGGCCCGAAGTCGTAGAACAGCAGCACCAAGCTCAGCGTTGGTCACCTCTGGGACTTCACCTAATTCGTCAACCTCGCTCGCCGTTGCTGCGGACATGCTAGGTGGCTCAAATTCCTCCTGAAATGGGAATAACTTTGCCACGACTTCCTGCAAGAATGCGGGTTCTAAACTCTGCGTAAGAGGCGGAGCATAAGGCCGCAGTTTGTTTCTTACGGCCTGGTATGGGTGACCCCATGGGTCGCGATTGAGCGTCTGCAACAACTCTTCTCTGGCTGAGGCCTTCGCATCCGCTATGCCCACACGCAATGCCTCTGCTGCCTGTAAATAGGCCTCATGCAATTCTTGTTCTGCAGCCTGATTTCGTTGGCGTCTTCTTCTCTGCCTGGTATACAGTCGTCGGGCAGCAACACACGCCTGACGAAGTTGTGTGAGCTCCCACGACCACCAGTACACCCAGCGCCGAGGAGGGCGCGAACTGGCCCTGGGCATGCAGGCGTCACAAATGTTGACCATGGCGTCCCTGAGCCATCTCGCCTCCTCCTCGACATTATGTTCCTCCGGCCTTTGAAACCACGACTGGACTGCAGCCGCTTCCTCCAGAAGCTCTTTGTTGAGCTTTTTGAGCTGCCAACGAGGGCCACACCAATCCACAGGATGCCTTGGGCCAGCTTGTTCGCTTGGCGGCGAGGTGACATCAAATCGAATGTATGCATGATCCGACAATGTCACCTCGTCCCCAATCACGTGCCAGCCCTCAACACGGTGCGCCAGTGTGGGACTCGCAAACGTGACATCAACGATGGAGCCCCCCTGCGGACGCACACATGTGTATGCTGTCCCCCGATTCAGTAAGCACAGTCCCACTGCTATAGCCCACTCTTCTACAGCCACACCACGGTCATCAGTATTTGGGGACCCCCAAGCAACAGAATGCGCATTAAGGTCCCCGGCCACCATCACACTGTACGGTTGACTCCTGTGGACTATCACTTCCAGTTCTGCGAGAAACGCTTCGAACTCGTGTAACGGACGATTGGGCGAGAAATAAACGCCCACCACAACTATATCACTCAGTCGAGCCGACACGATTCCGTGGCCACGTACCACACTATCGAAGGCTGGCGCACTCGGTGAAGAGACGAGGGCCACCATACCATCGCGATCACCGACCCATCTGCCGCCGTCCGGGACGAAGTATGGTTCACAGACTACGGCGTACTCTATAAGCCATTGCGCCATGCTCTGGAAGAAAAGGTCCTGAGACCTGGCGCAATGGTTGAGATTTGCTTGCAACCATTTACTGTCCATCATTAATGGCGGCCGTCATCTCTCCATCCTCATTGACTCGCGGCCGCTCGCTCACTTGGAACTGCATATTGACTGCAGTGTTAGCCGGCTTTCTCCTCGTTTTATGTCCAGGGACATTAGCGCAGACCTTGCTGCCCACTCTGTGGCCTGCCGGTTTGTTTGCCGCAGCGCACACTACGCAGCGGGGTGCCGACTGGCAATCTTGGGCCTTATGACCGTCCTCACCACATCTGTAGCACAAGCTACTGCGATCGACTTCGGCAGTGCATTTCTCCTTGACATGGCCCACCTCAAGGCACCGGAAGCACCGGGTGGGTTTCGACTGTAGCAACATAACTTTCGTCGAAACCCATCCAACCGTCAACGGTGCGTTGCCCGTTGTAATCTTTTTTGCGGCCTCTATGGGACACCTCACCCAAGCCGTACCACGCCGTGACCTATCTTGGCGGATCTCTCCAACCTTGATGTCCTTTTCTGCACACCCACCAGCCCTAGCCACGGCTTTGCATACCTCCTCTGGTGTGCTTGAGTCCTCCAGACCAATGACTCGCAACTCAGCGCATTTCATTGGTCTGGACACTTTTACCGTGAATGGGTCAAGGATTTCGCTTAGTTTTTGGGCCAAGGCGTTAGCCTTCTCGATTTTGTCCGCACCTCCAACCTCAATCAATCGAGCTCCAGTTGCCGCCTGCTTTATGGTAACTCCTTCGATGCCCAAGTCACTCATTTGAAGTTTGCCTTTGGCATCGGCCAGGACCTTCTTATAGGTTGCTCCTTGCTTTTCCGCCTCAGGCTGCAGTTTAATTAGAACCGCTGCAGAGCGTGGAGGGCGCAGCTTCGGCTGCTTATTTTGTGCCTGCCTTTGCTGCAGCTGTGTGCTACGTCCAACCGGTTGCTTTGTTTTGTTTGCAACTCTGGCTTGAGCAGCTGTTTTAGCTTGCTTCTTCTTCTTGCTCTTTTTCTCAACTGTAACCCATTCTTCCTCCCGAGCTCGGGGAACCTGGGTAGTTGGCGGGAGACTGCTTGATGCAGACTTTAAGGTTCCTCCATTTATTTTCTTTTTATTCTTCTTTTTATTTTTGCCTGCCTTACCAGGCTCATCTATGAACTCCGGCGTGACAACCTCCGGCGCACTCTCCGTCAAGTTAATATCTGGCTGGAATTCCTCAGGCTGTCTATGGCGGCCTAATTGCTCCTTCAGCGCTGTGAGGTGAGTAGTAATGACTGCGCCCACCTGTTCAGAGATGATTTGCACAACATCTTCCCTCGTGACCGCCGGATCTCGGGCAGGCGTCTGTACTGGGCCCCAGTCGGCTCTCTGCCGAACCTCAGCTCTAACCTCCGCTATCTCTTGGCGCAGAGTTTCTACTTGAGCACAAAGGCTCGCATTCTCTTCTTTGATACGGCTATTCTCTTTTTGGAGTCTTTGCGTCTCCTCATCCGTGGTCCTCCTTATAAGGGCTTCTGTGGCAACCGAGATTGCAGTTGCCGCATTTTTGAGGTCCCTTACAAATGTGCCCTTGAGGTGACCTGATTTCGACGCGATTGTCTTTATGAGAGTCACTTCTGTCTCCACCTTCTCTTGAATGCTTACGGCGGGAAGTTTCTCCAGTTCTGCCGCAAGTGTCTCCGCCGATTTTTGCTCGAGGCCGGCAACTCTTCCTGACCGTGCCTTTTTGGCAACCTTTTCTACTTGCGCCTCTGTGTCCAGCATATATTCCTGGCGTTTAAGGGCCAGCAGGTCTTGCTTAGCTTTGGCTAGACCAACATAATGCCCCGTAGTGGGCGGCCTGCCTCTTAGCCGCGCACTTCTCTTTTCAGGAGCTGCCGCATCCGTCCTATTCGGCTGTGCCGTCGCCTCACCCCCTCGGTCAGAATCTGACTCCTCGCCAGAGCGTGCGGTTCCCATGGACGACGAGTCCGAGTCGGATTCTGTCCCCGCAGCGCTTGCCACCTTCTCCTCAGTTTTGCCATCTCGGCCCCCCTCTACGTCTTTTGTTTTGAGTTTCTTATTTTTATCCATATAAGTTCCCACGAGTATGGGGGAAGTAAGCGGTCCGCCCGGGCAGTGCCCCCTGTACCCGGGTAAGCCTACGGGGTAACCCACCAGAGGGTCGGCCGGTGCTCTGGTGGGAGGAGCGCTAACGACTGGTCTTCCCTCCAGCCATGCATCCCCTCACGGCGCCCCCGCCGCTTGGGATTAGGGGTAATTTTTTTAAAGAGGTTTTCTTCCTCGCAGGCCGGGCGATTAAGCCAAGCCCCTCGTTCCCAAAAGAAAAATCCAATGGGTTTACGAGATGATGAGCGAAGACCCATTACTGGGTCCCGCTATCCCCCCCCCTAAGGCAGGACATTTGCCGACAGCTAACAAGACCCTTAATAGCAGGGAGTTATTAGCTGCCGCCCAGGGTGCACCAGCCCAGTCCCTTGTCGGCCCGCCGCTCTAACCGGATCAAATGATCAAGTAAGAGAAACAAAGCTTTCAAGAGACCGAGCCAACGTGGAGGTTTCCTGACCGTGGCACCCCAACCTAACCTAACCTAACCTAACCTAACCTAACCTAACCTAACCTAACCTAACCTAACCTAACCTAACCTAACCTTTTTTTTTTTTTTTTTTTTTTCGGAGGAAAGATCCCTGTTACGGATACCCGTCAGCCTGCAGGGGAGGCTGTCGGGTTATGTGGGACTCCACGCCAGAGTGACGTGCCTACCCACTAAAAAACCTCCGGAGTTCCATCTCGACCGCTTTTGCCGGGGACACGGGAAAGGGATACGACCGCGAACCCCGGCGCGGCTGGCCGCTTACGCAGCCCCTCCTCGGGGACGTCTGAGCGCCCCCCCACTCACCAAGTCGGCGCGTCCGGAACTCACGGACGCGCCGTACCTCCTTGGGCCAATTGAGAGGCGGCAGACTCCCGCGCAGTCCACCGCCTGTGGGCCCATGGGAGCCAGATAAACTGACTCCCAGCGGCGGAGAAGATGATAGGCTCCGCCGCTTGCCTCTCGCCGCAAGCACGGTGCGGCACCGCTCGGCCGCGGAGGACAGGGAGAGCGGCAACGTAGCACCGAAACTCCCTCCCCTCCGCGACCGATCACCTACCACAGCCACGGCGGTGTGGCCCCGCCTGAAGCGCCGGGAGAGAAATAAAACATTCCCCTCCCGGCGGCTGCACCTCGGGTGGGGGGAGAACTTCCCACTCCCCCGCCGCCCCATTGGGCGCATCCCTGCCGGCTCAAGGCCGAAGCCGAGCCCACGGGAGCGCCCCTCCCCGGGTGGGGGGAGAACTTCCCACTCCCCCGCCGCCCCAATGTGGGCGCTCGCTGCTGGTGGAGCAAACAGCAGGAGAGCGCCCCCTCGCGGGTTCCTCTTAGCTTCCCCGTGGCTTGCGACTACCACGGGTACTGAGCCCCCCCGGTACGACAAACCGGGAACCACCTCGGGGGGGGGGGAGAACCTAACCTAACCTTTTTTTTTTTTTTTTTTCACGCGGAGAAAATCCCTTCGGATACCTTACCGGTTACGGGAGACCGGTAAGGTTATGTGGTGTAGCCACTAAAAACTCCGCGGTGTCACCTCTCAGCCGCTATGTGCCGGGGCCGTGTGCTATTCGCGCTCCACAGCCCGGACGCGGCGACCGCTGTGGCGGTCCCTGCTCGCTCAGGGGTCCCTCTCATTAAAGAGAGGGTATCAGAGCGAGCTTGTGGGGGGGCCTTTCGGCCTCCGACCCCACCCGATAGGGTTAAGGCGTGGTGACACCCGACGCCTTACAACCCGGAGGGCCGTTAAGCCAAGCAACGGAATCCCGTTTCCGCTACTCGACCGACCCTTATTGTGGGAGCTGCTGGTGCAGGCCAAAGGCCCGCCTCCTGCGCCCAGTACGCCGGCGGCGGATGTCGTGGTCGGTGGTATCCTCACGCACTCTTTCCGCCGCCTCCTTGCGGAGCATCACTAGCTCCGCAAAGGCCTGCACCGCATTCCACGACGTTTCGCTGCCAACCATGATCTGGATCAATGTCGGCAGAGAGAGGTCGTCCCCCACGATCGCACACATGTCGGCGCGCTCTTCCGCCCAGGCTGGGCAGAAGAGCACTCCAGAGTGTGTTGGGCTTTCTCGTCCGCACACACGTCACAGTGGTGGCATTTGGCAGTCGGCTCCCTACCCGCTCTGTGACACAGGTACCCACCGAAACAACCGTGTCCGGATAGCACCTGCGTCAAGCGGAAGGAAAGTTTGCCATGTTGCCTCGCCAACCACTGGCTCAAGACTGGGCGGACAGCCTCAACAGTTCGGATTCCGAAACTGGGCTGCTCCAGCCTATAGGCCCACTCCTCGATAGAGCGCTGACGCAGCTCACTGCGACGTCCCTCTACCTCCCTCGGTGCCGGTCGATGACCCCGGGCCAGCGCCTCCTCACGCCAATAAAATAAGGACGCAAGGGCACTCGCTTCTATGTCCCAGGGTATGGAACCGGCAAGCAGACTGGCGGCCTCAAAGGATATCGTGCGGTATCCCCGGACGGCCCTTATCGCCATCAACCTCTGCGGTCTACGCAGCAGGGTGATATTTTGGCGATTAAGGGCCTCATCCCACACGGGGGCGCCGTAGAGCGCCATCGACCGCACGACACCCATATAGAGGCGCCTGCAGGACGTCTCTGGTCCTCCGAGGTTCGGCAGGAGCTGCGTCAGCGCCATCGCCGCCGACATGAGCCGCGGAACCAACGCCTCGAAGTGCGCGCCAAAATTCCATTTGCCATCAAGGACGATGCCCAAGTAGCGCATCGTCGGCTTGATGGCAATCTGGGCTCCACCCACCATCAGACTGGCGTCCGGAGGAGGCGCCTTCCAAGGGCTATGAAAGCATAGCGCCTCAGATTTGTGGAGCGCAACCTCCAGACCCAGCCGCCGGATTCGGCGCACCACCTCAGCGACCGCGGCCGTGGCGAGGACCGACGCCTCACGAAACGAGGTGCCGCGGGATACCACCAGGGTGTCGTCAGCGTAACACACCAACTCCACACCTGGGAGATTAGTCCCCCGCAGCACCCAGTCGTACCCGATGTTCCACAGGAGTGGTCCTAAGACAGACCCCTGCGGAACACCGCGCGTCACCTCCTTTTCCTTCCACCCGCTTTGCGCAGGAAAAATGACCCTCCTTCCTGAGAGGTAATCGCCGATGAAGCGGCGCAGGAGTAGTATAATATTGGGAAGTCTAAATCACTCCTGTTCTTCAGACTCACACTTCAATGTGTTCGTCTTCATCACATTCGTGACTTAGACTTCCCAATATCATACATTTAACCATTTCGATACAGTTGCTTGTTTCCATCAGTCCTAAAAATAACTGATGAAAACTGTGATCGGATTAGCTCATAAATCAGAATAAATCAATTCTTGTGTAACATAATGTACCGAACACTAAATAATTCTCGAGAAGATTTTAGAATTATAGTTATTTTCGATAATTTATTTTATTTAAAATAGATCACGAAACAAAAAATAATAATTAAAAATCAATCGAACTGTGAATGCGTTAAAAGAGCAAAACGGGCGCGCGCTTTTCGAGCCCTCCTCGAGGTTGAATATAGGACTTCGGTTTCGAAGGAGAGGCTCTTAAGCGCGCTTCCCGTTTTGTTGGTAAAGGGCGAGTCATATTTTGGGAAGGGAAGAGGTCGCAATGGAAGGTCCTGATTGGGGGCAGGTCCAACCGTTAGCAACATTCACCCGCTCTGTTCGCTCAGCAATGTAAACTGTGCCCCAATGTGTCGTAACACCACAGATACAAAGCATCGTTACTAAGAGTCCCATTTACTATCGTCGAAAATTTTGTATATATGTTCACGAAACACAAAAACTTTAATATCGCGATGCAGAAAAACTACTTTATGAACGCAATTGCAAACTCGATATCTATTGTGAAATATTATAAACATAAGTCATGTATTCCCTTGCACCAAATGCATAAAATTAAATTGTATATGTGAGCGAATTCGCGTCATAGTCACGTCATGATGCGAATCAACGAACAAACAACGTCACGTATAAGCTAAATGCCCATTCACACGTTATAATGGTTTCATATGAATAGCAAACAAGCATACGGTTGCTGTAATAAGGTACGTAATAATCATAGCCGCTCGCAAACCTTTTTTGATACAAGTGTTTGTATCAAAGCATACCGTATTTATAATGAAACGTTACATTTCAAATCGGATCACGTAGGTATCGTACATGCTACTGGTGTGTTCATCAAAAAAATCATTATACTAAGACATAACTCAGGTTAAACCAAGCAAGAAAAAAAAAACCTCTTTCGAATCCAGTTTATACTAATTTATATACATCGTGTAGAGGAGCTCTTATTAAATATACTAAGTCAGGCTGCACACGGGAGCTATATGCTACATGCAGTTTTATGTTGTTGTCAATATTAGACAACAGTACATGTAGAAGTTATCGAAATAATGTTTTCTACTTCCTAGATTTTCAATCTATATGTACACATATGATCACAAATTTTAATAATATCACTAAAGTCATTGTAGTCGAGTGGTCAATTGTGCGATCTGCGAACATCATGTTGCAGTTTCAATTCTCGTTAATAGGTGCAGTATTTGTAATAGGTAAGTATTTATCGATTAAGGTTTCACGTTAGGTATCATACATTTGACTTTTTTGTTTCAAAAATGTTGATAATAAAACCATTTCATAATTTTACTGCAACATTTTGTAAACATGTGTTTTGTTTTGTGTGTGTATGTCACAGTGTAGTGCTATGTCGTAGTGCTGTCACAGCATAAAACATAAAATAAAGAGAGTATAGAAGTCACATGTTATATGTGTGGGTATTACATGACCCTGTTTCCGACTGCTTGATAATAATGAGTTGGTGAAATGTTCTTTATCTGATCCAAATTGTAACAGAATCACTTACTTATATCATCTCACTCGGATATGATGAGCTGATCAACGTGGACCGTTGAGGATTGTCTTTTATAATACTTACACGTGTAACCTAAATAATTAGTTCGTTTTCGAAAATATCCGGTGCTTACGAAGGTATATTTCGTAATGTAATTCAACACACTTGTTTGTTACATTATTTGCAATACATTTTTGATAATGCATACTCAGGAAAAATTGTATGCGTTGTTTTTTAACCTACTTCTAAAATAGAGGAGGTTATCAATTCATTTGTTCACCGATTATTTGAAGACGCATGGACCGATTTGGAATTGAAAGCGCATACTTGTTAGATGGTTTCTTAGAAATTTTATTTTAATCGGTTGTGTAGTTTGGGGGTGAAGTCGGTTTTAACTTTAGAAAAACTATTCTATAACTAGCTTTCGTCTACGGCTTTCAAAACGAGTATAAAAAAAATAAGTACATACTTGTAAAAGATACAAACATACATACATACTATCACGGCTTTATTCCTAATGAGCAGACAGAGTAATTTGTATCTTACGGCTTTAAACAGACAGGGTCGCAAGACTCAAAAACCACTTTTAGCGTGATTGTGGGCAAGATGGATAACAATCAATATAGTGATGGGTTGCTAGCCAACCCTCGCCTATTAATATGATTCGCATTTTCACCCATTCCCTCGATCGATTCTTACGATCTGTGCCGGACGTCTTATAACTAATTTTGAGTTTTATTTTGTAATTATTTGTATACTATCAACCCTCACCGACTTCACACGGGTTGTACATTAATTTATTTATAAGTATATAAATTATCCTCGTGACAAAAGTAGAACAAGGGATGTTAAGATGGTTTGAGCATTTAGTAAGGATGGATGAAAATAGATTAACAAAAAATATTTATAAGACAAGTTTAAAAGGAAGTGCGGGATAGGGTCGACCTCGGCGAACGTTATGCGATCAGATTGCAGACGTTCTGAAAAAGGGAGAGGTAAGAAGTACCCGTAACCGAAGGGCATGTATGAAGAGGTTGATGAGTGTAGATGAAGCGAAAGAGGTCTGTCAAGATCGTAGCAAGTGGAGGTCCATAGTCTCTGCCTACCCCTGTGGGAAACAGGCGTGATAGTATGTATGTATGTATAAATCACCCTAAATAAAATAGTGATGAATTTTTTTTTAATATTTATACATAGTGTATTTTCTGTATCATTTGGAAAAATAAATTGAAAAATTTCCTACATTTTTTTTTTCTCCTCGTGAAATGCAAACAGACTCCAATGAAGTAACTTATCTAATAAAAAAATAATTAGAATCGGTTCACAATTGATGAACTCAACGCGTAACAAACAAACACATGAGTTAAGAACTTCTTCCTTTTTCAAGTCGGTAATAAATAGAAACGTCTGATAAAATTGAAAGGCAAAGATAGTGATCTTCACATTATTAAAATACTCTTAAGTACTCGTATGTACGCTTAAGCACTTCAGCATATAAGGCTATGTAGCCTTACATGTTGAATATATGTATATGGAAGTATATGTATACAAGTTCGAAATATGTTCAGTATTAGAACTCTCTTGCTGGCCTGCGAGAAAACGTAGAATGATTCAGCTGTCTTCCTGCGCTTATCGTAAAAGCCGATCGATTGAACGGGCAGAACCCATCACTATTTTTGATTTTCTTTCCCACATTTACGTTGATATTCATGATAAAAGTGGCTTTAGGGTTTTTAAGTCCTGGACTTTGTCTACTGCTTTAGGGATAAAGACGTGCTAGTATATGTATATCTATGTAAATAAAATCTTAAATTCTAGCAAAGAAAAAACATAGAATGTACTAGCTGTTTCTCTTCACGTGTAGAGCGTAAAAGTCAGTCAAGGGAACGGATAGCAACTTAGGGATCATTACAAGAAGGCAACATGATTAGTAACCTGAAACTATTCCCGATTCCTGATTTTCACCTATGGCTAAGCACTGTCTACCTCGAAAGAGATAAAGACGTGATTGTCTACTTAATGGCACGTGTAAAAATGTAATTCAATACACTTGTTTGTTTCAATATTTAACTAAAGATTTAACTTTACATTATATTTATGAAAATGTTTACTCAGGAAAAAATTTACCTTCACGCTATTTGTGTATTAAATAAGGTTCCGTATTTTAGGATTGCATTTTAAATAAACTCATTTACCAAATCAACAATAAATTATTAAAATAAATACCAACAACACTTTTTTAATGTTATTTTAATAAAGAAAATGAAACTATTACCACTAAGTAACTTTTTTTTTTTTTTTACTCAAAAACTTTTGATTGTATTTCAATAAAACTGTATATCATAACTATATCAAAATAACGCATAGTCAATAGTTTATAATAGTTTTTTTGCATCACAATCTACTTGAAAAAAATATTAAAGAGTTTTCGGTAATCAACTACGGAACCCTAAACAATTGCTTGCGAGTCTTATTTTCCCGAATAAAAGCGAGTAAAAATTGTAGTGTAGTGTATCAATCATCATCGGTCATTGAGTGGTCTCTAGCAGAAGCGCGAGTACCTTGCACAAGCGCAAGGTGACCAGCAGATCAGTTTTGCTCCAGTGAAAGTGGCTATCTAGCCTTGCTCCAATGCAAGTGGTTATCCAGCCTTGCTCCAGCGCTAGTGATTTTCCAGAATTGCACCAGTGCAAGTTTATGTCCAACCTTGCACCAGCGCAAGTTGAATTTCTCGTTTGTACCAGCGTGACCAGAGAGACTTATATACACAATGTAAGTGAGTATAATTACTAAGTTTTTCTATTGTGTCCCTTAAACAATCCGGCGCCTTAATAAAATCGATCCAAAAACGGTCTCAACAGTCTACGATTATTAAGGTCATTGCCTACCCATCACTCTAAAAGTTTTTAGTGTGCAAATCTCTGTAGGAGGTAATCAGTCAATTCTTCCTCAGATACAAATAACATGCTTAAAGCTGTCAATATATATTACAACACAACCTGTTTATTATATTATGTTCATCAATTGTAAAAACAACAAACCCTCTTTATCTTAATACTAGCTGTGCCCGCGACTTCGTTCGCGTGGTTGTCGGAATGTTATATAGCCTAAAGCCTTCCTCTATAAATGGACTACCCAACAAAAAAAGAATTTTTTAAATCGAACCATTAGTTCCTGAGATTAGCGCGTTTAAACAAACAAACAAAAAAACAAACAAACAAACTCTTCCGCTTTATAATATTAGTATAGATTACTATAGGTTATACTAAAATTTATTATTTTTGTTATATTATTTCAGGTCTGATTCAGAGTTTGAATACTTTCCACCTGCTCAGAGCAGCGGCAAGGTGAAAAAATCTACACCAGCAAAGAGGAAATCACCAGGCGAACTATTAACAAAGTGAGTATAATTATTATTTTTTACCAGCAGGTGATAAAGTAAACAATAAAATATATATTTTCTGAATTCGAAGGTATAAGTCGTATCATTAAAGTCTTATTAAGTAAATTTAAATATATTTCTATTTCATTTAATCTTTTCAATCTATGGTCTATAGTAATATGTACGTATGTGTGTGTCTGAATCACAAGGTTCTGGGCTCAATCCCCGACAAGATAGATAGAGTAATAAATCTTTTTAGAGCGTTCTGTGTTTTTATTTTATATGTTTTTATTAAAAATAATATATCGTTTAGTTAGTATCTAGATATTTAATTATAGAAACTTACTTTGGTGCTAGCTCAATTGATGATAGTAAAATATTTATTTCAATTAATATTGTTTTGTTTTTATTATTTTCAGACAGAAAAGTAAGAAATTAAACGTTGACACGCTCTTCGAACTCCACACTGATGACGAGACACGCGCTGCTCTGAAACCTTCGCCCATCAGTCTCCCATCATACCTGGCAAAGAGGGTCAGCGCGGGCACGCTGCGGCGGTCTGCTCCCACTGACGGCAACTACTTCATCGAGGTGAGGGTGTACCAACGCAGCGACGCCGAGTCTACTGCCCCCGAAGAACGGTGGAAGAAGGCTCTGCTTCGACTCAGCTGTCTTCTGGATGAAGACACGTCGCAGTGGAAGCTGCTGCAGCGGTTGGTTAGGGACCTCAGCGTCTTATTCGACCACACAGAACCGACACTCACTTAATAGTTTATTTATAACCATACCTTGTGCAAAGTAGGGTTTCATTAAAATAAATATATAATATCTTTCTTTTTTATCTTTATTTGTTATAGTGGGTTTTATTAAAATATATATCTTTTCATTAATAAGAATATAATGCCTTTTTGCGAAAGCTGTTCCTTTCAAGTACCCAGTAAGCAATGGATAGGACACTTAAGGAGTCAAAGTCATAAAAGTCGCTCTTTAGGTGAGCTAATAGACGGAGTTGTCGAGATTTCATCTGCATTTCGGGGTCGCATATCATCTTATAGGATTGCAGCTAAAGATAAATTTGAGCAAAGTTTACCAGAGATATTTTTACAAAGTATCAGAAGTTCTATATATCAACTTTTAATTAAGGCGTTAAAGACACATATTAATATTAAAGTCAATTTTGAATTCTTCTGTAACTTTATCTTATTCAAAAATAATGAACAGTCAGTGAAATCATTTTCTACAAAAAATTTTGTAGTACACGCTAACTTTAAATTTGATGATATTTTTAAAGCAATAAAAGATATAATTTTAAAAAAGATTCAAGAGTTTGAAGAAAGGGATAGCGGTTGGGCTTTTACGAATAATTTATATTTAGAGGTGAATATCAACAGATATGACCCGTTGAATGGGTCAAGCTATATCGATTTACCTATTGTTTTTTAAGACAACTAGCCATCATTTTTTATAATAACATTCATCTTATACTTTTGTCATTGTCATTACTTTAATATACATGTACTTAATAAATATATTTTATAATAAATAAGTGCACAAAATAATTTGATTTTATTTATTTCTGTTCACACACCCAATTAATTACGTTGTAATATGATACACGTGAAGGAAAGTCTAAGTACAAACGTGCTCAATAAATTCAGGTCAACTTAAAAACATGTACGGACAAATTTTAGGTTGAAAGACCTATGAATTGCTGACTGTGTTGAAAATAATATTTAATCACCTAATTTGAGCACGAATAATATCACTTCGCAAGTAACGACATTGGGAGCTGGACAATAGTTAGCTGCACTAATTACTTCATAATCACCAAGTGAGTATATATAGTTTTGTAAATGTATACTGTAATCAATTTATTAATTATTGATATAAACTATTTATACTAAATATAATTATTTCTTTGTTGCAGAAAATGGAAGACAGCACAAATGTTATGTTTTCACAGTACGCACAAGATCCTTATGAAAACTTAACACAAGAAATAGAGCTATTTGCACAAGAGCGCGAAAGACAAGAGAGGAGAAAGCAAGATGTGTCTAGAAAAAGGACTAAACTCTCGTCGAAGTCCTTCATCATCAGCAAGCAGCAAAAGGGGTTAAAATTAATTCAAATAAAGATAGTGGACTTGGCTCGTGAACCAGCTAGTGCGTCAAGCTCGGGTATCAACGATGTTGTCAGCGCGCAGTATGTGGTACAAGATCAGTGTGATGAAGTGTTAGACCTCACGGAGTCACTTGTTAGGACAATATCGAAAAAACTATGTGCTGATAATTTTTAAGTGTATTTTTTAATGATTGTATATTTTTTCTGTTTAGCGTGTAAGTAAACCTTATAAGTATGTTAATTATTTTTAAGAGATAAATAATAAATAGAATACCTAAGAATTTTTTTTATTTTTTTTTTATAACCGAATATGCTATAATAGGTTTAAACTAACCGAGGATATGAATAAATAAAAGAAAATATATTGTTTCCATCTTATAATATTTATTTACACTAAGAAATATTGTCTAAATACCATTTCTTTATACAAATAACATTTTTTAGCGCACAAAAGTTCTTATGACTTAAACAATTAAAGCTACATTCATTTTTACAGTAGTTTTCATATAAGGTCGAAAATGTAGGACTCCCTCGATTTTCTATGTCAATCAAATTACTTCCATCACATAATTCTCTAATCCATTTCTGTTTTTCAAGACCTTTCATTATAATAATTTTATTTTGCATGATTGGTACAATAATTCTCTTAAATTCTCTATAGTCAATGTGACCTTCACTCCAAGTGATTCCTCTCTGTCGCTCGAGGTATCGAACAGTCTTCTTTTCTTCCGGAGATAATGTAGTATATGCATATGGAGGTTTAATTAGAAAAACTTGAGTGAAATCCTTAGTAGATAATGCAAACTCTTTGATTATAAATTTATTACTGCGATCCTTAAATCCTTGCACATCAACGAAAATAATCGAGTTCATGATATTTTACGAACAATGTTACTCAGAGGTCTGTATTCGACTATGCAGTCATTCAAAATTAGACAATATGCTGATGTCTGATCTGGTATCACTTTGTCACACTCTAGTTCGAGGCGAATGTTGATCACCGGTCCTGATTTAATATTATCGTTTTGTCTAGAACAGTCTATCACGAATAATGGTGCAAAATTTTTAAACTCTTGTGCAGTCAACAATGCGTTGCATGGGCGGTTGTAATAAGACTGCTGAAAATTTACATATTGCTCGTATATTAAAGCATAGTTATGATATGAAAAGTTGGTGTTGTAACTTTCGTACGGGTAATATGTAGAGTTTAAAAAAACTTTAACATCTCGAACATTGCAGTGATCGAACTGAGACATATCGTTCATAACGTTGTTCTTTCTGTTTGTTTGTAAACCTAAAATGACATATCTCGGTTTTTCAATTTGTGACGAAGTTTTAATTGACCAAGTGTGTTTTGTAGTCTTTGGTAACAAAGGGTACTCATAAAGGTCCCAGTTTCTATACACTAATTGAATGGGTCTATCTTTTTCAAGTATTTTAAGTAAATTAATTCTTTCTCTATCTGATACTTTAACGTGAGGAACTCGCCATACAATCTTTTTTATGTCAATACTTTCAACTCTTTCGCCAGTGTTTAGCTTTAAAGCATTAAGGTTAGTATTACTTCGTAGCAACACAAGTTCGTGTTTGCAATTGACAATAATTTTTTTATAATCTTCTGCAAAACCTAATATATTGCTGAGAGGTATTGACGCAGCAAAATGACCTGCAATTTCATTTTTTGTACCTTGTATATCCCAACCCCACACTTTGGATACCTTCGCCTCGTCTGCGTTCATAGACACCAGTGCTTTCATAGTAGTAGTTATACCAGCATTCTTCACTTTGTCTATTTCAATACCGTTCAATTCATATCTTATATCTTGAAAAAGGAATAGAAGGGGGTTGTTGGTAAAATGTACGGTTTTAACTGTTTCTTTCTTCTCAACATTGATAACATTTACCACAGCTTCAACATACAAGGTACTTGAACATGGAAGCACATATAAATCTTGTTGGTTTATAGGTATCCGAATTTCATCATTTATATTGAAAGTAGTGGTATAGGGCTTGTAAGAATGAATTTCTATACCGTCTATGGAGTTATCATAAGCGGGTGGGTTAGTTATATTTAAAATACTCATTATAGTAATCCGATCGATTTGAGAAAATGTATATTAGTAGAGGTTAATTTCTTTTTTTTACCACGAGTATGTGTGGTCTTCTTGATTGCTTGATGAGTACTAATCTTTCGAAAAGATGTAGTTGTGTATTTATTGTAGTCAATCATATTTTCTTCAAATGTAAGTACAATTGTACTTCCTCTCCGCGAAAATTTATTAAATTGTTTTTTATGTCCAATATTCTTATATTTATACTATTCACCGTGCTTCTGTTCACCGGAAAATATATGGTATTTTTTGGAACTTCTATTATTCTGTAGCCAGGAGGAACATTCAATGCGAATTCGTGAATTATATGACTTGATTTTCCATTAATGTAGGAACCTCCGGTAATATCACATTCAACCCGCACCACGGTTGTAGGAAGAATGTTCACTGGTAGTGGGGATTTGTACCATTTATCCCTCATCATGAAAGTTTTTCCATATCCTAGTAGAGGTCCAATAGAATTTGGTTTTTCAAAATGAATTTCTTTAGAGCAGAATATCGAAAGCCTCAAGGTGTTATTGTTGCACAATAACTTTAAAACACAATTGTTTACTTTTGATTGTAAGAACTCACAGATGTCTAGGAGTTCATATGCTCCCTCAGGAATTTCAACAACTTCGTCAACGCCATAATAAAATTTATTATTATTATTTGTAATATTTGGTATAGAATTAAATGCAGAGAAGTGTAAAAGAGAGCACTCATATTGACCATCAAGTTCCAGTGGAGGGGAATAGTTCGATGTTAGTAGTGAGCTGTTTCCAGTTATGGACAGAGTGAAAGACATTTTTAGAATGATGTTTTATTCAAACGTAATAACTATTATATAATATTGTTACACCAAAAGTCTTGCAAAAATTTTATACATAAATGACCACAATTTACAGTATCAAAGTTTTGAAATCTAGTATAATTATAATGTATATCACTAACATTTAAATATTTTACCAATTCTTTGGGCGGTCTTAAGTTACCAAAACTATCGAAATATTCACAATAATTATTTATTTTAGCAAAGGCTACCCAGTGTGTTCCGTTATTCTTATAACTGTCTAAGTTTAATATACCACACTCTATGGGTTGTGGTTTACGTGGCAATCTATCCCTCATATATACACCTCGAAAATATGGAATATTTTTAGTGTATTTAATAATATCGATATTCGTAAGAGCACGTTTGGGTAGCCTGCTTATTAGTTTTTTGTAGATTTCAAAAACAACCCACTTCCTTTTTTATATGGTTTAAGATAAAATCCTTTTCCTATTGCAATAGCCTCCATAGCTTTGTTATGACGTTCAGATTCATGTAAATTCTGTTGAGCAGTTTTACAATCATTTATAGTTTTAGCTATACCAGCAGCACCTCCTGCTAAAGCGCCTAGTGCCGATAAACCCGCAAAAATTGGTATCAAAGGTAAAATCCCTCCTGTTTTAGGAATTGGTATTATTCTCGGTAAACGAACGTGGCATGTCTTAGGAAACAATTTTTTTGCTGCCTCATAAGCATACTTAATAGCAGTTTTATTATCCTTTGATTTCAGTTTTTTTATTTGTGAACGTATTTTTGATACAATGGTTTTAAATTGTTTTATCCCGGCACCTGTTTTTAATTTTGCTTTCATAACTTTGTTAACTATCCAAGATGCTAACTTTTCTCCTTTGCCAGCGTCTTTAGAATGCAATCGCTTCTTAGCCATTTTCATCAGTTGTAAATCTGCTTTATGACGAACGGAGAGACTTGGGTTGTTGTATGCAATATCGTGGTATTTACAAGCTTCGTCTAATTTGTTGACACCTTTATCACCTCTCAATAACCTTTCTTGCAACCTGGTGCCTGGTCCGCAATAGTTGTAACCTGGCAAGTGAAGCTCAAACGGGGTATTGTTTATCAAATTATTAACAAGTCCACCTCCATTCATTTCTTATAATATAATGAACAAAATATACGATGCTTGAACTTATATGTGCTATGATACGATAGACTTTCTATCTACCCAACTGTTTTCTTCGTCAGGAAGTCCTAACCATTTGACAAACAATTTATTGCCTTTTTTCCTTATAATTTTTTCAATTAAGTATATATTCGGATACTTAGTTTTTTGTAACTCTTCTCGATAGAATGAACCCAATATATTTTGTTTTCGTTGATCTTGTATTAAATATGTAACAGGTTTAGTATTATTAACCGTTTTAATAGTAAAAATTTCCGTAGACCAATTAGGTGTATAACCTTTTGCAAAATTACTCTTATATTTACTTATTCTAACGTGGTCACCTATTTTAAATTTATTTTTGATAAATTTACACCGTTTCCTTTGGAATTCCTTAATGTTATCTTTTACTAGGTTTTCATTTTTTGTATTTACATCTACTGGTTTAAACTTTGTAACGCTATGTTTTTGATTGTTATATGAAAACAAAACGTCATTTAAAGTTTTTCCTATCCATTTATAGTTACCATTATAACTGAAACATTTATATAACTTAATCTTCAATGTTTTGATTAACCTTTCTACAATTGAAGCTTTTTTTGTTGAATACGATGAATAGTGGTTAATCTTCATAAACTGCATTTGTCTATTAAATACATCGTTATAAAACTCAGTGCCTCTGTCAGTTTGTAGGTTTTTAGGGAAACGTCCACTTTCCCTTATAATTTGAGTAAATGCATTAAGCACCTCCTTTTTTGATTTAGTTTTCAAAGGAATCATCCAGGCATATTTTGAGAAACCATCAATGACAGTTAAAATGTAACCGTATCTATTATTGTACTTTTTTAATGATTGAATATCAATCAGGTCCGCTTGCCATAAGTCGTCTATTCCTTTCAAGATCACATTACGACGATCAAAATTTCTGCGTGCTGATCTATGAATTTCATTTACCACTTGCTGTTTTACCATTTTGTAGTTTAGTAATTTTATCGATGTAGTCTTTAGTATAAAATTTTTTTTCGAACTGAATAAGGTTATTTATCACATCATCTTTTATTAACTTTCTAAGAGCGGTTATTTCATCAAGGATCTTTTTATCAACATATTTTTTGTTCACCGCATCATCATGTGCAACAGGTTCTTGAACTCCTTTCAATCGAGATGATTGTAAATCAAAATCTCCGGTTTCCGATCTAACTAGGTGATTACTGGGACAATGTAGTATTTCTGTCAAACGTAGTCTTTTATGAACATGGTGCCCGAATTTATCAACATTCATTTTGGATTGAAGTCAGCCGCAGTGAAATAATTAATGAAGTAAATAAGATATGCACTTATTAATTTATACTACCATTTTCACGTAGTTCTTCTATGATTGAAATTATTTCATTATCAAGACCAGTGTTGCCTGCATCTTTAGACGCAATTAATAATTTCAGCCTTTCTACTAGTTCGTTAGGATCATCCCAGTAAATGTAATCAGTATTTTTCTTAAATTTCTTTTTAAGTATCAAACCTTCTCCTGCTATATTATCATCAGTATTACTGACAGACGATGACGAAGGCTTTCGCAGTCTAAAAAGTGGTTTAATGATGTTCAAATACTTCCGTCCTTTATTAGATTTAATTGGTTTACTAGGATCAAAGTCTCGCCGGTGAGCATTAGTAGCTATTAACATGGTTTTATATTCTTGACAATCATTTTCAGTCACCAGTTCTAAATTAGGTATTTTTTTTAACAATAACTCCTGCAACCCTGACGTTAATTGATAATCATGTCCAGCTACAGATATAATATTTTGATCATTTATATGCACACGTGCTGAACCCAACATTAATTTACCTCGTTCTTGTCTAACCCCAAAAGGTACATCATTAAATATTTCGGAGGAAAGTGACCAGGACGAAGTATTATGACTAGGGCTAGGTATTGACTCAATAGTTTTAAACGATGAATCACTGGTATTAATATTCGTATTAGTAGAGTCGCCTGATTTTTCTAAACTATTATCTTCATCAGAATCATCTTCAGCATAATTTTGTGGGGAAATATTGTGCTTAAGAGTTTTGTTGAAATACGATTTAGGTGATTGAATTTGCTCTTTTGCACAATATTTTTTTATGAGGTCATCCTTTTCTTCTATTGATTTAATTTTACTGCTTCGATCCGTAATCAATTGATGAATTGGGTCAGTAACAGGTCTAAAAACTGTATTTAAAACATTTTCACTGTAGGATTCCATAGTTTTCATATCTTTGATTTTCTTTTTAACAGATTTTGCTATTTTAACTATCTGAGTCTTTAACTCTTTTTCCATATTAAACTTGATGAATATACGTTATTTGCTTAATACGGTAATAGTTTGACTGAAGATGAATATCGAATAAATCTTCTTATATGCTCGTATTTTTATCCTCGTCAAACAAAATAAAAGTATCAAAATTCTTCCTGTAACAGCCTTTGTTCTTTAAACAATCTTTATTGATTACCAAATAGTTATAGGGTTCGCTCCATACTTTTGAACACATTTCTCGAAATTCTGACCACGACATGTCGGTATTAACGTGTTCATCATAAACATGATGGAGGTTCACATCATCTTGTTTGAATAATATTAAAAGATTTGCATTGTCTCTTACTAGCTGTTTAGGTATCTTGCTGTACGTTTGATTCAAATAAAAACAGTCAATAAATTTATGTCTACCCATTGCGAAATAATCCCTCATATTGGACTGGTTTTCACATGCGACGTCATCGAATATTATTATGGAGTGTGGTTTTGCATCGTGAGGACTTAAAATAAGTTCATTATCTTTATATTTTGCAAACGTTACATCTGGCACTAAATTAAGAACATTTTCTAAAAACACATATTTTGGTTGATACAATGTTTTTGAATAAAGATAAACGTTTTTGAAACGTAAACCATTTTCATGTAATAGAAGACCTATGACTACATTAGTTTTACCACAATTCGAGGGACCGCAAATAATACATCGAATAGTATTAGGTAGAAGGTCACAATGTCGAAAAACATCTACTTTTTCATCTGGACATATTCGACTCAATTGTAAAGTTTGAGATTGTTTAACGAATTTCATCCTTTTAACCGCTAAGGCTGTTTTTGGTTGAATGTTTTTAATTTGTAAAGCAACGATTTATATATATATATATATATTTAAAACGAACTGACTCTGTGAATGCTTAATGTTGGAAGCTCTTATACCTGAGTGACATGATATAAGTAAGTGATTCAATTTCAATTTTGATCAGTTATTGTAAAGTAGTTCTGTAAACAGGGTATAAGCTATTTCAAAATATTTACCTGTTCATCGAAACAGTTGACATGTCATTAAATATTGGAGATCACGTGGATATAGTTATCATGTATAAGAGAAAAATATGTGGCATTCGCAATGTGAAAATGATTATCACCAGATCAGTTGACACATCTTTGAATATTGGAGACTACGTTGATATAATAATTACTTCTGAGAAACTACTTGGTCTTCACATAGTTAAAATTATAAATTATGAGCAATATGATGCTATTCTAATACCTTCGCAAAAATACACTACATTATGGTCTAAAATTCGATTGGAAGTTACCCGAATAGATGGAAAAGAAGTAGACCTGACTGAAGTGGAAGATTCGTTTCCAGAAATGCTCATCGACATAAAATGCGACTGGAAGCCCAAATGGATGTAAATATAGAAGCCCTGTCCTGTCTGAAGTGTAAGACTGAAATACGAACTGTGGAAACAAGCAACTGTATCGAAATGGTTAAATGTATGATATTGGGAAGTCTAAGTCACGAATGTGATGAAGACGAACACATTGAAGTGTGAGTCTGAAGAACAGGAGTGATTTAGACTTCCCAATATTATACTACTTACACACTCGGTAAAAAATAATTTTGCTTTTTTTTTTTTTTTGCTTGCGACCTTTATGAATTTTGAAAGTCAAAATAGAAAAAAAAATCAAACAAAAAACAAAAAAACATTATTTGATCTACCGGAGTCGATCCTTGATCGTAGGTTTCACAATAAATCGTCAAACCACCTATGCCGCTGGGCCAGCACTTAACTAAATGGTAAATCGAAATTACCTTTCACTTTAATACTTTGTCAATCATCATTTCACGAAATGTCAATTCGTGTGCGTCGCGTGCATAACGTGTAACGTATAGCGCGATTTGTGGATTACCAGCCCCCAAAGTAACCTGCGGGAAAGAACTTCGTTGTAAAAATACAAACCACAGTAGGTATGGTTAGGTATCTGAAAGTGTTTCAACTTTCAATCAAGCGGGGCTATTCCGTCACGAAAATGCAAAGGTGGCAAGGGGCGGCCTTTGCCCAACTATGGGACCTACATGGCTAGAAAAAAAATAGGTATAGGTAATAAATTGACTAATAATGTATGTATGTATATATGTTAGGCTCAAAGAAGGAAATCGCTCATTGCGCAAAATACCTAATAGGCTATTGTAAAATGGCTAAGACGCAAAATTCCTTTTGA
Source organism: Acrobasis repandana (assembly GCA_963576875.1). Classification (NCBI taxonomy): domain Eukaryota; kingdom Metazoa; phylum Arthropoda; class Insecta; order Lepidoptera; family Pyralidae; genus Acrobasis; species Acrobasis repandana. Next base: position 11,522,173 of record OY756214.1, read on the forward strand.
TAAGGGCCTCGACACGAATTGGAAATATATGTATTTATTGTAAGAAAATTCAGTCACAATGTAATTTGCTAATTTATAAATGAAAGAGCTACCTAGTTATATGTGTTATATATACACCGTGTAAAAAAGGGGGTAAAAGGGGGTAAAAACATCTGCAGCTCCATACATTTATACACGGTAGGTATTTAATGTTGTCTGGAGCTGTAGATTTTTTTTTTCGATTTTAGGGGGTGGTCCTATCTATACTCGTAGTAAGTTGTTTACATTAATTGGTACGTATTACTCCCTTAGGGGTGGATATCCCCTTATGTAACGTTGAGCTCTAATATCAGCTAGGATAATTCAGTTACAAATAAAGGCATTTTAAATAAATTGAGGTTATTTCGTAATTTATTCCGAGTGAATCAAGATTAGCCTAAATGTACCTACGCTACTACCTCTTATTACATATATTTAGTTATTTAACTTTATAGTTCAGCCTATGTTAGCCGTGTGGTTCCCGGCAGAGTAGAATAGGATCACTCCAAGTCTTCCCGTGGATGTCGTAAAAGGCGACTTAAACACTCATCCAAATAATAAAAATTAAAATATTTAGATAAATAAGGTCATCAACTAAATATCAACAACTTCAAACTATCCCTGATTTATGACTACGATCACCCAGGGAAGGAGTAGGCTGCTAGCTAAGGTTAGAACACCATCTATCAGCACGAAACAGCATTTTCCTATGTTGCTTTCGTTTTCTGTCGCTCAGAACCGTCATTTGCTAGAGCGAGAGCGCTGCAACGCCACGGAATGGGTTATGCTGCCTAACTTAGATATTGGTGAGATCGGCGAGTGAAAATGAATGTATAATTATAAAAATATTATTTCCGCGGTTGCTTCCTCATACATTATCTGGTATCTATGATGAAGCGAAAGAGGTATTTTCTAACAAAAAATGCGGAACTTCCGCATAACGAGGACGCGGAATTGGTTTCCTCATCAACCCTAATTTTGTTCTCTCTCTCTATCATCTCAGCGTATTCCCAGTTGCATCCACAGCTGCAATGCTGTGAAGCCCAGGGTCCGCTTTTCGGCTTTTCCTTCTCCACTTCGCACGGTCTTGAGCATTATTGGTTGTAAGACTATTGGGACCATTAAGGTTGTAAGATCAACCCAAATTCCTTTTATAAATTTACTCGTATTATTCACAAGCAAGGACAAGCAGTTAGTACATTAGTTTTCCTTTTCATCATTATAATAAGATTATTAAAAATAAAATACAAGTTAATACGAAATATGTATATTTTAAACACTGACAAAAAAAACATTAATCAGAATTTGTGACTTACCTAATATACAATTCATATGTTATCAACAGGAATGATCAATATTATCACAAGAGGGCAACATGCCATTATTTCATATTGCATTAAATTATTGTACAAACATATATTATATTTAAACAGAGTCATTATTTTTCTATGTCAATGGAAAGACAAAATACTCGTAAATGTCTCATGGTTTGATCTACATTGCGCCAAACGAAAGAAATTAATATTTTCAAATATTGACTACTGACACAGAACTTCTGCAGTTTTATTTTTCTGCACATCTAAGATGGATGCATTGCAATTGTAGTTTGTGTCTCTAATATCCAACTAATTAATAACAAGAAATATTTAAATTCATTTTTATGAAAAGAATTAAGCACAGCTTTTCAAAGCTGGTGTCAGATGTTTCAAAATGCCAATATGTATCAACTAACACAGCGAGATGAATGAAATATGTATTTCTTAAAATATTAAGTAAAATTTAGCATCTGTTCACACTAATCGGCTTTGAGAGAATTTCTTGATATTAGTCGTTCCGGAACTACTTATATCAAGAGATTCTATGGTGGTAATGCTATGGTGGCCACCATAGAATTTCTTGATATTAGTAGTTCCGGAACTACTCTCGTAATATCAAGAAATTCTATGGTGGTAATTGCTATGGTGGCCACCATAGTAATACTAAAACTATCATTAAAAATAAACATTTATTACTATTTTATAATTCCATTTTGATTGCTTGAGTGATAAGAGGATTTTTCGTCTCAAGTGATACTGAACCTACTATTGTTGATGTTATGAATATAACAATAACATTCACAGTTTCTGTGACGGATTCATAAGTTACTCAAAAATTAATGCGTACTTAAGCGACAGTTCACAAAAACGAGCTTCACTTATCTGGGTATTGTACAATTTTTTACAAAAAACCTTTCTGTTATCAATACATTGATATGTATATTTTTGTTTTGTAGTATAATAGTACATTACGATATAAGTGTGTAATGTTGAATATAACACACAAGGCGTAATAGAGCCGAGTGTGTTTAGCCAAGCACGTATATCGTACGACGTTTTTCAACACACTTGCACACTGTTGCTTTCCCGCTGTTTAACTTTTTAAAATCAGTGCGGCGCGCTGCCTACTGGCTGGAGCCACGCGGCGGGCCAACTCGGAATGAAAAGAAAAGTTGAAGCATATTAATAGAAAATAGTGCGGTTATAGAATATAACTTCACCCGTGACTTCACGTGAAATTAGATCCTCTTTACGAGCAAGTGTGTTGAAAAGGTAGTTTAAAAATTTATTCCAGAGAGGTAATAACCAAGAGTGTGTTTTTTAAAACCGACCCACAGACTAAGTTTTGAATACTGGTTACAGGTGATTTGAAATTGAAGCTACAGTGTAACCATTTCGACTCGATAAGAAGTTTTGGATAGTACTTATGTCACGAGTGTGGTAATACCGAATTATTCATACACTATTAGATTAGGTAGACCTAATCTCATACCTACATATTGGAACAAAGAGCAATAATGTACCTTATGTACCTAGACCTCCAATATCTTTTTATTGGACCTACTAAAATTAAATATAAGCGTAAAAATGGCGCCAAACCAAACACATTACCGCGTTCCATTTTTAAAAATCCAAGAAGTCAATGTCACAAAAGAAGTCAATGTGCTGCGTAAATACAATTAATTGAAATCAAAACTTTTTGTACTGCCATAAAAATGTTGAGCCCCCGTCATAATTCATAGTGAGCTCACTTTGCTAATGGATAGGGCTCGGCATTTATATGGCATTACAAAAAAATGTTTACCGGGTTCAAAATAACTTATATCCATGCTTTACATAAAATATAATATATTATATTTTAGCAAGTCATTTTTAACCCTTAGGATACAGTGGATATCCACTGTGTATCGTAATGGTTATCCTTTTAAAGTTTATAATTCGAATTTTACGATATGAGATAAGATTAAAATAATTTTGTTCATCTCTGAGTATATTTAACTTATTTTCTACCTAAATATAATAATACAAATTCATAAGTTAAAAATATTATAGACCAACACAAAAATAACATGTCACAAAGAAAACATGTAAAATCATTATAAATATTTAATCAATTTATTTAAGAAGGATCATTTAATTATTAAATTTAAAGTCACTTATTCAAAAAAATCTTGCAGTATACATGGAATGTACAAGCCAAAGTAACGTGAACAGTAAAAAATTATAATAGGGTTCCGCTCAAAAATTTTAATAAAAAATAAAGACAAATAAAAATAGATCAAAACTTTTTCCAAACTCATAAAAAAATCATTACTTGTGTCAAATCATCGACTTAAGAAAATATTACATTGACTATGAACTAAATAAATAAATAGATAAGTACAAATCACACTGATTGAGCTAGCCCCAAAGTAAGTTGAAGCTTGTATTATGGGATACTAACTCAACGATACTATATTTTATAATAAATACAAATAAACACCCAAGACCAAGTACAATTTGAAAAAGGCCCAACTGTGATATCTGGGCATCGAACCCAGAACCTCCGGATTGGCGGACTAGCGTGTTGACACCATGGGGGTTGTCAAGTCAGACTAGACTGTACTAACGTTAATATGTGTAACAAGACTGAAACAGTCTAACTATAAAACATGGACTACTACAGTACGTACTAAACACTCCCCCCTTATTCATAAAAAAATACGAACGTTTGTTAAATCTATTTTAGTTAAAATGTGTTTTGTCTTGTTCTTGCAATTTCAAATTTAAAAGAGTGATAAGGACATAACATATTTTAACTAAAAAAGGTTTAACAAACGTTTGTAATTTTTTATGAATAAGAGGGTAAGTCTAGGCCATGGTATAATAAGATATGGTACACTCTTCCCGCGATAGCTTAAAACTACGCAATTAATTTCGCAAACAGAGTTACCAATGATTGTTCTTTTCAGTAAATTATTAGGTATTTCTCAATTAGTTTGTATACAGGTTCTAACAAAATATACTGAGACTATTTTAAGGGTGGATTCAGTCCATGATACTGAACAACTTTCCCTAAGGAACATATGTCGAAATATGAAAAATAATTTTTGACCTTCCATACAAGTTGATTGATCGGTTTGTATGAAAAGCAAAAAAAAAATATTTTTCATATTTTGATATATGTTTCTTAGGGAAAGTTGTTCAGTATTATGGGCTGAATTCACCCTTAAAATAGTTTCAGTATATTTTGCTAGACGTTATATAGCGTGATTTATCTGTTTAATTTTTAATACATTTATTTATTACATTCTTAGTCCAGCTGTCACGGGAAGAGAGTACCATATCCTATTAAACCATGGTCTAGGCTATTATTCGTACAAATCAAGTTGACATTGACAGATGGGGTATTAACATATTGGAAGATTTCAACTTATTTTGGTTGGATATTGGTGTAGACAAAACATAAGTCCGCATTTTATACTAAAGCCACAGAAGACAGTAAGAGTATTACATACAGAACGGAATCTCCTAAGATTCCTTGCAATATGCGTCACCGTTCTCCGTCCCCGCACCGCTCCCCCGTTCTCGCCTTGTCTCAGGACGAGAGCGGGCGGACACACACGCATTGTCGTGTGCACGGCGGCACAAGAACGGGGGAGAGGTGCGGGGACGGGGAACGTGGACGCATATTGCACGTACCTTAGGAGATTCTGTTCTGTATGTAATATTCTTACTGTGTTCTGTGTTCAGATGTCTTTAGGCAGCTTGAAAAATCTGACACCAGTGTTGGCCACTTACACACACGAAAAAAACAAAAACTGTTCTGTACTAAAGCGAATATCTATGCGTGTCATCGGTTCTTTACGTGCAATGCGAAGCGCGTTGCTGCCGCCACGCCGCGTGGAATCCGGCCGCTGAGTCCGAATCAGAATCGCCTTCCTCGCTACCTCCAATTTGGGCTCGGGGCTGGAAAACAGTATGATTAGATTAAATCTCTCGATTTGCCTCTTCCTTCATTGTGCGAACCGCTAAGGTGTGGAATTCCCTCCCTGCGTCGATGTTTCCCCATACATATGATTTAGGGATTTTCAAGGCAAGAGTGAATAGGCATTTTTTGAGTCTGCGTGTTATACCTTAGACCTCATCTTAGCTTCCCATCAGGCTATATTATATAGGTCAAACGCACTCAAATCTCTAATAAAAAAAAAAAACATTTTGCCATATGGAATTTACAAAAAGGGTCCCAAATAGGTCAGTGTTTTTAAAATAAAATGTCAACATTAAAATGTATGGTACTTATAAGGTATACGTGCGGCATCACTACCGCACTATCTGGCTGGTGAGTCTACAAACGGGATTTTTTTCCCATACAACAAACAAATAATATACACTATCATGTTTTTATCCCTAATGGGGTAGACAAAGCCTAGGGCCTCAAGAGCGCCAAAGGCCAAGTGATGGTGAGCGGGCGAAATGATGGGTTGCTAGTCAATTCGCCTAATAACATAAGAGAGAATCTTGCCTATTCCCTCGAACGGGTTTACGATCTGCGCGGGAACAGGAGCAGCTGGTTCACATTAAGTTTTATTCTTTTCTCTCAGGCCAGCATTGCAGAAGATATTTATTCATATTACTTTGTCAACGTAATACCGTACAATATGATTAGTAAATCTACAAACGGGATGATTGTGTCCATACATCAAACGTCGAGATAGCGTTGCGGGCCCTGACTTATTGGCTAATAAGTCAAGCAAGACTGTTTATAGATTGTGTGTTCTTTGGTCTTGATATCGAAGAACGGAGAAATATTGACACTCAACCATAGATACGTTTGTACATAGCGTCCTTGTGTGTATAAAAAGTAGGGCTACCGTAGATCGACATATTTTACCCGACTGTATTGTACTGATTGTCGTTATTGTATGGCAGTTGTCAAGTTATGTCAGATTTATAACGATAAACCTTATTTTATACCACTCCATATCAAACGGTGTTGGCAGGTGAGGCAACCTTAATTTTTTATTTTTAGTACTTGTTCTGTGGTTAAGGTAAAAGTTCCACAACCACCTTGACAATTATATATACGTGTCGTTTTTAACCTGGTCAGGAGTGGAAGGCGTGCTTCTGCTGTGGGAAGCCAGGCCTCTTCTACCGTTGGCCGCCCGTCGCCGCACCTTGCTGCTCATGGGCGGAGGCATCAGCTTATCATCTTTCTGTAATAAAAAAATAAATGTTACCTATTTAATATTTATAGGTTCATTGTATTTGGTGGCCATATAAGAATCATCATATCATCGTCATATATATACGTAAAAAATAAATTCTAGACTTTTCTATTTAATGGACAGTGCGGCTGTCTACAAATTGGGAGATTTCCTACGAGGAGAACCCGAATACGACAGTATGAGGTACGGAGAGCGCGGCTGCGGCAGTCAACGCCTGGCCAGCTCTGGCCTCTGTTGCCTTCCACCCGTTTAACCAGACACACGCGTAGCATACTTTACAATTTTTACATATCCTCTAACCTGTAAAATTTGTATGTTACATTGTTCATTTTTATCTGGCTGCCAAGCAGCTTAAATAAGTAACCCTACTTCCAATCAAGTGTTTTAATTGTTTAAATCCCTATACTTAATTCGCATCAAGAAACGTAGCAGCCGTGCGGAGCATCATTCACCTGAGGCTAGGGTCGACGTGGCATACGAACGATGTCATCATCTTCGGCGTGGAAGGATAGTTTCGAATTAAACTAATTACTCAGACTGATATCCCAACTTCAAAAATGATTTTAATTAGGAAATCATTTAATTGAACCGATGCGGTGGTAACTATGCGGATACGTGGAGTACCTACCGATGTGGTGGAAAGGTTACAAGATCGAATAAATTAACTAAATAAGTTACCTGGATGTTATCCGCGGATCCCCAGGTCTTTAGTAGCTCGCCATCATCAGACCGTCTGTCTTCGCGATCTCTCTTAGGAATGTACGCCGAGGATCTGGTCGCGCCTACTCCAAGGAAATTGCTAAACGCTTCTGTAGTCTTCTTGACGCGGACATTCAGAGAACCAATGCGAAGGAAGCTTTCCTTTTCTGGAAGAAAAAGTTATTTGACACATTTATCTCTTGATAATTGTTTTTGTTTACATCCCACAACCTTATATTGAGATTAAAATATACACATTTTCTTTTGATTTTTGTTTTTGGTTGATTTTGCACCGGCTAACTATATTATAAAGAGAATCATCAATATAAAACAAAACCGTAAGAAAAAAGTTTTACATATTTTTTGTATTTTTTTCTCCTAAATTTATAATACATGGTTAACCTACTGAATTTATTATACACGCGGGCTGTTGCCTTGCCCGCTAACCAGCCGCCGCCTGCCATGAGCCCGGTAGCGAGTGGTAACATTCAAATAGGAGATTTTTGGTATATATTATCTGATATCTTTGGTTTTTATTATGTAACAAGATACTTATGAAAGAATATGTATTTTTATTTCGCTTAAAGAGTAGTTTTCTTGAATATAGCTACGAGGTTCAAAATCACTTTGTAAATAATAGTCTACATGTTACTATACGTAAACGTACAATATACTAATACCGAATCCTCTCGTGTTAGTAAAATTACAATATTATAATTGAATTCCTCCAGATTGGTGCTGGGTGCGATAAAATTTTACATATTGGACAAAATTTTTCTTGAAAAAAAGTAATACTGCGCACATTTCGATGAAATGGGCTGCAGATTAGCATAATGCGCTCTGAATTAAAACGTGTGCAGTTTGTAAACTTCATTACATAGGGCGCACTGTAAGTTTCCGGAACTGGCCACTTACATAAACAATATTTAAAAATTTATTGCAACATTTGAAAATAGAACTCTTTGGCTGTAGAATGCAGTTTGTTTCATCTGAATGTCTTTTGTTTTTACCTTGTGGCGCATTTTAAAAAATGTGTGCATCAACATGGATTTAACTCGGGAAAATTTTCTTAGTATGATTTTCTACGATTCTAAGTGTAATTTGACAGCTCAACAGAGCATCGCTCGGCTTGAAACAGCTTTTGGCAATGAAGCACCATGCAAGACAACTGTTTATAGCTGGTTTGCAGAATTCAAGCGTGGTCGTATCAATCTCAGTGACGAATCTCGCGATAGTCGGCCGTCCACCGCTGTGACCAACAAAAACATCAATGCTGTGCGCCGTATGATTGAAATAGACAGGCATGTGACCTACCATGAAATTCGCGCATCCTTAGAAATAGGCATGAGTCAAATACAATTAATCCTACACAAACATTTGGGTGTGAGAAAGCTGTGCTCGCGGTGGATCCCACACAACTTGACCGAGGTTCAAAAAACGGACCGCGTCACTTGGTGCAGTGCCATTGCTTACCAGGTTCAACGAAGGTGCGTCAAATTTGGTGTGGGACATAGTAACAGGTGACGAAACATGGATTTATTGCTACGATCCCAAAACAAAGCAGCAATCGAGCGTATGGGTCTTTCAAGATGAGCCGAAACCAACCAAAGTGGCGCGCGTGAAAAGTGCATCTAAGCGGATGATTGCTTCTTTTTTTAATAAAACTGGACACGTGGCTACTGTTGCTTTAGAGAATCGTCGTACAGTGAATAGTGACTGGTACACGACCATTTGTTTGCCGGAAGTTATTGACGAACTCCGTAAAAATAACCGTAAACGCCGTATCATCCTGCACCACGACAATGCTAGTTCTCACACGGCCAGAAAGACAAACGACTTTTTGAAGGCGAAAAATGTAGAACTCATGAGTCATCCTGCATACAGTCCCGACCTGGCACCTTGTGACTTTTTTTTATTCCCAAAAATTAAGAACCAATTACGCGGTCAACGATTTTCATCACCAGAAGAGGCTGTCGAGGAGTATGAAAAACACGTTTCAGAGGTCACCACAGAGGAGTGGCACAAAAGTTTTCAAAACTGGTTTCATCGAATGAAAAAGTGCATAGACGCCAAGGGAGATTATTTTGAAAAACAATAAATTAATTTTGTACCTTTAATAGTATTTTTTCATATTCATTCCGGAAACTTATAGTGCGCCCCACGTATTAACTAAACAGAAAATGTAATGAAGGTCTTTCCATCACTATATTTTCTGTTTTATTAGCACATATAAAGCAACTGGCAACAGTAGTAATTGAAGCGGCAATATAAGATATTAAAATAAGAAATAAAATATTGCCTTTAAGAGTTAAGTACCTATATTATCAGTTGGTCGGTTTAGTTGTTTGGAGTGGAAGGAAAAATCTTTTCTTATAAGAATATTGCTCGTTAAACTCGAAGCCATCCCAATCGCCTAAAACGTTCCATCATTATAAAGAACTATTACCCGGTGTCTAGCTGTGGTGAAGAGCCCACGGATCGCGTATCTACATATTCTTATAAGAGCTGTGGTGGAATGTAAGTCTTTAACACGAAGTCACATAGTTAATTATGTATTTACACACAAACATACAGTAAATTACCCCTTCACAGTATTATTACGTGTCACAGGAAGAAAATATTATGGTGTTTCTACTCTACAACAGTAAGGTGTTTCTCTCTTTCATTTCTAAGCTCGAGACGTACAAAGAGGCATCGTTCGCGTGTGATATTAAGATATGTAGATCACTCAAAAATGACCTAATACTTTGGCGGTGATCCCACTGCACCGCGCACCGTCGGAGAGAGAGGCAGATTTTAACATTTTATGCAAGTATCTCAGTTTGTATAGAAAACACGCCTAGCCCAACACACTGAAAACGCATCAACGCGCGGGAGCGTCAGTATGTAGAAACCGTTTTTTTGTACGGGGTTGTCAGTCCTCTAGTATTTGTTCGTCCATGGTATCATGTATGGGTATTCGCCGAACACAAATAATTTTTAATTTAATAATCGTACTTTGTCCAAAAAGCTTGGGTAATTACTAGGTAAACCCGGGTAAACCAAGTTTATTTTCTAGCATTACCCTTAAAATACGAGTATACAGGATGATTTTGACCCTCTGAGCTATATTCAAGGAAAGTACTCTATGCGCTAAATAAAATATACATGTTCGCTTACAATTACATTGTTTCATGATAAAAGCCAAAGATAAAAGCCCTCAAAGTTGTACGGCAAATTCCCAGTCGCAGTGATACCGACCGCCATATGATCGCTCGCCTCGTGCGCCGCCGGCGGGAAGGGTGCAGGGCGGTCATACGGAGGAATCGAGTGAAAGCGAGGTCATTGACACTAATAATAATACGTTAGCCAGTATTGCAAATGTAAGGATTTATCCTAATGAAAAATAGTAAAAAAATATATTCTTTTTCTTACTATTTTGTGTTTTATTAGTGATACTGATTTCAAGATTTCAATATAGCTCAGTGTTTTAAAATCAACCTGTATAGCTAAAATTACAAAGTATGTAAGTAATGTAGGAATACGATAAGCGCACCTGCAGCCGAAACTCACTGTACATCAACATGCAATCGATGCCTTTTTTGTACGTTCCGCGTCTGAGACAACATTTAAAACAGTGCAGCACCAAACTAGAAGACAGTTAGTTATGTTTTTACAGTCTTACTTGACATTGAATTTATTGTATTTGGAGAGAGCCTTATGGTGGGTGGAGCGGTTATCGTCCGCCTTATGTCATACGACTCAGCTTCTGTAAAGTACTTTCGTAGTCAATAAAAATAATAGATTTTCTTTTACAAAACTATTGCCGTTGCTCGGTACAAATCAATATTGTATGAATATAAATCATAATAAGACATTCAAAACTGAAAGTTAAAAGATTCCATACATATTATAGTTTAATGTAAACGTATTAAATAAAAGTTTATAACTTCAAAACGATTTTTTATTGACATATTTATGAACACAATACCCACTACCGAAATTTAAAAATAGACATTTATCTCTAACGAAATAATATTATACAGTATTTTTTTCCATTACGATACAGGATACAGGGCAAATATTTTTGACGACCCTGTCAGGACGACCAAATCAGGTAAACCTAAGAAGTTAATGTCACAATACATAGTTGTAATCTCCAATGAAAACTCCATTGTGACATTAATTCCTTCTTGATTTTTTTGATTGTGGTGTAGGTACTGTTTTGGTACCAGAATAATAATAATAATAATAATAAAGCCTCTTTATTTCCCATAAAATTAATAGTTCCATATAAAAAACTAAAAATTGAGTTTCTTATTTATAGGACCCCCCCCTGTGAGGGTATAGGCCTCCTCCAGTTTCTTCCATTGTTCTCTATCTTGTGCCGTCTTAATCCAGTTCTTTCCTGCCGCTTCTTTTATTTCGTCCACCCATCTTTTTTGTGGTTTTCCAACTTTTCTTTTTCCGGGCGGGCCTCTCCAGTTCGTACTTTTAAGGGTCCAGCGTTGGTCGGTGTATCTCCCTACAAGGCCAGCCCAGTTCCATTTCAATTTTAGGGCTTGATAGAGCGCGTCTGTATTTTTATCTTTTTCCTAATTTCTTGACTTCTAACTTCTTCTTTTTTTTCTTAGGTTAAGGATTCTTTCCATTGCACGTTGAGAACTTGTTATTTTGTGTTTTATTCTTTTCGTGAAAGTCCAACTCTGAGAGCCGTAAGTTAAGCAAGGTAAGATACAGGTATCTATGACAGTTTTCTTCATTTCTAATTCATAATTTCCTTTAAGTATTTCTTTTTGCGCCCAGAATTTGTTCCAACAGGATGAAATTCGTCTGTTTACCTCGTCTACGTTGCTTGTTTTGCGAAAAGATACTTGTTTTCCCAGATATATGTATTGCTCTACATACTCTAGTTCGACGTTGTCTAGCATCACTTTACCTCTTTTGCTATTAGTCATTATCTTCGTTTTGCTCAGATTCATATGCAGGCCGACAAGTTTACTTTCCTCATTAAGTTGGTTTATCATGTTTTGTAACTTCTGATAGGTTTCGGCAAATACTACGATATCATCTGCGAATCTTAGGTGGCGGTGATACCAGTAATATGCATTAATTAACTCGTTTTAATCCAAATCTATGAATTAGATAAAGACGTTTATGAAAGTGCTCGTTTACTCGCGTGAAATTATTAAAAGCCTCACCTGCACTTATTTTAAACATACACTAGTACCTTAATACCCCTCATTATGTGGTAATTTTATAATACGAGTACTAATCAAAAGCATTTTATTATTTAGAGAATTTACGTTTTTGCAACTAGATTTTTATGCAGAACTATAAAAAGAATTCTTGATAAAAAAAGGTTAAAAAAGGCAAAACAATTAAGTACTTACTGCGATAAGAGCCTGGTGATAAGGACGTGTCCATGTGACCAGAATATTGCTTGGGCTTCCTTCCCGACCAGTCTCGTACATTTGGATCAGCATCTGGCAGGCATTAATTATACACAATTAAAAAAAATGAGAACGATGATCTAGACAAATGATACGGCAGCCAGATGGAATCATATATAAAGTTCGAAACTAATTTGGCTGAAAAATACATACATACAAAACAAAGAAATGTAAATAACGACATTAGAATAGAGCAATAATGACGTATGAAATTTGAATAAGGGTGTCATCTAACGGCAAATATAAAAACCACTTTATAATGGCATAGCATAGTTTCATTAGGTACATCTGCTTGTTTCATTAGGTTCGTCTGCTTGTTTTATGAAACACGAACCCCGAATTGAATTCCACCATGAACCCATCCTGTACCAGCGCGATAGCTCTACACTGTCGTGAGTAGTAATTGTAACAATGGGTAGATGGCGCCACATGGACGGAAACCTTACAAAATTCACAAGAATGATGACTGACGACTGAATAGAAAACAGGCAATGTTTTGATTTCATATAGGTTTGGTTTGTTTATTTTTCCTAGTGAAAAGTATTTTATTATATTTCTATTTTACAAGCTTTTATTTAGTTTCACATGTCTCGTGGTCTGTGTGTTCGTATCAAATCTTGCAAGATAAATTAAACCCACTTCCCTTGAAATTTCACATAAGTACATATATATGTACTTATGTAAGTTGGGTGACAAATTGACAATGCAATATTATGTTCCAATGGCCTGATCTCACGATGAAGCTGGAATATGGCCATTGCAGCTCTATGATAAAACAACAGAGTTTGAGCTCAATTGTTTCGTCTTGAGGAGCATTTCAAACTTTAACGTTTTAGATAAAAGTTTGTTATAAGATTTTTTTTTAAATAAAATCTTGTTCAGTGATTACTGTTCCACCGCAGGGCAAAAGTAAGGCATTTTCCTGGGTAACTGGTGGCAGTGGCACAGTAAGTATATGCTGTGTTATTAAATGGACTGAACTTGCTTGAAAACCAGTAGCACGATTTGCAAACTTACCGTAGACCTCTATTAACAGGTTGTAGACATTCTCGTGGCGAAACTGTTTGGCGATGTGTAACGGCGTGTAACCCTGGAAGAGATCAAATAATGGCTTAAGTTTCAATGCAACCAACGGGGCTAGTATGGGTATCGCGACAAATTTATATTTTTATGGGGCTTTTGGGCATTCAAGATGCCGTACTGTACTCAAATTAAATAATGATTGCATTATTTATATATATTTATATATTATAATAAATGGTGAAAACACAGTGAAAAAAATTTAATAATATTGAGCGACTTATTTTAAGACGTAAGATATCTTTAAACAAAGTATAATTAAAGTTCACAACACACAACACAACACAAAATAAAACAAAAAAAAATATTACTAAACTATAGCTCTAAATCTTTTGATGAATCTTTTTAGTGAAATATTACGGTGAAGAGCCGGTGGCGGTAAGTGTCGCATAGAGAGACTACAGAAATATTTAAAGAACGTATGTATTATTGATGTTTAAAACACTAAATAAAAACCAACAACCACTTAGTGACATATTTTGGTGAAGGGCCAACGGCGGCGAGTGCGTACTCGGCGACAGTTTTTAGGGATCCGTACCCAAAGGGTGCCAACGAGACCCGATTATTGAGACTCCGCTGTCTGTTCGTCTGTCCGTCCGTCTGTCACAGGGCTCTATCTCTAGAACCGTAATAGCCAGACACTTGAAATTATCACCGATTATGTAGTCTGTGGCCGCTATAACAACAAATACAAAAAATATGAAAAAAATTGAAATCGTCATAACAGAAACGTGCTTTTTTTAGCGTAATTAACTCGATCTTTATAATGACATTAAATAGATACTTGAATTTTTCACCGATTATGTATTACTGTGGCGTTGTAACAAGAAACACTTAAAATAAAATAAAGTTAAAATTCAAAGGGGTGTCGTCATACAAGAAACGTGTTTTTCTAGACGTTTTAAAACATTGTACGGAGGAACGGAACCCTTCATGTACGACTCCAATTAGCACTTGACCGGTTTTTTACTTTATGCAGACTATACCTACGATATGAGTCAGTACGTCCGTTTAGCGGTCCGTTAAACGTACTTTAGGAATTATTAGATAATTCTTTTTTCTAAAGTGATTGTTTTACAAAACACATATTAAAATTAAAAATTATTATATTTTCTTAGCAGACATTAGGAACACTGTTTAAAAACTGGCTGCGTGTAAGACTCATTTTACTACGTTTCTAATCATTAATTTTATCTTGATACTCGTATATGTACATTTTCACAGAGGGAAGATATGTATAGATAAATCTTTGGTTTAAAGTGCCGTGCTAAGGCCGCTGGAGAGGAAGTGCGCTAAAAGTTAAAGACAGCATATTTATCTCAATGGAAACATTAGTTATTGTCTTAATTTATTGAACCACGAATCAAAAAACTACAAAAGTAGGTTCGATATCTTCTCGTTTTAGGTAGATAGAGCTAGATGGAAAACAGAAGTCAGAAATAGCGACAGGTCACCAGCTCATTACCTCATTTGTAAGAAACCTCAAAATGGCGTTAATTCCATCCATTTCTACCATCTGCGCGGGAGAAGATGCAGCTGGTACATTTTAACTTATTTTTAGGTTCCAGACCAGCATTTAAGGCAATATATTTAGGTTTCTTTTATTGTTTCTGTGTTATTAGTAAAATATTTTACTAACTTAATCAGAACCACACCCCAGAGTCTAGCTGGCGCTTCCACTAAGTCTAACTATCTATACATAGTCCTCACCCCTCAATGCCAGCTTGCGATTATCCAATATTATTCGAGTTAGATATTAAATTCCTGATATTACACACCAGCAGATGTTCAAATAGAGATTTTTCCAAAAAATATATTGGTGGAAAAAAAGGGTTTTCCAGGTCGAATTTCTCACAACTGATTTTTGTTTTAGTAAAATTAGCTACAGTACCGAAGCCTCTCTATTGATAAATTAACAGATGGATTTTACATATTGAAAAGTTACATAAAACAACAATATTTTTTTAACATGTGTAATACTTACTTTTTTTAAACATTCTAAATACATTCATTGTCAAACATATTTTTTGGAGTTTATACGAAACTACAAGCGGCATAACGTCAAAAACTTTTCTATTGTTTCTCTTATTAGGAAAAAAACCGGTGTAGTACGAGTCGGACTCGAACATGAAGGGTCCCGTACCTCGGAACAACGGTATAAAACGCTGAAAAAATACGTTTATAGTATGACGACCCCCTTTCATTTTTAACTTTATCTTATTTTTAGTATTTTTTGATATAGCGGCCACAATAATACACAATCGGTGCAAATTTCAAGTGTCTACTAAATGCCATTATAAAGATCGAGTAAGAAACGCTGAAAAATAAACACGTTTCTTGTATGACGACCGCTTTAATTTTTAACTTTCTTATTTTTAGTATTTGTTGTAATAGCGACCACAGTAATACTGGGTGGCGCAAAAGTAAAGACCCTATTTGGTTCAGCTATAACATTTTTTCTAAATTAGAAAACTAGATTTAGGTTTTTTTAAATGTATATTTGTGCCATTAAATTTCGTACCATTAGGATTTAAAGATGATGTCTTTTAAATGGTGACCTCCAGAGTTGATACACATTTGAGCCCTATTTATGACATTTTGCATAACTTGCCGTAACACTTCCTGCGATATGTTCGTTGTTTCTTGACGAATGTTTTCTTTTAGAGCTGCGAGAGTCTGTGGCTTGTTCACATACACCCGAGATTTCAAAAAACCCCAAAGAAAGAAGTCTGGACTGGTCAGATCGGGTGATCTTGCAGGCCAAGGCAAATCGCCAAAACGAGAGATAACTCGGCCTGGAAAAGCGTCCCTCACTAAGTCCATAGTGTTTATTCCACGTTCTTGGGGAGTAAAACGGTCCATGTTTATTTTCAGTGTATTTTACATTTGTTCACTACACAATTTTCAACAACAGAATGACAGAAAATGTCATATAAAAAAAATAAAAGTATTTTCTTTAGTGCCAGTACTTTTGCGCCACCCAGTACATAATCGGTCAAAATTTCAAGTGTTTAGCTATTATGGTTTAAGAGATAGGAGCCTTGTGACAGAGGGACTGGCATACAGACAGACAGCGGCGTCTCAGTAATAGGGTCCCATTGGCACCCTTTGGGTACGAAACCCTAAAATATATTAATAGGCAATAGATTGGCAACCTGCTATTAATTCTGATCCCCTATTTTGCCATATACAGGGTTTTGGAGCAAGTTCAGTCCGTGACTGTCACTGAACTACTTTCTCGAAATTCGATAAAATAATTTCTTCCTCCCATACAAAATCCATATGGCTGAGCGCCGATTTGTAAAGTAAGCTGATTTTTTTTCGTTTTTGGTGCATTGTTTTTATGGAAAGTACTTCAGTATCATGGACTGAACTTGCTCCAAAAATGATGCCGGTGTTTTAGAAGTAACCCTGTATAAATAGTCGTGGGTTTGGGTTAAGCGCAATTGCGACCTTAGTGGGCCCTATCGACCCTATCGATAAAGACGTAAAGGCGTATTCGACAAACAGTAAAAACTTGAGCCAATTGAAAGGACAATTTATTTTAAGTAGGACTGTCACAAAAAAAACTTTATCCTTTAGGTTTGACGGCTTGTACTGAAACCCCGCACTACGCCATAAAGCTAAATAATTGTTAGTAAAAGTGGCATTAAAAAGATTAAACAGTCTTCCCCGAATCCACAAGTAGCAAAATAAAAGTAGAGACGCTGCGCAGTGGGGATCAGGAACACCAGATTTTAGTGTTAGTGAAAAAAAAGAAATACTTAATATAAATACTCATGGACTTAAATACCTATGTGAGAAAATAATGCATGATTTTGATTACTTAAATCCTATCTTTATTCAATTAAATATAAAATTTTATATTAGGTTGAGTACATTTCAGCGATTTATCTCACCGATTGTGCTTTTTAGCTTGTTTTTATAGCTACCGTACAAGTATGTGTTTTTGCATACAATTAAGTGCATTTCTAAATAAATAAATACTTATCTGTAAAAACAAGGAATAACATGGCACTCCGTCTTTAGTTTTTAATCAATCCAGTAAGACATAATAAAAACTTACCCCATTCTGTCGCCAGTGGAATCGCCACATGAAAAAAATAATGTTTTGTTAACGACATTATAAATGGAAGTGCACATAATGTGCACATAGCTACCTAAAGGCAACATGAACAAAGCGAGTAAGTTATAAATAAAAATGGCTGGGAAATATATATTTTTTTGTTAACCTGTTTTGTCCCATTGTTCGGCAAAGGTCTCTCCCATCTTCTTCTACTTTCTTTCCCGTGTAAATCTAATCTCGAAAAATACCACACTAAGAATAGTTTCAAATTCCGAAAACACTTATTTTAATTTTAATAGTTAATCAATTCACGTTTAGAAATCAAGGAGCTTCTACGATTAAAAGGATGAATAAAAACAATTTGAATTGGCATTCAAGATTCTAGGTAACAGTCAAGTTGAAAGCAGTCGTCGTTAACAAGTAATGAAAACTTAATTCTACTTTTACGACAATTACTTGAATAATGATCAATTAAAGGGTTAACGACAGATTTGTGACTACTTGGGGTCACTTTAGTACAGTTAGGCATAGGGAATCAAATCGCCGTTTTATGTGAAGCTAAGAAAAGATTACGAGACGAAGACTTTTTGTTAAAATTACTTTATACAAACTTGATAGTTCACATTACATTGGGTAAAATATTTAGTTTATATTTGCCTAAATTCACATTGGGTAAAATATTTAATAAACATAAAAACTCACCGATCTTTCATTGACGAGATGGCGAGCCACACCTGCGAGCAATTTCACCAAGTTCTCATCACCCCGCTTACAAGCCCAGTGCATTGCCGTCTGAAAAACAAATAGGGTCGTTTCATACATCGATCATTATGTTCTTTTTTATTCCTTTTTCCATAAAATCTGAATCTACTTTGCAACAAACATATATTTTCTAACCTTAAAAATCAGTACACTTTCTGGAACTAACCACATTACGTCTCACAAAAGTGAAAACAAATATTTGAATTATTCTATATAAAGTATTTTAAACTTCATACACAAAGTAAAACTTTGGTGTCCATGTCGTGGGCCAATCGTTTAATTGGGCCGATCAGAATCTGCCTGGGCAGATCAAGATATGCCGCCATTTCTTGATTTGGCCAATTATTTCATGATGTGCCCAATGTAAAGTTGGGCAGATCGATGAGAGCAGCCTATTTGCCGATTTGCCCTTTCAGTCACTTGGGCACATCGAGATATGGCTGGGAGTATCGTGATGTAGTTCCACCTTGCGACGCTTCTGACGCTGTTGCGCTCTGTCAAATGGCAGTCAGCTGCATGTTTACGTGCAGAAAATATATCACAAGAAATCGAAAATTGTAAAGAAAAATAGGGTCTCAATGCAACGGGATTCCTCAGACTATTACTTCAGAATGTTCTTTGATCTCTTCATTTTAAGAAGCGCAACACTTTTTTATTACAAGTCATTATTCCTAATTGTGAAAAACATAGCTGAGTATATCTTTATTATATTAATGTATTTTTATCTAGTAAAACAATAATTAAAACTTCATTTTATTTGCTTGTATTTTAGCCACTCTACAGAATCGATTTGCCCAAGTATTGCCAGCCAAATCGTCAAACGTTATGCTTTGAACGACATGGCAGTTATTACTTATTAGGCAGCCAAATCAAGATATGGCGGCACAGCTTGATCTGCCCAGGCAGATCTTGATCAGCCTAATTAAACGAGTAGCCCACGACATCCACAAAAACATAACCGGATTAGGGCAGCTGTAGATGGATCAATCAAATGCGCAAATGCAACGGTGATTGCTATTCGTTCAAACAATTATGTGTGCTCTTTGTTCAAAAGCTACCGGTCGAACATTAATCGAATGACGAACGAGAAGCTCGATTTATCGTACTATCAGAATCTAGGTTTCAACAATTTTGCCGAATGTAAACAATATTTTTAAAAATTGTGAAATCTTGTTTTGTCACGAAAGTTGAAGTCTTCAGGGCAATTTTTTTTGTTCAAATAAAGTGTCACTCTTGGTTTTAAGTAGTAATGACACCTCAAATTTTCTATCTTCATACTGTTTCTGTACTTATTAGTGTGATGTGTAAAGCCACCCTAACCCCGTAGAACCATTCCTCCAATAGCTAGAACGTAACGGCAAAATTAAAGAGCTGACCATGCGCTTTGTTGTTAAAGGTAGAAAATAAATTCACTGAGCACATTAAAACTGAACTGCATTAGAAAAACGGAATTGCATTCAATTTAATGTAACAATAGTTAAGTACAGGTCTTATTTTTAATTACCTACTGAAACCTTATTCAGGTTGTTTATTATAGAGCTTAAAAAACCACTCACACATCTAAACGAGTGAGAGAGATTATGCTTAATAAATAATATAAAATTGTTGTACTAAAAATAAATTTTAAAATAAATCATTTCAAAGAAAACGGAGACATTATTTAAAATTTTGCTACTACCAAGTCCTAGATAACT
This sequence comes from Acrobasis repandana, assembly GCA_963576875.1. Lineage (NCBI taxonomy): Eukaryota > Metazoa > Arthropoda > Insecta > Lepidoptera > Pyralidae > Acrobasis > Acrobasis repandana. The sequence goes on from OY756214.1 coordinate 11,542,447, forward strand.
CTTCAAAGTATTTCATGAACTACTGTTTACAGTTTAAAGTGAGAACGTTAAGCTTTACTACGCACATTTGCGAAAAACTACCACTTTTGGACGCCGGAAAAGTTAGGTACGGCCTTAAAATAAATCATTTCAAAGAAAACGGAAACATCATTTAAAATTTTGCTACTACCAACCCTTCAAAGTATTTTATGAACTACTGTTTACAGTTTATAATGAGAACGTTTAGCTTTACTACTGTGGGACCTCGACCTGTCCCGGCGTTCTAGGCGAGTTTCCCACATAGAAGATAGTACTAGGTGACTAGTAGAGCAGGAGATAGAGGTGGAAGATATAGACTCACACAAAAGATTATTTTAAATTGGGAACAAATTTTTTGAGCTGTTAATTGAATATTCGAGATGTTATTATGATCAGTTGGAAAACATATTATTGAGCAGTTATTTAATTTAATGGCGGTTCATTTTATCATATTACTAGTTCTATTCATTTTACTAGGTTAGGGAAAACCTATAGGTTAGGTTAGAAATGCGACCACCTAGGTCGGTTTTATGCATTTTACTAGGTAAGGGAAAACCTATAGAACCGCTCGTTCATTTTTTTACCGCCTATTTAATTATTTTTGTTTACTTTACTGCTTAGTTTTAACTACTAAACTAGTTATTAAACATGCCATTTATAATTTTTAACTTACCAAAACTGCTATTTACAACTGCATCTTTAAAACAGTGCCTTTTAAATTTATTACTATTCTTTGAATAAAAATATTTATAAAGATACAGCAGACAAGATCAACTGATCAGCGTTAGAGTTGATGGTAGAATGAGTCAAAATCAAGAGGGGTGAAACCACTCTCTTTTTCTCTTGTTCTCACTTTAAACTGTAAACAGTAGTTCATAAAATACTTTGAAGGGTTATCTAGGGCTTGGTAGTAGCAAAATTTTAAATGATATCTCTGTATTCTTTGAAATGATTTGTTTTAAATAGGGGCAGCACTGGATCCCGGAAAATTCAGGCACGGCCTTAATTAACTTACAGCGTACCAAATTTTGATTTATTCATAGAATGATTTCCATTCCGGTGGTTGAGGGATAAGCAAACGCCGCGGACAAAATATATAAAATACGTAAATAATGAACATGTATTCGCTATACGTGAAATTTTCGGAGAAATGCTTTTTTAAAAACTTATACAACACAACAACCCGTCAAAACAGGGCGAGCATAATGAAATGTGCAATTTAGGCGCATCCGGAATGATTAGGTCCAAATATTTCCATCCTAAAACGGGATAGAATCACGAAACTGTTTAGTAGGTCGACGAACAAATTACTTGATTGCCAGCTTTTTATTTTTATATATGTAAAACACTTTGATGGACAATATAATGTCCAAATTATAGCTCTTTATAATCGGAACGCATTAGCTTGATTTGCATTCAGATTAAAGATTATATTTTGTTGATGGTAGGTGTTATTAGCATAGTTATATGAATTAACTTGCTATCATATGTGGTCATTTTAATTTTTAAAACGTTAAGCAAAGGATAATTTTAAAGAATCGCTGTTTAGATAGAAGATTAAGTTTATACAAGTAATACTTATTGTGTTCGGCAGAGGCAAGGTCCAGACTTGTTTCTTGGCTATTAGAGGGCCGTCGTTTTAGATTGAGCCACTAACCACATTATGTAACATTAACATTAATCTCATTAATTTTTACGCGACCGCTTGAACATTATTCTTTTACCTCATAAAAAAAAAAATTATTCTGATACGAGTAGTAAGTAAAACTTCGATAGGTATAGTTTTTATGCCTGTGTCGAAAAGATACTGAAATTATTTGAAAAACAAATATTGTATAAAGCGTTAATTTTTTGTGTTGAACATGTACAGGAATTTACAGAGGTTAACCGACTTTAAAAAGAAGCAGGTTATAAATTCGACCCGTATGTTCTTTTTGCATGTAATGTTACGCGAGATCTTCGGCTATTGTAAACCGATTTTGATGATTCTTTTTTTTATGACGGAAACGCTCGTAAATGACATCTTTCCGATGACGTCACACGAAAGTACACATAGTGTTTTGACGGACTTTCTGTATGCGCGTATTAACTGTGTGTTTGTGTGTGTGATTTTTTATTTGAAAGCCTTTACTACCAAAATCGTCCCATATGAATTTGATGAACACATGATGATATATATATATATATATATATATATTTACAATTTGTATTTTGTTGATTTTTTTGGTGCAATAAAGAGTTTTTCATTCATCCATTCATTAATTCATGATGAACTTTGGAGATATGGACGAAAATCTTCAGAGAAAATGACGCAATTTTTTTATTGTGAAAAAAAAATCCGTCAGTATCGAATTTTGTCAAGGTATTTTACATGTACTTATAAGTTTATAGATATAAGTCAAATGTAGATCAACTAGTTTTAAAACTCAGCCGACTTAATTTAAACAATCTGCTCGGCTGTAAGATAGTGAGTACCGCCTTATCCAACAGCGGCCGGATCTTTTCCGCTCCAAGCGCAAGATCAAAAGCAATTGTTCCCTGAAATTCATTACGACATCCAAGGTGATAAGGTGCGGAGTCAGGAAACTAATACTTGTTGGGGGTTTATACACGATGTAGGCGTGATCACCGCTGATTCAGTCGGGTGGTTACTAGCAGGCGGCGTTGGCTGCGAACGTCGAGAAATATTGGCCCACAGGGAGGCTCTGTTAATTTGCCGAGCGCTTTGGGTACGATTTTCCACGTACGTATACTTGTGTGGATAGTGCGTGGTTTACATCGATTGGTGGGCTTTCCCAACAGCCATTCCGTTCAATTTTATTGCCATTGTTCGATGGGTAATGAAATTCGATTGTATGTATACTTTAAGCCGGGTTAGGGTGGCGTTGTGTGATGCCAATCGACGTTAGGTAATTTTAGAATGTCATTCTTTTGCATTATAATTTTTTTTATACTTTTTAAAATATTAAAGCGGGTGTAAATGTACCGCCGTATTCTTGAGAGGGTGACCTAGGCGGTCAATTTAAACCACTTATGGGACAAATGCTTGGATCTTACAGTCTATAATTCGAAGGGGTACCTATTTAGGTTTTAATAAAGCCAATTATAAATCATTATCTTTGTTCTCATTTAATTCATTTATTTCTTATACGAGGGCGCCATTTGAACTACCGACATACCTACCTACACATTTACATATCTAAATTTAAAAGAGGTTGTCCTTAAAATATACCTACTCGTTAAAAATAGACATTTTCAATTCTCATAATTTTGTGATTAGATGATGTTTTAAACCAATCTATAGTTATAATTATTATTTTAAGCTTTAAACCAATATATATATATATATAACGAGTAATTACAGTTGCAATAACTGTTCTAAACTGTAATTGAATAAAGTAAACGAACATCTCGACACACATTCCACGATTATACTCGTATCTTAAGATTAATGAGTACATGCTGTTGATACTACAAGTAGGTAATTAAATTAACTGCGTGTATTATGTTAAAAAAGAAAACTTAGGTATTCTTAAAATAAATATGTCTAAGGAGGAAAATACTTACATACTGCTTTCACGCCATTGATTTGTTGACACGAAGCAGGAAGCAGGAACCAGCAATGTAGGTATCCATAATATGCAATAAAAATATATATGTATAGAGGTAAATGCACAAACTTATACGTGTAACGTGAACAGTTCAAACGTTAAAAAAAATACACTCAAACTGTTAGATTTTTTCTAACACGTCATTTAAACTTAGCACACGTGGACACGGCCGGCCATTAATACGCTAGTTCTGGACATCCTGTACAAAAATGTCCCTTGAAACAAAAAAGGCTCATTTAAGCGTTTCCGGGTCAACCGGCGGCCAAATTTACTAATTTATTATGGGTTTAGCTAATAAATTCAAGGCGGGATTATTGCGCACGGAGTAGCTTTATAATTTGCCCGAAATAAATCTTCTGGGGCCAGTCTTTATCGCTTACAAGAATTTTATGCATCCGAAAGACGAACTATTATTTCCTACGTTAGTATATGATCCTTCCCATGTTATCGATTAAGATATTTTTAATTATCTTGTTAATCTGCCCTTTGGAAATATAATTTTAACAAGATAAATTTGGTAGCGTACGTTTTGTACTTTTTATAAATTTTCGTGTCTATAAATAAAATTTATGAAACGCTATAAAGTTCTCAGTTTACTCTGTAAACCAAAGAAAGCAATATCTACCTACTTATTCCTTAGGTAGTTTTCTTTTTATCATATTTATGGGTTAATTTAAGAACTTGAGAATTAGAATGGTAGGTATTTTCACTGAAATATTTGTAATTAAATATCAATATATAACGTCCAAATCATCAAAACAAGCCAAACTAAAATAGTTTTGAAATCATGCACCACTTTTAGTGGCCATAAAATTTTTTGACTTCCGTCCACTTTAAAGTGTAAATTGTTATAGGCCATTTTATTTTAGCCGTTCAAAAGCGTATTCATGTTTTGTGACCAACCGCTTACACTCGCTCATACCATGTTTACTTGCAGTCACACCGTAGCGAGCGATTCCTAGTGAAAATTATAACAATTTAAGACTAGTTGTTTGACGCTTCTAAATATAAACTCGCGACGTAATGAAAACCCATTTTAAGGCGAATGTCATGGCTTGAATCCTAGATTGTTTAGTCGTAAATATATGATGTGATAATTCTAAAAAATAATTTCAAAACTTTTGTAAGGATTCACCAAGCGCTTATAACTCATTTTTTTTTAAATTATAGACGGGTAGCTTATATCTGATATGTCTATATCAGTAATAAAATTATATAAAATAGCCACTTCACACATTCATAAATCGTCTGAATTTTTATAGTTAATATGGCTAAGAATATTTTCAATAATTTTGACACAGCAAATGCACTGTAATTTCGTTTATCTGACAGTAATAAGTAATTAATAAATTCACACGTTCACGTTCACAAATGGTTCTTACAAAATTAATCAGTTACAGTTTGTTACACTACAGTGTGACTGAAAACGCATTGTTTAGACGAACGGTATATTCAATTTGCAGCTTATGCCTGTCTCTCTTGCTAGCAATATCCGTCAGCTATTCACATTGATTGCGTCCGCGTACATTTCAATTATGTTGATGAAGTAATGGAGTGGTTAGAGAGAATAGTTTCATATAATCAGAGGAAGAATATTTTACTGATGAAGTTCAATTTTTAGAGTTCCGCTACCCGAAGGGTGCAAACGGGACCCATTACTGAGACTCCGCTGTCTGTTCGTCTGTCCGTCTGTCACAGGGCTCTATCTCTTGAACCGTAAAAGCTAGACACTTGAAATTTTTACCGATTATGTATAACTGTGGCCGCTATAACAACAAATACTAAAAATCAGAAAAAGTTAAAAATTAAAGGGGGTCGTCATACAAAAAACGTACTTTTTTCAGCGTTTTTTACTAGATCTTTATAATGGTATTAACTAGATACTTGAAATTTTTACAGATTATGTAATACTATAGCTGCTATAACAACAAATACTGAAAATAGGATAATATTAAAAATTAAAGAGGTCGTCATACAAGAAACGTGTTTTTTCAGCGTTTTAAAACATTGTACGGTGGCACGGAACCCGTCATGTACGAGTCCGACTCGCACTTGCCCGTTTATTAACTTTATATTGCGGTATAAGATTATTTGTTTGTTTTTTTTTTGTCTGATTTGTCACATTCATTATAGGTAATCCAAGTAATGTGCGTGTCGATTGAGTCAATATAATGAATGGTAGTACCTAACTTCATTATACTTACTTACTCGTAAATCTTTTTGTCAAGAAATTAAGAAAACACTGCAAAGTTCGTACCAGGGTGGTGGATGACAATGTTACGAGTACAATTGCTTTTCAAACTGTGGTGTCCATATCAACCACCGTTTGAGTACGAGGAGCAAGAAAATTTTGGTAATAAAAGTTTATCTGGGTATATGAAAAATAGTAATTACTACGATAACTACTTTCATTGGTCTTCTTTCGAGTTGAGTTCATTGGTAATTTTAAACAACTGTAATTTTATCAACAGACATTTGGATCACAGATTTAAATAAATCAGAGCAATGTGCCATAAAGTATTTAAGAAAAAGTTCTACACGCACCTCTCTGGTAATTTGTTGCAGCAGAACTAGTCATTATCTTCACATTTGTAGTTTATGTAGGTATTTATGAGTAGATATGTATTTGTGTATATGATAATATATATTACATGTATAAATACTATTATATATTAATTATGTGTACGTGTATGTATTGTAGTATTTATATATGTATGTATAGGTTCTTTTTGTAGCGCCTATCGCAATAAAATTGATTTTTCTGTTTTTCCTAAAGGTTGACTGGTAGAGAATGCATTAGCGGTAAGTCCACCTTTTGTACCTTTGTGTTCAATAAAGATTTAATTAATAAATAAAGTAGTAAATAGGTAATACTGTGAATTGTATGTCGACCTTCACGGCTTTGTCGCGGTTTAGGGTAAACGAAGTTCATTGTTGAACGCTATAGCCAGAGCGCAGCTCCTTGTCCTTGCTAGCAATATCCGCTAGCAACTCATATTGATTGCGTTTGCATGTATGTCAATTAGGATCAACAGAACCATGCGTCTTCAGCCGGGCTAATTATCGTCTTGTCACGGCGTATATCAGTATGTAATTATGTCTTAGCCTATAGCTTGACAGCGCGGTGATGAACGCACTAATGTGTGCAAATTGCCACTGTCTCAGACCTGTGTAAGTTCATTAAGGTCTTCGTAATAGCTAAAGGTGTTGAGGTAATAAAAAAATTTTAGATTGTTGCAAGCTCATAATTCATTGTTGCTCATTCGCCTTTTATATGTTAATGTAAAACTACTTCAGAAAACCTTCTTATTCTTAAAATATTTTATTGTTAATTCGCAGACAAAAGACCTTAGTATGTCTATAGGATACGAAGACTATTATTTTATTATTTTTTGTAAATAAGTAATATTTTATTGTACCTACACCAAAAAAAAAAGTTAAAATATACACACTGAAAATACATTAAAATGTACTGCTACAAGGAGTGTAACAAACTTCGAAAGCATTTGATATTTTTTCTTAAATGGTTACTGCGATATTTAACTTGCTTTAACACGATATTCCTCACACATTTGTGTGGCCATTCGGTTAACCCAGAAACATTTCGAAACACTAATGTACGAATAAAAATAATAAATAACGAATATACTTACACCCTGCAGTCCCCCGCCGCGATTGGAGTACCGGAAAGCATAATGGTTATATTAATATTGAAATAATGTCCATGATAAAGAAATAGTGATAGAAAGCTGCGTTACAATATCTGAATTTATAATAAATAAAAAATATTGCTTAAAAATATTTCGTTGACATTTATCATTTTTGGGTAAGGAGTTTAACTTTTTTAAAGTTAGCTTAATTGTTAAAAGGCGAGGGGGGTTCACAGCCCGCAATACTGTGCGTGTTTTTGAAAAACCACTGTAATTAAACAACTAGAGTTTATTTCTCAAAAATTTTACATAGAAATCTTAAGGCTTTTCTACAGACACCCACAATATCCAAAACACGATTCAACGGTGGTTCATAAAATAATTTAAAGGGCCATCTAGTGCCTAACATTGAAAATATGGAATTTTTCACCACATTTACGAGTTAACAATTTATTTTAAATGAGGACGCCACTTCAAGGTCATTGCTTCTAACTTCATCTTAAATTCTTTTCAAATACTTTTTAAACGTCCAACAGGTAATGTTGCTTCCGGCTAGTAACATTAGTGTCAGTGATTATTGTGCTTCGAAAAGCCGTAATTTAATAACTTTATTCGATTAGTCTTAAGGTGAAGATATAGGCAAATGGCCTTGAAGTGGCGCCCTCATTTGAAATAAATTGTTAACTCGTAAATATGGTGATAATTTCCATATTGCTCTTCGTCATGCACTACATAGCCCTTTAAATTATTTTATGAACTGCCGTTGAAACTATTATTGGTGATCCGTCTAGCTTTAAAACTTGCCGTGGCTACTTTTGGCGCAGGCAAGTTTTAAAGCTAGACGGACTAATGTTAATACTTTCAACGGTGGTTCATAAAATAATTTAAAGGTCTATCTAGTGCATGCCGAAGAGCAATATGGAAATTATCTCCATATTTACGAGTTAACAATTTATTTCAAATGAGGGCGCCACTTCAAGGTCATTTGCCTATACCTTCACCTTAAAAAGGCTTTCTTTTAATTTTTATTAAAACAATGGACAATCATTTTGTAGTTTCTAACATTTGTTTAGGCTTTCCATTTAAATTGAAGGAACTTTCAGGATTCTCCTTCTCAAAAACTTATTTCGAATGGTAATCTGCGTGACTCGTGTAATACCATCGCAATTCATAATTTCATTGTTCGAGAAAAAACAATATAGACACTGTTTTTTTACAAATTTTACAAATCATCATCATTTCAGCCGCATAACGTCCACTGCTGGACATTGGCCTCTCCCATGGATTTACCAAATGACCGATCTAGAGCGGCCTGCGTCCAGCGCTTTCCACGCGACCTTTCATGCGCGACTTTGGTCAGATCGTCTGACCACCTTGTAGGTGGGTGTCCTACGCTTCGCTTGCCAGTACGTGATCGCCATTCGAGAACCATTCTGCCCTATCGGCTATAGGTTCGTCGCGCTGTGTGCCGCCCACTGCCACTTCAACGAGCTAATCCGCTAGGCTATATCAGTGATTTTTGTTCTACGAATTTCTTCATTTCTGATTCGATCACGTAGAGAAACACCGAGCATAACCCTCTCCATAGCGCGTTGAGCGACCTTGAGCCTTCTTATGAGACCCATAGTAAGGGACCAAGTTTCAGAGCCATAAGTCATCACTGGTAGCACACATTGATTTATACACTTTAGTCTTGAGGCACTGAGCTTTTACTGAAATTTTACAAATATAACTAAGGATTTATTTACGTACTTATTATCATTTACCACTCACCAAACATTTCCCTTACAAAACTGAAAGCTAGGTCGTAAGTGAAACGGTCTTGCTTACCGTAAATGAGTCCTGAAACAAAAAAAAACAATCGTTAGCAAAAATTAAAATAAAGTCTCAAACATTGTACCTCTTTAAGTTTTTTGTAGTTCTGACATAATCAAAAAGGCTTTTAAATAAGAAAAGGAGTCTGGCGTAAGCAGCAAAATACATTTACTCGGTGATTCCTGTTTCGTGCCGCATAATTCATGAACAGCGATTTAAAAAGTCGACGCTGATGCGAAATTCCGAATAGATATTATGAGAAAATTCCCGATAAACTACATGTAAGTATTCTTTAATATCCAGTAGTTGCTTACGTGATAAAACGAGCTATTATTAAACATTTAGGCTTTATCTTCAAGGTGTTTTTACTTAAGTGGCAAAATAAACTGAATTTAATTTCCCCTGGCTTTAAAAGTTAATGGATAAGTAGTTAACACAAAATGTTATTTTATTTATGAATTTTTGTTTATGTTTTTTATATTTTATTTATATTTGTTGCTTATAATTATTTTGTAGTAAGTTTATTTTTGAGAGCAGGATGAGATGAGCAGCACAGGACCGAGATGGGTGGCGTCGACGAAGAAAGGCTGAGAAGAGAAGCGTATGCTCAGCAGTGGGCGGAAGAAGGGCTGGGATAGTGACCATGAAGTTTATTTTTAACATGAGGTTTTGGACTTAAAGCAAACTTTGTGTCAAAATAGATATGAACTTCAAATGATTCAAGACCAAAACTAGAACACCTTTTGGAAGAATGTTAGCAAAATTTTCTATGGAAATAAAGTCTGTCAAGGGTCTATTGTTTCTGTTCGAGGACTTAACAGAGTCTAAAAACAAAAAAGTTGAATGGTAATAGGTCCACCGGCCAATTAGACCCAGATAATGCTACAAAATAGTAAACAAAGTGGACACTTTTACAACTGTAAGGCTTTACCAACTAAGTCTCATAAATCTCTAAGCTCTAAACATTTTTGACGCCAAGATAAACAATATTTTTTATGGTATAAAACATCGTATGCAAAGACCTGCTTCGGTTATTTACGTCAGTTCAGAATACAGGTATTTTGTCATTAGTGATATTGTAAATGGCTTACCTATATTAAATAATAATATAATACAAAAATATTTGAGTGTAAAATCCTGGCGAAATACAGACATATGTATATATCGTTCTATAATACATACGACTTTATTATCTAAAGCAGCGTAATTTTGTCAATTACGGAGATCCCACGGACTGCGCGAAACTAAAAACACCATTAACTTTCGGATCACTTCCCATAATGTTCGGCCGCTCTGATCACCGAATTACCTACTAAACTGTAAAAAACGTAGATAAAAGTGCGCCCTGCATCTTCCCAGGGTTCGGAGACGCACCGACGGCATTTTAATATACCCATAATCGTCGATCGACGTCGGATCATAATATATGAAATGTGTAATACCTCTAATAGGTGTTGGGCTTCCTCAGCGGTCGCTTGGCCAATTTTGCTTTTCGTAATAACTTTAATATCCCATCAGGGCAATGCTGGCCGTGCGTGTACAAAGATGGGGTAATGGCGCCGGATAGCTGCACGGTAATGCGGCTTTATTTAATAAAACTGTTTGGTTATGAAACTTATGGTAGCGGGAGGAAGATTAGATACTGCTAATTTTTAATAAGTGAGCTATTTTGTTGAAGACTTTCATAACTTACATTTCAATAATTACTCATATGATGACGTGTAATTGATATATGCATAATAAATAAAACCAGGGGCTCTACTAGATCACTAATAGATATAATGAAATTAAAATAACAGTAAAAGAAAAAACAAAAAAATCGTTATTTACATACAAAAGTGTAAGCCGCCCGGGCAACTTGTATGGGAAAGTCGATTTTTTTGTTTTACTACAATATAATAACTTCTTTTTTTAAGTTCATTAGATTGTTGACCTCGTCATATTAAAAAAACAATCGAACCTAAATACAACAATCTTAGCAAGGAGTTCAATCAGTCAGGTCCAGTGGATGGTATCGTAAGGAAATAACATTGATTGAGCTAGCCCCAAGATAAGTTAAAACTTGTGTCATGGGATACTAATTTAACTATACTATTATATATTCTATAATAAATACATATAGGTACAACGTGGAAGGGACATACTCGTAATAAATCGAACCACGGGCTCTATCAGATCACTCAAGTATTAAAATAACCGTCAACAAACAAAAATAGTTTGGAAAATCCAAAAGTGCACGCCTCATAATCTAATTTTTCACAATTAAATTGATTTTTTAAAAATAAAATTAAACGACAGTACTTAGAACGCTAATATTAACTAGGAATCAGCACAGTGTAATACTTTATATATTAAAAACAAAAGTATTCCGGTAAGATGAATTTTTCGACCAATTTCTCTGCCACATACATGGTCACATAAACACAGACCCACGGACGTCCAAGAATGATTAGTTTTAATGTTATTATTTATTATAATAAACAAATTATTGTTTATAAAATGTACCATATGTGCTAGACAGATTATTTAACTTCATATTAGTGCACTCATATTATCCTGTAAGGGTAAAATAAAATAAAAAAAGTCATTTAAGTTTCGAAAGACTGGGTTTTTTGACATGTCGAGAGTAGAGCACTACCTCAACGCTCCGCTTATGAGGCGTGCAAAAGAAATTGACATTCCCATACAAATCGCCCGGGCGGCTGCACACTTTTGTATGGAAATGCCGATTTTGTTTTGTTTGATCTAGTATAGACCGTGGTTTGATTTATTACGGATATGTCCCTTCCACGTTGTATAGACAAACACCCAAGTCCCAGGACAATTTGAAGGAGGCCATTTTTCAACTTGCCCTGGCTGGGGATCAAACTCAGAACCACTAAGTGACGGACTAGCATGTTAACCAATACGCCATGGAGGTCGCCTACGAATGTTGCAAGTTGAATAGTGCAACGCACACGTCCCTACAAAATGTAGGTCAGAAATTCCTACAAAAAAAAAGTCGGCACGACTATCGGTCCTACAAAAATTCTAACGTGGGCGGGCACCCTAAAGCAGAAGTTTTTTTTACATACTTACACACCTAAAGTAAAATGAATCATATCCGTCATAGTTTACAAGGGTTGACAATTTACATCCCCGTGCTAGACTCAGGTTAATTCATTGTATTCCAGCTATGAGTGGGTCTGCATACAAGAATGCATTATGCAGTTACTTGCAGACTTGTGTCAAGTGCAGTTATCATTTGTATGGAATTAGCATCACGGTAACACTCGTATATTACCATGAGTTACTAATTTCCATATTATGCCCTAATCATAAGTAATATAAGCATCACGCTACCTATAGTTGCCGAACGCCCCATTCCATTATGAATGACTTGTTGACTTTCTTTACTTTTTGTCACTTACACAATATGCCAACACTGACACCATATATTTTTCAAGCTGCCTAAAGGCATCTAACATAGATTGACGACTGCCATCTGATAATGTATCGGAGACTAACGGCTTAACGTGCCTTCTGAAGCACGGAAGAACTCAAGATATCTAATGCCACTATTATGTGCACACCCCAAGGCTTAATATGCGAAAGCGCGCCGGGCCACCAAACAAATAAGAATCAAATATTTAATCAGTAATTAGGCCTTCGCAGGCACTTTTACACGTCAATAATTTTAGTGTACGTTACATTATTTATATTTAAATAACTAGCTGTACCCTGCACGCGTTGCTACGCCAATTTTTTTTCCTAAACCATCCCTGAACAATAAAGAAACAAACAAAAAAAAATCGAAATCTGTCAAGCCGTTTACGATTTTATAAAGGACATACAGACAAACATTTATTTGTATATATATAAATTATTTTTTAAAAGCTACCGATACTAGCGTTTCGCAACGAAAACTGCTGAGAAGAAACGCCACAAGAAATTCATTTACACAGCATTGGTCGACTACGTGCCAGAAGGGCTTTGTCAGTTTTCAAAGATATTATGCCTACTCGTAATACACTGTTATCACAATATAACATGTAGGTAAAGCTTGCGAACGAGTCACAAATTCAATTTATGAAATATGTAACACTGAGTAATGAATAGTCTTGAAAAACGGAGCCGAGCAGACCAAACCCTTCTGGCGGCACCCATTCACGAGTTAACGCGTGGATCAGCCAACGCTGAATCTCGGTGAAAGTAGATAGATAGAGAGCATTATAGAATGAATCTCAATACGTAATTATGAGACGCGATCAATTCTACCAGAGAATTAATCACGAGATTGATGCTATGATTGATCTTTAAACTATGATTTGGCACTGCAAAACACAACGATTAAGATGGACAGTCTTGGAAGCATACCTTTCGAGTCTATAAACCGAGTATATTAACGATTAACGGAAAACCGTGCTAGCTACAAAAATGATCCAAAAGAAGATGAAGATGGCGCTAGGAAGATTGCATCATCATTTTCTGAATTTTTCCTTTATATACGCCTGATAATTTGGAAGTGGGTAAACGTTTTGATCTATGGATAGATTAACGAATTGTAAAAATTCCGATTTGTAAACGTTAATATATCTAAACTACATTATTGAAATTTGTTTGGATTCAAGATGAGCTAACTTTTTGGCACTAAATGTGCCAATTTTCATGTATGTAGGTTAATAAGGTTTCGAGTTGTGAAGGGGTCAAAAGTAGCCCGAAATGGTTCGTGTAAATATACACACGGTTGCTGCGTCGCCAGTTCCTTTGAACTTGGCTTTCCTTTGAAAGGTGCCGCATGTCTCGATGGCGACAAATCGGAAAGTCTACGATAGCACGTGAGTGACCTGTTTTCATATTCGCATTACATAAGTATTACAAATATGAAGGCACAGTCTGACAAAAGTGATCAATACAACCAAACGTAGTCAGTTTAAAAGCCAAATAATGTGGAATTTCCACAACACAATCAATCATAAGAGCAGTAAAGCAATCACTCGAAGTGAAATGTTTGATACGTCCGTATGGATATAAGGTGAATGAGAATACTAAAATAAGCAGCAATTTATTATCGAAAGCATTGCAAGGAGACGGGAACGCTCGTAGACAGTTATTAAGAGCTAAAACCCAGCGGCGAACACGATACCACCTATCGTCGTCCCTTTCTGCATCAGTTACGCTGAAACTAGCTCATAAATCAAAGAGACAAATATGATCCCATTTCTCTTTTTCCAGCATTATAACCGTGTGGGGCGTATTGCTCTTGTCAACGAAAAGTTTTACAATTAGTAAAGTATTTTTAAACCTATATAATAGATGTCTATAAAATTGCATTTTTGGAACAAGCATTTCCTCGACTTCACCGTATATCATCGTTTAACATCTGGTCAATCTTTGCAATTATTACGAAATTTATTTTATACCAGTGCATAATAAGCTCAAAAACTCCATTCATATTTCATACAAGATAACTTACAACAATCATAAAATTATTCATGATGAGCTGATAAAAATCAGATTAACTGGCCGCGTATATTACGCTAGACAAATGACCAATTCGAAACGACCAATATTTCACGTGAAAAATAAAAATAAAATTCTCGGAGAGTGAGTATGTAAATACTGTGTGCGCCCGGTTGAGCAAAACTAACACGATGATTTGAAAGAAAACAAATAGAAATGCGAGGGAACGATACGAAAATTGAACGGAGCTTTGATAAAATAAGAGAATTTAGGAGTAGAACGTTAGGAATGAGACATCGACGCAAGAGTGCAGAGGCGGCGGAGCAGCTGACACCTGTCATCACGCAATTTATTACCCGCTCCGAAATAACAGAGTCAGTGAACGTTCGAACAAAACGAGGAGACAGAACGCTCTATTAACGCGACGTCCTGCGGGTGTGCCGTGTACCGGCTACCGGCTACTGCACACACGCAATCAAATCGACGAAAAACTTTGCGCCTCGAGCGATCCGCTGTCCACTTCCATTTTTGTTAATTACTGTAAGAAAATTAATGCATAAGTATGCATGTTTTTATTGTACGTACGTGTGATATAATATAATTATGTTATGTAGGACCTACTTATAACTGCGCTGAATTTCTAGCGCAAAGAAAAAAATTACATTATTGTGATTTATTTTGATTTGAATATTATTAAGTTGTTTGTTAAAAGGATAAAATGATGATTACCTACTTCATTTATTCGTTATTAGTACTAACCCTATATCAGAATACTTGAAAATGACACGAAAATGAAATGAAATCTGTTTGTGTCTGTGTCATTATGTATTTCTTAGTATTATTCACTTATACGAAATAATGCATAGAAAAAGAAGTAAAAGCAGAAAAGCGCACGCCTGGCTCCGAAGCACAACATAGCTGAGGATGCAACCGAGAACGCGCTTAGACGTAGAAGACGTAATAATACATAGGTAGTTTTCAAGTAAGAAATAAAATTTGTCGATGATTTTACGTTTTTATTAAATTGTCTTCTTTTAAAAGACGTACGATCATATGAAGCTCTTTAACCATCTACAAGTTCGAAAATTAGCTTAAAAATGCCACTTATTTGTAAAAAAATAACAAAGGTATTTCCCAAAAAGGGAAATACGCTAGCCGATCGAATTTATTGGGATTCGGCAACTGCGTCCGCGCAGATAAGGAACGCAATCGAGAATTTTAGAGGTTATAAATAAAGCCGGCGCACGCGGACGAAGATTTATATGACTTAATGAAGAACAGCTAAGGTACTTTAATGTTTTAGCTCATGACTTTCGGGTTGAAGTTAAAGAGATTCGAGTAAGCCTCGCTGGTCCAATAGAGTCAAATATTGAGAATAGGTAGATATGTACCTACGAGGTGCTTACTGTAAACAAATTTGATTCACTTACTTAATCCTTACATTCACAGCATGAAACCATTAAAAGTAGGACAAATGATAAGACCGCGAGTACGACGAAAGATCAACCAAAAGATAAAGATCCGTTTCTTCCAAAAACAAAGGAACGATATGATATAAATCAAAAGTATTTCTTTTTACTATAGTTAATTACAGAAGAGCGTATATAAATAAAGAAGTGTTGGGCATTGAGGCTTAGGGCGCAGCGGTGACGTGTCGGGCTGCGAGGCGGTCGCCGCGGCGCGCCGTGTCGCGACAAGCAAATGCACTTATCTTACCGGGATGTGAGAAACACACAACCGCTGTCGACGCCGACGGTTAGCTGCGCAACACAATGCATCCGACTAAACTCGAGTCAATGCTCCAGAGGTTACTTCTGAACAGGATTTGGGGACCCAACAAATAAAAAACTCATTCAGAATGGGCCCAACCGAGGAAACAATAAGAAGTAACACTTATTCATGTTTATTTTATTCCATTGTATTCTTTTAGCACCGAGGTTCGACTACGGCTTTTGACATGAACCTCTCAAGATGTCTAGCACGTCACCGCACTTAACCTTTGCTATGGACGTGCGGTCTGACAGACCGCGGCGTGTGCTTGTGTGAACTAGACGAATTTTCACCTCGTCACTCGTATACCGCATTCAACAGCTAATACGAATATACTACGTGGAAGGGACATACCCGTTATAAATCGAACCACGGTCTTTGCTAGATCATTACCCCTATAGTATAATGAAATTAAAATAACAGCAAAAAAACAAAAAAAAAATTGGCATATCCATACAAAAGTATGCAGCCGCGGGCGATTTGTACGGGAATGTAGATTTTTTTTGTTTTTTGGCTTATTTTAATTTCATTATACTTTAGTAATCTAGTATAGCCCGTGGATAGATTTATAAAAAATAACACATAAATTATTTTATTATAAATGTAAACACTCGTATTCCAAACTTATCAAAATTTTAGCATAAGCAAACTAGTTCGCTCGCAAACTCTGTCGTTATCTACAAAATTAATTTATCAACACATTTTTTATTGTAACTATTTGCTGTTTACAAAAAGTGGAAAGAAACGTCGAAACGGTAATCGCGTCCAGTTAAACCTTAATTAAAGAACGGTTAATGACGAGCTCGTAATTAGCCGAGCCGATATATCATTTCACCCAGTGGAGCCGTCGTAAAGCCGTCATCGGGATACGGTGAAAATAAACAGAAGTCTTTGAAACATTATCGATACAAATAAATTGTCCGTCCAAGAATGAATATCAATAAATTGAAAATGTAACTCGTAAAAACATATCATCGATTATTGTAAACAGCTGGCGGGCATTTATGCAAAGCAGCCTGTTCATTGGACCAATTCAGTGGCGGTAGCGAAGGCAGCGATCTTTAATTGAAACTTTACATAATATTACACATGACCCCGTGCGGCAAACGCAAACATTCGGCGCGCGAATAGGGTTTCAGAAAAACCAACACTAAGTACTGGGTTATCAAAAATTATAACAACTTTTAATATAAAGAAATTGTGCTATGTCTGACCAATAACACCAATTGGACCAGGCATTAGAGCCTCCTGGTTCACGTGCCTACTTACCTGGTTTTACGTTTTTCGGCGAACCTTCATTGTTCAACATGTCAAATTATTTCCAACAAGCGTCCGCCTCGGAGAAGCACATCTAACACTGGCTCAAAACTTAGCAATTTACATAAATTTGAAACTTTCGCTTGACAAAGGCCTTATTAAAATCTTGAAGAGAACTTTAATTTGCGATGACGGCAACATCATTAATCTTATTACGGCTCACACGATCGCCCCCGCGCCGAGAAGAAACAGGAAAAAAGTCGGAAGTAAATATTTTGACGATGATGTCTAAATAGGAATAATGCGGGAGAAAAATGGGCATTGTTATTTAGAGAGGAAATTCGAAGTGTTTCTTAATTAGGTAATCGTAATGGAAGCCGTTTAGGTTCGCTGTCCTCGGCTGCTTCTATTTGGCGAATTGATTGTGCTACTTAACCCGTCTGCGGCGGCGCGCGTAAATCTTTCTAACGTATGATCCGCAAATAAAACCGCGAGCGAGCATTCCTGATAGCCGATATCTTTGCGTTTCGTTAAACAAATAGAGGCCTTGTTAGGTCGGTATGCAGATTCTAATTAAAAACTATATGCGGCGGCTGTCGTATATTACGCAGATGCGGCCCTGGGGCGGTTAGTCACTCTGCGTCGACTCCCAGTCGTTTAGTGTTTATAACTTCACCGCAAAGGAAGTATTGCTGTTCGAGCCATCGTTTACAAGAGGATATCTGTAACGAGGTTTCTGTTAGTAGTAAGCCTATTGGCTGGGAATAGGGATTTTATGAATACATACTGGGTAATAAAGTTCTGAAACCTCTCCTTAATAGGTACAAGCAAAATCTTACTTCATTTGAGCTTAATTTTCTATGCAGATTTTTTATCAAATGAGTCAGTACCACAGAACCAGTGTCTTTCATCTCCGAACGGGATTGTCATGACTTAATTTAAATATCAATATCTTCAATAATTTCATTGGAAAAATTATTTCAGATCCAATTCATTCAGAAGTAACAAAACACACAAGTCTAACAAGCCTGCTATTAAACCGCTCGAACCACTTCATAATCAGAAGCCAATTAAATAACAAATTACAAATAAAATCAAACATCCTAAGATAATTACAAACAATATCGAATTGAATGTTTGATCAATTCATAATTAGAAACAATTGTACATACAAAAGCTATCTATAAGCGAGTTGAGATGGAGGTAGCCGTTGCCGGGCTCGGGTCTCGTTTATAAGGCCCAGCCCACCTCGTCCGCACTAAAAATTCGATCTTATCTCCAATATTTTAATAGGTTCCCGTGGCGGCAAGTCGGCCAGTAATTGTATAAAGTATCTCTGGAGGAATAAATTCAATATACGGCGCGGGGCCGGCCGGGCCTTCTCCTCGCAACGTGATAAAGCTTAAATCAACACACGAAGTAATTACACTGGAGCCACACTTCATCGCATATGCCTATGGTGATTAAACGCATCGTCAAATAAGGGCCGACGTGCAGTTGGCCCACAGCCCGGCTCCTTTGGCGCACTTGTTTTATGGCTGTGACACTTCCAGTTTATAATTTTTTAGGACTTCTGGTTCACCAGCTAGCCACTTTTTATTTACCCATGATTTTGATGTTATAATCTCTGAAATCATACTCCACCGACAAGAGCATAGCTCTTAAATATAGATAGATAGAATCTCTGATGGGATTAAGTATATACATTAGCATTTTTTACATCGTGTGACGACAGAGTATAGAATATATCTTCTCATCACCCCTTTTCTGTACCTCACACGGGTGTCGTAAGAGGCGTCTAGTGGAGGTATAGGCAACAGAGAACGGGCAGCGGCCCCTGTACTTTATATATGTACCATCTATTGCGTTCACCAACCCTGTAATGTGGTGATTATAAGAGAAGCTAGGGTGATTATGGGAGACGCTTTCCATTAGTGGACTGATGCTATTAAAGAAAAAGAAAATAGATTTTTCCGCGTAATGTAATTTTGAGAGTAATTTAATAAAGATAAATAGATATTAATGATAGAATAATTAATAAATAGCCATTTTCCCAACAATTAGCAAAATAGGTTATTAAAAAAAAAGAATATGGGTATCTATTTAAGACGCCAACTATTCTATCTGTTTCTCTTCTCCTAAAGGTTGACAGGGAGAGAATGCTTTAAGTCTACCTATTGCAGCTTTTGGCTCAATAAAAATTAAATAAATAAATAAATGAAAAGGATGCCTGTAATATAACAATTATAACTCAGTTGATTAAATATATCCTACAAGTATATTACTTAGCTAGATCTTTCTTTTGTAATAATAATGAATCGTCGTCTAGTGCACTCTACAGTTTTCTTTGAGTATACACACAAACTACCTACAAATATTAGAGTGATGAAACGATTAGGCAGTACGCGCATCCCGGCTAATACTTCCTTCTATTTCGTCTATATTTTCCTGGGCAGACAGATCCAAGGCCACACTAATACCAGAAATAATAACGAGCTGAGTTTGTATGTCGTCGCTTTATGCTAATCGATTATTATGCTCAGATTCAAATATCTACAAGAAAATTTAATTCCATTTGAGATATTTCCAGCTATTTTGAAATAGCTTCGGCAGTGCGTCCCGCGGCGCTACTCTACGGCAAGCCACTCAACTCAACTTAACCCTCACTTTAGTTTCATCCGATGCCCGTTAACGGTCGCTTAGACTTGAGCTGACGTCACTCGCCAATCTGGCCAAATTCGAAATAGAATTGGTACGGTATATACCCGTACCAATTCTATTTCGAATTCAATAACTGTCACCCCGATTAACACGTCCCGAAGGGGTTAAGTGATTGTAGCCTAGTTAACGTTAGTTATGTTTACGAGATAATAGCATTTTAGTATACCCCAGAATAGTGCCACGTCGAAATGGGTTAACAAGCACTGCATTAATAAAGTTTTAGTCACAATCAATAGGCCTTCCAGGTTCAAAAATGTATGCCAGTTGATAAATATACTTATTGATTCTGGACACACAAAATGACTGTTATTGTAATAGGTTGTGCCTATGAAGGAAATAAATTATTTATTTTACTTTACTTATTCAGAACTATTCATAGTAAATATACACAATGTCTAGTTCTAAAGATAAAGAAACATCTGAAGTAGGTAGGTAAGTAAATATAATGTTAAAAGCCCAAAATTTTAAGCTAGTAAAAGCATTCCTCTAAATAAGAAGTAGGCAAGAGGCCGTCCCTTTTAATTTTGATTAATTAAAAGTTTTGCATGGAAAAGAGTAATCTTAAGGGTTGTACCTTGTACTCAGTGAAGTTCTTTTGTATTTTGTCTTATAAAGAGAAGTTTTTCAGTAAAACAACGGCAGATTTGCAACAAAATATAAAAGTTTCGCAATAACGTACACGCCTCCGGCAAGGAGATCATCAAAGTAAAATCCCTCTAAACTTGCCCATCTATTCACTGGAAAGTATTATTACAAAGAACGTAATAAGGATTAAAAAGGACAATATCTTCTTAGAAAAAGGTTTACCATTTTAATCGGTCTTTTCGCGACCAAATTTGAGTCTCCTCAATTAAATAATTGTGTAAATATTATTTTTCATGCTGGTCTGGAAGAAAATAAATAAACGAGCAAGTGCGAGTCGGACTCGTACATGAAGGGTTCCGTGCGTCCGAACAATGTTTTAAAACGCCTAAAAAAAACACGTTCCTTGTATGACAACCACCTTTAATTTTCGACTTAATTTTATTTTTAGTATTTGTTGTTATAGCGGCTATAGTAGTACATAATCTGTGAAAATTTAAAGTATCTAGTTAATGCCATTATAAAGATCTAATAAAAAACGCTAAAAATACAAGTTTTTGTATGACGTCTCCCTTTTTAAATTGTAACTTTTTTATTTTTAGTATTTGTTGTTATAGCGGCCACAGTAATACATAATTGGTAAA
The DNA here is from genome assembly GCA_963576875.1 of Acrobasis repandana. NCBI lineage: Eukaryota > Metazoa > Arthropoda > Insecta > Lepidoptera > Pyralidae > Acrobasis > Acrobasis repandana. Next base: position 11,563,957 of record OY756214.1, read on the forward strand.
AATTTGAAGTGGTTAGTTATTACAGTTCAAGAGATAGAGCCCTGTGACAGACGGACAGACGGACACACGCACAAACGGACAGACATACAGCGGAGTCTCAGTAATAGGGTCTCGTTTGCACCCTTTGGGTACGGAACCCTAAAAACCAGCTGCTTCTCTTTCCGCTCAAATCATAGAAGCCGATCGAGGGAATGGGCGAAAATGTAAATCAATAGGCGATTCGCTAGTTTGATTCCTTTTTCCACCTTCTTGCCCACCACCACGCTAAAATTAGCGTTTGAGTCTTATGGCCCTGGGCTCGTTCTGTTTAGAGCCGCACGACCCAAAATGCTGTGTCTGCCCCATTTGGGATAAAGACGTGATAGTATGTATGTATTTATAAATATAAGCTACCGGCCACGGCATCTTATATCGTGTATTACACATAAAAATTCTAAAGCTGATAATTTATTATACTTACAGCTATCATAAAACTGTGAGTTGTTTGATTATATAACATGGATACTTCCTCGTAATTGGTTGTATGATTATTTTAGTATAACTAATTATTATCTAGTAATTTCAGTTCATTTAACAGTGCTGTGCGCGCTCATTATCTTCACAAATTGTCATAGAGTATTATAAATATTTATGTAGTTTATGTAGGGTTTATGAATTTATAAAATATTTGTGTATTTTTATAAGAAAGTATATATATATGAATATGTGTCTTAGGTAAATGTTTAATAATGGTCAAATAGCTAATTATAATGTGCTAATCGTCCAAAATTTGCTAAAAGTTAAATAAATAATCATAAACGGAACTTTATTGTCTTTGTAAAGAAAAACATAGAACATAAGTACAGCTGCTTCACTCTCGCATATTGTAAAACTCAATTAAGCGAATGGGCGTTACTACTATACTTACATGGGATGGGATAGCAATTTGTCACTAGGTACTTCTGATTCCCATTTTCCGTCTTAGGCCCACGATCTTGCTATGCGTAACTTTTGGATTTTACATCCCTTTATTTGTAAGTGTGCTTTATCACTGCATTAAGAATATTCTATTCTAGGCTCGTTATACCTTGTAAAAATTAATAAACGGGCAAGTGCGAGTCGGACTCGTACATAAAGGTACAATATTATAGAACGCTGATAAAACACCTTTCTTGTATGATACTTGTATGGTATATATTTGTTTGTTTATTGGTTTGTTTGTTACCTCTTCACGCTTTATCTACTGAACCAATCGTTTTAAAAATTCGCATACATGTAGTTAGGAGTACTGAGAAGGATATAAGGTACCTTTCATCCCGGAAAAATAAACTGTTCCCGTAGGATTTAGGATACGCGAGCGAAGCCGCGGGCAAAAGTTAGTCTTTACATAATATTTTGAATTCCGTAGCTTTTTTAATATAATTAACTAAATGTAAGAAACATTTTTTTGATTGTTGTACCGCTATATCTTAGAAATGGTGATTAAAACAAAAAAGTGTGATAATACTCTTACTTTTAAATAAAGATAATTGCATGATCTACAATTTTTGTTTAACTTATTTCATAATCAAACTTATCATTTCACTAAAAATGGCATATAACTTATATCGTGACCTTAAATATTTTTTAAGTAGGCATAGACACCTCCATCATTCGAATTTTAGCTTTCGGCAAGTTCATGTAAGCTTACCCCTGTATCTTGAAACAAGTATTTAAAATTATTCTTTCCACATACACTAGAGACCAAGCGAGGGAAATAGCAATGATTACGTTACATTTTCTTGTCTTAAAAATTCGCCAATAAAGACTAGAACTTACTATTATTATGTACTAAACGTACATCATTCTGTGCCTTACATACACTGCAAGCCATTTGGTTGGAACCACCACCGCCGTTGCGCGTTGTATGCATACGGCCTAACCCCCGAAATTTCTCTGTGATTCCAATTAATCCAGAAACAAGGTATATTTATATCATTATCAGTTATCACATACAAATAGGTACACCATCCTGAAAAATACGCGTTACAAATACTGCACGCCATACGGTTTAAACCACCATCGTTGCGCGTTGTATACATACGGCCTAACCCCCGAAACGTCTTTGTAATTCAGGTTAATGCAGAAACAGTGTATATAGAATACATTGTACCGTAATGAGTTGTTGGAGCGTTCGGTACCGCCGAGGGCGGGTACAGGATCGCACCTACTACACACGACCTCTCCCAATTAGTACTAAAATAATGAACATGTTTTATATTTCCACGGGAGTGCGGCGTGTACTTATCCCAGTTATCCCGGTTTGCCCCGGGAGGTCATGCCGTAGGGATGGGAACGCGTTTTACTAACTCGATATTAAAGATGTAGTGACCTATGTTTCAATTTACAGATCGATGTCTTATAAACTTCGTTCTCACTGGGTGTGCCACGACACCCATCCCCTTGTTTTTTTTATCCTTTTTTTTCCCAACAATGAGACACTAGTCTCATTGTTGGGAAAAGGCCTCCCCTTCCAGTTTTCAGGTTTTGCGATCCAAAGCAGCTTGTAGCTCCATCCACGCATATAGTTATCGATATCGACTTTTCAACGTTTCCTCAGACTTCCCCTATACCAGCATCCTTCTGGACGTCACGATACCTTCATCAACATTTTATATACTATAAGATTTTTTTTGTTTGAACAACTTTTTTATCCGTTAAACTTCAACGAGTTAGGGGTGAGTCGTGAGGTTTACAGCTCACAGAGCCACTAATATACATATGTATATACTAGGTATAAGTATAACAACAACTGCAAGTAAAGCAACAGAGCCTAAAAAGTAATTTGAACAAATGTAGAGTCAACTAAGCCATAAATATAACGCAATAGTAGCTGAATAGAAAGGAAGTAGTGACTTCTGAAATAATAAATTTTATCAAAAAAATTGAAGCGTCCTGATGACGGTAAAAAGCTAATCAAATGTTTCTCAGAACAATCGATAGTAAATAAATCAGTCAGGCACATCCCTAGCCAACCATAGACGTATTTTGAAGTGAGTATAAGGGCCGTTTTAATTTCGGATGTAAAGTCCGCTTTGTATGCTCTCGACAGTAGTTCACCTTCCATACAACCTCAAGTGGCCATTGTTGCATTGTTTACTAATAATACCCGTAATGATGGGTGCAGTACAATTGAACTATTAAGATACTTGGAGTTTTTGCGAACACGTATTAAACGAAATGTTTGATTTAGTTCGTTAAATAAAAAGTAATTCCTCAGTCTGTGTGAACTTTCATTCTCTATCTAATCTTTTTAACTTTATTTGGTTTAAGTCGTTTTTATTTATAGTATAGATTTTAGTTTATTTTGTTTTATATAATATATCTTCTATTTAATTCTTAGAATGAATCAATTATTCGAATCATGTGTTAAAACATATTAAATTTGATCTAGGTACCTAGAAAACTCTGATAAAAAACAAATCAAATTTATTCAATTGTTTTGATAGTTAAGAAGGATTTTTGTAGCTTTTTGGCCATATAAGTTTGAAATAAATAATAAAAAAAAAACATATTGGCACTAAATGTTTTTCGCAAAGACTACTCAAGGAAATTGCCAGTAAAGTTGAAACTGTTCGAATTTAAAGCTAAAAAGTCTAAAAAGCATTTTTGCCTATATTAACTATTTATTTCTAGTTCAATTCTATTACGTCAAATACACTATTGTTTAATAAACATACTTCTTGTTTACATCCATATCTATACTTATTAAAAAATGAAGGTAGGATTGGTTAAATTAAGCCTATCTGCCAATGAAAGTTGAATATACTCGCAATATTAATCGGCGCCGCGCGCCGCCCCGTACGCGCCGCACACTACGCTACATCATTTTCCAATCGCACAACTTCTGAAGCAGAAAAAAAGGCAATGCAACCGTAACTAAATAAACGTAAATGCGACTAGTAAACGCATTCGAAGGTGACAGGTGTTCTGTCAGATTAATTCGCTTTATTATCATAAGTAGCGATTGTTCACACTAAACTTAATTTTAGAAGCGGTGAAAAAAGGAGTGTAGGTCCTACAGTCCTTTTTAGGGTTCCGTACCCAACGGGTCCCTTTTACTAAGACTCAGCTGCCTGTACATCTGTCAGTCTGTTTGTCCGTCTGTCCGTCTTCATAGGGCTTTATCTCTTGAACCGTAATAGGCAATTGAAATCTTCACTGATTATGTATTACTGTGGCCGGAAATTTTCACTGATTATGTATTACTGTGGCCGCTTTTCACTGAGTATGTACAAATTAATAAATATGAGGGTCGTCAAAGAAGAAACGTGTTTTTTCATCGTTTTGAAACATTGTACGGAAGTACGAAACCCTCCATGTACGACACCAACTCGCACTTGGCAAGTTTTTTTTTTTTTTTTATTGCTTCATATAACAAATTACTGATGAATTAGTTTATTTTTTACAAATTAATATTAAAATGGTGCTTGCACTATTTTATTTCGATTATTATATAAGAAATGTATATGTATATATATAAATAAAATCTCTAATATCTTTAGGCAAAATGCAAATGTAAGCTAATAATTACTTCCAAGTTATTAATATCCTTCTTCTGCATTGACCTTTATAGGTATAAGTTTATTTATTGATTCTCGTCGATATGCAGGTGGTAAAAATCGATTTCCATAGTAATCAGTCTATAATAAAGAAAAGTTTATGTTATAAATACAAAACCAGACAGTAAATGATGTTACGCTACATTTGGAGGGCACTGACGCCGAGGAAATGAGACCTTTAATTCTATATAAATTTTGTAATTAAATTCGATATAAATTATTTTCTTCAAAGCGATAAGGATAAATTTATCCGCAATGTATGTATAAGATTAAGTACATTATTTTACATACATTTAAATTTGTTCTTGTTGGTTGTTATTTACATTAAACGTATACTTCTTTAGCAGTTGGTTTAAACTGTTCGAAAAGTTCACCGTTCACATGTATGTATGTATTGTAATAAATAATAATAATAATAATGGAATCAGGATAAAGTATACGTAGTCCCTATTGTACTGCTGACTACCAGTGTAGTCCCAAGAAATTTACATCACTCTCTGAAGCTACTGGATTTCAAGCCACTAACTTACGTAAACATGCTTCTGCATGCTATCCACAACACATGCCGAATAGTGAGAATGTTTATGGGCGCTACCTATAATGACAACTACGACACCAACGAAACAGACAGACTAACAATCATGATTTGCCTTTCTAAAATGGGCCATATCTTTCAAAGATTAAAAGTTGACGATTCGCCCGACCATATTTAGACAGATCGATTCTATCAGTTTATTATCCTGTCTCAAATGTCTCACCTATTTAACATAACGAAATCAAAAACGAATAATAATTTATTATTATAATAAGTACAATACAATAACATAAGCTAATAATCACAGCTTTTTTCTGGTAAACAATCCGTTGACAGTAACGTCGCCATCTTTGATCGCTCGTAAACACTGCTAATTGGCTGACAGCAGAGATGGGCATTAATCAATTTAAATTTCAATTGACTAATTGATTGAAAAAAAATATTGCGGTTGATTTCGTTGCAACTAATTCAATCGCAATTATTTTTTAATTGCACGTTACTATTGATTTATTTGGATTAAACTGTATTAGTTTGTACCTTGCAACTAAATTATCTGCAATTAAATTAATCGCGATTAAATTTTTTACTGGTTTTAAAATACAATTAAAATTAACAATAATCTTACAATTTTCTATAGGAACATAGGTAGGTATATCCAAATATATATTATATATGATAATAATAAGTTTTATTTGTTAGTTTTTAATTGCGAATTTGACCATTAATTAACAATTAATTAACTGTAAGTTGCGAGTGTTTACAATAACAACTAGTAAATTGGTAGTTGCGAGTTTGCCAGGTTTCACAATTACAACAAATTAATCGTTAACTGCATTGTTAATTGTTTGTTGCATAATTAATATATTTTAATTGTTCAAACAATTTATTTTTTCCCAACACTGGCTGACAGTGTGCACACAGCACACCTGGCGTCGCAAGAAAGTATTAAATTACAATGCGTCCAGCCATATCTCAAATTGGCTAGGTAATTATTTGGGCATATCGACAAATACGATGCTGCCATCGATCTGTCCAACCTTATTTTGGGCACGTCATGATATAATATGCATGTCGTACCAACTATGTACCAATACTAAAATATTTTAATTACATTTAGCTATAAGTTCTTTCTATATACTGTAATTGGTGAAAACCGTTGTATTTAGTTTTTACAATAAATAAATAAATAATCGGTAAAATCACCGGCACATCGCGATCAGTCCAGACAGATCTAGATCGGCCCAATTTAATAACCGACCCACGACATTTACATTACCATTCGAATAGGGAGAAGTTAAAAATTTTGAAAGAGCTGCATTACTATTTTTCTGCTATAAGGTATAAAATTCATATTCTTCTTCTTTGCGAAGAAGATAATATAACATTCTCATTTACCGTACCTAAATGATAACAGAGTTTTCTGTTCATTCAATATAAGTACTGTACAACTGTCAAGTACAAATATAAATTACATTTCAACATTGCAAAATCAGCTTTTGCACGTTTTCCGCTATGGCTGCCATATCCTTTGCTCACTTTAGATGTATTTTATTAAAACTAAGTGAGATAAATCCATAAATTGATTAATTTAAAACAGTTGACTCACGTGATATAGTCGGAAAAAGGCCGACCAGGTTTTGATCGATGTAGACGATCATCTTCAGGGCGAGTGTCAGCGGCGACCCGACAATGTCGCTGTCCACTCGATCGAAACCTAGTCGGCTTTTTTACCGACCATATCACGTGAAACAACCGTTTTAAATTAATTAACACTTTAGATGTATTAAATTAATACTATTAAATAATTTTATACTAAAGTGTCCCTTATTTACCTATTGTTGTTTGTGTCCGGTGTCCCTAGTTATGGTAACATGGATCGTGACCAATGACCATCTATTGACGTTGAAATTTTTTACATTTAATTTACTTACAGGATGTGATTTGAGAAATAAAATATGATTTTATCAGGGCATAAAAATGAAATACAAAATACGCTCTCATCTTGGTGTTTTCTTTAATCAGAATGATTAACTTTTACTCAAAGTTCCCTTCCAACTTCAGAGGTTTTGAAAAATCTAATGAAACTCCAATAAAAATACAAAATTTAGGAAGCGCTTTATCTTAAGCTAAATTATATCAAAATTACGAAGAATGAAGTGAAGAATTTGCCACGAAAACTAACGACTGTCGAAAACCAGTTAATTTAAAACTCACTTTTAACCGCTTCCTGTCTCTTCAGTCTACAAATAACGCGGCTGCTCCCAAAGATTTAACTAAGCCTGAATAAATAATCAATTCAGCCAGCCGCTGATCGATTGCCACAATACCCGCCGAATGATATACTCCACAAGCCGCGGCGATAAATATTCCGAGACAAATGTTTAGAACGTCTCCGAGGAGTTGCGGTGACACTAAATTTAAAAGCTTCAATTGTACAGGAATAACCAAAACACGGTTAAGATCTTTCGAAAACAAATCGTGGATCGGCCGCTTGACGACAAACGTGATGGACTGCGCAAGTGAGCGGCTCTAATATAAACAAATTAATAGGGTGGCTCCAACTCCGCGTTATTTAAGCGACAACTCACGACGGGCGTCATTAATGCATTTACGAGAAAAATATTACTCATTACACATAGTAAATCAGCAGCAAAGCGTTTTCGTCTTAATACACTCACTTCCTCCGATAATCTTCATTTCGGCGCAGGATACATCATATTTTTCGTATTCTAAACACTGTCATAACACGCATTAGATTACGTAAAAACTAAAGTATTATTATCATAAAAACACGCCATTACGCATTACAGTGTTTAAAAGTTGGAATCCGTGCGAGTCCATTATCTACACCCATTAACATGTTACATGTGTTAATCACATCCTCTTAGGGCCGCGTTATCAAAACGGGAGCAATTTTAAGAATGACTGCGCCTATAAATAAAGGAGTCTTTACATTAATTATGAGCTTAATTATGTAGAATCCCTTTGATTTACAAGCCGCTCATTGCCGCCGCAAACGAATTGTAGTGGCTTAGTGGCGTACCGCGGGCTTTGCCTACCCGCTACCGACGCTCGGTTCAAATTATTTTTGTCGCGATAGCTGCGCGACTGTGGATCGAGATGAAAGCGAATCGAGACAACTTGACGCCCGAACACTTTCCGAGGATTAGCCGATTAGAAATGTTTCGGTACACAACACGAGTTTGTAGGTAGCGATAAATTTAGAAGCAAATCGGATGTACGCGTTTGGCATTTAGTTGAAATTGAGTGTTTCTAGGAGCGATATATTTCGTGATACCAACATCGATTTGCAGTTTTTTCCCGTCCGAGTTGCGGTCTAATCCGTCGAGCAGGTTAACCATAACTGGCGTAGGAGTGTCACTATGAATTAAAATGGAAAAGCCGCAGATACCGTAAACTCAATGCCAGATTTAATAAAATTCCCATTTCATTCTTTAGTTATTCTATTTTATCTAGATATTATACATTGCAGTACTTTTCTATATCGTTGGATATTTTTACAAGCTTTTATTTAACTTGTAATGTATGTTTGTTCGGGTGGAATATTGCAACTCAATTTTGAAGCAGATATCTTCAGCTGATTGAGCTGAAATTTTGCGCGCATATGTATATCACGTGACAATGCAATATTATGATGACTTGGAGCTGATCTGATGATGAAGCTGGAAGGTGGCCATAAGAACTCAGTAATAAAACGACGCAACCCCGTTGAGTTTGGGCTTATTTGTTTTGTGTTGACAAGACCTTTGGCCTCATAATAAAAGCTTGTACAAAAAATGATTTTTTTTATAAAAACTTATTTTTATGTTATTTAGATTTATAAATAAGACTAGTACCGCTTACTAACCGCAAGTGCAGAAGAACCGGCAACAAACTGTAGAGGTAGGTATTGCAGTCTTTTCTTCGATGACTTCAACATAATTTACCTAATAATAAGTTAAAAAACATGAAATAAGTAGGAATGTCTTATTATACGAACAGTAGAAATCATAGATCAACCACATCAATAAAAGTCCAAATTGAAACAAAACCCTAAAGGCTATGGAGGGTGCACGGCAGAGGCGAGCGTGTACGCCAGGGGCATCCATTGCGACGACACGGCTGCACCCCACTGTACGCAAGGCCCCGGGAGCTCCGGGCGGCGCCCCACATGTCCACATTGCAAGTTACATATTTTTTGGCGAAATGCCGGTCGAGGCCCTATGAATGTGAACTTTGTCGAAATAAACAGTTTGTAAATAGAATCATAATTGTGCAATGCTGAAAAGCTTACTACGTTCGTACACATCAGAGCCGACGCCACCGAATATTATTCATGAAAATGCTTAAAAAGTTTTTTATATGTATTATAATTTCATAGAGAACATACCACAGATTTGGTTACAGACTCCCAAGATCGACAACAACTAACGACATACCCAACAATACATATTTACTCGAAGAAACTCACGCACGGTATACGGGTTTACAAGTCAAAGTTGCGATTCGTATTTTTGTCGTATCTTTGATTGGGTCCCATCCATGATTTAACATTTATTTTGTTGAGTTAGTAGACCATTCATATGCTTCCCAAAATAAAACCAAAACATCAAAGAACCATAAAAATATTGCATTATAAGCTACGAACAATAATTCTCTAGAAATCTAACGCTCCTACATTCATCGCTTCGATTCTGATTCCATTTACGCAAACAAACTAACAGTAATAACAACGAAACACTCAAACTTACACATAGACAAAGATGCATGCGATTGGTCGCGACAAGGTCACGCACGCGTCATCTTCGCGTCGGTTGGGCAGCCGGCTGCCCCGAGCCGGCTACTCGACCGACGCAACGAGCAGTGAGGTATCAACAGATGTCAAGTATGCATTATTAAAATGTTTATTTACTTACATATGAAAGGACGAGTCCTGTGTTTTTCATGTCTGTATGGCTTCTATACCACTTCACGGCACATGACGGCATTTTTAATGAATCGATTATCGCAAAAACACAGCAATATTCTCAAAGGAAACTTTTTGCGACGCAACCGCACGACTCGAGTGTCACGGCGAACTGTCGCGCCGCACGGTTCATATTTTAAGCCCCGCCCGCCGCGGTGCATATCGCGTGGAATGATTTTTCGGGATTAGTTAGGCTTCTAGAGAATTATATTTCGATGATTAACCCGGTATTTTCTATTTGAATGTCATAATACTTGAACCACACCTCTATTTTCTATTATCTTAAAATCGAGGCACTAACAATGTTTTTTATCTATATATATAAAAATGAAAGTTTGTCTGTATGTCCTTTATAAAATCGTAAACGGCTTGACCGATTTCGATATTTTTTTTTGTTTTTTTTTTGTAATAGTTCAGGTATGGTTTAGGAAAAAAAAATATTGGCGTAGCAACGCGCGCAGGATACAGCTAGTTTATTTATAAAAATAACAACGACCAACAGTTTGACCCCATGCTAGGTGTTTCAATTACTTAAACACTTTAAATAAAGACAATTTTCTTGTTATTCAATACATGCATCTAAAAAATAGTAATTTAAATTAATGGTTCCATGTCTGAATAAAAATAATACTAACATTTAAAAACTAGTGACAATAGGTACCATAAATTACATAATAGATACAGTAAAATTACAATATAAAATTAGTACTAAATGAATTTAATTACCTATTTGAGTCATTATAAATATGTCAGTTTATGAATTGTGGATTACACGCCGAAAGCAACGATCCTTAGGTAGTCGGAGGTAAGAAGCCACAGCGGCCGGTCGATTAATCAACAATGCACACAAAGATCCAGTGCATTCAGGCGGGACAATCGCATAATTGTCCCATACCGTGGACAATTGCCCGCCTAACCCGGCCTCTATTTCTGCCTAGTGTTTAGAAACAATAGCTCTGCACTGCAATTAGTTTATCCGATAGATGGTGGTCGAACGAGTCGTAAATCTTCGCTGTACCGCCAGTGGGCGCCGTAGTTGCCGCACCGTATGTAGATTCAGCTCGGTTAATTAATGTGCCATGCTAAAGTGCGAGGTTCCCTCGTCCCTACTCGGTTTCTGTAAATTGCGCACCCATCTCCCTCGTACAATAGCTCCAATTTTGGCAAATTAAAATTCGACGCCTAAAGAGATTTTTGGTTAGCGAATAAATGTTCCTCTTTGTAGGGTTTATCTATTTTGCTTTTAATTAAGAGGACTTCTTTGTTGTCTGTTTCTATGGGAATGTTTCTTGCCACGGGATGAGAACGAACACGGATCATCATTTAATTAGCTATAGTGATCCGTACCGATACAAAAAAGTTTTGCACTGTCATTTTAAAGATTTATAGTGTCATTCGTATGCTCTTCATTATATTATAGATTATTTTAAATTACACGGTTCAAGGCTTTATAAATCAATCGTAGTGAGTGGGAAAAATACAGTAAATATTTTTTTACGTAACTTTAATTACGTAGGTTTACGTAAATAAATAAATATAACGGGACAAATCGCACTGATTGAAATATTGAACTAGCCCCAATGTTAATAAAACTTGTGTTATGGGATACTAACTCAACGATACCATATTTTATAATGAAAACATAAGTAGGTATATAGAAAACATCCAAGATCCAGGACCAATTGAAAAAGGCCATTTTCCAACTTGCCCTGGCTGGGGATTGAACCAAGAAACTCAGGTTTGGCGGACTGGCGTGTTAACACGCCAGTCCGCCAAACCTGAGTTTCTTAGGCCACGGAGGTCGTCATACGTAGATGGTATATACAACTTAAATATGTAAAATAAACGTTGAATATAAAGTAATTTTTTCAAGTGAACATAAATATGTAACTTTGTTTCCTCTTTCTAAAATGCAATTTAAACTGAGTTTTTACCAAAACATTACTAGTGGTATAATATTAAACAGCAGGAAAAAAGAGGACTTTTAAAATAAAATCGTGTTAGGTATTTAGTTACATATTAAAGACAGCTAATTAACATCTATTATACCACGCCTATAAAGTGAAATAAACTTTGATAAGATACAAATATTAAGATCCCAAGATATCTTTATTGGAGGATTAGTGTATTTGTGGAGGTGGCATTTCTCCAGCGCCTAGAAACCATAATATGCCTCCATTACGTATGGGGGACGTAATTCTATACATGTAATCGATTGCATAAATATCTCTGGTTATTTGAAGGTTTTGAGGGCGTAACCATTGATGGCTGTGTGGCATACGCGTATCTAGCCGTGTATCCACGACGGGATCGGTCTGTTATTGCAAAACACGAAAGCATTCTAATTGAAATTCAGCATGGAAGGGATAATGAAGGAGGGCGCCCCGGATCCGTCACTCCTAGTACTGCGGAGTTCACAGGACAAACTAGATAACTCAATACGCCTTACTGCCAATGCTGTTCAGCATATGATTATTGACAACTTTGAATTTTTCAAGAAGGTATAAAATTAGACACATTATGAACCTGTGACACTTCATGTCTTAATAGTTTATCTCCTATGGCTTATTTATTACCTACTTAGATTTGGACGTCTTTCTTTTAACTTAAAATGTTAACCAAGATCAATACTTGTGGCAGATTTTTTAAGGCTAAATCGCATCTGATATTATGATTTTAATGCCTTACGGAGAACGGCAATACTCAACGATCTTGATATAAACTTAGAAACAAATATGGTAACACTGTAAGCAGAATGTGTAGTCTCACCAAGTTTTGCAACATACTCGTAGTCACATGTCTTAAACGTTACTCTTAGAAATATTGTTACAAAAATATATAAATACAATCGAAGAGTAGGTATATCTTAGATACAAATCAAAGCACAATACGTATCCTAAAGTAGGCGTAAGTAATACTGCTTACAAAGCATTAGTAGCAGATAACTATGAAACGATCAATAACAAAACATGCAAACTAAAACTGTGAGACAACCACTAATCAATGTATATAAAAGCAATGAGAATAAATTAACATTTCATAGGCGAACAAAGGACTTACAAAATATAAGCTGGTAATAACAAACAATAGAATACAAGAGTTTCAATTGGGCACTGCCAACACCTATGGCGCCAGTACCAAATTACCAAAACACCAAACTCTGAACCTGTCTCCTTTCAAATTTGATTGCGCCCGATACGCCCATGAACTCTATAATGAAACGTCCATATAAAAACAAAACTATGGGCATATATGATTAGTTCGATACACGAGGAAGGTAGAACCACAAAACAAACAATAAAATAATATCGCTGCGTCACCGAGCTAGAAATCACTTATTGTGGGAGTGACTTGCAGGCCGTGGCTTATGCGCGCAGAGCCAGTGTTCCATACGGGACCCCCCGTTTTAACGGTTACGTACTCGTTCGTACATACAATATCATCACCGAGCCCGCTCTAAAGGTCAGCGACGAACAATTCTCTCGCACCACGTACGTAAGTCATCGCTAGTTGAGAAATTGAATTCAACCACGCCATCTAAAGAGACGCTTTGAGGACTTTTTGTTCGAATGAAATATGGTTATTAGATCAGAGCGTGAAAATATTTCGCTTAGCTTTCTTAAATAGCTCGTATAATGTTAAATAGTAAAATAAATTTAGATGTTCACCCGTGTGGTTCCGGGTACAAATCATTTTAACTGTTCCGGCTATTTCTTCTCCATTTTGCAAGGTCTTTGGCATCCTTGGGTGACCATTGACATGCATGTTATAGTTGGAGAAGAAAAAGCGGGAAAGCACACCCTGGGTTCCGAAGCAGCTCAGCTGAGGATGCAACCGGGAACGTGCTTAGACGAAGAAGAAGACAAATAAATTTAGATGATGTAAGGTAGAATAAAATGTGAAACAACTTTTGTTATTAATGTTTAGAATGTAATGTAAAAAACCATGTTAAATATAAGACCTTCTAACAAATGCTTTTTCATTAAGTCTGGTATGACTGGAATCCGATAACAGCTATCTCCAAACATTTGCTATCTGTCTAATAAGATAAGAACGATGCATAACTTTGTGTGACACGTATAAAAACGCACAATAGCCAACCTGTTCAGCATGCATAAACAATAGCACGTTCCGACGGACGACGGGTCAAATGAGGCGCGCCGTCAAATCTCGGGTTGCACTCGGTTGGCGCCGGCCATCGCCGACACATTCGAGAACTTAGCACACCCACTGAAACTCGACAAAAAAACAACAATGCACCAAAAGCTGGACGTGCTTCACTTCACAGTGTAACAAGCGAGCGTAACAAACGACTCGCCCGGGAATCGATTTCGTGTAAGACCCGGACGCGTGAAATACAAGTCTGGACATAATATCTGCCGGACCGAGGTGCGACCTAAAATTCAGCTGAGTAACAGCGACCGCGGAAAATAATCGCTACTAAAATTCACAACTTTACTGAGAAAATATTCGATCCATTCGATTGCACCTGCCATAGATTGAGAGCTTGAGTTATAAAGTTCCAGGAGCTATTACAATTAATTACTGGTACTAATCGAAGATAAGAGAAATTTATACCGAGAAAACCAGCAAATAGTCAACCAGAGCTTGCGGCAATGCAATAACTTTTAGCAGAAGTTAAAATCCACGCCAGAGACAATTTCTAGAATTCGTTTAATTGATCCATTAAATGGCACTAGTCAAGACGTATGCTGTAAATTTAAAAGCAAATAAATCATTTGGGAAATCACTGTCTTAATTAGACTAAGAGATGTCAACGGAGACGATGCCTTGCACAGGGATAAATCAGGACTTATTGCTTTCCGCAACGACACTCCCACACCACAGTCAACTCGGCGGCGTTAATAGCGCGTGCAACCGAATGTTTGGCTCCCTAATATTTTTTGTGCTGAAACTAAATCCCCTGTCTACAAACAGGCGCCACAAACACGCAAAAACTAACATAATCGCACGCAGCTTGACTCACCAATTAGTGAGGGCCATAATGAAAAAAATCCGATACGCATAAAATAAAAATAAACTATAACAACATACAAACACTTGATTTACAATAAACAAATAAATTCCAGTTTAAACCACCCGATATAAATGCAATTAACAATACGATTATTCGACCATATCAATATAACTGTGGTATGGCAACTCGCATCAAATGATTTGGATTTAATTACCTCGATCACTGGCCCCGCCCCACTCGACTCCAATCCTGCAGCCGTAAATCAACAATAATAACACTGAGCTTCGTCTTTTTATTGACTAAACAAATCTTTATCAACACAATTACATGATCGTTAAGGAATAATTAAATATCGTCGGATTGGTTTTAGATACAACGCCAAATAAAACATTGGTTTGTTCTTTTTGTATACGTATGATTTGATTATAATAAAAACTGCGACTGCTCATTTGGATATCAGCCGTGAGCCGTGCGTGACTCACAAGGGCTAAAAAAATATATCTGGAGTCGTATTATCTAAGTTTGTAACATGAGAACGCTTTGTTCATCCAGCTAAAGCGGTCCTGGGAATTCGATGAAAAAAGTGTTTCTCTTTTTATCTAGGCGCCATCGAACTAAATCCGTGAAATAACAATATCATCTAATACAGATATATTTCCTAGTTTGCACAAGATTAATAACGTGAAAACGGGTGCGTCACATACTGTCAAAAGAACTTAGATCTCAGACTAATTTGTATCAGTGATCATCGAGAGCTTATAAATTAATAAATTTTTAAACGTGGCTCTTTTAGATAGGAAACGACGTTGACATATTTAAATATAATTTCAAAGAGATACAAGAAAGGCATGCAATAAAAATATCGTTACGAACCCACACAGTGAGCAGTTTCCACAAATCTATAATTCTATCAGCAGGGCAGGCAAATACGAAAATAAGCATCAAAGTGTTTTTTAGTATAAAGACGACAAATGTGAACCAGCAAGGCGCAGTAGCTAACACATGTTACATATTGTCTGACAATATTTACAGTTGCTTTATTAGCTCGGGAGAAGCTCCGACTCCGGCCTCCCGAGAAAATGAGTGTAACCGACGTTCCAAACTCGAAAGCACGTGTTATGAGCAATACACGTTCTGACTAATTGGAAACAAATACACTGCTTGATGAATGAAAACTAATACAAACTTTTGAATTTATTAGTTTAACTCAGAAACAGGGTCGTATTGTTGACGGACGAGACAAATCCTAAATAATTGTCATTAAGTTCAGTTAACAACTATACACATGGCCACGAGAGGATGCCAATAAAATTTAAATCCAATTGCGTCGACCCTTGATTTACAACGAATCAATAAAATGGAAGGCTATCATTACCTTTTTTACTGCGGTTTCAATAAAAGTAATGTAGTCGATAATCAAGCGACGGCATGGGACTCAAACGGTATACAACCTAGTGCCAGCGGTACTAAGCCCTATTTTAATTATGTACCTTCTAATGAATTGATTGGTTTTATGAACTATCGCAAAGGAAACTATAATGCCTCGGAATTTATCTATTAATTTCAGACCTACAATGAATGTATTCATTATACATAAAGATTATTTCAATTAGACTAATACAAAATAACATCACAATTTTCTTCGTGTACGCATGAAAATCATTCCATGCGTACACAAAAATGTAATGTTTTAGTATTTCGAAGTCTTAGTCGAAAGCAACGATCAATCTTAGTCAATTTTAGATAGATATGAGACATGATACAAAAACAATACCGGAAAACCGATACCTGAGTAGTCTGATATTCCAAACTAACTTACTCCAAATTATTTTAGCGGGAAATTTAATATTCGATTTACGTCAAAAAATTTATACCATTTATAAAAGATTTATCAAAATGTACATATAAATATTTGTAAAAATAAAATTAGGCCAGGCTTATTTTCATCAACGATTTCCAGGAATAAAAAGGCGAATTTACTGAGAGTACTTCCACAAAGACGCGATAGATGGTATACATTTAATTTAATTAGTTCAACATAGAAATAAGATGTATTTTAGAAATAGTATAGAAATAAATCAGCTCAGAATTGGCGATGTTTCGTTTATATGACGCCTATATATTAAGTGCGCGAGTTGGCCTATACAATAGTAGAAAAAAATAAGTCTGGGAGATGGCTCGTAAAATAAAACAAGGGACGTAGAGATGTGTCAAGATAGGATGCGGCGGGGGGCGCAGGCCCGGCGCCGTCCGAACTTCCCGAGACCAATTAGGGGCACACCTTTTGGACATGTGCGCTCGTTTGATGCTAACTAACGCCTAAAAACTCGACGATACAGGACAACTACATCCGCTATCGTTTATCACTTTTTTTGTAGAAAATGTCCGGTCTGCGCGACTTGATTTGCTTTGCTGATTTGTTTGTTTGTATGTTGCGTTGTTGTTGTTGTTAGGATATAAACATATAAACAGGGAAATAAAGGAAAATATGTTAGAAATAAAGAGAAAACTTTCTAAAAAAATAACAAGAAGGTCATTTATCTAAGTACAGATGTAGTGCGCCTACGAATGTGATGTGATGACACTATTTTTCAATATCGGCAATGTAATTTTTTACATATGTATATTGTTTTAAAAGGCACCATTGCATAGGCCATAGGCATAAGGAGATCGGTGGCAAAATGACACCAGTGTCACTTACACACACGAAAAATAAACAACACAATAGGCACCACGTATTAAGTATATAGGTATTGTAATTTGAACACGATAAGGGAATTCACAACAAATTGCCGCTTTACAGGCCGTAATAAAGCTCAGTTCTGCCGACCGCGACGAGAAGACACAAGCAACGTGTGTCGGCTAGATTACATTAACATTGTAATACTACTAGCACAATACTATAATAAATATATATATATATACAAGCTGACTTTTTATCCACCTGCAAAATTTTTGGAGCAAGTTCCGTCCATGATACTGAACTACTTTCTATAAAAAAAGTTATTAAAAATCGATAAAAATTTTTCGTCCTTCCATACAAAATCCGTTTGGCTGAGCGCTGATTTGTATGGAAGGATGAAAATTTTTTATCGATTTTTAATAACTTTTTTTATAGAAAGTAGTTCAGTACTCGTATCATGGACTGAACTTGCTCCAAAAATTTAGCAAGTGGATAAAAAGTCATCCTGTATACCTACAACGTGGAAGGGACATACCCGTAATAAATCGAACCACGGGCTATACTAGATCACTAAAGTATAACGAACTTAAAATAACAGTCGAAAGAACAAACTAAATTTTGACATTCCCATACAAATTGCCCGGACGGCTACACACTTTTGTATGGATAAGCCAAATTTTTTTTTGTTATTTGGCTTTTATTTTAATTTCATTATACTATAATGATCTAGTATAGACCGTGGTTCGATTTATTACGGGTATGTCCCTTCCACTTTGTATATAATATATATAAGTAATAATAAATAAATATTAGTAGCACAGGGCACACCCTGTGACGTTGCTTGCAACAATCCCACAGCTCGAGGGAAACCCTACTTTTTTCCGGGATAAAAAGTATCCGATGTTAACCTAACCTCTCCAACCCGTCTGACCAGCGTGGAGAGTGTAGGCCAAATCCTCTGTCTGCTCTGGCCAAGTGTTGCTCTAGTAGGTAGTATAGAGGGTCGTGCTCCCGCAGTGGAGACTAAAACGGATAATGATGATGATGTAAACTATATATGTATGTGCCAAATTCCATTCAAATACATCCGGCCTCATTATGATTGCAGTCGATTAAAGTAATTTTCATTTTTCCATTTCTTGTAGAAATATTTTTTTTAGCTACAAGAAAAAAGCAACAATTAATTTGCCTACAAATAAGATAACATTAAACACTTTCTTGTAGCCAAACAAAAAGTAATTCCTATAATGGAAAACTTGGCAAACGTAGGTATACTTAAATACAAAGTAGCAAAGTTAAAGCCCAATGAAAAAATACCAACTTATCCCATATTCATCTGTATTTCTACACTGAATAAATTGACAGAGCAATACAACGTTAAATTTATATGGAAAACAGACTGTACCGTAGTGTTAATATTTTTTAATTTCTCATACCTCACTCATTATCATCTGAGCGTATTCTTAAGAGCCCGGGGTCCGCTACCTAAACCTAGGTGATTTGACAAGGTTACTGGTTTTTACACAGAGCGAATGTCGTCTGAACTCCGCAACCCAAAGGCTAGACCAAAACCAATCCTGGGATAGGTTTAAATACATGCTAGATGGCGTTCGGGACCCACAGCTTTACGTGCCTTCCGAATCACATAATCATCTTTCTTATCGGATAATCGGGTGATTCAAGCCTGCAATATCCTAACCAGTCTGGAAACAATTTTTCACAAGGTATGCTTCCCAGTGGGATTTGTACCCACGACCACAACAACACGCCTTGAACACTAGACCATGGAGTTGGAGGGAGCCTATTTCACATACCTAACTGTTTTTCTAAAAAATATATGAAAATTTGCAAAAATCATGAAATATGGTAGATGGGTTAAGAAACCTCTGCAACGACTTTTTCGCTAGTGAACTTAGCAATATAATCATTGCCTTTTAAAGTAGGTAGGTAATAAAGTGACACTGTTGGTGGCCTAATAAATAATTCTACAAGCCCATAACAATCGAGCTTGGATTAACATTAACGATCTATTGAGAACCCATCTTTGTTTAGCTTTTAATTACTTGCTTGTAAATGAACTCTTAATGAACTTATTAGCATAGTGTAAACATGGGCTACTTCGTGCAATGACATTTTTTATTTCTAAAATAATTAAAACATACAATTTAATGAAGAAAAGCGGATATGTCGAAACATCAAGGCTAGATTGTTAATTTTTAACGACTACAATTTCGTAGGGATTTTAGTAAGAAATGATGTATCAAATATTGAATAGCTATACAAAACACTGAACCGTTATCAAAAACAAGGACCAATATTGCAAAATAAATCGGCCAAGTGTCTGTCAGGCCACGCTCAGAGTCAAATTAGAAGTTACACGTTACAACATGGTAAATTTACTTTCCATAATTTGTCTAAATTAAAAAAAAAATAGTTTGTCAATAAGATTATCCAAAAATAATAAATCCATATTTTTCGGTTTACCAAATTAGTAGCAAGTAATTATTAAAAAAACAAAAAACCCGACTGCGTGATACAACAGTAGTACTTACCTATGCCTACGCACTGTCTTCTGTGGCCTAGGAAAGACGCAACTGGGAATGCGCTTGGCGAAGCGATGTTATATGTTGTTTTTTAGCATTTCTCATTTCAAATTTCATTTAAAAATCAAATTCTTTAATTTGAAACCTCAACTGAAAACTCTTTGAAAAGATTTTAAATGCCGCGCTATTTGGCGCCTAAAATCCGCCATCTTGATTTCCAATAATTTTAATATATCCTATGTTATTCTAGTGGTTTAGAAGAATCTAACCAAGTATAATTTATTAAAATCGGTTTAGCCGTTTTGTAGTTACTAGGGAACATAGATTTATAGGGACAAACATACAGATCAAACACATTTACCCTCATTTTCGGCTTTGCCGCATTCGGGTAAAAAATTTACAAATATGCGCATTGAAGTTCCGTAGTGGGGGCTTGTGACGTCACAGGACCGCCCTGTAAAAATCGTACGAAGCCGTGACGTCATGCAAAATTCAAATGCGCTGTATCTTCGAAAAGTAAAAGTACGTGTACAATATTTTTTAATAATCTACCACATGGGCCAAATATTTTTTAGTCCGCACTGCCTGTTGTTTGAAAATTAACGGTAGAATGTAGGTAATCACCGTAAAAGTCTTTTACCTTAGTTTTTGCCAGTTTGCTGTTTTCCTTGCACATCTTAGCGAGTGTGTGGTACTCCCCGCGCGCCGCGCACAGAATCCATTGTTTCTGTTTGGAGTCAAGAGGCTCGTTCTCACTCTTACTCTGCAATAAATAAAATAATAAAACCAATCACGTCATTTGATGCCACAGTTCAAAGAGTGTGTCGTGTCGTGTAAAAACACCTACGTTATCAAAGCTACTGAAACTCTTGTTGAAACCACCATCCAGTAAGGTAGTACATGTGTTTAATATACGACTTAAGATGGTCTCCCCGTAAAATTAGTTGGCCCGAGCAGACTTCCTGCGTTTCTAATCCGTTCATTACAGTATCCTTCCTACACTTATAATTTGTGCCAATATTGAAGTCGACTTGAAAATTATCACAAGTTAGGTTTGACGTGTTGTGTCTCTGGCTAGCCCCAAATGTAAAAAGAAACATGTAACGTTTTGTTATTAGAATATTTTGAATACCTCACAATGTAACGCGTATGAATATTTTGAATCACACTTGACAGCAGGAAAAACGAAAGTTAACAAAAAAGTAAATACGAAAAGACTTACCGACACTCGGTCCTCCTCGTCTACACCCTGTGAACAAATATTTCTATTGTTATTAAGGGAAATAAAAGAAAAAAACTGTTAAACAAACAAACCCGGACTTAAAATTCGGTCTCGCACCCATTTCCACTTCCTCCTTTAAAATGCCGTTTAAGCAAGTCACACCTTTTATCATGGATAGCATTCGAATCTCCAATTCGGTACTTGACTCATTTTTTTATTATTATTTATATTAAGGCGAAGATATAGGCAAATGACCTTGAAGTGTGAAATAAATTGTTAACTCGTAAATATGGTAATAATTTCCATATTGCTCTTCGTCATGCACTAGATAGCCCTTTAAATTATTTTATGAACTGCCGTTGAAACTATTATTGGTGATCCGTCTAGCTTTAAAACTTTCCGTGGCCACTTTTGGCGGAAGCAAGTTTTAAAGCTAGACGGACTAATGTAAATACTTTCAACGGTGATTCATAAAATAATTTAAAGGGCTATCTAGTGCATGACGAAGAGCAATATGGAAATTATCTCCATATTTACGAGTTAATAATTTATTTCAAGTGAGGGCGCCACTTCAAGGTCATTTGCCTATACCTCCACCTTAAAAAGTAACAATATGAAACCGAAAACAAAAAGATTTTTTTTCACCACTCAAAAAATAAGTTAGTATAAGAACGTTTAGGAGTAATTGGAAACAAAAAGGGGAGGCTTTTGCTCAACTATGAGACATAACAAGCAAATAAAGAACGTTTACGGCTTAGGCTACATGAACTACAAAGAACTATAATTTCCGGGCGAATGGGTGTGAGCCTGAACATTATACACAACGCGTTGGGTAAAAAAGAAACCCTTTTTTATCTCATTCGCATATTAATTTTCATGGTGTTAAAATGTGTGTCCGAGTGACTCGTGCCTCCATGATAGATTAAATTGATAGCAAGACCAGATATTTCCTTCACATAATATATTGCTGCTCTTCCTATTAAAACTGTAATTAATTTTGTAGATTTATTTAGTATACCGTTAACTGAAGATTGGATTTGAAGTGGCGAGCCAAATTTGCGATATTTCGAGATGAGATAATATTTGACGAAGGGGGAGATAACTAATAACTCATTGCGTTGTTACATTTATTGTGGGCATTATCTACGTTAAAGATCACATATAATTTGATTCTAGAGTACTTTCCTAAAGTTTCGTAGTTAGTGAAATATAGTGACATAACAACTGTAAAACCTATCAAGTAGTACTGAATCGAATAAAACTATACATGTACTTACCTAGTTTATATGTATAAGTACTTAATTACAATAAAAATACAAAAATATCTTAAAAATAAGTAAGTACATAATAAATCAGTATCAACATCTAAAGTTGAAATTAAATAACACATATGGCATTTTAAATTTCACATTTTTAACTCAACGGGTAACCTGCGTCCAGTCGACACCGTACCTTTTTCTTATCCACCAATTCATTCATTCATTCACAACTTACAATACCATTTACGTATTAAATTGTTACGTTGAATGAAAAACAGCGATGTACTCGACGTCTTGAAACAAAAGATTAGCTTTATAAATAAAGACTATATTTACATACATAATAAATATCTTAACGACACATATAAATTAATCGGAACCTAATATTTCAAAATTAATAAATGAGTACTTATATTGTGAAAATAATATTTTGAATTAATGGTCAATAAATTCGAATTCTCCCGTCTTCGGGCTTGCGCTGCGATCGTAGGCTCTGAACAAATATCGTAAGGATCTAGTATTCGTAGGTTTAATTAAAAACTCTAAAGCAATTAAAATACAGTTGCTTTTTGTTTGGTGTAATGGGCGACATGTTGTTTTCGTCTGTCGAGAATTGGGCGTGCGCTGCCCAGCATGGCCACTTTACCACCTGTCGTTAGATATTTATGTCTACACTATTGACTTCACTGTTAGGGACTTCGATATTGACAAGATAACATCCTTAATGTGATGTGTTTGATTTAATAATAAGATTAAGTTTGTACAGTGCGTTTTTAAAATGCGCTGAGACAATTAAATATCGAATTGCTTATGTTAATCGGCAATAATCGTTTTAAATTGAATAATGTTTATTGTATTAAGATAGACCTCGTTATGTCACTTTTGTAAAGAAAAATACTGATTGGAAATGGATAGTGGTGTGACAACTGCTTACAAATTATAAATCAATTTTACCTTTTTTTATTTCAAAATTATTATTAATATTCAAAATCCTAGCTGTTAATAATATCTAATTTTTAAGTTATTACACAGGTTGGTGCGAAAAGACGCACACACATGTTTTATTTTATTTTATAAAACAAATAACCTAAATCTAAAGTAAAGAAGCAATCTTAATGCTACGGCCACACTATCGCGATAACGCGAATATTTGCGTTGTCGCGATTCGCCTGGCCAAATAGTTCGTTCTATTGCGAATCAACATCGTGAACACGAATTTCCTCCGCGCTGCTATCGCTAAATAGCTGCACATCAAAGGGTTTTATTGCGACAAAGCTCGTGCGATTGGCTTGGTACACTTCAAGCGCTTTGTTGACAGCTAGCCGCCGAGCGGTTTTGTACGTATTCTGTGTGTGTTGTATTTTGTTGGTTGCATTGCATCGATATTCTGACTTGTGATGACTATGGCTAGGCATAATGAGAAAATATTATAGAATAAGAATAGAAACAAAATACCTAAATAACAATCTGAACCAGTATTGTGGAACCCTAAAAAACCAAATCGCAAGAAAAAACATTTCAATTACGAGGCAAAACCGCCTTAAATGTCTCTTCTTAACTTTTTTATTTACTTCGTTGAAATAATAAAGATGCAGTATCTTGCATTGGGGTCCTCAATGGGAAGCACGTCGAACCTTTGGGTTAATATTGTACTTAAAAGATGCAGTCAGTACCTAATTTATTTGCCGACATTAAATATAGCGAAACCGCTTCAGCCATTTTCCCACGAAAATGAACTATTGCGACGTTCTAGATTATCACAACGTTGCGACGTTCTAGATTATCACAACGTTGCGATTTTTTCTCTTCAATGTCTTTGTATATCGAACACGAAGTTTTATCGCGACAACGCGAACAGGAATCTTCGGCTCATAGTGTGACCGTAGAATTAGAGGCTTCGCACTAGGATGGCATCAAGCGAGCAGACTCGTAAGCATGGTCACATTGATTGGATGTACCCACGTCTACTCAATGCTTTCATGTTTTAGCCGCAATTTAAATTCTATAAGTACTGTCTTATTTAAATTTAACATTATTACGACATCAGGCTACTTGTTCGATTTGTTTTTTAATTAAGGGCAATTCCAGATTTCCAGTCGAACATTTTAAATATACTTTTCTATCTGTTTGTCAGGACCTGTAATTAGCTTCTAGCTGTAATTAGCTAACTAAGACTACCTACCTACTACTACCTACTTTTAAAATTGATTGCTGTTGGTCTTCCTAATAAATGAGAATAAATATAATCTATGAAATATTGAGGTAAAGTGATATTTTCGTATCCCTATAAACTATAGTACCAATTAAGTCAGGAAATTGACATAAATTAAGTTTTTATGTTATTAAAGTAAGATGGATAGTGTATAAGTTGTATGTATATTAATACAAATAATGCATAATAATATAACAGGCACTATTAGCACAGATTAATAAATAGTTATGCTATTAGTTATAATTAAGTAACTTAATGAACGCGGCCATTAAGAGAATTTCAGAAGTGCCTGTCACCCTTTAATTAAGTATGACAGTTAAAAATTCCGCAGAAGTGTCCGGTTTTTGTTCCAAGCACACACGCTTTCCCAGCTTTGTTTAATTTGTTTTGGATTGTATATATCTGTCTATCTATACCTAACAAACTCAGACTACCGAACCTCATGTAAAAAAAACTAGGTCTATTATACCGAGCCGATATTTTTCAGCCGGAAAGTTTACATGTATGAACTATGATACATACCCATGCCAGCCGGGACGGGCTGTTAGTCTATAATGAAATGTGTAATTGCAAAAAATAATCTGGTCGTACTTAGCGCCTTTAGCAAAATTTTATTATGTGGCAGTGTGTATGTGACTTACTGCGAACTCAGTTGACAGATAAAATGCAGTAAGTAATCTTTATGGTGGTTTAAGGTAATCATCGGTTTTAATAATGTGCATATTCTTCGATACAATACCGATGATCAATGATATTTAATAAATAAATACACAGTTACAGTCCAGAAAATAAACCAGGTAAGTGCGAGTCGGACTCGTACATGAAGGGTTCCGTACCTCCGTACAATGTTCTAAACTGTAAAAACACGTTTCTTGTATGACGACCCGTTTTAATTTTTAACTTTATCTTATTTTTAGTACATTTTGTTATAGCAGCTACAGTAATATTATAATCAGTGAAAAGCTTTAGCTTTTACGGTTCGGACGGTTAGACGGACAGACAGCGGAGTCTCAGTAATAGGTCCCGTTGACACCCTTTGGGTACGGAACCCTGAAAAGGAAAAGTCTTTCATTAGAGATATACCTAATAATTTTCGTAGCTTAGATAAGACAAGACCGACGAACGGGCTGTCTGCTTTTGATAAGAATTGAAGAAGAAGCTAAAAATAGAAGTAGTTGAACACAGAAAGTGGAGGCTCTTGCTTTCCCAGTAATGAAACTTAACAAACTAAAAAAAAAATGTAAGCGCGGCGCGGAAACTATGACAATCATTCTTGTTCACCTATATATTTTTGTTAGGGTGCCTCACAGATTTACAGTTATATGAATGCCTTGGCAGCTTGGCACAATCGAATAGCCTTTGAATCATTCCCAGTCATAATTTAGGGACCATCAAAACTTGGAATTATGGTCGTACAGTGTAAAAAATGGTATTGTTTTTAATACAAGTGAACGCATGCGCCGGGCGCCGGACGGCGGTCGCCAAGCCTCGCGTCGTCACCGCAGGACGCCCGGGCGCCTTGCGAGTACCACATGCCACACAACTTATAAATATAGGAACAAATAGCATTAAAATATTGTTGGTGCACGGCATTAAACTATTAACACACACTTTTGAGACCTCAAATCATCTGACACGATAAGGTATTTGGTATTTTAATTAATCTAAGAGGACCTTTTTGGGAATGTGCTTTACAAATGCAAACAGAGAAAGAGAATCGTTGGAATGGGTTTAATCTTTTCCAGTCATGATAATAAATGTTACTAGAGAAAGCGTGATACGTACAGACGTGTTGCAGACGACCCGGAACGCTCATGATTTCAAAAACCTTGGCAAACTTGCATTAATCATAATCATTACAGATTGTTCCCGTGTGGTTCCCGGCAGAGTAGAAGAGGATAACACCAAGTATTTTCGTGGATGTCGTAGAAGGCTACTCAGGAAACACAAACTAAAAAAAGCTTATAAACATCAATGAGGCCTCTCCAACCTGTCTGGCGAGCGTGGAGAGTGTAGGCCAGATCCTCTGACTGCTCTGACTGCTGGTGAATAGTACAGAGAGGGTCGTGCTCCTGCAGTTTATACTAAAAAGGATCTGGTGATAATGATGATATCGGATTCAATAACTATCAGAAAAATCGTAGTACCCGCGGACAGCTGGCAAAAATGTCAATGCCCTTCTGAATTCAGCAATCCAGAAACAAACGTCTTACTCTATCTAAATTATAATAAAATAATAATTTTAAATCACCGCTCAAAATTTTAAAGCAGGTCATGACTACACAGTTCAGAAAAAAATTCGCTAATTTTATCAAACGCAAGATTTATATCCCCCATTACCTGAACTAAATGAACACCAAAGAAATTCATAGATAAACATAGGAATTTCACACATCATAATATTTGATAAATACTTAAAATTTTTAAGAGTTGTTTTGATGTGTCGACATCTAGATATTTTGATCATACTAGATGAAATAAAAATTTAAAAGATTAAACTGTGACAATTCGTGGACCGTCGAGGGCGAGGCGTGAACGAATCAAAGAATTCAGTCGGACAAACGCCATGAAGAAGGGGATCAAAAGCGATTCGAAATAGTTACAACATTAAAATGTTATAAAATGATCCGTAATGAAATGTTTACAACATTTTGGGTCTTATATAAAAACACAAACTGCACTATAATTTGGTGTTAACTGTATTTCAAAACATCATAATTTAATTATTTGAATAGTATGACTGAAAATCGGAAATGGTTATAAGTAAAGTTGGCGACGTCAAATACAAAGCTTGCGACCGCTTTTCGAATAGTATCGCTGAAAAGAACAAGTCAAGAAAAATGTCTAAAAACTACATCGGAGATGAGATATTGGAAATTTCAACTTCAATATAATGTCTCTTGGCACTAAAAGCCGGTCTCTTTACTAAAATACCTGTGCCCGATATAGTTCGAGTATCGAATTGAACTGTCAAGCACATTAAATATGTGACCTGTAAATTTTAGAGTAACTAAATGAATAAAATCACACTCGCAATAAAGCGAAAAGAGTCCGCTTAAAAATATTGTATCTCATCTATTCGAAAAAAGATGTATTTATCCATAATTGGTAAGACTAGTCATTTTTAATATCGTGGGATTGAAAAGTGGTTTGCTTTATAAACACAAGGGATGAAAACAATTTTAAATACAGAAAACGAATGTAATTAACAGTTCAACAAAAAAAATATCAGTTTTAAAATTAATAAAATACTGGCACAGGTCTTGTTTTACAAATTAGGATACATATTCATCAACACATTTTGCAAAGATGAACGTACGTGGTTTCTTTACTATGTACGGGTATAATAAATTGGAATCTTTGATTTAAATTATGAGGAAAGTTTTTACTTTAATTTGAGGTAATTTTGCAATACATATATGTTTAGGCCGTTAGTGAATTTTAAGTTTAGTGAGCAGGATACTGCTCCTTAACTAAATGTGACGTTTGTTAGTGTTATTGTCATGAAACTATTTTATTGAGTGTTAAATTTAAAAGAAGTTGGTTCTTCTTAAAAAATGTTTTCTGAGTATTTTTTAAGGCTTCTCCAAATAACGGTTAGTAAGTGCCTGTTAAACTCTGATTAGGTATATTTATTCTACTATTATATTTGTCTATTTATATTCTTTTTCTCATAGAGATCATGCACTCGGGATTTAACTTTGAATTCCTCGTTTCACTGAGGATTAAAAGTAGCGCCCTCGCCCTAAAGATATTACCTTACAAAGCGGTAACTAATACTACTCCTACCTTAGTTACCGCTTTGTAGCACAACCTGCAAAATTTCACCACTACACCACACCACCCGCCTTAAATTAAAATTTCATCCACACCACTTGGATAGTTGGCAATCAACCACCGTACGTTTTAAAAGGAACTTTCAGCCACATAAGACCGAACTGTGGAATCAACTTCCTGCAGCGGTGTTCCCGAACCTATACGACATTGAAACCTTCAAAAAAATCTTTCTGAAAGGCCGGTAACGCTCTTGGTTCACCCCTGGTGTTGCAGTTGTCCATGGGCAGCGGTGCTCACTTAACATCAGGTGAACCGCTTGTTCCTTTGCCGCCGTATAACATAAAAAAAAACTACTATTAAAGTCAACAGCACCTTTATAAAGTACCTTTCACGCGATCTCATAATCTATTTACGCCACAAAACACTACAGGAATGATTGACAAAAACAGTTAATTGTTTCTTGCAAGGCGTATAATAGCGCCTGACTTTTATCTCAAATAGCTGACAGCTAATTCATCTGCAGCTATTTTCCATAAGTTCGACAAGCCTCGTTAAGTGTGGCATCCGCGCCGT
Organism: Acrobasis repandana; assembly: GCA_963576875.1. NCBI lineage: Eukaryota > Metazoa > Arthropoda > Insecta > Lepidoptera > Pyralidae > Acrobasis > Acrobasis repandana. The sequence continues at coordinate 11,593,285 of OY756214.1, forward strand.
TGATGGCTGCAAGTGATTCTCAGGCGAATAGCAGTGAAAGAACAATGAAATCGGTCATATTTTCCTGCCAAACTGCAACGGAGCGTGTTCCCTTATCTAACGCATCGCGCATAACAACTACCATGCGTTATTCAAAACAATCATGACGTATACTTAAAACAAAGCTTATTTTCGCTACCTCCTTGAAGGATTTATTGCCCTAGTTAAATAATTAAACAATACGAGTCCATATTCCATGAACGTATTATATCATTTGCATTTTAATTCCATCAAATTAATACTCGAGAAAGGATAAAGCTATTTGTGTACATGCTCATCAAATCCGTCAACAGGCCAACTTTTAATGACACCAGTAAGTACCAACACCTAAATTTAAACGTAAGATGGGAAGACGCAGCAGTAAAAACGTTTATTGAGTGCTTAGCCACTAAAAACGAATTGAATTTCGCGTTTAGCATGTGCTAAGGGCGGTCTTAAACAGCGTGAGATTAAAAGTAGCTTTACGTTCACCGTTTACAAAATGATAAAGTATTATTAGTAAAAAAAATTGGGGAGGTGATTCATGGAGCAGTCTACGAAAGTATAAAAACTAAAAATATCTGTAACGTTTTTTAGTACACATCCAGGTTATCAAAACCAAAACATGGAGCCAAAATGTTGGATTTTAGGTGCGGTGTAAGTGTAATTGGTACGACGTAGCGATGGTATCTCAACCGAGTCTGATGATGGAAAGGAAAATAAACATAAGAAAAAATCGCACAGCCCAGCCGCAACATAAGTTGAAAACTTGTGTTTATGGAACACTAACTCAACGATCACCATTCATCTACATTTCTATGATAAAGATAATTTTCCATCTTGATCTCGCAGGATCGTCTCGGATTCGTCAAAATGGAAAATCGTTTAGAGCGAACCGCGTTACCACCTACCGCACCATAGAGGCCGTGAGGTGTATAAATTTGTACAACGCGTCTTCCATGCCAAACAAAGCTATCTAAGTTAAACAATTCATAACATTCGTATACTTTAGCGAAGACAATTAGTAAGCAGCTCGTAGACGAGCAACGTGGCCGGCAATGCACGAATAAGTTTTTTTTTAACTTTAATGGCGCACGTGCGAAGTCACACGACGGCAGTCGTCAACCACAATTGACCACAAGTCACGAGCCTGTTCAATGCTTATACTCTGTGAATAATGATCGGGCCGAATTCATGATACCTTCACTTTTGGAGCTTATTGTTCATAATAGGTACTACCGACGACCTCCGTGGCGTATTGGCTACAACGCTAGTCCGTTACATCGGAGGTTCCGGGTTCTATCCCCAGCCAAGCAAGTTAGAATAGTCTTTTTCAAATTGTGTATGTATTTATTATAAAATATATAAGTACCTAGTATCGTTGAATAAGAATCCCATAGTACTTAAAACGTTAAACTTTTTTTTTATTTGGGGCAATCGGTGTGATTTGTCCTTATCTATTTATTTATACTGTAATTATACATTTTTAAAAGTTTCCAAATAGATTTGTTTCTAAGTTTTAAAATAGAATTACATATTTCAAATTTACAACCATGATTTACAGTGAAACGTAGGGATTTCAGAGGCCCTTTTTATAAAAAGACCGTTGAACCCTGAATATAACCTAACTTGTCTCTAATCTTTAAATTTTATTTTATTCGGAAAACATACAGTCACTATATTTTATACTCAACTGCGGCAAAGCCCAAAATGAGGGTTATATGTTTGAATGTATGTCCCTATGATTCTATGTTCCCTCGTAACTACTAAACGGATTATCCGATTTTAATAAATTATACATGGTTAGATTCGTCTTAACCACTAGTGTCAATGGCTATATAAAAATTATTGGAAATGAAAATGGCGGATTTTTGGCGCCAAATTGCGCGGCATTAATATCTTTTCTTTTCAAAACCAACTTTTAATTAACTGCAACTTATATGTTGAAATTTGGAATAAGAAATGCTAAAAAACAACATATGACATCGCTTCGCCAAGCGTATTCCCGGTTGCGTCCTATAGGCATACGAGTAGGTAAGTACTGCTGTTCTGTCACGCAGTCGGGTTTTTGTTTTTTTTAAATAATTACTTGTATTATATTACGAGTACTATTAAAATACTAAAGACATGTTCACATACATGTTCCTTAGTACCTACATACGTAGGTATTTACAATATTATCTTACGTTTTGTTCACATAGAAATTTATAATATGCAAAACTACGTTGGCAGAGTCCTCAACTTTTCAATATCTTGCATTTAAGCACAAAAACCTTAGTCTAATTGCAATCTTCAATATGTCGGCTGAAATTATGGCAACCAAGATTGTGAGTTTACATAATCGGCTCTCAAAGGAAGCGGATAAAAAACTTAACGTTTAAGCTCACCCAACTTTAAGTATCCTTTTATAGCGCGCATTTCATAAAGTTTCTGTAGATTGTTTTTTTGGGATGAGATGGGAGAGCGGAAGTGGAGAATAGATACGTCTCGTCTGTCTATTCTCGTTTGATTTATGTGACACTTTTGGACATATGCTCAGGAAAATATGGTTTTATTGATATTCAGTATTGTAATTTTTATCCAACTGCTTTAGGATGGTAGGTACCTAATGTTTAAGAGTGTAATGTAAGGTAGGCTATTTAACTAGAGAAAGAATGTAGGAAAGCAAATATTCAAGTCTACTTAGACCCATCTTTAATCTGAGCATGTCTACTTTTTCAGACGATTAATCATTCCTAACATATTCTTTATTGAATTATGTAATAACCACCAATAGGAATATATTAGTGGCTCTGTGAGCTGTATACCTCACGAGTCTGTCTTTGTCACTGCGCACCTTAAAACCCTCAGGCTCCATTTGAAAAGATCCAAGAACTGAATCGTTAAAAAAAACACATATTTTATCGAACCTGCTCAAAAAATTTCACTAGAATCGGTAGAGAAATGCGACCTGTACCTACAGGAGAACATCCGGCCGGACAGACATACGAAAGCTTTTTTCCCAGGCTTAAACGCTTCGTGCTCTCTTCATTGCTTTAAAAGCTTATGTAGTAATGGAATAGAACAAAGGTAACTTTGGGCATTTAGAAAAAATCTCGTGAGTATAGTAACACACGAAAAGGAAGATACCCACCTAAATTATTAGGTCCTTACATATGAAATTGCCGTTCAGTATCAAAAAAGTGAAACAAGTTTTTTTTAATGAAATTATTATTTAATCAATATATCAATCAATCAGTATGCGCCGTTGTTATCGATACACTTCCGCCATTTTATAGGCAGATCATTGATACCTTTGGAAAAAAAATCCTGTGAGCGAGAGTCTATGAACTGTTTGAAGGCGGTTTTGACTGCCTCATCAGATTTGAAATTTTTTCCTTGTAAAAAGTTATCCAAATTTTGAAAAAAGTGGTAATCGGTTGGGGCAAGATCTGGAGAGTATGGTGGGTGACGCAGAGGTTCCAGTCGCAGCTCCTCTAACTTGGCGATCGTTTGATGTGCAGTGTGTGGTCTAGCGTTATCCTGAAGGAGCAGTGGGCTAGAGCAATTCATCAGTCTCGGTTGTTTAATGGCGAGCTTTTCCATCATTGTTTGCAATTGTTGGCAATACAAGTCTGCAGTAATCGTCTGGCCTGATCTCAAAAAGCTGTAGTGGATAACACCAGCACTGGTCCACCAAACACTAACCAGAATCTTCTTTTTGGTCAGTTTTCGCTTAGGGCAAGGTTTTTCCGGTTCTCTAGGGTCAAGCCATTGTGATGATCGCTTCCGATTGTCGTACAGGATCCATTTCTCACAAGTCACGATACGGTTCAAAATCCCCTCATTATTGTGGCGAAGCAAAGAAACGCAGCAAGCAACGCGTGTTTGTTGGTTTGTTTCAGTCAATTCATGCGGTACCCACGTTTCGAGTTTTTTAATTTTTCCGACGCCGAAGGCTGCTGCTAATTCAGAAGTGGTTTGAGATGGATCCGCTTCCACTATCGCCTTCAATTCTTCGTTATTCACTTGAGTATCAGGTCGTCCACAAGGCTCATTGTGTAAATCGAAATTTCCAGAACGGTAACTTTGAAACCCAAAACGCACCGTTCGTTCGTTAGCGGTGCCTGGTCCATACACGTCGTTAATTCTTCGATTCGTTTCTGCAGCACTGGTGCCACGGTGGAACTCGTATTCGTAAATACCGCGAATTTTCAATTTGTACATAGTTGTTGTTATAGCAATGTTGAAACTCAAACAAATGATGTTAAAACAAATGAAATACGAATTTTAAAACAATATTTTTCTGGCTTTATTTCGAAATAAATTTGAATTTGGAATTTCTAATGAAACGCAAGATATTTGATTTTAAAGTTGCCAGTATTGAAATTCGGCAATTTCATATGTAAGGACCTAATATAACGCCCAAACACAGTGTCTAACAAAATATGCTAAAACTATTTTAAGGGTGGATTCAGTCCATGATACTGAACAACTTTTCTTAAGGAATAAGAACAATAATTTTTGGCCCCCCATGTGAGTTGACCGATCAGCTGATACATGTACCTCGGGGAAAGCTGTCCGTCCAGTATCATGGAATGAATATAGTTTCAGTACAGTTTGTTAGACATTGAAGCTATTTAAATACGGATAAACAAAATTTTCTTTTTAAATAATCACCTCAGAGTTACCTTTGTTCTATTCACCAAAATACGTGACGTTACAAAGTTAATGTGCCCCGTATAATACTGCAACGAGAGCAATTGTAAAGTCCATTAGTAGAGGCGTACGCCGTGCGACTCAGCCTAATATTGTCATTAGGAGTTTTGTTGTTCGTGTTGTAAGCCCCTTGTGTAGGGGTTGCCCCGTTCGGATGACTCCAAATTATTATTATATAAATTTTTGCGCGAACATCCCTCTACTCTTGTTTCCCAAATGCGCCCGCTGGGGGTAGTGTCGGCTGCTACATTAAAACAACAATAGGTTGTCATGTGATTTAAATACAGCACTAATTGATACCTGTTTTTGAATAAATATTATTGTACAGACGTTACATATAAATGTAACGTCTGTACAATAATATTTATTCAAAAAATATTAACGAGCACATATATTAGTTTGTCTCTCTCTCAGGTCTGGTAAGTATGTATGTTGTGTCGATGATCATCACGAAAATTAGGACTAATCTAAAATAATACAATGATCATACATACTATGACTACATCTGTTAGACAGCCTAATCTCGAGTGTAAGTATACATTGTACATGAACATTCAAGCAATGCCTAAAATATACCAGCATTGTAAAATGAGGTGATATTGAGAAGGTTGAAGATTGGTTGAACAGCCGTAACAGTTGAGGAATTCATACAAAAAATCTATTTTAATTGTGTATGGAAGGTCATTGATTTTAATATCTAAGAACTCAAATTGAAGTACTTAATTTATAATTTGAGTGGCCTTGATCACTCGTAATTTTGACATTTGTAGCGTACAAATGTCAAAGAAACGTTCCATGGAGAATCAGTTCCGTATCACGCTGCTTTTTTTTTATTTTTGTTAAAATGTTTAGAAAACCATTGACAAATTTATGATATTTTCTGCGTAACACAATATTACTTATCGCTGACACGACGTTTTCAAAAATACGATGCAATGAGCGAGTGGTGAGTTGGAAAACTACACGTTTAGTGTTTCGCTGAGTCCCTAAATTAAAATAGCACTCCTGGTCTTCTTAGGATACTTTTATTAAAAATAAAGCCCCGAGATTCCGGGCATCCATATAACGTCCTAACAAGGCAACTGTCATTTGTGTTAAATTGGGTATTGTTTATCATATCTCACGGAGTACCTATAAAGTATTTTGAATTTCCCGGGATCGCGAGATTTTTTCGATAAAAATTGTTTTCCATAATAGCCAACATCTCGACTTTAGGAAAATATGCATCCAAATCCAAATATCCGATTTCTACTAACAGTCTAGTCGCGTAAAACGTACATTAGCGATTTCCCTCAAGCGGTCGATAGGTTAGGAACGATATCCCGGCGCGATCTCGAAAAGCGTCGATAATAACATCAGATTGGACGTCCATCCATACCGCCAAAGGGCCAGGCCAGTTTTACAATTCAATTAACCTACCAGGTGCTGCCCAGGAAACTGCCCACCAATTTAATATTCAAAAGAGTTTATTAGAAAGATAACGAATTCATAGTTGTGTTTTAGTAATTTACAGTTGGCCTTTTCACCGGTGTAAAGGTTATAATGGTTGTTTATAAGTGGTCTAATAATGAACAATAAGGGTTGATTATCGACGGCGACGACTGACAAGTTTAAACGCAGTCAAGGAGTTCAGTTGGGGTTTGCTTTAAATTTATGTTGCAAATTGATTGTAGTGTAGTTTTGTGTTATAAATGTCAATGCTTATAAGCAATATGTCGAAAGGACAGTCTTGTGGATTCGTATAGGTTTGTCGTCAGAAGATCCCTATTGAAGCAATCAAATGGCCTATCCTATACCATCCTTTTGAGTGAAACTTTGCCAGGAAATAAGCGAACATCTAAAGATTGGGTCTAAAGGAAACGTATCCACGGCCGTACAAATTTAAAAAAAAATTGAGCTAGGGATGCATCCGATACCGATACCGATATATCGGCGATACTTCGAGTTTCCCGATATATCGGCATCGGCGATATTTTTATTGCCGATACAACGATACTTTTTAAATTTTGTTCTTTAAGAAAGTAATGTAAACATGCGTGCTGTTTGTCGAAATTCGTCGGTTCGTTCGGAAATCCCCGCGTTTTATTCAGTGTATTGTTTCGTCCGCTTTGGCCTCGTGTAGTATTCATCTCACTAGATGCATTTATTGGATGTTGTTAGTATTTTTACCTTGCTCAATAAAATATAGAATTTACATTACATAGGTATCATAATTAGTCCATCACGCGTCCAGGGTCTCCTGGATATTTGCATCCAAGTCTTATTTATTTATATTAAATATAAAAGAATAATATATATATTTATTAATTTATTTTACCTTCATTTTAATTCACTATGCACACTATCACATTCAGCCGTGTGGTTACCAGCAGAGACCACTCCAAGTCTTCCCGTGGATGTCGCAGAAGGCGACTTAGAAAACACAAGCTGAACAAAGCTTATAAACATCAGTGACACCTCTTCAACCCGTCTGGCCAGCGTGGAGAGTGTAGGCCAAATCCTTTGACTGCTATGGCCAAGTATGGCTCTGGTAGTACAGAAGGTCGTGCTCCTGCAGTGGAGACAAAAAAGACCTGAATATGCGTATCGGTATCGGCATCGGTATCGCCGATATTTTTATAGGAGTATCGGTATCGGTATCGTATAAGCATCTCTAATTAGAACACATAAAATAAATAAAAAAAATAAGGTCTCACGAAAAGTTACTGTATTATGGGTATTACATTTGTCTACAATATCGTGTTTGAAATATTCCCACATATGTATTATGACTTAATCAATAAGTGTAAGATCACTCCATATAGATAACGAATAAAAACACGCAGTGAAACTTACGTGCTCCTTATACGATTAAGAAGGCACTAGCTAGGTTTTTATTTAACAAAAATATATCCTTAAACAGAAACGACTAAGCCATTTCTAAAAGCTTTAAAACAGTAAACTACTAGAACCACAATAGGTTATTTAAAAAAAAATTTAATTCAAACTGCATATATACTTTATACAAAGTGGAAGGGACATACCCGTAATAAGTCAAACCACGGGCTATACTAGATCACTATAGTATAATGAAATTAAAATAACAGCCAAAGAAAAAAAAAATTTGGCATTTCTATACAAATCGTTCGGCCGGTCGCACACTTTTCTATGGAAATGTCAAAAAAATGTTTTGTTCTTTGGCTGTTATTTTAATTTCATCATACTATAGTGATCTAGTACAGCCCGTGGTTCGATTTATTATGGCTATGTCCCTTCCACGTTGTATAGAAAAGACAAAAAAAGTTACAAACGAAAAGGTATTAGAGAATGTGCGGGTGGGAAAAGGCAAATACTACAAATTACAGAAAATAGAAGAGGGAAAATGTTCGGCCATCTACTGCGTTTTTTAAAACAATAATGAAAGGAAAATTAAAAGGAAAAAGAGGAGTATCAAAACCCAGAAAAAAAATTAGATCAAATAAAGGAAAAATTGAACGTGAAAACATATAAGGAGGTTAAGAACTTGGCGGAAGAAAGAGAGACATGAAAAGCACTCCACCGACAAGAGCCCATCTGTTAAATATAAGAAGATATACTTTAAATTACTTACCTATACTATAACATTATTTATACTGCATATAACTACATCAAAGTCGTCGACTTTCAATAAATAAATAAAAATAAAAAACCTTAACTACCACAGTCACGTCGTTTACCCTGGTTTACCCTAATTTATTAATCAAGGGAGTGTCTTATTATGAACATTACACTCGAACTAAGCCTATCACGGGTATTTATGTATTTCCTTTTCATTTACTTTCATCATAATTCTTGTTCTCCTGTAGATAAGTTTATTAAAGCTTATCCCAGTAGACCTGTGGGACATGTAGCTGTGTAAAGAGGGATGTGTAAATGATTCGAAAATGGAATGAAATGAAATGAAGTAATTAAATTATATAAGTAGATAAAGAAATGAGGTATGAAAACAAGATGCAGCATGCAGGTGGCATGGAGCATCGTTACAGATTCGACGTACCAAGTTAGTCCTATCCGTAGGTAGGTCTAAGTTATAAATTAGGGTTGCTACACAGATAAGCGTGCCGGCATTGTCGGTCCGGCAGTATTTGTCGACCCGAAGCAAGTACTGAATACTGCACTTGTTCGACTTAATCGGCTGGGTAGTTTATTCGGGTCGACACATTATTCAATTCGGCAGTATTGCATTCATCTGCATATATTCGTTTTACCGCCCGGATTTTTCGATTAATACCATCCCGCAGTTGTTGCCCGGCTAGTGAAAGCCGAGCGGCTTTTCCCCCGAATTCATCTACATAATATTCGATTTTACCGCCTTGCTGTGCCAATTAATGTCGGCCCGCTTATGTGTAGTTATAGCAAACCCTTACGTCGATAGCGTTAATGCCAAATCGAGTAGGTAATTAAAAAAAAAGACATTTAAAACAAATCAGTGGGTTTTTGGCGGGAAGTCAAGGGGTTCGATTAGGGTTTACTTTAAATTATTTTGCAAATTGATTTTAGTTGACTTTATAATATGAAATTGGTGTTGTTTGTTGTTATAAATGCTCATGCTCATGAACAATGTGTGAAATAGTTAAAGTGGACATTCATAGTACGGCTGTAGTGATATTTTTTTTGCGGACTGTGTGCGTCTTCGCGCGTCGGCTGTCGCCAGAAGCTCCCTTGAAGCAGTCAAAGGCCTACACCACCGTTTGATTGTAACTTGTTAGGATTAGGTTAGGTTAGGATTAGGATTAAAGAACAAAATTAAAGATAGGCTCTAAAGGACTTGTATCCAGAGGCGTAAAATAAAAATAAAAAAAACAGATCAGTACCTTATAGCTCAGTGTCCACGAAACATAGTTTCGTCGTCTGTCAACTCTCCACTATCGTGTTACGGTGACTAAAATTATTTCGTTAATGGTCCAACAACAGGTGCCTTGCGCACGCGGTACCCAAACCTCCGTAATTATTCAGTTATAATTATCTAAGTAAATACTATACAAGACACAGTAACGAGTTAAGCATATAATTAAAACGAAATTATTCTTCGTTGATAGACGAAAGAGAGCGTTTGTCGGATAAACGAGGCCGTATTATAACTGCTGAGAGATCCGTATCTCCTCAACGTATTTTGTCTTTGTTTTTGTTGCCTTGTTACCTTAATTATTAGTGTCAATTCAGTTGCATCGATATAATACAAGGCAGTTTTTTCGAATGAATAATAGTAAATTAATTTTCGTAGGTTTGTTAAGGTGACGTGGGTTCACAATTTGCTATACCGTGCATGTTTTTGAAAAATCACTGTTATTAAACTACTACAGTTTATTCCTCAAAAAATTTACATAAAAATCTTAGGGATTTTCTACAGACACCCACAATAGCCAAAACAAGATTAAGAATTTTTGGCTTGATAGAAAAAAAATCACAAACATACCTCTAAATTTGCCTTTATAATACGTATTACTTTTTTATACAATCACTTTTTTATATGAAAATTTTAACAAAAAATGTATTATCTAAATATCTATCCATTTTAGCTACAAAAAAATATAAATATAATACAAAAAAAATAATAAATAAACCACAATGAAATATTCGTCGAGAGCGAAGGAAGGGCCGAAGCCGTGCTCAACGATATTTCGCAGCGTTTTATTTATTATTTTTTTTGTACCCTACCAGAGCCATATATTAGCCAGAACAATCAGAGGATTTGGCCTACACTTTCCACGCTGGCCAGACGGGTTGGAGAGGTCTCATTGATGTTTATATTTACTTACTTTTAAATTTTTAAAGGTAAATTTAGAGGTATGTTTGTGATTTTTTTCTATCGAGCCAAAATGCTCAATCGTGTTTTGGATATTGTGTGTCTGAAGAAAAGCCTTAAGATACCTAAATGTAAAATTTTTGAAAATAGGGATGATGACTGTGTCAGAAAAGTATTATCCTAATTAGACCGTTAGTTAGATAATCCTAAAATAATGTACCCATATTTTTCAGTTTATAAAAAAAGTAAAAATTCATAAATGTACAGAGTATCTAAGTTCTTACTCCTGGGCAAAATCTGGCAAAATCCACCCCTCTACGAATCATCATCTCTGTTGTTCGCTATCTCCTTCCAATCTAATTAATATATGGAATCAGATCAATTCTTTACTGTAACCTTAAGAGGGCGCCTGATGTTAATAATCTAAACTTTGCTCTCGCTTCCACGCACACAAATTTACTCTAGCCGAAGCGAGACAAAGAGCCATATGGGGCGTAGGGAATCGCGGCGGGTAAATGAGGCTGGTATTGGTTTTGAGGTTTTTTTCGTATTAAATTACAAAGAATATTTAAGAGTTATTTAAATAGTAAGACATATGATGAGTGCCTTATGTTTAATACAATTATAATCCAAAGTGGCAAGTGCTAATTTATTGTATTTCTTGAATATTTCTGTTTTAGTATAATTCTGAGGAGATTTGGAGGCAACTTCGCAAATTTTTTCTAGCGAGTAAATTTTAAGCAATTGTGTTTTCGAAATAATGTATATAGTTAGTCCTGAACTTTGCTATGTTTTTATTTCAAAGTGAGTATTTCGTTACTATTGATATAATATTTAAGATCGCTCTAAGTACTATTAGGGTCATACGGGCTCTTAACAGATAAAACGCAATTTAAAATTGACTTTATTTCTTATACTTATATTTCACCTTTTAGTTTCGCATTATATTACATTTATAAAGTACAACTCTATACCTCTGCCCCAAAGTCGATTTTCGTTTAATCTGTCTTAATTTCAGTGTGTTGCCGATTCCATGATTGCATGTTTTATTAACATGACATTGAGGTTGATCATTACAAATCAGGCAATGTACTCGTATCGTTCTTATGATATTAAGACACCTGACTTAAAAGGCATTTGTGAAAGCACTTCAATGGTGCATTCCTTTCACATAAATTGGCTGACAAAGACTACGTACTTCTTTTTTATTTTAGTTACATTATATTTTATAACTCTGGGGCTCAGCTAGCGCCTCAAATATTATGATGATCCAAAGAGTACAAAACTACATATTAAAACAGATATCAAACACACCATGGTTTATCAGAACTGCAGATGTCCATGAATATCTAAATATGCCTACAGTGAAGTAAGAAATAGCTAGACAAAACACTAAAAATCGAGATTGTAAAAGCATCCGAACCCGTTGGCGGTCCAACTCACAATCCCAGAAACCATGAAATAGCGCAAACGGTGTCGGGACATTTTCGACATGGATATAGAAGGATGAAAAAAGGAAAAATAATGGGCTTGCTCTGCAGGGAGCAGCACCCAAAATGCCACACCTCATCTGCTTATAGTCAGAATTGGCCGATTGCAAATAAAGCTCAACAAAAAAAAAAACGACGGGTTGCACTCAGGGAGTGCCGGCAGAAGTAAAAACTTGAATATATTATAATAAACAGGAATTTTCATATTTTATGTCAACTTTATAATATAATATACTTAATAATCCCCTTGCCCCTAAATACCTCAAAACAAGTTTTCAACTTTTATCTTCCACTCATGAATGAATCCTGCGTTCTTCTAATACTTTGACCCTTTCTATTCCTTCTCACCGTACTGGTTTTCTTTCTAACTCTTTCGCCATTACGGCAATAAGACTCTGGAACGCGCTTCCTAATTCATTCGAACTGCTCCTAGTCGCGCTAGCTTTAAGACACAGGTATTTAAACACTTCTTGGCCAAGTTATAAAAAGTTGATTTAACCCCCGACGTTAAGAATTGCTGCATTTATCTATTTATATGTATAGTATATGTAGCGTATATATATATATATATATATATATATATATATATATATATATATATATATATATATATATATATATATATATTTATTTATGTAACAATGTACATTGTGTATTTTATGTATACTACACTTTATCTTGCAACCCACATTTAGACTTTCTGTATAACCCAAAGGTTGACTGGTAGAAAACGCTTTTAGCGTTAAGTTCGCCTATTGTTCTGTACAATTTGGATTTGATAGACAATAAATATTAAATAAAAATATATTAACGTTGTGCATTTTTGATATTTTTGAATGGTTAGGGAATAATTTTGCACGAATTGCTTTAATCTATACTAATATTATAAAGCGGAAGAGTTTGTTTGTTTGTTTGTTTGTTTAAACGCGCTAATCTCAGGAACTAATGGTCCGATTTGAAAAATTCTTTTTTTGTTGGGTAGTCCATTTATAGAGGAAGGCTTTAGGCTATATAACATTCCGACAACCACGCGAACGAAGTCGCGGGCACAGCTAGTTATCAGTATAAAAGTACTATCATTTATGTGGTAGAATACAATATTTATTTATTGCGCTATCGTACACAAACATGACAAAAAGTGCACAACAAAGTGCAATAAAGGTTTGGTGGGCTCGTCCGGGATTTGAACCCGGGACCTCTCGCACCCTCGGCGAAAATCATACCCCTAGACCAACGAGCCGGCTGACAGCTTCGTCGAAATTATAGTATAAATACTTCCTCTCCTACGCCGCGCCGGCTGTCATTCCGTCTTACGAATTTTCGATCAGGACACGTGTCCTGACGCGAGTTTAACATTTTTTACCCATTACAAGAAAAGTGCATAACGCCGCTAAAGAAGTTTTCACTTCAAAAATGAAACATTATATATATAATTGTTAGGAAAATGCAAGAAATTTGTGACTGTAAAGACAGACATTGCAAATATAAAGATTTCTATTATTAGTGCTATGAATAGGTCTTCTATGTGTTCAATTATATTTACAGGCTCTCTTTTTAAGAATTTCAATATGTATAACCAAAGTCAGAATGATTATTATTATTGACCAATGTTCTACTTCAACAAATAAACGGGCAAGTGCGAGTCGGACTCGTACATGAAGGGTTCCGTACCTCCGTACAATGTTTTAAAACGCTGAAGAAGCACGTTTCTTGTATGACGACCCCCCTTTAATTTTTAACTTTTTTTAGTTTTAGTATCTGTTGTTATAGCAGCCACAGTAATACATAATCGGTAAAAATTTCAAGTGTCTAGCTATTACGGTTTAAGAGATTAAAGCCCTGTGACAGACGGACAGACAGCGGAGTCTCAGTAATAGGGTCCCGTGTGCACCCTTTGGGTACGGAACCCTAAAAAGTAAAGATAAACAAAATAAAATTACTTACTTGCGTACTAAAGTTTCCACCAAGTTTATTTGACTTCAACACATCACTTTCCGAAGCCATCCTGTTGAACATCTGCTTGCGTTCCTTCACCGAGATCTTCTGTTCGTTATCAACTAGCATGCTTTCACTACAGGATGAAGTCAGTGTTGGTGAAGTCGGCTCCTCCATCAATGTATTCGGATTAGAAATAGAGGTGCGTTGCCCTTGCCCAGAAATACTGGATCGTTTTTCACCTGATGCCTTATCCGCTGACCTTCTGCGAGGGAAGACTTTTGGTGGTACTTCCTCCTTAGGACTGTCACTGATACTCGGAGAGTGAATTTCTGTAATATTTTCCTTCATATCACTAGGAACATCTTCTGGAACATTTCTGCTCATATTATCTTGAATTAAATTATTCAATATATTAAAGTCTTGGTTGAGCTGTACGGGAGGTGGTGGATGGTATGGAACTGGCTCGGGTTGTGGTTCGCTCTCCATAATGCTATCTGGAGTAGCAACTGGCATAGGATCAGGCACTTTAGTCTCATTCAAGTCTTCAGCTTCTTTGCCCATTGGCAAGTATTTCTTTTTGAGAATCAACCATTTTTCATTGTCTTGGTTTTTTATAATTGCTAGAGTATTCACATGCTTCTTAAAAGTGCTCCGGGCTTCATCTGCAACAAAATGAAAAGGATACATACATACAAATCTATAGTTATTATCTCCACCAGACACAGTCTACAGGCCTTAGCCTGACAACCATGATTTAGAAAAAGAGCCACACATCCTATTTACTTACATGACTCCTCCATGTCTTAAGTCGGTTATAGATATTGAGTTAGAAGTACCTACCTACCAGTAAAACTATCTAAACCAAGAATATTGATTTGTTCAGAAGCAAATATACTGTCATAACTTATAATGTAAAATATATTCAAAGTAAATATAATCAGTTAAGTCATTAATTAAATATACCCAAGAACAAAATGTTATGATAAACTGACCTATTTATGTTCACTGGTAGTTACTGTAGTCTCATTCCTTCTTTTCTTAGATTTCAAGGAACCCATGTAACCTTGCAACCTATTCTGAATATTTTGATAGTAGTGTTAGTGACAGGGCTTGTTAACGATACCAAATTCAAACTAAAGTAACGTTAAATAACGTTATTTTCATACAGGTATTAGTGGTAACGTTATGAGGGGTATCAATAATACAGTTATAAAACGTTATAATAACGTTATCAATTAACAATGTAAGTAATATTTTATTTTATTTATAATATTTTTATCAATACTTATTTTTCAATACTACATACTATATAAATATTATACAAGTGGATTGCATCGCGCTGGGAATCGAACCCAAGGTAGCACAGACTATCACGACATCCGTGTAGCTTTAGTAGCCTACTAAACAAACTCTCATCAATTTATTCTGTCAAATATCGAAAAGAAATACAGTGTTAACAATACCTTTTACTATTAATATCATTTGTAAAATTATCTGATTTATTGGTAAATGGTTGGAAAAATACTGTTACCGAGCATAATGTTATCTTTGCTGATAACGCTAAAGCCGTTTGACAGAATTAACGTTACTAGATTTTTAACAGTATTCCAAGCCCTGGTTAGTGAGCTAGCTCACGTCTTACAACTGATAATGTTAAATGTGTCTTTAAAAGACTACTTTAGTTAAATGTTAACTTGCTAAAAGTGGAACAACATTAATGTAGAAATGGAAGTTTTCAAAACCCTTTCTAAGATTAAAATATTTTTTATAAATCTGAGAAAGCTTCTGGAGGGAGTGATTGTAGATTTGTAAAAAAAAAAAAGGTTGCCTGTAAAGTCGGTTTTACGGGCGAAGATTTTACGTGACAACGGCGGCAGACCGATCATAGTTGAGTGGGAGAGAGACGCAAGGCATTCGGCGGGCCTCTCTCTCGTTCGGTGACTCATCGTAACGTTACCGAGCGTTACACTTTTTCATAAGTGACTCCCAGCCGCAACCTAATTTAAGACGTTGTCACGTCAAAAATTAAAGAAGTTTAAAAAGCATTGACTTGGAGTGTGAAGCAGCCTTTCTAATCTGGTTGTCAGCAACAGTGACTCATTTGTTGTGGAAAATGTAGGCAAATAATTTTCCCTACTGATTCTTTCACATTCAGAGTATGCTGCTAAGGCAAGATAAGGTTTTATGGGCTCAGTATGAAACTGCTTACAAATACATTATATACGGTTTACCTCTCATATCTGGATTCTTCAGAAACACTTTGAAATGCTTGACCAATTCATGGTTGGTAACTCTGCCATTGTGAGCCAACATAAACTTGAGGATTTCATCAAAACTTAACTCCGCCGGTGCCGACATTTTTAACAGTAATCAAAGAACATGGATCAGATGAGATGAACTAAGAATAATGTCTGAAATCAGGATTTATCTCATAATAACAACACAACACAAACTTCACACCACAACTTTTTTGTTCAACTTATAGCAAACCTTGCAAAAGCGTCTGATGACAGACGAAATTGACAGCTAAAATGACGTTTAACTATAATACGTTCCATTTCATACATTTTGTTATAATACACAAAGCTTGAACTTTCATCAAAATTGTTATGCTATGTTATGACGTGCATTTAATTTTGAGAAGTAAATATCGCACTACATAACCTAGTCCTAGTAGCACAAAATTATTAATATGTATACCACTAATTCAGAAATAATTTTGTTAACAAACATTTCAGTTCAATCAAACTTACAATGAGTACGAAACGTAAATTGACTCAGCAAAGTGACGTGATCACGTGATATAATAACATCAGTGGCTTTTCAACCGACTTCAAAAAAAGGAGGTTATCAATTCGACGTGTAAGTATTTTTTTTGTGTTTGTTAATTCAGAACTCCGTCAAATATGAACCGATTTAAAATATATATGTTTCGTTTAAATGAATGCATTGCAAGGTTGGTCCCATGTATTTTTTTTAAAGATCGGAGAAAAGATCTTGGAACTGGAGACCGAAATTCCTCAACAGACAACTGCAGCTCAAATATTATTATTTTGTTTTTGTTTATGTTACCTTATAACTCCGTCAAATATGAACCGATTTAAACAATATATGTTTCGTTTTAAAGAATGTATTGCAAGGTTGGCTCCATGTAATTTTTTTTAAGATTGGAGAAAAGATCTTGGAGCTGGAGACCGAAATTCCTCAACAGACAACTGCAGTTCAATTTTTTTTTTGTTTATGTTACCTCATAAGTTATGAGGTAACATAAACAAAAAAAAAATCGGTTCATATTTGACGGAGTTATGAGTCATAACTCCGTCAAATATGAACCGATTTTAAAAAATATATGTTTCTGATAATAAATATATGTGCTTGATTTTAAGCTGGGCTGTCATACAGCCCAGCTTAAAATCAAGGGCAGCATTCTGCGCTCCACGTCATAATAATAATAAAAGCTGTGAAATGATAACTTTAAAAAAAAATACCCGACTTCAAATCGACATGCACTAAAAAGCAAAAAATAATTATTCTTTTATATCGGATGTCCCTGAAGTTCTGGGTAAAAAATCTCTATAATACTCATTATTTATTTGGAGTCGGTGTCAAAGTACCTATTTTACATTGAAATCATTTATGAAGTACTTTAGAATACGCCACGGAAATCGAAATAATGTGAAAATAACATTTTATCTGCAAATAATATTTCATTAGTAATTATTAATTTAAAATTGCCTAAGCCTCAACAACTCGAAAAAGAGCTACAATCGGCTGAATCTGATCATCTCTCGATTGAATTACTTTTGTAACATCTCTCGATTGAATTATTTTGTAACAATAAAAATCAAAATCGGTTCTTCGATTTGGAAGCTACGAAGTGGTATTACTCGTACATGTTAAGGCGAAGATATAGGCAAATGGCCTTGAAGTGTGAAATAAATTGTTAACTCGTAAATATGGTAATAATTTCCATATTGCTCTTCGTCATGCACTAGATAGCCCTTTAAATTATTTTATGAACTGCCGTTGAAACTATTATTGGTGATCCGTCTAGCTTTAAAACTTGCCGTGGCCACTTTTGGCGGAAGCAAGTTTTAAAGCTAGACGGACTAATGTAAATACTTTCAACGGTGGTTCATAAAATAATTTAAAGGGCTATCTAGTGCATGACGAAGAGCAATATGGAAATTATCTCCATATTTACGAGTTAATAATTTCTGAGGCGAAAGATTGGCACCGACTCCAAATAAATAATGAGTATTAAAGAGATTTTTTACCCAGAACTTCAGGGACATCCGATATAAAAAAAAAAAATATTTTTTGCTTTTTAGTGCATTTCGATTTGAAGTCGGTTATTATTTTTAAGTTATTTAAACTTCCATTATCATAAAATATGGTCTTCTTCTTCGACTAAGCGCATTCCCAGTTGCATCCTCAGCTGTGCTGCTTCGGAGCTTGGGGTGCGCTTTCCCGCTTTTTCTCCTCCGAATATAATATTCATGTCAATGGTCACCCAAGGATGCCAACGACCTTGTAAAATGGAGAAGAAATAGCCGGAACCCCTTTAAGAGGGCGCCTAATGTCAGTTACCTAAATTTTGCTCCCGCTTTCACGCACACAAATTTACTCTAGCCGAAGCGAGACAGCGAGCCATGCGGGGCGTCGGGAATCGCGGTGGGTCAATGAGGCTGGTTCTGGTTTTGAGGTTTTTTTCATTTTACAAAGAATATTTAAGAGTTATTTAAAAAGTAAGATATATGATGACTGCCTTATGTTTAATACAATTATAATCCAAAGTTACAAGTGCTACATTATTGTATATCTTGAATACTTTCTGTTTTAGTATAATTCTGAGGTAATTTGGAGGCAACTTCGCAATGTTTTTCTACCGAGAAAATTTTAAGCAATCGTGTTTTTGAAACTTATTATATTTCGAGTTAGTCCTGAACTTTGCTGTGTTTTTATTTCAAAGTGAGTATTTCGTTAATATTGATAAATATTTAAGATCGCTCTAAGAACTTTAGGGTAGTATGGGCTCTTAATGATTTGGCTATAGTTTTACAACCGGCCGCCTGATTGACATCAACCCTCTTTGGGAATGTATTTGTGCGAAAAGTTTTACAATCGGCCGCCGCCCGACGTTAACCCTTCTTAGGAATGCAATTGTAACACGAGATGTTTGTGCTTAGTCCTTACTCATCATAAAATATAGTATCGTTGAGTTTACTAACTCAACGATACTATATTTTATGATGAGTTCCATAACACAAGTTTAAAAAAACTTTCTTTGGGGCTAGCTTAATCAGTGTGATTTGTCCCTATATATTTATTTATTTAAAAAAAATCCCTAAATTAATGAATTTACATATTTATCTTGCAAAGCACGGCTGTCACTTGATAGGAAAATAAAAAAGCAGCCAAGTGCGAGTCGGACTCGCCCACCAAGGGTTCCGTAGCAGCAAGTAACATAACATGTGTAAAAGTTCTAAAGGTAAATTGCGGTTTACGATTTATGACGTATAAAAAGAAACTACTAACTAGATCTCGTTCAAACCAATTTTCGGTGGAAGTTTGCATGGTAATGTACATCATATTTTTTTTTTAGTTTTATCATTTGCTTATTTTAGAAGTTACAGGGGGGGAATACACATTTTACCACTTTGGAAGTGTCTCTCGCGCAAACTATTCAGTTTAGAAAAAAATTATATTAGTAACCTCAATATCATTTTTGAAGACCTATCCATAGATCCCACACGTGGGGTTGATGAAAAAAAATTTTTGAATTTCAGTTCCTAAGTATGGGGAACCCCAAAAATTTATATTTTTTTTCTATTTATGTGTGAAAATCTTAATGCGGTTCACAGAATACATCTACATACCAAGTTTAAACAGTTATAGTTCTTATAGTTTCGGAAAAAAGTGGCGGTGACATACGGACGGACAGACAGACAGTTATAACGAATCTATAAGGGTTCCGTTTTTGCCAATTGGCTACTGAACCCTAAAAATGAAGTACAAAAAAGAAAATGTAACTTAACACTTTCTGAGTAAGAATTTAGTAAAATTTAGGTTTTTGTGTTTTCGATGGTAAAACGTCCCAATTTTATTTCTTAACATTATAGGCCAACATAAATTAAATTTTTTACTTACCTACATAACAGATTATTTTAAGAAATTCGAAAGCATAACCGGGTGAAAAGCATAGTATAAAATTTTTAGTAAAAAGCATTACCAGGACCGGATGGTGAGAACTATCTTCCCACTTCCTGCTATTTTGGCTTGCAGTAACACTGGGAAATTATTTCCCACCGCAAAACCCCTCCTTCCCCCACATTTTCATAAAAATTTTCAAAAATTTGAAATCCTTAGAACTAATTACCTATAAACCGTTCTTAGTTTTTAAATAACTCAAAAAAAATGTTCCGTTTGATTAGGGGTTAAAGATTATTTTACAAAAATACAGCATACTCGTATTATTAGTACCTACGAGTATTCATTATTATTGCAAAATATTTTATTTTGCGGAAAACGGCCCCTTTTGGAAAAAATGCGTAGAAAAGTTTTACTTTCTTACTTTACACTGTAAACAGTAGTTCATAAAATAGTTTGAAGGGTTATCTAGGGCTTGGTAGAGACAAAATTTTAAATCATATCTCCGTTTTAAATATTTATTTTTTGGCTTCACAAACATAAAATTTTAAATGATATCTCGGAAAATTCAAGTATGGCCTTAAGGGAACACATGAATTTTCCTGGGTCCAGTGCTGCCGCCATTTGAAATAAATCATTTTAAAGGAAATGGAGATATCATTTAAAATTTTGTCTTTACCAAGCCTAATTATGAACTACTGTTTAGAGTTTAAAATGAGAACGTTAAGCTTTTCTACGCATTTTAACGGAAAACGGCTAATTTTGGTAAAAATGCGAAGTAAAGCTTAACGTTTTCACTTTAAACTGTAAACAGTATTTCATAAAATAGTTTGAAGGGTTATCTAGGACTCACAAACACATCATTTTAAATGGTATCTCCGTTTCTTTTGAAATAATTTATTTCTAATGGGGGTAGTACTGGACCCTGGAAAATTCATGCATCCCTACTTTAACTTTTCAGGGTCCAGTGCTATTTTTTTCGCGCAGCTTTTCTTCGCACAATTGCCAAATGTGGCCGTTTTTCGCAAATGTGCAAAGAAAAGCTTCACGTTTTTACTTTAAACTGTAAACAGTAGTTCATAAAATAGTTTGGGTTATCTAGGGCTTGGTAGAGACAAAATTTTAAATCATATCTCCGTTTTAAATATTTATTTCAAATGGGGAAAGTACTGGACCCCGGAAAATTCAAGTATGGCCTTAAAAACAATTGACGAAAAACGAAAAAAAAATTTGGCCTACTCAAAGAATTTTGTAAAAAAATTATGATTTTCAAAAAATATTTTTATAGAATGTATCATCAGTCTCATGGACTAAACTTGCTTCAAAAAATTGGCTGGTGGTTAAAAGTCATCCTGTTCCTAAAAAAACGACGGGTTGCACTCCGGGAGTGCCAGCAGAAGTGAAAACTTGAATATTAACGTTGTGCATTTTTGATATTTTGGAATGGTTAGGAAATAATTTTGCACGAATTTCTTTAATTATCAGTATAAAAGTACTATCATTTATGTGCTAGAATACAATATTTATTTATTGCACTATCGTACACCAACATGACAATTTATATTACATTAAAAAGTGTCCTGACGCGAGTTTAACATTTTTTACCCATTACAAAAAAAGTACACAACGCCGCTAAAAAAATTTTCACTTCAGAAAGGTTTGGGCTCTTCCGGGATTTGGGCCCGGTACCTCTCGCCCTCTTAGCGAAAATCATACCCCTAGACCAACGAGCCGGCTGTCAGCTTAGTCGAAATTATAGTATAAATACTTCCTCTCCTACGCCGCGCCGGCTGTCATTTCGTCTTACGAATTTTCGATCAGGACACGTATCCTGACGCGAGTTTAACATTTTTTACCCACTACAAAAAAGTGCACAGCGCCGCTAAAGAAGTTTTCACTTCAAAAATTCCGATGAAAAATACTTTGACTGATATACTACCTATTACCCTCATTGTCAGTGTACTCGTAGGACCTCAATACTGAAGTATTGCAGATTCCGTCATGAAACGGGGTTCGGAGCTCAGTGCAATGGTCTGGCTAATAATGCCTGGTAGTTGCGTCGAGCCATATTAAAAAAAGAGACATGTCCAGATCGATCCTTGTAAAAGTATTCTTTAATATTTTTAGGATTGTTATTTTTGAAGTTATTTAAGAATATAAATAATATAAATTCCATTCCCTCCCATTATCTCCGAAACCACTAAATCCAAACCTAAAAAAAAATACAGTTAATAGTTATTTATCTATCTATAGATTACAGGAAAACCTATATGAAGATAAAAAATATATGGAAGCCACTTATGACCGTTTATTCCTTCTGAAAGGCCTTGGTGTAAGAGACTCAAAAATATTTTTTTTTATAATTAATTAATTTTACAATAAGTATTTTTGAAGTTATTTGAGAAAATAGGCGAAAATAGACCACCTCTTCTTATCTCCGAAACTACAGGGCCAAATATTTTTAAAAAAGAAATAGAGTCTTCAGTTCTTTACATATAATTTTCAGCAAAATCTATGAGAAATACGGAACCCTCTTCACGCGAGTTTAACTCTTACTTGACCAGTTTATTTTAACTTTGTTGTTGTTTTAACAGTGTAGTTAAATAAGTAACTACACTGTTAAAAATTATGTTATTTTACATAAAATTATGTAATTTTACATGCAATAAATTACATAAACTTACTAAAAATTCCCGAAAAATCTGGGAAATTTACGGAAAAATATGTGAAAATGACAAAAATTATGTAAAATTTTATATTTTTTTGGAATTTTACAGGTTTATGTAATTTTTTTGCATGTAAAATTACATAATTTTAAACAGTGTAGTCCAATAGGCCAAGAAGTTGCCGAGATGTGGGGTACGAGTAACATTGTATCTCTATTATACATGGTGACTTTATAACCACAACCCAAATTTTTGAAGCAAGTTATATAAGTTAAGCAGTGCATATCCACCTACTAGTTATTGGCGTTCATCGTTGCCACTTCCCATAACTCTATCAATGTTCTGGTTGAATAAGAAACTTTTTTCCAACAACTTTCCTTGACTCCCTACAAACTATATCAATCAGATATATTGAATTTACTTGGTCGTGCATAAAACCACAAACCCAGGAAGCATAGGGCGCGTACCGAGAGGGGGATATAGGGGTACTAACCCCCCGAAATAAATACACTTCAGCAGTCTTTTAAAAATCTTGGAGTGTCTTACCGTTTCTACGGCAACTCCCGAGAGGACGTTCTATAGGTGCCTAGTTCTCAAGAGTTCTCAAATAGGAAGAAATCGTTATTAAGTTTGATAAAAAATAGGACGCTTCTCCTCTGTAAGCAGTGTGTTATTTATTGTAACAAGAAATGAAGACGTAGATATCTTAAGTGGCCATAATGAATCAAAGTCTTTAAGTTCGGAAAAATAATATTGAAGTTAACAATTTAATATTATTTATTTATGTTATTTAAGTATTCATTTAAACTTCTATGCAAATAAAAACTATATAAATGACAAACTTAACGCCTTATGGCGTTTTCTGCCAGTCAACCATTGGACCATGTAGAAAATTAATTTGTTAAAAAAATTTCCACGTTATTTAAAATACTAGATTTTTTTTTACTTTGTCCGAAAACCCTCCCGTATAAAACTGACTTAGCTACGAATATGCTAGTTTATTTGGCAGACAAATTAAACAACCCCTGACATTCAAGCTTTCATCCCAATAACTTTTAAACTTTTAAACACAGTTAATTTAAACAACATCGAAATCGGTCTATTCGTTTAGGAGCTACGATGCCACAAACACACAGTCACATCAAACTTATAAAACAAAATAGTTAGCAAAAACGATTATTATTAACGATTTAAAAAGTTTTATTATATTTGAGATGTAGTTTCGTTTTGTTCGCTCGAAATAAGTATTAAAGGTACACGTTGCAAGTCGTCACTGCGACTTGACACTCTTCTTCTTATATTTAAGAGCTGGGCTCTTGTCGGTGGAGTGCTTTCCATGTCTCTCTTCCGCCAAGTTCTTAACCTCCTTACCTATATGTTTTCACGTTTAATTTTTTCTTTTGACTTAACACTCAATAAGGTAAAATTGTAGAACAAAGAATGGGAAAATTATGTAAAATATATCGAAGCTTCACGTTCCGTATACCTACCGTTATATCAGGGGTCCACCTTGGAAACTTCTAATCTAGTACAGAGGTACTAGTTGCGCGCTTCCCGTACCTAACAAGAATTAGACATTTAACTTTTAATTGGTCGCTTGTATCTTCACAAACTTTGCTCCGTAAGTGTTTAACTATGTTATACGCTTTTAATAATGACCCAAGTTGGTTGGTGTAGTGAATGCCAAGATTGTGGACTTAGAAATAGATACCTACGATATATTCAATTTTAAGAGGTTCTCCTTCTTCGTCTTCATTTTAGCAATGTAATAATGACCCAATTTGGTTGGTGTAGCAAATTCCAAGATATTGGACTTAGAAATATGTGTGTACCTACGTTACATTCAATTTAAAGAGGTTCTTCTTCTTCATATAAGCGCGTTCCCGGTTTCATCTTCAGCTATGTTGCTTCGGAGCCCGCGGTGCCCTTTCCCGCTTTTTCTTTTACAAATATAATATGCATGTCAATGGTCACCCAAAGATGCTAAAGTAACAGTTTAAATGATTTGGCTATAGTTTTTTGACCGGCAGTCTACCTCTCCCTCTTTGGGAATGCATTTAGGCGAAAAGTGTTTACAACCGGCCACCGACGAAGCGAGGTTGTTTAGCTACATTTTTTCATACAAAAAGCAAATTCGACGATTTTAGAAAATGATGTGGATAAATATGAAAAACTAGGACCGAAATATTTTATTAACCTAATGTCTAACAAAATATACTGAAACTATTTTAAGAGTAGATTCAAACCATGATACTGAACAACTCTTCCCAAGGAACAAGTATCGAAATATGAAAAAAAAAATATTTTACAGTACAAACTCGAATTAGCTTATCAGTCAATTTGTATGGGAGTTCAAAAACTATTTGTCATCTTTCAATATATTCTTACGAAACTGGGGTTTGGTATTCTTCGTCTAAGCGCGTTCCTGGTTGCATCCTCAGCTGTGCTGCTTCGGAGCCCGGGGTGCGCTTTCCTGCTTTTTCTTCTTCAAATATAACATGCATGTCAATGGTCACCCAAGGATGCCAAAGACCTTGCAAAATGGAGAAGAAATAGCCGGAACAGTTTAAATGATTTGGCTACATTTTTAACGACCGGCCGCCTGCCTGACGTCAACCCACTTTGGGAAGAAACTGGGGTTCGGTATTTGGAGAAAACGCCAAACTTCGTATAACGGTTTTTATTTACTACGAAACCCAAAGATGACACGTGAAGATGGTCTTCCAAATGTCAAGTTCCAAGTCGCGTAGCAGCTGAGGTCCAGGTCAGGACCGCCTTCCACATTTTCTTAAAAATAAATAAAAAATAATGTTTATTTTGTAACTCAAAAGCACAGTTCTTACAACTAAGGACGTAGTTCAAACACTGAGTTCCCAAGCTGAGCAGAAGTCTGTGTTTTGGGAACTTATTAACGGTAAAAGTAAAGAAATAAATAATTAACTTATAATATCGACTACTTAAGGCCATACATGAATTTTCCGGGGTCCAGTGCTGCCCCCATTTGAAATAAATATTTGAAAGGAAACGGAGATATCATTTAAAAATTTGTCTCTACCAAGCCCTAGATAACCCTTCAAACTATTTTAAGAAATACTGTTTACAGTTTAAAGATAGAATGGGAAGCTTTTCTTCGCACATTTGCCAAAAGTGGTAGTTTTTCACAAATGTGCGGATAAAAGCTTCATCGTACTTTATAAAATATTATAGTTTGAAGAGTTATCTAGGGCTTGGTATAGATAAAATTTTAAATGATATCTCCATTTCCTATGAAATGATTTACAACCGACCACCATCTTACGATAGCACTTCGGCAATAGAAATGAACATAATAGGTTGGAGAAAAAGTCTTTTTGCATTTTATATGAAAATTCAAAACAAAGTTTAATATAGTTTATTTACATTTAACTAAAGTATGTAGGTACCATTTTGTTCGATAACTTTTTGCCATCTTATGGCGTAGGGACATGATCCCATTGCTATAGAAATTTTGGGGCTTCTGATCAAAAAACTGCGTCAAGTAGTTTTGGCAGTCCTCTCGTGATGTTTATTCATTTATTCATAATAATGCACATGTACATACATGATATCTCCATTTCCTATGAAATGATTTACAACCGACCACCATCTTACGATAGCACTTCGGCAATAGAAATGAACATAATAGGTTGGGGAAAAAGTCTTTTTGCATTTTATATGAAAATTCAAAACAATTTTTAATATAGTTTATTTACATTTAACTAAAGTATGTAGGTACCATTTTGTTCGATAACTTTTTGCCATCTTATGGCGTAGGGACATGATCCCATTGCTATAGAAATTTTGGGGCTTCTGATCAAAAAACTGCGTCAAGTAGTTTTGGCAGTCCTCTCGTGATGTTTATTCATTTATTCATAATAATGCACATGTACATACACAACGAATAGATGACAGTTATCACATGTTAACCTGACACTGCCTAAAGAATTCTGAAGAGACCGAAACAGGTGGAAATCTGAAGGTGCCAGGTCAAGACTATACGGCGGATGCATTAAAACCTCCCAGCCAAACTCTCTTAATTTTTGCTGAGTGGTTAAAGATGTGTGACGTTATCATGATGAAAAACCACACCCCTTCTGTTGATTAATTCCGGCCGCTTTCTCTCAACTTCTTGCTTTAATCTTATCAGTTGTTCGCAGTAGAGTTCTGAATCGATAGTCCTGTTGGTGCTAACAGCTCATAATGAATAATGCCCTTCCAATCCCACCACACACACAGCATCACTTTGTTGCGAGTTAACCCGGGTTTCGCCACAGTCTGTGAAGCCTGACCGGCCTTTGACAATGACCTTTTTCGCACGTTCTTGTCGTACGTGATCCACTTTTCATCTCCAGTTATCAATTTCTTCAAAAATGGTTCGGTCTCATTACGTCGTAATAAAGAATCACAAATGAGTACACGATTCATTAGGTTTCTTTCAGAGAGCTCGTGTGGTACCCAAATATCGAGCATTTTTGTGTACCCATTTTTTTTCAAATGCGCCAAAACTGTTTTGTGGTCAATTCCCAGTTCTTCAGCTACGTCGTAACTGATATGCCGATCTTGCTCTACTTTTTCAAAAAAAGTTCATACATACTATATGCGAAAAGACTTTTTCCCCAACCTAATATTATGAAAAATTCAGCTATATAATAAAGATTTCCGCTGACAGGCGGACTGCAGGACGAGCAGACGTATAGCAGAGTTTAATATATAATAAAATATTATATATAATAATTGTATTCAAATCATCATCATCATCATCATATCAGCCACAGGAAGTCCACTGCTGTAAACAATTTTTGGTAATGGTTTAATGATTTTAATGATTATTTTTCTTTTTGTTTGGTCTACATGGAAATACTTCCATTTAGCAAAATTTGAATTGATTTATGAAAATATACATTTTCATAAATCAATCGAAATTTTCTATCTTTCTCCCTCACGGGTGTCATCATGGTCCAGTGGTCAAGGCGTTTACCTTGAGATCCGGAGGTCGTAAGTTCAAATCCCACTGGGAAGCATACTTTGTGAAAAGTTGTTTCCAGGCTGGTTAGGATATTGCAGGCTTGAATCACCTGATTTTCACGTTTCACAAACGGCACGTAAAGCTGTGGGTCCCGAACGCCATCTAGCGTTTGTACCTATTCCTAGGACTAGTTCTGGTCT
Organism: Acrobasis repandana; assembly: GCA_963576875.1. Lineage (NCBI taxonomy): Eukaryota > Metazoa > Arthropoda > Insecta > Lepidoptera > Pyralidae > Acrobasis > Acrobasis repandana. The sequence goes on from OY756214.1 coordinate 11,621,193, forward strand.
ACCCTTTGGGTTGCGGAGGTTAGACAACAGTCGCTCTGTGTAAAACCAGTAACCTATATTAGTCAAATCATCTAGGTTAGGTAACGGACCCCGGGCTCTGAAGCATTACCGCTGAGGATGCAACCGGCAACATGCTCAGATGATGATGATGGGTGTCGTGAGGCGACAAACCGCTAGATGACAATAAAAGTCAAATCAGAGACTTTTTTCTAAATGTCAAAACAAAAATTTTCTATGGGATTTGTATGTAAAACAAAACATTGAAGTCATAGATATTTGGAGTCAAATAGCGTTCTTAATATCAGTTTTTCTGCAATAAAAAATCTAAAATCATGTTGAAAATGTATTTTATGAATGAAAAGTGACACTATTTTGTGACGTTGTATTATCTTTAACAGTACCAAATAATTTATTTTTGACCCAGTCATCTACCCAAATGGGGGTACATGTAAACGAGCGAACGAGCGTCCTCTGTGTAAAGACTGTACATAACGTCTAACTAAATATACTGAAACTATTTTAAGAGTTTATCCAGTCCATGATACTGAACAACTTTCACCAAGAAACATACATCAAAATATGAAAAATAATGTTTGGCCTCTCATACAATTTCAAGTTGACGCCGTGTTGTATAGGAAGATCAAAAGGATGGCTCAAGAGAGGGAGACATGGAAACCACTCCACCGACAAAAACGTAGTTCTTAAATGATAGATAGATACTCGTAGATACAACTTTACCAATCAGCTAATCCGAGTTTGTATGGAAAGCAAAAAAAAAATTTCATATTTTGATATATGTTCCTTGGGGAAAGTCGTTTAGTGTGATAGTTTTAGTATGTTTTGTTAGGCGCTGAATATTCGTACTCGTATTACTATCTACTGCGATCACCAACCCGCTTGCCCTTGCGTGTATATAGGCAAAGCCTTACTTTACTAGGACAGGCCTTTATTCCAGCAGTAGACTGATATCAGTCTACTGCTGGAATAAAGGCCTGGAATAAAGGTTGCAAAGAAAAGCTAAGAAGAATCGATATTTTCTTGGTCTTATTTTTTGTTAATATGCTACCTACTTGTGGGCACACTTTCTACAAGATTTCGTAAGTAGTCTAATGAAGTCGTAGCAAGGCTACGATCTGCTACGAACTGCTACGACTTGCTACGTCCGCTCTATGAAAATGTCAATTGTAGCATAACTTATTTTAAATTGTTTCTGTAAATGAAATATGTAGACAAGTATGTAGGTCCCTTTAACTTACTTGTTTGAAGTATCGTGTAGTACTTTTAGTTAGATAGGTCTAATTAAAAAAATACACTTATACTTCGTTGCTCTTATGTAGGTACCTATAATTTTGTGGCAAGAACGAAACTGAAACTTGTTTTTCATAGTTTCAACAACAACTAAACTCAAGTTTTCATTAGGTGGGCGGAGTTTGCAACTTTTTTTAATATCTTAGCCAATGGACAGTTCATTGTATTCGGCACTGCAAGAGGTCGTCGATGACGATTGCTGATGCAGCTGGTAAGCGGAGTGCTATAGAGTACGGCCATGTTGCGGCCACGGTCAGACGGTGCGAAATCGCGGCCGCCCATGGGAGGCGTGCGGCGGCGGCTCGCGCGACAAGGACAGCGAGATGGGGCGTCGCGGCGCCGGAACGAGAGGCCCGCGAGGCGGCGCGACGCAGAGGGCGTACGAACTCGCGGAGCGCCACGCACTCCTGTTCCGGTCGCGTCGACGGGCGGCCGGGAACCCGCGGCTCGCCACACTGACTCCGCACGCCGAAAACGCACACTTTTCTCCTAGTACGTCTTTGAATGTGCGCCGGTAACAGCGGCACGTGATACACTCGCAGTCGCTGCTGTTTTTTTCTCTTTCGCTCGAGTTTGTGACAGCTGAGTGCTGCGTGCGATCGCGACCATTTCCCGCCACTTTCATCCGATCTGGAAAGCAAAAAGTCTCAAGTTTTTGGCGCGAAATGTTCGGCTCGCCGCTGCTCTCCGAAACGCTGGATTTAAGTGGTAGACACAAATGACTGCACTTGTGACAAGATTTTTAAGCTGTGTTGTCGATTCGCGGTAATAATATAACTGATAGGAAAAGTTTGCAATAATTATGGATGACTGGGAGCGACACGTCACTCCCCTCCTTCAGGACATGGGATGTTCCAGCGAGGATGCCCAAGATGACTTCTTTAATCAACAAGACGTAAGTTTTAGTTGAGCTGTACCTACATAGATGATAAGAAAGAGTCTGAAACAAAACTCTTGATGAAATGTAAAGTACTTATCAAAACATGAACTTTTTTCAAAACTGCAGTACTTTAGTACCTATCAGCAATAGAACATTAAGTACTAAAGTCGAATATCTAACTATACATACAAGCTTTTATATTTTTTACGCATTAAATAAATAAAATTTGTAATTTCAGGTAGAGTAGATACACGTAATACTAAATGTATATATACAAAAGTACATTTAAATACAATAAGTATTAAAATCACAGAGAACGGAGGTACACCTAACAATAATTCTATCATAATCATCAATCATTTAACTAACAGAAACATTCACCATTCTACTAAATATTCTTTTAAATATAAATGTTGTTTGTGCCTCAAAAGTTACTAATTAGATTAAAAATATATGGACACAAAAATCACAGATGATTTAGCGCCAAAGTAGGTTGTAGATTACTGCCGTAGAATGCTAAGCTCTAATGAGGCACATTCAATAACGATCACGCATCTAGATCAATAGCAAGTTAATTGTACAACTATTGTCTTGAAAAATGCTTCAGTAAGAGATTCGAGGTACAAACACAATTTTCTATCGATAAATAATTAGCGATAAAACCTAATGTTATTCAAACAAATATTGGATAAAATAACTCGCAGCAATACTTAAGTTGTCAATAATTGGTCTTACGCTACAGTAATAATTGGGTATCTATACACGTCATTAAAGATAACATCCAAGATGATGAGATAGAAGACGATAAGGAAGGATGCACATAATTATGGTTTTAAATCTTTTTTAGCATTTAATTAAATCAATACAGTAAGTAGGTACTAATAACGACCTGACTGGTATAAATATTATTATGAAAATTCAAAAAAAGGTGTTTTTTTCTATTATCGGGTTATCCAAGTTCTTTTTAATTGTGTAACGTAAATGATAAGATACCGGTTCCGTCCACTATTCTGAACAACTTTCTTTAACGAAGTTGTTGAATAAATAAGTAAAGAGATAAGACCAAATCACACCGATTCAGCTAGCCCCAAACTAAGTTTAAACTTGTATTATAGGATACTATCTCAACGACACCATATTTTATAATACAAACTTAAGTATATAGAAAAACTTTTGGGTGTTTTCTATATACTGGACCAGGACAATTTGAAAAAAGGCCATTTACCCACTTGGCGTGGCGGACTGGCGTGTTAACTACTACGCCACGGAGATCGTCTATTAACATATTTTATGATTGAAATGATTTTATTGACTTTTTGACAGTGACTAAAAATTCTTCAGTATTTAGTAAGCAGTAATTGAACTTGGCCTAAAAATTTTTGCAGTTATTTGAAATATTTTTTCACAATCAACTAATTTTTTGTTTACACATGGTCGTAAGCTTTCGTCTCAAGCCGATTCCGTATCGACAAATGTGAAGAAATTGTGCTCTGATTTACTAGGAATACGATCTATCACAGTATTCACAGTAGATCAAATATAGTCATTAATTAACTGAAAAAGAAAAACACTTCCCGTGTTTTTCTTTTTCAGTTATTTAATGACTATATTTCTCAATATACTTATATAGAGAAAAAGAAACGCTACTTTCTCTTTCCATTTATTTTTTTACAATAATAGTGACCTAAGTAGAATTCAACTTTATTTAATAAAAGAAGGTTAAATAATTTATATATTTACAGATATAGAAAAAGTTAAACACCTACCTACTAAAAAATTGTAATCTAAAAAACAGTGACATGACCTAATAGAATATCAATGACGAAACTTTTTACAAAAATTAGTCCCTCATCATTTCAAGTAACTGCTTCTACTGTTGGGCATAAGCCTCCTCTTGTCTGAGCCATCTTCCTCTGTCATTTATCGCAATCCAAATTCGTCCACAGAAACAAAATTTTATTCCTCTTTTACTGATCGCACTAGCTGACACACTGCCTGGCCTCTACATTAAACTTTTAAACTTCGTTATCCTACTGGACTATTATTAAGCAAGCTGGACGACTGTTAGATTATGCAATACTAAACGCTAAAAGTATACTCATGCATATGGATACTTGCAGAAACATATAATGTTACCGATACTTTTTTTATAGCCGCCTTTTTTATGCTAACATATTGAGTAGGCTTGAATCATCTGATTATCCGAAAAGAAAGATGATTTCGTGCTTCGGAAGGCACGTGAAGCTGTGGGTCCGAGACGCCGTCTAACTTTTGTTTAATCCTATCCTAGGATTGATTCTGGTTAACCCTTTGGGTTGCGGAGGCCAGACGTCAGTCGCGTGTAAAAACCAGTAACTTCGTCAAAACGATGACCTCTAAAGTGTTACCACTGAGGGTGCAACCGGGAACACGCTTGGATGATGATAATATTAAGGAGGATTGGTTAAAAGTGGTTTCTGTAGTCAACGGACGCCTCCAACACCAGAGGGGTGCTACCCGCGAATACATATAATTGTACGAGTCTCTTCTTCTTCCTCATTTTATCCTACCTTTTGTGGGGTCAGGACAGCATGTGAGTTTGTTATCTATGCTGAATAAGATTTGGCTAAAAATTTTACAACCGGCCGCCGCCCGACGTCAACTCTTCTTGGGAATGCTAATGTTGCATAAGATATAAGTGCTTTGACCTTTAGTCACCTCTTACGACATCAACAGGAAGAAATCATCATCATCATCCGGAAATCATCAACAATCAGGGAATGGGCGAGAATCTGAATCATTTTAATAGGCGATGCGGCTAGCAACCCATCACTATTTTGATCCCCATCTTCACGCCCACCATCACTCTAAACGTGGCCTTAGGGCCTTACTGCCCGAAAATACGGATGCACTATGCAAAAACTTATATTAAATTAAACAACGAAAATTAGCACTTAAAATTCAGTTTGGCATTATCGATTTAAACAATCTCTTTCAACCTTTGAGAAGCTGAACATACTGCCAGTATTAATTAAATAGACTATCTAAGCTCGTTACGCAAACAATTTTTATAAAAACACACACGAACGAGTACTTCTTGCTAATTTTAGTAAAACGCGAAGCGATGCCGATTACCTTTCTAGAAGAGTTTAAGTTTATTTTTCTCAAAGGAACCAATAGCAATTTTATTTATTAAGGACACTACCACACGACGTCTAGCTAACAAACTTTGTCTGATGTCGGGTATTCCAGTAATAATACAATTCCATACGTAAGTTTTAAGTACACAATTTACTTTTATACCATATCTGTTCGAGCATTGATGTGGGATCAACTTCTAGCTTAAGTACTTACAAGTCCTTTTAAGTTTATTTCAGTAAGTGATTTTTCCAACCAATTTACAGTTACTTTTACTTTTTTAAATCTGAACTACTTAAGTATGTTTTATAATAATAAGTTGCAACGGATATCCGGCCTATTCGGCCCACTTTTTGCTGTCCAGCCGGATGCCGAATATGTGTATGCTACCCGGTCGGATACCGGATAATATTTTTAATGGTATTTCAAATAGAAAATTTACGTCCAAATACTTTCAAATCAGATATCGTTTCATTCTCATGTATCCTCAGTAACTAAGAACACGTAGACAGGTAAGCACACAACAAACTTTGGTTATACCTTTACGAGTATGGTAACCTATTTGGTTACCATAAAACTCTTTTTACGTGAACGTACATCTAGTTTATGCGAATCTATAAAACTCAACACGCAACTCGAACAGCACATTGCGCAAAAATGCAAGTGTCAAATAAATGTTCTACTGCCGGATATTCGGCGGCCGGATATTCGGCTATCCGGCCAAGGGCCACGCAGAAAATTCGGTATCCGGTATCCAGCCGAACCACTATCCGTTGTATTTCTAGTAATAATTATGAATGTAAACATCCCACATAGCTATTTTCCGTTTTACGGAATATCTAAATGTAGGTAGGTATATCACAGCACAACGAACCATGCCTACATTCTACATTCATCATCATCATCATCAGGTCTTTTTAATCTCCACTGCTGGAGCACGACCCTCTCTGTACTACCAGAGCTATATATAAGCCAGAGCAGTTAGAGGATTTGGCCTACACTCTCCACGCGGGCTAGACGGCTTGGATAGGTCTCACAAATTCTACATTGATAAAAGCGAACGGCTCCTGTCCCAGGCGCCTGCTTTCGTGTTAATCCTGTAGCTTCCAACACGTCAAAACCTATATTTTCTATTGGATGTGTATGAAAAACGCAAGTCGTGACATCATAGTTCCTTGGAGTCAAATAGCACGTGAGTGCTATTTGATGTGCATAATGGATTTGATGAATGACAGGTGTCATTATTTTGTGACGTTTTATTCTCTTATCATTACAAATTTTTGACCATGAATATATACCCTATAAGTATACTTACCCTTGGGCTTTGATATCTTATGATTTTGAACGTTGTTGTTATGTAAAGTGCAATTATGTCAAGGGTTAGTGCAATGAAAGACGAAAAACTTTTTTCAGATTTTTTTTTGCTTTCTTAAAAAATTGTGCAGTCACGTGATCTAGTTTTCTTCTTCTTCGTCGACTTTTCCGTTTTTCGGGTCAATCCTGAATGTCAGTGTCAACTTAATTCCCTGTCCTTCACCGTCTCTGTACTAGCCTCTCTGTTCCGCCGGTGCTTGCCGAGCGGTTTGGGCTCTGGCACTTGGCGCCACTGAGTGTGAACTTTTGTGCGGTAATTTTCAACTATGTACCACCACTTGCTTCTTAGTTTATCCTTTCCTTTGAAACCTGCTAAGTATGTCTATTATACTATTGTCATGACAGTTATTGAGCTACGTCAGATGCCTTTAGGCAGCTCGAAAAATCTGAGAGAGAGAGAGAGAATCAAAGACATATTTATCAAAACCATATCCGTTTTTGTGGCTATCCACCACACAACATTTGGTGATCAGGGATCGGAAAACCCATTATACTAGTTGATTTCGCACCCACTAGCTATTTTGAAATCGTGTAATCAGAATCATGAATAGAACACAAAACAATAAAAAAAATACTTTATAAAAAAAACTTCCAAATTTCTAATATAAAGCTAACCTACTGACTTTACTGTACGCGCGGCCATTGCCCGTCACGAGGCCGGTAGAGGGTGGTGACATTCAAATAGGAGATTTTTGGTATGAATTTGGCGGTTGCTATCTTTGGTTTTTATTATGAAACAAGATACATATGAGTAAGACGAGCTCACCACAATAAGCCGAAATAACCTTGTCCGATGAACTGTTTAACACAAAACCGTTCTTCATTGCTCGGTTCAAAAAAAGACAGAATATGTATACTGCCGAAACTTCATGTATTTCTGTTCACTAGAACTTTGACCTGAAGTGATTCTAAGCGTTAAAACATTTTTTGTAGGTTTGTTCGGATACATCACAAGGTCCCACCTTCTTAAAATTTTAAAATAAATAAATATAACATTTAAAAAATGTTAAGAAATGATATCTAAAAATTATTTTTCTTTCAAACGCTAAGAATATAAATTGAGGAAAAAATATTTTTACTCGAAAAATAATAATATTGTAATCCCGAAGGCCTTCTTCATTTCTGAAAAAAAAATTTTTTATTACAATAATTTATAGAAACCGATAAAATCTACCTACGTTCCGCGTCATTCCGCGTTCATACCCCGCCTCCCGCTTTTCAGTCAAACTAAATATGTAAAAGCATGCGGGGTCCTTTGCGGATCGCCCCGCACCTCATCCCCTCAGAATCCATTCGTATTCTGCCTTAAAGAATATAGCTACGCGGTTCAAAATCACCCTTATCTATAACGTTAAGCTGTATTAACGGTTACCAATTGATTCGGTTAACCATAACAGTATCTGAAAAGTTTAATCTAGGTTTTCAGCGATGCACAGCCGATTGATGGAGTAGTGCAAGCGCTGTTGTAGGGAAAGGTATCGCCAGTGAGTGACGAGGGATGAAACACGTGTACGTAACATGCAGAATCCTATAAATATTGATTCGGTTAAGATTAACCGCAATTATCCGGTAACAGGCTATTTGTGTTAACCCAAAATGTATGTTAACCCGTTTCCAATAGAGAGTATGCATGCATTTTTTTAATATTTTTAACCGATAGTCCTCATCGAGAAATAGCCGCAAAAAATAAATCAGTGCCGAAAAACATGTATATGGTGTAGAAAATAAATATTAAAAATAGCAAGTAGATTATAACAACTAAAACACGCCATTTTAAAATATGACGTCAACGTCTGCAATATCCGCTAGAGACAGAAGCTGTCAACGCATGTTTTTCTTTTTTGGGTACTTTTGATATTATCAGCCAGTGATATTGTTAAACTTCTATATAAAAGTACATACATTTCAAATGTCATCGATAGTCAAACTACATGGACGGACAGTCCTACCGAACGCACCCGAACTTGTCATTTCCTTTTTGTGAACTTTGTCGTCATTTCCCTTTTATTTGTCAAAAGTTCCCGCGCAATATTTGCATATTTTCAATAATTTATTTCTAATCCAAATAAGAGTCAGTAAGAAAAATAATTAACTAGGCATGGTAACGTATTAATAGAAATTGTAAAATAAAAATATGAGCCGGATTGTTATTACATGCATATTCCTTATTGAAGTAATAACAGATCAACTGCAAAACGGTCAACACCACAGTGATGTCAAAATCGTATAATCTTCTTTATTTCGTTTCCTCTAGACGATACAACAGGAGCGCAGGGCATATACCTACCTACCTTTTCTCGAAGCGTCCTAACGTTTGTCGTATTTTTTACAAGGGTAAATACGGTAAACTGTATAAGGATACAGTGTGACTTTTTAACCAGCGACCAAATTTTTGGATCAAGATCCTGATCCTGATAAAAATAATTTATGAAAATTAAAAATAAATTGCCTTCCTAGTTATACAAATCAGCGGACATTTATTTTATCGATATTTACTATTTTTTTTATAGAAATTAAGTCAGTTTCACGTACTGAACTAGCCAAATTATTGGAGCAAGTTCACTTGCTCCAATAATTTGGCTAGTGGTTAAAGAGTCAACCTGTAAATTCGGTTTGGTTATTTATTCTTGTTACTACGAGTATTTATTCAGCGGCTTTGCTCGCTTAAATAAGTACCTACTTAGTTCGTTTTTTAACAATCACAAGTGTACCTCGCATTTTTGGCATAAATAGTATGTCTTGAATTCGATGATAAACATTATTTGATAATAAACAAATTTCTATTGTAAAAAGCTAACTAAAACTAAACTGAAATCTAAATTAAAAATCTAAATGTTGTACATGTGGCATGGAGCCAAGCACACTGGATGCATTCCCGCATTGAATGGCTACTGCAATTCTTTGTGCGAGATATCATCGAGCCCTCTTATCACTAGTGGCGTCGATGAACCGAGGAGTAATTTTTTAAATTTTTTTTTACTTGAGCCCCACGGACCAGAAGTTTCGACGCCAAGCGGAACAAAAGTAAGTACATTCATTAGACAAAGATAAATATTTGCGCTGTTTGCCGTTTCCTGCGAAAACTATTTAAACTATTTATTTTATTAACAAATTTAGTTTTGATCGCGATTGGGTGACTAAGATTTCATGCCATGTAGGTATAAATTAAAATGACCGTAGCCGGTTTCGTGGCTGGCCATACATACACACAGCCTTGCCAAATTCTTCGCCATTGACGCAGTACACAGTTAGTTGAAAATCTGAGGCTCGCCATGTGGCAAGGTGCCCAGCGCCTGGTCACGCAGTTAAGTAAAGCTTTATTATCCACCAAACAACATTTTTCAAGTGACGGTTCTTTACCAACTAATATCTTCATAATCATTCCGATCTTTCCCATATACCTATATAGGTTACTATTTTAAGAGATTTACTCACTCCAAGCTTACCAGCTTTCATCTGGAAGGTGTGCTCGGTGATGGCAGCTGTTTCCGACTTTGAAGTTAGTCGATTGTAACTCTTTAATTTGTAAACCCTACTTATTTAGCTCTGATAGATTTACTGCCGTGATTTTTTTCACGTGTCCATACACAACTATTAGCTGACTTTTACAAAAATATCTTTAATAACCAAGTACCATGCATCCAGAGAGATGGGCCCGGAGACTGCCTTGCGGGTGCCGGAAGGACGCAGGAGTAGAGTGCGACCAAGAAGGACATGGCGAGACGACATCGACGGTTTCATGAGGGAATGGCAGCAGGCTGCAACGGACACGGATCAGTGGAAAAAGAAAAGGGGGCCTTTGCCCAGCAGTGGGACACAAACACAGGCTAAATAAAAATAAAAATAAATTTACTGAATATTTTACAAACGGATCCCTAAATTAAAAATGGTGATAACAAACTCACAATATTTTTCATACAAAACAAAACAAAAACAAGATTTATTTTATCATTTACCATTTATAATCCCACGACTGGTAACGTCTATATAGAAATAAATATACAGAGGTAAATAATTTGATATTTTTATTGATTCTGGTTGGTAATTGATTCATGACTTATATTTCGTCACATCATATGACCCCTGACATCCACCAAAATGTATGCATACCTATACGAGTACAACGCCAACATGTCATTAGTAAGAAATAAATCCTGAAAATTTTAATAGTCACATCAAAAACAGTAACACTATAATGCCCTAATACAGTATGTATAATAACGGCGTCACTATCCATTTCATTTTAAGTAGATGAAACAAAAGATAAGTGTTGGCCCCCACGCACGTAATTATCACATGTACGAGTAACTTATCATTTGGAGCCGAGTAATAACAGTCCGTCGTGACACTTCTGTAGTCAACCCTATTTTCAAGGAAATCTTGATTAGGAAAAAGTGGGCCAAGTCTGATTGGTTTGTTTTATAACAAACGAAATAAACTGATTTCCATGCCGATGTTTTTGTTTCAGCTGGCCGGCTTATGTACTTAGTGAAATATATGAAACCAAATGATTAAAAAATCAAAGAACCTTATTTACATAGTCATGAGTAAGGCGTGCCTTTTAACTTCTGTCGTTTACATACTTACCGGCAATTTTGAATTTGGAACTGTTCAATATTCAAATGTTTATGAATTCCAAATATAAAAAAAATTGAAAGTATTAAGATGTATGCTATTGTTCACAGCGTCATTTTGAATGAGTCAGGTCACGTACAAAAAAATCTTACTAAGGAAAATAACGACTTCTTTTCATTTCCTAAAATTAAAAAAATCTTAAGCTTGAAACTACGTCAAGTGAACGCCCCGGACGGGTTCACTTGGTCTCTGTCACAAAGCCTACGTGCGATAGAAATAACTGAAACTGTCGCGGGTCACGTGTCTCTATCACACGTACAGTTTGTGACGTACAGACTGAACTCGTCCGCGGCGTCCGCTTGACGTAGTTTCAAGCCTTAGTATTTTAAGGTATGTGTCCGGTGTAGAAGCAGTCGACGCTTTTAAGTCAGCCATATTGAACACCCCACTTTGAACTTCTTCTTCCTAGGAATCAGTGTTTTTAAAACTAGTTTTTATAGAAAGTTCACTATGATGGACTGCACTTGCTCCAAAATTTGGCTGGAAGGTAAAAAGTCACTCTTTATAAATAGATAAGGACATATCACACTGCAGTAAGTTTTCCTATCTACATACTCGTAATATATACATGTAAGTTATTTATATAGATAACAAACTACATTTATATGGTGTTTATATGTATAGTTCTCGCCCGATACAATTACTATAAAAAATATCAATACGTCCGTGTCCGGGAGGCACAAAAAATTATGAAACAGCAGTCCATCTAGAAACTATTTATTTTAGCCGCGTAGCTTGCGTTTACAAATGTTCTTGTCTTGTGGAATGATAATGGCATGGTTTCCCTCAGAGACAGTATGAGAATTTTTACAAAGAGTGTGTAGTGTAATGATGTCTTCAGGACATAGATCGAGAGCTAGCACCAATTTTTGGGTAGGTATTTGAGGCAAGCTGAAAACTTGTCACATGCCTCTCCTATTATACCCCAACACGGAACTGCAGACCTGGCTGGTGAGTAGCGGGGCTAAACCATTTTGATTTATTTAGATTGACCTGGCAGGTAGAAAGTCCCATCAAAATGACCTGTCCTTTTGAGAATCTTATTTTTTAGTTATAAGTAATACCCTATTAAAAATTCAAGTTGATTTTTTGCACGCGCCTGGCAATATCAAAGCCCCGACTAAATCTTTGGCTTATTGATTTTTTTATTCTTTAAACATTAAACTACAATAGATAAAAAATGTATATTGCCTCAAAATACATTAATTTTAGGAAAGGTCCCATAGTAAAAGTTGTTCACATTGAGTATGTTAACACACTTTCAGGTTGATACACGTTATGTAGTCTAACAAAACTTACTGAAACTATTTTAAGGGTGAATTTAGTCCATTATACTGAACAACATTACCCAAATAACATATAACAAAATATGAAAAATATTTTTGGATCCATACAAGTTGACCGATTAGCTGATCCGAGTTTCTATGGAAAGCAGAAAATTATTTTCCATATTTTGTTCGGTATATGTTCCTTGGAAAAAGTTGTATCATGGACTGAATCTACCCTTAAAATAGTTTCAGTAGGTATATTTTGTTACACGTTAAATATACAATTATACATCTATGTGTGTGTATTATGAAGACACATGTCAAATAATCGTTTAATTTCATTAAAATCGCTTCAACTGTTGCCGAGATCCTACATTTTACCATAAATAAAATGAATGATACCTAAATTAAAAATAAATAAATAGATGCATGTATATATTTAAGAATCGCTCGTTTTAAATAAAAGGATAGTTTTTGTAGGTTTTCCTGTAATCTATATCTAGGTGACCTAGGTAAGCAACTATTATTATTATAGGATTTTTTTTTAAGTTTAGGCTCAATTGTTTCGCTAAGGGGAAGTTCAATTTCTATCTTTTTGACGTGACAACGTCTTATAAATTGGTTAGCCGGGTGACACTTCAAGAAACTGCGTTACGCTCCGCTCACGTTATGCGCTCACAATGAGAGCGAGTGAGAGGCACGCGTGCGAGAGAGACAGACATAAAAAGTGAAAGGCAAAGTCGTTGTCACGTAAAACTTTTGCCCGTATACCGACTTTACAGGCAATCAATTTTTTTTTAAATAGAAGACTTTATTTCTTAAAAACATATTAAAAAAGTGACAAACTAAAAATACATCGTAAAGCTAACAAGTAACTAAATTAAAACTAAACAAACTAAAATATAACCTAAATTAAAACTAAATTAAATTAATTAACTTTCTTAAATGACTTCAAAAATATATACTACGATTTCTTTTAAAAAGCACTTTCATTTGATACGTCACATGATACAGTTCAGAAAACTTATTTTTTTATGTTTTATTTACGCCCCATATTTGAAAATAATTTATTTACATTACACGCCCGACTTTGCGTCACTGACTTGCATATTTGTACCAAATTTTAACTCAATCGGTCCAGCAGTTTCCTAGCAAAATGACTATAACAGATGGATAGACAGACAAGTGAAAAATCCTATATGGTTTCCATCTTCACCTTTTGATCTACGGAACCTTAAAAATAGATGTCAATGTATAACGGTAACGACTACATTCTACTGAAATATGTCCAACTATTTACAGATAAATTTTAGTTACATTTGTATGCCAATATTTAGATACATAGACAACTGTCGTGTTCGCATAGTTGCCTCATGTTCTACAACAGCAGCAATGTAGTCGTGTCATAAAGAGGAATACACCCATCATTATCTAGTTTATCTTGTTGTAAACATATGTAGATGTTACTAGAATACGCTAAAAAAAGTTGAGCAAACACTAGTAAACAGATGGAAACGGCTTACATACAACATTTTTGGAGCAAGTTTAGTGCGTGATACTGAACTATCTATACTAATCTATACTAATATTATAAAGAGGAAATATTTGTACCTATTTTTGTATGTTTGTATGTTTGTAATGAATAGGCTCAAAAAGTATTGGGCCGATTTAAAAAATTCTTTTACCGTTGGAAAGCTACACTATTCCCGAGTGACATAGGCTATGTGTGTACCACGGGCGAAGCCGGGGTGGACTGCTAGTATTCCATAAAATCGATTATCAAAAATGTATAAAAAAGTTTGTGAAAAAAAAAATACAAAATCCATTTGGCCGAGCGCTGATTTGAAAAAAAAGGACGAATTTTGTTTTTCGTTTTTCGATAATTGTAGGTATTTATGGAAAGTAGTTCAGTATCATGGACTGAACTTGCTCCAAAATGTTGCCGATATTTAAAAGTAACCCTGTATTATATAGGTACGTATAGTTTACCTTATCAGGAATTACGATGCCATAGGCAAACATACAAACACAAAAAATATAACACTGCTATTTTTGTGTTACCTATCGACTTAATATCATTGTGGAATAATTCAGGGCTGTTTAAATTAATGACTTCAACTATCTTCACAAAGTATTATATATTTTTTTTAATATATAAGGACCAATCACACTGATTTAGCTAGCCCCAAAGTAAATTTTTAACTTGTGTTATGGGATACTAACCCAACGATACTATATTTTATAATAAATACATATATAGATAAACACCCAAGACCCAGGAAAAAAAAGGTCATTTTCCAACTTGCCCTGGCTGGGATCGAACCCAGAACCTACAGATTGGCGGAATAGCGTGTTGACCATTACACCACGGAGGTCGTCAAGTGCTCTAAGATCTCTCATTGATCATGTAAAACCAAATGTTTCAGCGAAATTATGCATTCTACCGCATTCCACTTGAGTATTCCTCTTAGTCCAATATACACAGTTAATTAAGGTTGTGTATAAGCATAGACTACGAGTGTCCAGTAACAATGAACAAAAATAGTGACAAAATTTTGTTGTTGTGTGCACAGGCTCTTGACGGTGCATTGTATTGCAAGAGATGTATAAAATGACGACTTTAGAAAGAGATTATAGTGTACTGCCATCGACTTCCCCATTTCACGCACAAGTAAATATAATAGTTACTAGCATGGCAGTTCAATCACGATGTTTTCTTCAAAGGAAACAAGTGATGGTAGTTGAGAATCCTAGTGAGGATGAGTGTTAAGTACTACTCATCTCAATGAAAGTACCATACTCATAAGTGAAAAAAGAAAATAAAGTAAATGAACTCACTTTAACAGGTTTCTAGCCCGTTGTCTATTTAGAAGTGTTATGTTTTTGCCTATTTTCTTGCTCGACTTTAAAGACCTTCTTACTGTTTATATTTGGCACCTGCCCATCCAGTCTGTGTAATTCTACCTAGTCAAAGATTTGCATACGTCGAATTGGTCGCCCTAGACCATGTTATACTAGTCGCCCCCTTTTTAAGCTTCTATCATTTAGATACTACATATGAAATTATTTTTATCATAATAGATCAGAATTTTAGTTAATTTTTTTTAATAGCCATTTATGTTTCATAGTTGGGCAAAAGCCTCCCCTTTTCGTTTCCAATTACTTCTATCCTCGGCTGATTCCCTACATTCTTTATCGAAAGCGGACAACTCGTCTCTCCATCTCATCCTAGGTCTTCCCCTCGACCTGTTTCCGTCTTTAGTTAAATATCGTCATAAAATAATACAGATTTTCGAAATTTCGTAGTGCTCAGCTTAAAGCTGGTGATATAACAATTTCGGAATACTATTAAGTATTAACTAATTATTGATAACATTTGTCGGTATTTACATTGTTATTCGATAAAACATTAAAATACATATCATCATCATATCAGCCACAGGAAGTCTACTAAAATCTAAAATCCAAAGTTCAGAATAATGCAAAACAGTTGCTTACTTAGGCTGATCACATCACAACAAAATCGACAAATACATCATTGTAAATTTTTGGTGGTCGCCTTATTAAACAAGTAATTATTAAAAAAATATTCAAAAACCCCGACTGCTAACATATAATTTGTATATATTTTTGTAATCCTTGTATAATCCTTTAATTTGATACCCCACTCGATAGGTTTTGAATAAAAAAAATTTTTAAGACACAATTTGGCGTAAGAATCCGTCATTTTGGGATAATTAAATTTTTTATATACCCAGTGTCACTCTCAGAGTTAGGACAAATCTAATGACACTTTTCAAGCTAAAATCCATCAAGCCTTTTAGGCTGTAGAGCGTGCCAAAGAAATTTACATACAAACATACATATATATTACACTCGAAAAACGTAACCCTCCTTCTGGCGCAGTCGGGTAAAAATACTCGGCATCAGACCATTTTTTGCCACTGAACCCACCACATTAAGGCAAAGTACTGTCAGTGTTTCATATTTGAATTGCAAGACTAATTTGTTAAGCAAAAAAGCTGGCAGTTTTAGGATCAATTTCATCAGTAATCTCAATGAGTCAAATCTTCACCATCATTAAAAACCGCTTGAAATAAATCTTAGCTCCTCCAAGACTTTATTGTCTTCATGAATGGTAGAAAACTAAATTGAAAACCCAGACAAACGTAGTTCCGCTTTTTGGCATCATCTGTTGCGGCTACTGATCCACTTAGCTTAGAGGTTAGGTACATGAATGTCTGAGCACTCGACCTGGCTCCCGAAACAGACGCCTAGGTAGCCGGCGCCCGCAGACTACTTCCTGTTCCTAATCAGAAATTTTAAACAATAAGTACACGCAGCGAATTTTAAAATTCGCGTGATGTGTTTTTGTACGACGAGGATGTGATGCGTCAATTATTTACAAGTAATTTTGCAAAAAGCTATCGTGTATATGATTATCAAAAATAAAAGAAAAAGATCAAAAAAAAATAAAAGATCGTCAAAACACTTATACTTGTACACCATCTTTTGCAAGGCAAATTGAACAAACTAAGAAATAGTCAAACCGACAAAAAATATACAAAAGTATTGTGTGACATTTTCTAATTAAGAGAATTTTCCACTTGTAATGTCTCATTTCGACGTTGTTTTCTAAAAGCTAAAAAAATAATGCAATTTTTATTTATTAAAATATAGCATTTAAACCCTTGAAAATTCGACGACTTTAACTGACAAGATTTAGTAACAGGTACACAATTAACCCAGGATAATTTAACAATCACCTATTTATTTACTTACGCAACTATTCTTATGACTATTTTAGATGACAGCCTATATTACATACATTGGTACAGTCTAGTTGAAAATGAGTTTGGAATTACGGATAAACTTGAATTGTGCAGATAGCCCGAGCACGAAAGCATTTTAAAAAATACAATAAATGTTATTTTTACTTAAAAGCTTATTTGAAAAATACAGTAATAAATTATGCGAAGCTTTTTCATTGCCCAAAGAATAACAAACAAATTAACGGGCCGCATTATTTTGTATCAATGCAAGACCATTATTACATTAGCTTTCAGTCCTGTCCAGACTTTTATGAGAGAGTTACACAAAAGAGAGATTGTCACAAAAAAAAACATATTTAAGTTATTCAATCAGTTATATATGATTAGTGGTCAAAACGAAGGTTTATATGCTATCTCTTTTTTAAGGTAGGTACCCAGAAGCCGACACTAACACTCTTTACATACATATTTTTCGACAAAGGTATATTAAATAAAAAAATTAGTTTTTTTTTTCGCAAAAAACAATAGGTTTGTTCTGAACTTGGAAAATGGAAAATAATTTATAAACGTATGAAAAAAAACATGTTTTGAACAAAAACATGATACATATTTATGATAGCATTCATGGTTTTGTTTTTGTTGATTTTTAGGTACTAAACATATTTTTTTACACACACCTCGATATTTATTTCTTGGATTCCTATTGAAATGTATTAGTAACTAAATAATCTTACCGATAGCAAAAGAAAGCAGCTGTCCATACAAAGTTTGATAGATTTTCCGGGCTAAGAGGTTTTTCATCTAAGATTTTAAAAAGAAAACCATTTTGAGACAAAACTGAATACTGTTTTATTTGAATCCGTTTTAAATGATTTCTTGACTAGCTTGCGGTAAGAGTTCACCAAAAAAAATGTGGTGTTTGTGAAAAAAAGGCGTTAGGGACTTTGTTCTTGACGTGGGTAATTCCTCAGGCTTTTTAGGTAGCACTAGTCCTTGATACGGTCGGAGGGATGTTCGGTGGCTGCAACTCTATAAGATTCTGGTTTAGCAGCTCGTGATCCTCGCTACTTCATTGCGAAGTCTTCGGACAATAGTTGAGATCTCTTCCCAGTACGCCGATTTTGAATTTTTAGTTTGAGGTAGCTGAAATCACAATTAAATATTTATGATGACAATGACATTTAAATATTTATTTCGGTGGCCGTAAACCAATTTGGTTAACGGCCACCTATTTAGCATCAATGTTTGTAGGTAAATTAAACAAATCTCCTTCAAAGAAACTAATAATATATATTTTTTTTAAATCCGTTACGCAACTTTCTGTGAAGGACGCTATATTTTCGGCTGTCTCTAAAGAAATTAAGTAAGAGTCTGAACTATGTCCTTCACAAAGTTCGGTAATATCGAAATAGCACTTTGCACGACTAACACTGATGGGTCATTCAACCGTATGCAAAATATTTGTCTCGAGAAATGGCGATTACGTACTTGCATGTGTCGCATAGGGAAATCTGACGGGTGAACAGACGACCAGTCCAAGGTCGGCAAATGTAAATATCATTTGGCTTTCCATTGGGTATTTTAGAATTTATTTAGAAATAAGTTAATTTAGAAAAATAAAACATGCCAAAAAGTACCACGTGACCATGTCTTTTGTACTTGAACTCTAATAAACCCTAAGTACAGGGTGTTTCAGAAAGGCGAAATATTATTAAAGGCATGCCTGTGATATTGAATAGTTGTCACAGGAAATCAATGAAAATAAAATAACAGAAACTCTATTCGATTAGATTACTCTATGATTACTTTATTTTTAGGGTGTAATTTCTACTAAACATGTTATCGTTTATTGAAATTTTAAATAATAATTTTAATTAATTTAATATCAAGGTATATAATATTGAAATACGATATGTATGCAGTATAATAATAACTAACACTTAGTCGCTTGCTAGCTCTTATACGCTTAGTACTTTCGACAGATTATAAGCAAAACCCATAAGAAAACATGGTAAACGTGTTAAAATGCTGTAAGGAACGCGTGCAAGTGTAAAGAAATAATATTTTATCGGTAAGTAACCAAACTGCATTGTTTGGAAATTAAAAATCACGCCGCCACATATTCAAAAATAGAAAAGGGGCTAATGTTATTGGCCCCTGTTCTATTTTTAGTCTACATATTCTATATCAATGCCTAAATGTCAAAATACACGCTGTGTCTGACTGTACAATACTGTACATTCTCCAACATTGCAACACGTCCTACAACGATCGATATGCCTTTAAAAGTAATGTGCGCACACAACTTATTTTCTTTATGGTTAATTCTCAAAGGCGTACGACATACTAAGCGGTACTAAACGACCCACTACTCAATATTTATGTTACGATTATCGCGAATAAAAAGATACAATTCCTACACTGTTTCAGTGCAACGACGTTTTTGCTATATCCCAGTTCTGTGTAATTGATTACTTGGCTGTTGATTTATCTAGATGTTTCATTAGTTCCTTATAGCCAAATAAAGGAGAGGATTAAAATAAAATGCTTTAAGTTTGTATTGTTTTGCATATGCTATATTGGCTTTTGTAATTAATGTATTTTGTTTATAACTAGAAATTACTAGAATACAAAAGTAATAGAAAACTATGGCGTAGACAAAAACAAGTAAAAGCTGAACAATGGACCGTTGAAAGCATGTTCATGTAATCCTCATCACATCACATTTTTAGGGTTCCGTAGCCAAAGGGTGCGAACTGAGACTCCGCTGTCTGTCTGTCTGTCTGTCCGTCTGTCACAGGGCTCTTTCTCTTGAACCGTAATAGCTACACACTTTCACCGATTATGTATTACTGTGGCCGCTATAACAACAAATACTGAAAATAAAAAAAAGTTAAAAATTAAAGGGGGTCGCCATACAAAAAACGTGTTTTTTCAGCAATTTTAACTAGATCTTTATAATGGCATTAACTAGATACTTGAACTACAAAAAACGTATTTTTTAGCGTTTTAAAACATTGTACGGTGGTACGGAACCCTTTACCATTAAAATATAATTTAGGACGGCCTCATAAATATATAGAAAAAAAATAATTTTGATTTCATCGTGATCGTAAAATAAAAGTTAATGAATGGAATAAAATAAAACAAAAGCTAAAGAGTTAAATCATCTTTAATCGGTGAAGTGTAAGTAAAAAAGTGTTTTAATAAAAAATTTCGCGTTACAATCTTGCTTGTTTTTCCAATTAACAATAGTTTCTCCATTTCGTTTTTCTCTGTTATGTACCGAATGTAAAAAAATATAGGCAGCAGAAATAAGGAAGACAGAGTTACAGTTAACGGACAAATTAGTTTAAATTACCACTAACACCGCTATATGAAGGTTTTTAAAACGCTTGTCGACTGTACGTGTAGTTACGCACAAATAACGCAGTTCGGCAAGAACAAAGCCTATCTAGCATAAATTTTCCGGTGGTTCCGGCATGGCTATAAAAAGCTTTCATTGTCCACTGTGGGCAGTGAAGCGTGTGTTCAAAACACTTGTTTTTGCTGTCGCTAAGTAGGCTCCCACATTACGGCAGACGTCGATAATAGCCTCAGTTTCGTGAGAAAGTCCACTGCTCAGGTGCACTACTTCCTTAGACACGCGTTCGCCATTTGCCAACCGTCTTCAACCCGCATTTTGCCCAGGAACCGGTAATTTTAATTAAATTCTATACTTTGGTGAGTGTGCTCCCTTTGTGCTTATGAGATTGCTAACTATGAAATTAATTTGTTTAATGTTTACTGACTGGAATAACAAAATATCCATCATTTAGTGAGGTTTAAATTACCTAGCTACTTATTGCGCAATCAATTTATTAGTTATCAATTAATCAAGTCTCCATAATATTAAATTTCCCTTAGTAACTGCAAAATTACAAAATACCCTACCGACATGTTAAAAATTTGTTTAAGTAGGTACTTAGAATATTTTTGATATTCTTTAAAAGGATATAACTACATTAGCATTATTCATCAGCGTCGATGTTTGAATATCCAATTCTTATAATTACAATTCTTATAATCTACACATAAAAACTGCCGCTACCACAACGTCTTTGTATGGTACAGTTAGTGACGAGCACGGTGGATGATATTGTTAAAGCTGGCAAGACGTGCGATCATCAACCTAAATGGGAACAACCAAGCCCCCTAACCTGATGGGTAAGGAGGTATGGTCCCAAATAGGTTGATTATTCAAATCTATATTAAAAAGAGATGATAGTGAGTTTTAATGATATGTAGCATACTTATAACATGTTGCGGTGATTCAGTCATTTATCTCGGTAGAACACAAATAGGTGGAACAAAAGAGAGTAAACCCTTAAGTGCAGCTGTGCCTCACACCACTGGATAGCTCAAAGGCCGAATAAATTTCATACATCAAATGCATATTACATTTTAAATGTGTTAAATATTAAAGTATAGTTAATATGGCTTAACAGTAATTTTATAAAGCCTTTACACAATATTTACATTTCCATAAATTTAGATTATCTACTTTCTACATCCATGTTATGTTAAAACTTTGTTAAAGTAATAAGAACAGTAATGAAAAAGTACATTAAATAAGTTGACACCATCCAGATAAATATTTTAAAATATGTAATTTAATTACAAACTTTTCTTTAAAATACTTAATAATAAGTATATATTGTCAGAAAATTTAAAACAATGTGAAGTATTTAGGTAAGTACTAAATATTTTATTTATTTATTTAATAAGTATACATATTTTTAAATAACTGAACATATCTAAGTTTTAAAATATTCAAGTTATGTTATAAACATTTACCTGCGGTTCATGTTTAAATGTAGGTAATTGAGAACTTGCATACGAGTATGTTGCAGTTAAAACTCTTTTAGTTTATAGAGAAATCAGTTAAAAGTAATTTTAACTTACGAAACCAGACAAAAGAATATTTGACCACATGACCAGCTCTCGACAATTTAACTGTAATTTCGGTCAAAAGTAGTTTCCAATGAAGCTCCATGGCTAAAAACAAGAAAATTTTAAAAAGGGTTGCTGTGTAATTCAAAATTTCACAATACGAGTAGTTTGTGTATTATTTTATATATTTGTGTAATATTTTACTTTACAATAAGTAATATATAATAATATATTACTTATTGTAAAGTAAAATAAAATATTTTTATTATAACAAATTATCTTTAGATTTTTTCTTCTTCAAATATGGTATAGTAATAGGAAATTATTGAAAAACAACGTACTTTGTGTTATCTTTTGCATTAATTTTAATACTATTAACGTGCCCATCGTAATAAACGGATTCACAATAAATATATAGTTTTATTTATATTCTAACCATAAGTTAAAGGGATTTCGACAGACTTTTTAGCTGTTATGAGTAGTTTTGATTAAGAGCGGCGCGTGGTGGTCAGAACCTCTTATAACTACAAATTTGCAGCCACAATCACTATCAACCAACGATTCTCAGGTAAAAATACTTTTGACGATCCTGATAATTTTTTTTGTTGTAAGTTTTTAATGTAACACACATTGATATTTATTCTGCAAGTAAGCAATTTTCTGTTAAGATATTAACTGTAGTATAGTATATGTAGTGTAATATGTAAGTGAGATAAACTCAGGAATTAGAGACGATAAGCAGGCACCTAATTCATGTAAAGAGTCAGCTACTGGCCGAAATGTTTCGACCTCATACGCCTTCCTCAGGGCGAATGTGACTCGCGACGTCTTCATGTAGATATGCGTCCGGATGAGGTCGTCGAAACATGTCAGCCAATAGCTGACTTTTTACGTGAATTACCCGTTTATCACATATGTCTGTATCTTACGTTAGTTTTAACAAAAAAAAAACTAAAAATATGTCTATTGGTTCGTAATATGAAAGTAATAAACATCTCATATTTTATATTTTTATAGGGTTTTTTAGGCATTCAAGATGCAGTACTTAAGTACTCACATTAATTAATGAAATAAGAAATGGTGAACAAATTCCACGTTAGTAGGACGTTTTTTATAACTTTTTATTTTATTTATCTCACTAAATATATGCAGAAACGTTTTAGTTTCGTTAGCACAACAGAATTCTTAGACAGTGAACATTACAGCATACAAAGCCGCGGGTAAAACTAGTTGGTTCCTAATATAAGTAAAACATTCAAATTTCATAGTTTCAACATCTACGAGTGTTTAATATACGACATGTAAATTGCATTAGCCTCTATGTTTTTGTTACTGCCATGTCATATGTTTTTCTCATTACTTATTCATCCATAGTGACAGTACGTATGACTTGATATCACTTATTACAAAACAAGAAGTTGAACAAACGAGTACAAATTGTGACGATGTTTTTACAATGAGAACCTGTCAAAAACAAAACTGGTGGACGCAAAACGGTCATTAAGCGCTTACGTTTCCACTATCTTAATATCAAGCCAGTGTTATTATAACATTTAATATAATAACATAAATGATAATAAGGCGGCCGTTGTATAATTACAATATTAACAGTATAAATAATTCAATGGCGCATCAACGCACGCGACGGTTTCCGGACTCGAACCAATTAATATTGGAATTTGTAGATTGATGGACTCATTGACAGCCGTTTGGACATAAGAACAAAGTATTACGGGACAAAAACACATACGTAGGTACATACATTATCACGTTTTTGTACCTTACGGAGTAGACGAGCCCAGTATCGTAAGAACAAAGGTCGATCATGCTTAGCAAGATCTATTTGAATTAAATATAATTATAGGTATTTTTTCATAACAAAAAACTGACTTCAATTCCAGAAAAACTACATAAATATTCAAACAATTGTACACTTTGACGACATATTTTTTCTATTTTAGTTAAAAAACAAACCACACAACCAATTTTAATAAAATTTCTATGGGACCACATGGGTAGTACCTATAGGGTATACTTTCTAAACAAAAAAATAATTTTCCAAATCGGTACAGGCGTCTTCGAGTAATCGGAACATACATAAAAAAAAACGGGCAAGTGCGAGTCGGACTCGTACATTTAATTAAAATTGTTTTATTTTTATTACACGACGCCTCTTTACAGCTGAAAAGAGAGTTAGTTACAGATACTTCTTAAATTTACTATGTTAAAACATTTGTTTATTTTTTTAATAATGGCAATAATAGATTTCTGGTGTATGTTTATAAAAAAAAAGACGAAACGTTTTGTCTACAACATGCAACATATTACTAGTTAATTCGTATATGAAAATGTACGTTTTACAAATTGTTAATAAAGATATTCTATTCTATTTTATAAAATTTTTGGTTCTTTTGATTCAAAAAATATATTAATAATAAACGGGC
The DNA here is from genome assembly GCA_963576875.1 of Acrobasis repandana. Classification (NCBI taxonomy): domain Eukaryota; kingdom Metazoa; phylum Arthropoda; class Insecta; order Lepidoptera; family Pyralidae; genus Acrobasis; species Acrobasis repandana. The sequence continues at coordinate 11,645,923 of OY756214.1, forward strand.
AAGTGCGAGTCGGACTCGTACATGAAGGGTTTCGTACTACCGTACAATGTTTTAAAACGCTGAAGAAACACGTTTCTTGTATGACAACCCCATTTAATTTTCATTTTATTTTTATGTTTAGTATTTTTTGTTATAGCGGCCATAGTAATACATACATAATCGGTGAAAATTTCAGGTGTCTAGCTATTACGGTTCTAGAGATAGAGCCCTGTGATAGACGGATAGACGGACAGACAGCGGAGTCTCAGTAGTAGGATCCCGTTTGCACCCTTCGGGTACGGAACCCTAAAAAGATTCCGATGAATTGATAATCTCTTCCTTTTTTGAAGTCGGTTTAAAACACCAATCAGAAGTACTTAGTAAGAAGTAACTGTAAAAGCCTATTCTAAATTATATGGCGCCCCAAACTCTTCCTAGCTATCCCACGACGGCAATACGCATTATGACTGAAAAAATATTTTTGGCCCATCGGTTAGATTATTAAAAAATATTGTACACGTATTTTCCCTTTTCACTGAGAAACAATAAGTAAGGAAGATACAGCGCATTTAAATTTTGCATGACGTCACGCTTTCATACGATTTTTACACATCGGTGACGCCACAAGCCCCCACTCTGGAACTTTGATACTCTGTATCTTTGTGAATTTTTACTTTTTATGATAAACTGAAAAATTTGGATACATTATTTTTTGATAATCTAACTAACGGACTAATTAGAATAATACTTTTCTGACCCAGTCATCATCCCTATTATAAATACATAAAGCCTAATATAAATTCTTTTATTGATTTTTTTCGGTTACATTCTACCTTTTTGATTTGCTCTATCACCAGTTCGGAAGAGAATAATAAATATTTATGTCAACAATAGAGAATGATTCTTGACAATTAATTCATCTTGCTAAATGTTAATTTATATAAGCACACACATCATTTTACAAGAATTAGACGTAAAATATACTTAATTTTAAAAAATAATAAACATAATACAAAAATTATAATAAATAAAACACAGCGCAATATTGTCGAGCACGGGTCCGGGCCTTTGTTCGCTCCCGACGAATATTTCCCTGCGTTTTTTTTTGTGTTATATTTATTATTTTTTTGTAGCGAAATTGACTAGATATTTAGATAATACATTTTTTGGTATAATTTTCAGATAATAAGGTGATTGTATAAAATAGTAATATGTCTTATAAAGGTAAATTTAGGCAAATTTAGAGGTATGTTTGTGATTTTTTTTCTATTGAGCCAAGAATGCTTAATCGTGTTTTGGTGTGGGTGTCTGTAGAAAATCTTTAAGATATTTATGTTAATTTTTTGAGGAATAAACTGTAGTAGTTTAATTACAGTGATTTTTCAAAAACACGCACAAGTATTGCAAGCTGTGAACCCACCTCGCTATAGGCAAGAGGTTGAAAAAGTCAAGCTAATAATTTCAAAATATTTATTTTATTTTTATGTTAATTTAAAATATCTAAGAACATTCGTATTATTGTTCGTGTATACCTATAAAGAAAAGACTATTGGGTCAAGTGCGTCGACCAATTTCGTAAAAAAGCATACTCCTGCTGTTTCTATGTAGTGTTTAATTTTTGTTTGTAACAATACTAGGTCCTCTTTTAACAGTAGGCAAATTTTCAATAAGTAAAATTTATTTTTAACATATTTTTTTATCTAGTTTGTAAAAGTTTTAGGGTCAATTCACAATTGCTTACTATTTTCAGCATCATCTGAATGAAAATAAGGTTGATATGCTCAAACATGTTAAACTATTTTTGACGGATTATTACTTCGGACCACATAATTTTAGGACGAGATTAATCTTAAGACCAGTTATATGACGTCATGCGATTTAGACAATGATCATTTTAAACGAGTTTCTACATATAATTTGCATTTGCGACCATTCGATATCAACTCTTATTAATACTTATTTTGTAAGTAATTATTGACTATTAACAATTAAAAAAAAAATCAAATTTTGTTTGACTAACTAGTCAACCCGTGGCGTGACCAGAAATAATGTAGTAAAGTAGAGCAAACTTACGAAATATTCTTTTGCGTCCATGCATATCTCCAACTTTGATATTAATTACAAACGTTTCGTACACAATCAACTTGCCGTTTCCGCCCGGATATTTGTTTTCTAATCAATATCTAAAGTGATGTTTATAATGAAGAGGTTGGTGTGAGCGCGAACAAAATATGAATTTATAAGCGGAATATCCGCGATAGTCAAACAGAGATAACGTCCAATTAAAGCAATTCCATCAAAACATTTTGTGTCAGGTCATTCCACCTGCCGCGTAATAATTTATTCATAAGAAGCGGACGGGCCGTCAGTGTATATTTATCGTTGTCTCGTCGGCGTCGGGTTCGTGTCGTGTCGTGTCGGCCGCGTCGCGTCGTCGCGTCGGCATGTCATCGCTGCATCGCTGGTCAGGGTTGCGTGTGTGAGACACGAAGCTCCATAATAAGCCATTTTTATGTGAATTTATGTCGTCTAACTATTTATGTCGTCTAACGTAGGTACTGTTTACGTAAATTGTAAATAATAAGTGTATTTTAATGTGTGTAGCGATATGTTGGTATCGCTACACGAAAAATAGCATGTTACGAGTATAAGACGATACTTACGTACTCATATATATCAAAATGAAAAGTAATGATTTTGTAAAACATTTCTTGTATCCGAGAAAAACAAATTTAAGTTCAATATGGAAATACCTTCTTCACGCCAATAAATACTTATCTACCATAATAGGAACCTCCTATTATCATAATCATCATCATCAGGTCTTTTTAAGGGTTCCGTACAAAAAAAGAAAATACGGAACCCTTATAGGATCACTCGTGCGTCTGTCTGTCCGTCCGTCTGTCACAGCAAATTTGATCCGAATCTACTGGACCGAATCAGGTGAAATTTGGTAGGATCATGTAATCTTATGACTCAAATACACACGTGCAAAGTAAATAAATATTTTTTTAAAATAAAGGTCATTTTTGGGGGACAAAATAAGAAATGAAAAAAAAAACAGTTTTGCAAACCTTACTGTATCATATATTAAATGAAAGGGCTCGTTATGAGGATCTTAAATATTGTTTTTCTATAATTCTAAAATAAATAGTTTTGATTTTATTCATGAAAGAAGACGAAAATTAACCATCCCCCTCCCTGATCTCCGAAACTACTAAGCCTAAAATTTTGAAATAATAAAAATATAGTTCTTTGTTCGTAGATTACAGGAAAACCTATAACAATTCAATCAATTGTACGGAACCCTTTTCACGCGAGTTTAACTCGCACTTGGCCGGTTTTTATTTAGTCTCCACTGCAGGAGCATGACCCTCTCTGTACTACCAGAGCCATACTTGGCCACAGCAACCAGAGAATTTAGCCTTACTCTCTCAATGCTGGCCAGAGGTGTTGGAGAGGTCTTATTGATGATTATAAGCTTTGTTTAGCTTGTGTTTCCTAAGTCACCACCTACTAGAACGAGTATTTACTGTTAGAAATACAATTATTGAAAATCCACTTTAAAAAAAAATGTACCGACCAGCTGATCTTCACATGCAAATCATGACAGCAGATCTAGAGAAATGGCGCGCATATGAATCATGTAAATATGCGATGAGGTTAGCAACCCATCATTATTTTATTAGCCTTTTCCACCTACATCCTGACCCCAGAGTACGCTAAACTTGGCCTGTAAGTCTTACGGTCTTTTAGGTACTGTTTACCCAGTGTATCTATTTTTATGTGTGGTGATGGTCACACAGATATGAATGCAGTTGTTATACCAGTCGTTAACATACTCATATGTTTAGTGCAATCATAAAAATGTATTGTTGGTTTTTCCAAGAGTTTATCACTTCTCATGTAACCAATTTGTTACTTTGTTGTATTTACTTGATTTTTAAACAATATTGCTGTCTGCGCTATTCAAATATTGTGAAAGTTTATTATAATTTAAGAAGTTGTAAGTCTAGAGCTCACAAAATTGTGTTTTTGAAAAAATATTGTAACTAAACTAATACAAATTATTTTGCGAAATTTTTTACGTTGGAATCATTCTGCAGACACACACAATATCCAAAACACGATTGAGCATTTTCGGCTCGATAAAAAAATAACAAATATACTTCTAAATTTACCTAAATTTACCTTTTAAAAAGACCTAATCTATATCTATATCTATACTAATATTATAAAGAGGAAAGATTTGTACCTATTTTTGTGTGTTTGTATGTTTGTAATGAATAGGCTCAAAAAGTACTGGGCCGATTTAAAAAATTCTTTCACCGTTGGAAAGCTACACTATTCCCGAGTGACATAGGCTATGTGTGTACCACGGGCGAAGCCGGGGTGGACTGCTAGTTATTTTATACAAATATTGTATAAAGCTGATTATTGTTAATTGCCATAATAAGACCTCTACATATATAATAATAATAAGTAATAAAACTCAATATCCATAATTTTATGCACATAAACTTCAGAATTATGCTCACAAACCATATTAATATTGTTCGTCAAAGTTTCTTTATTAAAAAAAAAGAGAATACGAACGTCCAAGCCTGTAACGAACACTCAGACGTCTGTTTACACTATGGGTTTTTTGAATTGCATCTACCTCTATATTTTATACATTATACGAAACTAGTGGCCGGCCTCGGCTAAGCTCGATCCAGTATAAGTACAAAAACCTTCTGGAGAAAATGCTTTACATGACAGTGATAACAAATTATAAGTAGTGGACACCCAGCGTCCCGGACGGACGAATAAACGCGGAAAGCTACTTTATTGATGCATCACGCAGAACACAAGCTTATTAATTACCACATGAACTGGTTTACGAAGTCTATAATTTGATTTCTACTGAATAGTTTATAATCGGCATGATACGAGTAATAGGTAAACATTTTAAACACCTATTATTATCTTTAATTCCGAATAAAATTTGTAAGTACATTGTATTATAAACTGTTTAAAAAAAATTCTAAAATTCAAGAAAGTTTTTTTTTGTTATTTTGGATTGCCTACAGAGTTATCTATGCTGTATGTATGCACCTATACTGACAATGAGTTGAAGAGAATCGAAGCTATGTCATCTTAGAGCCAAACCACACGGCGCGGTGCGGCTCCGGTGCGGCGCCTGAGCGTTACCGCTGCGGTTTTCTACATACAAAAATGTATTCTAGCCACACGGCGCCGTACGGTGCGTGCGCTCTGGTGCCGCACCGCACGCGCATCGGAATCGAGACGAGGAGGGGAGGGGTGTAAGCAGAGTCGCACCGGAGTGGCACCGCACTTGTTTGTTTGCGTGGCATAGGGAAGAACGCATGCATTACGATCACGTCACTTATACCAATGAAAATGAGTACCAGCGAGGAAAGTATTGACATGGACTACCTTTTTTCTTTAATTCAAGAACGGGAAGTACTGTGGGACAAGCCAATAGTATTTTAGTTGCCGCCGTTACAGCGTTGCGGCGCCGCACTGCCCGTGTGGTTGCCATTGCGGCGAAATGGCTTGCGGTGCGGCGCCGGACCGCGCCGTGTGGTTTGGCTCTTAGTGTGTTCTATTGTGATTTCATCTTATTTTTGATTGTGCTGATTAGGCCCAGCGTTTTAGCGTTTTTCCTTTATCGTCCTTGCTGTCGTCAAACACCATTTTTAGGGTTCCATACCCAAAGGATTACTACTATTTTACTGAGACTTCGCTATCTGTCCGTCTGTCCGTCCGTATGTCTCTTGAACCGTAATAGCTAAGCACTTGACATTTTCACCGATTATGTACATGTCTACTTATGATTAGGTATATGTACTGTGGCCGCTATAATAATAAAACTAAAATAAAATTAAAGTGGTCGTCATACAAGAACGTGTTTTTTTTTCAGAGGCGACATGGCTAGGATTTTAGAATTGTTTACGAGTACTAGAGGTATTCTAGGTATTTATTCTGTGTCAATGCTAACTGATATAAATGAAATATAGGTAATCTCCTCATATTAGGGTCAAGAAGGTCAATTTATTAGCAGTGTCGATGATGAAGCGATAATGCGGTACGATAACGTGCTAACGAGAATAAAGTCGGCAGTACCGTCGCGTGAGAAAGTTTTAGTAATCCGCTAGATAACAACAAGTCAAATGAGACACTTTTTTCTAAACGACAAAACAAACATATTCTATAGGATTTGTATAAAAATCACCATTGTGACGTCATAGTTTTTTGGAGTCAAATATTAATTTTGCTTTGCCAATTTCTTCTTGAAAGTTCGAGCAGAATGTCTTCTTCTTCTTTAGTATAAGAGTTTGCTCTTGTCAGTAGAGTTAAGAGAAAATGCCTCCATTGTTATTTACGATAAAATAAATAAAGCTTTTTATAAGAAATAAAAAAATAGATATCTTCAATTAGACAAATAAAAACATAAAATAATAGTTAATTTTTTTTTAATTAAGCTACTATCTATTATTTATTAGAAAACAACAAAAAAGCTTTCAAAATCGAATAAGATAAAATAACAGATTTCTTAGCTCAAATCAAAACACCAGTGACATGTTATTTAAAAAAATAGGAACAAGGTGTCTAAATGGATTAACATTAAGGCGAAATACGAATAGACTCTGAGGGGATGAGATGCGGGGCTATTCGCAAAACACCCCGCATGCTTTTAGAGGTGGGTTACACGATCATTCTGGCATCAGTCAAGTCCATCAGTCTGGAATCACGTGACTGACGCCAGAATTTTGGATGTTTTTCACGGTTACACGGTCAATCCAGAATGACAGCAACTGATAAAAAGTACATGTGCGGCAAAGAGCTATATTGAACCTTAGTAAATGAAGTAAAGTAACTAAAGTACGGTGACTGACGTGAGAATGATACGAGCGGGTTACGCGGTCAGTCTCCCATCAGTATTTCATCATTCAAAACAGTTTTAATTTTCATCAGTTCGAACCATCAGTCTGTCATTCAGCGGGTTACACGATCAGTCTCCGATCATTCTGACCAAACTGATGGACTGGAATGATGCCAGAATGACCGTGTAACCTTGCTCTTACATATTTCGTTTGACTGTGAAGCGAGGCGGGGAATGAACGCGAAATAGATTTTATCGGTTATTATGAATTATTTTAATAAAAAAATTTTGGAATCGAAAATGAAAAAGGCGGGGGGGGGGGCACCTTCGGAATCACAATACCTACTAATTTTTTTGAGTAAAAATATTTTTTCCTCAATTTATATTCTTAGAGTTTTGAAAAAAATTTCAGATATCATATCTTAACATTTTGTTGGTATATTGATGTATTTTAAAATTTTAAGAAGGCGGCACCTTGTAATATATCCGAACAAACCTACAAAAAATGTTTTAACGCTTAGAATCACTGCAGGTCAAAGTTCTAGTGAACAGAAATACATGAAGTTTTGACCGTTCTTTTCGTATTCCGCCAAAATAAATTAAATTCTTTATACTTTACCGCGCGGCTGTACCCCACTTACGGCCGATTGTAAACAGCTTTTAAAAACTCCGTTGTCCCTTCTTTATCTTTGCAGCAGGTAGATACTAATTACACCTTATTATTTAATACAATGTTATTACCTAGTACACGCCAGTACGCCATATAAACGGGCGGGAGCCTGATAAACATTGTAAATGTACTCAAATGAAAATTAACCAGTTTAACGTTTTGTTTCGTTCGGAATATTTCGACACAAAGAGCGTTTAACTTTTTATTACTCTGAATGTACCTACTTAGTGCGGTATCATTATTCATGGATTTTAATTATACAAGGATGCAACTGACGTCTGTCATAATTATAATTTTGTTTGCTATTATTATGTTATTCCAAAAATCTGCTATTGTAATGGTACTATTAATTTATCTTTATTGAAATTTCTGCCGCAATGATATTGTTTATTATTTAATTGTTGGGTACTGAATGAAATGCTTGATTGCAATCGTTAAATATTGTTTATTGTGGATTACTTACCTTTGCATTCTAAGGGATTTTATTCTTTTTAGGTTAATGAAGTAATCCCTATAACTATAATTTAAAACCTCCAACCGTAGTTCAACCGCAATACTTCACATTTTGCAATGATGGTTATTAAAAGTGCTAATGATATCTGTCTTTTAACACTTTTAAAGCAGATGGATTGATAGTTTGATATTATTATATTTTAATTACGATGTCTTATGTTTTACATATAAAATAATTTCCCTGTTTTTAATGTAGCTAAAGCCACATCTCCGTCAAAAACAAGTAGGTACCTATTTCTCCACTTGCGCACACGATTTTGAGGATGGACCCGATACTAAATTTATACACAAACAACAAATATAAAAAATAGCCATTATCCTACTTGTTAAATTATGTTTGATTTTTTTTATAAATACCTTAAAATATAATTGCAATATACATAATTTGCTTCGATTAAAATATGTTATATGCTAATTTGACATATGTAATTGTTTTAGTAAAAAAGACTGGTTGACCACCAAGCAAGTCAGCCTGACACCATCCATTTATTTATAGCTGCCTTTCCTTATAAAACTACCTGGATGATAAATTGTTTATTATTACATTGTCAATAACACACATTCGATGGCGATATTACATTATACGATAAATCTTCTTACCTATGCTAAGCGTACCCACTCAGGTATCGAAGTCGGAATTCGTATTGTACAAATACAATATTTTAGCAACTTACCGTACTCGAAACAGCAATAAGTAAATGCTCCAGAAATAAGTGATATTTTTATTTTACTATTTAATATTACTTGTGAGATTAGCAAGAAATCGTTTTACATTCGTCGTTAAATAAATAGAACGGAAAGATAAATAAAGTTTAATGTCTAGTTTGCGAATAAAACAGTCCGTAATAATTCCTATTATACTCGTAAAATGTTATCCGTTGTACAGAAGCTGGCCGTAATAGCGGGTGCTCCATTATACCTCGCCTCGGGCTCTCAGGAGCGGTCAAACCGTCAGAGACAATCTGACGTTTTTTATTTGGAAATATTTTCCTAACTAATTAAAAGCGTCGAAATAAGAAGATAAAAACTTGCCTTCGTTATCGATGCCATCGAACCGCTTTTGTTTGCGGCCACCAAGGATGCGCTGGGCCGGTCTTAGTTCCACCAGTAATTAACTAAATCCAACCGAATCGAGCCGTACGTCGACACGTCCGAGCATAGACCACTAATCTGGTAGAGGCGCCATGTTTTGTCAATCAATGGTGTTAATAGCCTCGTCAATTTACAGAACAGACAAGCGTGAACTGATATGATCATCCATTTGTCAATATCGGATGACTTTAAGCCACTGATATAATATATCAGTTCAAAAAATTTTGTATTTGTAGCTTTCAAGATTCAAGAGTAGAATCCAAGATTATATATTATTAGGTATATATATATATGTAATTGATGTATATCATGCTTAATTATTAAAAGCTACAAATACAAAATTTTTTGAATGAATGTATATTTAAAATATGTAGTATTATTTAATTTTTTATATTACTGGAATTCATAATTTTATTTAATACATACTCAAACTAAACTAAAATCTAAATTAAAAAACTAAATTAAAACCTAAATTAAAAAATAAAACTGTGTTTAAAAATCTAAAAGTTGATCATGTGGCATGGTGCCAAGAACACTGGCTGCATTCCCGCGCTGAATGGCTATTGCAATTCTCTGCGCGAGATATGAGCCAGCCCTCGACGGTAGATATGAGTCACCAGTGGCGTCGACGAGTTGAGAAGTATTTTTTTTAATAATTTTTTTTGTGCTTGGACCCCACGGACCAAAAGTTTCGACGCCAAGCGGAACAAAAATATATTCATTAGATGTAGTATTGGTAGGTAAAAGATTTTATGGAGAACTTTAATAGCGGTAAAGAAGTAATTTGAGAACAAAATTAATACAGTTTTTTTTATTTTATTTATGAGCTTGCTTTTTGGTAGAGTAAGGTGGAGATGCCTCTATTATATACCTGCATACAAATAAAGTATTTATGTGGTATTTATTACCAAGGTATCTATTATCTAGGTATTTATATATGTACTTGAGCGTAACCTAATCAAGTTACGCTCAAATACATGTAGATACTTATAAGTACCTAGATAAATTTAAAATGTACCTACCATAAAGTAATACAGTAGCAGCCATAAACATGTTGTAATGTCTAATAACTTTGATAATTCACACGCAACACGTTTAAAAATATGGACTATAAATGACTTGACTTTATTAATGGCACCCAATAGTATAAAGAAGTCAAGGAAAACTGATATCGGTAAGAGAGAAAAAACTATTTACGTGTTCCCATTAAAACGTTGTAGCTGACCTTTTCAAGTGTAACTAGGTATAAAAAGGCTTAAAGTATTTGTCGTGTAGTTCTCGGCAGAGTAGAACAGGACCACTCCAAGTCTTCCCGTGGATGTCGTAAATTGCAACTTAGGAAATAATAACAAAGCTTCTATAAATCAATGAGACCTCTCCAACCCGTCTAACTAGCGTGGAGAGTGTAAGCCAAATCCTCTGGCCGCTCTAGCCAAGTATGGCTCTGGTGGTACAGAGAGGGCCGTGCTCCTGCAGTGGAGACTAAAAAGGATCTGTTGATGATGATGATGAGGAGTTGTCTACGTCTAAACAATAAGTTGTCTGTGTTCCAACACTGTGTGGATTTATTTTCCGCAAAATTTATATTTTAGTTAGTACGAAATTGCGCTTTTGTTTTCTGTGTACACTAGATACTTGAGGAATTTTTAATGACATTAATTAGTCTTTACAATCAGTCGGTAGCCCGCGGCGCGCCGAATTCGCATTCAAATCCGTTTGAATTTGGAAATTGTTTCCATTTCGATCCTTGTTTCGATTCCGCCGCAGGGTACGAAGTAGCCTCTATAGACCTTTGTTTTAGATAATGATTTGATGTGAAAATGATACAAATTATTGGTAAATTATGAAGGTAATAAAAATTGTTTTAGTATTATTATTAGCATATTTATAATGATGTAAGTAAACTTGAGTTCTATGAAATAGTAAATTACAACTTTATGCAAAATGTCACCGGTTGTAATGGCTCGGTTGCGCGATTCATTCGATTAAGTCGAATGAAAAGTAGATTGTTAAAAAGTCATTATCCATTAAAACAAATATTACAAATAATTACGATATGTCTGACCTTTTTGTGCACGGCTTTTTATTACAGTAGCACCTGCATTGTTTCAAATAAGCACTGAGTAAATAAGCATGTTATTATCCAGGATCTGATGTCAAGAAGTGGCGCTATATATGCCAAAAGAATATTTTATATCTATGATACTTGCGTCTACTTACAAAACATCCGTTATTATCACTCACATGTACCTAAACAATTTTTGATATTTCCTTAAAGTCGTGCCATATATATGTATATTCATACAACGTGCAAGGGACATACTAGGTATACATAGGTTTTTTTTTAGCTATTTAGGTCCCATAGTTGGATAAAAGCCGCTTTCGATAAATAATGAAGGGAAACAGCCGAAGATAGAAGTAATTGGAAACAAAAAGGGGAGGCTTTTGTCCAACTGACGTATAATGAAATTAAAATAACAGTCAAAAAACCTAAAACATTCTGCATTCCCATACGAGTAAAAATCGCTCGGGCGGCTGCACACTTTTGTATGGAAATGCCGATTTTTTTTTGTTTTTTGGCTGTTATTTTCATTTCTTACACTATAATGATCTAGTATAGACCGTGGTTCGATTCATTACGAGTATGTCTCTTCCACGTTGTATATACTCAATCAACATGTAACTGATCGCTTTGTGTTCATGGAAAATATATGATTCCTGCAAAATATTACTGTGGCTTTATTTATCAACGCAATAAAACCAAAAAAAATATTGTTAGAATGTTTTACCTGTCATGTTCTACTTGTCTGTGCGTTTGTGTGCGCTAGTTTCAGAAATGTCATAACCGATTAGGGTGCAGTTTTTACGTATATATTGTGGTAGGCTCTACCTTTGTATTATTTCAATCAGTTCATAAATAAAGTTTTATCAATTTATAGAATCACGTTTGTTCGATAAAGATGCTATAAAGTCCATAATGGCGAAGAGGTGGGCAACAGCTAGTTTTTAAAATAAAAGTGAGTCTTGTTAAAAATTGTATACTCTTGTGGGACCTAGACCTGTCCCCGCGCTCTAGGCGAGTTTCCTCATAGAAGATAGTAGAAGAGGTAGATATAGAGTCTAGACAACAACACAGATTATTATAATGTATTATCTGAAACTGACAGTTACTTATGAGTATGGACTATATTTATAGAATAATATTTAATAAGGTACAACAGATAGAGAGAAGTGAGCGATCAGCTTCAGAAATGATGGTGGAATGAGTGAAAAGGGATCAGTCAATGATTTGAAAATGGAATGAAAGGGAATTTGAAATGAAATGAAGAATGAAAAACTGACAGGATTAGATAAAGAAAGGAGTTTTGCACATGATGCATGCAGCATAGTTACACTCTGCTTTTTAATGTTAATATCGAAGCATAGGCAAAGTGAACCAGCTGAGCCACAGCTTGATGAGGTCAAAAAGACGGACAATTCTTATCCTGCCTAAACCTGGGCATGTATTTAGTGATGAGGTGGTAACTTATCTCTAATAGCTTTTTTTTCCACCTTTAGGCTAACCATCTTGTCAAACGTTAGTTTAATCTTTCTTTGTTATAAATTACAAAATATTTATTGGCACTCAAAAAAGTCACAACACAAACTTACTACGATACTCAAGAGTTCAATTGTTAAAGCTTCGGTATATCTGTCTAGTCTAGTGATAATACTAGTTTTTTTTTTAATTTCTCTCTAATACATAAAATCGTATTTGTTTCCTGTCGTTTTAGATGAATTGCACCGACCGTGGTCTCAACATGACTCATCTTAATTATCGCCTTAATTCCCATTTATAAAAAAAATGTAACGCGATAGATTAAAAAGCATTTTTTTATTACTCGTATTGATAATAGAAGAATGGAGAATGTTCAACAATTTTTAATTTAAGCTAAATGTATTCTCTGTCAAAAACAAAAAATGTACATGTGAAAGAATTATTTTGATACGTTAATTAATTCCCAAGTTATAGAATTTAAAGTGACCGCGTTACCATTGGCCCGCGCTCGCGCAGCGTGACGTCATTTTCCAACAATCGCTCAGTCCGTTCGCGCTCTTCCGTACCGCTGCCTTACGTTTCCCTAAAAATCATTAGATATGTCCAATCCTAAATAAATAATCCCAATAAATATATAAGGACAAATTACACTGATTGAGCTAGCCCCAAAGTAAGCTTTTAGGGTTCCGTACCCAAAGGGTGCAAACGGGACCCTATTAATGAGACTCCGCTGTCTGTCCGTCTGTCGGTCCGTCTGTCACACTTGAAATTTTTTACCAATTATGTATTACAGTAGCCGCTATAACAACAAATACTAAAAATAAAAAAAAAAGTTAAAAATTAGAAGGGTCGTCATACAAAAAACGTGATTTTTCTGCGTTTTTAACTAGATCTTTATAATGGCATTAAGTAATTATTTGAAATTTTCACAGATTATTTAATACTATGGCCGCTATAACAACAAATACTAAGAATAAGATAAAGTTAAAAATGAAAGGGGGTCGTCATACAAGAAACGTGTGTTTTCAGCGTTTTAAAATAAACAATACGGAGGTACGAAACCCTTCATGTACGAGTCCGACTCGCACTTGCCCGTTTATTTAAACTTGTATCATACCGATATATATGTCGCAGTTGAATGGTATAATCCGCTAATTCACTAAACCTCTAGCTGTTTGGCGTTACAGCTCGGTTTCGTAAAACAGCTTAAATAACTAACACCTCATACGCAGAATGGCATAAACGATTTGAATTTATCAATACCGCGGCGCAAGACTTACGATTGTAGATTTAGTTCGGAATTCTTCACAGCGTTCCGAGAGCAAGCTGTTATCATCGAGAGATATCGGAAACATCGTTTATGATTTTGGACTGCAAATGGTTATGAAAAATAAAGCAAATCTTCAGCTTGGTTCCCATATAGTTATTTCGACGTCCGCCTTTCGGCAAGATGGAGAATTTTCGTGAATCAAATGAAGGCCGACAGAAACCGCTACGCCGCCATTGCGATTATGTCGCGTTAACAAACTTTTCTGTATCCACTTGCATCGAACTTTGTATCATTCTTTATTGGTATTCTATGATGTTGGAGACTAGATTACATAGTAAGAAGTTGAATTGAGGTTTTATTTTAATGCCCCGTAAATTTGTTTGTTTATTAAATGCCTGCAAATAACATATTCAGCGGTCTAAACGTGGTTAGCTGGTTTTTTAAACGTGACGCATTGACAATCCAGCTGAACAATATTCAGCTGCTTAACAAAACTGAGCTGTAATGCCAAACACCTAGAGGTTTAGTGAATTAGCGGTTTATACCATCCAACTGCGACATATACATGAAATAAACTGGTCAAGTGGATTCACATAGGTTTTCCTAAAATCTATAGATAAAGAACTTATCTGTATATTTTCATTTTTCAAAATATAAGGATCCGTTGCGTAGTTTCGGGGAAAAGGCTGGTCAATTTTCGGCTATTTTCTTAAATAATGTCACACGATATAGTATACAAACCTTTTTTTAATGTCTAATGTATCTATCAGTCTAATGTCTTATGTATCTATCTGTCTAATGTCTTATGTATCTATCTGTCTAATGTCTTATGTATCTATCTGTCTTATGTCTAATGTATCTATCTGTCTAATGTCTTATGTATCTATCTGTCTAATGTCTTATGTATCTATCTGTCTAATGTCTTATGTATCTATCTGTCTAATATCTAATGTATCTATCTGTCTAATGTCTTATATATCTATCTGTCTAATGTCTAATGTATCTATCTGTCTAATGTCTTATGTATCTATCTGTCTAATGTCTAATGTATCTATCTGTCTAATGTCTAATGTATCTATCTGTCTAATGTCTAATGTATCTATCGGTCTAATGTTTAATGTATCTATCTGTCTAATGTTTAATGTATCTATCTGTCTAATGTCTAATGTATCTGTTTGTCTCATGTCTATTGTCTAATGTATCTATCTTTATAATGTCTATTGTATCTATCGGTCTAATGTCTAATGTATTTATCTGTCTAATGTATAATGTATCTATCTGTCTAATGTCTAATGTATCTATCTGTCTAATGTCTAATGTATCTATCTGTCTAATGTCTAATGTAATCACACCGATTGAGCTAGCCTCAATTTAAATTTAAACATGTATTATCCCATACTAACTAAACGTCAGTCGAACGTTTGTATTACCCGATATAAAAAGTTTTTTAAAAAGGGTTTACCACACTACAATGTATGGCACCATAATGTGCACTCTTACCCCACATATACATTGGTATCCTGTCCATATTATTTATAATATAAAATGCTTGTTATACAAATGTATGTTTACAAAAGTAGGTATACATAATGTATGAATTTGAAGATCGCGTACCTATTAAATGCTACTTATAACTATTGTTGTACAAGTCGTGTAGTAATTTGTGTAAGCATTGTTTATTTTGTATAATGTATGTAAATCTAATAAAAGTTTATTGTCGCAATACTAAGTCGCATCGCGAACTATGTAACTTTTTCTTGTTGCAACTTTTTACTATTGCAAATTATAAGATGTCTAGTAACTTAGGTTTATTAGTTTTATAAAATTCGTTGAGAATGTTATGTTACTAACAAAAGTGATCACACGTAATAATAAGTCAGATGTTTGTTTTGTATTACATGTTTGTTTGTGGCCAATACTGGTGAAAAACCTAATTGAGCTTGACGGCTGTTATCTAATGATGACATTCGGGACCAACAGCTTTTAAAGCGCCTTCTAAAGCCCGAGATTTGAGATATTTTTGCCACTTGTTTGACCAATCTAAGTAAAGTGTTGCTACCAGAACTTATAATTCACTCCGGTTTGAACAAGGTATATGAAAGGGTTAGTCGAAGCATATTCATTTCAGTCAAGGGCCGACTTGTCAGTTAACGTAGTAGTCAACAAATTACTTATTATTATTTTTAGTTGTGGTAGAGCCACGCTACCGGCAAAACTCTGTTTTGCATGAATGCATGAAGTGATCACTTACCATCAGGTGACCCGCTTGCTCGTTTGCCGTCTTATAACATATAAAAAAAAACCGTAGGTTTATTATATTTTAGGTTTATTATATTGTGAACTCTACATTTTTTGAGGTATGCCACTTAGGGCACCCGTCCGAATAGCACCTGGCCTATTCCACAAAGAAGAGTACCTTATATTCGCAGGTGCTCTTCGTGGACCTAAATTTATTTTCACATTTATCACATTTTTGTCCACGAAGAGCACCTATGATTTAGC
Organism: Acrobasis repandana; assembly: GCA_963576875.1. Lineage (NCBI taxonomy): Eukaryota > Metazoa > Arthropoda > Insecta > Lepidoptera > Pyralidae > Acrobasis > Acrobasis repandana. The sequence goes on from OY756214.1 coordinate 11,662,376, forward strand.
AGCTAGTGCTTGGGATTAATATTTTTTATTACGAATAAAAGATCGATACAAAATCACCTACAACGTTTTTTAATTACGCCATATGCGTATTTTGTACATACAAAATCTGTGTAGCTAGACGATGCGACATTAGAAAATAAAATAATAACAAAATAATTTGTACAATTATATTTATCTTACCCAATATTAACACCACCTTTTATGATATAATATCACAACTAGTCTTTACATATCACATTTATTGCAGAATCAACCTTACACAATAATAACAACAAATTTCGTAAGTCAAAATACGCATATGGCGTAATTAATAAACGTTCTAGTGATTTAGTATCGATATCTTTTATTCATAATAAAAAATACAAATCCCAGCACTAGCTGCTAAATCATACGTGCTCTTCGTGGACAAAACTGTAAAAATAAATTTGAGTCCACGAAGAGCACCTGCGAGCGAATATAAGGTGCTCTTCGTGGAATAGCCCAGGTGCTATTCGGACGGGTGCCGTAAGTGGTATACCTCCATTTTTTTAAATAAGAGCTAGTAAACCAAAGCAAGTAAAATGTATAGTCGTTGCAAATTTCTTTGACATATTTGTATCATCATAATCTTATCAGCTGTAAGAAGTCCACAACTGGACGACGATGTGACGATGGATACGAGTGGGTCGGTAGATTTCCGAAACAACCGACAGTCAGCGGCATTCATCCAACATTTTCTTGCGATCTTGCTCAAGAGATCTGAAAACGATGACGCACTTACCAGTACGAAGTCGCCATAACCTTTCTACAGTAACGCTTAACAGTTCGTTTTTTACGTAGGTGTAACATGCATTATACATCTAAAAAAATATATTAAAACTATTTTAAGGGTGACTTCAGTCCATGATAGTCAGCCACTTTTTCCAAGGATCATACATATATCGAAATATATTAAAAAAAATTTTTGACCTCCCATACAAGTTGACCGATCAGCTTATCCAATCGTTTGGAAAGAAATATTTTTTTTTCATATTTTGATATGGCAAATGAAATATATTTTTTTTAACATAATTATTGTGTTCCTTGGGGAAAGTTGTTCAGTATCACGGACTGAATCCAATTTAAAAAAGTTTCAGTATGTTTTGTTAGACATTATAATTATTTACTATCGAGCTTGTTGTTTAACTGTATCCCGTCGTCTAGGACAGCGTGGGAACTCGTTTTTAATGACTTCAGGTGCTATGCTACCCGCATGACAGATGAGACGTGAATTTTGATGGGAACGGAATTGCTAATAGGAAAACGCGTGCATAACATTTACAAAAACAATGACAAGAGACATAACTACTTATGTAATAAAACCCTTCAGGCGAGTATGTAATATATCTTAACGAGTTAGTTTCTGTCAGCAGTGTTTATTCATGAACGTTAATTTAGTTCATTCAAGTTATTTCTACCTGTTTTCTTTTAAATCATCATCATCATCAGGTCTTTTTTAGTCTCCACTGCATGAGCACGACCCTCTCTGTACTGCGAGTACCACAGACGTATTTGGCCTACACTCTCCACGCTGGTCAGATGGGTTGGAGAGGTCTCATTGATGTTTATAAGCTTTGTTCAGCTTGCTTTCTTTTAAATAATATGAGTAAAAATTAAAACTATAAGCGCTGGTTCATACTGGATTGGTAGCGGCCAGCAGCACATTTTCACTGTCAACCCATAAGTATTTACATTTATTTTTATCTGCAAAGTAGATAGTATAGCTTGAAATAGATTTGGTCACTTTATGGAATCGCATTTCAGTATGAATCGTATCAGGGTCTCGTTGTACAGTAAAAATAGCTCAATTGCCTACCCCTAGTTTGTGACTAAATACCATTAGAGTATGTGATATTAATAATGCTTGTCTGGCAGGAAAAAAACATAGAATGTACCACCAGTGAAAACAACCCGGCCATCACTATTTTGATGCCTTCTTCCACCTTTACGCCCACCATCACGCTAAAAGCGTTCTTTGGGCTTTGCGGCCCTGGGCTCTGCCTGTTTAGAGCCGCAAGACCCAAAATACTCTGTCGACTAGCCCATAAAGACGTGATAGTATATTATGCATGTATGATACTAAAAATACTCAAGCCAATCCCACATCCGACAGGCACCAAATATTGTCCCCAAAAACTAGTTCTACCCTGGGCTGTTTTTACAAAAATCCTTCTTTATCACTATTTCGATTTTATCGTGATATATATCTAGATAATTAAGTGGTGTGACAAAAAATCGAAGCCCAATATGTTTTCGGGCCGTCGACTCTCTCATACAGCTAGATGGTAATGAATGAACTGAGATAAGAGAAGGGACAAAGGACAGGTTTCTGAATGAATCCGAGTCTGTGGGTGTGTGACTCTTGCTTGTTTTGTACGCACGTGTGGATCGTTTTTAATGTTATTGGCTTTTAAGTATTGACTTACATTTTATCTATATTACCTGTATGTTTCTTTACTTTCGAGTGTTTTAGTGGTCTGTACTGCGGATTTTCAAAGCATCGGATATATCGTCTGATAAGTGATAACAGATTTACATCCCTTCTGAAAAACAGTGGACCCCAAAATAAAAGCAGAATCCAAAGGTTCTTTATTTATCGTCTAACGAAATATACTGAAACTATTTTAATGGTAGATTAGGTAAAGAATAGTTAAGTCTATAATACTTAACAACTTTCCCCAAAGAACATATACCTTAACTCGGATCAGCTGATCATCCAACTGGTATGAGAGACCAATAATTTTATTTTTTCATATTTTGATATAAATTAAATGTTTAGTATCGTGGACTAAATTCAGTCATAAAATAGTTTTGACTATATTTTGTTAGACCCAGTAGGTATACTCGTATATGATTTTTTCTTTGAATTATTTATTAACACTGGAAATAGACATTACAAAAAACATCCTACCTCGACATGTTTCTCCTTCTACTTTTATAAAAAATGCATTTAAAACCAAAAAATTGTTGACGTTTAAGCCATTTTTGCCTCTAGATTTTACTTCAACTACCGCAGTAATCATATAACAATCAATACCATTAACTAGCTCACAAAAAGCAGAACAAAATCTGTTGGCTTGCGATAAATTGTAATTAGCTGGTAATTACTAGAATCCAGTGGAATGGATGCCTATAGCATATCGTTTAACATTGTAAAGGCTAATTAGTCCTGCTATGTCCAATCTACATCTTAAATGCAGTCTCGAGAACTGGGTTTCATAAAATCGAACGATTTAGTACCGGGTTTTGTAAACTATTTTGAATACATTTACTTATTAGTATTTCTCAAATATATATTTTTTTGACTAGAATATCAGAGTACCTATTACCTAATAAGTGTTTAAATTGCTTACTCATCTGCAATGCATTCTCAAAAAGTAATATAATAATAATAAATAATCTTTATTTGCCAAAAATCTTAAACAACAAAAAATATTACAACGTTGTTGTATAATGTTTTGTTGTACTAACACTTGTATTATATATTCTAAGACTAACACGTACATATTTTTATAAAGGTACAAAAATAAATCGTAGTAGGTAGGTAATAAAGGCGCCCAGTCCATGGTGTGTGTCCATCCAAAAGTGTTTCATAAAATGGACCAAATTTAGTTTGAACTGCGTTCTGTAAAAAGTTTCATGATTTAGTAGTATTTGTACGTACTCGTAGTATATTATTACTCTGTGGTAGTATTTCTGAATCTATCTTGTTAACAGATTCGACATTTTACTTTTTTATAATCGTGTGAATTATTTTTTATTTATAATAATAACCGCCTATTTGTAATTAACACCAACTAAGGATATTTTTATTAATAGGGATGTGTATTGGGTAAGAAATAACTTATTGTACTGATAAAGAAATTAAAAGTCCCAAATGATCACATCTATTTTAAACGTGACTAGATTTATTATTGCTAAAAAGCTGATATTAAGAGCGTTATTTGACTACAAGAAACTATGACGTCATAGGCCGGTATTTCATACAAATCTCATAGAAAATGTTATTTTTGACGTCAAGAAAAAAGTATATGATTTGACTGACAGCTGCTTCTCTTCCCGCGCAGATCGTAGAAGCCGATTAAGGGATTGTGCATAAATGCGAATCATATCAATATCCGATGCGGTTAGCAGCACATCACTATTTTGATTCATTTTTCTACCCGTCCACCACCACGCTAAAAGTGGCCTTTGGTTCTTGCGCAAGACCCGACATGCTCTGTCTGCCCCATTAGGGATAAAAACGTGATAGTGTATCTTTATCTGTGTAATGAGGAATTTAATAATAATTAAATATATCAAGCTTCACGCCTTTGGACATTAAATGCAGTAGGTTGCCATTTATTTATATCGTCGCTTCGTACGGTATGACGAATCTGAATTAATTTAGTATTTAAATTAATTTTGTGTTACCTCGCTCGTCACCGACTCTGGGTCTGGCTTCGCGTGGAAGACATGCATATTTAATATGCATCAACACATGCAATTTGGGTGACTGACACGAAATATAATTACTATAAAACACGTAGGTATGCATCTATTAAAAAAAAACTATATTTTTATTCCTAAATATAATAGTAAGCCTAAAATCACTTGTCAATTTCGGGGGATTGATTTGCTTTTTAGGCACAAAGGATAAAAACAATTTTAAATACAGAATGTTATTTATATCGTATGCAAAATAATGTTGGCAGTGCAAGAAACAGAAATACACGATATCTTTTATATCTTTATTCTTAAATAGTAAGCCTAAAATCACTTGTTAATCTCGGGGGATTAAAAAGTAATTTGCTTTTTAGGCACAAAGGATGAAAACAATTTTGAAAACAGAACAAGAATGGTATCCGTATTGAATCCAAAAAAAGAGATTTAGGACCACGCGTAACGAAATAGTTGTATGACGTTTGTGTCATTAAACTATTCTAAAGAGTGGAAAATGTAAAAGAAATGGTACTCCTCGTAAAATGTATTCTTAATATTTCTGCAGTGAAAAACGACACCAATTAGGGTCAATTTATACTAGCGCAGAGACAAAGCGCATCGAAGCGTCAATTTAAAAACTTAACATAGCAAATTCAACCCTATTTCTACAAGCAATGCACATTTTTCTTCTGAGATGAAAAAGGAGACGCGCGCATTTGTCGGAATTCGCGCGTCTATGCGCGACCATCGCTGACTTTTGCGCGCGCATTCGCGCAAATCTAAGCGCCTACTACGCGAACCAACGCGTCATCACTCGACAGTCGGAACATAAAAGCATGCGAATTCACGCGAGTACCAGCGCATTCAAGGCAAGTAACTGCCTGATAAACTCTGATTAAGAATATGTAGGACGTAGGTGTTTTACTTTTCCATATATTGTACATTTACTAATTCTTTTAAAGATGGCGATGAAAAGTAGAATGCTAATTACGGTGCTTGTACGGTAATATTTTTACTTTGGGAGATGTACGAGTACATGAATTATCATTATATCAGTCACAGAAAATCCACTGCAGGACTTTACCTCCACCAAGGATTTTTAAAACGACTTACCATTCGCTGATACTTGGTTGACTGGAAGAGATCCCTATATGGTATAAGTCCGCCATTGTACATATTTTTTGGTCTTTTATGGTTTATTTGTTTGTAAAATATTAAAACAACAACAACAACATATTGGAAGCGGCTCACATCTAGCGTTTTTATGCAACCTTTCTCAGGTCGTCCGACCACCTAGCAGGTGGGTGTCCTATGCTGCGCTTGACGGCACGTGGCCGCCATTTGAAAACTTTCCTGCCCCATCGGCCATCGGTTCTTCGCGCTATGCGCTCCGGCCACTGCAACTAGAATCATTCATTTCGCTCTGATTCAAAGTACCTAGCACCATCGCGTTAAAAATATTACCTTACCGCCTTGTAGCACAGTCTACAAATTAATAAGTTCTACGTGAAATAGGTAGGCGCGGAGTAAAGAAAAAAAATTTTTTTTCCGTTTGTTAATTATGATGCTTTTATATATTCTGTGTACGCACTTCTACCCCCTTGTGAGTAATTGTCCTATTACTTATTCGCCGGGCGACTGGAAGAGATTCCGTTAAGGGATAAGTCCGCCGTTGTCAATTTAGTCTACTCGTATATGTTGTTTTTGTCTATAATTATGTGTTTTTTTATTTTATTATTTATTTACAAAAACATTTTTTCATAGTACAATAAAGTTACAAACAAACAATTTACTAAGAATATATTTCCTAGCTTGATGTGGTGAGTCCCTTTACATAAGTTCTTGATATATATTAAGATGCTTTATAATTTTATGATGTGGTCCCTAAATAAAGAAATCAATCTAATTTATTAAATTATTATCGCTACAATTCTGGATCGCCATCTGTTAAAATATCAACTGTCAAGTAATCTCCAATTATAATTCAAGAAATAGACGCATTTGGTCGGACCGGGAATGTCTCAAGTAAGCCTCCTTAATATTATAATGTTATTCTAAACATAGAATATATTAGCGAAAGAGCAAGTTGTCGCCCGCCTGTAAGTTCTGAGGGATCCGGGGTGAGCTGTGTTCAACAGACTGCTTAAAACTTCCTTTGCCATGTGACGTTGTCTGAATAAATTGATTTATACGGTTTATTATATTATTTATACTAAGGAACCGCAAAGCTGTTCCGGTAAAACAAAGTCTCCTTCGAACCTACCGGAGAGATTTTTTTCTAGAATTTTACGGCGAAATTAAAAGGGGAAGATTTAGTTCGGCTGAAATAGTCAGACTTCATCTGATAGGTGCCATTTTTTAATTCAAAAAATTTTCTTTTGCGTGTGTAAGTGCCTAACACTGGTGCCAGATTTTTCAAGTTGCCTTAAGGCAACTGACGTAGCTTGATGGCTATATATTGAATTTATTCTTATTGATTAGTGGATCATAGGGCTAGAATAGGATCACTCTAATTCTTCCCGTGGATGTCGTAGAAGGTGACTTAGGAAACACAAGCTAAACAAAGCTTTTAAACATCAATGAGACCTGTCCAACCCTTCTGGCCAGCGTGGAAAGTGAAGGCCAAATCTTCTGGCTACTCTGGCCTAGTAAGGCTCTGGTAGTACAGAGAGGGTCGTGAAGACTAAAAAAGACCTGATGATGATGATTTATTTATTCATTTAATCATTTTTGCACATAAAAAGTGTAAAAATGGCGGACTTAACGTGCGACAGAGTTTGTAAACAAAATTGAAAAGTAATCTACATACATATCTTCCAGAATAAATCAAGAATATACATATTAATTTAAAATAAATATATACCAATACGATAACTAATATAGTTAAAATAAATATACAAAATATTTGTAAATAGTTTGGAAAATCCAAAAGTGCACGCCTCATAATCTCATTTTTCACAATTAAATTGATTTTGATTGTTCTATTGCTAACTTAAAACGAAGAAAAGTATGTGTCGGCTTTAACGCACGACTGGAGATTATTTTTAACTTTTATTTTTAACTTCCCGCTGAGAAAATTGAAAATTTTCAAAATTCGGGACGTTATTAGTTTCACCCCATTTTTGAAAAGTCGAGTTTTCATCAGATCTCGACGTTTAAGGCCGTACTTGAATTTTCCGGGGTCCAGTGCTGCCCCCATTTAAAGTAAATCATTTTAAAGAAAACGAAGACATTATTTAAAATTTTGCTACTACCAAATCCTAGATAACCCTTCAAAGTATTTTATGAACTACTGTTTACAGTTTAAAGTGAGAACGTTAAGCTTTACTACGCACATTTGCGAAAAACGGCCACTTTTGGCTAATGTGCGTAGTAAAGTTTAACGTTCTCATTATAAACTGTAAACAGTAGTTCATAAAATACTTTGAAGGGTTATCTAGGACTTGGTAGTAGCAAAATTTTAAATAATGTCTCCGTTTTCTTTGAAATGATTTATTTTAAATGGGGGCAGCACTGGACCCCGGAAAATTTAGGTACGGCCTTAAAGGTCTCAGGAATCTTCCCTGACCACTCACGAGCAAGTGTCATGCACCCTATCCGTATGTGTGTGTGGGTGTGTATGTGACCCGCTTATAACTCTTGAACAACTAAACCGATCGGAACCAAACAAGTAGCTTTCCAAAGAGTTCTATACAACTCAGATTTCCTGTGAATTTAAACCGATTCGGACCGGTAGATTTTGAGAAATCTCAAAAAAACTAAGCAAAAATAAGAAATAGTCGGAAAAGTAAAAAGAAAAAGAAAAAGCAAAAGGAAAGTTAAAAAATACTGTTATAACATATATAAAGGTAGTTTTTTGGTGGCTCCACCTAACTGAGAAACTATTCAAATTTAATAAGAAATCAGAATATATAAATAATAATAAAAAAATAAAATAAAAATAATGATACTAATAAAAAAGCAACACTAATAAAATTAAATAAATAAACAAAATAAATTAATAATAAAAGATAAGACAGAGACATTTTTTTAGTTCTAGTAATTATTGGTCCACTAATTTCTCCAAGACTTTTTTATTTATTTATTATTATTATTATTTTTTCGAATAAAAAATGATACGCGCCTTTTTTTCAACTCAGTACCATACCACGCAACCGTTGTAAATGGAGCTAAATTTTTCCTTGTTATTATCTACATATATACAACACAAACGAAATGTCACCTGTATTTTTATAATAATAATTACGATTAAACTAAATTGAATTAGACCGTGATCTTCGAAAGGACTTAGTTTTGGATGATACTGAAGCGTATAAAAAAAAATGGACTTGATCAGATAAGTTTTTCGGGAGTTATCGTGACCACGCCAGTTTCCATACATACAGACACACGGACGTCCACAAAATGATTTTATTAAACATTGTTTTTATTTATTTAAAAGGCAAAATTTCTTTTTGAAGGCAAACGTCTTTTAAAAGTGTCATAAGTGTTGAAACTAGTGTTTTTCCTTGACATTTATGTGTAAATATTAATGTACAAGTGCGATAGAAAATAAATAGAGACACATTTAGTTAAAAAAATCACTTGATTTTTGTAAGGCGAGAGTAGAGCACTACCTCATGCGCTTCGCTTATGAGGCGTGCAATATTATACATAAAAAAATAACATATATGTATACGGATAAAAAATACATAATAATATATGGATGACTACTAATTACTGCGCAGGATACCATGCGAAGATTTATTAGGGGATCTAAAATTTTAGTGACTTAGAAACTATCTCGTAATAAAGTCAGATTAGTAAATACTGTCGCAGTCTTAACATTTGTACCTACGAATGATAAGGCAAACCAAAACAATGCAAAGAGCTATTTCCCCGTAAAGAGAAAATGCATACAAAGTCAGTAATCTGCATACGTTAAGTTTAGCACAGTATATGTAAACTAGAGCAAACGGGGATAACGCGGACGCCTTGTTTGTTTGCGACACGCGCTACAACAGGCTTAATAACATCCCCCTACTACGTTGTGTTGTGAGATCAAAAGATACCGCTTTGGCTCAATTGATAGTTTGATCGAGTATTTCGTAATATATTGGATTTCGAATATCCATACCAGGTGTGAATATACGGCGACATACACTTAAAAGGGAGACTCGGTCCGTCAATTAAAACAAAGTATTCTCTTTTCCCGTGGCCCAAGGCTTCGTCACGCATGTCACAATAAGTTTTATAACTGATTTCAGTAAAAAGGACTTTTTTAATAAGTTAAAGAATATAAAATAAAATACTAAATAACACAACTATTTCTTATATTGTGTGATTTATTTGTTCAATTTTAAATTAAAATGACGGACAAAAGATTTTTGGCCAATCTCGAAACTTAGACGCTTTGCTCGCTTGGTCAAAAAAAATAATAATAATAGGAGACAACACACAAAAAAATAATTACAAAAAGAAAAAATAAAGACACGACACGGTTATGAATAATTTCACAAATAATCATACTTATTCTACAAGGACCCGGGGTTGTCAGGCATACATTAAAAACGAGTGTGGAGTGAATGCACTCCGGGAAAAAAGGGGATCCACTCAGCATTTGCCGTCGAATCCAGAGTCCGCGATGCTGATTCTCAGTACACCGACATTTTGGGGAAGGGATATTTTGAGGAAGAGACATTTTGGGAAACGGACATTATGGACCTGAACGCGTACAGGCACACCCTGTTTGTGACTCTCAGGCATGTGTGGCGGTACGATCTAGAGTAAAGATTTTTTTTTACTGGTGACCTAAACGAGTGTAACTGTTTGGATGAAATCAGTTCAGCCGTTTGCAAGATAATGTGTTACAGACGATAAAATACATACTACGACATAATAAAATAATAGGTTTGGTGATATTAAGTATTCGGTATATACATATCAGCCGCCATCATAGCCGGATCAGCTGATCGGTCAACTTGTATGGAAGGCAAAAATTATTTTTGATATTTCGATATAAGTTCCTTGTGGAAATTTGTTCAGTACCATGGACTGAAAATAGCTTCAGTATATTTTTAAAACGAAACCATCGCGATACTCGACTTCTTGACTTTTAACTCCCGGCCTATCCTTGTAAAAATATTTATAAGGATGTCATTACACTTAATGCTGGTATTTTCAAGAGATTGATATTTTCGTTGCTTTTAGGGTCGGTCTAAATATTTTTATCGGCCTGGACCTTATTTTGTCGTGGTCTGCGTACACTTTATATCATTCTGACATAAATAATAAATCATTTTAACCTAATTTCATGTGTCAATTGAAATATTTAAACCCTCTACCTACTTCCAAATTGGAATCGAATGAGTTGACACAGTTTCACTACGTCAATAGTGAACTATTTTAGTATCTTTCACCGTCAACGCATTAGGTTATCCGCAAGCAGTCACCAAAATAGGATGTCATGGGTCAGTATAGTTATACGACGTGGAAGGGACATAAATCGTAATAAATCAAACCACGGGCTATATAGATCATTAAAGTATAATTAAATTAAAATAACAGCCAATAAACCAAAAAAACAATTCGCAGTTTCCATACGAATTGCCTGGGCGGCTGCATGATTTTGTATGGAAATGCCGAATTTTTTTGTTGTTGTTTGGCTTCTTATACTCGTTACTACACGTTGTATAACGTCTAAGGGTTGCTACACACTTATTCAAAACATCAAAGCCAACCCGTAGCAATTATATCGCCAATTTATCGTCCTGAACATTAATCTACAAAATACTAATTCGATTTTACCGCCCAGCTGTGCCGATGAATGCGGCGCCCGAATAAGTTTAACAAAATAATATACTGAATCTATTTTATGGGTGAATTTAGTCCATGATACTGAACAACTCTCCCCAAGGAATATAGTATTCTATTGAAATATGAATAATATGCTTTTCATACCAACTCTGATCAGCTGATCGATCAATTTATGTGGGAGGCCAACAATTTATTTTATTTTATTTAAATACGAGTATACGTTCCTTGGGGAAAGTTGTTCAGTATCATGGACTGAGTTCACTCTTAAAATAGTTTAGTTAGACCCTATATTATGGCAAATCATCTATAGTACGTTTGGTACATTTTGAAGTGCTCTATGCAGTCCAGTCAGGTAACAAAGTACGGGAGAATGGCTTATGAGAAAATCCTCCCTTTTTTGGAAAGGATAATTCAACAGTGCACTGATATAGGCTGTATAGTAGGATAAAACAAGCAATTATTTTTATTCTTTTTATATAACCTTAATTGTCCCATTGTTGGGCAAAGGTCTCTTCCATCTTCTTCCACTTGTCCTATTCGACCATCCATTTTGGAATTCGCTCCAAAACACGGATCGTTGATGTGGCACATAAGACTGCCATACTAAAGTGGAATTGGGCAGGGCATGTCGGCAGGATGCACAGCGAAAGATGGGCAAGAATTACAACGGAGTGGTTGCCTAAAGAAGGTTACCGTTGCCCGGGCAGGCCTAAAAAGCGCTGGTGAGACGATCTCGATGTAATTATTTAAAAAACATTTTTACAAAACAAGATTTTATTTAAAGCAATGAACTAAATTTTAAAGTGCTCTTTGAGCCCGGAATCTGTGGGTTAATTTATCACAGAGATGCCATGGCCACCTCCCGGCTTCATTATGAGATTATTGGTAGCATATTGCATTAATTGTCACCCCACTAAGAAATGGATTTAATTTAGCTTGCAAGATTTGATTACGAACAGACAACGGGACAGGTGAAATTAAATAAAAGCTTGTAATAAAGAAATTAAACCTTTTTAACCACTAGTAGTTCGCCCTGAACTGTGAACTCGCGAATCCCATAACTCGGCAACCCCTTTACCGATAAGGCTCATGTTAGAACTTTAAAATTCTATTAGCTACCTCTACACATCTACAAAATTCTAAATTACTCGAATTATCGCTGAACAAACAAACATACGAGTACATACATCCTCACATACATACAAAATTTCATTGTTCAAGTAGACTCGGAGAACTTGGTTCGCCTCGCTCGCTCGTTTAAAAGATAACATTGATGTAAATAAAAGTAACTAAAATGTTCTTACATATGATGACTAAAATAAAACTCATAAAATTACAAAAGTAATAAAATCCCGGTAAAAAGGTTTATTTTAGTTACAAGATTGGTTACTTTGGAGTTACGGAGTGTTTAGTTAACGAGCAGCCCTCGACCTTTGGCCAGTTAACTGATTATAATTAAGAAGTTCTAAGTGCACGGCGGCCGTAAAAATGTACTTAACCAGCGAAAGTTTCATGGTTAGATTAAAAAGTTAAAACAATGTGTGTTATATACAGTTAAAATTGCGGGAAAGCACTCCTATTTTACTATTTTTCCAGAAAGAGAAATTCTTAGTTTCTAAGCCTAAACTTGACCTACATAGAGACTGTACCTACATATAATTACTAGTTGGTATGTCTTTTTTAATACTGACTGTGTCCGTGGTCCACTGACACAGTCAGTCCAGTCACCGTGGACTCCAAAGCGTTACCGCTGAGAATTCACAGGGAATATGCTCAGATGATATTGATGTCTTTTTAGGGTTCCGTAGTCCACAAGGAACCCTTATAGTTTCGTCATGTCCATCCGTCCGTCCGTCCGTCCGTCTGTCTGTCCTTCTGGGCTCGTACTCCGCTGCTACTGCACCGATTGTCACGAAAATTGGTGGAGAGATGGATATTGAAGTCCCAAAAGTTAGTTTTTAAAATTATGAAAAAATGTTTTTTTTCAGCTACCTTAAAACGAAAAGTGAATTTAAAAAATTAAATTAGACTAACCCCAACGTGCGGGGTATCGTTGAAAAGGTCTATTTAAATGCAATTAAAACTGAAACTATGTAGATCAAACCCCCCAGTCTTGAAATAATCTAATACAAAGTTAAAGTTTGAGGTGTCCCCCCACCGTAACTTTTGAAATATTACTTAAATAATTCTGATAAAAATGTGGTATGTACCTCAAAGTATGTACTTTCAATTAAAACTATAGCGGTCTCGGTATCGTAGATAGTTATTTTTTAATACATCTTAAATCGTAAAATGTTACTTGTTGCTACGGAACCCTTCATGGGCGAGTCCGACTCGCACTTGGCCGGTTTTTAATACTTTGGGTGGTTGTAGAAGAAACTCTATAGATACAAGCATACAACGTTTCGGCAGCTCGGAGACTGCTTTCCACACCGATTTTAAGTGCGCAATGACATCCATTACGCAAATATTCGAAATCGTGCGAAAAATTTACATTTCCTTTAGAAAGTTTTTTTTTAATTCTATTTTTAATACAAAAGGTATTTTACTAACTTTCCATTTAAATAAAAAATTTTAACATTAATTTTTCTCATTCTTAAATTATTATTTATAAAATACCTTGTATATTTTTTTTTTTTCAATAAATATACGAGTAGGTAACTAAATAATGACTAAATAAACATTTAATAATTTCTTATTTGACGGTCATAGTACGAATAACTATCAATTACATTATCACTTGCACAAACAACCAACGCTATCTTACGTATGATTAATATAAAAATAATGAACCAAAATTATTCACCGAAAGACAAATAGTATACCCTATCCTGCTAGGTATATTAATTTATCAAGTCTATCGATTATATCTCTAGAGCGGACCCATTAATTATTTATCAAGTTAACGCTCATTATCCAAAAACAAAACACCATTTTTTCATTGTTAGTAAAAAGCTGAGGTCATTAATCAAAAAAACTATAACTTAGCGATAGCTAACTAAGTATGTACTTTCACAGATTTTACAAATAGATACTTGGAGTTTAATTCTTTAATTAATAATAAGCGTTTATTCACACTGGAACGGTACCGGCTGGCGCACTTTAATGTCAAACCATATTCATCTTTATTTCTATCCTTAAAATATATACTAAAAGTTTAGATGGTAATCTAGAATAGCTTGAGAAAAACTTTTAGTAGGTAGTTAAATACTCATCTTAGTTGTACAGTTCTCGAGATAATCAAATTTATTCCGGGTCAGCTGATAATCGAAGTTCCATGTTATGCATTTGTTAAACAGGAAAATACAATGTAGGTACGAGTACTTGTAATGAATATTATTTAGTATTTTTAATAAAAATTATGTGTTCACAGACACCAATTGGTATTCTCATTGTTTTATACTTACTGTTTTTTTTAAATAATCTTAGTGTAAAAATTATAAACAAGGAAGTCATCTAAAGCTGCGGTATCTGGCATCACAGTCATACAAAGGGTCGTAGCCAATATATTAATCTGTGTCGTAGCAGTTGAACAAATATCTTTGGCTACAATAGGGATGTGGACTGGGTCCAAAAAATTGTATTTTATTAAGTCCGTCAGTTAGATTATCCAAAAATAATGATACCTGCCAGGTCAATCTAAATAAATCAAAATGGTTTAGCCCCGCTACTCACCAGCCAGGTCTGCAGTTCCGTGTTGGGATATAATAGGAGAGGTATGTGACAAGTTTTCAACTTGCCTCAAATACCTACCCAAAAATTCGTGCCAGCTCTCGGACCATATAAACGATGACCTTCTTTGACCTTTCGATGACCTCCATGGTGTAATGGTCAGCACGCTAGTCCGCCAATCTGGAGGTTCTGGGTTCGATCCCCAGCCAGGTCAAGTTGGAAAATGGCTTTTTTCAAACTGTTCTGGGTCTTGGGTGTTTATCTATATATGTATTTATGTATCGTTGAGTTAGTATCCCATAACACAAGTTTAAACTTACTTTGGGGCTAGCTCAATCAGTGTGATTTGGCTCTATATATCTATTTATATTTATATATTTATTTCTAAAAATAGAAATGAGCTAAAAATTTATTTCAGTCCACATCCGTATTATTCGGGGTTGCATTGGCTAAACTTGTAGTTGTTGATTTTACATTGTAAACTATGTATTTTTTTGAACAGAAGTTAGTTTCTGAGTCGAAAACAGCTGTCTCATGTGTCCAACATTGAACAAACCAAATTAGACTAGTAAAAGACACTCAAAATACAACAACTGTCGACAAGATTAAAAGCGCGCAACATTCATAACCAAACATAAACGTGAGCAAAAACGAAAAAATCTTAAGGACTCTCAAGTGTATTTGGGAGTGTTTCACTGAAAAAGGCCGGATACGCGTGGAAGTGTGCTATCCACTTGTGTACCTTACACTACACGTGTTTACAACCGTTCCGTTCCTTATCGCAGTAGAAATGCGATTTTTTAAATTAACGCGAGACGCACGCGAGTTTAGGAAATGTCGGAAGGAATATATTACAACTACAACGCTTAAAACTACCTAACGTCCATGGTAAACGCTTTTGGAAATGGTGTTTTCTGTTACAAATATGGCAATTACGAGTATAATGTACCAGTGTACGATACAACATAGGCACGTAAATTTTCTATATGGTCTCTAATAAAATAACTTGTTTATTAAGAAAAAACAAATAAATACAATTGAAATTAAACTACAAACTAAAAATAAAACCATCTAAATTGTTGATTTAGAAATCTAAAAGATTATGACCGTGTGGCATGGTGCCAAAAACGCTAGCTGCGTTACCTCTCTGAATAGCTATGCTTCTTCTTCTTCTTTCGAGTCGATTGGATATACTTTTACTATTATATTAACTTTTTGTTTTATTTACTTTTTAGCTATGCTAATTCGTTGAGAAAAGAAGCAGCCAGTCCTCTTGTCACCAGCGGCGTTGATTAGGCGCGGAGTTATCTGTTTCAGGAAAGTTCTCGCGCTGGGGCCCTTCGGTAGCCGATCCGGCTCTCGAGAGTGATCCCCTGAGGTGAGAATGTGCTAGTGTGTTAACGCATGTAGCGTCCCACACCATCGCTCTCCCACGTTCCCTGGGGATCAAAGACATAACATCAGGCCTCTGGCCACCACCATGCGTAACACCTCGAGCTTCAAGGGTGTTAGGGACATTGATAGTGGCAAGAGTCCTTCTGATGATGTTATTCAGCGAGCCGTGTCGCGAAATTCTACCAGCGCCGAGTTGCCAGAATAGGCCATAGCGTCCGAACTATTCAACATCGCTGCCGCACTCGCAATGGTGTGGAGAGCACACAGATGCTCCCAGCTGAAGGTCTTACAAATATATCAAATTTAAAATATGTTTTTTTAGAAAAATAAATATACCATAAATTAAAGAAAACAAATGAATACCTACTCATTATCAGATCTGTTTAAGTCTCCACTGCAGAAGCACGACCCTCTATGAACTACTAGAGAGCAACCAGAGGATTTGGCCTACACTCTCCACGCTGGCCAGATGGGTTGGAGAGGTCTCATTGATGTTTATATTTTGTTTAGCTAGTGTTAGTCGCCTTCTACGACATCTACGTGAAGATTTGAAGTGGTCTAATTCTTCTCTGCCGGGAACCACACGGCTTATAAAAAATATTAATATAATAACATAATTATTATTTACTTATGAATTTACTCTAAAAAGTATTTTTGTACACATGATGCTTTCGTAATTTAGGTAGCGCCTTTGTGAACATACACGATAATTGCTGTTGATAAGCCTTTGTGAATGTTTTGACGAACAACGTCGCTGATAATTTCTGTTTGAATTTTATGAATAAATTAAATAAATAATAAGTAAACTATTTTAATAAATATAATAAGCAAAAATTGCTTTTTAAGATTTAGTCAAAGATATGAGTATCAATAGTAAACAGAACATAATGAACGCACATATAGTACAGTCCTCATTTAATATAAATTATTTTTCACGAAGTCGAAAAATTTAATTTTATCTTAATCCTATTGTAAATGTTTAGACAAACCCTACAAATTGTTTAAATGTCTGAAAGATTCTCTTGATCTAAATAGCTTTTAAATATGTTTGCGACAAAAACAGCCAATTTAAGTTTAAAAAGCTAGACGTTGAAACAGTTCTTTCATACTACAAACATTCATAAATGAAAATTTTGATATTTGTCTTAGTTTTTGAGTACCTAATTTTCAGTCGATGGACCACCTTTTGTCAAGTCCGAGCTGCCCTACGTCATGTACCATAGAGGACCTTAATAAAGCTAACGACAGAGGGATCGCCGTGGCCACATACTGGTAACAGGTGATTTGAAATTGAAGCTACAGTGTAACCATTTCGACTCGATAAGAAGAAGAAGTACCTAATTAATATACCTATTTCAGATGAAGATAGCTCTGGCGTTTGTGTAGCCCTTTTTAAATTATTCAACTTTTATAACATATTGTATCGCGAAAAACTACCTATCTCAAATGTAAATTACATATAAACAGATCTTTTTTCGATATGAAATATATTGAAAAATGATTTATGAAAAATAATTGCTCGGCTAGTTCACAAACAAGAGGGTTTAAGAAAAATTCCATTATAGAGGCAACAATACATCTTAAGCTATGAAGTGTCTCTACGGATCTGAAATTGATACCAAAATCATTCTGCATCCTAAAAAGATTTTGGCTTAATTTTGTATGTAAATTATAAACTTTTTTCCCTTTTTATTGTGTTATAAAAATAGTTTTTAGGGTTCCGTACCCAGAGGATACCAACGAGACTCTATTATTGAGACTCCGCTGTCTGTCCATCTGTCCATCGATCTGTCACAGGGCTCTATCTCTTGAACCGTAAAAGCCAGACACTTTAAATTTTCACCGATCACTAGTTTACAAAATCTTACATTTTTTGGTACCCAACTATGAAACTACTTGTTCCTATTAGATTTTTGTATACTATATACCTACATACGGACCTGATTATGATTTTTTTCTAGGATGTCAGAATCGGAAGTATTGTTATAACAAATATCCAAATTTGACCAATTTCACCTATTTTCAATTTTTTATAGTAAATACACTACTATGCACATAATTTTCTTTTATATTGTAAAATAAAAAATCACTATTCAAAATCAAAATAAAATTTGATTTGTCGTCCTACCATTTTGATGTACCTACACAGTTATAGGTATGAAATTAAAGTTGCCATAAAATTCTTCATACTTAAAGCACCGTGCGCATTGTATGGCATTTATACCGGCCCATACATAAACGCGAATAACTCAAATTAGTAAAAGAAATAAGCTGTTATGTAAATAAATTGTACAAATGAAGGCTTGCGCTATAATAAATTTAAATTAAAAAGTTCCAAAAAAGGTAATTTAATTTATTGTAAATTTTTTAAATTGGCGGAATTTACGAAAATTTAAATTTTGTCATTAGATATTTTAAAACTTAGACGTCCTAATTTTTTTTTATAACCAGATTTGTGTTTTTTGTAATGAATTCTATAAGAAACTGCTACAAGTGTGCGTAAGTAGAAAACCTTGTATACTAGTGTTACTATGGCCTCTATAACAACAAATACTAAAAATAAGATAAAGTCAAAAATTTAAAGGGGTCGTTACACTAGAAATGTGTTATTTCAGCGTTTTAAAACATAATACGAAGGTACGGAACCCTTCATGTATGAGTCCGATTTGTTCTTGACCTGTTTTTATATTAAAAAAACAAATATTTTACTTGATTATTTTGATTTTTTGTGATACACAATAGCGTTGTTACAAAAATATGACAGTTTCCTATGATATAGGTTTCTATCCATGAAAACATAGTTAAAGTATTTTCTGGTAAAAATTCATGATAGGTAGGTACTAAAGATTAAACTAAGTGAAGTTTCAGTTTCATAGCACTTATAAAAGTGGAGTTTAAGACACCTACGAGTACATCTCGCAGAGAGAGCCTGGGGCGCCTAGGAATGCATTTACATGTCGCACTATGGGAAAATCTGCATGTGCCGCTGATTGTTCCCGTGTACCTCACATATACACGTCGTATATTATACTTGATCGATTTTGGTTAGGAGGGACTGCAGCGCAATGTTTGGAGTAGGGATTATTGTAGGTAGCTGTTTATGCGTACATTGTTATTTATTTACTCGTGCATCCGGCTCGTGCAATTTATTTATGTTGACCGTAAAAACATATTTACTTATACTTATAAAACTAAACAATTTGCAACATACCTATCTTCTTTTTATCGAGTCGAAATGGTTACACTGTGGCTTCAATTTCAAACCACCTGTGACCAGTATGTGGCCACGGCGATCCCTCTGTCGTTAGCTTTATTAAGGTCTCTATGGTACATAACGTAGGGCAGCTCGGACATGACAAAAGGTGGTCCATCGACTGAATGGTACCGCAGTCGCAAAGGTTTTTATTAGCGTGACGCCACCTAACTCGGTTTTCCTGACACATCCCAACACCAGCCCGGAGTCTATTGAGAGACTTCCAGACTGACCAGGGGAGGTGGGAGTTTTTCAGCAGGAGGGATATTTGACTCGTAAGGTGGATACTTATTTATCCACCTCACAACTTTTGCATTAGAAGCTTCTATTGCTGGTATGCTTGGCTACCTGAGAAAGCTGTTACGACTCTTGAGACGTGCTGGTGGCGGGGTCTGTCCGTAGAGTAGGTGCCTTTTGTCGTTTACCTGCTTTGATTTTTCCACTGCACTTGCCACATCACGTCTGACACTTGGCGGAGCAATGCCGGATAAGGTATACAGGTGGGAACGAAGTGTTGGATTTAGAGTGCCTGTGATGGTTCGGCATGAGTCGTTAAAAGCTATTTCTACCTCTTTTGCGTGTGAAGAGCGAGCCCAAACAGGGCTTGTATATTCGCCTGCCGAGTAGCACTAGGCCAGGCCACTCGTTGGCAGGACATGAGGTGATGCACCCCAACGGGTAGAAGTGAGACGGCGCAGAATATTGTTCCTAGAGCTGACTTTTGAATACCTATATATTAAGTAATCAAAATAATGAATACTAAACAAAAACTACAAAAATACTTAACAACATTGAATAAATTAATAATAAAAAAATACCTCCAAACAACAAATGTCTTGTTTTAAAACGTTGTACGGAGGTACAGAACCCTTCTTCCCGAATCCAACTTGCACTTGACCGGTTATTTTTAGTTTTAAATCTTAAATCTAGAAATTGTAATCTCACTGACTTTTGTACTACAATAAACATTAATACACTTTTTAATAATAACCATCATTATTTTGATTTATTTTTCATCTTCCCCACCATCACAGGCCATTCTTGCTGCTCGGGCTCTGTCTGCTTACAGATAAAGTCGAGAAAGTGTATGTACATTTAGTAAAGTTTGTTAGACGGTACACATGCATATGTATTATCTCGGCGAACATTTTGCGATCAGATTGCAGACGTTCTGAAAAAGGGAAAGGTAAGAAGTACCCGTAACCAAAGGGCATGTATGAAGAGGTTGATGAGTGTAGATGAAGCGAAAGAGGTCTGTCAAGATCGTAGCAAGTGGAGGTCCATAGTCTCTGCCTACCGCTGTGGGAAACAGGCGTGAGTGTATGTATGTATGTATGTTTTATATATAACATCTAACAAAATTTACTAAAACGATTATAAGAGTAGATTAAGTCCATGATACTGAACGAATTTCCCCAAGGAAAATATATTGAAATATGTATAGATTTTTATGCTTTCTATAGAAACTCGGATCAGCTGATTGGTCAACTTGTATGAGATATCAAATATTATTTTTCATATTTCGATTTAAGTTCCTTGGGGAAAGTTGTTAAGTATCATGAACTGAATTAAGACTTAAAATAGCTTCAGTAAGTATATTTTGTTAGACCCTGTATATTATAAATAAATACATATAAATCTATAAATAAATAAATAAATAAATAAATAAATAAATAAATAAATAAATAAATAAATAAATAAATAAATAAATAAATAAATAAATAAATAAATAAATAAATAAATAAATAAATTAATAAATAAATAAATTAATAAATAAATTAATAAATAAATATATAATACGGACAAATCACACTGATTAAGCTAGCCCCAAAGTAAGTTTTAAACTTGTGTTATGAGATACTAACTTAACGATATTTTATGATAAATACATACATATATAAAACACCCAAGAACCAGGACAATTTGAAAAAGGCCATTTTCCAACTTGCCCTGGCTGGGGATCGAACCCAGAACCTCCGGATTAGCGGTCTAACGTGTTAACCATTACGCCACGGAGGTCGTCAAAATATATAAGGACAAATCACACTGATTGAGATAGCTCCAAAGTAAGTTTAAACTTGTTTTAGGGTATACAATATTTTATAATAAAAACATACTTACATTTATAGATAAACACCCAAGACGCAGGACAGTTTTATAAAGACCACCTTGCCTTGGCTGGGGATCGAACCCAGAAACTCCAGAGTGACGGACTAGTGTGTTAACCATTACGACACGGAGGTCCTCAAATTAGAAAAAACAAAATGTCACACAATTTTTATTTTATTTGAATTTGAAAAAAAAAACAAAAATGTTTATCGTTTCTAATTTCCCCATCAAAATAGCCGTAGTCCATCTGCACTCAGCATCAAAAACGTAAGATAACCATGCGTACGAACCTCCCGCGCCTATTCGCCCGAATTCAATTAACAGTACATGGCACAAGGGTAATAAATTCTCTAAACAATCAGAATTCGAGGCTTGGTAATATGTCGGCTGGATGCAAGCGCATTGCGGCTATGCCTGGTTTAATCAACGGATAAACATGCCTTGCTCAAGCGGCTCATGGGCCCCCAAACATATGTATAGAAGGGGGCATGAGGGCCAAATCAAATGGAATTTTTTTTTCACACTTTTTCATAGAATTTCTACGCGGAAGGCCATTTTGTGGACTTTTTCTTTTTTATGGCCGTTTAATTAATGCGAATTAATGCGTGAGGTTTTTTTTTCGTTTTTATGTGTCGCTTTTTGGGGTAGGGTCGCAAAGGATTGTTTGCAGGACATCGCTATACGTAAGCGTATATACATGTTTATTGTCAAGAATACTAATGACGAGCGAGCGAAGCGCGAAAAGTTTCGAGATTGGCCTAAAATGCTTTGTCCGTCAGTTTGTCGGTTTGTTCTTGCCTACAGGTCGCATTTCTCAACGATTCCGTAAATGTTGTAAGCAGGTTCAATAATTCATTAAAACTTTATTGTTAATTCAGTTTTCGGTAATTTTTCAAAATATCGGAGATATGGGGGTTTAAAACTTTAAAATAATCATATATGTATATCAGCCATTTCGAAAAATAATCCAATAAGTCATATAACTTTTTTATTACCCTTACTAAGAACTACTGAACAACTTTTTTATCCGATAAACTTCAAAGGTTAGAGAAGAGTCGCGAGGTTTACAGCTCACAGAGCCACTAGTATCGGTACTTTTTAGGAAAATTTGACTCGAAATTTCAATTTTTTTTTAAATTTTTTTTTAAATTTTTGGCTTGACGCTGTTGCGTATTTAGCCAGGAACAAGTGAATAAAACGTGGGAAATTCTTTTTTCCTAACAAATTATAATCAAAGGTTGGTGTAGGCCTTTGATTGCTTTAAGGGAGCTTCTGGCGACAAATCTATACGAGTCCACTGGTTTTCATAGCCGATTGAGTGGCGGACGACGCCCGAAGACGCCCACACAGTCCGGGAAACAAATATCACTACAGTCGTACTATGACTGTCCACTTTAACTATTTCACATATTGTTTATGAGCATGAGCATTTATAACACCAAACAACACCAATTTCATATTATAAGGTCCACTAAAATCAATTTGCAAAATAATTTAAAGAAAACCCCAACCAAACACCTTGACTTCCCGCCAAAAACCTCATTTCAATATTTTGCTTACTGTAGTTGAGAGATACAACGAGAATTAATATAACATTATCACCTCTTTACATGTTATCACAGGGTAGACAGAGCCCAGAGCCGATAAACCTAAAAGATTTAGCGTGATGATCGGCTTGAAGTTAATAAAGGAAACTCAAAATAGTAGTACCGTAGCTGCATCGCCTAAACGTGATGAAATTCAGATTCTCGCCCATTCCCTCGATCGGCTTTTACGATCTTCCCGAAAAGAGAAGACGTTGGTACATACTACGTTTTTTTCTCTCTCCCAAACCAGGAAGAATTATCATAATCGAAATCATTTAAAGCAATAGGATAGCGACTATACTATACTTTTTTTACTAAAATAAACTGTACTTACTTGAATGTTATATAGAAAGAGATGAAATGAAAAACTGCAAATTTTAGTCCGGTGTTTAAAAATTTTACCAATTTAATGTCTTGATTCTTTACTCGACGAAGGGTTATAAATAATTAACCGAGATTTAGGCCCCAATAATTTCATTGTTGTTTGCTATCGCGGACGTGTACGCTAAGATCTAGGTAGATACACAGGCTGGATTAACATCAGCTCATTAGGTCGCAGAGCCTAGCTAATTAGGCATATAAATTAGCTGGGTATTAGTCAGAGGGGAACGCGACCACTGCTGAGCCATTGAGCTCAACTATGTGCGTGCTTTGTTGCGTTAACACATGTTAATCATCGCTGAGTGCAGACTTAAAATGGATGGGTTTACCTTCAAGTTTTTTACCCGAAGCCAAAAGGAGGGTTATGTGTTTCGCCGTCATGTATGTTCATCTGTTCCCTCATATCTTCAATAATATCCATCGTATCTTGATAAATAAGTCATCGTCTGAAGCGTCTTGGTTGTCCGGTTAAGGGCTACCTATGTGACGTCACAGTAAATTTACAGTGGCGCCATCTACAACGAATTAATGAAATAACGCAAAACCTCTCAGGTTGTAGCTCAGTCCATGAAACTGAACAACTTTTGTTCTACAACATTTCCAAAATGAAAAAAATAAAATTCGGATTTTCATATAAAAAAACGCATTGATTGAGTTAATTTGTATGAAAATTTAATTTTTTTTTTGGGTTTTGTCAAAGTTGTAGAACAAAAGTTGTTTAGTTTTATGTGCTGAGGTACCATCTGAGAGGTTTTGCTTATTTTATTAACACGTTGTATAGGCTGTAAGGTAAGGAAATAAAAATAAAATAAAACGAATCATACCGAGTGCTGTACAAAAAGGGCCTAAAAAGCACATTTCAAAAATATACAACGTGGAAGGGACATACCCATAATAAATCGAACCACGGACTACACTAGATCATTATAGTATAATGAAATTGAAATAACAGCAAAAAAAACAAAAAAAAAATCGGCATTTCCTTACAAAAGTGTGCAGCCGCCCTGACGATTTGTATGGGAATGCCGAATTTTTTTTCAGTTTATTGACTGTTATTTTAATTTCATTATATTTAAGAATCTAGTATAGCCCGTGGTTCGATTTATTACGGGTACCTATATCCCTACCACGTTGTATACACTATAGCTGCTGTGCTTGTATTGACTGAATAAATATACTTTTCAGTATGAATTTTTATCGCGGGTTTTAGTTTTTAAAACTATATCTCATGTAGAAGTGGCCATTACTGTTAGATATTCTGCCTTATGGGCATTAAACTTGCTTGACGGCTATCGTCTATTGACGACGCGACGACCGGGACCAACGGCTAAACGTCCCTTTCAAAGTACTTTACTGCGGCTCTTTAAAGTTTAATAATAAACCTTACGACGGCACTGAGTAAGATAAATATGGCAACCTTCACACCTCTCTCAACTTTTGATTAAAATTCAGTTTCTATGCTAACTTCATTTGGGTCGAAGAGCGAAAAGGCCAAAGTTCCCCGTTTGATTTGTCAACTGTACATGTTCTTCTGTATTTTTTAAAAGAAGTCATAGTGATAAGTATTTTTTAATTTCTTTATTGTTACTTGGCTCTTACAAGAAAAATCCATTAGCAATGGTTACGAAAATACTCGAAAAGATGAAGATATAAATATTCATGTCTCTACATAAGGATGTAAAAACGAGGTTTTAACAAAACAAATTCATCATAATACATAATTGAATGTTAAGTTAGTAAAAACATATACCTGAAAAACATTATCATAATTTTAAAGATGTAAATATGTTTTTTGCGCATGAAATAAATAGGTATTCATTTTGACAACGTATAGTTTTTTGGCGAAACATCTCTTATGTTAACAAAGACCAACACACATTGACACCAACAAGAGCTTGGCTCTTGTTGGTGTCAATGTGTGGAAAGAGACGCACACAACGACTTTTTGGCAGAGATAAAGCACACTGTAAACTTAATAGTCATAGTTACTATAATGAGCTGGCAGAGCATGTTGAGTCTTGCGACTCTAAGCCGACTGAGCCCAGGGCCGTAAGACCCAAAAGCTACTTTTAACATGATGATAGGCGGGAAGATGGAAAAAATTAATAAAATAGTGATGGGTTGCTAGCCGCATCGCCTATTGACATGATTCGCATTTTCGCCAATTCCCTCTATCGGCTTTTACTATCAGCGGAGAAAGAGAAGCACCTGTTTGTAGATAAAAAAAACGATTCCTATTGAATTATGATGCGACTTTACCAATGCATAGCCTGATTTCCCGTGGAAGGTTTATAGCTATAATTTATTTACCCGTACGACGCTGGGGCGGGTCAACTAGTTAATGATATAGGCATGTACATAAGTAATAAAACGAAACCTCAACACGGCCAGGCAACTTCACAAAAACGAAATGGCTAAATGTAGCATCTTACAACGCGACAAGCCCCATATATTACCCTCTGAGCCTTTTATCTATCTGTACATAGCGTCAAATTGTATTGTATTAAGGATTATTCGAGTAAGCAGATTTAACCCGTCTCCTAATTTATAAGGTTGCTGGAGAGCGCCTTTTCTTGTTTTTCTATCCTAACTAATCCCTTTTTAAAGTGCTTTCTATGGAAATGCTCGTCAGCGGTCCGCTCAAACACTATTGTGTGCGGGTCGTGCGTGCCTCTTTGTTCAACGGTGAAAACTCCCTAATTAACCTTTTCTAAGACACAGTGACGTACGTATCGGGCCGCTGACTTCGTTATCTGATCCGTCGTAAAAATTAATTACATACACATGTTCATAAATATCTAAACTGCTAGCATTTACAACAACGCTCGGTTCACGCGAACGCACTGGCACGTACGAGTAATTAGCTGCCGCAAAAACCGAACATGTCAACCAATAGTTTATTTAGTGTCACTTTTTGTGACACTTCCGCCTGTAAGAGATGCCTGGCCAACCACCTATATTCCAAAAATGCAAAATTGGCTCAAATTGCTTGTTATTAACGATGACAGATGTCTTGGCGCCAGCCCTCGTTTGCATTTCAAACTAATATAAACCCTAACAAAGCTTGTTATGGTGCTATTTTCGTTGTTGCTAAATTAAATCTCCAAGATGCAGTGATCGGATGTGTTGATACTAGAGCTATGGATATGCAATTAGTGACACAAAAGTTTTATTTTGAATGTTGGTAGGAAAATAATTCGTCGTATCGTAGATTGGTCATTTAAGTAGTACTACAGTGTTGACAATTCGGTTACGCCTGTGCCTTAAAAGCTCTTGTTTATTTTTAACGACGGCTGCTTTCAGTAAAACCTACTTAAATTAAGTG
The DNA here is from genome assembly GCA_963576875.1 of Acrobasis repandana. Classification (NCBI taxonomy): domain Eukaryota; kingdom Metazoa; phylum Arthropoda; class Insecta; order Lepidoptera; family Pyralidae; genus Acrobasis; species Acrobasis repandana. The sequence goes on from OY756214.1 coordinate 11,689,332, forward strand.
TGATTATGTACAGTTTCATGTTTATGCTGTGTAAAATTAGCTAAACGTATTCTATATAGTAGTGGAACATAATAAGTGTTGTAGAGTCGGCGTAAAGTCACGCATGGCTGCAATGGGACGGAGCAAAGGGGATACCTACTCGTAACATAAATTGTTTTAAATGCACTATATCTTTCATTTTGATGGAACATTACATTTCGTTCTGAAACCAAATATGTATGTATATTGAAATTCACATGTCCAATAGCTTTAACTAAAATAAATTTGTAATTTATAAAAAAAATCACTGTTTAAATAACAATGTGCATACAACAGTGAATTATGATACTATGGAAAAGTAACCAGTAACAAAACGGCCCTACGAAGTTTGTAAATGTATACAGGGTGACTTTTTAAATACCAGCCAAATTTTTGGAGCAAGTTTAGTCCATGATACTGAACTACTTTCTATAAAAAAAGTTATTAAAATTCGATAAACATTTTTCGTCTTCCCATACAAAATCCATTTGGCAGACCGCTGATTTGTATGGGAATACAAATTTTTATTTTAGATTTTCGTCAATTATTTTTATGGAAAATAGTTCACACGTAAAATTGGCTGATGGTTTAAAAGTCAGCCTGTATAATCGAGCTTATTCCCGTTGCATCCTCAGCGGTAACGCTTCAGGGCCTGGGGCCCGCTACCTAACCTAGGTAATTTCACGAGGTTACTGCTTTTTACACAGAGATACTACCGTCTGACCAGAATCAATCATAGGATAGGTCTAACAAATCGTAATGAAATATCACGTTTAACAAAATATATAGGTTCTAACAAAATATACTGAAACTATTTTAAGGGTGAATTAAGTCCATGATACTGAACAAGGTTCACATAGAAAATATGAAAATTATTTTTTGGCTTCCATACAAGTTGACCGATCAGCTGATCCGTGTTTGTTTGGCAAGCAAAAAAATATTTTTAATAAGTATTTCGATATATGTTCCTTGGGAAAAGTTGTTCAGTATCATGGACTGAGTTCACCTTTAACATAGTTTCAGTATATTTAGTTAGACGTTATATAGATACTAAAACTATTTTAAGGGTAGATTCAGTCCATGATACTGAACAACCTTACCCAAGGAACGTAAGTATATCGCAATTTGATAAATAATTTTTAGCTTTCTGTACATACTCGGATCAGTTGATCGGTCAACTTGTATAGGAGGCCAAATATTATTTTTTCATATTTCGATATATGTTTCTTGGGGAAAGTCTTTTAATACCACGGACTGAATTCACCTTTAAAATAGTTCCAGTATATTTTGTAAGACCCTGTATATTCCGCGGGGAAAGTTGTTCAGTATCATGGATTGAGTTCAGACTTGAAATAAGTACATGGTTTCAGTACATTTTGATAGATCGTGTATAAAATGACTGTCTCATGACGCAACGTCAACTGCAGGCCGTTACGTCGCAGCGTCATACAGCAGCCGCTGATTGGTTCATCAATTGGCGTGATGTAGGTACCCTCAGTGATGGTATTAGAAGAGATGTAGATTTTAAGTACCACCTACTTGAATGTACTTTTGATGGGGTAGTTTTACAAGTTAAAACTTCTTTAGGCATTGGGCATTTTTTGAGATTGGAAAAAAACTATTGAATCGTGACACCGTTACCGTAACCGACACCACATTGTTCAAGTTTTCACTTCTGTCGTCAGTCTAGTGCCACTGTTTCTTTGTGCTTGGTATGCTTCCATTGTAATAGTTTGCTAGCATACAAGATATTTGTTATTCAGTGCACAATTTTTTTAAGTAAGTTCAATGCATGATGCTAATCAATAATTATTAAAATACTGCGACACATTTTTTACTAATATTAATTGAAAGTTCCGTTTACCTTCCATATTAAGTGAATTAGACATAAGTCTTCCCTTATATTTAGTTTCCGATGTATTAAAAAAAGAAAAAAAAAACATTATCAAAAGCGTTTAAAAAAGTACCACATTTTCGAATCTTTGAAAGGGTCTAAGCATCAACATTACCTAATAAGAGGTACCTACGTATTTATATATGTTAAATATGAAAAACGCAAAGGCTCTGTTTTAATTATAAGAACCCTTGAATTGTTTAATTATTTCCATAACTTGATACAACGATACCGACAACAGCCTAGCTGGTGAAAAAAGAGAGAGAAGGAAAGGTGGATGCTTACCTAATCTAGAATATTAACAGGGAGATCCAAAAACAAATATTTTTTTTTTGCATCTAGAATTAGGTCCGAATTTTGTAATACTTCTCGTTGAACGAAAATACTTTCATACTTAAGTACTTTGGTTTGGGTGAATTTCCTTCTGATACCTACTTAAGTAAGTTACTACTGAAACTAATTATAAAAAACTTACCTAACATAAACATTCAAGTTAGGTATTTAAGTATAAGTATATGTGTATCTGACGCAGGTATGTCTTTTTTATCTTAAATGTAAGCATATGTATGTATGAGTTTTTTATAATTTCATTGTGACAAAATATTTAAAATAAAACAAGGATACTAAGAGGTCGGGGTTACACTGACAATATCTTATGAATATTGATTCGCTTCAAAATTTGTATACCTACGTTTAGGACGTACATTCAGTGGTGAGGGTGTTTATCTATTTATATAGGTACCTACAGGGCCTAAAAAATATACTGAAAATATTTCAAGAGTGAATTCAGTCCATGATACTGACTAACTTAATTTCCCCAAGGAACACATACCTATCGAAATGTGAAAAATAATTTTTGACTTCCCATACAAGTTGACCGCTCAGCTAATCCTAGTTTGTATGAAAGCTAATTAGTAATAAAGAAATAATTACATAGACAGAATATTTTTCATGTTCCTTACGGAAAGTTGTTCAGTATCATGGACTGAATTCACTCTTAAATAGTTTTAGGTATAACGTCTAAGGAAATAAGAAAAGTGAATTCATGATACAAAACGACTTTCCCCAAGAAACATACATATATCGAAATATTAAAAATATTTTTTTGATTTCCATACAAGCTCAGATCAGCTGATCGGTCAACTTGTATGGGAAACTAAAAATTATTTTTTACCTGCTTAAACTATTTATACCTTAGATAACATCCCACATTTGCTACTTTTGTCAATTACCTACGTTATTAATTTACTAATATAATAACTTATTTGTTGTCGTTTGAAATAACATCCTAAAGGTCTTTCAAGTTTGTAATTTTTTTTATTTATAAAAAGAATAATTATTGGGTAATACGATCCTGCATTTTTTTTATCTGTTTAACCCCTGTATAAAAAAGTGGTAATCATAACTATCTACTTGTCTGCAAAAAAATCTCTAGGTACTAAAAAAAATAAAAATAAATAAAATATCACTAGATTTTTATTTGTTATTTATTAATAAGAAGAACGTAGAGAGTAAAAAATAATTAAGATAAAACTATACCTACTTAATATAACATAGGGACCCAAGTATAAAAAATAATAAAACATGAAAATTATAATAAAACATAAAAATTGGATTAAATTTCTTACACACACCCAAAAAGTCTGAATCTTTATATTGTCTATTATTTTTTCATCATAATAAAATTGAAAATAAAAATCAATACCTAACAAATAGAAATATATTTAATTGTTTTTAACGTTAATAAATAGGTATACAGTAATATTCAAAATAGGTGCAACCGCGCACAAAACCAAAACCGCAATTGGCGAGTTATCTTGATGGCGCCATCTATTCGATTCGTTTCACATTTTGTTTCTGAAGGCCTACTCGGGAGCGGGTGTGTTTCTTTACAAATATTCTTGGTTGTTGTTATTGTTATTGATATAAGTAGAAACCTGCCTACTTATTAGTATGTCAATAACTGAGGATCCTGAATGCAGCTAACATGTTATTAAAACGTTTGAAGGATGATAGCTAGCTTATGTAAATGTATAATATGTAGCCTAATTTACCTATCTACAGGTACGTCTACGGTCGTTATCTACCTACAACATTAAAAGCAAATCTTAAAAAAAAATTATTACCTACTACAAAAATAAAATTATATTAGAATGGTAATTTATTCCTAAATTATTAAAAACAAATAATTTTAGGTGGGTATTCGTAAGTTCCTACTTTCAAGAACATTTCAGACCTCGTTATTTCATTAGATGTTATTAACTGTTCCTTTTTATGCGTACTTTAAATAAGAAAGACATGAAAGACCCAATATTAGCAACTTTTTTTAAACTGTTCAATAAAGGTTATCCAAAAATCAATTGCTTAGTAAAATTTTAGTTTTTGTATTAAATAAGTAGGTGCCTATACTTACGGGTATACTTTAATATTTTAATAATTCAAAATACCTACCTATACTTATTAATTCACTAACTGGTTTAAAATATATTAAGGTACCTATCTACATCAGTCAATCTAGTACAAAAAATCAAGTCTTAACTCTGCATGGCAATGTTCGTAAATCTGACGAGGTGAAACAACTTGTCTTCGGCGACCATTTTTTGCCACCACGGATCTGTGCACGGTACAGGGCTGGTCTCGGCGTAAAGCCATAAACATGATCCGACCAGGGCGCGTCTGCCGCTTTTTTCCTGCGCCCCACCCGGCGCGGGGCGGAATCGTTTCAGTGGGCGGAGCTCAACGAAAGTGGGGATGATTTCCACCAATAGAAATGAATAATTTCGCGGCATGATTGGAAAAGGACAGAAAATTGTCGACGCTATTGGTGAGGATGGCGAGGCTCCGCCTACGAGGCGGGGCTAAATTGGCGCTCTCCTACGGCGGAGGGGCGTAAGAGCCGGTCCGCGCGCTAGTCGGTGTCGAGACTCGATCGCGTGAACTTGGTACAGCCCTGTAGGAACCAGGTTCGGCATGAGAAGCGCGCGCGCAACCCGCTGACGCCCGTGATGGCCGCGCGCCGCCCCGCCGCCGCGCAAATCATCTGTGATACCTTAACTTAATTTAGTATTAGGAAACTATACGTCCGTGTAGACTTTGAGAGACAGTGTTAAGTGTGAAGCCGCCCATATGATCGTCCCGATGGCAGCGTATGCGCAATTTGGCTATTCGTACCCGCCCGCCTCGCAGGTATGTACTCATGAATTTCAGCATGCTTTTGTAACTACAGATACCTAATTAAATGATCAGGTACCTATAGTAAGTCGCATTTATCAAGAATCGACTTATCTTATTAGGTTATATTATGTATGAGTCAACACTACCTGTGTACTTTAATAGTTATGTAAGGACCATGTAGTGAAAATACCTAAGTGAAAACATAGGTACCTAGGTCTACAAAATTGTGGATAATTGTAATTAAATAATAAAACCAAACGTCATATTACTTGTCTATAAAATGAACGATATTACCAATTGTTTATTACTATTTATTTACAAATATCAGATTATCTATTTTATTTAAAAAGAATAAATACCAAGATAATTATTATTACTTCAAATACTAATTAAAAATTCAAATACTTACTCAATAACTTTTTATGTCAAAAACACTACTAACTTTAATTGATTCCATTGTGTAGCGTTAATAAATTGATTTTTTAAATTTAGGCCTATACTTAATGGAAATATAAAAACAAACAGTGCTGTTACACCTATCTAGTACGAATGTAATAAGATAACTTTTTTACATAGGTAGGTATGTTTATGTAACTGTAAAATAATTGTTGTAACGATAGGTTATGTTAGGTACTTACCTAGATATGTTACCTGTAACTATATAGGTACCTACTTATGGTTTTTTTACTGTTCTTACATCTATGTAAACTAGTATACCTAATGTAAATAAATATATGTCTTAACAACCTGTAAGTACATCAACAGTCAAATACCTAAGTACAACAAAGTAATGTGTATTTTTATGTTGTATAATATTAGGTATTTTTATTTGTAGGTATGCCTATTAGGTATAAGTACCTACTATATTTACTACCTTTTACTATTATTATAAACAAATTAGTTTACCAGATTTTATAATAAACAATAATTTATATACTTATAACTTAAAGTTACTACCCTCTTAATCGTTTGATTGTTGCTGTAATACCTATGAAATTGCATTTTGAAATTATTTAGCCTAAATAAAGGTACCTACTCTCATGACTAACAAACTAATACAATTATTCTATTCTACCATGAATAGCTACCTTTACTTTTTTAAGTACTTACATACACAATATGTATTTCTTGTTTTTATTGTAACTATAGGTATAGATCTTTATTATTCATAAATTGTTACAATCATAGAAACATTAGAAGGTAGCTTTACAATGGCGGATTAATATCACTTAATTTATACTTCTTACCTAGTAGGTACGCTGTATAAATGCATTAAATAATTTATAATCTCAATATTTTAATACTTACCTAATTAAATAAGGATATCGGTAGGACTGATCCTAATAATCACAAAACTCTGCTCTCAAAATAGTCCTCCTACAGCAGTGAGTAGGTACCTATGCTACCAATATTTTTTTATGCAATTTACCAAAAAAACAATATCACTTACATCATTAAAAGATTTTTAGCCATATAATGTTCGTAATAATTTAAATGATCATATGATCATTTAGGTTACCTAAATAATATAAAATCAAACCTAAATAATGATTTTACAGTTTAAAGTAAAAAAAAAAAATATAACATTTCATAATATGTGTACTATTATGAAATGTTTTTTTTTTTTTCAAATTTAATACTTTTTATAAAATAAAACATACTTTTAACAAATGGCGGACTTAATGCTAAGAGCATTTTCTCCCAGTCAACCATAAGGATAAACAGAAAAGTAATTTGTTCGGCGCAAAAAGCAAAATTAATCAATTATGTCTACCGATTTAATAAATACTTCATATAACATATTAAGAACATATACATAAAACATTACATATAGTATATTTATATTTAAAAATACAGCTAATAAATATTTGTTATTTACATGTGTGTACTTGCATGCATAATTTATTTCCCTGACATTTCTTAACTAAGTGGTAAAGGTAGGTATTCATTAATATAAGACGAGGTAGATGAAAATTACTAATATCATAATTTATATAAGATGAGTTAGATGAAAATTAATAGTATCATAATAAATATAAGACTAGTTAAATGAAAATTAATAATATTATAATTAATATAAGACGAGTTAGATGAAAATTAATAACATTATAACTTATATAAGACGAGTTAGATGAAAATTAATAATATCATTATAAATATAAGACTAGTTAAATGAAAATTAATAATATCATTATAAACATAAGACTAGTTAAATGAAAATTAATAATATCATAATAAATATAGGACTAGTTAAGGCGAAGATATAGGCAAATGGCCTTGAAGTGTGAAATAAATTGTTAACTCGTAAATATGGTGATAATTTCCATATTTCTCTAAGTCATGCACTATATAGCCCTTTAAATTATTTTATGAACTGCCGTTAAAACTATTATTGGTTTAAAGCTTTAAAACTTGCCGTGGCCACTTTTGGCGGAGGCAAGTTTTAAAGCTAGACGGACTAATGTAAATACTTTCAACGGTGGTTTATAAAATAATTTAAAGGGCTATCTAGTGCATGACGAAGAGCAATATGGAAATTATCTCCATATTTACGAGTTAACAATTTATTTCAAATGAGGGCGCCACTTCAAGGTCATTTGCCTATATCTTCGCCTTAAATGAAAATTAATAATATTATAATTAATATGAGACGAGTTAGATGAAAATTAATAATATTATAACTTATATAAGATGAGTTAGATGAAAATTAATAGTTTCATAAATAAAACTAGTTAAATGAAAATTAATAATATGATAATTTATATAAGACGAGTTAGATGAAAATTAATAAAATCATAATTATTATAAGACTAGTTAAATGAAAATTAATAATATGATAATTTATATAAGACGAGTTAGATGAAAATTAATAAAATCATAATTATTATAAGACTAGTTAAATGAAAATTAATAATATGATAATTTATATAAGACGAGTTAGATGAAAATTAATAAAATCATAATTATTATAAGACTAGTTAAATGAAAATTAATAATATGATAATTTATATAAGACGAGTTAGATGAAAATTAATAAAATCATAATTATTATAAGACTAGTTAAATGAAAATTAATAATATGATAATTTATATAAGACGAGTTAGATGAAAATTAATAAAATCATAATTATTATAAGACTAGTTAAATGAAAATTAATAATATGATAATTTATATAAGACGAGTTAGATGAAAATTAATAAAATCATAATTATTATAAGACTAGTTAAATGAAAATTAATAATATGATAATTTATATAAGACAAGTTAGATGAAAATTAATAAAATCATAATTATTATAAGACTAGTTAAATGAAAATTAATAATATCATAAATAATATAAGACGAGTTGGATGAAAATTAATAATATCATAATTTAAAAAAAGCTAATTTAATTTTTGATCTTCTACATCAGTTCCATTTCACCAAATCAAAATTTCTGAATGAAAATGCTCGAATTATACTGACAAAAACATCAAAATCACTAAAAGACGTAAGTATATCCTGTGTGTCTCAAGGATATTTGAGGATAAGCTATTAGAACATACATAAATATGAATATAAATTCGAATGAATCCTCCTATTTTGAAGTTGTTAAGGATTACTTGAAAATAGCATACAACGAAATTCTTTTAGGTTACAATAAAATTAACCTATATCATATGAATTATAAATAAAAAATATTATTCTATCCTTTATATATAATAATCTAAGTAGTCGTATATTTCGCTTAGTAATATTTAAACATGTTTTTATTTGAATATATTTTGCTATAAATCACATTAAAATGCTGCTAAATAATACATAAAAGTACACTGACATTAAAAAGTGCTTAACAAATCGCATAAAACGTGAAAGATACTTGATCGTAAATATACTACATTCCGATATCCAAGTAGAGAATTTATCAAGCTCAGGCGGGCACTTAATTGTGTACTAAATGGCTTACTAACCTGCCCAGCGCCTAAATAGGCACTTATCAGTTAATGTTTGTGCTAAACAATTAATAACGAGAATAGCCATACTTGGAAAATTGTCAGCGGATTGAGAACTTTACCTAATAAAATAACGGCATGTCATTATATAAATGTTTCATAAAATTATAAGTAGCAAAATCGTATTCCCTATAAATAAAATAACTGTAGAACGATTTTAACTACATATACAACGTGGAAGGGACATACCCGTAATAAATCGAACTACGGGCTATACTAGATCACTAAACTATAATAAAATTAAAATAATGATCTAGTATAGACCATGGTTCGATTTATTACGGGTATGTCCTTTCCACTTTGTATACTTAGGTATATATAAGATAGGAAGATTCTATCTTTTTGAGTATATATAGGTATGAATAATTGATTTTTTTAAACAATGCTTTTTATTATCTACTTATAACATAGGTACTTTTAGCGTGTCACTAAACAAAACAGTTATTTGTAAAACATTGCTAATGAGATAATGGTAAAGAAAAACGCATATCTAAAATCACACAAGCTCGATAAAAATTGGAGAAAAATAAATAAATAATAACAATTTTCTACAATAAGTACCTAGGTAGTGACTCAATAGACAATAAAAGTTAACATTTACTTTTCAAGTAAAATAGATGCCTAAATCTGTTTGATATTTACGTTTGTTAGTAATATTGAAACTGCGAAAGCTGAGAAAAATGTATACAAAAAGCGCTCTTGAAACGACCACACGGGGCTCGAGGCGTCGTCGAATAAAAAGGAGAGCTTCTTTGAGATGCCAAGGAGATGGCGGTTGACATCTTGGTGTACAATTAGGGAGTAAAGTGTTTAGTTTACCCGAATTTGGTTATCTGAAGAGCATTTCGAATTTGCAAGCTTCTGGTACAAGTTTAGATATATACCTAATACTAATTTGTCGGCATAGGATAAGTACTTATTTACATATTTAAGTATTTTTCTTACTTGACAAATACTGATAGGTATGTAATATATTACATGTTGTTTTTATATTAATATAGATGAAATTTATTTACTTATGGTTAACAAGGATATTATTTTATACGAAAGTGCCGCTTTATGTTATAATAAAGTACTTACAGATTGTATGAATATTTTACATTGTGTGAGTGTGTAAGTACTTAAAGTGGAAAGATCGGACGTCTTAAGATTGACTATTAATAATGCCTTCCTTCATTCGACTTTATTGAACGTTCAAAATATATTGGCATAAATAAAAAGCTTTTTCGCTCTTGTTTTCAACTGTACACAACTCCTTGCGAATTACGTGCGCTAAATGCAAAACATAAGGTGGACGGCCATAATTACAATAGGTAGGTTTGGCTATTTAATATAATTAATATTTACATTTTCGAGTCAAAAGTATTTTCATTAAATAATGGTACATTTAAAAATAATACTGTCATAGAGACCTCAAGTATTCTTAAAAATATAATTATCGATAGGCTCGATTTTATTATATTATAATTTATATGACTAGATTGACTTTTTTACTTTTTACCAACTTTATAATATTATCAATTGGCATATTTAAAAGGGCGTTACAAAAATACTAAATTATAATTGAGGGGCATAGTCAGCTTATGACAATAAGCAACTTCCATAAGGAATAACATTTAGAATAACGAAAGTACAAGAATTTTTACTTTGCATTCCAATCAAATAAGCTGATTGATTCCCAACTTGTATGAGAAACTGAAGACCCCTCCATCCATACCTACCTACGTATTTTACTTATTACTTTTCCGTTTAATATTTGTATTCACAGGAAATTTCCGTATTATCCCATAGTACAATATGGGGTACTATGTAGAACCTACATTATATTTATGATGACTTTTATCAACATCAACATTATATAATCTATATTTTAGAAGCTTATATTTTCGTTTCATATGGCCAGACATATACTCTTAAAAAAATTATAGCAATGATATATTATAACAATAACCCCTTAAAAAAAACATTAAATCCACTAGGTGATAGCAAAAAAAACACCTATCTCACTACTTAATATCCACCTGCATCATATCAGATTGCAGTGCCTATCAGCTGTGTTAAGCGAAGCTTAGATGCTATCACAAATCCTCATCGACCCATCTCAGGTCGACAAGACCTTGCACTAAAAAAACGTTGGCGCCTCTGCATCTATAAGATCAGATAACAGCCAGGTAAACTTGACCCTTTTATTGCGCAAAAACACAAAGACTGTGATTAAAATCTTTGTTTATAAACTGGTAGGTACCTTCTTACCTGGTTACGTCATGAAATTTTTGGGTTTGACTAAGTATGTTCTTAACAGTACATTCTGAAACTATTTTAAGTCTACAGATAATACTTAAATAATTTTCCGTTTGGAAGTGTACACACGATTACCATTAAACAGTTTTCTTGTTTAGTGGTAATCGTGTACTGAACTAAATAAAAAAAAATACGTATCCCGATTAATAGATATGATTACGGGACAGCGGGAACCCGTTCTATGAAAAAAATGGCTTTACAAAATACAAGTTGACCGTTTAATTGATCAGAATTTTTTATACATAGACACTTACATATTATCACACCTGTTTCCAATGGCGGTTGGCAGAAAGTATGGATAACTTGCTACGATCTTTGCTAAACTCAAAGTTTTTCTGAAAAGTATTTTTAGTGTTCCGTACCTAAAAGTTGCGAACGGAACCCTATTACTAAGCAACCGCTGCCCACTTGGTCGCCTGTTAGACAGCGGGGTGTACTTTATGAGCTGCAGTAGGAAACAGTTGAAATTATCACATTGTATGTATTTCGATTGCCACTGAAACAATACATAAATTAAACTACCAAAATGAAGTTAAAATAGGGTGGGCCCAATACAAGGAATGCCTATTAAGTTTCTTTTTTTTTTGACAGCGGTACGGAACTCTTAGATTGTGAATTCGACTCGCACTAGGCTTTTTTTTATATTTTGCTACACGATTCTTTTATGAATATAGATAATGATGTTAAATAACAGAATATACTTGTAAACATGTCGTTACAAAAGAATAGTTGTAGCTTTTGAATTAAAAATAATTATTCCGTTACATTTAATTTCCGTTATATTCTTTTATAAGATAAAATAATCCTACATGGAAAAAGTCACTGTTAAAATCTTAGTATTTAATCTTTCTTTTGAAAATATCTTCTTCTTATTTATATACAGAGCTTAGTGGCTCTTGTCGGTGGAGTATGCGCCAAACTTCTCGGTTCTTAAGTTACCTATATGATAAAAGGAGAGTAAAATGTGAAAAATTGTAGAAACATTACTCACAGACGGCGTCGTAGAAAACAAATTGATAGTTTATTGAAAAATTCTTTAATTACTTATTTTTAATAATTACTAATAAAATGTTAAAGTGCTCTTCAAGATGAATCAATTAAGTCCAAACTCGGTGGAGTTATGTTATTTTATCACAGAGATGCCGTGGCCACCTGCGAGCTTCAATGGTAACATAATATTGCATTGTCACCCAACTTAGATTAGTATGTAAAATATCAACTCGATCAAATAATTGGAAGTAGGTCTAATTTAGCTTGCAAGATTTGATACATACGCAATGGGACAGGTGAAACTAAATAAGACGCGCACTGCTAGTGTACGAGAATGCAACACATGCATAATATGTAATGGAATTCACGTATCAGATTAAAAAAATAAAGTCGTACGTATTCTGATCATCTAAATCTGATCAGATAGATACGACTATTTTATTTTGAATACGAACATTTTTATTTCTTTACAACTGTTTTTATGCAAAATGTGTTTAATTGTGATAAAATGGTAATAAATAAATAAATAAAATTGACCATAAATACATTGTAAAACACAATACGCCTATAGACGTAAATCAATTGTTATTTCTATTGTGTCTGGCTTAGCGTCCAACAATGTGTTAAACACAAATTGCATGATTTTTTCTTACCTAATAATAAACAAAGCACGCGTATGACGCGTATAATATATCTATACGTTATTTATCTGAAAGTTTTTTAGAATTCAGAGAATCGATATAATACTTGCCTATTATTCGAGACCGTAATTTTCTTTCTAGTCGAGCTGAAAATCTAGATGCCCTTGCTCTTTATAAATTGTTTTTTTCAATTCTATATACTCGTACGTAGTATATAAAGTAAGCTTTGGTATTGGTAATTTAGTGTACGGGCGATTGGCCATACAATATAATCTGGAATGATGTTCATTAATCCACTTACGTCATTTGTCCCATACCAGCCCGAGCAACACAATGCACCCTGAACTGCAATTCCGCAACAATTTTACGATTAATTGACTCTAAGCAATCGAGCATTGGAGTGGGCGAGACCGTTTTAATACGTTTCTGATACGGGACTGAGAAGTCAAACAAACAATTTATACCCACATACCACTGTAACCAAGCAAATCACATTTTTTACCCGACTGCGGCGACTCACAGGGGTAATGTGATGCGCGTGAGTGCGCAGGCATAAATGCCAAAGAACGATGAGCGATAACGTTTGAAAGAAAAAACTTTTTCTGGGATTATGAAGTCTAGTAGTGTACTTTTAGTAAGAAGATTATGTTGTCTGTTTAGAGTTCCGCAGTACCTGGACGGAACTCTAAAAACAGTCAACATTTATAAGACAACTGTATAAAACGTACATACAAGTTTGTATGTAAATAGCTAACTAGACCGAGACATATGTCCGAGTCCAACTAAAATCATGGAGTACCTCCTGTTACTAGATAATGTAGGTCTCACATGTAAAATAATAGAGGGAAAGGTAGGTTTATTTACTTAAATAAATAATAAATATATAGGGACAAATCACACTGATTAAGCCAGCCCCAAAGTAAGTTTTAAACTTGGGTTATGGGATACTATCTCAACGATACTATATTTTATGATAAATACATATATAGATAAACACCCAAGACCCAGGACAATTTGAAAATGGCCATTTTCTAACTTGCCCTGGCTGGGGATCGAACCCAGAACCTCCGGATTAGCGGCCACGGAGGTCGTCGTTTATTTACTTACTTTAATTAAGAGATATACCTAATGTATAAATTTTAATTTTTTTGCGTTATTTTAGTATAATACAGAAATATTAAAATGTTTTCAGTATACGATTTTTAGTGTATGCTGATATTTTATTATTTTTATTTATTTATTTAACTTCATTAAATTGTAACATTTAACAATTCATATGTGGTAGACATGGGTAATACCGGATTTAAATGAGCCGATTCATCAACAGGGGCTGATACCCGTACTGAATCCCGGTAACCGTTATCGGCTCCCGCGAGTTATTGAGTCCGCACCAATCTTAGTCCCGCAGGGAATTGGCGCCTATCGGGTCGCGAGCCGCGAGCCGCGTTTCGGCTCCACCGCGTCTCGGGAAGAATCGAGAGTCGCGGGAGTTTATATTATTCTGTATTGAAACCGGTACCAGAAAGGGCATTTTTATTCTGTAGATTCAACAGCGAAACTTAGCGGACCTCGGAGTTGGAGCCGATAAGGGAGTTGGAATCACTAAGATGAGTCGGTACCGGATGCGGAGTAAGATTCAGTGAGCCGAAACACTCCTCGGAGTCGAGATTACCCATGTCTAATATGTGGCTTCATTGGTTCAGTTCGGTACGAAGTTTTTGATACCGTATCGTTACATACGTATTACCTATACGATAAAGAGTAAGATAAAATACCTACTTAGGAGTGACGCAAACTCAATTCCTAATGTGGCGTATCACTGATATTCGTGAATTCCTTTAAGGTAACCTTTAACTATGGACGTCATTTTTTGTCACATCACACTGCTATGGACGCGCGTTATTCAAATACTATATTTTAACATTATTGAAGGTTAACTACCTTTAACAATATTTGGAAATGTGTGTGTAATGTATTTATTTCCTAATGTATTTATTTACATTATAACACTGAAAGGCTCTTTTCCATATTTCCATAAGATCAAACTTAAACTAAAAAGTTTTTTAAAAGATTTTTAATATTTTTTTTATAATAAAGGATAATGATCGGATCGGATACGAATAATAAAAATAAAATATAACAATTTTCCTCTCTTGACACACAAAAAATTATTGGAAATCTTTGCATAGAGATATTGGCTGGTCAACAGACAGATTAGTGACCACAAGTGGCATAAAATATCTCAAGCATAGAGGACACATCAAGCCATGTACCCATTTACCAGGGCTGTCATCAATAGATGGCTGACACTATGTCAGATGCTTTTTAGGCAGGATTAAATACGTTAATTTTTCGTTACTTTCATAATTTTGCTACATACAGGCATCCATAGACTACGGAAATCTAATCACTTATCATCAAGTGGGCCGTATGCTTATTTGCCTACTCATGTGTATAAAAATCGACTTGAGGCAATAAAAAAATTATAAATATTCCTTCATTATCACATTGATCAGATAGGGCAGTTCTAAAGGTGACTTTGCCTTGACGCTTGTTTTGACATACAAAACCATCCTTTCTTGTATGTCAAAATAAGCAACCATAGATTGTTTAACATAATTCAATAAAAATAAGCAAAACCAAAAATTAGAAAAAGGAAAGCTAATAATAACACCACTAGTTTTTGTATGGAATCATGGACGTCCGGTCTCATAGACCGCGCATCCATAGTTAAAGGCTAAAGATAAATATACTAACATTAGGGAGACGTGATGGCTCGTATTATTATTTTATTATTACTATAATAAGGTACATAGATGTCTACCTCAAACTGCCCTTGTTACCCTTGCTCATAATTACTAAGCATTCTATTCTTAAAAAAATTATGTTTATTACACAATTGACAATTAAATCAAGGCAACATAATACTTAAACTAAAACAAGGTGCGTTAATCGCTGCAGGTATTTTTGGTGACAGATAGTTTGACCGACAATTAAAATTTAGTTTTTAAATTCATCATCATCATCAGGTCTTTTTAAGTCTCCACTGCAGGAGCTGTGCAGACTCTTTGTACTACCAGAACCATACTTGGCCAGAGCAGTCAAAGGAATTGGCCTACACTCTCCACGCAGGCCAGACGGGTTGGAGAGGTCTCATTGATGTTTATAAGCTTTGTTTAGCTTGTATTTCCTAAGTCGCCTTCTACGACATCCACGGGAAGACTTGGAGCGATCCTATTCTACTCTGCCGGAAACCGCACAGAATAGTTTTAAAATTTTTAAAATTAGTTTTCCCCAGTTTTAAAATTACTATAAGTAAATATAATTCTCCATGATGTATTAAAAAGTAGTACGAGTAGGGCCAAATAATAAAAAGTTTATCAGTGAGCTAAAGACTTTCTAAAAGTAGATGCAATGTGCGACATAACTAGCTGCGCGACTCATAATGTGAGTACGAGTAATTATGTCAAATAAACTGGCCACAGACGCAATACCTACACTGTTTTTCTGCAACCTACACTGCACCAAATAACTGCATAATTTCTCACTATAGTGAACAAACACTATATTGGAATAAATATCGCTGTTTTACATCACATTAATTAATCGCATCAATAATGATTGTATGTGAGAAATGGGCTGGCTCGTTAGAATTTGACGTGTAACTACGATAGTTTAGCATAGCCTTTTGTGCCCTTTAAATACACACTCATTAAAATATAAATGAAGTTAAATTATTTCTGTCAATACCAACTGTAGTTATGTTAAAAGTCAAGTATTAAAATGCTAATCTAATCCTCTGATAGATAGCACATTTTTTGTGTTGATAAGAACGTACTATAAACAGATATTTTTAATTTTATTTTTTAGAGTATATACCTACCTAAATACAAGTTTTTTTTAACGTGGCTGCTGTACTTATCCTTTTATTTAGAATTGTTATGTACGCCCGTTATTGTTGAACCCAACTAGAGTTCAACACTAATAACTTACTCTACTTAACTAAGATGTTACTTTTATAAAGGCTGTCAATGTTGTGTTAAATTTAGTGTTTAATATTACTATCTAATAGAACATTAGATGGCCCAGATCTTTCAACCCTATCATGTGCTAGGGTGTATACCAGCACTGACACACAGATTGCGGCAAAATCATTATCGTTAATTCGACCGGATCCCCCGCGAACGAACGTTGCGCCTAAAGTGGAGCCATTTATCTGGAAATCCGGCGGCAGGTCACGGGAAAAGTCCACAATAAAAGCCGGGTCCGGTAGCACAGTTTAATTGAGTCCTCCGACCTCATAATCCGCGCTTCGCCCCGCCCGCTAAATGTTATTTATACCCGAACTCCAAACAGCCGCCGGCATCGCTCCTACACTCCGCCGCTTATAAATTTAAGCCTAGCACCCCATTGTACCACGCGGGCGTTTTAGCGGCGCGTCATTACCTTTACTGTTTTTCTTCGCACTCTGCCACCTGCTAATTAATTTGCAGCGATTATTGCCGTTGCCTTTACGCTTGTTATTAAACTTGTCGATAATTTAAGATGGAACATGAGTCTCAAATTGCTCGTCGCGGCCGATTGCTCTTTCACGTTTGCTTAGATTGTGTTGGCGGTGAACGATTAGTCGACGTGATTTGTTAGCCATGTATGGCACGCACGACTACTCGCGACTTCATATACGTGTGAGTGTTGCTTTTTTATTTGTTTCTGTAATATTGTCTATATAGGTACTTTGGCGTGAGACAGACACTCCGGGCTTAGACGGCTGCGCCGATAAGTATATTATACATTTTCATAATCGTTATCGCCGAGTTATCGCGACGTCATCGGGGGACTAATTAAAGCAATATCAGGTGTCACTTTTTGCTCGTTCAGTTTTAACTTGTAGGTACTTAACATTAACATAGCTTTACACGTTGACAGTTAATATTGCAAAATTAATGCTCGACGGCTACCAATCCGACAGCCGCAATGTGATCGAAGCGTTTGCATTTCAAGAGCCATAATGAAGTACCAGCTCGTATTGGGAATTCGGTCATCGCAATTATCGATGCAATCCGCTTGACAATAGTTGAATCGAACTACGTTAAATAACCATTAACTGTTGCTGCGAGCGCTATTGATATTTATCGTCGGCCCAGTGGGCCCAGCCGTCCGTCGCGTCGCCGCGCATCTCATGTGGCGGTGCGATGCGCTGTGCTATTTCGTCGTGTGTCATGTTTTGATCGCCACGCACCACGCGAACTCGTTTTTCGTGACCACCAGCGTCACGCACACACCTCATTTCAATTTTAACACGAGAACTGAGGTATTCTATCGTAATATGGCCGTATTGTCAGCAACGTTTAATATGTAAAATCCAAAGTAGGCAAGCATTCGACATTTCGATGCCTAGTCTGACTTTCTGAAAGACCTAATGTATAATGTCAACATGTATGTATGAGATTTATATGTATGTATAATACACTGTAGCACATTATATAGCACCGTTCTTGGTGCTTTGCTGTGGTACCTACTCTAGTACCTACACAATAACATTATGTCAACGCTGTGTAAATGTTCACCCGAGGACACATTATTGTGATGTAGAAAGGTGTTAGTGATTTTAAAGTAAAGAGACATTTCTAAGATAATGCAAGTTTTAAAGTCTATTGCGGATCTTGTTCTACGTTTTATAGGCTGAAATGTCCTGTAAATGTAGGCACTTAAGACTTACATTGCGAGTAAGTGTACTAGCAGCGGGCGGCGCGATATAGGCACAGCGGGGGCGAGAATTTTTGTCGTACTAAAACACATCTCACATTGTTTGGCCATTTATAAAGTTACAAATACTTTTTGGTGTTGTAAATATTGGGTACATTAAAAAAAGAATGCGATATGTGGTCATAAAATGCGTTTGGACGTATATTGTTCTGTACAAGGGTATTTTATTTGGGTGTCATCGGGTGCTGGGTGTGTCGGGCTTGATTTACGTAATTCCCATGTCGCCACGCCGCCGCCGAGCGTCTATTGTACCGACTGACTCTAATCCGTGCCACTTCTACGCCTAGCCTGCCACTCATGTGCATTGCCCTTAGGGGGCTTACACATATACGCATCACTCGGTTAACATAACAGCAATCTTGAAACTTCAACAATGAGTTGAGCCTAGGAGTGTTCATACAACAAGCTTTTTTTTGTATATGCTTTATATCTAAGCAATTTAATGGAAAGAAAAACAAACCGGTCAAGTGCGAATTAAACTCACGTGAAAAAGATTCTGTACTTCTCATTGGTTTTCCTGAACTCTATAGGTAAAGAACTATTTTTCGTACTGCTACTTTTTTTAATTTTAATGCCTAGTAGTTTCGTAGGTAAGGGGTCAAATTTAGCCAATTTATGCCCATTTCTTTAAATAACTACAAAAATACCGATCTATAGAATTATAAAAAATATAATCAAATATAAAAAATAATAATCTGTCTGTCCGTCCGTATGTCACAGTCACTTTTTTCCGAAACTATAAGAACTATACTGTTGAAACTTGGTAAGTAGATGTATTCTGTGAACCGCATTAAGATTTTCACACAAAAATAGAAAAAATCAATAAATTTTGGGGGTTCCCATACTTAGAACTGAAACTCAAAAAAAATTTCTTCATCAAACCCATACGTGTGGGGTATCTATGGATAGGTCTTCAAAAATGATATTGGGGTTTCTAATATTTTTTTTTTAAACTGAATAGTTTGCGCAAGAGACACTTCCAAAGTGGTAAAATGTGTAACTTCTAAAATAAGAGAATGATAAAACTAAAAAAAATATATGATGTACATGCAAACTTCCACCGAAAATTGGTTTGAACGAGATCTAGTCAGTAGTTTTTTTAATACGTTATAAATCGTAAACCGCAATAGAACTTTTATATTATGTTAGTTGGTACTACGGAACCCTTCATGGGCGAGTCCGACTTGCACTTGGCCGCTTTTTTAATATGTCATAAGTGGCTCAATATTTAAAACTCATTTATATACGTTATAGGTACGTCCGTCTTTGTCACTGACGTAAATTTGTTTTGATTAATGCGTTACAAAATAATTTTGATGAAAACCTTATAAAAAAGGATGTGATTTTTTTCGGTTTCGTGATGTGCTCTATACATGGCCATCCTACACGCAGCCGCGTTGTCGCCTTGTCATCTCCGCGTGGGTTTTGTCGTGCGACAATTTTTCCGCCGCGGAACGCCTCGTAATATTTCCAAAGAATGGCGCCGTAGATTTATGTTTATTATACGCATAATAGTGGCGTCAATTGAAATGAAGACGATCCTTTGTTGTGTTTAGAAGGGCATGGGATAGAGTAACTACATTTTCTATGTAGGAGGTTCTGGGTTCGATCCCCAGCCAGGTCAATTTGGAAAATGGCCTTTTTCAAATTTTCCTGGGTCTTGGGTGTTTATTTATATATGTATTTATTATAAAATAAAGTATCGTTGAGTTAGTATCCCATAACACAAGTTTAAAACTTACTTTGGGGCTAGCTCAATCAGTGTGATTTGTCCTTATATATTTATTTATTTATTTATGTTACTAGGACATGTCCCAGCAGACAACTAAAAATAATAAATTGAAGTAAGAAAGTTCAGTCAGCTCTAAAGGTGCTATAACAATAATTTAGATGGTCATATCCTTCTCCTAGAAAACGTCAAAAGTTTAAGAGTGAGATTAGTCCATGTTTAGGCATATTCCACAATAGGAAATTGAAAAATACTTTAAGATTTTTAAATATTTTTCATGTCACAGTCTCAAGTTGATAAAATATTTGACATGTCATTTGACAAACTTTCTCTCTTTTCATATTTTACTTATACCTTTCATTCATTTATTTCTCTATTTACAAAAACACAATTAGTACATCGAAATGGGATAAGCAAAAACCATTCAAGGTTCATACGCACATCCAACTCGCAAAAAAATATATTTAAACTCACATACATAAATATTAAAAATATAAAGGCCTGATAAAATTAACTGAAACTTAATATTTTAAGGCTGAATTCAGTCCATGAAACTTACCAACTTTCTCCAAGAAACATATTATTATATCAAAATATGAAAAATAATTTTTGGCCCCCATACTTGACCCATCAGCTGATCCGAGATTCTATGGAAAACAGAAACAATTTTACTTACACATTTCGATATAGGTTTCTTGGGGAAAGTTGTTCAGTATCATGGACTGAATCTACCCTTAAAATAGTTTCAGTATTACTTTGTTAGACGTCATATACGCATTATACAGAAAGTGTCATCATCATCATCAGGTCTGTTTTAGTCTCCACTGCAGGAGCACGACAGAAAGTTTATAAAGTTTTTATTTTTTATTTTTTGTATTGTGATACATATTTTTTGTTGTAGACATTATGGTTACCCTATAATCCCATCCATTAGTTTGATATTTATATTGTGATACATATTTTTTGTTGTAGACATTATGGTTACCCTATAATCCCATCAATTAGTTTGATATTTAAAAACCACAATATATTAGTAGTAACAAAAAACTTGCTACCGCGCTTACCCGCTTTTAAAGAATTATCTACGAGCATTTCAGCTTCTTTCCAATTTATGTGGACTGTGATAATGATAACGCTAAAAGGTACAAATTAATTAAATAGCCAGTGGCGGGTGTCGGCTGCCTTACGTCTACATACACTCCTCAGTTTACGAGTGCTGGTCAGCTATAGTTAAAGATAAAGAAAATTAAATGTCTTATACTAATCTTATTTATTGCTTATATATATGTACTAACTATATCAATAACTT
This sequence comes from Acrobasis repandana, assembly GCA_963576875.1. NCBI lineage: Eukaryota > Metazoa > Arthropoda > Insecta > Lepidoptera > Pyralidae > Acrobasis > Acrobasis repandana. The sequence goes on from OY756214.1 coordinate 11,711,147, forward strand.
TTACATCGAAAACAGTTACATAGTATTTTGTTTGAATAAAGGTTTTAATTTAAATTTATATGTATGTACACATCATGTAATTTTAAACTGCTAGCCCCTAGCTCCTCTGTTTACGCGCACAAGCAAAATAGGTGTTTATTCTCAACACATATACAAGTAATATTTATTTCGTAATTGGCCGTTCATTGACTGCTTGTCAAAATGCCGAACGGCCAGATTAGTTGTCCAACTAGTGCATAAATGACTCAAACGCGCTACAGAGCAGACATGTCCCGTCAAACATTAGGTGCGTTCGCCTTACAATCTCAGTATCCGGATAGATTAGTGCGGATGAGTCCAATCCACAGTCGAATTGCCGCACGCACTCAATTATAATGTCATGACATGATAGCGTAGGTACTTATTTATTTACTTCTCACATATTGAAATATTCCTAATTAGTGGAGGGAAGTACAGTATTGGGCTAGACTAATTTGACTTTCATTGAATAATTATATCAGAATACGTGCATAACTATTCTGATATAATAAATGTGCTTCATATATTTTTAAATTTTTTCTCTTGGCACTTTTACTTTGTTTTCGAGCTTATCTGCCGGCTAGGCTCTATGTTGCTTAAGGCCGTACCTAAATTTTCCGGGGTCCAGTGCTGCCCCCATTTAAAATAAATCATTTCAAAGAAAACGGAGACACATTTGACAAAAGTGGCCGTTTTTCGCAAATGTGCGTAGTAAAGCTTAACGTTCTCACTTTAAACTGTAAACAGTAGTTCATAAAATACTTTGAAGGGTTATCTAGAACTTGGTAGTTGCAAAATTTTAAATGATGTCTTCGTTTTCTTTGAAATGATTTATTTTAAATGGGGGCAGCACTGGACCCCGGAAAATTTAGGTACGGCCTTAACACTGAAACGCGGATACGCAGTTCTGTACGTCTTGCGTACCGTTTTTGGAGTAACCCTACAGTATTGACTTTTTTCCAGAAGGTTAGTTTTACACCGTTTCGCCGTCTCTTATTAAAATTCGCTTTTTCGAATTAAAAATATTTACGATATTTTTTTTACATTTTGAAAACATTTAATTTAATAAAATCTCGTCTCTGGGAACGTGAAGTTTAGGAATCATACTTTGATTTCAAACTTTCGAAAAAATTGGCTAATTTTAAGCATGCTTGTCAATCACAGCACGCATGTCTCTACACGCAATCTTATTTCATCTGCCCCTGTTGTTCTTTTCACTGGCTCCAATAACTCATAAATCGTGCTCTTTTTTCTAACCAATCAATAACTATATAAAAATAAAAAAAGAGTTTTTTTTTCAATTTCCTAAAAGAACTCTTCGATATGTTTTGCCCCAAAAGATGAAGATGAAAAATTTAATGAACTACCTACCATTAATTTTAATTGTTTTTTTTTTTTCATAAAATGTGTGACTTCTGTTTCACTCCATGAGGTGAAGACGAAACATTTCCCAAATCACTTTCACACTGCTGGAGCCTCGAGCTCTACAACGAGTTACCTGATTACAAGGTCGACTCCTGTTCAATCTGGCCGAGAAGCGGCGTCTAGACCCCAATCATTATAATGATCATATCGATTGGCATGTTTAAAACGACCAAATTCGAAAGACCCCATATGCCTGCGGCCGCCCGCTATTCCCAACTAATCAACAAACTTCAAGATAGTCACTTATAATTTTTCAAAATTCATATAATAAGATCTGATAACAACCTAATTATTATAATGTTCTCTTTAACATATCCGAAGTTGAAAATTGGAGGCAGTCTCTGAGCCGGGATATTTGTGCTAATGCCATGGAAATTGTGAGATCATCTTGTACCCTTAACAGTGCTTTAAAAATATAAACACATTACTTCGCTTTACCGTTCGGTGGTCAAGTAATTTTACATTGATCGAGACACAGGCGAGTCGACTTTAATCTGGCGGTTAGTGTGTTAATGATCCGTTGTTGTTTGCTTCGTCACTTGAATAATTCTATAAAAAACAAATACGGTTTTCTATCGCGAATTAACCTTTCAACGGAAATACAATCAAAAAAGTACCTCTTCTGATCTAGTAGTAAACATTGCATTTCAAAGTTCATAAGCGAGGTTTCAAGGAATTATGAATAAACAGAATACGCATTTTTCTTTTTTTTTCTCCGACCTTTTGGGTTCATTAGGACGCGAGAAACTTTTTTAAGCTTTGCTCATTCAAGGAACTGACTACGTAAAAAGCACATGCAGGGGACGATACGAAGGCTGTCCAAGGTGTGGAAACTAACGCGCTAAAAAACTCCTGCGGACCCCAGACGGATGGACGAGAGCCCTATTATTGTAACGCGGAGTCAATAAGTGAATTATATTCTGTACCAAAAAATAGTTTGCTTAGTGACTTTGTGTTTTAAAAATAGACGTTTAGCTACATTAACTTTTTGTTTGATACCTACTTATTTATTTATTTATTTTAATCTTTATTGTCCATCAAATACAAATTCTTTGCTGGTCTGGGAGAAAAGAAAAAACATAGAATGTACCAGCTGCTTCTCTTCCCGTGCAGATCGTAAAAGCCGATCGAGGGAATAGGCGAGAATCTGAATCATATGAATAGGCGATGCGGTTAGCAACCCATCACTATTATGATTTCCCTTTTCCACCTTCATGCCCACCATTACGCTAAAAGTGGCCTGGGCTTTACCGCCCTTGGCTCTGTCTACCCCGTTAGGGATAAAGACGTGATAGTGTATTGTATTGTATAAATACAAATTGTACAGAACAATAGGCGAACTTAACGCTAAAAGCGTTGTCTACCAGTCAACCTTTGGGTTTATAGAAAGTCTAAATGTGGGTTGCAAGATTAAGTGTAGTATACATAAAATACACAATGTACATTGTTACATAAATATATATATATATATATATATATATATATACCCTATACATTATACTACTTATTGCAAGGATTCTGTTAGACTTACTTTTATTTTGATGCGTATGGATATTTAGGTGGTTGTTAAATTTTGTAAATGTAACAAAAATCTGTGCCCATAAAATGATAGGTACCTGCTTATATTTAAATCATAAACGTCGACTATTGCCATTTAAAGGCTCTTTTTTTCTCTTCCTAAATGAGAAATGTATTTTTCTGCAATTAGATTTGTGATAAATTTGCTTACTGTGCATAATTATTTGTTTTTTAATTACATCTTTGGACAAACCATATATATTTATTTAATATTCTAGGTGTCTGAACACATTTCTCCGGTTTTAATATTCGGTGTTAGATATAGGTACTTACTCTTCAATTTTTGGCAATGCATTCGTCATCAATCGAGAAGTAGGAATGCTAGAAGCTCTGCATTTGAACCATTATCTAAATTAGGTATTATGCTGATTTCATACACACCATGCTGATTTAATATACATCATGCTGATTTCATATACATCATGCTGATTTCATATACATCATGCTGATTTCATATACATTGCGTGTTTTGTAACGACCGATCTAATTTCGTTGCAACAAAAACAACAATGTATATGAAATAAGCATAAGCATTGCTTATTAAGGATGAAAATATAAAGAGAATAGAAATTAGCTCGGCCAATGTAAAGTTTGTACATAAATTACCATTTTGTGGTCAAGCTTCACAGTCGGTGTGGATCCCCCTTTATATTCAAATGAAGTTGCCGTTTTCAATTAGAATATAATGAAGGGTCCTATTTCTTAAAAATTATTAAGTATACTAACTTTTGCATTTTTATGGATAGTTAGATTTTGTTTAACTACAGCCTTAAAAAAAGATCAGTTCACGTTCATAGTTTTCGGATACATGTGACTTTTAAACTAAGTAACATTTTAGAGTACTTTATTTGAAGCAGAAGCGCAAGAAAGTCTTAACATGTGATGATCATAAAAGCCAGGTGTATTGAATGAACACACACATAGCAATCCAACTTAGTGTATGAAATCGATATTTCGTAGACCATGTTTGGCCTTTGGTTCCATCATCATCATCAGCTGCCTTTAACTTCCCACCGCTGGGCCCTCCCAGCGGTGGGACAGGCCTCTTCCGTGTCATTACCAAGTTCCAATGCTATTCGCTCCACAGACCAAAATATTAGACATGGTGGTAACTAAACTCTACAGGCTCTACTGTTGGGATGTTACGTTAGCAAGATGGAAAGGAGGACTTTTAATACCTAGTGTTAGATTTTTAATTAGCAACATCTTTCCTGCAATCTGTGAGAGTGATTTCATCAAATGCGACGGAGCGCGCGCTGTATGTTTTGATTAATGAGCGCGCGCGGTGTTAGGGTCATCGCAGACCAAGAGGAGCGCAGCAAAGACGATTTGTTTATGACAATCGAAAATAAACTTTAAGCTGTTGGTATAAAGTGCATAAATGTTTGAACATAAGGCCACGCGAGCATAGCCACATGCACTTTATACCAAAAGATTAAAGTTTATTTTCGTGTACCATAAAAAAATCCTCTCCGCTGCGCTCCTCTTGGACTGTGCTGACCCATAGAGGTTCAGCCATTCCACGTAGTATATTATTACTCTGTGCCATTACCAAGGTGAGATGTCAGATGTACACATTATATGCGACTACTGTAAGGCTCGCTCTTTTCTTTGCAACCTAATCCTAATACAGTATTTATATTGCGTGATAATATGCCTTGAAACGGCTTAGTTTTTGAATTAACTTTTATAGCGATAGTTCTCATGCATTATTGAATATCCCATAAATAGAATTCTAGTGCTTTTACACTTAATCTCATACATTTTTATTAATGCTCAACTATTTTGTTATAAACTTATTACTCATTTATAACGCAATAATCTGTCTCTATCTGCATAGTCTATTGCATTTATAATTTGTTATTGATGTAACGGATTTAAATTATTTATATATTCCTTCCAAGTTTTTTCTTTTTCCCAGACCAGCGTCTGGGAGAAAAGAAAAAACTAAGAATGTACCACCTGCTTCTCTTCCCGTGCAGGTCATAAAATCCAAACAAGGGTCTGGGCGAAACTACGAATCATATTTATAGGTGATGCGGCTAGCAACCCATCACTATTTTGATTCAATTTTCCACCTTCTCGCCCACCATCACGCTAAAAGTGGCCTTTGAGCCTTGTAGCTCTGGGCTCTATCTGCTTGTTGCAATGTTCTGTCTGCCCCATTAGAGATAAAGACGTGATATGTATATAATAGGTTGGAGAAAAAGTCTTTTCGCATTTTATATGAAAATTCAAAACATTTTTTAATATAGTTTATTTACATTTAACTAAAGTATGTAGGTACCATTTTGTTCGATAACTTTTTGCCATCTTATAGGTACGGACATGATCCCAATGCTATAGAAATTTTGGGGCTTCTGATCAAAAAACTGCGTCATGTAGTTTTGGCAGTCCTCTCGTGATGTTAACCTGACACTACCTAAAGAATTCTGAAGAGACCGAAACAGGTGGAAATCTGAAGGTGCCAGGTCAGGACTATACGGCGGATGCATTAACGTCTCCCAGCCAAACTCTCCTAATTTTTGCTGAGTGGTTAAAGATGTGTGAGGTCTAGTTATCATGATGAAAAACCACACCCCTTCTGTTGATTAATTCCGGCCGCTTTCTCTCAACTTCTTGCTTTAATCTTATCAGTTGTTCGCAGTAGAGTTCTGAATCGATGGTCCTGCCTGGTGGTAACAGCTCATAATGAATAATGCCCTTCCAATCCCACCACACACACAGCATCACCTTGTTGCGAGTTAACCCGGGTTTCGCCACAGTCTGTGAAGCCTGACCGGCTTTTGACCATGACCTTTTTCGCTCGTTCTTGTCGTACGTGATCCACTTTTCATCACCAGTTATCAATTTCTTCAAAAATGGTTCGGTCTCATTACGTCGTAATAAAGAATCACAAATGAGTACACGATTCATTAGGTTTCTTTCAGAGAGCTCGTGAGGTACCCAAATATCGAGCTTTTTTGTGTACTTAATTTTTTAAATTCGATCTGATATGCCGATCTTGCTCCACTTTTTCAAAAAAAGTTCATACATACTATATGCGAAAAGACTTTTTCACCAACCTAATATAAGTATAGTATGATAATTATGTTATGATAATTATGTTATGTAACGTATGTATGTATGTATGTAATTATTTATTATAAAAAAAGAGTTTCCATGAGGCTATCGGCTAGCTCACTATCTTACTTTTATACAAATTAATTTGCTAGGCAAATTTAAAAAAAAAACCCCGACTGTCAAGAACGCCATCTAGTGATGAGTAGTGGGACTACTGATAGGTACGACTTTATACGGATATCAAGTCGCGCTACGGATAGCGCCATCTATTATTTCCTAGAGAAAGCCCTGACTTTCAAGCGTTATCCCCCAATAAATTTAAACAGCTGAACCGATTTTCATCAAACCACTCCAAGGGAACTTGCCTTCACGTAAAAAAAACCGCATAGAAATTGGTTCATCCGCTAGAGCGCTACGATGCCACAGACGACAGACAGACAGGCTGACAGACATTAGCGTCAACTCCTCTTTTTTGTCGGGGGTTAAAAACAAGACGATAATAACTGGCACTATTTGCTATAGCACTAATAAAATCTCACTGTGCTGCGAAACTCAAATAAAAAAGAAAATCAAATGAGTGTTTTTAATTGAGATTATAATCGTATTTTACTCGTAATTAAGTCGAGAAAATGATAAGTTTCAATTACGTATAACTAGCTATTTATAGTAGCAGTTTGTTTGATAAATAGATTGTGAAGTCTGTAGAGATTATTGCCTTTGTTTGCTAATTGTTTATTTATTTATCAAACTTATTGTCCAAAAATATACTTTTAACAAATTGCGGACTTAATGCTAAGTGCATTTTCTCCCAGTCAACAATAGGGATAAGCAGAGAAAATGTGCGGCGCAAAAGCTATAAATACCTATATACTTACATCAAAAATACTAAGTACTTCATACACACTATTATAGTATATATATATATATATATATATATATATATATATATATATATATATATATATTATATAAATATATCAGAGTAAATATCTCTAATGTCAACGGGTAAAGCATTCCAGAGTCGTGAAGCATGAAGAGAAAATGAGTTTGACATAAATTAGTCCGAAAAAGGGGGATAAAGAGCTGACGAGTCCATTCCATGATTGGTTCACATAATTCCAGTTAGTACTACAGTCCATCGATATAAAGCAACAGTATCACTTTCGATCACCATCATCAATCATCATCAATAGGGCTTTTTTAGTCTCCAATGCAGGAGCACGACCCTCTCTGTACTACCAAAGCCATATATTAGCCAGAGCAGTCAGATGATTTTGCCTACATTCTCCATGCTGGCCAGTCGGGTTGGAGACATCTCATTCATGTTTGTAAGCTTTGTTTAGCTTGAGTGATCCTATTCTACTCTATCGGGAACCACACGGCTTACTAACACGGGATACTAAACTTATTGACGTGCAAAGGCCTACATACTGCATAAATATTTTAATTTTGAACTGAATTTTAAATTTGACCTCTCAGTTATACTCTAAAGTAAGGTACTCAAGTGTAATGCTCTTCAATAGTTTTCATTTGCCATACATATATATTAAATCATAAAATTAGTAACAAAAGGACCTTTAGCTAGCTCACTAAAGTATTTACTACTTGTATTGTACTAGTACTAGTATGTACTATTTGTAGTGTCAGAGATTTGTAGCAACATTCGAAGTAAATTCCAATACGAATTCGACACAAAAATACCGCCCGACTTTGCAACCCCAGCCAAGGTATGACAGCGTGGCCAGTCACTACTGTCCAAGAGTCATCAATTATTGATGGCCTGCTGAAAGCGTCCCTCACTAACATACATAGGTATATACTTATATAACATAGATCTGCTAGACGCATACGAAATGAGCACACGCCCCTTTTCAGTTTATGTCCGTTACATCCATAAATGATTAGATTTGACGATTAGAATTGTCGATCGAGGCAATAGTGTGCAATTTTGTGGGAATAAGTTTCGACTAGACACGTGATATTTTACCGTGAATGCATAGTTAACGAGTGTGTTGAACAATTTAAGTATATATTTCTTGAAAACCCTTTCAAAAAGTTGGTAAAGTATTTATTTTAGGCGAAATCGCATTTTAGATCATTTGTGTCATGGATTTAGTATCCTATAATACAAGTTAAACCTAGTTTGGGGTTAGTCAATTAGTGTAATGTGTCCATAACTGTTTGTTGATTTATTTGTTTTTATTATGATGCATCAAAAGAAGTTTTCAGAATTGTATGCAAAAACATTCAATTTTATTTGTAAATATTATACGACAATTAACACACAGTATTTCTCAACACTTCATTCATAGTTCTCTTTTAATAAAATACTTAGTATTTATTTAACAATTACTTAAAATTTATAGGCATTTGTTTTAAGTACCTTCGCAGTACCTTGTCATTAAACATCAAATTTATTACCGGTACCAACCAGGAGTGACATAATAATAGCTATATACAAAAAATATTTTTATTAATTTTTATTCACCTTTTTGTGTACTTAAGTATAAATATTTTCTAGACAATACTGTAGAATATAGATAGGTTCATAAATTATATTTTATCACATTGTGGCAAAAAATGTTCACGCGCATGTTTTATTAAATATTACACTAGCAGTTTCCTGCGGCGTTTCCCTCTTTTTGAAAGATAAAATGTATTTAGTATGTTTCTCGCTGTTAATTAAGCTTTCCATAGGTGATTTTTTTAAAATTGGCTTTGTAGTTTTTGAGTTTATATTACAAACAAACACACAAACAATTCAATTTTCTTTCTTTATAATATTAGTATATATTAACAATTTGAAGCTTTACATTTTTCCTATAAAATACTTACCTACATGAAATTTTAGAAAAAAAAGCTAATTTGAGGTTAGGTTAGGTTAAATTTTTTTATTATACACGTATAATACTTGTTTTATAGGTACGTGTATTTTTCATATTTGAAAAATAAGTAAGTAGCGACAGTAGACATCGCTGTTTGAGGTTGCGTAGATTTCTTTCTTATTACCTATATATTATTATACACCAAGTACTTATAGTATTATATTTCTTCTAACAAAATGAAGTTGAGCAGTACCTACATATATCCATACACACCCATAGGATATTTTGTTTTATCATCAAGACAAACTATATGCATTTATTAAGTGTTAGTTGCCTATGCGATGGGTTGACGGTCGCGGGTCGCACCTGGATAAGAGCAGCTCAGGACCGAGATGGGTGGCGTCGACGAAGATGATGCTGGGATGATGATGATGACATATTATCCGCTGGTAGCTGTAAGTGCAGTCACGTTCATTCCAAGGAAGACCACGCTCCTAAGGTCATGCTGCTAAATGGTGGCTGGGTGGGCACAAAACTGAATTGAACTGATCATGGTTTGATGTTACAGAGATAAATTATTAAATAAAAGAGATCTTGCTCCAAACTGACAATCAGCAAATACACTCAACGGCATCTTAGCACCCCTACTCGACAACTGATATCCACCCACATAAAACATAATCCCGCTCCCCTCTCTTTGCCCAACACTCTTCATTTGACAGATTGGAATAAATTACTAAAGCTTTTTTATTTAATTTTAGGGCAATACTCATTTTCCGATGTTTATTTCTTCCAAGTGTATTTTTATTATGTTGACAGTATCGTCGCCCTTGTTTGCGCTAGTGTATTATTGCCTTACAATAGTCGATTTGATGAGCCCTTCTTATATGGCTTAGGAAGCCGTATTATTACGCGATTCTATGTTTGTGCAGAGTAACACGTCTTTACATAAGTAGTCAATGTTCACAAAAGGGCGGACTTCTAATTTAACAGCATGGCTCATGTCGAAGATACGCCAAACTGGATGACCTTTGCCATTATTCTTATACTTAAGAGTCCCCTTACCCTAGACAGATTTTCCTAGATTTTCCTAGACTAGATTTTATTTTTGAAACGACATGTCAGATAAGACCAGTAACGCTCTTGTTGCCCTGGTGTTATAGTTGTGCATGGGCAGCGGTGATCACTTACCATCAGGTGACCCGCTTGTTCGTTTGCTGACCTATAACATAAAAAAAGAATTTAGCAAAATAATTTCAAAATATGAACTTGAAAGAGAATACAGTTTGTAATAGGTATACCTATGACCATCAGTATAGAAAACTTCTATACCCTTATATTTTCTCTCAAGTTCATATTTTGACCGTCGAAAACTAGTTATATGCCTGCGTATATGCTTGAAATTACGTTTTTATGGCAAGTAAGGGGACTCAAGCGCTTAATGCGACATGACCCCTGCTTTTTTTTGGCTTCAGATGACTATTTGACAAAGAGTTTGAATATTTACGTCGCCTGTCTTTTCCTATTACCTTGGTTCCATTCTTGTTCTCGTTGGAGCATTTTAGTACATATAAGAAATAAAACCTGCCAAGTGCGAGTCAGACTCGCGCAAGAAGGGTTCCGTACCATTATCTATACTCTATCTATACAACATAAGACACCAAAAAAAATCACGATGTTTGTTCTCTGGGACTCTTTAATATTTATTTTATTTTAATTTTTTACCAAAAAACGGCAAATAAATCACGTTTGTTGTATGGGAGCCCCGCTTAAATATTTATTTTATTCTGTTTTTAGTATTGTTTGATATAGCGGCAACAGAAATACATCATCTGTGAAAATTCTGTCTAGCTATCACGGTTCATGAGGTACAGCCTGGTGACAGACAGACGGACGGACGGACACAGTGGAGTTTTCGTAATAGGATCCCGTTTTTACCCTTTGAGTACGGAACCCTAAAAACACCAACGGCTATGTGCTGCTCGCGGACAAGCTGAGTTCCGTACTCGTGTTCTATATCCTACCAGTAATCCTTTTTTTTATAAATACATATCTTGACTGTCTCTTATTTTTTAAGTCTTGTGTGCACATGTTTCATACATTCATATGACATGATAATAATCTTTATTTGAAATAATCCACATAAATTGATGATAATTATTGTACAAATAAGAGCAAAATGCATTAGTATTCAAATAATAGTGTGTATTATGGCTAATGGCTCTTTGGCACTTAGTTCCGACAAAGGTTCCGCTTATCCGATGCCTCTACGATAGATAGTGGATCATAAATACTTGATTGTGTTATTGACAAGATACCTACCCTAGATAGATATAAGATTTTTGTAGAACATAAAAGTTTAGGTAAACGCATTTATTAATAAAAAAAATATTTTAAAGAATTTCACATTTTTTAATTAAGGAATCGCAATATTATTTTTATTTATTATGTTTTTTTTCTATTAAAGGCCATTTTACCAAGAGTTTAATAAGAGGCAAAACTTTATGAAAAGCCACATAGGTGGGTAGAGCGTGAAATAGCTTTCATACATGTTTTATGCATTTTACTAATCATTCAAGCCCATTAATTATCAAGAAATATCTTACTTACTCATATTTGCATAATAAAGACATACAAAATCTTTTCACTTTACCAGAACTACAACATATCAAACTATTATCTTATATGTACTTGTCACATAGCCGTTATATACAAAGATAGCGGGACACCACAGAGTGACAGAGCCAGCGTTTTGTTTGAACGCCGACCCCGACCAATGATAGCGTACGATAAAAGCTGTTTCAATAATGGAGATCATGTATGCACTCAAACTCACATCAAAATATCAAATAATTTGCTTAATTATATTGCGTTAAAGAACAGGCCAAAATACATAATAAATTAAAACGCGAGTATATTGCAAATTAAAATTAAAATAATCATTTCTATAAATCGATAAGTAATATAATAGAATTCAATTTAATAACGTAAAGAGGATAAAATGAACAAGTTAAGAGGCCTTTGTCGACTTTCCGCTCTGTTTAAAGAAAACAAGTCCGGCCACTCAAATGACTCTTCGACTTTTGAGTGGGGTTGTGTGTGCACAGTAACTTATGCTATTATTTCTAAGTCAACCTTCCCCGTGTTTGACCAAATCTGTTGACGTCCCTTTGCCTTTTAATCTTTTGCCGACCAATCTACGTATGTATTTATTAAATAAATATCTCGTATTTGTAATATGGAGTGTATTGCTTCAATGCATCGCTTCAGAATTTTTCTTCATGCGTGCACTTTACGAGCAATAGATAAATCATTAATAGAATATTTATACACTGAGAAATTAACATAAGTATGTACTCCCCAAATTAATCAATTCTCTTCTGAAATATTATTCATAATCACCAAAGAGATTTCGAATCGTAACATTAATAATATAAGACACGCGATCATCAATCTAAAAATTAAGGTATTTATATAAAATCAGCACGCAATAATAAGTGTTTAAACAAGACATTAACTATTAATTATGTTTAACTGAGCGTTAACTTTAACTGGCTCCTTCTCTCAAGTTCAATCTTGATCATTAGTTTATACTAATTTAGTTCCGCGAAGTAATTTGACGCCACCGACAATGGGCGCATCTCAAAGATGCTCAAATTAAATGAGTGCCCCCGACACAGATATTATCTTACGCTGCCCTAGAAATGGGACTAATTTGCATTTCGTTCAAAAATAAACAAGTAAAGAAAGCTTTCCACTTGTGATGTCGTGTGCGATGCTCTCAAATCGAGCGTGCAACAATCTTTTAACAGTAAATTAGGCGTAATGGCGGGAACATAAAAGCCATTGCGGTTGCACTTTGGGTCCGGCGTAGTCGGAATACTTCTTAATTTGAGGAGCTGATTTTCGTGTTGGTGTTAAATTAAAAATAATTACAATGTAAGCATAAGCAGGCAGGTGACACCAAATGCAGCTGCGGGCTTATCTAGTGTCCGTATATACATGTAAAGGTTTATCGATTGTGGCCGTGACAGGTACGTGTTTGTAGGGTTGGATGAGTTCTGACGTGGTCATTTGTGTGTTGCAGTTGCTCGTGGGCAACAGCGGGGCGGGCACGGGCGGAGCGGCGACCTCTCCGGACGGCGGGTCGAGCTCAGCCCCTCCGCTGTCCCCAGGAGGGTCAGCGGTGGCCGGAGGTGCCTTATCTCCCGGTGCGGGCAGCCACGCGAGCACCCCAGCTGCTTCCTGCTGCGACACCCCCCGTCCTATCATCACGGACCCTGTCTCCGGCCAGACAGTCTGCTCGTGCCAGTACGATGGCGCAAGACTGGCTCTTTCATCGTATCCAAGACTGTCCAGTGCGGCTGTCGGAGTTTATGGAACACCCTACCCCTCAACAGACCAGAACCCATACCCCAGCATCGGCGTAGACAGCTCCGCATTCTACTCACCTTTGGTATGTTTCTTTAATTTTTTATGCCATTGATATTACATATTAATTTAGGTTGCAAACTTCATGCAGAGGATGCTGGATAAATCGGAATAGCTAGAATTTCTACGTGTTTAGCACCATTATAAACTGCCATTGATAATACATAAGCGAGAAAGAGAACTGATAGAGCATTTATTTTTCTTATAGCCTGCAAATTGGTACCAATAGATCGTTTGCCGTATACGAGGCAAGGTTTATCGCTCTCGGATACGTGTTTGGCTTTTCTGGCGTAGCATGGCTGCGTCGCGAACCGGTCCGGGCGCGCTCGTCCAGAAAACCACCGACACCTCGCCGGCCCGCGCCGCCGCCCTGTCACGAAACATTAATATTTAAAATCAAAAAATAAACTTAAAAGCCAACCGCTATTATTATACCAATTACGATTTACTCTCCACCCGCTTCTTTACCTCGGAGTGACACTAAAATTCCATGTCTCTTGATGATGTTTTAAATCACAACGGCTCTATATTATCATAAATATGAAAAGTATCCAATTTGCGGTCGGTGAGGCGGTGGAAGCACTTCGGTTAACACCTTGTCTGAGCATAGGGGACAAATGGGCGGCCGCAGCGTTCGCCGCTCGTAATCCCTATAAGGGACTAGAGCCGTGAAAGAATCGATTGTCCGGTCTACGCTGGCACTATAAACATAACTTTTTATAGAAATCGCCATTGTGAAATCTATCTTCGAGGACAAAGCTGGTTCATTTTCCGGATATTTTACCACGTTATTGGGACTTTAACATTTTCTGCCGAGCACATGTGAAATCCGCTAAGCCGCCCAGAAAATCCCATTGAACGTGTGATGATCCTCTTTTGTCACGTATTTAAGAGGAATTTCCTCCCTTTAATCTTAAATTCACAAACGGCCAATGCAGTGCTCATAACGGGCCGCCCGAGTTTTCCTGCCACTCGCGCTCGCCTCGCTTATTATTTTTTATTCTTTGTTTTAGTGCCTTTGGTCGCGGTTTACATATTATTATGATTGCGCGTTGCGTTCCGTCTTAATTTATAGATTGCAGTAGAGATAAGTAAGTCGCGAATCGTTCCGGACGTTTTTATGAAAATACGAGTTCAGTAAACTCATCGTAATTATAATATCATGTGGCAATAGCAACTCGCACCGGTAATTGTGGATGCATCCTAAAGCGGCGAGGGCGACAGTTAGATCTCTATCTGTCATTGTATTTAACGAGCCCGCCCGTACCTACTGTGACCTGTGCTGTGCATGTTTAATAACAGGTGTTTAAATGTATGTATGGTGTCATTGTGTGCCCTGTGCTCATACCTAACTCACGACAAGCCAGGCCGGTTTCGTGCAAGCGACAATTTAGCGAACAATGACGATGCTCCGCCACGAATACACTCGTGCTGTTTCTGCCTATATGGGGAACCAAATGTTGTAAACGGATCTTTGTGCAGATAGTAATAGGGTATGTTTTTGGAGTGTGTGCCTGTTTAAGGTTGAAGGAGAAAATATTCAACTGCCATTTTTGTAGACTGGCGACGCCGGTGGCGCCGTCCTGTTGAGTTGCGACTTACTAACAATGCACGCAGCGCCATCTTTTATCTATTGTGCGCTTTTGATAATCAATAAAAAAGGGTTGGTTGGTGCGGCCGGCTTGTAGCCATCAAGCCACGCTCATATTTTTAACGACGGCATTAGTTCTGTCATATTAACCGTTAACAGGTTTCTTTGATTATCACTTCATAAGAATTGCTACTTTAGGACAAGTATCCAGCATACTTACTACTAGTTCCGAGTATAGTTAATGTAAACAGTACGCGTTCTGTAATGTGGCTATCAACGAAAATAAAACACTGTTTTTGAGTCTTGGATACTGACACATTACATTATTGTTTCTATTTATAATGAAAGGACATGGACGAGCAGAGTACCTATCTGACTGAACAAGTATGTAATTCCAAAAGTTTATAACCAAACTTTTGCCTAAAACAGCCTAGTATGAAACGTAATAAAAGCTGCATTAAGCTGTCTTTTACCCTTAAAAATTATCGTGTAACAAAATATACTTAAACTTATTTTAGATAAAATTCAGTTTATGATACTGAATAACTTCCCCCTAGAAATACATATCGAATATATAAAAAAATATTTATTGCTTTCCATAAAAACTCTGATAAGCTGATCGGTCAATGTGTAATTTAATATGTTCCTTGGGGAAAGTTGTTCAGTGTCATGGACTGAATTCACTCTTGCATAGTTTTAGTATATTTTGTTAGAATATAATAGAAGTTAATTTAATAATAATGCAACGCGATAGTTTAAAAGTATTTATTTTGTTAGACTCTGTTATCATCATGACTGTACTATCAGAGCCTATTAGCCAGAGCAGCCAGAGGATTTGGCCGACACTCTCCTCGCTGGCCAGACGGGTTTGGGAGGTCTCATTCATGTTTATAAGCTTTGTTTAGCGTGTGTTTTATAAGTCGTCTTTTTCTATATCCACGGGAAGAGTAGGACCCTTTAATAAAACATTCAAGTTGTGCGTAGTTTAATTCTTCTGTTATAATAATGTTACAAAGAATACCTAATTCATTTAAATTCTCACAAGCTCAATTTTCTTAGTCTTGAGTTAAGGGCGTACTTGGCCGTTTTTCGCAAATGTGCGTAGTAAAGCTTAACGTTCTCACTTTAAACTGTAAACAGTAGTTCATAAAATACTTTGAATGGTTATCTAGGACTTGATAGTTGCAAAATTTTAAATGATGTCTCCGTTTTCTTTGAAATGATTTATTTTAAATGAGGGCAGCACAGGACCCCGGAAAATTTAGGTACGGCCTTAAAGTATTGACCAATCGAAAATGGTTTCGATGTGGCATTTTAGTATTCAACATTATTTTTAATATCTTTATTGTAGCTAGACATCTTTACATTTTATCTATCAAACTATTATTCTAGATCACTAAGAATGACAAACAAGACACTTCATGTAAGACATATGTAATACATACAAACATATTGCAACGGTGTTGCTTATCTTCATTGCTTATTTTTACAGCAACATTGCTAAGTAACGACGGAACTGTATGTAAGTTGTTTTAGATAACATACCTTATGTTGTACGAGTAAGTAATGCAGAATTCATAAGATCTTTGTAGAAATCAAAGTAAAAATATTACAGATGCGGATATAGGTACTTTCGCGTCTTAATCCCTTAAGAAGAAGATAAAGCGGACTACCCTTTGGCTTGTGGAGGTCAGACGGCTCTGTGTAAAAACCAGTTACCTCGTCAAATCACCTAGGTTAAGTAGCGGACCCCAGCTCTGAAGCGTAATATTACATGAATGACTATATTAAATATAAATTTATCTCACCTTAGTTTTAATAAAATGAAATGAGTTAGATAAAAATTTCCGTATGGTTCCCGGCAGAGTCGACCTAGGACCACTCCAAGTCTTAGGAAACACAAGCTAAATAAAGCTTATAAACATCAATGAGACCTCTCCAACCCGTCTGGCCAGCGTGGAGAGTGTAGGCCTAATCGACTGCTCTGGCTAATATATGGCTCTGGTAGTACAGAGAGGGTCGTGCTCCTGCAGTCGAGACTAAAACAAAAAAAGACCTGATGATGATCAGATAAAAATGTATTATTGTACAAAACTATAAGTAATTTCCAGCCACCCTTATATTAGTTACACATGGGCAAGGACTTCTCATGGAACCCACTAGATTCATTATGAAATTATACCTTTATGGAATTTTGTAAACATTTGCTCAAAACAGTTCTAAATGCAGTTTCTGAAATGTACTGATGTATCTATTTTTGTAATATCTTTGTTGATGTACTTAGGTACGATTAATAAAAGGCATTAGGCTTGAAAATTTACTCTTGCAGAATAAGAAATTATACAGGTTGTAACAAATTATATTAAAACTATTTTAAGGGTGAATTCAGTCCATGATACTTAACTACTTTTCCCAAGATAAGTTGTCCGATCAGCTGTTCCGAAAAAAATGATTTTCATATTTCCATGGGGAAAGTGGTTCAGTATCATGGACTGCATTCAGCCTTAAAAAAGTTTCAGTATGTTTTGTAAGACGTTATATACAGTAATCCTTGACGACCTCCGTGGCGTAGTGATGCAGTCCACTACTCCGGCGGTTCTGGGTTCGAATACTAGCGAGGGCAAGTTGGAAAATGACCTTTTTCAAATTTTTCTGGGCCTTGGGTGTTAATCTATGTATATTATTTTTCACTGCACTGTAATACAGGTTTCTACCTTCATCAGGCTCTAGATTCCTGCAATTTACATAGGCAGCCACTCCAATAACTTTATATATTTTAGTTGATTGTATGGAGGACATATAATATTATATATTATTTTTTTTCTCATGATCTTCCTGCTGTAGTCTTCCAAACACTATTGCTCGTAGTTAGGCAGATTTTTTATATAAAAATAAGCTGCAACTACTCAACTAAACCTGTAAATATTTTAAAAGTCGGTCTTGGAGCCAGAGAATTCGCGTGGGAGAAGCTCATTAAGCCTGAATACCCATAACATAAACAATCGTGTGCCCACCGCAAATAACATCGTCCCATCCTCGGCTCACAGATAACAACCGCTTCGCAAAACTTAACTCAGCAATCTTAGAACATTGCAACACAAAGGAACACTTACTCGTCAAATAGCATGACAAACAGTTTAATCTCCATTTAACAAACTGCTGCAATTCGTGAACGTTGGTTATAAAATCTGTCGTCGATAGGACTCCAACATGTGCATCGTAAGATTCCTGAGCATCTCAAATGTTTATTGCGAACGGAAATCTTGTGAACTCAGCCCTATGCTGCATTAAGCCGAATGATGGACATATGACGGCGACGCACCAAATTAATGTCTCACATCCACACAAATTTGTCATATCCAAAATGATTTACTGATACTTCTGGACTTTGAGGGTTCTGTACTTAGGATACTGCAACTTGTTTATCTATAGGCGCAAAAGTACTGGCACTAAAGAAAATACTTTTATTTTTTTTATATGACATTTTCTGTCATTCTGTTGTTGAAAATTGTGTAGTGAACAAATGTAAAATACACTGAAAATAAACATGGTCCGTTTTACTCCCCAAGAACGTGGAATAAACACTATGGACTTAGTGAGGGACGCTTTTCCAGGCCGAGTTATCTCTCGTTTTGGCGATTTGCCTTGGCCTGCAAGATCACCCGATCTGACCAGTCCAGACTTCTTTCTTTGGGGTTTTTTGAAATCTCGGGTGTATGTGAACAAGCCACAGACTCTCGCAGCTCTAAAAGAAAACATTCGTCAAGAAATAACGAACATATCGCAGGAAGTGTTACGGCAAGTTATGCAAAATGTCATAAATAGGGCTCAAATGTGTATCAACTCTGGAGGTCACCATTTAAAAGACATCATCTTTAAATCCTAATGGTACGAAATTTAATGGCACAAATATACATTTAAAAAAACCTAAATCTAGTTTTCTAATTTAGAAAAAATGTTATAGCTGAACCAAATAGGGTCTTTACTTTTGCGCCACCCGTTATAACACTTTATTACAGACAGATGTATAAGAAAGGCAGCCTTATCTCACAGCAATCTATTTATTGTAACCTGTTTATTAACCGTAGTGAGAAATATCGACTGAAACTTCTATATGCCATTCGGTCAAAGACTTAACAGCTCAAATATTTTTTTGATTTTCATGTACACGCGATCAGCTGATTCAGATTGATAGACAAGTCAGAATTTTTCGTGTTTTTCGTCCATGATTCTATTATAACTGAAGTTTTTTTAAAAATGGGTGCAGGTGCACTAAAAAAAATTGTATATGTTTGTGATTCTTTTGAAAATCAAATAATAGAGATTTTTCCATAATCTTTATCCTTATACTGAGAAAAGGTTAGAATCTACCTAGCTTTTAACATTATTTGTTACTCAACCAAGCGTAAAAATTAAACCCAAGCCGAGATAAAATAAAACATTTATTAGCACGTATTTAAGGACGTTTGTAACTTTCCCTATCTCTCTTTATGGATATTAAATTATATCAGCATTATATATTAAAAGAAAAGCTAAATAAGGTTTTCATTCCAGTTATTTTTTTACTTCGATCTGTTGTTTTGAGATTTAAATCGGTATAATAAAAATGACAAAACAAATAAACATCAATCATTTAGGTAGTTAAAACTGTCAATAAATGATAGCATGGAAAAACATAGTCGTCGGAGAATAATTAAGTATTTAGTAATTACAGTAAAACTCACGTTTAACGTCAATTTTAAATGAAACGAGAAAAAAAGTGAATACAATCGCGCACGAAACTTTAGTCATTCCATTATCACGACCAAATTAAAAGGAGGATAAGCGAGGGAAGGAACAGACGGTTGCGACTATAAAAACGTAACAAAACGTCGATTTAAATACATCACTAATCTTAAGTCAAAGAGAATAAGTTTTAGAGATGCCAGATTCAATTACAGGGGCGTTGGAAGAGGAAGGAGCGATGCGCAAGAGCCGGTGGGGAGCGAGATGGGAAAAATAAATAAAAGTGGAGAGAAATCGGGCGAATTGAGAATAGCCATTAAGGTGTTAATGAGGGCCTTATTAAGCCGTCTACTCCCCGTGGGTGGTCGAACTGGAGACCCCGGCTTGTTCATTAATCACAGATTAAGTTCCGACCTAATTATCAAATCTGTATCGATACAACAATAGCTCGCGGTTTCTGATACCTTATCTCTATACTCTTTGTTTTGTTCAGAAGTGAGAGGACAGGGCAATAAATTGTGCTTCTATAATGTAATTAGTACGCCTTGACGATCAGATTAAATGTCACCAGAAGAAGAGGTAAATAAGGTTCTTTATGCTAAAGTATATACAGGCAGGATCATAAAAGGAATACCAAATGATGATGACATATGACAAGAAATTTAATGAGAAAAATGTAGGTTGATTGGACAAAAAAGTCATCATAAACATATCAGCCACAGGAAGTCCACTGCTGGACATGGGCATCCCCCAAGGATTTCCAAAACTACCGATAGGAAGCGGCCTGCATCCAGCGTTTTCCTGCCACCTTGCTCAGGTCGTCCGACCACCTAGCTAGCAGGTAGTTGTCCGCTGCGTTTGCCGATACGTGACCGCCATTTGAAAACCTTTCTGCCCCATCGGCCATCGGTTCTTTGCGCTACGTGCCCCGCCCACTGCCACTTCAATGAGCTAATCCACTGGCTACGACTGCGACCTTAGTTCTTCTACGAATCTTCTCATTTCTAATTCGATCACGTAGTGAAACACCGAAATACAAATAAACGGGCACGTGCGAGTCGGACTCGTACATAAAGGGTTCCATACCTCCGTACAATGTTTTAAAACGCTAAAGAAACACGTTTCTTGTATGATGACCCCTTAAATTTTCAACTTTTTCTTATTTTTAGTATTTGTTGTTATAGCGGCCACAGTAAAACATAATCGGTGAAAATTTCAAGTGTCTAGCTATTACGGTTCAAGAGATAGAGCCCTGTGACAGACGGACAGACAGACAGATGGAGCGGAGTCTCATTAATAGGGTCCCGTTTGCACCCTTCGGGTACGGAACCCTAAAAAGTAGGACAAAGTAAAGAAGTTGAATTAATTCAATTGGTTCCACCTGGCAAATATATTTAGAAATTGAACTAAGTAATTTTAGTTCATTAGGGTCGAGATTTCATTGAATATGGGCGAGGATGTGCTATGTTTTTATTAGGGTATTAGCTTTATTAGGAAGACTTACTCATATTTTCTAAAGTTTTACTGTTTAGACTTTTTGTACTAACTTCATTAAGTGCTGTACTAGTTCAAGAAAGCGAAAATCTTCATCATCATCTGAGCGTATTCCCGGTTGCATCGTCAGCGGTTACGCTTCAGAGCCCGGGGTTCGCTAACTTACCTAGGCGATTTCACGAGGTTACTGGTTTTTACACAGAGCGACTGCCGTCTGACCTCTGTAACCCAAAGCGTAGACCAGAACCAATCCTAGGATAGGTACAAACGCTAGATGGCGTTCGGCTTTACGAGCTTTCCGAAGCACGGAATCATCTTTCTTTTCGGATAACCAGGTGATTCAAGCCTGCAATATCCCAAACAGACTGGAAACAACTTTTCACAAAGTATGCTTCCCAGTGGAATTTGAACCCATGATCTCCGGATCACAAGGCAAACGCCTTGACCACTGGACCGCGGAGGCAGTCAAAGCGAAAATCTTATATTCTTCTTTTATTTTATTTATAAACGCTGGTTTCAGAACATTTACAAATAAATGGGCAAGTGCGAGTCAGACTCGTACATGAAGGGTTCCGTACCTCCGTACAATGTTTTACAACGCTGAAGAAACACGTTTCTTGTATGACGACCCCCTTTAATTTTTAACTTTATCTTATATTTTGTATTTTTTGTTATGGTGGTCATAGTAATACATAATAGGTGAAAAAATCAAGTATCTAGTTAATGCCATTATAAAGATCGAGTGAAAAACGCTGAAAAAAACACGTTTTTTGTATGACGACCCCCTTTAATTTTTTATTTTTAGTATTTGTTGTTATAGCGGCCACAGTAATACATAATCGGTGAAAATTTCAGGTGTCTAGCTATTACGGTTCAAGAGATAGAGCCCTGTGACAGACGGACAGACGGACAGACTGACAGACAGCGGAGTCTCAGTAATAGGGACCCGTTTGCACCCTTCGGGTACGGAACCCTAATAAGTAAATTTAATACTATCTGCTTATTTTCTTTATTTAGATCGTATATTTTATGTAAAAATACCTATCACTAAAAATTTTCATATTTCCATATACAATGTGATCTAAGGATCTAAACATCCTAGGTATGTACTAAAATTCATTCAAAATCGCTATGGCAGGCCAAAAAATGTTTAAAGTATATTCTATGCATATAGTATATTTAAACTTTCATCAACCGAACTTACATTCAATATAAATTCAGATTACACGAGTACATCCGGACAGAGCATAACCCCTTCATTGATATTAAAGATGATGACATAACGCATAAAATCTCAATGAGAGTCCTCACAAGCGTTGGTATTTCATGAAATTGTTTCTGGGATGTAAATAATAAAATAGATGCTTCGACATGCGTTTTGCATTTACTGCACTTCTAAAGACATCTAACGCAGGGAGTCAATATAATCGTTATCACTGAATGAATATAATATCCGTCAGATGACTATTTGCAATGACATTAAATCCGGAAACTAGCTGATATAGGTAATAGAGTTTGCAGTACAGCAATAAACACGTTATAAGTAATACTCGTATCTATGAAAATGTGATACCATCTTTTAGGAATCAATTGAGATACTTAAAGCTCTAATAGTGTAAAGTAGTATCAACTTGGTCTACTTTATTTTCATCGGAAATAGTTAAGGCGCTTGTAGCCGCTTCAAAAGTACCAGGAAAATAAGAGATTCTAAAGTTTCACCCTATATTATTTTATTGAATGTTATATTAAGTTTTGACAAGATGTTTTAACTACTAAAATATTCTTTCCGTTTTTAATACAGAAAATTAAACAACTTTGTTTTTGTTAAAATAATTTATACTTTTAATGAGTGGTCACTTTATTTTAAAGCAGTATCATTCCAATATCTTTAAGCTTCATAGACACATCATCACATCAACCGAAGAAAGTCCACCGCTGGACATAGGTTTCCATCAGGGATATCTAAAACATTGACACAAAAACATTTTTTTTTCTAGCAAATCCAACCAGTGTAAAATGTGTGTAAATTAAAACATCTTTTATTACTGGCAATGTCTTCGGGTGGTGTATTCTGTAACTATATCGAGAGTTTTATTTATATCCCGGATGGGAATGAATGACCCATCATTCCACCACCTATAAATTACCTTGGAGCGACCTTGCTACACAAATAATGAGACACTTTTATTTTCGTTTTAATTATCAATGTTTGAACAGAAAATATGTTATAGCAGTCGAGTTTACGCCTAAGTACAATACAAATTGAAAAAACTTTTTCTTAATAATATTGATATAAAAAAAAAACTACTAATTCTAATTAGATCTTAGTAAGAAATGAGTTTATAGAGAATGTTTATATAGTAACGACTAGTTGCAGGGATTATTTATACAGGTATATACATATACATACAGGGTCTTACAAATGTACTGAAACTTTTTAAGGGTATTGATTCAGTCCATTATACTGAACAAATTTGCCGAAGGAACTATATCGAAATATAAAAATATTTGTTTACTTCTTATATAAGTTGACCGAATATATATTTTTCATATTTCGAAATATGTTCCTTGAGGAAAGTTGTTCAGTATCATGGACCCTTAGTAACCCTTAAAATAATTTCAGAATATTTTGTTAGACGTTTTAATATAGTTTTCTTTACTGACGATATAACATGTAGCAGAGTTATTTTTGTATTAAAAAAATATATGATGATTAGCGGAGAATGACTTAACTTTAGAGTATTATTGAGAGTACTTTAGATTTACTTTTTCTGGATAACCTATTCTATCCCATTGTTGGGCAAAAGTGTCTCTCACACTCCTTATCTCTTCCACTTGTCTCTTTTCCGTGTAAGATTAGATTTACTATTAGTCGCTAGAAATCAAATTAAGTGTCTATTTCAAATGAGACACTAAGTACATATCAGTCATGTATTTTCCTACCTACTACTCTGCACCATAAATGTGCATACTAAGCAGATTAATACACTAAGTATATTTCAGTAGAAATCTGAAAATATGTCCCGCTTAAGTAACGTGTCAGACAGAAAACACAGCGCGGTAAGTGCGGCGCGCTCAAACACCACTCCATTCATTGATTAACGGATTATCAGCTACCATTTTAATAACATTCGCACTATGACCGCATGTGCACGATAAACAGACACATGTCGACATGTGTCATTTTGCCCCGTATTATTTGTCCAAATGCTGGCCGCCATTGCTCCGCGATAGTGCTGGCAAAACGTGGGTGGGCTTATCTCTAGGTACATCAGCGATTTATGTCAAATGCGTTATACTCTGATTACCTATGTGACAACCGATAAAATGTTGTAAAGCGCCGCCTCGACGTGATTGACATCGCCGTGTTTACACAGCGATATCCTGACGGTCTTCTGTATCGGCCTTATCTACCGCACGATGCTTTCCGACCAAGATGGTTGAATTAACGCCTGAAATACGCACCTTTTCCACTCTAATGATAACATTTTAACACTCAGATTTACCCAGCAATGCAATATAATACTGCGCTAACTCTTTCATCACGATCAACATCGAGTTTATTTATGTTTTTTAGAACGATTTTCGCACGTCGTTCGCTCGTTTTCTTTCGCCATCAAATCACAATAACTTTAGGAGAATTCATAAAAACGTCACAGCCTAGAAAACATCAGAACGGGCCGGCTACTTGCACGAGATTTACAGTTTAAAAACAAAGATCCAACTGTGCTAACGATGCATAAATCACAAAGTTTTCCACTTCCGCACTAAGTGGAAGGGCCGTCAACTGTGTCATCTGTCGTTGGCCATTTAGCATTCATAATCATTTACAAACAATAGGTCGGCCGGCCGCAACCCTAATCTCACCTCGGACGCGTTAATTGCTCCACAAATATACTCATCTTGGCAGTAAGCGTTCACTTGCCGACTTTAATGAGTGAGCAAACAGCGCGGCGCGGTGGCGGCCTGGCCTGGCGGCTGACCGCGGCCGCAGCGCCCGCCCATAAATCTTCGGCTTTTCCCGATTTCCCCGGACTCGGGACTCCCGCTGCGCGCGGCCCTCGTCCACTCGCACTCTTATAAATTACCTACACGCTTTCACGATAAATCAAAAATGGCCAGCCTAAATGTGTTTACTATTGTTTGAATACACCTACAACTATCGCGATCGGCGATGCATATTTCATTGGAGGTCATACGGCAGACGTTAGTCAGCAATCTGCGGGCGATACCGGAAATTTGTTAGGTCCCTTTGTTTTGGTCCGGAACTGAGGATATTATGGACTTTCCGTACGGAGGCAGCACGATTAATCTTGAGCGAAAAGTTTGCGCGGTCGCTTGACCGAAGGAAATCGGTTAATGGGAGATAATTGAAAGGAGGCGACGGGGTGAAAGGGTCGCGTCCGCTTTTGAATACAAACTATTATATTGGACGTGTCGTTTACGAAGCGATCTGTGACCATTTAACAACATAAAGGTGCTTATTTCGACCGTTATCTTGGCCGGAAGTGGAATAAAAAAACGTGATCCCAGCATAATTTCTGACCGCGCCGCCCGGCGAGCCACCTCTGAGCATTAGTTGAATAAAAAATAAGGTGTCGATTGAACTTGAGATAGCCTCATTATTATTTAATTTAAGTTTCAAGTTTGTTTTAGAGTTCCGTGGATATAGCTTTTGAACGACGTGTTTATTTCACACTCTATCCATGCAATAAACTATTTTTGTATTTTTTTTTACAAAATATAGGCATAATTTCCAACGAGAAACGGAAAGAGATGGGAGAGACTTTTGCTCAACAATGGCTCGGAATAAGTTAGAATGAAAATGGATAGCTTTTTGAATTAAATAATAAGGTGTCAGAATGAATAAGATTACCCAACAAAGTATTTTTGACAACTCTACATTCGTGTCACAAAAAAATAATACAATTACC
The DNA here is from genome assembly GCA_963576875.1 of Acrobasis repandana. Taxonomy (NCBI): domain Eukaryota; kingdom Metazoa; phylum Arthropoda; class Insecta; order Lepidoptera; family Pyralidae; genus Acrobasis; species Acrobasis repandana. Next base: position 11,737,231 of record OY756214.1, read on the forward strand.
TTGAAATGGCAAAATTTAACGGCATTTATAATATTATGACACCGTGTGCTGAAGCATATTTGCGAGACCACCGCGGCGCTGAGGGTCCTAATTCAGAACACAATAAATGATACGTCAGTGGCAACAAAGCCAATGAAGATATTTGCAAAATGGCTTCACTAGCGAGCTACATTGTACATTCAGCGGAAAATAATCGTGCACAGCTTTACAGTTGGAGAGTTTGGAGTGAGTTTTTTGCCAGTTATTGTTACAATTGGGACAGATGTCACGGGCAGGGCTCCGCGCACAAAGGCGCCCCGGGGGCGTATTGTCCTCTCCCGAACTCTGACGTCCACCATTAACACTGACACCTCCAACATTTATTTTTGTATCAAAATAATACGTATAATTTATTTATATAGCTTTATTCATAGTTATTGCTCTAAATGGTTTTTAATGTCCTTATTTTATAAGTAATTTATACGAGGTATACAGCTGCATTTTACCCTCGATGCTCGAATGATGGCTATTAGCGGTCCATCAGATAAATATGTTATGCGATAAACGAAGAGCCGGAAACTTGTGGGTTGCTTAACTTTTAATTTGTACCTTGTCACTCGCATTGAACACATCAAACAAGGCTTTTTCATACGTCATGCATGGTATCATTTGCTGATATGCGTAATTTATACTCTCATGAATTGCAAGGTATTTGAAGGTGAGGTAGAATGAGTTTGTGTCCTCTACATATATATTTTACGGTCAAATATTTTATTATAAATGGTGTACTTAAAACAAAGAATGCTCAAGACCGTGAGAAGTGGAGAAGAAAAAGCCGGAAAGCGGACCACGAGCTCCACAGCGTTGCAGCTGGGAATGCAACTAGGAATACGCTAAGATGAGAAAGAGAGAGACATATTTTTTACAGTCAAATATTTTATTATAAATGGTGTAATATGTAGCTCTATCAGTTTTATCCTATTGCATAAAGAGAGCGCAAAGGGGCATCTTTTAAAAGTTATATGAGTACATACATACTATGACGTCTTTATCCCTAATGGGGCAGATAAAAGTCTTTCTGCTTTATGCAGACAGACAGAGCCCAGGGCCGCAAGTCTCATAGGCCACTTTTAGCGTGATGGTGGGCTTAAAAGTTCTCACAAATAACCCTATGAGATTCCCTACTGCACAGCAGACCATACTCTTTATACAAAGTTCTTGCGGTTCGGCAGCTTTTTATTGTCTTAACTACGAGTATTTTGAGGAAATATTCTCAAGTGTGCTCCTAACGTCACTTGCTCAAAACGCAGATCTGACATAGCATATTCTACCTAGAATTAGCTTTCATGATATTTTAAAATGTCTTTCCGAATAAAGATATTTTTCATTTCCAATTAGTTTGATAGATGTATGAATGAAATGCATCTGATTGCCACAACTAAATATGAAAATGGAAAGTTCAATGTTTATTATTATTTCAACTATTTTATGCCTTATATGCTGAGAAAGTTTAAACAATAAACAAGCCCACTGTATACCAATGTCATTTGTACATTACTATCTTAAAAGTGGTAACGGAGAAGGCAATGCCAAACCACTCCATTATCTTTGCCAAAATAATCATTGTGTGACACCGACAAGAACCTGGCTCTTAAATGTAGACATGACAGTGGTTATATAGAATTACCGTTTTATAAATAATTATTTTTTTACAAAAAAATAATAATTTTTGAGTTTATTTTTTTTAGGAGTTTTTCTATATCTCCAAAGTTCTTTATCATATCTTCACGAAATGAATATGGGACCAACTTGGTAGATAGAGGCTTGCAAATAAAAAAGAATCATCAAAATCAGTTCATAATTGGCGAAGATTTTGCGTAACATACATACATAAAAAATCCAGTCAAACTAATAACCTCCTCCTTTTTTGAAGTCGGATAAAAAAGATCTTACAAAAGCAGCATACAATTTTAATAACACAGTTTTCATAATAATATTTATTTTTATCCCTTCTTCCGTATTTTATTTAATGCCTTCTGATCTTTCAATAAGGTTAGATGGAGCACTTTTTATGTATCTTTATTATCGTAGAATATAATAGTCTTTGTATTGCTTTGCACAACTATTGAATTAAAATCGTTGCTTATTACAGCTTCTGTGCCGGTTTCTAGGCGTTCCTGGCGTTAGTGCAGAAGAAGCGGTAACAAACTGCACTGCAGCATTTTCTCCATGGACGTCAAAAATTAAATTGGTAAATAAGTAGTGTGGTTCCCGGCAGAGTAGAATAGGACCGCTCTAAGTCTTTCCGTGGATGTCGTAGGAACTTAGGAAACACAAGCTAAACAAAGCTTTTAAAAATCAATGAGACCTCTCCAACCCGTCTGGCCAGCGTGGTGAGTGTAGGCCAAATCCTCTGGCTACTCTGGCTAAGTATAAATCTGTAGTAAAGAGAGGGTCGTATTTCTGCAGTGAAGACTAAAATAGACATGGATGATTATTGCTGTGAAATAATCATTGAATGATAAACAAGACGGGTTGCTGGCCTATCGCCAATTAACGAAAATCACCATATTGACACCCATTCCCTATACTCTATATATATTTATTTTTTCTCCCCGACCCACAAGAAAAAGCTAATTCAATATAAGAATATTAGATAACCTTAATATTATTTTCAAATGTATTTGCATATAAATACGAGTATGTTATAGAACTATTTACACGTAGCGTAGGTCGTAATTCTAGAGGTTGTTCATTAACTACCCCTAGACTTACGACTTTATTTAATACGATACGATAGACGACGTAAACAAGAAACAATTTGGCTAAGTTCTTTTGGTCGGGAAAAAAGAAAAAAACTTAGAAAATACCAGCTGCTTTTCTTCCCACGCAAATCGTAAAATCCTATCGAGGGAATGGGCGAAAATATGAATCATGTTAATTCGGGTTGTATTCTCTACGGGTTGTATTTGTCCTTTGAGTCTTGTAGGCTCTGTCTGCTTAGAGCCGCAAGATCCCAAAATGCTGTCTGCCTCATAAGGGACATGACGTAAGTACACTGTTAAAAATTATGTAAGTAATTTTACATAAAATTATGTAATTTTACATGCAAAAATTTGCATAAACCTGTAAAAAATCTGAGAAATATATGTAAAAGTGACAAAAATTATGTAAAATTTCTTATTTTTTCGTCGATTTACCAGATTTTTCGGGAATTTTACAGGTTTATGTAAAATTACATATTTTTCTTGCATGTAAAATTACATAATTTTTAACACTATTATTTATCTTAAGCCGCTTTCTTGCTTCTTACGATAACTGTAAGAGAGAAAAAGGGTGATAAATTGTATGATTCTATTTTGCCGTCACCATGCGGCAAATGTTCTGCCCAATCCCGCTCTAGGTTCATAATTCGCCCATTGCTCACATAGGTATGAGTAATTAAGTGGTAGGTACTTTATTATTAGTGGTTAGGGTAGGATTAAGTGTGAGGCCGGCCCGCGCCCGCACTCCAAATCAATCACGGAGGCCAATAATTGATCGCCCCTCCCTAATTACCCCCCCTCATGCGCCTTCCTCACACTCACGGCTCATTAAAGGCCGTCTGTTGTTTGTTTTCCTAATTAAACTAGAGCTTTATCGGTCTTAGTTGTCTAATTGATACCGGTGCGTTTACGATTTACTTGGAGTTGTGCTGTTCGCAAAACGACCTAAGGCAAAAGGTTACTAAATAATTTGTTTTTAAAATGACGTGTATCCAAAATACAATAATATTTAATAAAGTTTTTTATCTTTATTATGGAGGCTCACTTTTTTATTAGAGAACTATCTTCCAAAAGAGCGATTGGCGAGAATTAATAGGCGATGCGGCTAGTAACTGGCATCTCCATTCTGATTATGTATACCATTAGGTTAATACAGTCTTCTATTTTACCTAATCTTATTAAAATTTCTTAACGAAAAAAAACGTGGCCTGATGGCTCTAGTCACTGTCTAACTAGAAACTTGTCTACTCGAGTAGGGATAAAGACGTAATGATGTATCAGTATCATTGAAGAGAGATAAAAAACAAACATTAAAAAAGAATCATCGAAATTGGAGCTGTTTCTGAGGACTTCCTAGGAAAAGCCTTCATTGGCGTAACTTAAAAAGCTATAACAGAACATTTTACGAATGAGGCATTTTACGGACGACGTCCCATTTTACGGTTGCAAGTCGTTTTGCGATTTAATTCGTATCGTCAGACGTCTAATTGATATCGTTGCGTTTACGATCGTTAAGTTACGACTCACTCCCAACGTAAACCTGACCGCACATTGTCTGTCGAGCTCCAATTGACTTGTTTAATCCTACTTTATTGTTTATTTATTTATGGGTCGAGACAAGATGTCGCTAATGTCTATTCGGTTTAACCTAATTGCCCTGAAAGTAGTAAGCCCATTTGATGTCCATAAATTAAAAACAATCTTTACCAGCAATATTAGTTCACTGCGGCTTCTCAATAAAATGAGAATTGGCCCATAATCACCACGCTGATGGGTCAAAGTCGTTAAACAGAGGACACTGCAAGTTGCCCGTACTCTGATAGCTACAGGGTAATTTTGACCTTCGTAGCTATATTTAAGGAAAGTACTGTTTAAGAGAAAAAATAAATATTATGTCATATATACTCGCATCTTGTTTCATAATAAACATCTCAATCGTCGACAAATGCATACCAAAAATCTCCCATTTGAATATCACCACCCACTATTGGGCTCGTGGCGGGGAGGGCAACGGCCGCGTGTGTAAAGTCAGTAAGTCATTTATTAGAAATTTGGGAGAAAATTTTACAAAAAAGTCTTTTTTTCTTACGGTTTTGATTTCTATTAATAATTTTTATAACAAAATTTCAATATAGCTCGGGGGTACAAAATCAACCAGTATATCTATCTGTTAGTCGCGTCTTACGACATCCAAAGAGAAAATGGATGTTCATAAATTTTATTCTACACTGCCGTCATCATGTGGTATTACACAATTAATTTGTTCACATATGATTCAGTGGATAATGAACCTTTGAAATTCAAGTACTTACGTATTTATTTCACATAATAACAAAATTGAAAACCTAAAAATTCGGTTATGCTATTTTATAATAATATGCATAAACGTGTTAACTTTATTGCTTTGTTTGCCATTTCACTAATGACCATTGATTAAAATGGCTACAACCGTGGCATTCAATCATACTAACTGATTAAGGACTTAGTTATTATGACTTTGCAGTAATTATTGTACAATCAGCTCCACGCTGAACGTTCAATATTTTTATTGGAAATTTAATCGCAACACCCAATTTAATTTCCAATCATGATTGACCACTCAATTTCCAATAATAAGTTATTGCAAGATTGTTTTTCGATTATGGACATAATATCGCGCATAATAAAATAGCATTAACTCGATACCCAATGAAATATACTCAACTTATATTCGTCGATGTGGAAAATAACCAATTCCGTTTAAATCACAATCTAGCAATTCTTTGATACCCGTGAAATTGCCGTAACGAAATAAATGTTAAATAAAACGTAAAATAAAATTATTGTGCCTCCACAAACAAATAATTGGAATGGGAACATACCTAAATCGGCAGCGCTGCGCGGCGGGCGCCGCACCATTTTATGGCTTATTTGGGGGAAAGCTTTATTGAACTTAACCACGTTGCCTTCGGAGTCGACGATATCGACCCCTAACCCTGTAGGCTCAAGGTTGTAAATCGTGTAACTGCAACCGGTTGCGTCACCGCCGTGCGGCATGAAATGACTTTTTCGCTTGTGTTCGCTTTTTATCCACTCAGAGTCATTCTTTTTTCCACTCGCTACAATTCACTTTCAGATTTTGCTAGTCGGTGCTTGCCTTTATTATTTTATTGCATGAATATTATTTTGTTTGAAGAAAAAGTGGCTATCTGCTTACTTAATTTTCATAGAGCATGACTTTAATGGTCACTCTTGTCTCGTTTAAGTGCTTTCCAGTTTTTACTTGTTTCGGAACAGCATTTAACAATTAGGAATTCCATATATTAAACATAATATGTGGTACTTGCATGATGCGATGACTAGTGAATAAGTTAAAACTGAAACATCATGTTTTATTTATTTGCCTAGAATAACTTTTGGTATTTCCTTTCTGAGAGACTAAAACAGGTACAATAAACTAACATGGTTAAAGTAAATACACAATAGACACACTCTAAAGAGTCGTAGTATATATACTTGAAAAGTTTCCAAAATAATAAACCTACTACCTAGGCAAATTACAGTTTCAATATTTTATTTAATAGTATTAGTTTTCAGCACTACAGGAATACGTTCCTATCGTGGGAATCAGGATCCGCCCCGCTTCTTAATTATAGATAACACTTAGTAATTATTTCAAATTCTACTACATTGCAATTAGTTTTAGTAATGTAAATTGCAGTAAGCCTTAATCTTACAACATTTAGGCAGTTTAGATCCAACAAGCAACCATGACAAGTATAGAGGGAAAGCGTTCCAAATCACATCAGCAAATCAGCTAAATGAGCCACTTGCCTCCTCTGCTGCACTAAATTGCGGTTTATGGGCCAGAAAATGGTATCATCAACACGACGCATCGTAGAGAGGAGCAGAGCAGTCCAATTTGGCAACATCGCGGCCGCGCCGGCGCCTCCACGCTCTACGAACCGTCAAATAACTTATCACCAGATAATACAATGAAAACCATCCTTATTTATGAACCACTATCACCCAAACGTGAACTTGTTTTTGCTCTAGGGTTCTAGTTTGCGTTTTATTTATGGAGCCACCGACTCGTGTGAATAACGTTAATAGTGGGGTCGGCCCCTTTGCTACTGTTTATATTTATTTGGGGTTGGTGTAATGAGTCTATCTGTGCGCTGACTCGCGAACTCTGTGGAGAATTGATTAAAATGTTGTTAGGATTCAGTCTTACGGAAAGAAGGGAGGTAGGAGTTTGCAAATTAGATTTATCACACGGTTAACTTGAAACTGATTTGCGGCCTATTTGGGTTAGTTTATGAATGGAATTAGTCTGCCTTCTGCATATTTATATTTGGTGAATCGATAATTTTCCTATATTTATACATATTGAAAACATAACATTTTCAATCATTTGTTTGTCAGCTTTGAGTTTTGATAAGAGTTATAAAAATACTTAACGTAAGTAAAATACTAAACAATAAAGTACACTCAGTAACCGACTAATATATTATTATGATGCGTATATTAAATTTCTGTTAGTGCTACTAACAAGACAAACCTATGATCCCATTTGATATTCGCATTCATCTACAATGTTTATCCACTTCGCCAAACCATAGTCGATCACGGTATCATTTAAAACCATACAAGTTCCAATTCAACTCAATTTATTTATTTCCAAAAACTTGAATCAATTTTACAATGATTTTGCCAAACTGCCAGGCAGTTTATCGTCAATTTGTTTTTGATTTTCTATCGTTCAATGGTAAGCTATGTCATGTTTGTGTATGAACCATGTCATTAATTTGACCAAAAGCCACTCAAGGAAACATGAGTCCCCAAAACAAACCTAATCTCAGAAAAACTAGAAAAGGCGATGTAACAATCATTAATGACTCGCCACGTGTCTTGGCCTAATGCGGGGGGCGCAGCGACCATCACTCATAGTTACCACCGAGGGAACGTCACTCCCAGGAAGGAGGATTTTTATCTCGCGCCACAAAAGAGTTGCGGATAGGAATTTGTCACTCTTTTTGCGACAATGTTTATATGCACTGATAGATATTAATGATGCAGTTATCATTTACAATCTTTGCAACTGTGGTCTATGTGTTTGGGATGTTTTGGACTAAGCTAACATTATTTTTGTCTTGTTTCAAATTTCGTTTCATGTTTGTTACATTTATTAACAGTTACCGATGCAGCAGTGAGATCGGTGTATGTTTGAGCTCCTGTTCATCATCTTCCTCGGCTTCTCCCTATTTGGGGTTGGCTCTGTATGTCAACTCCCACCATCGTTTTCTTTCATTTACCCTGACTGTACTAACCCCACTCTCCTTCATGTCCCTCCTTTAACCCGCGTTTTTGTATGACCGTTCTATGATGGTAAACGGTGGCTTTTATGTTTTTCTTTCTTCTTCGTAGCCCAACAATCCCTTCCTTCATACAGCAAAGCAGGCCTTATTACTGTCTTAGTATATTTTTTCCTTCATTTTCAATGAAAGCCGCAAGTTATGGCAAGTTGTTTAAGTAACGGCCGATAATCTTACATGCCAGTATGATAGTTAATGTAGGTGAAAGCGCATACGCAAGTAGACAAATCTTGTCCTCTGGCTACTTCTTTGATATGTATATGTGACTTTTTAACCACTATCCAAATTTTGGAGTCCACGTTACGTAACTACTTTTCATAAAAATAATAAATGAAAAACGAATAAAAAGATTTCGTCCTCCCATAGAATATACGTTTGTCTGAGCGCTATTTGTATGGCAGTTCGACTCGAGTTCGATTTTTCATTATGTTTATGGAAAGTAGTTCAGTAACATGTAGGTACTGAACTTGCCCTATAAATTTGGTTGGTGGTTAAAAAGTCACCATGTATATATTATAATAGATAAAGTGTTTGTTGTATATTTATAGTATAGTAGTAGTAGTATTGTTGTTTACTCGCCTTTCACCCAGAGTTCCCTGGAATTATAAGTATTTTAGCACGTGGAGTTCCTATATACCCCACTTTTTCACATAAATTGGTTAACTTTCCTTTTTTTTTACCAATACCTGAAATAAAGTAGGTAATAAAATAAATGCAATGACGCAAGAACTTGCCCATATCTGATTTTGAATGCTCATTAGGCACATTAACTAGGAAAATAAACCGACGTTAATTAGGTTTTTATTATAGAATAGATTGTAATCTATTGCTTCACTTGTATAAATATCAACTTGCAAATCGTACTATGTCTTTCATAAAAAAATAAAGTTTATAAATGAATCTTTCTGAGACGTATTTTCTAAACTTTTACTGTATTTTCTAACATTTATTGTTTTGAAGTTTGAATGACATACACACCCGCATTCAATTAAATGAGGTAAGTAAGACAGAGTGTAAGGCCGTAAAATACTTAGATGATTAAGATTAACACATTTTTGGACACTAAGCCAGAAAAATTAGAAATAACAATTGATTTACGTCAATAGGCGTATTGCGTCCTACAATAAATTTACAATCTGGGCGTAAGCTGGGACACTACTTTTTATTTTTTCATTACAAACATGGAATTATAATTAATATTATTTTAATTTATAACCAACCTACATAGTGTAAGATCAGAATACGTAATTATATTCAAACCATTGGATCATGCATTGATCGACTTTTGATTTTATTATTGACGATTAATATAAGAGATGTTTTCAAAGAACAGGTGTCTGTCGGCGACCTGGTTGCTCCATCACGTACTCGGTTGTTTTATATGCTGTTCTAGATACTTCAATTACTTCATAAAGTCAAGCAAAAGCTAATTTCTTTATGCGAAATTAGCATCGATAACGTTTTACTTAACCTGACCAATTAGTCGTACATGCTTGTACTTACGTGCATACTTCATATTGGCCGAGTTCATGTTTACAAGCATTTAACTTCAACACGCTTAGTTTAAACTATTCGTATCACATCATTTTATACGACTTCTAACCAATTTGCGCTGTCAATGAACTTTGATGAAATATTCAAATGATATGAAGATAGTTTCGTGAGACTACTTCTAATTGTCACTTGCTGTAGCCCGATTATTCTAAAATAAAATGTCAACAGCTTTATTACCAGTATGTGTAAGTAGGTAAAGCTGAATGAATTTAACTAACAATATTTTTTATAACAGTTAATGTGTTACAGTGCAAGTTATATCAATTAATTTATTTAAGAAAACCTAGGTCACCGCCTATGCCCAGCCGTGGTCTTTTTGTGACTGATATGATGATGATGTCAATAAACAAAGAGGTAGTTCCCATTTGTAAAATTTTACCGTTTGATTTAAAAATATACACATTACCCTTTTTACTTTTTATTATATATTAAATATGTTTATTACCAAACATAGGTGCATACTCGCACATAGGTACATTTGTCTAATATTGCCCAATACAAAAAATACAATGTTTATAAATAATACTTGCTATTCGACTCGACCTTTTAATAAACCAATGTGAAACACAGATATCAAATGTTACACTCAGAAAGCCATTTTAAACACATACATTTTAACCTCGTTAACATTTACTTGACATCGTTTCGTTCGAAACAGAAAAAAAAATTGCTTGTATTAACATAAAACTTAATTTAGTGATAATCATAATGGAATTCACAATCATATTCGAGTTGATTATTAAGTAGAAGATGATCAGGTATTTAAGACTTGCGTTAAAACAGTGTCGCGCTTATTCAAGATATTTGATAATTTCGGCATCAATAATGTCTTCTGTTTTTTATGAAGAGAACTACAGTCGAACCACCTTTTCAATAGATGATAAAGAATTTTTTTTTATTGGTCTGCGAAAAATATGGAAACATACGGCAGGTGCCAGGTGTTTCTCCTGTCGAGGCGATCCGAATATAGCTAGAGTTGATTATTATTTGGATATGTGTAAGCATGGGCAATGGGCATTGTTAATTTTTTTTGAAAAGCCTTACTATAAATCTGTTTCGAGAAACAGAGTTAATAAACAGTTGTAGGTAATTTTTTTGCCAAATTAATCAATGGTTTTGGATATTTCTACAAACAAACGTATGACCTTTGTTTGACCTTACTCCGCGGCTGTATCGGTTTAAGCTCAGAGTCCTTTCAATAAAAAATACGAGTCTCCTTTATGGTAATTAGCCGTCACTGACAATAACGTCGAATGTCATCGTTTCCATCAATCAAAACTAAGAAAAGAACTTTCTGCCAATCATGGGCAACTGAATTCACTGAATGATACTGACACTGACAAATACTATTATGACACTAGCGTGATTTTATTTTTTAAATATGTATTGGGCTTGGCCGTTTGTTTTGTGCGACTTTGTCTTTGACATGATTTTTATAGTAATTAATAAAAATAAACCGTAATATGACAAAATATTCAAATTAGTTTCTTGAAATACGCTATATTTTGATATAAAAAAATAAAAATTAGGGGTTAATAAAAATGAACAATCCCAATTGAGCAATAAGTATGTTTGATAAATAATAATCGGCAACTATCAGAAATATTTTCAACGGTTGTTCATCAATCAATTTGAAGAACTATCTTTGTAAGCAGAATTTTTAACGATTAAGCAATATATTTAGAATTAGCTTATAATTATGAGAGTGGAAAAGAAGTAGTGTTTTTGTGAAAAAAACTATTTTTTAAAATCATGGACACTATCTATTTTAGGGCACTTTTGTTCACTTTATTGTTTGTTATCCCATTTGATGCCAAAATAAACAAATTATAAGCGCTGGTCACATGTGAACATGCTACATAAAGCTGGTCATGGGAAAAACATGGCTTTTCCAGATGCACTCTAGCAAACTGCAATGTTTGTTTAGGTTTTGCTGTTACAATCTTGTTGATTGTAATATCAAAACCTAGCTTTATTGGGAACTGAACCCTTTCAAATTAGAATGGCAGATTTGTCCACGACCACGCGTCAACTCGTGATTTTGTGCCGCGAGTAGGGAGTGGTCGGCTCGGCTCCGTTTTTTAAGACAACTCAGTTTTACTTATTCCTATAAATTGATTTTGACACTCGTACGCATGGAATGGCAAATTAGTCTACGGCCACGCGTCAACTCGCGAACGGGTGCCAGTAGAGACTGGTCAGTTCCGCTCCGTTTTTAACACTACTCAGTGTTTCACTCACTTTAGCATTTATAAGTTGGGATTATATATATGTTAATTAACATACCAAATTATTATATATACATACCAAATTTCGAGTTAATTGGACCGGAATCGGAGTTTTCAATAAATCAATCAATCAATTCATTTTATTTCAGGCAATAAAAGTTTTTCTGAGTCATTCATCGTAAATCTTACGGGAACAGTACTTTTTTTCCGGGACTAAAGGTACCCTATGTATGTCCTCCTTAGTACTCTTAACTATGTGTATGCGAAATTTCAAAAAGATTGGTTCAGTAGATAAAGCGTGAACAAGTAACAAACAAACAAATTAACAAATATACAAACTCACTTTCGCATTTAATTTTATAATATTAGTTGGGATGAGGGAGGGATTCTACATAATACGTTTGAATGATTTATTCGGATTAAATAAAACCATCGATCAAATTACTCTTTAGTAATATTTGATCGATGATAAGACCGAAGATTTCTTCCTAAAAATGACTTATTTCAACAAAGCCGTGTGCAATGTCTGTGCCATATTAAATTGACTTTCCACGTATAACAGAGAATACATCTCTAAAAAAATAAGTATACTTAAAAAATTACAGTTAATAGGCACATCACACTTTTTTATACTTACATTTTTTTAATTTTACATAGCTATTAATATATAAAACAATTTATTTTACCGAAATACAAATATACACGTGACGTTACGTAGTTTAGATAAAGATTATCGTAGTTTATACTTTTGCAAGTGACTGTACTACGAAATATTGGTTTCTATGGAAGGATACGTTTTAAATTTATTATGTTAACATTCTATTATTAGCTTTAACAATTTGTCGTTGATGTTAAGTTGGTGACTAGGAATGAGTGATTATTTAAGTTGTAATAGTATGCTAAAATGTAACCAAACCTGTTTAAAGGGAAGGTTAGATCTTGGCTCAGATAGTTATTACAAAATAAATCGTTACTCAAGTCTGCTCATGTCATTAAGAAAAAATTGTACAAATGATACTCTGATCAGTCTATGAGTTTTCCACAAAGAAAAATGTTTACGTAAAATGTGTCTTTCCCTGTAGACGTTAATCGCTTTCAAAGGTTTTTCGCCTTTTTGACACCGTGTCTCGCTTTTCTGTCATGTACGACTCATTTGACGCAGAGATTACGTCAGATCTTTTGAGTACTCGTACCTATGTCAAAGAGCAATAACCTTCCGACCTATGTACCTTCCTATGTAATTGTGCAAAAAGGTTTATTACCGACCACAGCTCCACGTTAACCCTTTTTTGGAATGTAGTTTTTGCACAAGATTTTTCTGCATATTTATTTAGTCCTTTTTTTCGACATCCAAAGGAAGGAACCCCTCTATAGGTCAGAAACCACACAGAAACCAGATTATGAACTTCGTAAGCTATTAAGATGTGATTCTGTATATCTAAAAGCAATAAAATTGATAAAAGATTGAGTATACAATAAACTTACGTCGTTAAAGGAAAACCCAACCCTCAGAAGAGGGAACAAATAAGTCCTCTTCCTTCGTTCCTCCGATCCCGGGGCACCATATGTATCATAATACTTCTCGTATTATCAAACTGCCTGGATTGGGGTTCACACTTTTAATTTAGTCTGTCTCAATGTACGCAGTTTGCAGGGCTGTCGTGGTTTTTACAAAAGAGAATAAAAATTAAAAAAAATATACATGAAAAAAACCTAAGAAATTTAGATTTAAAATGTAAATTGGTAAAAACAAGCTTATTTAAAAAAAAAAATATTTAAGTTTGTTTATACAACAAATGTAAGAAATAAGTATATACAGAATGTCTTTTTTTTTAATTTGTAAAGTTGAAACATGTCTCATGTAAAATCAACGAGATCATAATACGAAAAAATAATGTACCTACTGAATACTTGAATAGAATGTGTCACTGAAAATATTTCTTTAATGTATAAATTCGATTTACACAAGCGGCAAGCAAGAACGTCCCAAACAATAGATGTGATCAAACTTGAATTAAAAAAGACAAAAAATTCTGATATCAAGATGTCTCTTTATACAACGGATAGGTTAACAGGGGTAAAACATTTCATTTTCCACTGTAAACAAAACCTCTCAATTCGCATGAACCAGCCCTACATCGTCCCTCTATCACTCACAGAGGGTGCAAATGCCTTAATAGTTTATCCCGACATTATGCAAATAGGATAGTGATATGTTCATACACTTGGGACTTTTATTGTTACCCTGTTCAGAGTCAACTTTAATTAAATTCAGAATGGCATTCGGTATTTGTTAGCGATTGCATTACGAAAAGATTCTAATTATACGGAAGGTTCGGGAAGTGCCAATTTAATAATGATGATGGAATCGGATTATAGCACTTCGTTTTGGTCGTATTGTCAACGCTTTAGGTACGGATTATCTCATACTCACATTACGATGATGCAGTGTAAGTGGAGTAGCATGCTCGTTTCTATGTCATACACTACGCTGCTAAATAATCAAATAAGTGTGTGTCATTTCTTCATATTACTTCACCAGAAATAAATGGGAATCGAGCTGGATTATAACCTAAGCTCATGGACAATTTTAACACTATGGTACATTTTTTCCATAATTGTTTTCATAATAAATTTAGCATTTTCATCCTACAGCACGATAATTTTATTTTAAATAATTCACTTCACTTGAAACAGATCTGCAGGTTTATAATTGAAGATAACAAAGTGAAGATTATTTATTAAATGAACATTATTTGACAATTTCTGTTTTATATCTAAGTTTTGTTTCAGTAAATTACTTATCAAAGTTCTCAGTATGTTCCCCTTTTAACTGTTCTATAAAATGTGTCCATCAAATGTTTACTTATTGTTTGTTGTGGTGTTTCAGAGCAACCCTTACGCGCTGAAAGAGGGTGGTGGCGAGATGTCTGCGTGGACGTCAGCCGGCCTTCAACCCTCGGGCGGCTACTACCCGTACGACCCCACACTGGCTGCCTACGGGTAAGTCCCCAGGGTCTCTCAGGCCCATAGGTCCGTGCCACTTTAGATAAAGCCGCGAGGATTAACATAATACAACCCTATCAAGACTTATCTCTCTAATAGTCTGCTATGCGAAGGCTCGTGTTTGTATTTGGCTCGCTTTGACTTTAATAAATTTTGTTATGTTGTGCAAATGTATCCCCTTTTGGTGTAGTGACTGGCTGAGCCACGTTTCGCCCAGTGATAAATTGCAATAGTATTTTATTAGACGCGTTTCAAACGAAAAGCACTATTAATTTGCATATATATTTTATCACCAATTTAATTAAATTACGTCTGTTTATACGACAGTCCCTTGTATTGCGTATTAGAGAATTATCTCGAAATGTACATGTGTAGAAAAAATCTTTTAATATGCTAATATGGTAAAATAGGTGTTCGCTTTGCATTCATTCTACCCAAAACGAATTTAATCCAAATCGCTTACGGTCAAATTTTAAAATATTCCACGCGATGAGAAATCGACATGTCTAGCAGTTATTAGACCGTTTATCTTAGTGATGTGCGAAATGGTTTCACACGGTTATCGATTTGTCGATAAAAAAGGTAGGTATTGAAATAGTTTTATTCTTAATTAATTATTTTAGGTAATTATGTTAGACGTTAAATATTTAATATATTGATTAGGCTTACAAGCTATTGAGTGCGTTAATTGCTCTATATTTAATAGAGATACCAATCTCAAACCAGTCTAAATGCCTGCCAACTAGGAAGCAAGTATCAATTTTGTAGACACCTAATATATTCATCAAAATGTATTTAATCGATTTCGCACATCACTAGTTATTCTCTGATTTCCGATGCCGCCATCTAAAATCACTTGGCATTATAAGGTTGTTAACTATCGTTTTATATTCGGCCTTCGTTTAATTTAATATACTGACTTTTAGGGCTTACATGTTCCGTTTCATAACTGACATATTATATGCGGCGGCGATAAAATACTAAGGAGCGATTAAATTTTAAAAGGACAGTTTTAGTCGCTCATCTTTGTTTTAAATTTAAAGATACTCAACATGGTTTACTGTTAACTATTTGCATTCACACCTTTTTCGGTGTTAAAGCAGATAGGTAAATTTTGAATGGGAATTCGCTGTCGTAACAGATATTTCTAGTACGATTTGAGTAATTATGCATAGTAGCCTAATAATTAGGACTTGGTATTATTTGGCTACTAAAAAGGTTCCGTGAAGTATCTTTTTATCTTCGGTACGTAGAGTTTGATCAATTCCTATGTTTTATTTTAATGTAAATCGTTAATGTCTTTTATATGAAATAAGGTTAAAACTAAATTAATCTGACTAACTTAAAATATAAACCTACCTACAAATTACATCAACCTGGTAAAAAGTATAAAAGTTTTTGGCCTCTCAGAAACAGTAACCGATCAGCTGATCGAGTTAGTATTTCTATGAAATAAATAATACCTAGTACAGGTTCCTTAGGAAAAACTGTCAGTATCATAGACTTTGACTTAAAATAATTCCAGTAGGTTTTTTTTAAGACTTAATTAGGTACAAATATTTGTACCTCTATAGCTGACTTCATTTGGCACCCAATGAGTATAAAAATTAAATTATATTTATTTTCAATAACTAGTTGATCTGTTAATTTTATTCTATGAATACACCTTAAAATAACACGGCGAGAGCATGCGATATCGGTATTAAAAAGTAACATAAAATAAGCTCATCATTAAAAATGCTTTTCATATAGGTGTAAATGTACGTTGACACCTGTGCGGTTACGAAAAAAAGGTCGCGTGTCTCGACTCATGCGTGTCTTCGAGTAGTTATAATGAAGTTTTGATAATCCATTTGATACAAACATTCAGCTGCTCAGTAAAAGCACGTAGCCCTATGCGCGCCGGTGCGTGTCGCCCGCTAGGGACAAACGACCGGGTAACCACTCCTGGTTGTCCTCCATCTCATTTCCACGCATACACACCCGCGAGACTGACTGAGACGAATGACACTACATCCATTTCGCGCTAGTGCCTGATTAATTCACAGTTTTTCTTTGAAACGCGATCGGTCGACGCGTTGTGTTGACGTTTTCGGCAAACTTATCAACCCGTCAGACGTGTCAGCGCAAGCCACCCCGGCGTTCATTTCTTCACTTACTTTTAAGGCAAATAGAGACGTATGCACCTTCTAAGGTGTTTCACATTCTTCAGAACGGCCGTTTACGTTCAATTAACATAGATATACTGACTTCGAACTAAAATGTCAAAGTAATGAATATTAAAAAAAGATAAGAATCGAACTTGATATTAAGATAAAATCTTTAAGGAAAACGGAGCCATCCATAATTTTTAAAAGTAGATAATTAGGATCTTAAAAGTGGGCCGCTACACATCAAGTCGCCGGCAGTAAAAAGACACATCTATAATCCCAAAGAAGCCGTCGTAAGAGTGTCATAACAATGTATTATGCGGACGCATCGATTAAATATACGTTTTCACGGCGTACTTGAAATTTATCCGTCCATGAATCACGTTGGAACTGGCTGAAAATAAAAACAAATCATGATACATCAAAGCGGAGTTACGCTGACAATTCGGTCGCGCTCGACTTAATATATTGCAGGCGGCGCGTTGTAATCTAAAAATAATTAGAAACGACATTAGTTTTTACGCGTAAAAAAGACGTAGCGATACGGCGGCGTGCCGGGACAAGCACGGAAATACTTTGTGATATATGTCGCCCTCGCTCCTCATACACTATTGTTCAAGCTCTATTCAGAGCATAGGATGATTTTATTCAACCTCAGAACTCCACTCAGGATAATAACCAGCACAACCACTAAATATACGTGGGACACGCCCACCGTTTCAACATTAATTTGTACAATACTAAATATTAATTCAGTTGTAAACGTAAAGCATCGGCCGCCACAAAATGTAGAGTTTTCGTTTTGGCAAGAAAAGTTCACGAGAGCGCCATAAAAAGTCACCGGGGGCCAGCGGCAATAAGTTAGCCGAGCCAAATAAAACGCCTCACAAAGAAACAAGTACGGTGAAAAGTGAACATGAACAACAAAAGTTGGCTGCGACTGTAGGCCCACTTCAGTTAAGTACCGTTGGCGTTATTATTTGGAACAGCCTGTAATCTGCCACGCCCGCCAAGCGCCGAAATGAAAAATTACTCAGCTATTTTTAACACAAGTCTCGGGCAGAGAAAACGTACAAAAATTAGAGGAAGGAGACGAGAGAGCACTTGAACTGCACCATTGAGATCAAAATAAGCAGGAAATTACTGCGCCCCGAGCGAGCGACGGTCTTAGGGAATTATTTTGTGTGCCAGCGATTCGGGTTGTTACCTTTTAAATAAACCAAATAAGGAGCACTTGTTAGCGAAATGTGCCGTTCAAACGGCATTCACGGTGACGACGAACGTTTATGGCGACTTCTTTTGAAACGAACCGGCGATTGCAACATTGACGTGATATTGTGAGATATTGTGTCGCCGTATATAGTCATCACTTATCACAAATATTTTGATGATTGAATCATATTCATCTTCCTCACCTTATCCCACTTTACGTGGGGTCAGGACAGCATGTGAGTCTTATCCATTTTCCTTTATCTTTTGCCAAGGCACTTGTTACATTCTTTTTATTCATATCGTCCCTATTATGATTGAATATTCATTTAATTAGTTTGGTATTAAAAGCTGCTGCGTAGTTAGCAATTTAGCAGTTGATTATTAATGAGAGTTGTTTATCTAATATGTATGGAATATATCGCATCGATCTAACATTGCGTAATTGTGTGTAAAGTGTAAGATCTCCGCTATCAGTGACATAGTGATAAATCTATCCGTGTATTAATTGATTCGAAGATGACTGCACTTGCACTGCTATTACACTAATTATATCACAACGATTATATCAGACATTGTTTTACACGTACGATCTTAAAGTGTTATAGCAAACATATAGAAATGTATGCATGCACACCTATTAACTTACACTAATTAAAATAAGAAAACACCTATTTATCTCATGAATTACTCATGAATTACATCATAATGTAATAAGACTGATAATAAATCATATAATTGAATTTGTTTAGAAAGTCGAAGATAAAGTAAGTACCTATATAAGTAATTTATTGAAAATAATAAAGTTTATACTTAATACATAATTCATATTTATTTATACCTACTTATTAGAAATTTTCATACAGTACATTAAGTTTTATAGTTATAAACATAAAGTTTCATCATCATCAGTTCAGCCGCATAACGTCCACTACTTGAACATAGGCCTCTCCCAAGGATTTCATAGAGTTTCATATTAGGAAATTTTAATATTATTTATTTTTTTCAACTTTTTTTCCAAAACTAACAATACAACATAAAGCTAAGAATAAACTAAATTAAAAATAAAATATAAGCTAAACTAAAACTAACTAAACTTAAAATAAAATAAAAAATTATACGAAAAAGAAAAATCATGCGGATGTTTTCCAAAATGGTGGCCACGAAACACGACAAACGCTGTAAAAGTACACCTCTGAGTATACGACAAAGGATAAAGTGACAACGGAATAAACGTTACTCGAGTCGCGCCTCTGTTGCAAATCCTAATTCTAATACGACCCCGGGCGGCAGGGGAAAGGGGGTACATTACTTATGTACTCCTACGTACCTATACGGGGGAGAGCACGTATAGGCCGCAATTCCCCTAAGCGCGCAGATTGTAAACCTCCGATACCACCAATTGAATACCCCACGCGCTTTCAAATATTAGTAGGCTTTATACTCGCCGCCAAATTCCAAGACCTCGCTACGCTGGTTTACGGCTGAGCTGAATCTAAGCTATTTCAATCGTACCTACGCTATTTAATGCCAAACGCTTGCAATAAAATAAATTTACAACTGTTTACCAGAACGGGTAATGACTGTTTTATCGCTGTTTCACATCGGTTAACAAATACACAACTTTTGTTCACAACTTTTTTAATTAAAACGCGAAATCACAATGTACATAATAAATTTATCCATAGCGGTCTTTATGCTCAACATGCTTGATAATTGTTTATAACGTCAAATTAGCAAACTAATTATATGTGTACACGCAGTAATGATTAAAATATATATCATAATCTTAACATAGGTGGGAAATAGTGCGATTATAATTCTCACAGACAATAAAAACTTGAGATTTCAATTGGATTACCCGGGCCAGGAAATGTCACAGTGAATTAATCCACCCATTTGTTGGACGCACGGCCGCTTATTTCTAAACTCGACCATCGGTATTATGTGTTCGTCCTCAAATTAACAAAGATACAAAGCATTTCCGCCATGAAAGTATTAACATACTCCAAACCAAGTGCATGTGTTCACTCACACAGGCGGGCGGGCGCGACGAGTAAGTGGACTGTCTAAATTAATTAGAAAGCTTAAAGCGAGAGCAACCCTCGCAGCGGCTTCAGCGCTGAAAGCAGCGACGCAAACTTAATTCAATAAAACGTTTCAGCGTCGAAGCGCTGAGTTTTTCTTAAACCGCGCCCCTGTCGTCACTAACCGCTGTAGATTTCTGAAAAGCTTATTCGTGTTCAAACTAATGCGGTATGGTTTCAGAGGCTTTGTGAAGATGCGCCTTTGACACACGTATTAATACTTTTCTATGAGGGTCTATTTCAGATTTAGAAGAGTTTTTAGTTTGATTGAATTGTTTATTAATTGATGCGGACTGAATAGGATTGCTATGAAAATAAATGAGAAGATTTTTCGAATTGTCAGGCGAGATATTTTAAAAATTCATTCTCGGCTGTGGTAGAGCGTGCGTAGGCTACGTCAGCGGCCGGCAGTTGTTCAGCAACTAACAATACCGGTGTCCGGTACGCAAGATGGCGTCCCGATCGATTGGTGTCGACTGTCGAGCACGCCCACGCTGCCCACGCCTGCGCTGCACCGCCCTGCAGTTGCAGCGATGCAACGGCCCGCCTTCTGCCGACCCAACTGTTTTCTTGAAGGACACTGGCCGGTGGGCGACAGGGAAGTCACATTAAAAATGAAGCACTTGTGAACAAGGGGTCGAAGTTTTATTGCTCTACGTAAACAATGAGTGTCCGGTACTATCTAGGAAAGTTTAATTTTTCTTTAGTTACCTGGTAATAGGGAGAAAAATTAAAAAATTACAAAAAATTACTAGAAATTCATTGTACTGGCGGTATATGTATACTTACGAGTACGTAGGAAATTATTTCTGGAAATAAAAATATATGTAATTTGCAATACTTGCAAAGGCGCTGCGAAAAATATTTTTGGCCGTTTTTATTAAGCCCTTAAATCAAACAAAAACATAATCAAAGAGATACAACATACAATATTTTATAGAGAAAATAGACAACTTTTTTCAATAAAATATTTGTCTGAATATTGAGTTGATAAAATATAAACAGAATGTAATACTTAAATAAACCCACAACTGCTGTCACTTTTGCAAATCACATTCGCATCGTAAACCAGGAATTTAAGGAAACACCTTCGGAGTATATCCCGATAATAAACCCTAGAGCTCAAACTCAAAGATACAATTTGCGCGAGCATACTCCATATCGGGACCATTTTTTAACTATTTTTACGCGCGAAACCTATTTATTAGGCCCCTCAGACCGCGCCTTTGTCATGTCGGCGAGAAAATCGAAGTCAGGTACGAATGCTGCAGGGGGACGAACGTTTCGCCACAATTACGTTTAGAATGCGGATGCAAATGGGACCGTAGCCCTAAAAAGTGTATCGAATGTCGCTCTAGTGCCGCGGTAGCTTTATTTTTGCTGCCGTTACGAGAAATCTATTGCCTCAAATAAAATCCCTATCTGTTACGAATTTAAAAGCCAATTTATGGCTGTCTGTGAGCGGTGTGACGCGCTGCTCGTAACTAGTGGAGCTATGTCGCATATTCTAATAGTTACCCGTAACATAAGCAATTTATACATCTGCAGTCATAATATTATTAGCATTATAGACGTGCTGAGATTATATTTAATTATGTCGCTTATTAACAACTTTAAATTATTTGAGCCGATAAAACGGCTCTTGCCGTTGATATATGACTGATTCATTGCTGATTTATCACTAAATGAAACGTGGCCTTGTTCAAGATATTCTTAACATATCTTCGCACAAGCGAATGTCTTGTGTTTAAGGCCAGAAGCGGATAATGTTTCCCATTAGGTATATGTAAGTATAAACATGTTTGTCGACAGATATGGCGCTGGGTACGATTTAGCAGCCCGACGGAAGAATGCGACGCGAGAATCGACGGCGACACTAAAGGCGTGGTTGAATGAGCATAAGAAGAACCCATACCCGACTAAAGGGGAAAAAATAATGCTCGCAATAATCACTAAGATGACGCTGACGCAGGTGTCGACGTGGTTCGCGAACGCGCGCCGGCGGCTCAAGAAGGAGAACAAGATGACGTGGGAGCCCAAGAATAAAACCGATGACGATGACGACACAATGCTCTCCGACGAAGAGAAAGACAAAGACGACCAAGACGAAAAAATAAAGAGTCACAAAGGTGAGCCGAGCTCCATTCTTTCAGCGCCGTTTAAACCTATTCTGTGAGCCGTCCGCTAACCCAAAACAAAATTTATCGAGGGAGTCCAAGCTTAACCATAATGTTGACTGTCACTGAATGGTTTTAAACGAGGCTACGCAACATTGGATAGTCAACATCTTACATTACCCACTCGAGTAATGTGTTGACTGTCAAATGTTGTTTTATCTGTGTCGTTTCAAGTTTCTGGGCCAAAAACATTGTCTTTGAACTCCATGTCTGTGTGTTTTGCAATGCGAATACAATATGTTGTCTAAAATATGTAACAATCCGTTAAAAGTTATGCTGTAGCGAATGCCGATGATATTGCTACGCTAATTTTTCTAGTGTAAGCAGTTCATGTTTTCATGCTGAAATGGAGCCGGTGTTGAACGTTTAAAATTGCTTTAATTCTGTCGGTGTATAAATCGTCGAGTGAATTGGCATAACGCGGCCGAGGGCTGCAGGGTGAGCGGGATGCGGGGGAGGCGGGAGGAGGGGGAGTGGGTCTCAGGCGTGTAACTGTGCGTAACCGCTCCTCGCTCCCGGATTTCCTATTCGTAGTAGTGGGCGGCGCCTTGCCCAAATTTCACATAACGCTTTTTCCGTTCGCCGGTACATCGGGGCGCCGTGCGGAGGTCGCGTTCGGCTTGTCAGACGATCTGCCCTACTTCATGTTCTTGCCAAAGGATTTGTCGAGTTCGTGGATCGTTTCTTTTATGAGGATATTCCGTTGGAACGTAAGTAAGTACGGTTTGGGGATTTATAATGTGTTCCAGTTGAATGTGGAACGTTTTTCCTACGGTCTTTGTCGTCTCTCTTACGGTGCTTTTTCAGGAGAGTGTTGTGACAATGTGGATTGTTTCCACAGCGTAAGTGCAATAATAAAATGCAGACGGAGCGTGCGAGCTGCAATAACACAAGAGGCTGTTAGTTTCGCTTGTCAACAACATAAATTATAAGTAGGCATTGTAACAATAAAGATGGTTTGAAGTGGAGTGTTTTCATTGCAAACTTCACGGCGCTAATGGAAGTGTTGGAGGGCGTCACGGCTAGCGCGCGGCATACGTCGCCTAATGAAGCCGGGCATTGTTGGGAGTGCCGGGACACGAGTATACTTAATTCGCGGTTTGAATGCCGTCGCGGTCGCCGCACGTCGCCGCACGCCGCCGTACGGTTGCTGTAACGGGGGTCATAAAATACCGATATTACGAAATGTCGAGATGTGCTAGGGAGCCGATGTGTTTGCCTATTGTAACTGAGATGTTGGTTCAATGGAATTACAAGTGTTCTGCACTATTATCACAATTGCTTTAATTTTGTTGAGCTTTATAAAAGGACAAATAAGACATACAATTCTTGATAAACTGGGTTACTTTTTAAACACCAGCAACGTTTTTGATGATACTGAACTACTTTCTTTAGAAAAAAATATTGAAAATCGATAAAAAAATTTCGTCCTTCCATACAAAATCTTTTTGGCGCCGATTTTTATGGGAAGCCGAAAAAAATTTTTTTGTATTTCGATGATTATTTTTATGGAAAGTTTATCACGGACTGAACTTGCTCTAGAAATGTTGCCGGTGTTTTAAAAGTAATCCTGTATATGTACCTAAATATGTATGTATATGATTGGGTAAGATATCGGAAACGCCTACAACGACGATGAAAATTGATATATACCTAGATAGTTTTGGGGGTGATAAATCGATCTAGCTAGGTTTCATTTTTATAGAACCTCTTTTTCTCCGGATTTTTCATCGAGCGAGGCTTCGGTCACAAAGGTACTTATATTTTATTTAGGCACAATAGAGAAAATTTGTCAATTATAACTTTAGGCAAGCAGCCCCTCTACGCAATCTCAACTCAACTTGGAGTAAGGACTTGAAATTAGACTCTGCAGTAGATCTATGTAAAAGAATTTTTAATGCGTTCGTAACACAACGTTTTAATTAAACCTTTAAAAAATTAAGTATCAATGAAGATTATTGTTTCCAATACCAATCAATTGTTACTTGAACCTTGTACCTTATCTTCGTTGAATATACAACTAGTAAAATTTATCATAAATAAATGAATAAACAGCAATAACTTAACAATTGAGAAACGCTTATTGAGACCTATGAAAGTCAATCATCTGTATAAAAGTTTGTAAATACATGATTCATTAGTTATGATGAAGGCTTTGACTAACACGTCATTAAAGTGACGTGATCATCAAGTACTTTGCAGTGAAAAACGTTGGAATCCAATGAAGAAAAACAAAATGATTCATTTATGAAATTTTTATCGAGGGTCGTCGGAGAATATTTATTCATTAGTTCACGCCCTCTAAAAGAAACTTCCCCACCTAAGATCTGTCAGATGTGCAGCAATTATTATTTTTTACTTGCTTCATACATACTTTCATACGATCACACTTGATTCCCATGGGAGTACCTAAGCTAATACTATTGGTTTCTTGGATATTAACTTGATGTGGTCCAGAGGCCCTGACGAAATTCTTGACTGAAAGATTGTCGAAAAGTTTTAAATCCGTCACTCGTAATTTCTGATATTATTTAAAATAAATAATTTAAAATTTCTTCTTGTTCTTAAACAATTAAAAGTTAAACATTACTATTTATTATAAGTAGTATGTTTACATGTCAAATCAATAGTTAATAAAACACTTTGATGTATAACTAAACATTTCATAACTTACAATTTTTATCTTTGTTCTCGAGAAAATAAAATAAAGAAAAGAAATATTTCAAATAAAGGCAGCACACCTAATAACAACCTTTTTTACTCTCGATGAACTAAGAGGTATAAGAGATAAAAAATTGTTAAACTTTCCTGACCACTTCCAGTAATCATAGACCACTAACATAACACCAACCCTACATTTGCGACAAAAAAATCGCAAGACGGTTCCCCACGCATCGGCCGGGATTACCGGCACGCGCCCTCGCGACTTCCGCGCTGGGGCGTTGATCTGATTGTTATGACTCTGTTTAATTCAATAGACGGCTTACGTCTAAGATCTAAAGTGTGCGCTTTGTTTCGCCACTGAAATCTTGTTTAATTGAATTTTCAAGTGAGCAATGACGAAAATTAAATATGGCTTTTAAAAAACACATACTTAGATGGTTTGAATTTGGGTTTTGCAAAATCGTTGCTGTTACAATTCATCATTACAGAATGTAAATTGCCTACTTAATATTTTTTCCAAAAAAAGAAACCGCTATACCTACGCTATTTTGTTTATTTTGACGTATTTTGTTTTAGTTACTTTAGGTTCCTAACTAAACTGAATTGAAAAAATAATTGTAAGTATGTGTATCCTTAAAACATAGATAAACATTTAATATTACGAGTATACAACTGAATTAAAAACCTTTTTTTGAAGTCGTTAAAAATGGCGAAAATTGTTTTTTTATACACATAAACATAAAGTGTGTATTCAAAATATGTTTCACATTTCTTTCTCGCCAGGCCGGGTATTGAACTAGATTCTGCGTAAATGATATGGTAATATAACTATATGTTTTTTGTCTCTCAGCATACAAGTAAACATTTAATTCATTTAAATATCAAACAAGATTTTGTTTTTGAAATCTCTTATATATTTATTCAGTTTTTTTTTGTTTTTACGAATATGAGAAGATTATTAAGTCACTGAGATACTCGTAGTTGATGTTGATTGTAGTTTTTCTAAATACAAGTAAATATTTTAAATTAATATGTTGAAACTATTATACGAAAAAAAATTATATCTTGGCAGGTCTTACATTAAAACTCGTATTAGAGACGACACTTAAAATAAATTTCAAGATTAATTAAATAGACTTTGAATCTTACTTATCCCATCGATACTTTATATAAATTTTAAAATAGTTGAATAGATGCTTATATTTTAATAGTTCAATAAATCCTTATTTAAATGCTACAAATTTAATAACATGTATAAAAAAACTTTTTTTTTACAAATCACGTAGGTTGAGCTGCCTCCAAAGTAAGTTTTAATCTTGTGTTTTGGTATATTATTTACTCAACGATACTATATTTTATGATAAATGTACTAATAGATAAACACCCAAGACTCAGAGTTATTTGATAAGGGCTATCCGACTTGTCCTGGCTGGAAATTAAACCTAGAACCTTCGGATTGGCGGACTCGCGTATTAACCATTACGCTACGGAGGTCATCTAATATTCTCTATATTATTATTATTTTTTTAAACATTATAAGGTTTATGTACGTACACAAAATAATGTTTTTACAATCAACTGAGTTACATACATACAAAAATAAAATTTCAGAAAATGTATACACTGAATATACAGATTTCACTTGTTTAGTCATGCAGTAAGTACATCCAAAAGAAGGATTAATACACCTTTTTATCGCTATCGATAATCTATCAAATCGTAAAAAAATTACACTAATTAAACATGATTCCTCAACAATACTTTAAGTGAACGAATAGAAAACAACGATTAATCATATAATAATTGACGTATGCGTGTAAAGAAACGAAAAGTAATAAAGTAACATAAGTGAAACTACGTATTTCATTAAGTCGCATTAAGTGAGTTGGAACTGAAAAAATTGTAACAAGAGTCCACCGCCGCCCGTCGACAAGTTGTTGCCAAGACACGCATAGCAAAAACTCTTCCGAACAAACCGACTGCAAACAAATAAAGCGTAACATTCACTCGACATGCATAACCGTTCTAAAATGTCAATGTTCGCGACATGTTATATATCATTTGGAGTCACGGCAAACAACGCCGATATAAAAGCTTTCACACGCGATCCCTAGGACGTCGTTGGCAAACAAACATACAGAACTATCCCGGGCTAAGCCACTCATGAATAAAAGGTTCATTTTGTGACCCCCGCCAATAAATGTTAATTTTTGTAGCGAGCGCACGCATCCCAAAATATTAATCCGGCTGGCGTTAATGGCAAACGAGTTTAGCTAACACAAACAAGAGAACGTCGGGGCGGACGCCGTCCGAAGCAGTAATAAATTGCAGGGCCCTGTATTGCAGTCGAGTGCTGGATATTGGGGGATTTTCACAGGCAGCGAGACTCGTTTTTATTATGTCTTCGCCCCGATGACTAAAGGGAAAAACCACTCGACGTGTGAAGCGTCGCGAACCCCGATTTTCTCGCTCCCGGGACTCGCGTCGCTAGTTTGCATATCCATGGGCATCGCGCCCAATAAATATTAATGGCGGATTGGTAAACTAACCGCTACAGTTTAACTCGAGTGCGGTGCTTCGAGGCTTGAAAAATAACAGATGATTGTTATGACTGAGGGAGCGATGAAAATTTTAGTTTGTGGAAACTGCTAGTGAAGCAGAATTTCAAATTACATGACGACTAAAAAATAATGTCTTGACGATGGAATATGTGGTTGAGGACGTTTTAAGCTTTTAACAATGCTGGTTGCTGTGTGATTGTAGTGTAAATAATTGAAAGCACCCGATTTTCACTAAATCTTTGAATTGAAATTCAAGACCCTTAAGGTGAAGGTTAACATTTTTCAAAAACAATCAAGTCCTTATTTATAACCACATAAGGTGACATTATTCAAAAAAAATTAAAACATTAATTATATTACAGTCTGAGAGAAGTTGATGAAATCTCCGGTCAAATATGGGATTTTAATTCAATAAACAGCTCCCTAAACAATTTGCGAAGAAATTAACCGGGGAATACATTAAACATATTGCTGAAATAAAACATTACAAAATCATCCAATTCTCGCTTATCTCCCGTCGTTGTGGGCCTTTATTAGATTTATACAATGAAAATTAAAACAATTTGCCGGATAAATATCTTCGCGCCGAGTATCAGTGGCGTCCCTATTTATCCCTAGTGAAGGGCAACGCGGATAACCCCTCTTAAAAGCTAGGAGCAGTCAGCATTAAATGGAATAAAGAGAATGAAGTCGAGCGGTCGCGGCCCTCCCGCACCTCGCTTCGCCACCCCTGCCTCCGCCGCCCGCGCGGGCCTCTGAATTTCATTAGTCGCCCCAACCCGCCCCGCGCCCTCCGAAAGCCACTTTACAACGGAAAATGGCATTATGATAATACTTAGAGCCTTATAAAATTTTGCTGAATAAACATTTTTGTGTAATTGTACAATAACATCAAATTTTTTAAAGTGAGAACGGTGTTAGGATTAATTTCATTGCAGCTTTAAAACAAGCGGACTCGAGCTCGACGTACCGTTAGATCTTATCGGCGCCGCCGGGGATTATACCGCGCTCTTACGATCATAAGGTGCGATAACAGCGAACGGATTTTCGAAAAACAATCGCTTTCCCGTTTTGCGGAAACAATAAAAGGACCGTATAACCCGGCCAAAATAGGAGGAAAGACGAAAAGCGAGGTTGACCATTAATTGTGTCGCGGGCACATTCCGCGGAGCGAGTGCTGCAGGGCGCCGCACGCCGCCAAATGCGAAATAAATGCTCAGCTTAAATACGAAAGGGATCGGGCAGCCTGCGGCGGGGGAGGCGCGCCCTAAAGTGGTATTTTCACTTCGCTAATCGGATAACCACTTAACGAATGGGTCACTGCACGCCAAACGTATTTTCACACGACTTTTCTGAAGGGAGCCAGTGATTCCGCTTCTTACGAGCTAAAACTTACGTCCCGTTTGTAACGGTCACGTCGACGATTCAATACACCGACACCATCGATTTTTTAAGCTCCCTTTATTGTTGTCGCATTAGCTGTTGCGATTAATCTGATTGCAATGACGTGTGCCCATTCGTTTATTGCTGATCGGACGTAAAATATGATCGATGAATACGATTATCTTTACAGATGACGAGCGGAAGGGCGATGAGTTGCTTCAGGGTATGCATCATCAACTACTAGGGTACGGGATAAAGGAAGAGGCAAAGCGAGGGACTTCAGACTGCGGAGTACCGATTCCAGCATCCAAGCCAAAGATATGGTCCTTGGCGGATACGGCAGCGTGCAAGACTCCACCGCCGGCGGCACAGCCCTGGCCTCAGCACGCCTACGGCCCGGACCGGTCAGCAGCTGGAGACGGAAGTTCGAATGGATTCGCTTTGCCGGCGACGGCTGCAGCCAGTCCCGCTAGTGGCGCATACGGGCGATACGGCGGCTTCCCTGGCGGCCAGTACGGGGGACAGCATCCCTGTGTGCACCCGGCGGCTTTTCCCGACGTGCAGACTGACACGCCACCACAGACGCCACCCAACATGAAAGTGCCGAGCGTCGCCAACCCACTGGGCAGCGGCGGCGGCTCCGGCTACTGCTTCCCTCGACATCAGCAGTCCCCGCAGCGTGACCCCTACCACAATCCCCACCACGCGGCTAACAATCATCAACCAAACCAGCCGCATCACAACGAGGGATCGGCCGCCTTCAAACCCTTCTATAAAAGGTGAATATTTTCAATTTTCATTACATATCTAGTTAGCTAGTCGATGAAAGAATAGTATAGGCACTCCATCCCAAACCTGCGTGAAAAGAGTGAATTTCCTATTCCAGCTCGCAACAACTTCCCAACGGTTTCGTGTCGGCCGTCTGAAAGCAGACCTCGCACCACTGGCGGTGAGTCTCTGATTGATTCAAATTGCGAGAGTCGTACGGCACACATGTAAATGAGAGCTTCGTAAATGGATGATCGTAGTAAAGATATCGAGGAAGCCATAAACAGAGTTGCGGTTTAGTAGCCGACTCGCGCCGGGGTGTCATGTCGGTAATTGAAAACAATGGAGTAGAGTAGCGCGGAAGGGCGTCGCGTCGAGGGCGAGATTGCAATCTTGCGTCATTTGTCAGTGTCAGCGAAGCGCGCTCGTACGCCCACGCTCATTCTTCGGTGACCTGCCCAAAATTAGCTCTTTGGTTCGGTGTATGAACTTGTTACGTTCATGAAGCGGAAAAAATACTGTCAATATGGCTACATTCTTTATGATGAAAAAAAATTTAAAAATTCCAAAATCTAGTAGTTTCCCCATTGCATCTAAAGGACTTAAAGGCCATTGTTAGCAACAATGTGGGTTATATTGTAAAAACAAATATTTAATTACTAAGAAATCCCATGTTTAGTAGAACTTTATTTATTAAAATTAATTAATGTACAACAAAATTATAACAATATTAATTAATAAACTACAATAATTAAACTATTTAACTAACACTAACAAGAAGAAAAAAATAAACAAATAATATTAATGCTATTTATAGTAACTATATTAAAATAATTCCTATGACACAAAAAGCAGTAAAAACTCTATAGTGTGAATTAAAACGAGAAGCTCTCGGCAGTGGACTAGTAAAACCGCATATTTCTGGGAGCCGCCGAAGGGTTTCTGTGAAAGTGTTCGGCATCCTCGTCTCATTACAATAAATCGCCAGCACCGACGCCGCCGCACAGAACGGAATCGCCAAGAATTCTGTTTTAGCCAAACGCTCACAAATTCACTTCTATAAACGTTTTGTATTATTTTCGTTTTCACGCTTTTTTGTCCCTCGAATTCCTTGACGCGAAAATAACTCCTTATCGCGGCATTCCTTTAAGGTAGCCCCAAAAAGAACGCGCTGAGATCTTCAGTTTTTGTCTTCGACTTAAATAACATACCTGCATCCGTATCGTTTTAACTTATTATTTGCTAAATGATATCGCTACCAGATCGCAAGTTTATCCATTAAATACTTAATTCGGGACAGGTCGGGTGCTGATTTATTCTGGCCGCTCCTTGGTCGGCAGGAAGTGCATAATTGTTGTTGAATGCAATAGTATGCGGACGCGTCTAGCTCTAATCCCGCTGCCGGCGCCCAATTTGAATAACACAAAGATGGGATTGTTCCAAGACAGACACTAATGCAAGACGCACAAGGGGTATTGTGGGGCACACACGCGGGAGCTGCGAAGCGGAGGCCGCGATAACGCCGCAGCCGCAGCGTGCGTGGGCGCGGAATCTCAATGGATCCTCTTCATTCACAACACTACCTCTGCATTAAAGCCGCTTTACTTTTTTTCGACGCCCTAATCTTCCCTCTTATCTGTTGATCCTCGCCCGGTCCTCTGTTTCATTCAGTCGCAGGTCGCTCGGCCAACCAGTTTGACTTCTTTTTTCATTGACGCCGTACAAACTTTAGATGACCGCGGCCGAGGTCGAATTTTTATTTCTTTCACATTTAGGTTTTCCGGTCCGGGCGATTCGTTAATAAATTCTCAGATAATGAGACTGAACGTTTCGTCACCTCATCTCGATTGGTTTGGCTTTTTTCTTTTTGGGTTGATGTGTGAACGCGGCGGCGGGCGCGCTCGCGATGCTGCGATAGAATCGGGACACCTATTCGAGTGGACATCCTTTTTATTTATTTTTTTATAAATGCCGTTATTCTTTTTGAGGACTACTTTTATTGTTTTCAAATAAAATTGAGTTAATAGAACGGATGTTGTTATGGGCCTCTAATAAAAAGGTGTTCTACGGCTTAAGCAAAGAAACTGTACTATGTATTTCATTATTTATAAACTTGCAAATAGGCTTCGTCACACGAGCCACTTGACTATGAAGCTACCTACCCACTCATATACAGAAAAATGCATATGTACTTAATGTTTTTTTGCTTGTTGCAGGTAAAGCACGTGAAACCTGGGTCGCTGCTCGGCGCATCACTAGAGACAATCAAATTCTCAGTGGCACAGTGTTTCAACGCAAACCCTAGGACATAGAACTATGGCTACATGACTACAACTCGTACACTGTACAATTATAATTTGGTACATACCTTTATCTGTATATCGCATAGGGTAATTTCTAAACTACTAAATTAATGCACAGAATTACTATAATGTAAAAAGAATTCGTTAAGTACTTAATTTTGTCCCGGTGTTAATCGACGGTTGTCATAACTGAGTGACCGTATCAATCGGAGTGTGAAATAAACTTTGCTCAGTATTTTTATAGACTTAAGAATATTACAAAAATAATATCCAAATTATTTATAGATACACGAGACGCGCAATTATGTGTAAAAGTGAACTAAAGTTTTAGTAAATTATTGTACATTGGATCCCTAATGGGTAATTGTAAGATAGTGATCTTTGTAATAATTATCCTTTTTTAGTTCTTCCGTTTTGATTGAACTTCGTTTTTGAGCAATAAGTTACGTGTTAGTTCAGGTGCCACACTTCATTAGTTATAAGTGCATTGTAAATTCGATACAATAAGTACACTTTGCAGGCAGGACTTAGTTTTGAGACCCTAGTGAACTACAAGAATATTTCCGCTCATTGAAGAAACGTTGGGTCTAGGTATATCTCTTGTTTACAAAACTAGAAAGCCCGTGATCGACCAAAACTCTCACTGGGGCTCTACCACGTAGCGTCAGTTTGATTTCGTTATACCCTTTGTATAATCGATAGACAATCGTCGGTTTGGTTATTGTTGTTGTAATTGTATATAAAATGTTTTGTAGATTTTCTATTTTTAGTTTCTTGACAAGTGTACAAAGTATTTGATATGGTTTCTCTAACTTCGATGTTGTTCAATGACACGTCAAATGGAATTTTATAAATATTGTTTTAAAGTATTATTAGAATACAATGTAAATAAATATATACTTAATATTTTATTTTTAAATCGGTCGCAGTCTATCGACAGGATCCGGGGTTTTATAATAGATTTTATTTGTTTGATGTTGGATTTAGTCATGTGGGTTAAAATTAGGTAATAAAATGATAATGGATACTTAAATACAATGGACGTGTTTTGAAAGGTTTCGATGATAGGATTAATCTGAGGCCATATTTGTATGAAACTAGACGTCTGGGAATAATGGAGGAAATATTTTTGAAATACAAATATGTAGTCTTGAAGACCGATGAGGGATACTTATTTTGGAATTAATTTTACAATACTTTACTGTTAGTATCGAAAATAAAAAAATTATCGCTATTTGTCCATTACTATTACAAGGAAGCTAAAACAATTTTCTACTTTCGGTACTGAGTGTAAAGTGATTTTACCATTTACGATGGGTTGGGCTGACAATATGTACTTGACTAGAAGACATCGAACCTTTTGTAATAATAAACCGGTCCTCGTTAGTCGGGAATGGCCAATCTCGCCAGCAATATTATTTTCTTGTAGATTTTATTAGCCTGTACGTGCGTAGGTCACAAATTTATTTAATACAATAGTTGGAGGCTTCTTAAGAAACACAAGGCAATCAAACGAAAATTTCAATGTGACCAAATCGAATACATTCGCTTAATATTAAATGTTCTATATAGATATTTATAGAATATATACCTATTATTATTATGAATAAAATTATGTAACGATTGTAATTAAATCTTTATTTCAACAAGCCATTTTAATTTTATCCTGCCCTTTAATTTTTATAAGTACCTAATGGTACATATTTGTATATAAACTATATATTTCTTCCTCTTTCACAATGTAAATAAGTCTTAAGTAAAGTACGTAACGAAGAGGAATATATGATGATGAAAATAACGAGAATATAGGTACTATAAAGAAAACATGCCTGTAGATTGTATTGAAAAATTTAACAATTTAAAACAGCCCTTTGAGTTAGCAAAAGTCACTAGTGAAAATGGAGAAGGTTTACTTCCCCATAAACGGTGTTCAAACTAAACTTAACAACAGGGAAATCTTGGATCGTCTGCCTTTAGTACATATCAACTTTTTTTCTCCAACAAGTGTCATTGAGAATATTCCCGGTTGCATCCTCAGCGGTACCGCTTTAGAGCCCAGGGTCCGCTACCTAACCTAGGTGATTTGAAGAGGTTACTGGTTTTTACACAGACTAGAGCGATGGCCGTCTGACCTCTGCAACCCAATGGGTAGACTAGAACCAAACCGAGGATAGGTTTAAACAAAAGCTAGATGGCGTTCGAGAGTGGCTCTCGAACAACAAAAAGAAAGATGATTCCCTTTCTTTTTAGATAATCAGATGATTAAAGCTTCCAATATACTAACCAGACTGGAAACAACTTTACTTTTCACAAAGTATGCTTCCCAGTAGGATTTGAACTCACGACCTCCGGATCATATCAAGGCAAACGCCTTGACCACTGGACCACGGATGCAGTCATTTCCTCCATCAGGTGTGTTGATCCTATTCTCCAAGCTGTATAATTAGGATCATTGATAAATTAATTACATCTGTTGCATATGAAAAGGAAGAAGTATAAAAGTAATACCTTAAAGACGATAAGTAAATTAAAAAAACAACCAATTCACTCACAAGGTCGGGTATACATTTGAAGGTGGTCCGCTTTGTGAGTGATATCAATCATTTATATTAAATAAAATCAGGATAAAAACATGTTGTTATCAAAGTAATAAATATAGCAAGAAACTGATAAGCATGAATGGTAGAACCCAAATTAAGAACAACGAAGGAACATTGCATAAATTAATGGAAACTCATCAAAGATGTAAAAAGAAAATCAGGTTAACCAAAGAACGGTTCAATGTTGGAGAATGTTTAACTAAAACGTGAAAAAGTCGATAATGACTCGGTAAAAGTACGGAGGGTCCTCTCCCTTGCCCCTTAAACAATGCTTAAAGGGTAATAAAAGAACGGCTTTTTTTCTCGTAGTACCAAAATTATGGGGTCCGCTGTTTGCCCAGTTTACTCAATTACTTTAATTAAAGGGGTCTTAATTAAAATCCGGAATTGATGATAACGCCACTAAGGCTTTGGAGATTAGTGGTTTGCTGAAATGTATGAAGATATTGCAAACTAAAGAAACAAAATCAATTAAGCCGACTACATCATTGATTGTATGGTTGCCATTGACCTTAGGGTCTGGCTAACCTTGGCTCTATTTACCTGTAAAATAAATCAAATGTGTTTTTACTTAAAATAAAATAATTGGAAGCTTAAAGTACATGTTTTACCAAGATTGTTGATGTTGCATATCTTATTTATTCTACATTTTAATATCCACCTTATTCCTCCATCCCATTCTATCCACCTTTTTTAGGATCTACATTTCTTTACACATCCCTTCAAAATCTGTCTCATTCCACCTCCACTTCTCATCCTGAACATACATAATTATATGTACAAGTTCGTGCAGGCATCTTCCAATCAGCAATTTTGAAAATGATTGGAGCAGACCTATGCCCAGCAGTGGACTTTTTGTGGCTGCAATGATGATAATAAATACTGTACTTTCCCGGTTAAATCCTGAAAGCTGTGCGATCGTAAACGAAGAAGAGATTGAGTGAATTGGAAACGTTGGGCGCCAATGTGATCACTTCGAGACTTCGAAGTTTCCTGGCGCTATCTTAGGAGTTCCCACATAGAAGATAGAGGTGAAAGTGGAGAAGAGAGAGACTCAAAAATCTGGTACACTTTATAACACTTATATTAAAATAATAAATCCCGAATATCTGTCTAAGATCAGAGATGGAAGTGGAATGAGTCAAAATGAAGAGGGATGTGTAAATGATTCGAAAATAGAATGAAATGAAGTTATGAAAAGCGAACAGGATGAGATGAAGAAATGAGTTATGAAAACAAGATGCAGCATGCAAGTGGCATGCAGTATCGTTACAAAACGAAGTATCTACAGGACTAGGCACTCAACTCACATCTCATGATTAAACTTCAACCAAACATCATAAGCATGAGCTTATGATTATGAAATCAGACTATTTAAACAATTCGATTTTACGATGACGACACGGGCAATAAAACCAATATTCCATATCCGTGATAGCAGTCGTAAAACGCACTCATTTAGCGACAAGCAAAACAAACGATTGCTTAACTTAATCAAATCCGTTACTATAGCAATCCCGTGGGCAATAAAACCAACGGGCATCATAAAAAGGCAGTAAACATTGACAACACAAATAGCACTAATCATTGCAAGACCAATCAAACCTCAGGCCGCAAGATGTTTTATAAGTACTTACTTATAAGTGAGCGGGCATACATATTTTGAAAAATTGCGAAGTTGTACGTAAGTACTAAACATATACAAAATAAGTAAGAAAAAGAAAAGAATGAGGAAAGAAATTATCCGTTATCATCTACTGGTGACAAATGAGGTACAAAATTCATATTTTTGTTTCTACTGGTGTTGGTAACTAAGTAGTAAAATATGTTGTTTAATTCACTACTTACAATTTTTTCAAAGACGGCAATCAGACTTACGTCGTACTTACAATACATGATGATAATGACTAGGTACGATGCCTATGGATTGCTTGCAAATCTTGCAACACTCCTGATGTGACATAGGTACGTTCTCATACTTTGTCAAGAAGTCATCCCAACCTCTTTTTTAGGATAAACCTAATAAAATTATTCATGTCACATTTTTATTCAATTTCCATATGTTGACAGATGTATGGACCTGTATTTATGGCACCTTTAGAGCAGACCAGATTGACGCAATAAAGTTAGCTGGAGTCACGGTTTTAATATACTTAATTAGTGCGGTTATTTACAAGCTTAAAAATATCCCAATAACATAAAAGAACCTTTGGCAACTAAGGTAAGTAATAATGATGACAGGGTCTCGTCATGAAGAAAGGAAAACTTGATTTAAATAAACGAGCAGGTAGGTTTATCTTGGTACTATCAAAAGAAAAATAAGCTCTGATTAGTATACTTACTTATTTAAAATGAGAGCAAAACGAGAGAAAAAAAATGCTAACAGAACACATAGGTAATTTAGCAAAACCATTTGATATTATGTCACAGTCAGGACTTCCGTTTTAGATATGTGCATGTGCACACTAAATCGGACTCATATAAAAGATTCAAAAATATCAAATAGGGATTTATGTAACATACCTATGCAAGATATATTAATTAAGTATGCTCTTATGCATGTACTTACTTATGAGAAAAATTGAGAGAGTATTTAATAATAAATTTGGAACCAATGACCCCATCGTCAATAATTGCTCAGAACTAACAGTTTCGCTTCAAAATCCAGGTAAGTCTGGCTAGGAACTTGCTTTGCCGCAGCTCGACGCATTTCTCGTGCAGCTCGATAGATGGCACTCCCGGTGTTACTCCGAGTGCTTAATACTTCAATACAGTCCTCTATCGATTAGCGTTCTAGAGAGGACATAAGTTTTATGACTTCAGATACTTAGGTAACTTCCACGTAATCAGTACATTTAATTACTAGTTGTAATGTTACAGCGCACTTTAATTCCACTTTCTCAAAGTATTGGCAAATGAGGCTTTATCTATCTACCTATAAAAGTAAAGGCGAATGAAACCCCTGATCTCCCACGTCGTTTGAATATTACATAATAAACGGTTAGCCGTAAATATTTTAGTGTCTCCGGCTAAGTGGGGAGCGTCCGGTCGGAGGCTGCGGTCCGGGACCGCAGGCCGGCTGTAATTCAAATAAATATTTAGATTCCCAACGTTACCGCTTTATGTTATTCTATTGTTCGCCAGTCCTTATTGCGAATGCTATCTTTTTTTAAGCTTGTAAAATTTATTAGGTGTACAATGGAATTGGTGGGCAATCGAAAATAAAAACAAATGCACGGTCGCCCATGTGATTTAGTGACATTTGAGAGTTCATTATGAGCAGTATTCGCTTTAAATGCTTAAAATGCATGTTTAATGTAACGTGCTTGATTTTATCGTTCATTTGTCCGGTGTAATTGTTTTAGACTGGCAAAGTATGATTCATTTATTAATGTTATCTCTGTAAGGAGGTATCTAATAGGAAGCAGTTCGGTTCTTTACCTATTCTAGGTGATCCACTTATTCAGATTTTTGAGCTAGTTTTCCTTGAGCATTTCAAAGATCTTTAATTGTTTTGCTAAATCTTCCTATTTTCATAATAACTCATCATTCTCTTCATACATGCTCTCTAATCATGGGTCCTCCAAAACTCTGCTCACTATTTTATTCTTTTCTTTTAAACACTTAGCTTATTTATATTCCTGCTATCTTTCCATATTATCTATACACTTTAAATGTTGCATTACAATTTTGGCACTACGCATCCTTGCTTTACACTCTTTCAGTGCATTTAATCAACTTCAAAAGTCAATGATTACATTATTTATAAACCCAATCTTATCTTTATAAGGTAAGTATACTTGTGTTCAGAATAACGTCAGTAGATGAGCTCAATTTCAACATTGTTATTTTATAATAACTACTTATGGTAACCATATCCTTAACAAAGTCATATTCAGTATTTAATCACAATGATGATACACCCCTAAATGAATTCTAAAAAGCAGAGCACAAACTTGATTGACAAACGAGTAAAACAACATTTTAATATCTGTTATTAATATTCAAAGCATCTCCCGCTTTCTTAATAATCTCCATTGGAATCTTTAACATCCATTGTAACCTATAATTCATCAGGAGGCTCCGAGCATTCGGTAGCCGCAGAACTGAGATCGTAAAACATAACCGTAGGCTAACTTAAACCACTTTAAGTACTGGAGGTAACGTTTATAATTATCTTTAAAGAAGGCTGTTCTCTTGCGATGTTCTATAGACTTTTTATACAACGTTGAAAAGGTTGGATCGACGATTGTACCATCTTTATGGTCAATTCATATTATTTAATACTACTATTGGTCTTGCTGGGTCTACCTACCTATCCCCAACTCCTAAAAACAAACACATCTAGGTACCTACCAATTTTGCAAAAAGTAAGAAGTTTTAAGAATGTACTTTTGTAATCGGTCTGCTTGTAAGTACAACTATATTTGTTTTACTGTAACTACTTATGTATTAACGCAAACATCTTAAGACATATTTCGACATCGTGCGACTCATCATCAGGTATTTTTTAGTCTTCGTTGCAGGGGTACGACCTCTTTGTACTACCAGAGCCAAATATTAGCCAGAGCAGTCAGAGGATTTGGTCTACACTCTCCACGCTGGTCAGACGGGTTGGAGAGGTCTCATTGTTTTGTGTTTCCTAAGTCGCCTTCTTCGACGTTCACGGGAAGACTTGGTGTGGTCTTATTCTACTCTGCCGGGAACCATACGTCCAACGTCGTGCGACTATTCAATATCAATTCAAATGTATCTTTCTTATCGAAGGATATTTATTACATCTCTTTATATTTAATAGTTACTTTGTTTTGATATTAAACAACTGTGACGTCAAGTCGTTAGTTACAGCTTAGTGCTGCTTCCTAGGCGCTAGTTTAAATTGATATTAATATTAGATATGTTGACTATTGTGGGCTGAGAATATATTATTTGTTATGTTACAATTTATATTGAATTTTTAGGATGAGGAACTATAAAATAATGACAATTTTAATCTAAGAATTTTAGTTAAAAATATTTAGATAATAATGTACTGCTTGAGTAAAATAAAATATTGGTTCAAAGTCCCGACGGGCGACGGTAGACGAATTGCTTCAGATGAATTATAATAATGTTTCAGTTATCTCCGATGTCGTTTGGAATGTGTAGATCAAATCGGAGGGCGATCGATGGGCGATACGGCGGCCGACACATCTGGTAGCGGCCAACGGCGTGAACCACCGTCGTCCAAGCCTATTTATCGAAGTCACCGAGATATATGGAAAACCACTTTACGATTTTAAAGGACATCTAATATTAACATCAAATAGAATAGGCATGACGACTGGAAGAATTTTTTGGTCCATCGGTTAGATTATTAAAAAGTATTTTATATGTATTTTTTCTTTTCTCTGAAAAACAATAATTTAAATTTCGCATCACGTCGGCTAAGTAGGATTTTTACATAGCTGTAACGTCACAAGCCCTCCACTCTGAAACTTAGATGGTCTGTATCTATGTTATTTTCTTTTTGATAAACTGAAAAATATAGGTCTATTATTTTTGGATAATGTACAAGATGGACTATTTATTAGTCCAATTAAACTAATTAAATTAGAATAATGCTTTTCTGACTCTGTCACCACTAACACTTGTAGTGCTTGTAGTGCAACATCTACGTGAGCGAACGTAATCCGTGTTTTCGAGACGTAACCCTAACACACAAGTTGTTAAAATTATAGAAACAGCAAACCGATGCTAAACACGTTTCCATCATTGTCGTCACTGGAGTGGTGTTTTGACATCGATATCCATCTTTTATGATATCACGTAGATATAAAACCCAATTCACTTTATTAAAGAACTTCATAATATAAATATACATTTGTGGCTTATATTATTATGAATATCCTTCTAAAGTAAATGTAACATTACCTACATAATTTGCACCTCCTAAAGTTTTTTTTTTCTCGGCATCACCAGAAGCTTGATTGGTAGATAAAGCCTATAAATTTGTCCGGATATTACATTTGTAGTAAAGTTAAATAAAACAAAATATTATTAAAATCACTTCTTGGCATTGATAGATATTTTGTCTAAAATAGTTTCACAATTTTGTTCCAAATAGTCTTATAGCCCCTTTGTAATTATGGATAATGCTCACTTTACTGGAGGAGGTATTTTGTCCAACAGTGGACTAATCATCATCATCCGAGCGTATTCCCGGCATCCTCAGCGGTTACGCTTTAGAGCCCGGGGTCTGCTACCTAACCTAGGTGATTTTTCGAGGTTACTGGTTTTTACACCGAGCGACTGCCGTCTGACCTCCACAACCAAAAGGGTAGACCAGAAATAATCTTAAGATAGGTTTATATCAACGCTAGATGGCGTTCGGGAGTCAGAACTTTACGTGCCTTCCGAAGCACGGAATCATCCTTCTTTTCGGATAATCAGGTGATTTAAGCCTGCAATATCCTGACCAGACTGGAAACAACTATTCACAAAGTATGCTTTCTAGTGGGATTTGAACCCACGAGCTACAGAATACAAGGTAAACACCTTGACCACTGGACCACGGAGGCAATCACTGATTTAGACTGGTAAAGTGATGTCAACCTGTGGGACCTCGACCTGTCCCGGTGCTCTAGGCGAGTTCCCACAAAGATAGGTAGTAGGAGTGGAGAATAAACTCGATAACAACACAGATTATTACATATAATTTATTATCTGATACTGACTGTTGCATAAGAGTACTGAGTATAAGAGACTGTTATAAAAGAATAACATTTAATATGGTACAACAGATAGAGAGAAGTGATCAGCTTAAGAGATGATGGTGGAATGAATGAAAAGGGATCAGTCAATGATTTGAAAATGGAATGAGAGGGAATTTGAAATTAAATGAAGAATGAAAAACGGACAGAATGAGATGAAGAAAGGAGGTTTGGACATGATGCATGCAGCATCGTTACAAACCTAATTCAAAAAACGTTGATCTCCATTGATAGGTACTGAAACAGATTGTCATAGCTTCGACCTGAGCTGTATGTTGCTATCTATTTGCAATTATTTTTACTATTGTTCTTTTTTTTCGCTAAAGATGACAAGATAAGCGCTTTCTGCCACTCCATCCAATTTAAATATATGCTGTTCATAAATTGCCAATCATGCAAGTTGTAGATCGCAGATATTCGAGTTCATCGGTCGAACGATTGAAAAAAGACGGGCTGCGTCGTAAAATATAAAAATCTGTTTAGAATCGCGATAAATAAAACAGGGCTGGCGTCCATACATACATGGGAATATTACGCAATAGTTTGATTTATTGTTTCGGGCAAGGTGCACGAATTTCTAACGGGCCCCCAGGAAGCGTGATAGAATTTCGCCTCGGCAATTTCCTCGTATGAAAAACTCCTTCAGCGTCTGTCGGTGATAAATGCGAGGGTATGAATAAATTTGCCTGTCCATAAAGAAATCTGGTGTGATTAGGTTCGACACCTTAGGCCATCAAGGTGTTTACGTGAAATGTTACACACTTAAAAAACTTTTATACCGTTGATTTGGAGTGTTCTTATAAATAATAAGTCTGAGTGACGTTTGCTCTTCAGTAGCATACATACTTACAAGATATATTTTAATGATAAATTATTGTTATTTAAATAAAGAGCATCAAAGTACTTACTACTGAACCTACTAAGTAGTTATGAAACGAACAGTGCTTTGAAATGTATAGAAAAACAGTTTTAGAAATTGATGGACCACCTCCAGTACCTAATAGAGTATAAAAAGTTTATTGTTATACTTAATTGATAGGTAATATTATTAGGTATATATATTATATATTTGCCATGTGGTTCTCGGCAAAGTAGAATAGGACCACTCCAAGTCTTCATAGGACTTAGGAAACACAAGCTAAACAAAGCTTATAAACATCAATGAGACCTCTCCAACCCGTCTGGCTAGTGCGGAGAGTATAGGCCAAATCCTCTGACTGCTCTAGCTAATATATGGCTCTGGTAGTATAGAGAAAGTCGTGCTCCTGCAGTGGAGACTAAAAATGACCTAATGATGATGACTATTAGGTCTTTCTGTCCTAGATCCTGATAATAGTTAGGGATAAAGACGAGACAGTGTACATGGGCTTGTGAAAATAAAGATAATGACTATAATGATATACCATGCTTGTCTGAGAGAAAAGGAAAAAATTAAAGTGTACCAGCTGCTTCTCTTCCCACGCAGATTATAAAATCAGACGGAGAGAATGGGCCAGAATCTGAATCGTCATAATAGGCTATGCAGCTAGCAACCCATCACTATTTTGATTCCGTTTTTCCATCCTAACGCCCACTATCACGCTTAAAGTGGCCTTTGGGTCTTATAACCTCCGAGACGACCGGAGGTTCTGGGTTCGATCCCCAGGCAGGGCAAGATGGAAAATAGCATTTTTCAAACAGTCCTAGGTGTTTATCTATGTTTGTATATACTTAGTATGTAGGTGTTTATTATAAAATATTGTGTCGTTGAGATAGTATCCCATGATGCAAGATTAAAAACGTACTTTTGGGCTCAATTAGTTTGATTTGTCCATATTAACAGCCCTGGGCTCTGTCTGTCTCGTTAGGGATAAAGACGTGATGGAAGTATCTGTTTATATATGATAATTAACAATAATTATGCAAGGATTAAAGCAAGCCTACCATCACAGGCCTAAAGAAGCAGGAACAAAGATTTCCCTCATTAATATTGCGATCGGATCCGCGCATACTTCCATGCAGAATAATCCTGGAATCAATAGTACATTCCTACACGCCTCGGTTTGGAGCCTCCAATGAGTTCCGAACTTCCGCTGAGATTCGAAAGATTTTGCGGTTCACAGTTATGCCAAGCAGAATGTTTTAATATTGGATTTCAGTATTTCAGAACTGGAGGTAAGTTTGAGTTGTTTTATGATGATTATATAGCTAGTTAGTGGTTGACGTTGGAAAGATGAATCTATATACAGGGTCGAACAAAATATACTGAAACGGGTGGATTCAGTCTATAATACTGAACAACTTTCCCCAAGCAACATATATCGAAATATGAATTTTTTTAAGTTTATTTGCTAGGAAAATAAAATAACTGGACAGTCAAGAACGCCATCTAGTGATGAGAAGCGGAACTACTGATATGATTTGATATTCGAAGCCCCATTTATTATTTGCTAGAGAAAGCCCTGACTATCAAATGTTAACCCAAATAACTTTTAAACGGCTAAACTGATTTTTATCAAACATAGCTAAGAACCACCGCAAAGGAACCTGCTTTCACGTAATAAAAACCGCATCGAAATCGGTCTATCCGTTCGAGCGCTACGATGACACAGACAGACAGACCGACAGACATTAGCGTCAACCTTATAACACCCCTCTGTTTTATCGGGGGTTAAAAATAATTTTATACAAGTTAATCAATCAGCTGATCTTAGTTTGTATGGTAAGCCAAAAATTATTTTTAGTAAACATTCCTTGGGGTAAGTTATGGAGTATGATAGACTGTATTAACCCTTAAAATAGTTTCAGTATATTTTGTTAGACGTCGTATACATACGTTAAATGAATTGCTGTTCGTTATAGTCTCGCTAGAACTCGAAAACGGCTGGACCGGTTTTTGGTTTTCAAATATTTGTGGATAGACAGGGAAGGTTTACATGGTAAGAAAATATGGAAAAAGGAACGGATTCACGGGCGGAACGACGTTCACCGGGTTAGCTAGTAAATAATTAAAATCTTGGAATCTGAATCACTTATAAAACACAAAATAGCAAGAAAAAGCATACTTTTTTTTACTAGTTTTCATTAGGAAAAATCCCTACATTTGCAATACATGGCTAACGTATTATTGTCAATGACCTCGCGGTCGCTCGATTCCTCCGTATGACCGCCCCGCACCTATCCCGCCGGCGGCGCGTGTGATCATATGGCCACAGAATAAATAATACTATCGTACAGAAGTCTCACTCAGCAAAGAAATTCAAAGAAATATCTACTCAATGTGGCTAGCGATATGGTTTAATTTAGCTCACGTCAGAACTCAGCACCTTTTCGTATAGATACCTAGACATCCATTGCAAGCCA
Organism: Acrobasis repandana; assembly: GCA_963576875.1. Classification (NCBI taxonomy): domain Eukaryota; kingdom Metazoa; phylum Arthropoda; class Insecta; order Lepidoptera; family Pyralidae; genus Acrobasis; species Acrobasis repandana. The sequence goes on from OY756214.1 coordinate 11,782,113, forward strand.
ATTTCATTCTTATTACTCTGGACAAACGATTCGTATAACTGAATTTACCATCCGGAGGGGCCGCTTTCGCGCATAGTAATAATGTAGGTACATTTTCGATACCTAAACGGGGAGTGTCGTATATGGAGGTCAAAAGGATGGCTCAAGACATGGAAACTACTCCACCGACAAGCACGTAGTTCTTAAATTATAAATTATTGATAGAAACGGGGAGTGACACAAGCCTGATATGGCGGTCAGTATCACTGCAATTGGGAATTTGCCGTACAACTTTGAGGGCCTTTATTTTTGGTGTTAATTATGAAACAAGGTTATTGTAAGAGAACATGCAGATTTTATTTAGCGCATAGAGTACTCTCCTTGAATATAGCTGAGAGGGTCAAAATCAGCCTGTATATAACGTCTAACAAAATACCTCCCATACAAGTTGAAAGGTCAGCTGATCCGAGTTTGTAGGGAAAGCCAAACAATATTTTTCATATTTCGACATATGTTCCTTGGGGAAAGTTGTTCAGTATCATGGACTGAATGTACCCTTAAAATAGTTTTAGTATATTTTGTTAGACCCTGTATAGATAAACACCCAGGACAATTTGAAAAAGGCGATTTTCTAATTTGCCCTGCTGGGGACCGAACCCAAAACCTCCACAGTGACGGACAAGCGTGTTGCCCAATACGCCACGGAGATCGTCTTTTTTAGGGTTCCGTAGCCAAATGGCAAAAAACGGAACGCTTATGGATTTGTCATGTCTGTCTGTCTGTCCGTCCGTATGTCACAGCCACTTTTTTCCGAAACTATAAGAACTATACTATTGAAACTTGGTAAGTAGATGTATTCTGTGACCCGCATTAAGATTTTCACATAAAAATAGAAAAAAAAAACAATAAATTTCGGGGGTTCGCCATACTTAAAACTGAAACTCAATTTTTTTTTGTCAAACCCATACGTTTGGGGTATCTATGGATATTGGATAGGTCTTCAAAAATGATATTGAGGTTTACACTATTTTTTTTTCTAAACTAAATAGTTTGCGCGCGAGACACTTCCAAAGTGGTAAAATGTTGGTCCCCCCCTGTAACTTCTAAAATAAGAGAATAATAAAACAAAAAAAATATATGATGTACATTACCACGAAAACTTCCACCGAAAATTAGTTTGAACGAGATATAGTAAGTAGTTTTTTTTTAATACGTCATAAATTGTAAAATGTTACCGTTTCAGTTAGTAAAACCTAGATTTAGGATCTAGGAAGATAGATGAGATAAAAGAAAGAACTGATATTGGCAAATAAGATAGGTATAATGAACAACTATTACATTATATTAGTTACAAAGATTCACAAGAACACTAGGTACAGATTAGGTAGTCAGGGTCGTGAGTTATAGGCACTAGATCAGTTGAGTAGCCCTTCTAGGTAGAAGAACTACTTAGCTTCAGATGCTGCCGAAGATGAATTGGACGAGCGCCGGCCGCAGCGCCTTATATATGGGCATGGGCCCCCCCGCTGCGCCTAAGAGGGGCGGAGGAGTGCTGGAGCCCGCGCTATGTCACAAGGCATCAAATTGTTTCCAGCTCCTCCGTGTTTTAAAAGGCACGTTAAGCCGTTAGGCCCTTCTGTCATCATTGTACAGCAGTCATCGTCAAGCTATGTAAGAAGCCTTTATGCGTCTTTAAATATTCTGACAACAGTCTGCCACATGAAAACCAAACAACTAACAAGTTATTTTAATAATAATAACGCGAATAAGTTACAAAGGCAGAAGCAAAATACTAAAAGATTAATATTAAAATTAAGATGATAATCGCTTAACCTTTATAGGATTATAAAATCAGTCTGATTTAGTTCGCACATTAACAAAAGCAGACACGATATAGAACGACATTAATATGAGTTCGCCGCGTGAACCCATCGCTTCACTCATGCTAAGAAGAAAACAGTGGAAGTATAGAAAGATAGTCAGGTCTGAGGGATATTAGTTTTTTTTCTAAGTTTCTATTTAGTTTCACTTGTCCCGTTTTCTGTGTCTGTAATCAAATCTTACAAGCTAAATTCGACTTTATTAGACCCACTTTCCATTATTCGATTGAGCTGAAACTTCGCTTACTTTCGAAAGTTCAGCGACAATGCAATATTATGACCTGATCTCAATATGAAGCCGCAAGGTACTCGTATCCATGGCATCTCTGTGATAAAACAACATAACCCACCAAGTTTGGGCTCAATTGATTCGTTTGGAGCACTTTAAACTTTTTAGTTAATTGTTTTAGATAAAATTATTTCTGAATAATTCAAAGTTGTTTTAACGGGCTAACCTAGCGATTGATCGTACTTTTGGTTCTATTTTAAAATGTTAAAGAGTTTAAAAAATGTTTTTAGTATGTATTTTGAGTTTAGTTTGCTTGGAATGTTAATACTCCAAAGAAAATTTAAGCTTCATGCTAATAAATAACAACGAGTATGAACTTGTTACTCGTAGCACCTGACATATCTATAAAAATAAAGGTTATTTTACTAGGTAGGTTATATATAAAATTAGATAAGTGAAATTTGTCCGGGTATGATGAATTGTGCACATTACTAATTTCATTTCGTTCCTAGGTAATGTTTTCTTACCTATATGGAGAGTATTTTACAGCGATTGTTTAATATAGCGCACAGCTATGTTGAATAAACTGCACGTATGTTGTATGCAACGTTTATATGTGTAATACCAATTCTGTGCTTTTAATATGCTGGTGGTCGAGTGCAAAAAACCTAGAGGTTTATTGCCATCATCTCCACGAGGCAACGTAAGTTAAGGTGTTAAAAGCCTGTCAATATCACAGCAAGGCTGTTGAGCATGACTTCTTTTCAATGACTAAATGACTTTCTTTCTAAACAACAATAACACCCTGTCAGTCTCAAAGTCATCAATACCAACAACATTTAATAGTTAACATTTTTATGAAAAGCGTCAGTTCTGTAGTTTCAATATATGTTGTGCTTGTGTGCAAAAGAACCCGAGGTTTATTGCCATCATCTCCACGAAGCAGCGTGAGTTACGGTGTTAGTGCCTGTCAATATCACAAGGTCGTGGAGAATAACTTTCTTTGAATGACTGAATGACTTTCCAGTCAAAAAGTACACCGTTATGTCTCAAAGTTATCAAGACGAATAAAATAACTTAAAATATTTATCAGCAGATTTTTTTTCATCATTTCAAAGTTGGTCCGGTTTCACCTTGATATTACCTTTTCCGACTAGAAAAAAATTAAAATATGTAGAACCGGTAAAATGGTTGCATACTAAATAAGACATGACCTAATGACATGACACTCTCTTTTAAATAGTCGAACCAATGATAAAACAAGGAAGCGGAACACTATTACTTACATACTTAGAGAACATACTACTAGAGAATATACTTACTGAAAGTCCTTCAAAAGCTCTTTAATCCCATTCTACCTGAGGGATTCACGCCAAAGTTGTGGACCAGAGGTGTGGTGGGTCTGTTTTTCATGCAGGGTTTAAGTTATGTCTATAATCTATTTTTGAGGATCATCACGAACCATCTCGCTACTTTTAACCAAGCAAACCAAGTTCCGGAAAGGTTATAGAGAAGACGATGGAGTATACCGGCCGTTATGCTTGGGGTTCGTGGACTATGAACAAGCCTTCGATTCGATCGAAACATGGGCCGTGCTTCAGTATTGACTAAAGGTATATTGAGGTGTTGAAGTGCTTATACAACAAAGCTCACTAAGTCGGTCCGAGTACAGGAGCACAGTACAAGGGCGATTCCATTGCAAAGAGGCGTGAGACAGGGCGATATCATATCTCCAAAACTGTTCACCGCTTCTCTAGAAGATGCCTCTTAAGCTCCTGGAATGGAAAGGACTTGACATAACTGTTTTTATCACTGTTTACAGTTTAAAGTGAGAACGTTAAGTTTTTCTTTGTATTTCTGCTTAAAACGGCCAATTTCAGCAAAAATGCTAAGAAAAGCTTAAAGTTCTCACTTTAAACTGTTAGCAGTAGTTCATAAAATGGTTTGAAGGGTTATCTAGGGCTTGATCAAGACAAAATTTTAAATGATATCTCCGTTTCCTTTCAAATAATTTATTTCAAATGGGGGCAGCACCGGACTCCTAAAATCCATGTATCCCCTTAACATCAACGGCGATAATGTTACTCACCTTCGATTTGACAATGATATCGTGGTCATGGCAAAAAAGATGGAAGATTTATGTTAGATGCTTGAAGACCAATATTAAGTTTCTCAACATTTTTAACAGGTTGGCCTAAAAATGAACATTGACAAGACAAAAGTCATAGTCGAGTGTTAACGTTGCACCTTACCTATTTCTGAAGCTCCACCCTCGAAGTTTTAAAACATTATGTCTTCCTGGGTCAATTGATTCATATAACTTTTTATATACTTATACCTACATACACTTAAAAGTTTTGAAATGATTATAAAATGTCTATGATGAAAGTAGGCTGGTGAGAAAATATTTACTAGTAGCTGTACCCTGCGCGCGTTGCTACATCCCTGAACTATAACAAAAAAAAAACAAAAAAAATGTATCGAAATCGGTCAAGCTGTTTACGATTTTATAAATGACAAACAGACAAACATTCATTTTTATATATATAGATTAAATTAATGTTTTAAACATTATCGGACACCTGCTGTATGATTTATTGCAAGCTGCTGTCTATTTCGCAGCATCGTTAAGTCACTCATCAGGTTGTAATATAGAATGTTAACAAATTTTTATGTTTTATTTTTACGTACATATTTATTTTTCACAAATACTTAATTAATATATAGTTATTGATGATATTCAAATATAATGTACAAGTCTAAATTCTCGTCGTTCTTAGGTTTGTCTTATTACGAATAGAAAAAAACGTATTTTCTTTGGAAAATCAAACATTACCTCAATCCAATAAGAAAGTTCTATGAAGTATGCAGATTTTTCACATGATTTTCATAGATTGCCATTTGCCAGAAAAAATCTTCTTGGATGTATAAAACCTTTTCTGGAGTCCCAAAAATTACCACATGCATTCGCAATACGAGTCGCCCGCACTGTCAATTTCGCGGTATAAAATTCCTCCGTGGACATGACAAAGGCAGCTGTCATCGTGTGTCTGAGGGGTCACAAAGTCCCCTGAGGCTAAGCTCTCGGCGAGCTGTGGAGACACGCACGCTAGACCCGGTTAATCCGCACCTCTTCACATAAACCTATCTAATTGATAATAAAAGGAATTCGGGACTTCGGTTGCAAATGCTCCCTTTGCCGCTCAACTTTTTACTCATGTACCGTTCTTAGATCCAAGAAGTTTTGTGATAAAAGGCATTTCTTTTTCGTGCTTTATAAGGCGTGTAAAAAAGTTTGCCTTGGCCAACAAACAAAACAGAACAATGCAAGCAAAGATTACGACGAGGTCTTAAAGTACGAGTACATCCTTAGATAGGCATAAACGTGGCGACGTGCTGTAGAGACAGAATTTGATACAACAACAAAACAATAAGAATACAAAGAAAACTTCGATTCTAGACCAACCTTTGGCTTCATTAGATCTTTCTGACTAACAGTATAGGAGCAAATCAACAAGGTCAATGCGAACACAACTGGACAATCTAATTGATTTTTATGACCGCTTCTAATTCAATGCGACCTTATCGGGTTTATCGGTGGTAAATATGGGTTAGAAGAGTCTGTTTTTGTTAATTATTGAATGTTTGGCGGGATGGCGTTTCAACTGCTATTTCATTGAATTAATTCCAATGTGACTCAATTATGCCTAATTGGTAAGTGATAAAAACAATAAAAGCTTTCTTTGCCTACTCGTGGTTCACTACAGCTCTTATTTTTAACCGACTACCAAAGTTAGATAACTATATTTTATTTTCTAATAGAGAGGACGTCAAATAGGGACCCGATACACTTAAACAATGGTTTTACAGATTCGTCCAAATATAAGACGGGAAGACTTTCGAATTAGTAAATTGTTCAATTCTTCTAGTTAGGTTTTTTTCTACTCTACGAGTATTTCTAGCGACTAGTGTAGAATTTACATACATACATGGCAAAAGCTGACGGCCAACATCCAGTAATGGAGAGGCACAATAAGCAAAAACTCAATGTATATACTTTTCAGATAGCACTTACTAGGATCCTAGTAAGAACATAATGACTGTTTGTGCCAAAATAAAATTAAAAAAAAAACATAGTATCAGTTGAAGTTATACCTACAATCAATTATTTTTTCTTTTGTTTCGCAGTTGTTCCTACATGGCTGATGATTTCTCCTTACATTTTTGAGCTGATCTCAGTTTCCTGTACACGAAATTAATCCACGAAAAGTTAACAGCTAGTTCAAATCACATCCCATTATTCATGTAAACACACAAAAGCACTCCATGCGATGTTCAACAGCGGGGTGACACTGGAAGAATTTCTATTTTTATTCTATTTTCAAAGTCATCTTAATAATATTTTTTGTGAAACGTCTTATTTTCAAGAATTTGTTGGGACTTCTTGAACGTGTATAACATAATGTTATTATAATTTATGTCATACTAAGCAGGTGAAGATATACGAGCGCCTCATTCATTTTATGAAACATGTTTGCTAAGTCGATTTTGTTATTTTTTTGTCGTTGCGCCGGGGCATCGATCTCGCAGCACGCGGCCGCATTGCGCCGCTGTTCTTTATTATATGGTATGATTTCCGGACGCTGGACGCGGACGCCGGACGGCTAAGAGCGCGTGTGGACGCTTTTCTCCTGAGGCCTACGTGTCCATAGTGAAAAATAATTTTAATACTTGTTAAGAATGCGGAAACTTTTCCGCGATGTACCTTACTACCCTGTAGCTCGTATAATTATTGCATTGCTTGCTCGTTTAAATATATATTAGCCGACATAAACTGGATTTAAACATTTTTTCCAATCTTTTCTATGTCATTATCTCCCATAACATTGATCAATCTTATTTGAATCCTTAATTCAAGAACCTACTAATATCATGCAATCAACGCATCTTCACACACAATACTAACTCAGAACCCCATACTATACGACTATGCATTGGCCACAAGTCACAACCAAAAGAGCAACGTCACGAGGCGTTACCAACAAGAACATAAACAAATATAATAACAAAGAACACTTGTCACCCAGAGTAAGCGTTTTTGTTGATCTTGCATTTTTATAACGAGACTTTTTGTACAGGCAAGGTAGGAAGGAAGCCGCTGCGGGGGTCGGCCCTCCCGGGGCCCGCGTACACACAAAACATTTCGTGATCCTAAAGACAAAAGGAAAATTCAAATCTGTAAAACTCATGGAACTGGCCCGATGCGCATTTCTTAATAGAAGATATTTGGATATAGAGACTTTAATTTACTTCGTTTAATTGAATAAATTCTTTTTATTGTCGGTCTTCAGCGTTATTCTTGAGCGCTGTTGTATATGATATGACGCCTGCCTTTTCTAATAGTCAATTTACGAATACTACAAATGAACATACAATTTTATTTTCATTAGATGAAATCTATATTTAGGCTAAGTGATTGTCCTTACTTTTCATTGCATACCGTTAAAACTATTTTTTTTGTATCAATAAGAAACATTTTTTTTATTCTGACCTTAGAAAGTGCCAAAAGAATGGTGCTCTTCCACATATGTTTTTGATAAAATGACTGTAAACGTCATTAGCAGACAAGAATTCGAATTCAAGTTCCAAACCCACCCAGAAATTTAAACAAAAGTAGTTTCTCATTCTGAAACAAAAGGCATTTACATATTATTATTCATCGGAACAAATGTACTTCGAATGGTTTTCGGATTTGTTGACTTAATACAAAGTGCTTTAGCTAAAGGTGGCCGTGCGTGTAGCTTGGTTATATGTATATACCAGGTATCAGCGAGGTTTGACACAGTGGTCACCAAGTTTCGCTATTTCAATGACATAAAAAGCATTTTCGAATATCAGTTTTTATCGTGATTCGCAGAAATAGTTCTTACATCTTTGGGTTAAGGAAAAGTGTTCACCGCTGAGACAAATCCTGGTTAGACCTGTCTTCTTCGACTATGGCCGTTCTGTCGTCGGATAATGGATGACCCGATGCGCATTTGCGAGTTATTTCTCTTATTACGCCGGGAAACGTCTGAGCTATAGGAAGGGTATTGTTATTTTGGCTCCAGATGCACTATTTTATTGGAATGTCATTTACTTGTTATATTAACTGAGCAACTGCCCCGTGTGGTTCTGGGTTGGAATAGGACCACTCCATCTTTACCTGTGGATGTCGTAAGAGGACTAAGCACAAACATCTAGTGCTACAATTGCAAGGTTGGTGGGCGGCAGCCAGTTGTAAAACTTTTCGCACAAATACATTCCCAAAGAGGGTTAACGTCACGCAGGCGGCCGATCGTAAGACTATAGCCTTATCTATTATCTATATTGTCCCTATAAAGATGCATTTATCTATATAAATCATTTAATCTTTTTCGCCTATTTCTTTTCCACTTTACAAGGTATTTTAATCTCTTGGATGACCATTGACATGCATGTTAGGTAGGTCTCCATTTGGAGAAGAAAAAGAGAAAAAGCGCACATCTGACTCCGAAGGAGAAGAAGCAGCACAGCTGACAATGCAACCGGGAACGCTCTTAGATGAAGAGAAAAATTGAGCACGCTATTTTAATCGATTGTTACAAAAGAGCAAGCAAGTGGAGGTCCATACGAGTAGTCTCTGCCTACCCCTGTGCGAAACGGGCGTGATAGTATGTTTGTATGTTACAAAAGAAAATCCTCAATTACAATTAGTTAGGGTCTCTCTTCTCTCTTCTCGAGTCGAAAGGCTATTTTATAGCTATTTCGTAGCGAGAGGATTAGTCAATCTGCGTTACCGACTAGACTGTCCACGCAGATTGCCCAGGGTACGCCGGACGTACAGGGGGGATCAGTACGTCACTCGGGGAGGCTCCTTTCATGTATCTACCCCATAATTAGGCAGGTGCTATTTTTAATGATGATCAGACAACTACATCGAATGACAAGTATTGTTGGTTGCTAAAAAGTAATCAAGAAAGTGTAGAAAAGAAATTGGTAATCAATATTTTTTGCATGAATAAGTTATAAGTACCATCATCATCATCATCAACCCTTTTTCCGCCTACTACGTGACAATAGCTACCTATTTATTTATTAAACAAATCTTTTGACCCCAATTACAGAAAAAATGGACTTAATACTAATCCATTCTCTATCAGTCAGCCTTTAGGAACAAAAGAAATAAAATTAGCGATAGGCATTTAAAGATATATTGTATGCATGTAATTAAATACACACTATAAATATACATGCCTACATACATACTAAAGTACTAAGTAAATAAAAATTTGAACCCTCAGAATGTTCTTCATAGAATATATATCAAGAACCACTTTACACTATATTTTTAGAGGGTTAAGATGGTAGGCTTTTAGGACTTTACCATTATATCCAGCTCGAAGGATGGTCACAAATGTAAGCAGTACATTTAAAAGGCATTAAAATTTAAAAAATAAACCTATTTAAATAAGTATATAAGTACTACCAGGCGTGTGTCACTCCCCGTTTAGGTATCAAAAATGTACCTACATTATTACTATGCGCGCAGGCGGCCCCTCCGGGTGGTAAATTCAGTTATACGAATCGTTTGTCCAGAGTAATAGGAATGAAATTGGCTTGCAATGGATGTATAGGTCTCTATACGAAAAGGTGCTAAGTTCTGACGTGAGCTAAATTAAACCATATCGCTAGCCACATTGAGTAGATATTTCTTTGAATTTCTTTGCTGAGTGAGACTTCTGTACGTTAATATTATTTATTATGTGGTACTACTTACAGTATAAAATTCAATTCTATTTCATGCTGCTTTTTTATTTAATTAAATATAATACGAGTACATTTTCATTGGTTCATTATCGTTAATCGTTTAGATACACTACTACTTGTTGTACTACAACAACAGCTGCGTAAGAGTGAAAAGTCTTTTCATCTGCCGGTTTAAAAACTCGATTACGAAATCGGAACCAGGAAATAACGTAGGTATGTTGTTTTTATTTAAGTAGGGAAACACCATCTTAGTAGTTATAACATAAATGGAGTGTAATTTGTTATAACGCAGCCTCTAAATTTGATGCCAACAAAAAATCGATCACCAGCAATCTCATATCAAATTATGAGGTTTGACATCGAAGAAACATCTTTATTAGCCGACACCTCTGAATAAAACGGTGTCATTATCGGGATATCATACTAATGTAGAATGTTAAATTTATCAAAACGCAGTATTTGGATGAAAACATACAAGTTGACAACACGTGTAGCCGCTATCTGGCGGCGAGATCGGGCGCCCTGCGGAGCGGCCCAGCGCGGGTTGCATTACTCACTGTGACCTAATGGGCGGGGATAAATCATATGTAAAAAAAGGAACAAAACAAACGGGCAATGTTGAATAAACAAAATTCATGGAAATAGGGACAAATCTGACAATGCCGGTGCCGGTGGTCCGCGCGGTCGCATAATGTCGTACGCTGCGATGGGTCACGCATTTTGCTCTGGTTTGCCAACTTGAAAAACACAAGTTTCACTGGCACTTTTGTTGTTAATTCAAAATTATCGGTTCTTATATACTAATATTTTTTTTTTCACATTTGAATTTATAACATAAAAACTACCTATTCATCTATTTTATCTATACTAATATTATAAAGCGGAAGAGTTTGTTTGTTTGTTTGTTTAAACGCGCTAATCTCAGCAATAATGGTCCGATTTGAAAAAATCTTTTTTTGTTGGGTAGTCCAATTATAGAGGAAGGCTTTAGGCTATATAACATTACGTTCCGACAACCACGCGAACGAAATCGCGGGCACAGCTAGTTATGAATAAAAATCATGGGTGTTTTTATTCAAGTCCAACAATTTACATTTTATTATTTTGCCACTTTTTATTATTCTGTCTTTTTGTTCAAAAGTTAATTTATCCACCATTAGTTAGTTATTATTTTGCCACCATTTATTTAACTATACAGGGTGGGAAGCTGATTCGAGTTTATATAAGGTCTAACAAAATGCACTAAAACTATAGAAAGCAAAAAAATATTTTTCGTGTTTTGATATGTTTATTGCATAAATTTGTTCAGTATCATGGATTAAATCCACCCTTAAAATAGATTCAGTATATTTTGTTAGATGTTTTATATTTTAACAACTACGAAGTTTCATAGGGAAAAGCTAATTGAGAGTAGGTAATGGAGAAGACAATGCAAAATGAAATTACGTTCATAATAAAGCAAGTAGGAGCAAAAGATTATCATTATCACGACATTCAACAATATGGAATGAAGAATACCACTAAAATGACTGAAATTGTAATAGAATTGTTACAAAAGCTTCTAAATTGGAATGGGTTAGTGCGGTTTCTCCGAAAATAGGCTGGGATTCAAGCTGTTACAATTGCACGCCCGCGCGAATTTCATGTTACTATTCGATTCATAAACTTCTGTTTTCTTAAATTTCTGCACATTATAAGCAGACTTCATTTATTTCTTTCTGCAGTACGTTTTTCACAGACACAGAAAAAATTACTCACATTCACAACAACAAAGTTGTTAGTAGAGAAAAATACATCCCTACTTCTACACAGAAATACCCTACTCCTACCAAAAAATGAGAAAATTACCTCGTCTTCCTCAAAATCAGTACTCATTTTAAATTAAAAGTAGCGTTCACTAAATAACCACCAACGATACCATCCCAGCCCTCGAGCAGTAAAAGAACAATATCATCGAGCGACCGTCATTTGCAAACATATCTATTAAACTTTATCTGACTAACCCCTCAATAATTGTAGAATTGCGCTTATGCAAACCGTAGATAACGTGACACCACTAAATAAATACGAAAATCATAATGCGATTAACAAAGTGCAACAAATTAAATTCTCCCACGCTGAATGTCTCTCTAAAGAAAGATATCGGGGCCCAAACAAGGATATAACATCCAGGGCTTTTGATATGAAAATATGAATAAGCCGTGGCACGCGCTGTGGACCTCGGGAGGCGACCTATGCCTGTCCCACGGATTTACTCCCTTTGACTCCAATATGTGCCGATAGGTAAAAAACCTAAGATGGTTATTGAAAATCTTTTAGAAAGGTTTTACTTAAACGACTTTTCAACATGACCGGGTTTGATCCAGGGCACAGCACATAATCAAGTACTAACGTGTCCACAGTATTTAACAGTAAAGATGGAAAGCGATAGCATACATGTCGATGTAATGTTTTAAACTGGCTAACTAGCTCAAGCTGTGTGATTTAAAAAAAATCTTTGTTGATTAAACTGTGGATTGGCTTGGAGCTTTTTTTAGATGCACACAGATGAAACAAGGTGGAGACTCTGAAGATGGAAACATTTACAGTAGGATAATATTGTTGGGTTAAAACCAATGGCGTCATGTCCAGACGCAGAAGGAACCCATCAAAAATTCGAGTTATTTATTTATCATAACCCGAAACTTTTCAATACACTCGTCCAAATTTATTAATGCTGCCTTCACATGGAATTATAAATTATAATTTATCCAAAGATTAATGAACATAAGTGTGTTATAATCATTACTGGCCACTTTGAAAATATGCTTTGAATCCGTGGAATGCATGTACGTATTAAGTTTTATTGGTCGCTTTGTGATGACATGAAGATGTAGTTATAGTGCGTTTTGTATTGGTAATAATTTTTGATGTGTGGATTTTATAAGCTGTTTTGACAGTTTAAAATGTTAATGATTTGGAACGGTCCCAATGATTTTGTCTTTATGGACTGTTATGTTATTGTTGTTTATTAATCCAATTTAATTAACAGGTTTTTAATTGATAAATAATTTGTTTTTATTGTGTAAAATGAAGCCACGGCGGAAAGGCCGTTTGCTCAAAAGTGTCTCTTCGTTTTTTTATTTTGTTTGTCTTTAGAAAAACGAAATACATATGCGTGGTTACTATCTCGTCATCCGACTCGGGGTAAACAGAGCCAAGGGTCTCAAAGTCTAGAGGACTCACCATCTTGCTAAGCTGTCAAGGATCTGGTTCGTCTCAACGTTCACATGGTAAAGCAACCTAAACTCGTGTGCTTCGGCGTACTTTTTTATAGTTTTGTCGACGAACTGTATATTAAGGTCCCAGTTCAGGTCATCATTTCTTATAGTAACAATATCCTGTAGTACTTTGTTTTGGAATCGTTGGACGATACCGATGTTGCTATATTTGGTATAGCCCCACAGCTATATACCATAAGTCCATACTGATATATTGGATATATATAGATTCTTGGATTCGTGGTAAACTAATTTTTGCAGAGATTTATCTGATATACCTCTTTTGGCCTGGCTTATGGAGTACTTGTATAATTTATCTTGTTTCTTAGTCTAGAGATTGACTCCTAACCAAAATAAGTTAAAATATATGAGGCAAGTTAAACTAATTTACAACATAAGGTAAGTATATTTTAAATATTCTTAAAAAATCAACACCGTAATTCCACAATGATCTCGACTTACCTACTATACTATTATTTGGTAGATAAGGTAGAAAGCAAAATTGTCACCTTCTGAAACACAACAAAGTGGTAACCTGATGATCCTGCAACATAAAAGTAAAACTAGGCAATCAGTTATTCCTAACTGCATTTGCCTATTGATTTATTTAAAAGAAAACATGAAAAATATGTAAAATGAATGGAGTACGATTAATTCACGGAAACATAAATTCCAATTTATTACTTCGTTACATGAAAACTACATGTTTATTATGACAGTGAAAGGGTAGGACTATTCACTTGAGCACTGTTATTAACAACCGTTCCTGAAGGTAATAAAAATTAAAAAGTTTATTGTTATACCTCTAGGTATGCAAAATCATAAATACATGTCGATTTTATGTCGTAAATACATGAAAATGTTGCTAGTTTTTAGCCAATGTCTCCAACATTTATAAATATGAATTATATTTAAAAAGCCTTTCGTTGACGTATATAACGATTATTTTATAAATTTGGAAATAAATTTATTATAAATTATATTTTAAAAAAATGATCATTTTAATTTAGATACCTAGTTTTGGTACAAGCATGGCCACGTACCGGCAAGCGCAGCATAGGACACGCACCTGCTAGGTGGTCGGACGACCTGAGCAAGTTTGCAGAAAGACGCTGGATGCAGGCCGCTTCCGATCAGTCGTTTTCGAATACCTTAGGCCTATGTCCAGCAGTTGACTTCCTGTGGCTGATATAACGATACCTACGACCTAAAATTCCCACTTGGCAGCTCCCTTTAATAGAAGATCGTATTGTGGTGAACTTTTAAAGTTAGAGCTTCTGCTTTTTATTAGCGTGTGAATTTTGAAATATCTGTATCCGGTTGTTTTTTGAACTAAAATGTTATTAAATAATCTTCCAGAAATTATAATTATGATTTTAACTCTTCTTCTTCAAGGTTCTGTCTGTCAAAGCATTTATGTAAAAGTACATTTGTTGTTAATTAAACAAGTAATTATTTTAAAATAAATACTTTACAGATTACAGACACACACAACATTAAGAACTTGGCGGAAGAAAGAGAGACATGGAAAGCACTCTACCGACAAGAGCCCAGCTCTTAAATATAATATTATATAATGATAAGAAGACACAACGGGACAGGTGAAACTAAAAAAAAAATTGGAAATATACGAGTACCTACACTTAATTTACTTACAGAATTTTCAGAATATTTGATTTTATAATAGCTTGTTGCTTGCCAAACTATGGGACCTAAATGGCAAAAAAATATATTTTATTTTAGTAAATATGTAGTAATTTCGATTTCAAATCTGAAAGTTTCAAATGAAAAGCCACAAAAAAATCTACTGATTTATCTATACTATCGTGGACCTAACCTTTATTGAACAACCCGGCGTTTGTATGTATGTTTGTATTTTTGTTCGATGATAACTTGCCTAATTTTGACGAAGCTTTATGTTAGATGTATAGATGCAGCTAATACAATGTTTAAGATCAAATAATTTGGCTACATCTATAAGCTTAGCAAATTTCATAAAGCTCCAATTAATACAACTTGAGTTGTTGAACAAACAGGTACAAAGCTGAATTATTCAAGTAGAGTCGGAGAACTTCACTCGCTTCGCTTGCTCGTTTACAAAACTCATAGGTACTTACATCGAAGCGATACGAAAGAAACGAAGCTGTCGATACTTAGTTTGATTTACATTTACAATAGTTAAACTAAACATCGTATCGTTTGTCGATTCATTAGTGAATCGTCAATGGATTAGAGGCGAAGGCAAAACGTCATTAATTTTGGTAATGAGAGTTGAACAACATGGGGCTTTCATGTCTGATCTAGTAAACATGACGCGCGCGACTCGTGCCGTGGTCAATGATGTATCGACTTGTGTTTCATTAGGTATATTACGTGGATACCGAGGGCTGGAAGAGACGGGGATGCGAATGTGAGTGGATGTGTGTGAGAACTCCAAACTTGTTCAAAGTGATGCTCTGTTACAATCAAATTGGAGAATTATTTTTAATACTACCAACTGTTCTAACTTTCATTTATGGTACACTGCAGTTCAGATGATACATGTTTATTATAATTATCTATTGATATATATATCATATTACCTAACCACTCCGCACTATCTGATTTCCCGTATTTTCATTGCCTGGAAGAAAGCTTAGCGATAAGGCCGCCTCGTACGCATGTCCTGTATTTATTTTTTGTGCAAATTATAAATACTAAAATATTCGTATTTCTTTTTAAATTGTTATAAAAATCCCAATGAAATATACCAAAAAAATATGAAACTAATATTTGCCCTCCTCTGTACATTTCCAAATCATACTTTCGGTGTATGTATTTTATTAGACCATTATATTCATACCCTTACCGTATTGCCAATTTCACATCTTTGATTAAATTCTCACTTTCCTTTGAGATCTCGTCGTTGTACAAAACTACAAACAGCTTTTACAACGAAAATTTAAGAAAATTTGATAATTATAACGTTACTTTTTTCTCATTTTCATCTTAGTTTTAGCTAACTAAAGTAAGACATCTGCATAATTTGCGATTCATTGTATGTGAGCTGGTAAAATATTAAATTCGTTTGATAGTTCAAAAGGAGAGAACGTTTTAGCTATGCACCTAAATCTGTTTTCCCAAAACGATTAATAGAATCGATCAAGTGCGAGTCGGACTCGTACATGAAGGGTTCCGCACTTCCGTACAATGTTTTAAAACGCTGAAAAAAACCACGATTCTTGTATCACCCCTTTCCCATCTTTAAATTTTATTTTTAGTATTTTTTTATTTTATTTAATCTTTATTGTTCATCAAATACAAACTGTACAGAACCATAGGCAAACCTAACGCTAAATGCATTGTCTATCAGTCAACCTTTAGGTTGTACTGGCCATAGTAATACATACCTAATCGGTGAAAATTCCAAGTATCCAGTTAATGCCATTATAAAGATCGACAAACGCTGCAAACAACACATTTCTTGTATGGCGACCCTTTATAATTTTTTAATTTATCATAATTTTTGTATTTGTTGTTATAGCAGGCACAGTGATGCACAATCGGTAAAACTTTCAAGCGTCTGGCTATTACGGTTCAAGAGATAAAGCCCTGTGACAGACGGACGGACAGATGGACAGACAGCGGAGTCTTAGTAATAGGTATAGGGTCCCATTGGCATCCTTTGGGTACGGAACCCTAAAAATGGCTAATGCATTTTGTATGTTTACGACCACATTGCTTCGCGGTACTGACCAAACTTTGCGGTTAGGCCATTTCTATGTCGACAAGCGTTATCTAATTATAGTTACCCATTTCATGTTAAATGTGTTCTGGTAGCCAAAGGATGCCATGGTTTTAGGAAAAAGATTTTATCTTATTGCTAAATTACTGATGAGATTTACTAAGGTTATTAGTATTGGTCCAAGTGATGGCAAAAGGTAAAGATTTTGACAACGCTTTTAAAATGTAAATACATACATCAATATTTTGGAGGGGTAATCTAATTTAGATATTTTTTATGTACTTCCCTGATTTTATTTTATAGTGGGTAATTTAAAGATCTCTGTGTATTATATTTATTTCCCCTTTGGGTATCATGGGTTTTTTCACCCTTGCGTCTGCGTGGATCTTTATCTCCAGGTTCAACACGTAGAGGCCCTTTGGAGTAGTTGATTATTTATTTACTACAGATACATTACCAAGTCTTTGTCCCTAACGAGGTAGGCAGGTAGGCAGCCTAGGGCCGTGAGACCCAAAAGCCCCGTTTAGCGTGATGTCGGGCGTACAGATGAAATAAGGGAATCAAAATTATTAGGATGTAAATGAGACAAAACTTATGAAAAATATATGTTCAGCACCTTTTTTGTTTAATAGCATTTTTGTTAACAAATTAGAGCCAATAAATAAATGTGTTAATGTGTCTTAAATGATAAACGACATATAAGAATATTACAATCAAGTTACTTTATGTAAGAATTTTGTATAGTTATTTTTTGCTTGACACTGAGATCTACAGAAAAACTCTTTGCTCACAGCGTAATTTAAAAAGCAACGTTATGAATATCATTTATAAAGGATGGATGGATAGATATTTCACAAGAGTTAACCATACAAGCTGAAAATAAAGTAATAATGAAATAAGAAAAAACAAAGCAAATATTAATAAGTATGTAGGAATTAAGTAAACAGGGTCTACAAAATGTGCTGAAACTACTTTAAGGCTTAATTCAGTCCATAACACTGACTAACTTTCCTCAAGGAACATATATTGAAATATAAAAAATAAAAATTAATGTAAGACTGAATCTACCCTTAAAATAGTTTGAAATAAGTTAAATCAAAAGTCAGTTCTATACAAAAATCAGCCAGGATGGTATTTCGACGTATTACGAGCTTACTAAGCCACATCCAGTAAAGCGTATATCAGTGAAAGGATCGTGTGGGTGTCCTTGACTGCCAGTCATCGATCATTGCGTTCACCTCAAACTTTCAAAGCTTACACAAAAGCTCACAAGATATTAATTACAATTCAACGCCAACTAATTTTACTAAGAAAACATTGCCCTAATGATTATTTTAAAGATCAACTCATCCTTATGTTTTAGAGCAGGTGTCTTAGATATTTTTTAACTCTTATCTTAATTTAAGTTTTTTACTCGCTTTTGGTTAGTAAATAGTAATTTAGCATCTAAAACATAAAATGATAGGAACATTTATTATTTTTAATAGCATTACAATGCTCGGAAATTTATCCAAATTGAAAATTTGTGATGAAAAAATCCAACACGAGTGGGACTCAAACCCACGACCCTCACGTTAACGCCGTGAGTGCACTAGCAATTGTGCTATCGTGACTTCGAATCACCTCGACGAATTTTCTCATCACATAGTACACGCATTTGAATGATAAGAATGATAGGTACATGTAATTATATGAACTACTTATTACCCGAAAAGTAGTCCATATTATCACAGATATAAGTTAAAAACATATCATTATTTAGGTACAGGGGCTCTACCTCTTTTCTATGTTTATTTTTTATGTATTCTCTTAAATAACACTTTTTGTTTTCCCCTAGATATAGGTACCTACTTAAATGAGTTCACTAATTTAGATTAATTCGTAGGTTGGTATACCCGTACGCAATCAATGATTTGGTAGGTATTATACATTTAATTTTTTATATTGAGCAAGACTAGATTTTTATTTTCGGAATTAAATACAATTTGATTTCAAAATGGCTTCATTTAAGCGCGTTCCCGTTTGCATCCTCAGCTGTGCTGCTTCAAATATAATAATAATATGCTTATCAACGGTCACACAAGGATGCTGAAGATCTTGCGAAGTGGAGAAGAAATAGCCGAAACCGTTTAAACAATTTGGACCGGCCGCCTGCCTGATATCAACCCTCTTTGGGAATATAATTTGATTTTGCCAAAATGCATATATTTATTATAATTTGAGAGAGGCGGTCTTGTCACTGGAGTTGCCTAATTCTTCATTATCTTTGCTAGCCTCTCGACATATCGATACGGACAGATACGTCACTGCTATCACCCTTTCCTTGACTCGCTTCATATAACGGTTCTTGCGGGAAACGCCACGAACTTTCCCTTCTTCCTTCTATTTTACCTTCTATTATAATTTGCATAAACTGTATCAAGTGCCTATATTGCCTTGCCTATGCCTATTTGTGATGACCCCTGTATGTGTCTCTTTTCACCTACTCTGGTTAAACTTCTATGTTATTTATTCTTCCAATAATATATACTACGTTAGTAGGTTAATAGGTTTATCACATCTCGATTGCTTTAATTTTTTAAAATAAATATAATAGATAAGGACTAATCACCTGATTGTGCTAGCCCCAAAGTAAGTTGAAACTTGTTTTATGGGACACTAACTTAACGGTATTATATTTTATAATAAATACATATATATTTTATAATAATACATACATCCAAGACCCAGGACAATTTTAAAAAGGCCATTTTTCCAACTTGCTCGAATCTGCCTGGGGATCAAACCCGACCCAAAATCTCCAAATAAGCCGACTAGCGTTTTGACCATTACACCATGGAGGTCATCAGTTTCTTATCGAGCACTATAAAGTTATTGATTGATTGATTTCACCATAAGTAAAAAAATTTTAGTACCTACCAACTCAATAAAAATAAAAGTAGACATTAATTTCCGCATCTGACACCTTTTACAGCCGATAATCTGAGTGTTATAAGTACCTACTGACACAAAAACACGTTTGCAGGACTGCGATTCCCATGTTTTGTTAGGTCTCTCACAAAAACTGCCACAGTCATTCCCGTCCCTATCATTGTAAATATAACGCGTATATTTGCTTAAAACCTTGAAGTCTTTGCAAAAGCACGCAAAAGTAACACCTGTTTTGTCCAGGTACGTTTTGCATGTTTATTTAGTACGCTCAGAGATTTATTTTTGTCACTTTCAGTGTTATAAGATGTTTATATTTTATATTAACAGTGAATAGGGTAGCCGTACTTATGGTTTAATGTTCAATAGAATGGTCGCATGAGAAGCGCCTGTGAGAGAGCGAGAAGCAATGTTCTTTGATCGTTTGTTTTAAAACTTTGTGTTAGGCGTTAAACCATCTTAGGTCGAGTAGTTTTTACTTTATTTTTGTTCTATTACACGTAGATCTGTACGTATAAATCAAGATTAGACGATTTTGTGAAATGAAATCTAATAAAATAAGGCATACAATACTTTATTTTGTTCTCCATTTCTTGCTGATGTTGCTTTTTGAATGTATCAATTTGTGCGATTATAACGTAAAGTTTATAAATAAAACTCTACATTTATCCCAATATTGAGATATTATTCGTATAAAGTAGCGATTTTTAACTGATTTAGATTAAAAATTTAAAACTTTTATACATATGTAATTAAGAGGGTTTTACAGCGTAAATAAAGCTGAATCTATCTGCATTAAAAAATCTGTGGAAATAAACTTAATTTATTTATTTTTCACTCATAAAGAAAATTAAATAATGACATCTATTTTGTGTGTAATAAGTATAATAACATTTTATAAATTGATAAAGTACTTAATGGCTAAGACTACGTAGGTACTTTTTAGGCTTCCGGACCCAAAGAGTGCAAACGGGACCCTATTACTGAGACTCCGCTGTCTGTCCGTCTGTTCGTCTGTCACAGGGCTCTATCTCCTTAACCGTTATAGCTAGGCACTTGAAATTTCCACTGATTATGTATTACTGTGGCCACTAAAACAAAAAATACTAAAAATAAGATAAAGTAAAAAATTAAAGGGGGTTGTCATACAAGAAACGTGTTTTTTTAGCGTTTCTAACTCGATCTTTATAATGGCATTAACAAGATACTTGAAATTTTCACCTATTATGTATTACTGTAATCACCATAATAACAAATACCTACTAAAAGTAAGATAAAGTTAAAAATTAACAGGGGTCGTCATAAAAGGAACGTGTTTCTTCAGCGTTTTAAAAAATTGTACGGAGGTAAGAAACCCTTCATGTACGAGTCCGACTCGCACTTGCCCGTTTATTTTACTATATCAGCCAGCATATTAAGTAGCAATAAAAGAATACTAAAAAATTATTTTTATTTTAAACTTTTTCGAACCTAATTAATTCCGTTCACACATTGTTGATTCTCTTTTTCTTTTTACTCGTCTAATTTAGATTTATTTAGAGGTTGCAAAATGGATGGCCGATACAAAAACTAACTTTAAGTTATTTCAGATGCTGTTATAGATAGGTAGCAATCGCTAAAACAAAAGCACGATGGCTCGAAAAATAAAAGTGTTCCACGGCACCGGACAATAGATCAACCCGATAGGCATTCGTTTAAAATTGCTCGATTTTTGTCCAAAACGGATGACCACCTACACAATAGTCGCACAAAAAATGATAAGTTACTTTAGTGCCACTGTACGGTAAGATTTTTGGCCAAAAGGGACGGCCTTGTACTCGAGGATAATGGGAAACTGTGTTTATAATGATGTATTCTCATGCAGAGAAATCAAGACACCTACCGCGTGGCAGCACCGCTATATTTCACCTCGATCTTATTGTGCATGGACATCTTCACTGACAATATTTCAAACCCTCATTTCACGGAATTTGGTCATATTACGGGCAACACTCGGGTAATGTAAGCAAACATCTTAATGTTTACTAATGAAACATTCGAGTACATTGAGTGATGAGTATCGCTAGCACGGGTTTTGTGTAAGTTATTATTCTATTCAGGCGTAGCCCTGCGGGGTGCTGTGTCCTCGTTGGTGGCATAACCTTTGTTGCAATTTTTTTGAGTCATTCAAATTTCATGCGTATTTTAGCGCGTTAGGAGATAGGTGAATGATTAAGAGGTCTGCGAGATTACCCCTCTAAGGTCCTCCCCCGGGAGGAGGGTGAGAGTACGTGGCTGCAGTGCTTGGCGCCTTGCAATTAACTCCTGTGTCGAGACATTATCCCTACATTATCAGCGGTTCGGCTGAGGGTTGGCGCTAAGAACCTTAATCAAAACTAATACTTGGATTGGATATACGACTTACGAGTACTAATAATGATGGGTTTCATTTGGCAGATAACGTGATTACTGACATAGTAAAACATATTGCGTGTTTATTGGGTTTTAGTAAGTCATCCACAATATTTTTATATGACTTTTTTAAGTATTCAAGATGCAATACTAATGTACTCATTCACAAATTAGGTAATTACCTAGTAGATAAATTCTACCTTTTGGAGTATCATAAAAACGCAGAAAGTTCATTTTGCAACTGAAAACCTTACTAAATAGCAATGCAACTGGTAAAAGCAACACTGAAAAGAGCAACCACAACATACTCAGATCCAATATCGCGTTATTAAAGAACAAAACTTCGTGCGTCAACGATTATGAATCAATATAAGTTAATCTAGCACAAAGGGTGGCCCAATGCAGTCGCATTGTGTCCCAGGACCGACCCCCGCTGCAGCGTTGCTTATTTAATGCAACGACGCACACGTAAACATCAAAATAACTTTTGTGTGACACTTTTCCCCCTCCCTCTAATTTTACTAAGTAGCCGTATCTTACAAATGTATTGGGGATGCAGCTAAATGTGTTTTAGCGCTGATTTGTTTGATACAATTTAATGTGGACCATTATAGCCCGGGATTTGAATGGGACCAGTTTAATTTTGAATTATTTTTATTGCTTGTGTTAAATATGTTCTCATTACTTTATTGCGAAACGGTGCTAGCGCAAAGTTTGCTTCTCCTGTGGAAATAGTAAAAAAATACCATATGCAATGCAATATGATCATAAAAGCACACTAACCGAACAACTGTACAGACCAAAACGTCATTATTATGAAAGAAAACTCTATATTTACTCAATTCGCGAAAACTTATATAACAATAGTAATTAAAACTAATTAACTTGATACTTAAATTGTATAAGGTTTAGCTGGTCACTAGGTGATAACAAAACAACCAGTCTAGCTTCCTTAATGGTGCTTATATTTTTAAATTATCGACTTGATTTATCCGTGAAAAGTAAATATTTTACAGTTTAATAAAATATAATTTAAATATAGACAAAAAAAACGACACGCAAATAAGAAGACAGTTTAATGTGTAGAAAAAAAAACAGGGGTGCCAAAGCTCAAGCCAAAACGAATAATTACAGCCCTATTGTATGAAAATTCCTAGAATCTTAACACAAGTATAAAAATTAGGTTTAGGGCTAGCTCAATCTGTGTAATTTGTCCGTCCATGTGACCTATTTATTTATCTATCTATCATAATATCCTTAAGGTGTATAGATTTATTTGTTGGATTGTATACAGTTGCCAAGTAGTGGGATAGGTACTATAATAGGCTAGTGAAAAAACAGCTTTTGCTAATATTGTACAAAGTTCTACTAGCGTAGTCTATGCTTTGATTTATAAAATTTTCTACTTTGGTTTCTTTATTTGTATGCATGAGAATGTAGAATAAATATATAATTTATTAAAAGTCATTATTTTTAGTCCAAAAGCTATATACGAGTATTAGTGTTTCGGAATGACCACTGCTGGGAAGATTAGGTACGCCAAAAGAAACCCAGTTCAGTATAGGATAATACTCAGTGTCATTTGTCCTTACATTTATTATATTATTATATTATATTCATCTTCATCATCATCCGAGCGTATTCCCGGTTGCATCGTCAGCAGTTACGCTTCAGAGCCCGGGGTCCGCTACCTAGCCTAGGCGATTTGACGAAGTTACTGGTTTTTACACAGAGCGACTGCTGTCTGACCTCCGCAACCCAAAGGGTAGACCAGAACCAATCCTAGGATAGGTACAAACGCTAGATGGCGTTCGGGACCAACGGCTTTAGGTGCCTTCCGAAGCACGGAATCATCTTTCTTTTCGGATAATCAGGTGATTCAAGCCTGCAATATCCTAAACAGACTGGAAACAACTTTTCACAAAGTATGCTTCCCAGTGGGATTTGAACCCATGACCTCCGGATCACAAGGCAAACGCCTTGATTACTTACTGGACCGCGGAGGCAGATTATTATATATTGTATCCAACCTGATGGGCTTTATTGCATTACAGATAGATGTAAGTAGACTTATTATTATCATATATTTACATTATATTTTACATTATACATTTTAAAAAATTGCAACTATTCTATTCTTATACTAATATAAATTACTTCCAAAAATTTTTTTCGCGTAAATATTAATTAACACGCTTTTTTTAATAATTGGTTTTTAACGGCAGACTTCAACTTGGATAATGGAAATATATCTATGTCTGGAATTTTATTATAGAGGTGCAATCTGAGACCCACAAAGATTTTTTTTGTTTACTCTAACCGAAAAGCTGAGGTAGTTAATTTATTTTTAGTTCTAGAATCAAAACTAGGAATATCACAATTTTTCTTTTGTAAATGTTGATTCTGAAGCACGCAAATAATGCGGATACCTGCATTATTTGCAAGAGTGGCAAGTATAACTTTCTCCATAAACGTAGGCAAGCACCTAGCAATATTTTAAAGAATATACCTACAGGTATAGAACCATACACGCCCTGAGATTATTTGTAAAAACAAAATTACAATGCTTGCTTGGTGTTTTTACTCTACTTGAATGATTAAATTCACTGCATTGACATGATAGCATAAAGCTGCATAGAACAATACAGAACATGCATGACGAGCACGACAATATCTTGTGAGAGCATGTGACCTGTGAGGCGCCCCAGTCTCGCTGCCACTCTCCTGTCACAGATTACGCAAAACTTGACAGCCTCCCAATTCGTTACCAAATGTGTTAATCGTACTGCAACACTTTCACGGTCCACGGCACCAAATGAGATTAGCTCGATGACAATGCCAACATCTGTAGCTGAATGAAACTCGTCATATTTTGACAGGTATCGTCATACGGCCCGTTCTACCCTCGTCTACCCACATACGAGTACATGTGTTCGAACGTCCCACGCGAAACGCGACTTGATTTTTTTTCTAACAAAGTACTGATTTCACGCGGCGCGAACATTCATCCGATTGTAGTGAATTCTGTTATCTTGTATTAGCAGAAGTGAGATGTGATATTGAAAAAATAATACGTTTGGGATTCCATGGCACCCCATGTGCGCAGCTTCCTTTCACTGCTACACTATAAATGAAACAGGATGATAAATTTATTTAATGTATACAAATGTTTGGACATTTTTATTTGGCTGTCGCTTAAGCGTAGGTAACAGAATTTAGTTCGCCATATGTTACATCGGCATAAGTAGGAAGTGGAAAAAAGTGTTTTATGACCTGTGAGTGAAACTATGACAACTCGGCCCTTTCGTTCGGTAAACAGTTTTTTTGGATCCGCAAAAAGTTATTGAGAAATGTTTTGGATAAATAAAAGAGTCATAAGTTATTCATAATATTAAATGAAATGTATTATCGAGAGTGTAATGTATCGTTGGTGTAATAATATTGGAGGCAGGCGAGAGGTTTTTGTGGCTTGTTATTTTTTATCATGACGTTGTTTCTCTGTTAACACGACGTGTATTCTGAAGTCGTTAATTTTGCAGGCTGCGCTTAATGTATTTATCGCTTAATAGCAATAATGTTCTTTATATAGGGACAACGACAAGTACTTACTATATAAACGTAGGTGCTGTGTAAGATCTCGCGATAACTTTAGTAGATTCTAATAAATATAATTTTTTTGAATCTACTAAACTTTTAGTATGATAATGAAATTTTTATTATATACATATATGAGTTAGGAAAGAATTAATGTATTAAAATTGCATAAATAGTATAATTAAACTATTTTAAATACATATTATAATAAAATTTTAACATACTCTAATATTATTGAAATAGGTTATTTTTTGCAAATATGTTTATGGCGCATGTTTAAAAAATTATTTGCATATAATGACAGTAGCAATAAATTGAATTATAATATAACTCCCACCACGCCCGATCAGGCATTTTTTACCATATTGGAATTTTTTACACCCTTTATCTCTGATTCAATTAAATATGACTCACGTGAAAACTGCAACATAAATTTTACTAGTCATCCAGGTGTCAAACCGCCTTTTCTATTGCACTGTAAATAATTTAGGTAAACGTAAAAATGCCTAAAATATTTAGTGTCATCATTTGTTTACTTAGACTATAAGTTTGTTAAAAAATTACATAACAAACCGAGTCAGAACAGCAGCAAAGCCTTTCCCCTAATGTTCAAGCTGCAACAATATCGTCCATTCAAGCCTTAGTTCCACAGTTTAACCTTATTTACAAGTTATTTATCCACTTATACCACGTATAAATTGTCATTAGCCGCGCAGGGCTGGCTATAAAAATTTGCCGCCTCATTAACGACGGTTTTGATCCGGGTTGCCACCTAATTGATCTCTGGCCAGCCACCCGGGGTAATTATTCACAGGGGGTATATAAAGTAATTATTTTCGGGTAGCCCTTTTTCCTTGTCGCCAAGGACCCCCCTTGCTCCCCCCTTGCGCCCCCGCTAATCACCGCGCCCCGGTGCCGATGACGGGTCGCAAGTGTGTCTTGGCTCTTTGACAGGATTTTAATATATTTTGTTGTATGTAAATTGATGCAGATGTCGCCGGATGCGCCGATAATTCGGCACGTCATTTTTAACATCGCAACTATGGTTTTTATGCAACCTCCCATACACGCTGTTTTTACGAATGGAAACTGAAAACAATATTTGGAACAGAATTTAGATGCGTTGATTATAAACTGAAAAAAAAAGATTGAATCATTACTTATTGAAAAATACAGTTACATTTTAATCATCAATATTGCAGAATATGCTCATAGATTCGGAAATATGAGAACAGGTACCTAGTAAGTATAAAAGAAACACAATTTAAAAGTTAGACTTAGATTTTTAAAGTTAAAATTAGAAGATATCTAAACTGGGAAAACTAGTCTAATGTCGCTAATTATACTTTTATTTTAAAAATAATTATATTTCACTTCAAATGTCCTAATCTTTATATTTTCTAACTTATCTTTATAGTGTAAAAACACACGTGCTCTACTAAACCTCAAACATAAAATGATAAACGCCTAAACTTATATGAATTTCGGAAGTCATAACTCCGCTATTCCCCGTTTATATTATCCATAAAACAAACACTAGTAAAAAACAATTACAGATCATAAATAACCATTACCTTGAACATAAAAAAAATCTTTACAGAACGAGAAATAATAATAATTTATACTTGTTAAGGGCGATGTTCGTCTTCATAAGATGCGACATTTCATCCCTGTCAAGGCAGGAACTCGATTTTTAAATTTCATACCTTTGATTTTACTTTTACATGTAAAAACGTAATAAGAGGTTAAGAACTCCACCGACAAGAAAAAGACTTTACGATTACATTTGAATGGCATTCATGTAAGAATTAGATTTTAATTATCTATGTTAATGATGTATTTATTTATAATGTATTTTAATATTTAATATTTTTGCAGTTTGGCGATATAAGGAAAATCTGACGCTGGTAAAAAGTCTTAGCGTGTGGTAAAAACTTATTTAAACAAACGAAGCACACGTATCAGATTTAAGAAAAAATCTATTCAAACAGTGTAGCGTTTTTTCATCGGTAGTGGTACTTCGCCAAGACATCGTGTTCTTAACAACACTTCTAGATTTTTTTATTTAATATATTGAAATAATTAGGTTGTATGTCAAGAAGATACGAGAAGTACTTACAGATATTCTATCTAGTGTCGATTTGTGATGTTACATTTTGAAACTCAAAAATCGAGCTCCTGGTAGACAAGTGCTAAGCCCACCGCCCGCGCAATCCCCCCCAAAGGGCTCCCCTTGTTATGCATAAAATTTTGTCTTATTACTTCCAACTTTGCCATTATATTTGACGAGAAGTTATCAAGTTATTTTGTTATTAAAATTTTTGGTCGCTCGTCTAGTTCGAATGTAAATGGGACGCTTAAATTATAAAGCGCAAACTTATTTGATTGAACAAACCTTAGGATTTGAGGATTAATGTCGGAAATTCGGAGGTAGGTGATTCGCGCTTTGTTGGCGCTGTCTGCGAAATAAAGACGACAAAGAGGCTTCGGGATATAGCTTTTGTGTTTATGTAGACGAGTGCTGCGGAACTTTTGGCCACGGTTTGTTTAAAGAACATTCTTCCAAAGAAATTGCGTTTATACAAGCTTTAACATTTACGGATTCAATGTAAGACAAAATTTTATATAAGTATAAATCTGACAGGAAAATTAATGAAATTTATAACCTGTTTTCTCTTACACAGATTGTAGAAGTTGATTAAGGGAATGGGTGCTAATTTTTCTACGTAAGCGGATAACAATAAGTCTCTACTTTTAATAACCACGTTTTCTGAGGCCCATCATTTTAGTAAGAGTGGCCTTTGGGTATTGCGACTTTACACTACCTTGTAGGTTGTAGGTGACAATAATGTGTTTGTATTTCGGAAACGAACGTTTTTGATTCCGCTTGTTATAAAATAAAATTCGAGCGAGCTAGATGTTAGTCAGTTAAAATATGATGGTTTTCTTTTACGCCACATGTTTTGGTCACATTAAAAAAAGAATTGTACTAACAGAAATGTATGTAACATTTGACTTATGAATTATGACAAGCGTTGAAAGCCGGAAACATGACGAATTCGCGTCTCTTGAGATTCTAAGCTGCGTCATCGCTTCCGCAGGGGTGTCTTCCTACTTAATTGTAACGAACACATGCGTGCTACGATGTTTTACAAGATTTATTAACATTGTAAAGAAACAGTGTCAGATATTGGAAAACCACTTTAATCTATAATATAAAAATGAATCGCTGAATGTGTCGTTAAGCGCAAATCCCGACAGCAGATGAACCAATTTCGCAATTTTTTTTTTAGAATATTCTTTGTAGTACGAGGATGGTTCTTACGGAGCTTAAATACCCGTACTAAGCCGGGGTGGACTGCAAGTTTAATAAGAATATGAAAACAGTAAATAGTGAAATATATAAAAGAACCAGAAAAAAACTAAGTACCTCTTTAACGTGGTTTAAATCTGACTCAGTAGTTCGCTTATACTATCTACCCTTTAACTTTTAATGGAGTGGCAAAACATTACCTTATTCTGTTGAGGATATTCTTTTTAACACCTTGAAGGTCACCTTAATTTGCCTTTTTAATGCTAATACGTAGTCAAATGCAACGAATGCGTTAAAGTGATAGGAAATAAAATAAATGCAGTACAAAATCAGCCTACCCTTGAAGTCTTATGAGAACCAACTTAGAACGTATTCGAAATAACGTTAAGTACACACGTACATATGCACAATGTAACATTTTAACAAGAGCCTAAAATCTCTCGTGCCTCGTGTCCCAAACGCAAAGCGTATCATATCTGGAGGAGTTATTATTTAAAGTAATTATTTAATTAACACGGTGTCTCCACTAACCCTCTTAAGCGGGTTCAGAACTACTAGGAATTAAGTACAGGCTAATGTTAACATATACGGGACCGTCATTGTCCGGGACGGGACCCCCGCGGTGGCCACTGTGTGTACCCAACTTATACGCAAGCAAACTACGACGAACATTGTTACTTCTACCCCTCGCTTTTAACGTCATTAGCTGCATGAGATTTCACTTCCATATTTGTTTTCATAACTCACCGCTGCAACCCACACTCATACATACATACATGCAATAATCGCTGTGGGAAAATCTTTCCGAAAAATTGCAAATATATATCCAACTGTAAATCGCGTTCAACGTTCGCGAAACAGCCATAATATCAAAAGAATTTAATTCAAACAAATGGACAAAGAGCTTCGTTAATTCGTTTCTGCTCGCTCATTAACAACTACCTAAACTCTAGAACAGCCTAAAAAAATCTTTAATATGAGAGACGGCGCGCACGTCAAAGCGTACTTAAGCAAAGCCCCTTTAAATTCATAACTTTTAATTAAGTGGAATGCTAACACAATTACAGGGTTTATAGACGTATCAAATTTTCTGAAACGGACCGTTCGACGTCGTAAAATGTGAGAATGATTACAAATTTTAAAACAAAGCATTGTAACGTTGAATTTAGTGCTATGAACAGATGGCGAGGTTCTTAAGGGAAGCTTTTGGGGCTCGTTGGGAGGAATGGCGTGGAGTATAGAGTGGTAGAGTCGACTCGGTGTTAATTTGTCGCTACAAAGTGTACAGATGTTCCTCGCCTCGCCTCCGTTATATACACGTGTTGCTGACATTATTGTGCTTACAGTTTAAGACTAATCGTGGATTTTATTTTACATCTCAGAAGATGTATTTCATTAATATATATAAAGGATTTAGAGCTATAAACGAACAGATGGCGAGATTCTTTTATTTACTGCCTACACTGAATAAAGCATTTGAGTCTTACAGTCATGTCTACTCCGAAGGAGACAATATTTCATAATATTGTCTGTAAAAACATGCATACAATCATTTGTATGCATGTTTTTATATTTTTATATAAGTAGAAATATTTTAGAACTTATGTTAAAAACTAGCAGTAAGTAAAATGGTACTAGTGAGACTGAACGACTAATTACTGTCAATTATAGTTGTAATATAAACTTCCTTATGCTTTTCAATTATATTTTTATGTAAGTAATATATTTGGAGATAGAGATCTATTTTTTTAAATGAAATAAAAGAACTTAGCGACGAATGAGAGAAATGGAAAGCACTCAACCGACAAATACAATAAGAAGATGCGAATGAATAATTTTATTTTAAAAAGTATCTACTAAAATATTCCAATAAAACATAAGTTCAACGTTAGGACAGTAACATAAACGTATCGTATGTGTTTTGCATGCCCTAAATAAACATCGACAATGGCCGTCCTAAGTACACTTGACCGAACGAAAAATTGAGCATCAAAGTAGAATTAATGGTACACCGAGTGCGCCCGGGGCCATCTTCTAACAAGACCTACTCGAACTCGGCCCCAGGACTATTTTAGTTCAAGTGACTCTTATTTTACGAATGTTTTTACTAACCGCCCAAGGCTATGCGTAGTCCAGGAAAGTTAAGATATTTGACTAGTAATTAAATGTAATTATTTATAGATACATATTTATATTTTAAATTCTAATTGTGATTTTTCAATACAAACTACAATGTATATGACTTTGTATTGACTGACTTGACTACAATGTTTATGTATATATTATATAAATACCTATATGTATTTGTTTGCTACGTTAGTAGGTTAGTAATCAGTGTTTAGCGATTTTGATGGCACATTTAGTTGTCACTTTGTAAGTTTTTCTAGTATGTATTATGCAATGTACCATTGTTTAATTATCCAAATAAATAGAAAAAAAATACTCATTGAGCTTATCTAATGATGAATTAAAACTTTGACCATATTAAAAAAGAACTATACTTATCTAAGAGTAATAATGTACCTTATGTACCTTATTTATCTCAATAATTATAAAACAAAATCGAAAGTCTCGGGACGCAATTTCTTTTTTCAATTACCAAAGGAATTAAACGATACAGCCAAACGACTTACACATTTTGGTGTGTCAAATAAAAGAAGGAAAAGTTTTAATTCGAAACGTTTTTATTCCTTTGTTACTGCCATTTGCAAAGAGACGCAATTGAGTTTTCCCGACGGATAAAGGAATACTTGTAAAGACACATTTGAAGAATAATGCTTGCGCTTGTTTATTCTTTTTTTTTCGAAGTTTATGTCTAGTAAAATATAGTCCCTTAAGGCACACTTTATTCACAAATTCATGTTATTGTCAGTATTACTTTTTTAATTATCTTTTTAAATAATTTGCAAAACTGAAATTATTTTAAATGTTTGGATTTAAAATAATTTGAGTCTTTACAATCTGCCATCCTCAAAATATACTTATCGAAAAAGATATATTTTGGGATGGCAGATTACTAACTGTATATACCTACTAACTGTAGGCCAAACATAAAGTCATTTTGGCAATTAAGGTACCCCTATAAAAACTAGTGGCTCTGTGAGCTGTAAACCTCGCGACTCCCCCCAACCCGTTCAAGTTTATCGGATAAAAAAGTTGTTCAGACAAAAAAGTTGCGTCTTAATAAGAATAACAAAAAATTAAGAGATATTTAAAAAAAATCGGAATGGCTGAAATTTAATTTTTAAAAGTTTTAAAACTCCATATCTTCGCCATTTTGAAACATTTCCAAAAACTGAATTGACAAAAAAATCTATATAAATATCAAACCTGCTTATAAAATTTCACGAGAATCGGTTGAGAAATGCGACCTGTAGGCGAGAACAAACCGACAGACAAACTGACGGACAAAAGCATTTTTGGCTAACCTCGAACTTGAGACACTTCGCTCGCTCGCTCAACAAGCGTCAAGTATTGCAATTTAATGTTTTAGAAAAAGACAGAAAATTTTGTCTTTTTTTAATTTTATTTTGTACCGGAGTTGTAAGATAAGAAAGAGACTCATTTTGAAACGCAAAAAAGTGATGTAATTAATTAGTATAAAAATATTATTACGTATGTGTATTTAAAGCTTAGATTTAAAGAAAGCTAAGTTTAGAGTTATATGTTTATTAATTGAAGTTAAGAGATTTTTAATTATTTTTAAAATCATTTACTTTTCTTTTTGTGTTGGCGCTACAAAAGAAAATGCAGTAATCTATGTAGATATTTGTGTATGTAAAACTTTTACCTGTCTACCTAAATAAATCAAATTATAGCAGGGAACGAGACGTAATTTTCTTACAACTTAGAGAAAAAAGTACTACTAATAGGAAAGTTGATGGTAAATAATCAAATCGATGAATTAAACAAACCTATGTTAACTTTACAAGTTGTACCTACAATTGTGAATTCTATCACAGAGATATACTACGTACAAGTTCTATGCTTTAAAGCAGTTGATATTTTGAATAATACAATTCGTTATAAGGAGATTTATAATCTACCATTTTTTAAATCGGTTTAACTCGTTATCCCAGATAATTAAATTATTAACTGATTTTGTGATTGTATTTTCTTTTTCGAATTTTCAAATCGTCTAATACCCAAAAATACAATCCTAAAAAATATACTTATTCAACAATTTCAATAAGTAATAGTTTAGTTACTATAATTCTAAATAGAAATCGTAATAGCAATCGATAACTAAACCTACAACACTAGGCACCGCTATGTAAAGGCCTACCCTCGAGCACCTACTCTATTGACTTTCTTCCGCCACTTTCTTATCGAGTTATGATAAATGACATGCACAACAACAAAAAATACACCCTACAATCACAGCATAAAGTCTAAAATTGTTCCTTTGAGTACCGGGAGCATAATTCGTTTCACCACATAGACGATACTTCTTAAATAATAAAGGTTCTTTGTAAAAGTTTCCCTTCTTGAGTTTCGAAGCATTTTGGTATCCTGTAATTAATATTCATGGGGTTTCGTAGCGAGGGCTGAGTAATTAATAAACTTATATGATACTTTTGTTTACAGTGTCATTCCTGAAACGGTGGGGTGCGTTCGAAAGCCTGTTTGTCCCGTTGTTTAACGTTCTACCCTCGCTATGTACTGTAAGTTATTTAATCTCTGCTTATAATTTTCTTCAATTACTTTTGAATGGTCGAAGAACGTAAATTAAAACTCAAGATTTTCCGATTCAGTTTTATGAATTGAGAATGAAACAGATTTTATCAAGAAAAAGTATAGACGCGATTTTCATAGTAGTACCTATTAGTGGCTTTTTAAAAGTAAATTTTGATTTTAATAAATATAGGACGCGTAGATCTAGTTTTGACTTAGAAATGTAAGAAAACTATATATATATATATATATATATATATATATATATATATATATATATATATATATATATATATATATATATAAATTGCAAGCTTTTTAAATCTTAATGTATGTAAGAAGTATAAAAATTCATCATCTCAGCAATATTTCTGCCCACTACTGAGCATAGGCCTCTCATCTTCAACGCAACCCATATCGATCCTGTGCTGCTGTCATCCAAGTGCGACCCGTGACTTTATTATGACGTCAAACCATCGTATAGGCGTTCGCCCGTGTATGATGTACTTACATATAATTCTCTGTGACAAATAGATAGACAAAAACTTCCTACATCTTGAAAATGATATTCATATCAACGAGACAAGTATCATTTAATTTAATTTGAAGACTCAAGTAATTTGACAAAACTTCTGTAATAAAATTATCGAGCATTGACCGAGGTCGATAAGACCCTTGGGTAAGCGAGACCGGACATGAGACTTCGTGTATACAACCTAAAAGAGATAATTCGTAAATCTCAAGGTGCCGTGGTGTCTTCAAACGGCGGTCGGTTGCACCAACTAATAAGCTAAGTTAGGATTTAAACGGCTGTAAAAAAGCGAAGAGTAAACTAAAGGAATCGTATTGTGATGATAGACAGGGAGATAGAGAAGAGAGTGAAATCAGAATATTTTTTGAACAAAGTTTAATTGTTACTATCTTATTACAATATTGATCTTGTCGTTTACCTAAATGCCGACAAAATTTATCTATGTCTTTGCTCAATTTCACTTTCATTAAGGCACCAATTTAATTTTTTTGGGTCTTAACACTGACTGCTTACCATGTGTATACAGATCAAACATTAACTATGAACCACTTCAGTTTTATTTATCTATGTAGTTTATGGCGACGTACAGTTGTGTAATATAAAATAAATTTTATTGTAACCTCACAAATACAAATTAAAACACACGAAGTCGCATATCCGTCCAGCAAAGCACTTTATATTCCCATAAAATAGCTTAATGATGTTAATGATTCCGTTACCATTTAATTATCGATTTATTACCTTGCAATAAAACTGCAGTCATAGGTAATAAAAACTGTTGCACGCCGATGTTAATCCGTCACGTAGTGGAACTGATAGCAGAGGGCAAAAATGTGGCAGTATCAATTATTGGCATTGCTTATTCATCAGTGAAACGCAATCCCCACGAAGCACTTAAGCACTTAGCGCAAACATATCGATTGTAGCGCCGCGAGCGCCCCAGGGACCCAAGCAACAATGTAAAAACGCGTCGCAGTCTAACATGCGTCTCAGTTATTTGTTCTCGTGTGCGGCGCGGGAGGAGGCGTCGAACATTACCGAACGCGAGTTTAACTAGGGTTAAAAGCGAGGGACAACCCCGGCCTCATAATATTATAACGTGTAAGGAGTAAAAGAGTCAGCGTTATCTCCAACAGGCCCGATTCCTGACCACTTTAATGGGAAAAGCATGTTAGAATTAAACTAAACAAAGACGACGCATCAATTAGGGGCACTCTTTTTTCTTATTTTTCAAAAAAGGGCTTAGCTTTTTTATAGTTTGTACGTTGACCACGTCGATCTCAGGTTTTTACCGGCTGATTAGATCAATGTCGTTTCTTGTATGAAATTCAATTAAAATGATATAATGATAAGTTAGTGCGAACGTAATGCCTTTTGTAATAAAATAGGGACAGACATTTATAACATAACATGTGATAGGTAAGTGTATAATTATTTTAAATTAAAGACGACGTCTGTTCTGTACCTATAGTATTACGAAATTGATAAAAAATTAAGTTGAATTTCCATTCTATTACGGGCTTAAACTTTTAACTTAAGACAATAATTGCACTTAATTTTACGCAGATACAATACGCCACGTTATCTCCATACCAGTAAACAAGACTTTTATCGTACTAAAAACTAAAGTGCTATAAAACTGGGACGATAACTTCGTAATTAAGACTGAGTAAATATATAGGACGTATTGACGGATCATAAAGCCGAGGATTCAAAACAACAAACTGCAAGGTATGCTTTACGATGGCGTCCGAACCGCTTTTATTGTTGTTGTAAAATTCACGATCCATTATTAATTATTACAGACATCATTAATCTACTAATCTATTTAAGGACGCGAGATAAGAATCTCATTTAAAGTATTGAATGAAGAGTGTCCGTAGTGGTCTCAAGATAGGCTTAAATTGCCTTAAACAGACAGGTAGGAAGTGACCGCGTTTTATTATTCAAAACTGGTCTCTAGCTTATTATTATGAAGGGATATAGTCAAATGTTGTCGTGTTGTAGTTAGGACGTTTGCTAGGAAGTGCGATGGTACCTGATTTATTACAGGTTGGTGTTTAAACGACAAATGCATCGAAACAGATAGGAGCTACATGTCGGACATCGGAGGACCGATGTTGACCACTATACTTGGTGCACACACCACATTCACAACCAGAGACGCGACTCGAGATATATTTGGAGAATATGTAACTGACACATATGTCAGTTACATATTCTCCATGTGAACTCGAGATATATTTGGAGAATATGTAACTGACACATATGTCAGTTACATATTCTCCAAATATATCTCGAGTCGCGTCTCTGGTTGTGAATGTGGTGTGCGCTTTCGTTCAATTGAAAATGAACGGCAGTTTGTTTTAATTTCACTAAAAAGAACAAATGTTACCGAAATAAGACAAATATTACCCTGATTTTCACGACGCTGCACAAGGACATTCTTTCAAAATCATTCTGTTACAAAACAATAAACAAAAGATAGACAATGCGTGAGACCTAATTGGAAATCATATTATACCGTCTAAAAAAATATACTGAATCTGTTTTAAGGCTAGATTCAGTCCATGTTACAGAACAACTTTCCCTAAGCAACATATCGAAATATAAAAATTATTTTTTGGCCTCACATACAAGTTGACTGATCAGCTGATCAGATAGATCGAGAGTAGGCACGAATTTTTGGGTAGGTATTTGAGGCAAGTTGAAAACTTGTCACTTACCTCTCCTATTATACCCCAACACGGAACTGCAGACCTGACTGGTGAGCCTGGACCAAGAGTAAGTATGGAAAGCCAAAAATTATTTTTCATATTTCGATATATGTTTCTTGGAGAAGGTTGTTCATTATCATAGACTGAATTCACCCTTAAAATAGTTTCAGTATATTTTGTTAAACGTTATATATTTTAATGTTAATTTATTTATATTATGTATGTGTCTCAGTTACACAAATAAAAAAAAGAATATATAGAATAGAACCACAAGTAGATAAATAAGACTTTGCGAAACCAAAATACACAACACATTCTCAATAAACCAAAACAGTAGTACCTACCGAGATCAAATTCGTCAAAATTAAATCACAATGAATACTTAGGCACACTTTATTTGAAATCTATCTATCTAGGTACATTTAAGATCCAAGCTTGGTAGAGATAATGAAGTAGATTGTCATTGCCTTGTCTATTTTTCGCACTAGTATACTTTAGTAGTCACTAGTGTGCATGTTTCCTCATGATGTTTTCCTTCACCGGAAGCGAGTGGTGGTAGTTGAAATCTACTTAGGTACGAGTACATATTAATATTTTCTGTCAATCACAATAAAAAAATTGAAAAACAAAAACTACGAGTATTGCTCAAAACTTCTGCCCCGGATTAAACCTGGTTCAAAGGTACTGTCAATTGTATTGTAGGATAGTACTGTCAATAATTATAGTAATTGACAGTATCGTGCTAGTAGGCACCTATGCTACTTCCAATGTGAGATGATCAAACACCATTTAATGTATGATAATGTCAAGTATGGATCTAATAAAGTCAAATTTAAAAACGTAACAAAAATGGCAACTAAACATACCTACTCGTTTATAAATTCAAAATCACGATAAAAATCATCGTTTAAACTTTTAACTTAAGACTTACGGATAAGGATCCCTACCACATGTGAGTCCGATGCGCCCAAAGACCGGATGGGAGTTTCTCTAGAACATAATCTTTACAACAAAACTGTGATCGAATCACTAACGAAGTATCACGAACAGCGATAGATTTAAGTAGCATAGATATGAAAATCCTGGACGGCCTCGTCTATCAATTTCTGGCCATGAATGGACTGGGTTTTGTTAATCCCAGTTGGTGTTTGTATCGGACAAAAAAAGGAGTTTTACTTTAGAGTATGCAACGGGATTACGAGATCGTTATTTAAAAGTACTGAATGTCTGGCATAATATACCTAGTGATGGATAAGTGTTATTTTTAGAACACATTTATTGAACAACAATTTTTCTTTGTCCATCTATGTCTGGGTATAAACGAATTTTTGTTATACAGGTATCGTAGATATAGGCAGGTATTAAAAATAACGCTTATTACACTTTTTGAAAGTTCACTTACAAACAAAATATAGGTACTTCCGCAGCACGAAACTTATCGCAGTGGTTAATGTTGATGATGACTGAATTGATGTTAATG
This sequence comes from Acrobasis repandana, assembly GCA_963576875.1. NCBI lineage: Eukaryota > Metazoa > Arthropoda > Insecta > Lepidoptera > Pyralidae > Acrobasis > Acrobasis repandana. The sequence continues at coordinate 11,820,602 of OY756214.1, forward strand.
AATTACTTGACTTTAGACTACAAGATTATCCCACATAACTGCGCGCTTTGTCTGAAGTATGTAATACAAAGCAAACTTATACCTACATTTTGAAATTTACAAGGCAATTTTTTTTCATTACTGAGCGTTAGCACGAAACTGAGCTGGCCATCTTTTCGGCATTCATTAGGTATAAGTCTAGTACGAAAGTAAGATACTTTTAATACTTTTAAACTATCGCGTTGCATTATTATTAAATTAATGCATACGGGAATTAACGCGAAACGTACCTTTTTTTATTTATTTTGCTGACGTTTCGTTCGGGTTTCACCGAAGCTGGGACCACGTTTGGTGAAACCCGAACGAAACGTCAGCAAAATAAATTAAAAAAAGGTACGTTTCGCGTTAATTCCCGTATGCATTAATTTAATAAGTTACTTTTTTCTAAAAGTTATATATTTTTTCTAAAAATTATATGTAAGTAAGTTTATTATAAACAAGTAGGTATTCTCTGTTGCTGGCCGAATAACGTTTTTCTTTCTTTCTTTCTATAACATTACATAAAACAGTACAAAATCAATCCGAAGCAGACTTAAACTATTAGTATGCTGCATGTATAGAAAATCCCCGTTTCAGGTACAAAGCAGTAACTTAAACGTGCTAAATTTAATAGGAAAAACAATCGGCGTGCAAGCGGGCTTTTAATAAAACTGCGGCAAACACCTCGCGGTATGAACTCTTGCAAATTGCCATAAGCTTCGGGCGGCGCGTTTACAACAACCGCCCGTGCAGTTCCAAGAGAGTTCACTTTTAAGGGATAGCTCTCTACTTTACATTCCCACTAGCAGACTTAAACTATTTAAAACCAGTCCATGTCTATGACTACAAAAATATGTAATAAACTGCCTGCTACTATAAGATATGAAAAAAAAAACAGTGGCACTCCGGGAGTATCGATAGAATTTAAAACTTGAACAAGGTGGTGTCAGTTACGGTAATTATTGTGAGTTTAATGGTTATTTCCCATCTTAAAAAATGCCCACCGTGCCTAAAGGAGTTTTCAATTTATTTTTGAGAAAACTCAAAGACTATACTTTTTAGAAAAATGTTTTTTTAGTCTAGAAGAGTTTTTGGAATAATTTTAATGTAAGGAGTAGCATTTAAAAACAAAAAAGGAACTGTAATGAGTCTATCCAAATGTAAAACATAAAAAAGCACATTCAAAACACTTTCAAGTACACATGTGCACTTAGAAAAGATATCAAATCTTAAACAAACTGAATATTTGCAAATGTCAATCAGGGCTTCTCTCCCTTGGTACACCACTTGGGTATCCAGACACACGCCGCTTTCCCTAGGGACTGTGCCAGGACGCAAACATGTTGACTCAAATCTGGTTCGCTTCGAAGAAATTAAATGACAAATTAATAATGTTTGTTTTATATTAACTGTATTGCTTTGTACAAGACGTAATCATCATCATATCAGGGACAGAAAATCCACTGCTGAATATAGGCCTTGATCCTTGATATGACCTTGTACAAGGTAATATTGGCATAAGATTTAGGTACAGCATTTATTAACTAAAATAAATACCAAATACATTACTGAGTAGCCATTTACAAATTTTCACTTATATGTGATTTAAACGCTAGCTAGCTTAAAATTCCAAGTAATGGTAGGTAAACTCCTTACCTTGTTTCCACACTTAGTTTCATCTTCTTGTTCTGTTATATTTTCTTCGTGTAAGTTTTTTTGTATATGTATGTTTATTATAATTGTTGTATATAAGTATGTTTATTATATTGACTACCCCGCACTACCTACCTAATTTCTTACTGCACTACTACTAATACTTCTTTAATACACTTTTTCTATTTGAGCGAGGTTGCCTGAAAGAAATTACTTAGCGATAAGGCCGTCTTTTGCGCAGTTTGAAAAATAATTATATCCTGCACTTTTCTTTTGTGCAATAAAAGGTACATATTATATTGCATTGTATTAAAAGTAGTGACTTATTACAGATTGCTAGGTAAGTACCTATCTTAGATAAGTATCCATTACTACTTACATGCACCATACTACAGTACATATTTCATTAATGTGGTTATAATTTTCTTTGTTGGCTGAAATTATGTTTGATTAACTTATGTTTAATGGCATACGTAAAAATAAAGTCAATATCAGTAGAAAAAGTATTGATTTTACGAGAAGCTCTCAATAGGAAAGCATTTTTCCTGTAATTAGAAGTTGCAGGAAATGTTTGAAGCTGAGTCTGTCAAGTACGACATTTCAGAATATTAATAAATATTTTTACTAAAAGCTCAGTCAGGGCAATCAATTTTAAAACAATAAGTTTAAAAAAAATCTCGCGATATGAATCACACCCAAATCGTACACAATAAATACTTCGAGTAATTACGTCCCTACTTTTGGTAAACATCTAACGAGCTGCCATTGAGCCAGCCACTCGAAAATATCCAATTAGACTTGGCCTTAAGCGCTCTACGGCCGATGAGACTCTGAACAAAACTATGCACTGCGGTGGCGGGAATAGTAGAGCAAGCAATGCAGCCTCCCACCCCCTCCACCTAACCCTCCTCCACTCCAGGTATATGAGTAATCTCATTGGTACAATACTGTGCAAGTTTGCAACAACCGTTCTGTGAATCTCAACGAGGTTACGAAGGATTTTGTGTGGGTATGAGTATTTGTCGGTTTTCAATTGAGGTTTCAGGTGTGAGGGAATTGAGGAATTGCTAGTAACAACTACAACTTAGTCAAATTGTGGCCATAAAAATAGATATTAATGTCTAAAAAGTTTCTTTGTGATTAGTGTTTGTACATACATATCTTTCAAGTACATATTTATTATCATAAATTGAAAATTACATACTTATAAATTGAGAATTACAGATATAGTATCGGTAACAAGCATATATATTGCCTCTTTTTTGGTTATTCGTGTGTAAGTGGCCAACACTGGTGTCACATTTTTCAAGCTGCCTAAAGGCATCTGACATAGTTTGAGATGACAACTAGGATCAACGGCTTATCATACCTTCCAAAGCAAGAGGGAACTCGAGATTATGTTTAAGCCATTTTCAGTCACCCATCCAAAACATGACTACGCCTGGGGTCGCGTAACCTGGGAAAGCACTTGTTAAACGTACTCCGGGTCACAGAGGCAAGGAGCTCGGTTGCCCTATTACGCTAAGCTAAAGCTACAAGTATCTACACCTAATTACACATATAAATTTAAACAAACCATTTCCAATAGTAGTTAAACCGTTCTAGGATGACTGAACAGGTATGCATAATATGTCCGAAATAAATGATAAGTACTCTACCTCGGGTCACAACAACTAATAAAACGAATGATTTGCATATGTATATTTCCGGAATTACTTAGGCCAGTTAAGGAATCTTTAATGTACCATGGACATTATAGTCGACTGACAATGAGGTAGAGTTTTCACTGTAATAAAGTTGTGAGGGTTATTAGAGCTTGTCCCAGTAGTCCCAGATAACTAATAACCTAATTCGGTCAATTTACGGACTTTACCAAGCGATTCCTTATGAGAGTTATTTTAATTGATTAGTATTTTATCTCAGTTTATTAAAGAGAATCTTCTTTAATAATAATAATGATGTTCACAGTTTTAACACTCATACTAAAAACAAGCTTTATGCCTAAATTTCGACTTACCAAAGACAAGAATTTACTCTTGTCTGAAACAGTCACAAACCCGTGCCAAAATTCAAGATAAACTATAAAACAGATTCACAACGTATACTTTACACAAATACGTGAAAATTTCAAAATACTATCAATATAATATTTGTACAGGTCATGGACAATAAATGATATTCCAAGCAAACAGAAGCATTTTTACTTATTCTCAAACCCGTCTGGCCAGCGTGAAAAGTGTAGGCCAAATCCTCTCGCTGCTCTGGCTAATATATGGCTTTGGTAGTACAGAGAGGCTCCTGCAGTGGACTTATAAAGACCTGATGATGATCACTTTACAAAACTAGTGACTCTGTGAGCTGTAGACGTCGCGAGTCTGTCTGTCTGGAAATAATGGTTCTTGTTCCTGCTGGTTCTGAAAATAAGTACTTTGAAAGTTTTCAAAATCTTCCACCATTTTGAAAACTTTGAATTGAATCGACAAAGAAATCCACAGCTATTGAACCTAATAAAATTTCATAAGAATGTGAAATTTTATGAGCAGTCGAATAAGAAATGTGACCAGTAGAGAAGAAAAGCTAGACAGCTGGACACACGTATGAATTTTGAAACCAAGCTGTAATGGAAACGCTGCGCTCGCGCTTTGCGCTCACACGGACGATGAAAAAGATTTCTACCAAAACAGAGTCGGAAAAAAATAAAAGCGATCTTTATTTTTGGGGTTCTATAACTCAAAAAGTTAAGGAAGGGTTAGGTGTAAGGTTCTACCAAGACATTAAAAATATGGCTGAGAAAAGAGAGGCATGTAGGCATCTCCACTTAACTCTACCGACAAGAGCAAGCAGTACTTCAAAAGGTTACTTATGTTATGAGTAATATTTGTACCTCATACTTATAGGATCACTCACTTGTCTGTCTGTCCATCTGTCACAGCCAATTCACTACAAAACTACTGGACCGATTGATCTATAAGACGCACAGAACTCTCTTCACGCGAATTTAACTCGCACTTGACCATTTTTTTTTTACTTTGATAAATGTCAATTTAAAATGAAAATAAAATATGGTCACGTAATCATGATTAAAAGAAATTATGTTCTCTTCGGTAGAGTATTCTTAAATACCAATATTGCCTAAATTGTAATAAAGATAAGTCATTCTCTCAAAAGATTTGTGACATAAATGAAGTTCTAACAAAATGTGTTGCCACTGTGTATGTTTCCACACTACGCGAGTAAGTATGGTCCAACTTTTGCCGGGGTGGTTGGGAAACTTTACGTTATATATTAGTCGATCTTTTATTGTAACTTCTCCCTTTTAAATGAAAACTCGGATGAAATGACAACTTTTTTATGATATCGGTATATCTGACCTCGTTTCTTCTAAGCTGGCCTAGAAGCAAAAAATGTATTGGTATAATATACTCGTACTAGCAGCTTTTCCTTACGCGACGACTCTTACGGGACGTGCATGCAACCATGCGATCTTTGCCTAGAAATATGATTATTCAGGGCCTAACAAAATATACCGAAACAATTTTATAGGTGGATTCAGTGCATGATACTAGACCATTTATTCCAAGGAACACATATTGATATATGAAAAATAATATTTGGCCTCCCAACAAGTTGACCGATTAGCTGATCCGTGTTTGTATGGAAAGCCAATAAATATTTTTGTTTATTTTGATATGTGTTCCTTGGTGAAATTTGTTTAGTACCATGGACTGAATTCAGTATATTTTATTAGACGTTATACTTAGGTATATAAAAAATATTATTATTTAATTTTGAATCTTTTTCGCGAAATCTATACCTGTCCTTTCAATATCTCTGCTGACAATAGTCGCATATGATTTGTAACATCTGACATCTCACCTTGGTAATAAGCAACCGCGCTGATTGATCAAATCAAATAGCCCGCTCTAGCCCAGGGCTTGGAATACCGTTAAAAATCTGGTAACGTTAATTCTGTCAAACGGCGTAAACGTTATCAGCAAAGATAACGCTATGCTGGGTAACGGTATTTTTCCCACTATTTACCGATAGTCAGATAACGTTACCAATGATATTAACGGTAAAAGGTATTGTTAACACTGTATTTCTTTTCGATATTTGACAGAATAAATTGATGAGAGTTTGTCTAGTAGGCTACTAGAGCTATTTATATAATATTTTACAAGTATTGAAAAAAGTATCGTTACGTTACATCGTTATAAACTATATTATCGATACCCCTTATAACGTTACCACTACTACCCGTATGAAAATAACGTTATTTAACGTTACTTTTAGTGTGAATTTAGTATCGTTAACAAGCCCTGCTCTAGCCTCTACCCCGGCTTTCTGTTACACACTTTTGTCGCATTACACGAAATCATTCCCACAGATTGCAGGAAAGCGAGAGGAAAGAACATCTTTCCTTACGCGCACATCAAAAACTTAACACTTATGTGAAATAAATTTCATTTCATTTTAAATGAACGTGGTAGTACTTAAATAGTGTGTAAAGTACTCGTACCTATTTCTATAATCGGATTGTTTATTTCTTATTTTATATTCAAGTATTTAAATATATCTATTAGGAGTTGATTACTACGAGGTTCGATGGAGGTGCTAGCCCATATGGTGTGGGAGCCCGCTATGTAAGGTAAGAACAACTTACATTTAACTACATTTTTCACACTTGAGCACTATATGGTCATAATGCAGCAAGAAGGCAATGTTATTTATAATAAAGAAAATTCTTATTTAAATAGAGTTAACATACTCGTTAATTCAGTTTAAGAATGTCTTAAGTAAATATAGAAAATATACAATTTGATATCTAATAAATATCTACTTAAGAATTTATTATTTCTTAATTAAAAATTTTCTTAATTATATCTACAAAATATTTACCTTAGAATATGTGTTTTCTTTTTATATTTAGTTACATGCCTAAAGTTCAATTTCACACTCAATTATTTTAAGTTATGATCTAATATTATCGATCATAACGATATTTCACTATGAATTATTTCATGAGATGAATTTTTACAATAATCAATAAAACTTTCAATTTCTGTGAGGTTTACCGTAAGCTATTAATAAAAAAGTCTAAGCTGTAAACTTCTTTTCATCTCATATATTCGAAAAACGATGTTTTCGTCCTAAATACTTGGGGCTAAAGTCACAGGTAGTCTGTAGAGACTAAAAAGTAAAAAAGAAATTCCTTAGGGAATAAAAACTAACTATTATTTAAAAACTGAACACGAATGTAGAATCAATAATAATGTTTGCAGTCAGTAAAAAGAATTTAGTTTTAAAACAGTAAAATATAGGCATTCGCGTTGTAATTTTTAGGGTTCCGTAGTCCACAAGGATCCCTTATAGTTTCGTCATGTTCGTCCGTCTGTCTGTCCGTCCGGGCTCGTACTCCACCGCTACTGCACCGATTGTCACGAAAATTGGTGAAGAGATAGATATTGAAGTTGGTTTTTAAAATTATGAAAAAAGTTTCTTTTTCAGCCCCCCATTTTTTTCAGATCCCATACAACGAAAAGTGAATTTAAAAATTAAATTGGACTAACCCCAACGTGTGGGGTATCGTTGACAAGGTCTTTTAAAATGCAACTGCTGCTGCTTTAAAACTATGTAGGTCAATCCCTCCAGTCTTGAGATAATCTAATACAAAGTTAAATTTGAGGTGTCCCCCCCACCGTAACTTGAAATATTACTAAAATAATTCTGAAAAAAATGTGGTATAGTAAAAAATGTGGTTCAATTAAAACTATAGCGGTCTCGGTATCATAGATAGTTATTTTTTAATACGTCATAAATCGTAAACCGCATTTACCTTTAGAACTTTTATATTATGTTACTTGCTGCTACAGAACCCTTAATGGGCGAGTCCGACTCGCACTTGGCCGCTTTTTTTAAAATTTGAATACAACTCGTTTTACATTGATGACTGTAGGTCAAATTGTTTTACTTGCTTTGCTTAAAAAATATTAATAAAAACCAATAAAATGTGCAATTGTTGTCTTTGATTCAAATAGAATTTTATTATGGAACTATTAGGTTAGTTTTAGTTATACTATTTTAAATGTGTTAATGTGAATAATTTCTTGATGAGGCCAATAGTAAATAAGCATAAAGATTACGTATACATACATATATCAAGATGTAAGGAATTACGCACAAAGAAAACGTAATGTAACGATTCTAATGACTGGAAAATGTATAAGATGTGGTGGTCCTAGAATAATATCTTCATAGTACTTCTTTAGTGAAAACGCTACAAAGTAAAGATTAGTAACTGTCTGTTAAGCTCGGATTAGGTATATATGTAGGTGTTCTACTTTCTTTATAGGTATATATTTCCAATTTTTTCTCATAGATGAAGATGAAAAGAAGAATGTGCTACACGGTGTACGGTAATAGTTTTATCTCGGGCGATATACATGAATCCCTTCCTTCACTTAGGATTCCACCGTAGAATCCCTCGCTACGCTCGTGTTTATACTGTGGAATCCTTCGTTTTGCACTGGATTCAAAGTAGCGCCCTTGCCTTAAAATTATTACCTTAACCCCTTGTAGCACAATCTACTATTTCTAATTACACATTACAAAAATGTGCTGAAAATAGTATAGCCTTAACGTAATAATACGGTATTATTGCTTAATACCATCCATTAAAAAAATCCGCAGTCCCCATCACCCCTTAGCAACCACAGCGGCAAATAAAAGCTAATTCTCACACGAGCGTAAACCAATCGAGACATAGTAATTTACGAGTTATATTCCAAAATATGTCTTTTCGATCGCCTCCGAAACCCCGTCACAGATGGCTTCACAATAACAACACCCTCTAGAGGGGTGCCACTTACTTTATAAAGTTTAAATAAGATTTTAAAAAGGCAGACTTATACAGATTTGATGCGGGATCTCGTTTTGGAAAAATCAGGGGAAATGGCGGCCACCCCTTTATTTATAATAAAGCTTTATTTTGGTGACTCGTTTTGCTGACGTAATTTAGATGTCATTAGATGTTGATTTCTTACTTTAATTAAATGAAAACATTTTTACAGCCTCCATGTTACTCGTATTTATTGTTATACCTTATTAGATTTGTAATTAGCATTTTCACGCTAGTTAAAAAATCAATCAGAAATTCTTACGTGTTGAGCAGTGGACGTCTTGCGGCTAAAATGATGGTGCATTAAAAAATAAAATAAATTTTATTGATTTAAACGCATGATGTTTTTTATATATAACCTCTACCGTCAGAGGGTAATGTTTTATAAATGTCTTCTTTAAATTAATCGAAGAGTTGTGTCCTTCCCATCTTTTGTGAATACGAAAAAGGAATTTCTTCCAAGCTGGTCTGGGAGAAAAGAGAAAAAAATATAATGTACCATCTGCTTCACTTTCCGCGCAGATCGTAAAGGCCGAACGAAGAAATGAGCAAGAATCTGAATCATATCAATAGACGATGCGGTTAGCAACCCAACACTTATATGATTTCCTTTTTCCACCTTTATGCCCACTATCACGCTAAAGTGGACTGGGTCGCCCTAGGCTCTGTCTGCCTCTTTAGGGATAAAGACTGATAGTGTGTCTATAAGGAGTTTAATCAAAGGAAAGTTATTGCATAAATGCCTATAAAAATAACTCAAAATATACAAGATATATGTATGTTTAAAAAAATTTAAGTACTAAATCTAAAAACCACGTTTATCCAGTTAATACATCCCTGCATTACATGAGCAGGGATTTATAGAAAATAATAAACACATACTTATATACTTTTGAAATGTTCAGGTTCAGAGTCTAACACGGTATGTTAACTGTGACGTCACCGTCATAACCAATGCAAAGCCAAGAAGACGCTTCCAACAATACGTCAATTGCCAAATATCATGGTTATCTAAGGATACGAGGGAACATATGAACATACATTTACGTACGTAGGTATACAATTATACATAGCGGCAAATACCTAACCATCCTTTTGTCTTCGCCATAGTCGGGTAAAAAGAGATTAAGACCGTACCTAAATTTTCCGCGGTCCAGTGCTGTCCCCATTTTAAATAAATCATTTCAAAGAAAACAGAGACATCATTTAAAATTTTGCTACTATCAAGTCCTAGATAACCCTTTAAAGTATTTTATGAACTTCTGTGTACAGTTTAAAGTGAGAATGATAAGCTTTACTACGCACATTTGCCAACTTTTGGCAAATTTGCGTAGTAAAGCTTAACGTTCCCATTATAAACTGTAAACTGTAGCTTGACTTGGTAGTAGCAAAATTTTAAATAATGTCTCCGTTTTCTTTGAAATGATTTATTTTAAATGGGGGCAGCACTGAACCCCGGAAAATTCAGGTACAGCCTTAAGTAACTATAACTATTACAACCGTCACGTTAAATTCTATAAAAGAATACACAAGTCTATCCCTGATATGTAAATTAAGTATAGCTACGATGTGAAATACGGCTGTATCCAGAACGTTGACTAACCCTGCATTCAAGCAATTTATAAATTATGTCACTCTTTATTAACGTGGTGATAAATTAATTTAACTTTCATAATATAATATTAGTGGGCTGCTATAAAAAGTGTCTGTCACCATAATTTTGAACACAGATTGTAGCCGAGTTAAAAGCAAGGGTTGACGAACCCTTTCCTCCTGATTCGTCACACACACGCCGACAAATGGAAATTTAATTTTTTAAAATTGGAATTTTATTGCTCTTTGAAATGGAATGAAAAGTTGATATCATTGTTTGTTAGTGTGTTTATTGGGTAATTTATATGTTATCAAGTCGTCAACTGAAAGCCAAGCCAATATCACTCAGCATGTTTTGTCTTCTTGGTGTAAAATAAAGCCAGAGCATACCTATAATAGGTAGTACAGAGGGGGTCGTGCTCCTGCAGTGGAGACAGGAGACTAAAAATGACCTGATGATGATGATTAATAATAGATTCCCTCTAATATGGTTTACTTACACGAAGGCTGTTTCATGCGTCAACTTGTAAACGGGTGCTGCCAGGAGGGACTGGCCAGCTCGTCTACGCTTTTTGACTTCTTAGTATTTCTTATTACGTTATTTATGTTTGTTCGCTCTTTCACAAGCATTACGTGTTATAAAGACTCAACATTGCATTACCTATATTTTAAGTGGGTATTTGTAATTTGACAGACTAATGACAAACTTTTCTGGCAAAGACGAACAATACTGTATAAAGAAGTTCCTTTGGCGTTACTTAGTTTAGCTCGGTAGCTTTTGTTTTATCGTTATCATCAGGTCTTTTTAAATCTCCACTGCAGGAGCACGCCCACTCAGTATTACCAAAGCCATACTTGGTGAGAGTAGCAGAGGATGTAGCGAACACTCTCTACGCTGGCCAGACGGGTTAAAGAGATTTCATTGATGTGTATTAGTTTTGTATAGCTTGAATTTCCTAAGTCGCCTTCTACGATATCTACGGGAAGACTTGGAGTGATCCTATTCTACTCTGCCGGTAACCACACGGTAGCTTTTCTTTAAAATATTTTTAATTTATACATAAATAAGCATTACACTTAATGTACACAAAAGTTATTGACGTGTAAAACTGCCTGCAAATGCGTAACTACTGAATAAACATTTGAATTTTGATGACTTTATGTTATGATATGACTTAATTTTTCTATTTTATAAAAAATCACACTAATTGAGCCAGCCGCAAAGTAAGTTTTAACTTATATTATGGGAGACTAACTGAACGATACTATATATTTTATAATAAATACATATATAGATAAACACCCAAGACCCAGGAAAATATGAAAAAGCCTATTTTCCAACTTGCCCCGGCTGGGAATCGAACCCAGAACCTCCGGATTGGTGGACTATACAGGGTCTTAAAAAATATACTGAAACTATTTTAAGGGTGGATGCAATCCATGATACTGAACAACTTTCCCCAAGGAACATATAGCGAAATATGAAAAATATTTTTTGGCCATTAATATAAGTTGACCGATCAGTTGATCCGAGTTTGTATGGAAAGCCAAAAATTATTTTTCATATTCCGATATATGTTCCTTGTGGAAAGTTGTTCAGGATCACGGACTGAATTCGCCCTAAAAATATTGTCAGTATATTTTGTTTTAATTATCGAACCTGCTTATAAAAATTCACGAGAATCGGTTGATAAATGCGATCTGTAGGCGAGAACAAACCGACAGACAGACAAAAGCATTTTTGGCCAAATCGAAACTGAGAGGCTTCGCTATCTTCGCTCGCTCGATATAATAGCATAGAAGAATCAGCATGAAATATCAATTTCTCTTTATAAATATATATAGGTATTATTGGGGTGACGTCGAGATGGTCTTAATTAGTACAGAAATAGAGATAGATGACCCGGTCACCTAGATAGGTAACTTGAATAAACACCTAGAAATGTATACTAGATAGCTGTAATTTTGCAAGGGTATACGAGTATATATATATGTCGTAGTTGGATGGTATAAACCGCTCATTCACGAAACCTCTAGTTATTTGGCATTACAGCGGATTATACCATTCAACTGCGACATATATAAGTATATCGGAGGAAGTGTCAAGTCGTCTTCATTGTTGTTTAAATAGCGTTTAATGTTAAAAGTTGATTGACTTCAATTTAAATATTTTGAAAAATCTTAATTTAATTTAATTAAGATTTTACAAAATATTTAAATTTAACTTTTGACATTAAACGCTATTGAAACAACAATGAAGACGACTTGACACTTCCTCCGATATATATATTAGGTATGCTGGCAAAACATCAAAGTAAAAATTTATTGGTTTTTTAAATTGAGGTACACTAGAAGAGGGGATGATATTTTTATTCTCTCGTAAGGGGGGTAAGATAGGTATTTTAAAACTAGTGATGGTTTGCAAAGACAACTTTCGATTTTGTGACCCGTTTTCGAAATATTCAACAAAAATGTTTTTGTTCGGGTTTACTCCGTCCCCCTCTAAAAGATAGTTAATTAGCTCATAAATGACTAACATAATTAATGATTGTAGTATATGTACTAGTTCAGTAGGTACCTACTGAACTTTAAAGGAAAACTATACCGGCAAAGTTAGGATTGTTAACTTGAGAGTTAGAGCCGCCAAATATTGCATAATTATAGATTTATTTTTTTATAGTTTCAAGAATGTTTTTGGCTTATCTATACGTATTTCTTTATTTCTCTAATTAGTAAATAATTACGAAGATACAGTGCATTTAAATTTTGCAATACGTGACGTCTGATTGTACCATAGTAACAGTTGTAATGATGATGATATTTTTTTTTCATCTTATCTATTCGAAAAACGATGATTTTATCCCAAATATTTGGGGCTAAAGTCACAGGTGATTCTCTAGACACTGAAAAGTAAAAAGTAAATTCCCTAGGCGTTAAAACACATTTGAGTACTGAACACGAATGTGACATCATAAATAATATTGGCAGTCTGCAAAAAAAAGAAGAATTTAGTTTTAAAATTATAAAATATAGGCAACGGCGTCATAATTTTTTAAAATTGGAATACAACACGTTTTACGTGGATGACTGTAGGTCAAAATTTTTTTGTTCTCTTGCTTCTAAATATAATTTATTAAAAACCAATGAAAACGCGCAAGTTGTCTTTGATTTAAATAGTAATTTTATTATGGAACTATATATATATAAGGACAAACTATTAGGTTATTTTTTAATATATAAATAATTAACACACAAGGAAAAAGTAATGAAACGATTCTAATGACTGGAAAATGTATAAGATGTCTATAGTGATTTGTATAGTGGTCCTAGAAAAATATTTTTACAGTACTTCTTTAGTGAAAACGCCACCAAATAAAGGTAAGTAACTGACTGTTAAAATCTAATTAGGTATATGTAGGTATTTTACTTTCGTTATAGGTATATATTTGCTTTTTCTCATAGATGGAGATGAAAAGAAGAATGTGCTACACGGTGTACGGTAATAGTTTTATCTTGGGCGATATACTTGAATCCCTCGCTTCACTCAGGATTCCACCGTAGAATCCCTCGCTACGCTCGTGGTTCTACATATTTTATGGAATCCTTTGTTTCGCTCTGGATTCAAAATAGCGCCCTCGCGTTAAAACTATTACCTTTACGCCTTGTAGCACAATTTACTATTTCGTGTATTTCAAACTGACAGGTATCTTTGAATAGGTCTTAAAACATTAGGGGGTTACAAAGTCAAGTTTTTGATGCAGTTAGTGTAGAATACATATCAAATTATGGAATAAAGTACCCATATGCAACGTGTAACTTCGGTACTCTAGTCTGAGAAATGAGAAAGAACTAACAGAAATGGCAACTTATAGTTTTAAGATACTTAACTTTTATAGAAACGCAAATTATAAATTTTTGAATAAATATTTTAATTTTTTTTTCTTAATTTTCATTTGATACATTTTTAAAACAAGTATTTCCTTTGAATTTACAGCTTTTGAATCAAGTGCCTGCTAAATGCTTAATCAATATTTGTTGGAAACGTAACACGGTAAGTCTATATCCATCAACTATAACAATGAGTCAATAATGCAGAACACCTGCCTATCATTTCGATCAATCGATAACGATTCTAGAGGTATAAATCAATAGTCTTTCAGCGGAATATTTAACAGCCACGGCAAAAACGATTCAAGCATGAGAACACACTGCCCGGTCTTCTTCCGGTTCATTTTATTGAATTGGGTAGTTTGGTGAATCAAAAATAAATTATTTGGTAGTGTTAATAGAATAAAACATCACAAAATAATGCCACTTGTCATTGATCACATTCACTTTGAACGTGATTTTCAATTTATTAATTCAGAAAAACGGATAGAGCGCTATTTAACTCCAAGGCACTATGACGTCATAAATCGATATTTCATACAAATCCCATAGAAATTTTTGTTTTTGACGTTGAAAATAAGGTATCTGATTTGACTGGTTGCAAAACAGCGTATTGAAGGATTTCATAGCGGGATACCGACTATCACACTTAGTGGATTTACTTAATCTTTTAATAAATCTGTAGCAATATGACAATATTATTAACATATATTTTATACCTATATACATACCCTTACATTTTACCAATTATCATGTTTCTTTGTTAGTTCTAGTGTGTAGTTCGTTATAAAGTATAATAGAGTATTATAAAACAGGCTTGACTAATGCTTTCCAAGATCCTTGAAATATCAGGCTAATTTTATTGTGCTAGACAAAAATATTTATTGACAGAGATTATCGAGTGCTATTCGCCGGTGCTATATGCATTATTTATATGCATTATTGCGGCGTTAGGAAAACTCATTTCATCCCGGCATCCGGACTCCCGGATTCCCGGACATATCGGTTTCTGCCACCGTGTGTATCCACCCATCGGTGTAAGTGGCATAGACAGTAATTGGTGTTAATAGCAGGGTGTACCTTCAACCCCGTCCAGCAGTTGGCTCCAGAATGTTATTAGCGAACAGTTTTATAATTTGCATACGTGTTTAATAACATAATTGCCGTGTGTGCGGAACGTATTGCTAGTCAGAAATTGGTGTTATATAATCTACAGTATTCGTATCGAGAATCGCTTGAAAATATATATTTTGTTTAAAAAATATATACTGGATAGGTCGGAGAAGTCTACTAAAGTAAACGTAAAGTAAACCTAGAGATTTTTTTGTAAGTAAGCGATGAACTAGTAATTTGTTACTATTTTTATTATTTTCATACGTATTAAAAAAATTGGTTGCCTGTAAAGTCGGTATACGGGCGAAAGTTTTACGTGACAACGACTTCACTCCACTTCACTCCAAACTTGACTTCCACTCGGGCATGGTTAGCCCGCCTAAGAGCGAGAGAGACAGACATAAAAAGTGAAAGGCACGCGTGGCTCTCACTCGCTCTCATTGTGAGCGCATAACGTGAGCGGAGCGTAACGCAGTTTCTTGAAGTGTCACCCGGCTAACCAATTTATAAGACGTTGTCACGTCAATAATATAATTGCCAGTGCGGAATTATTGTGTGTTATACAGTATTTATATCAAGAATTACAAGATATATTTTATTAAAAAATATCTACCACGCAGCTTGGAGAAGTCTACTAAAAATGGAGAGATTTTATTCTAAATAGGCGATGTACTCGTATTCTGACACTATAGAAAGATATTACGGAATTTCCTGTTTTGTAATATTATTGTTAACTTTTACTTTAGTACAGATATTTTATTAAAATAATGATAAAGGGTACTCGTCAGCATGAGCATTTTTATCAACATCACAAGTGCAGAAATCTACAAAAAAAAAACACCATTCTCAAAAAAAAGTTACTAAAAATTAATTATTAATTTTTCTCCACTGCAACAAGGGGAAGCAAAGACAAGAAAGTTTTGCAGACGTCTACACTCTACAGGCGGGTTTTAATCGCGACTAAGCGGATATTGCACGAACTTCGCTCGCTGTGGTTTAAACTGTGAACCATTTACACAAAAATACATAACAGTGTTTTTATGTACCTATTACTATGTTATAAAAGATGCAGAGTACAAAACATTGCACAATTTTTAATAGGTACTACGAGTATATATATTACGGCTAAAGCAGGCCTGTTTCACTCCCCGTTTAGGTATCGAAAATGTACCTACATTATTACTATGCGCGCAGGCGGCCCCTCCGGGTGGTAAATCCAGTTATACGAATCGTTTGTCCCCCAGAGTAATAAGAATGAAATTGGCTTGCAATGGATGTCTAAGTATCTATACGAAAAGGTGCTGAGTTCTGACGTGAGCTAAATTAAACCATATCGCTAGCCATACTAGTTACATACGCATTTTACTTCGATCATGAAATTTTTTATAAAAAAATACACTCAGTCCAAAAAGATAAACTTCTTCAGTATACATTTTAAAAATTTTAAAGCTGCAATTATAACAAGAAGTCATTATATAAAACAATAAGGAACAATTACTTTTATTAAAAAACAATCAGCCTCATTAAAGAAAGATATATGAACCTTTCTAATAAAGAAGCTGATTAGTAATTCAAAATTACAAAAATAATATTATATAGGTACTATAATTGTAATGTTAATGATTTTTTAAATATAAAAATCTTAATTATATGAAATTTTTTTTGCCTTATTTATTCTCTTCCATATTTTTTGCCAAGGGCTACGTTAAGACTTAAGTTTAACTGGCTAGAGATAGAACATGATATTAACCAGTCATGAAACATAAACCTAAGTTTAGCTGGCTAATGTTAAGTTTATGTTCACATCCACCTTTAGCCGTATCATTATAGGTATACTTGGTATACACTATCACGTATTTGTCCCTAATAGGACTGACAGAGAAATTTGAGACTTGCAGCTCTGAGCAGACAGGGGCCCAGAATCGCTTGACCCAAAGGCTCTTTTATAAGGAACCTTTTTTATTGGGCTGTCAAAACATAATTGAACTTTATCTGTGTAATTCAGTGTGTGCAGATGAAGTCATGATGATAAACAACTATCAGAGACATATCCTCCTGAAAGACGATACAGTTGACGTCTGTCGAGTAGGCCTATATATTCTCTGGTGGTCGTCGGCGATTACTTGCACAAATATAACCTCGTAGCCAGAATTATTCTCGATCAGCTTGCTTTTCGACACGGGCTGCTGTCGCAGCAGATGGTCTGCTGGTTCTCGAAAACGGTTGTTCCACACTCTATTGGGTCTCTCTGACTCTAAAGGTCCAAACTCTTTCAAAGTGGTAAAATGTATGTCGCCCCCTGTAACTTCTAAAATAAGAGAATGATAAAACTAAAAAAAATATATGATGTACATTACCATGCAAACTTCCACCGAAAATTGGTTTGAACGAGATCTACTAAGTAGTTTTTTTTAATACTTACGTCATAAATCGTTAACCGCAATTGTCCTTTAGAACTTTTATATTATGTTACTTGCTGCTACGGAACCCTTCATGGGAGGTAGGTATAAAGACGTGATAATGTATCTGTATCTGTTTGATTTTTATGCTTTTTAGGTTTCCGTACCCGAAGGGTGCAAACGGGACCCTATTACTGAGTCCGTCTGTCCGTCTGTCACAGGGCTCTATCTCTTGAACCGTTATAGCTAGACACTTGAAATTTTCACCGATTAAGTATTACTGTGGCCGCTAAAACAAAAATACTAAAAATAAAAAAAGTTCAAAATCAAATAGGGTAGTCATACAAAAGATGTGTTTTTTCAGCGTTTTTAACTAGATCTTTATAATGGCATTAACTAGTTACTTGAAATTTTCACAGATTATGTATTACTATGACCTCTATAACAAAAAATACTACCAATAAGATAAAGTTAAAAATTAAAAGGGGTCGTCATACAAGAAACGTGTTTCCTCAGCGTTTTAAAACATTGTACGATGCTACGGAACCCTTCATGTACGAGTCCGACTCGCACTTGCCCGTTTATTTATGCTACTCATATTGTACAATAGTAAGACTTCCATTTTTATGCGATCTTTGACTGTTTTGTAATTAGTGGTCGCTGTAAGGTCTGCATCTGGTATTTTAATTGCTTTCTTAATTTGTTCGGAGGCTTCTATGTCTACGTACGGAAATACTTGTGCTTCTGATTGTTGGTTTGTCTTAATTAGAAGAGCATGGTGTTCAGTTTGCGTTTTTAAATAATAATTAAGAACTAAGTTTCTTTTTTTTTCTGTGGCTAGATGAAACAAAATAATGGATGTTCTAACCTAATAACTTTACTGATAAAACTGCTTCCGTGATCCAGTAGTCAAGGCGTCTGCCTTGTGATCCAGAGGTCGTGGGTTCAAATCCCACTGGGAAGCATACTTTATGAAAAGTTGTTTCTAGTCTGGTTAGGATATTGCAGGCGTAAATCACCTGATTATCCCAAAAGAAAGATGATTCCGTGCTTCAGAAGGCACGTAAAGCTGTTGGTCCCGAACGCCATCTAGCTTTTGTACCTAATCTTTAATTGTAAAAAATACCTTATTGTAATTCTAGGATTGGTTCTGGTTTACCCTTTGGGTTGCGAAGGTCAGACGTCAGTCACTCTGTGTAAAAACCAGTAACCTCGTCAAATCACCTAAGTAAGGTAGCGGTCCCCGGGCTCTGATGCGTAACCGCTGACGAAAAGTACAGTTATTAGGTTTCTTTTTTATTAATACAGATACATTATGACGTCTTTAGCCCTAACGGGGAGACAGAGCATTTTAGGTTATGGGCTGTAAGCAGACAGAGCCCGGAGATGCGAGAACCATGAAGATGGAAAAGGAATCAAAATACTTGCTAGCCGCAATACCTATTAACATGATTAAAATTTTCACCCATTCCCTCAATCGTCTTTTATGTTTTGCGCGGGTAGAGAAGTTGCTGGTTCATTCTAAGGTTTTTCTTGTCTTCCAGTCCAACATGGTAGAAATTTATTAAAAATTACTTGTTTTCTCAAATCGAATCAAATATTTATTCAGTAATAAGGCCTGCAGGCATTTTTACATGTCAATAATTTTAGTGTGCATTACGTGTAATGTTTATTTATATCTAAATTATTATTTTTTTGTTTAAAAGCTACCGATACTAGCGTTTCGCAACGACCACGGCTGAGAAGAAACGCTAAAAGAAACTCATTCACACAGTATTGGTCTCCTACGTGAAGGGCTTTGTCAGTTTACAAAGATATTATGCCTAATACAATGTTATCACAACATATTATGTAAAGCTTGCGAACGAAAGCCAAATCCAATTTATAGAAATAAGTTACACCGAGTCTTAAAAAACGGAGCCGAGCTGACAAGTCCCTACTGGCGTCACCCGTTCACGAGTTGACGCGAGTTCTTCCAAAAGTATGATAATTTAGCCAAGTCTAATCTCTAATGACATAGAAGGGCAGCCTGAGGGAAAAAGACGTACATATGACGACACTGGCAGTCACATGCCACAACAGCTATTGCATTTTATTTGCGACAACTGATTCTGTTCCGCCCAAGGAGATGCACCGAATGTAGGTACGAGCTGCGAAGATAATCTATTGTTTCACCAATCCGCTAGATCACAACTAGTCAAATCAAACACTTTTTTCTAAACGCCAAAACAAACATTTTTTAATGGAATTTGTATGAAAAACACAACCGTGATGCGTAATATTTCACTAATTAATAAGTCTAAAATCATGTTGAAAATGGATAAGATCATCGACAGTGACACTATTTTGTAAAGTTTTATAAATTTAAGTAGTTTATTTTTGACCCTGTCATCTACTTAGTTGTACGAGCCATGCTCACACATTTCGGCTGTACGCGTCTACATACTATGTAGCTTGCGTGTCAGCAGTTTTAAGGGTTCCGTAGCCAAAGGGTGCCAACAGAACCCTATTACTGAGACTCCGCTACCTGTCCGTCTGTACGTCTGTATACCTACCAACAAATATTAAAAAATAAGATACTAAAAATAAGATAAAGTTAAAAATGAAAGGGGTTCGTCATACAAAAAAAAATGCTGTTCTGGGAGAAAAAAAAAAGCTGGTTTTCTTCCCGCGCAGATTGTAAGAGCCGATCGGGGGAATGGGCGAGAATCTGATCGATAGTAACGCTAAATATAACATAGTATCTAGGAGATGAATACCTATGTCTAGACTTATGTTATCCTTTTCAAGATAATTATTGTGAAAGTTTGTATGTGTGTTTCGTTTTGTTTTGGATGTTTATTTCGTTTTTACGCCACAACGGCTGACGGGATTATAATGTTGCTATCTTTATATCTGATACAATACAATACCCTTTATTGCACAAAAGAAAAAAAAAACAGAACGTAATTATCTTAAAAACTAGGAAATGCGCAAAACGCGGCCTTATCGCTAAGCAATTTCTTCCAGGCAACATCGTTTATATAGAAAAAAAAATATGGGGAATTAGGTAGATACATGGGATACTTTTCATCTTAAAAATGTTAGGTTTCCAACCACGTGAGCAACGCTGCGGACAACAGCTAGTACAGTCATATTACTTCGAAAATGTAAGAACTATGGAGGCACTCCGTTCCACGGCAACGGAGTCATGTCATGTAATAATATTATGACCAGCCTATACTCATACTTATATATAGTTGAGGTCACTCTTGTCACAAGCGGTAATACGCAATAGCCGCGGCACGTGACCGCGGGATATGTTGAGACGTGTTCCTCCTACACCCTCAAGCTACCCTCCCAGAAGTATCACTGCGATTTCATATAATACAGTCTTTGGAAAAACTAGAGGTGTACAAGAAAAAAATTGTTACTTTTTAAATATCCACAAATATGTTTTTAAACCATTTTTAATTAGGTATTAAAAAAAAATTGGTAAATCCACAAAAAAGTATGTAATCGATTTTGTGAGATTTCTAATAATATCGTGCCTATCTTTAAATATGCACTTTTTTGCGCCTCAAGCACCTAGTACAAAATTCGAATAGCAAAATCTATCAAAGGTGCACGAAAAATCCAGATTTTTTATTACGGGTCTATGAGATTTCTAAGCATACTTATCTGAGCCTATTTATAGAAATGCACTTATTTGCACTTGAAGTCCGAGTAAAAAATAAAATTCGAATAGCAAAAGCCAGCAGCGTAATAAATCCAGAAAGTTTATAAGGTCGAATCAGTGAGACTTCTAAGCTTATATATCTGGAAACGTCTTTTAATTTGCTCTTATTTTCAATACTTAATCACTTCCAAGTAAGTACAAATTAAAATTCGAATAGCAAAACCTAGGAGCGCAAAAAATCCATAATATTTTTAGTCGAGTCTGTGAGATTTCTAAGCTTACCTATCTGGGCACATCTCTAAATATGCACTTATTTGCAGCTCAAGCAACTTAACAAGCAATCAACACTTAATCACTTCCAAGTACAAATTAAAATTCGAATAGCAAAACTAGAAGCGCGAAAAATCCAGAATGTTTTTTCAATCAGCTCTGTGAGATTCCTAAGCATGTCCGAGTCCATCTTTATTCTGGGCGCGTCCGGACGGGGCGTCTTACACCCCGATGGCCTTTGTCATTATCATCAGTTTTTGCAACTATAACTGGCCACAGCTTGGATATGTCGCTTGCTATATCTACGCGCCTTTGTATTGTACACACACATGTCCAATTATTTTTTACTGCTTGGGCGGCGTCTCTAGATACTGGAACTTACTTCATTATCTACATTTGGTGTTGTTTTCTATGATAAGACCTCTTTGTGCATAATGTTCCAAATTTGAAGAAAATATATCGAAACGTTAGAAATCTTTTCGAATTTGACGAAAATATTTCTAAACGTTTGAAATCTTTTCGTGAAAATTCCTACATTACTTTGCCATTGGTGTTGATTTCTATTATAAGAGCTGTGCACAATGTTTCGAATTTTTACGTAAGTATTCCTAAACGTTTGAAATCTTTTCGTAAAAATACATGACGTTTCCACCTTTGGTGTTGTGATGATTTCTATCATAAGAGCTTTGTACAATGTTTCGAATTTTCACGAAAACAATAGAAATCTTTTCGTGAAAATTCATATACTTACATTAGGTTTCTCTCTGAGCTCACTATCTTATTGAGCATAGCATTTATTTTGTTTTTGCGATCTTTGACACTGATTACTTCTTAATTGATTAATTAATTCGAGATTGATTTTGAATTACGTACGTAACTGTATAAATTCCATTATAAATACGTTGTAATATAAAACATCTATGGGTACACGTAAAGTTGTTGGTCCCGAATGTCATTACTTTATGGCAGTGGTCAAGCCAGATGCCTTTAGGCAACTTGAAAAATCTGACACCAGTATTAACCACTTATACACACGAAAACGAAACGAAATTGTATGGGTACGTACTTGTAGGATATTCAACCTAAACTGCAGTGACTCGTAGTAGCTAATTACCATGCACATGCAACGATAGACACACGTGAAAACGTCATATAATTTTATGTTTCCTCCGCCGTAATCACACATTTTTTTATAGCAAACAGTAACTGTAAATTATGCTTCTGATTTATTGCCAATAATTTATTTATACTCGTTCTAGGTTTGTTGACTGCATTGGAAACATATTATATTGTGAATACTGTATAGTACAGTCGGGCTAAAATCAACGCCACCATCTGTAGCGAAAGTTTTGACCTGTTTTGAATAAAGATATATAGTTACTCGTTTTTTTAACCTAATAGTTACTTAGTAAAACTAAACTTAATGATGCCTTATAACCTACTTAAAAATACAAAAAATAAAAAAAGGCCTGGCAGCATTGCCACGTTGCATGGCAATCTTTTGAGCCAGTTAAAGGCTAGCCCTCTGGTCACGCGTGACTTTTATTTTTGAAACAAGTCTTTGCAAAGAAGAGTGAAGAAGGTGCAGCGTTGTCATAATGAATGCGCAAGGTATAGTATGTTTTGAGAGACACATTTACATTATCAATCGTTTTCAAACAATATGCTACCCCCAAATGAGACAAATCCAAAGATGGTAACTGCTTCTAGTTCAATTACGCTTTGTTTATATCACAAACAAACAAATCGGTCAGAGCTACCAATTAAAAGGAACATGAGCCATATATCAATGTCGACCGCCGATACGGCATATATGCACACAACCTCTTGAATCCCCAAAGTGTCGCACGTTTGAATCCAACTGAAAGGAGTAAAATGAAAAGTAGACACGGGTCCAATAAATAATTGAAGGTTTTGATAGAGCATCGGGAATTCTAGGTCGAAACTCGGCATCTCGGGAGCCATCGCTTATGCCACCCTCTTCACCTACTGAATTATTCCGCAATAACACACTTGTTATAGACGTTTCTCCCGGAGTGATACTTTTATGATTTACTCCAACTTTTATTGGCACTTAAAGGAAATATACGATTTATTTCCCGTTCAATATAAGGTGCGGAGTATATCATTTTTTGAGTCGGTACAAAATCTCCCAGGGTCGGACTTGGGCGTCGCAATTTTTATTTGGGGCGTTTGGTAACATCTCGCGTTATGCTTGCCGGGTCGCCTGCTGTAATATATGGAGCTACATTTGTTGAAGTGATGCCATTATTCAGTCTATTTCATGGTAGTTCGTTTCTGCCAATGGAGATTTGTAATGATGTTTGTTACTTATGGATTTATGGGAGTGTGGGGAGTAAGAGCTTTTAAAAATATGTTGTTGCATTTTTCTTGATAAAATGAAGAAGGATACTCGACTTACTTGGCGTTTGACTTATCTATTTTATAGTCTGGCTGTAATTTGCGAGAAGGCGTCAAATAGGTAAATAACATTAAAATTTTATGATGTAATGTAAGTCATAACTTAACATATAAATAATAGCAAGCACATTGATATATTTTCAGCATTAAGCTTTTTTAATTTTACTTTATTGCAATTCAAAGCGGCGTCGCGTGTCGGGTCGCTGGATTCCTCTAATATAGTTGAGTTCAACGATGGGTGACCCGTGCCGTGCGTCAACTTGTGAACGAGTTCTGCCAGAAGGAACTGGTCAGCTCGGCTTCGCTTTTTGACTAGGTAATTATTATTTCTTAATACATTATTAACGTTTGTTCGCTCGTTCGCAAGCATTAAATGTTATAATGTGTCAACATTGAATTATATTATAAGTATGTTTTTGTAAATAGACATATAACAAAGCCCTTCTAGCCAGTAGGCGACCAATACTGTGTAAATGAGTTTCATTGAAATAAAGTGTTGGTAAAGTGATTGACATAAATGAGTTTCTTTCGGCGTTTTTTCTCATCATTGGTCGTTGCGAAACGCTAGTATCGGTAGCTTTTCTTAAAAAGAATTAATTAAGTCTACGCGTAATGTATACAAAACTTATTGAAGTGTAACAGTGCCTGAAAACGCCTATTTATTGAATATCTTTTTATTTTAAATTTTATTAAATCAAATCCTTCTTTGATTCTAAGATTTATTTTGGTAAGAAATGTTTTGCAAACCTGTGCGTGCCGAGGTTTCATGTGTATTTGCGCTATCGGCTGATCGGAAGTTACGAGGCACCCATTAAACTCCTGTACAGTGGTTTATTGACATCACTTCCTAGCAATAAAATCGACTTGTCTCCGAAATGCATAATTTGTACCACAGTCACGCGCGGTGCGCTACTAAACGGTGTCCCGACGAACACATTTCACACTGAACTCCTACTTGATCGTAGATAAAGCTTTGTTTTATGCGTTTGAATTATCATCGTCAACTTGTTTATGGTGGACGGAATATTAATATTTCTTTATAAGAACACGCACAATAACCAGGATTTAAGAGACACGCCAATTCATTAATACTCGATTGACATTCGAATGTGAAATATTTTCTAGCGAATCGTATAATACTCGTAAAACCTTATAAAGCTATTGATCAGTTTGTTAAAGCAAGACAGAAAATTAACAAACTTATAATTCAATAGCCGCATAATAGTGAATAGGGTTAGGTTTTAAAATATTTCACCAAACTGGTAAACATTTTTTTTTGTGAAGCGGTATCCTTTGTCACATGGGGCTTCTAGCGAATCCATTAATTAGTGAGATATACGACACAGCCGTAGCCTTAGCCTCAATTATACCCATCCCTTTGACGCTTGATTAATTCCGACACAAAACTGACCTATTACAGCTTATCGATACAGATCTAATCGATTCAAAGCGCCGCGCTTCCCATATGCCGGTTCTGTAAAAGGTTCAAATTCTCCAAATTGTTTATGGAGTGCAAGACGTAGTAAGTGGGGAGTGGAAGACGGTCACGTAATGGACCAGCTTCCGGTGCGTCTATCAAAAAATTTATTCGAAGATTCCTAGCGTTCCGCGCAAGGTTAGCCTGTGTGTTCGGTATTTAATTTATCTATAAGTCGGGAAATGCCGGAGAGGCCCGTGACCGTTATTGCTAAGGGCTGCGCGGACTTCCGCTATGTCAATGATTTATAGATGCTTACGGCATCCTTGGCGTCCGTCTGTTGTCCGATCCATTGTCCCCGTGGCAAATATGGACGTCGGATCATTCCTGAGTTATGTGCGGGGTTGAAGCTATAATTTTTGATACGCTTCTTCACGCAAGGGTCGTAATCTGTTCGGTTGAAAGCGACGTTGATTTGTTGATTTTTGTTGTTCGGATGTGCGATTTTTTAAGTCCTTTGTGCGTAAGCCGTATTTATAGCCTTGAATAATGGTGTGATAAAATATTTAGAATGCAGTTAGAGTTCTGATTTGATGCCTGTTTGTATGGGATTAGTTTTTTATACATTCATATTTTATGTCTCAGTATATATATTGATAGAGCTATAACGAAATCTAGAATCAACTTTGCATCCTGGATTCCCTTATTAGTAGTTTTGATTGCGGCTTAAGTAAGTATATACAAATTTTATAATAGTATCATAATCTGAGAAATAAAATATGCCTCATTATGGTTAAAAATGTAATAGTTAGTTTAAATACCTATAAGTATAGTTTATAATCTAATCTGACAAATATTTTATAATAGGTATATTTATTTATTTATTTAAAAAACTTTATTGTACATCAGCGATAGTTACACATAATAAAATATTGAAGGTAATTTTACAAATGGTGGTGGTAAAAACTTACCCCAGAAAGGATCTCTTCCAGTCGACCAGTAGGGCAGAGGACATTTACAAATTTAGCAGGAAGGAACGTACAGTATGAGTTAATTTTATTATTTAGTCTTACAATCATATTAATATATAATAAAATAACACTGCTAATAAGTTAAATCTACCATTCTCGTCAAGATTTCTTAATAGCAAAGGGTAATTTATACATCTTAATCGTATATTAGACAAGACACTTGTACATGTTGCCCTACTTTTTGTACTATTTTGAACTACATAAGCTTCAAATAAAGGGCATTGTTCAACACAGGAAACAAAAGTAAACCCACGTCTAATCGAACAAGAATTTATTACGATTACTTAACTTCCTTAAAGGATTCAACTGACTTTTTATACTGGCCGAATGGACGTACAATAAAAGAAAAAGACCACTTCCGTCGGTTTACCTCGTCCAAAATGTTAGAACATAAACGATTTTAAACTTTATTGCTAAAATATAAGGGTTATTAATAATTGGTAATTATACAGCATTACAATGCTCGGAACTATATATTAATTAAAAATATGTGATGAAAGATTTCACCACGAGTGTGATACGAACTCAGTGAGAGGGGTAATACTTACTTACACAACAATATTATAGTCACTATACTAATCTGGTAGAAAAGAAAAACGTAAATTATATCAGCTCATTGTAAAAGCCGAACGAGGAAATGGCCGAAAACCTTAATCCTTCGTCATATGAACGAAAACGTGGCCTTTGGGATATTAGGCTTTGTCTACCTCGTATGGGAAAATCGTGATTACGTAAGAGACTTTTATATTTTTTTTAGAAACAGTACAAAGAGTTTGGGACTTATGTTCCCAAATTAAAATTCCTATGTGTAAAACGTTTCTCACGCTACCCGCGGCGGCTGTCATCAGAATCATCATTCTGTCAGCAATCAGCAGTCAACAGGCTTATTAAGCTTAGTACCCACGTTCTAAGTTAACCGTTAGTAAATTAAAAGTCGCTTAGTATGTTTTTAAATAAAGAAGTAAAATTATGATTACAATTTATTATAAAGACCTGCTGTAAATAAATTACTTGCAAAAACAGTGTTGTTTTAAAGTATTTTGAGTATGGCAACATTTTCATATGTATTTGTTTAGGATGCTGATAATTGCCTAAACTGATATAATAATTATACTCAACTTTATGGTAGGCATCATAGGATAATAAAAAAATAATTATATTCCAGATATTACTTTAATTTTATCATTAGCTTTTTTTACACAAACGATTAAAATTATTTTGAATAAAATTTATCTAATAAAGTAACTAAAATAAAATAAACCTTAATAGGTACACTCTTAATGCTAAAACTAAACTATTCATACATATATATATTATGAACAAAAAAAATCCCGTAAATCATTCCCTTGCGAAAGAGTACCCAGGAGGCTAGCAGCATTGGATGACAATGCTTGTCAGTTACCAGCCGTGGTTATTTCCAGCCACTAACAGATACCTACTTGTATTATGTTTTAAGTATACAATTTTGCGTATACCTTTTTTAACCCAAGTGCGTCAGAAGGAGGGTTATGTATATATATATATATATATATATATATAGATATTTGGTTAGGAATGGTAGACGGTATAAATTCTTTACTTCTTCTCGATCCAAGCGCGTTCCCGGTTGCATCCTCAGCTTTGGAGCCCGGGGCGCGCACTCCCGCCTTTTCCCCTTCAAATATTATGTACGTGCAAGTCAATGGTTACCCAAGGATGCCAAAGACCTTGCATTGGAGAAAAAATAGCCAGAAGAGCTCAAACGACTTGGCCTCAATACTACGACCGGCCGCCTGCCTGACGTCAACCCTCTTTGGGAATTTATTTAGGGGAAAAGTTTTACAACCGGCCGCCGCCCGACGTCAACCCTCCTTAGGAATGCAATTGTAGCACTAGATGTTTGCGCTTAATTTTTTAGTCGCCTCTTATGACAGATCCACAGGAAGAGATGGAGTGGTCCCATTCTAACCCTGAAACACACGGGAGCCAAATGGTATAAATTCTTTACTAACTACAATATGAATGGGGCATAGATTTATAAGCCGATTATACAAAAGTGAATAAAGACTTTTAGGGCATTTTGTATTCTAAAATATTAAAATTGTAATATAAACTAAACAATATTTAGTGAACAGCTGGTACTAATCTACACCGAGCTTACAAAATGAACATGAAAATAATTTTATTCTATTCGTGAAGGCTTGCATGAGTGAAGCTTTGTTCTAGCCGACGGGTGTTTAAATAAATAATTGATGGTATACCATCGTTTGTAATGAATCCATTATTTTACAGTGCCGTACTTCTCTCGGGTTTTTTCCTTAATTCTAGTTGTTCGTTCCACGTCTGTAGATACGAAAATTTGTTTGATAGTTTAATAATAATTTTCTTTGTATTCCTATTTCGTGGAGAGTGTAGGCCAAATCCTCTGCTTACTCTGGCCAAGTATGGCTCTGGTAGTACAGAGAGGGTCGTGCTCCTGTAGTGGAGACTAAAAAAGACCTGATGATGAATGATGAATTCCTATTTCCAAGTTCTGAAACATTTTTTTATCCTAATAAATTTCTATCACTGAATAAAGAATTTTCATCTTTTCAATGAATTGATATATATTCTGGATTTTTTTTCCAAAGTATCACTAGAAAGGTTTTATTTATCATTCTTTCGTCAAGCTTCTCATGAGCTTTCTTCAAATTATGCCGACGGGTGTTTAAATAAATAATTGATGGTATACCATCGTTTGTAATGAATCCATTATTTTACAGTGCCGTACTTCTCTCGGGTTTTTTCCTTAATTCTAGTTGTTCGTTCCACGTCTGTAGATACGAAAATTTGTTTGATAGTTTAATAATAATTTTCTTTGTATTCCTATTTCGTGGAGAGTGTAGGCCAAATCCTCTGCTTACTCTGGCCAAGTATGGCTCTGGTAGTACAGAGAGGGTCGTGCTCCTGTAGTGGAGACTAAAAAAGACCTGATGATGAATGATGAATTCCTATTTCCAAGTTCTGAAACATTTTTTTATCCTAATAAATTTCTATCACTGAATAAAGAATTTTCATCTTTTCAATGAATTGATATATATTCTGGATTTTTTTTCCAAAGTATCACTAGATAGATTTTATTTATCATTCTTTCGTCAAGCTTCTCATGAGCTTTCTTCAAATTATAGTAAAAAAAACTTTTGCAAAATATCCTTCTAGGTACTACACAGCCTTATAGGATGTACTTAGTAGAGAAGAACTGTGAAACGTTGACGGTTGATGTTAGGAAGTCGCCACCATTTTTCGCCTAACCCTTCACCCGCGCGTAACCCACGTGTTAATACACGTGGGTTACGCGCGGGTGAAGTCTGTTATGTATGTTTCTAGTATATTTTTTAATGTCAATATACAGTATACCTTTGTTGTTTATTATATGTTTCGGGCAAATTAATACACAGGTTTTGCGCATGAATGGATGATGACCGATGGCCTCCGTGGCGTAATGGGTAACTGGGTTCGATCTCCAGCCAGGGTAAGTTGAAAAATGGCCTTTTCTTGGGTCTTGGGTGTTTATCTATACATGTATTAATTTATAGAGTAAAGTATCATTGAGTTTGTATCCCATACTCAAGCTTAGACTTACTTTTACTAGCTTAATCAGTGTGATTTGTATTCATATCTATTTATTTGTTTAATAATCCAACTTTCAAACTTTAACAATAGGTCATATTGTACTGGAACTAAGCCACCGGAGTTAAATAGAATATAAAATTATTTTTTTACCTCTAAATGTTAACTTTATCGAGAAAATTTTATCGTCAGCAATAAAAATACTTCGTGTTTTCTTTAACAGCAGTTAAATTGTGTACTGTTTAAAAATGCAGGTACCTTTCAACAGACATATTTATACATTTGTCAACGAGCGGGTAACTATTTATAGGTTCCCAGTTTCTACTTGTTTAGAACTTAATTATATAATGCGTTGCGAGGCCATTTATTTTTTAGACGCTACATCGTTTTTACCGTTTCTCTTTTCCAATAATAAAATATTTTAGTGTCTATTAAACGTGTTGTTCATAAACCTAGATCCCAGTTTTAAAACCCGAACAATTGTTAAAAAGCTTTTCGTGAATGGTTACGATGTGAATAAGAGGTTTCCTTTCAAACATGACTTTAGTAATATTGTTTTCAAAGAGTTTATTATTATCAAAATTACTTAAAATTATTGCGTGTGAAAAAACTGAAACTAGAAAGAACACAATTACAAAGCCATATTACAAGTACTTTTAAGGTTAGTTCTGCCCTGTGTGGTAGTGGTTGCCGGCAAAGTAGAATAGGACCACTCCAAGTCTTTCCGTGAATGTCGTAAGAGGTGACTTAGAAAATTCAAGCTAAACAACGCTTATAAAAACATCAATAAGACCTCTCCAACCCGTCTGGATAGCGTGGAGAGTGTATGTCAAATCATCTGCCAGCTCAGGCCCAGTGCTCCTGTAGTAGAGATTAAAAAGACCTGATGATGATGTGTGATAGTAATTGGCAAATCCTCTCATTATATGTCGGAAAAGATAAAGTTCAATGCAATTGTAAATTTTTTTTTGTCAAATTAGCCATGCATGTATTTATTTCTTTCTATACTCATTCAATTACATGGCAATTCAACTGGAATGTGAAATTTTATCTTTGTCGAGTGGTTCCTGGCAGAGTAGAAAAGGACCACTGCAAGTCTTCCCGTGGATGACGTAGAAAGCGACTTAGGAAACACAAGTTAAACAAAGCTCATAAACATCAACCTTTCCAACCTGTCTGGCCATCTTGGACAGTGTAGGCCAAATCCTCTGGCTGCTCTGGCTAATATATGGCTCTGGTAGTACAGAGAGGGTCGTGCTCCTGCAGTGGAAACTAAAAAAGGCCTGATGATGGTGTGTAATTTTATAGTTAACGACGCTCTTGGTTCCCAAGATACGATATATGGAGTTTTACTTTTGGAATCATAGCAAAGTCGTTAAATTTTTCAATTTTGATAATAATTTTCATTTTTATATCATTTTGGCTAAATTGTTGGGCAGCGTACAACACGAGTATTGACGTTAAATCAGTTGGGAAAAAACGTAAATGGAACTTGCGAAATCGTATCCTATTCTAATAATAATTGGATAAGTTCGCGAGGCGAGCGCAGTTCTGTTCGTCTATTTGGAAAATCTGGGGTTTTCATGTACTTTTTGGGAGTTTCTATTTATAGTTTTGTTTGGCAATTTATTTGGGGAACTACTCATAGTAGATAGGACACAAGGTATAGTTTTTTAAAACTAAAACCCGACTATGAGAAAATTCTTTCTGAAAAGTAGGTACGTTTATCCAGTTAATGCAAGGACAGCAAGGAGATATTTTTCAAAAGTTCTAATTAAGCCCTTTCATTTGATACTCTACACGTTATAATCCGATTTTTTAATTTTTTTAGTTCATTACTTTATGACCTATTAGAGGGCGCCATATTGAATTTATATAGGTAGCATAAAACAGTCAAGACACTTTCAATAATACCGTATTTGTCATAATATCATGGATATCATTAAAGGTACGAGGGGACAGATGAATATAGATACAGACATACATAGCGACGAAACACTTAACCCTTTTGGCTTTGCCATAGTCGGTTAATTTTATTTCTTCCACTGAGTCTCACGAGTTCACAGCATGATGAAGGTCTGAAGACAACTATGAAATGAATGAATGAATATTAAAATATGTGTCATTTGATAAGCATATAGGCTCGGAATGTCTTTGAAGATTGTACCTATCAAGAAAACTTATTTAACAAACTTATAATTGGGTAGTTTGTCAAAAGTTTAAAATTTAATTAATTGTTAAGCAGCGTTATATCGCACGAGACACAATCTCTGCTGCAATAAAAGGTAGACGCGAAAACTCAGCATTTCAAGTGCCAATTAAACCTCGAACATCCTGTAAGGAGATTATCGTATCGGAACAGCCATCGGACCTGCATTCACGCCGAATAAATTAAAAATAATACTTGAAATGGCTTAGAAGCGTAGTAAGTATTCTTGGTAGGAGAATGGAAGATGGAAATATTTTTATTGACAAATAATTTTATGTAGGTACCTACTTATTTAAATTTTAATTAAATATTTGTAGTGTGAAAAAAAAAAGTTTGAAAGTCATAAAAAATATTATAAGGATCTAAAAAGTATCGTAAATACAGAAACGTAAATTAATAGAAAATTTTATTCTAAAATTAGAACTAAATAAAAGTAAAACATTATACAGGTGACTTGTTAAACACAGGCCAAATTTTTAGAACAAGTTTAGTCCATGATACTGAACTAGGTACTTTCTATAAAAAAAGTTTTTAAAAATTGATACAATTGTTTCGTCCTCCCATACAACATCCGTTTGGCTGAGCGCTGATTTGTATGAATGTTTGTTTTAGTTTTTCGTTAATTGTTTTTATGGAAATTAGTTCAGTATCATGGACTGAACTTCCTCCAAAAATTTGGATGGTGGTTAAGTCAGCATGTATAATATTAAAATTTGATCCCAGATCACTACGGTGGCAGGGCAGGGTGCCTAAGAGTCTTGCGGCATTGCCACGCTGGATGGCCAGATTTTAAAAATCTTTGGCCAAAATGCGCACCAGCTCTGAGGTTCCTTTTGAATTGATTTTTTGAACGATAAACCAAACTAACCTTCAAGCCGCGGTGATGCTGAATCAGGTATTTTGAGCCCAGACTTTAATATAGGCAGGTAAGTTAGTACATACAGAAGATTTGGTTTTCAACTGCTATGCCTTGCTCATACTTAATAAACAAACCACAAGAAAATAAATATTTTCTTTCTTGTGTCGAGTGATAATTTCTAAATATTAAGTTGCAATACAAAAAATCTAACTCCTAAAACTAATTCAAACTAAAGTTAATGTCTATCGTCTTATCCCTCAAGGGACGACGCAATTGGACGACTTTTTTGAGCGGTTACCGTCTCTCCTCTAATATTTTTTTCTTTGCTGGTTGCAGTTTGGGCTCATTTTAAGGCCGTACCTGAATTTTCCGGGGTCCAGTGCTGCCCCCATTTAAAATTAATCATTTCAATGAAAACGGAGACATTATTTAAAATTTTGCAGCTACCAATTCTTAGATAATCCTTCAAAGTATTTTATGAACTACAGTTTACAATTTAAAGTGAGAACGTTAAGCTTTACTACGCACATTTGCGAAAAACGGCCACTTTTGGCAAATGTGCGTAGTAAAGCTTAACGTTTTCATTATAAACTGTAAACAGTAGTTCATAAAATACTTTGAAGGGTTATCTAGGAATCTTTGAAATGATTTATTTTAAATGGGGGCAGCACTGGACCCCGGAAAATTCAGGTATGGCCTTAAGTAAGTAACACCGGAACTAGAAGAAAACTCTATTGTTATCTTATATCATATTGACATAAAAGTAGAAAGAATGCTGCGATGACTTTCTTAACTTTATAAGGCAATATAAAATAATTAATATTATGTAGTTATTCGTTAGCCGTATGGTTCCCGGCAGAGTGGAATAGGACTACTCCACGTCTTCCCGTGGATGTCGTAGAAGGCGACTTGGGAAACATAAGCTAAACAAAGCTTATAAACATCAATGAGACCTCTCAAAACCGTTTGGCCAGCGTGGAGTGTAGGTCAAATCCTCTGACAGCTCTGGCTTATATATGGATCTGGTAGTATAGAGAGGGTCGTGATCCTACAGTGGAGACTAAAAAAGACCTGATGATGATGATAACGATGATGTAGTTATTAATATTTAAGAGACCCAGATTTAATATTTCTTTTTAATGATAAACTTCTTGAACGTATTTTGTCAGTTACAGTCATATATGTCTGCAGTTTTGAGTTTAACGATGGCTGATCCGTGCGTCAACTCGTGAACGGGTGCTGTGTTAATATTGTACTCGTATTATATTACAAGTATTTGTAAATTGACAGACATATGACAAAGCCCTTTTGGCAAGTGGGCGACCAATACTGACTGTGTAAATGAGTTTCTTTCGGCTTTTCTTCTCAGCAGTGGTCGTTGCGAAACGCTAGTATAGGTAGCTTTTCTTTAAAATAATTAAAATATAAATAAACTTTACACGTAAATAATTTACACAAATCTTATTGATGTTTCTAAAAGTGCCTGCAAAGATTTGAATAAAATTTTTTCCATTTGAATAAATTAAAACACGGTTCAAATCTCATATTATATACAAATGTTTGTATTTTTTTATCACAAATCTGAATAATACCATCACAGAATCATTAGGTTTATTATAATTGTCTTAACTCAAATCAAAATTCCAAACCAGGTTATTTAAATAAACAAATATCAAAGAAAATGGTAAAAAAACTCGTTTAACACATTGTACCGTAACTAATCCAGTCATAAATATTCGGAGAAAAACTGGAGAAAATGTCGTCATACATATTCATTTCTTGAAATTAAAAATGACTGCGTTAAAAGTATTTTTAAGTGAAATGATTACTAAATGTAAGGGAATGCTTATCGTGAGCACGTGAGTTTTTCAACTGATTTGAATTCTTGCTGCGATCGTGTCGGAAGAAAAAAACATTTGTATGGAAATTAGAAGTGCACTACGGTACATTGAAAGTTACGTAGTTGTGAGCAGACCACACAATGAGCTAGAGAGTCGTGCTGGGGTGTGCTTGTTGGGTTGCGATTTGTGGCGAAGTAGTAGCGGTAACATATGGTGGAAAAGGCGATTTGGCTGATTTTTAAGATGTAGTATTTTCAAGCCGAATATTGTTTTTGCATTTGACTAGCCGACTAGCACCTGAGTCCGATAGTCAGGTAGTCAAATGCAAAAGCTCTGAAGAATCACCATTACGGATGCAAACTAGAAAGCATTAAGATATGAGACTGTTGCAGGCAATTGTTGGTTTTTCGTGTGTGTAAGTGACCAACACTGGTGTCAATTTTTTTAAGGTGTCTAAAGGCATTTGACATAGCTTGACGAGTGCCATACAAAGATTACAGCCGGAACTAACGGCTTAAAGTGCCTTCCAAAGCATGTAGGATCTCAAGATACTTTTTTTGCCACTTATGGTCACACATCCAAGTATGGACCATACCTGGGGTTGCTTAACTTGAGAAAGCACCGGGCCACCGAGCTCCTAGGCAATTAAATTATACCTAATGTTATCATTGTCATGTCAGCGTTTATACAGGGTGACTTTTTAAACACCAGCCAAATTTTTGGAGCAAGTTCAGACCATGATACTAAACTACTTTCTATAAAAAAAGTTATAAAAATCGATTAAAAACTTTCGTCCTCCCCATACAAAATCCGTTTGGCTGAGCGCTGATTTGTATGGGAAGGTGAATTTTTATTTTAGTTTTTCTTTAATAGTTTTTATGGAAAGTAGTTCAGTATCATGGACTGAACTTGCTCACAGGCTCACTTTTTATCCACCAGCCAAATTTATGGAATTTTGGCTGGTGGATAAAAAGTCAGCCTGTATAACGTCTAACAAAATATACTGAAACAATTTTAAGGGTAGATTCATTCCATCACACTGAACAACTTTCCCCAAGGAACATATATCAAAATATGAAAAATATTTTATTGATTTCCATACTAACTCGTATCGCAGCTAATCGCTTTGGGAGGCCAAAAAATTATACAATATAAAATAACTCAAAAAAGAACACATGCCTGTATTATACAGGTTGGGCAAATAAGAGGTATACCTACACCTGTATACCTACACTTAATTTTTTAAAATTTATTTTATGATATATTAAAAATATTTAAGTAGTATTTTTTTAAATAAAGTATGTAGGGCCGGCAATTAATAATGGAAAATAATTTTAGATAAATGTCTCTAGCAGCATAGCAGATACTAGCTGTGCCCGCGACTTCGTTCGCGTGGTTGTCGGAATGTTATATAGCCTAAAGCCTTCCTCTATAAATGGACTACCCAACAAAAAAAGAATTTTTCAAATCGAACCATTAGTTCCTGAGATTAGCGCGTTTAAACAAACAAACAAAAAAACAAACAAACAAACTCTTCCGCTTTATAATATTAGTATAGATTGTCACATTTTCACTCATTTCTTGCGTTATTATTTCTATGACTGTGTCTGGGATATTTTGTTTTAATTGTTGAAGGTCAATTAGCCTGATAGCATAGACACGTCCATTTAGATAGCCCGTACAAAGCCATGCTGCTCAAATTTATCCATAAAATGTTTATTGTTAGCCTCGTAACGTAAGGTAAGTAATTTCTACCAAAAAATTACCGAAATTTTCTTAGAGTTTCCGCAATACATGATTGGACTGAGTACTGATGACTGCCTCCGTGGTCCAGAAGTCAAGGCGTCTGCCTTATGATCCGGAGGTCATGGGTTCAAATCCCACTGTGAAGCATACTTTGTGAAAAGTTGTGTTCAGTCTCAATAGGATATTGCAGGCTTGAATCACCTGATTATCCGAAAAGAAAGATGATTCCATGCTTCGGAAGGCACGTAAAGCTGTTGGTCACGAACGCTATCTAGCGTTTGTACCTATCCTAGAATTGTTTCTGGTCTACCCTATGGGTTGCGGAGGTCAGATGGCAGTCGCTCTGTGTAAAAACCAGTAACCTTGTCAAATCACCTAGGTAAGGTAGCGGACCCCGGGCTCTGAAGCGTTACCGCTGAGGATGCAACCGGGAATACGCTCGGATGATGATGATGATGATTGGGCTGAGTAGAATGTTTTTAAAATTAAACTCTCAGTAAAACGGTCCATAACAAAGCCTTACAAAATAATTTTCATAAAACAACTGTCATCTTTACCGCCAAAACAAAATGGCGGCCAAAAAAAGTTGTATTTATATTCAGTTGCTCACCCTGTATTTATATTCAGTCAACAATACCTAATAAAAATAATTTCATGATATTTCTACTCATTATTTCGCGCATATTGTACAAACCAAACAAGCTGTGTGTGTTCCATTTTGATGTCGCAGGCCCGCAGAAGACAATGATCGAACAAATAGGGTTTTGTCACGCAATGCTAATCAGAAATCGGCGATGTCCACGGCCCAACTTATTTATGTCTTGTCGATACTCCGACGCTTTTTACTGCGAGCCCTGCCCGTTATAATTCATACTATGCTAATTAAATTGGATATTTATTAGTGTTTGATGTTATTATTTTGACTTGTAAGACTTATGAGTGGAAGACACTTGGGTAAATAATGGCACACTGTTATGAGATTGCTAGATAAAACTGAAATTTCCAGGGAGTTTCTTTTCAAAAAAGCAAATAAAGGTTCTTTTTACACTAATTTTTGGACACAGACAAAATATATCAGATTTTTTAATGCTAATCATCGACGATGATCGCGGCTCAAGGTTTATACAGGTTCACTTTTACAATACCGGAATCATTTTTGGAGATAGTTTAATCCATGATACCGAAGTTTTTTTATTTTTATTATCCATTTATGTCCCACTGTTGGGCAAAGGCCTCCCCTCTAGGCCTCTGATACCGAAGTTCTTTCCATAAAAACATTTAATATTTAACGAAAAAAACATTTCGGCTGCACAAATCAGTGCTATGCCAAAATGGATTTTGTATGGGAGGACGAATTTTTTTTATCGATTTTCAATAGTTGTTGTTATGGAAAGTAGTTCAGTATCACGGACTGAACTTGCTCCAAAAACGTTGCCGGTGTTTAAAAGTAACCCTGTATAAGATTAACACTGATTTAAGTATTAATTAAATAACGTGGTATTTATTTTTGGAAGCAGTGGTGTGATGGCCTAGAGGTTTAGACACTGGCTCTGCGTCTGTGAGGCATGAGGTCGATCCTATCCTCTCTAGGCGCGACTTGTACCTTTGAGTGTGTACTTAATCAAAGATAAAAAAGGTATTAAGATAAACCTAATTGCGCACTTATTATCTAATACTTACGTACTTTTATAACTGTGGTTGGGGAAAAACGTTACAATAGAAAAAAAAGAAAAGAAAGGAAATAAAGGTCCACATTTTCCACGTCTTCCGTAGGTCCCGCTACAGTACTCATGTACCGTAATTTTCAACTACCACCACTTAGTTCGAGTGAATGAAATCATCGTGAGGAAACCTGCACAACACTAGTTCACTGGTGTGTAATAATGACTGTTGTCGCCAGATAACTATCATTGAGTTACGTCAGATGCCTTTGGGAAGCTCGAAAAATCTGTCACTAGTGTTAGTAATAACATACTCTATAATATTCGGCCTTTTTGTTTTAACCATTGATTATGTAACGTTCCCGCTTCAAAAAATATAAGAACCTACTAACGTCCATGAACAAATTTTTTTATTTCTATTTCTGCCATTTCCGGTACGTTATGTTTAACTATGTCAATACAATGCTAATTATTATTTTTAATTATGATTAATCGGTGTTTGATTTTATCATAATAAGCGACTGATGCTAAGTTAATTATGCTAACAGGTACTAATACTTTTTGTTCTCAACAACACTGGTTGATAAGTGATGTGCACTGCCCATAGGATCCTATGCCTTGTCGATACTCCAACTTTTTTTACAGCCAGATTTGCGTAACACACGGATAATGGTAAAATACGGATAGCAAATTTTTTCCCAAAATAAAAATACCGGACTTGAGATATTTATAACTAAACTATTGTTGTTGCAGTTACATATTGTCGATATAAAATGTCGTCTTAATACGGTTTGTCGAAGTTCAGTTTAGCTACCCACCCCTTTTAGATAAGAGTTGAATGAACCACAAATTACGTACAACATCTCAATTAGCCCGGTTCCATTGGTCAAACCTGATACTTACGAGCGTTGTTGAGCGATACCTACAGAAAGTATTGGAGCACTGCGGGCATCTCCTCAGCTCGCTTAATGCATGATTACCCGGTCCTCCCACCGCTATCATTGGTTCGCCGAGGCCCGCCCTCACTCCTGCGCACACTCTATTTCAAAACAACTCCATTCAATAAACAAGTCTTGAAGTCCATTGTCTCCGAGCCATTATGCCGTCACGTCGACACGACGAAAACCCGTCATAGATCTGTTAGAAAAAATACATCGAGCTACTCATTAGTTTCGATTCTCGAATAAGCGACGCTGTCAGACAGCGTCTTTTCTATAAGTAACTCTTAATCATATTTTGATGTTTGAAAATAACACTCGATACTTTAATGCGCTCGTTATAGCAACGACAATGTAGGCAGCATCGAGGTATGCAAGTGTGGCTGTCCGCAGCGCGGCAGTGTGGATCGGGAGCGTGAAATGTGGCGCCGGCGTGTTGAGCTGCGCTAACAGAGGCTGCGCGGGAACAAACCTCACGCCGCCGACGCCCGCGCCGATAGCAAAAAGTCGAAGATGGAGCGAGGCGACAACCACACAGACTCGCCTCCACGTTGCCGCGGATAAAATCGACATAGAATTAAAGAAAAATACAAAAATCACTCATTGTTCTCATAAAATGAATGTGCTGGGAGTTGAATGTGAGGCTTTTTGTGAAAATATTCTCATACTTTTAAATGGGGTCTCGTGTGGCGCCTCCTAACGATTGGTCCTTTTTGCGTCGGCCGGCGCTCACTGACTCTAGGCTTTTGGTGTGTCCGCACATGTCTCGGCTTTAGGCTTTTTATTTCGCTGTTTCCGATGTAAATTAAACAGTTTTGGCGGCATTGTTTCAAAACGGCGAACATTCGACAAAGAAAATTTTCATTCTGCTTCTCGTTTTTCATCTAACTTATTATCCTGTACACGTTTACTAATACATATTTTGAATTTAATTTTTATAATTACTTGTAAATGTGAAATTTCTCTAATAATTTTGATTTTCTAAACATAATAAATAACTGAAACTATTACGGATTTAGTCCATGATACTGAACAACGTTCCCCAAGGAACATATGTCGAAATATGAAAAATAATTTTTAGCTTTCCCTACAAACTCAGATCAGCTAATCGGTCAACTTGTATGGGAGGTCAAAAATATTTTTCATACTTCGGTATATGTTCTTTGGGGAAAGTTGTTCAATATCGTGGACTGAATCCACCCTTAAAATAGTTTCAGTATATTTTGTTAGACCCTGTATATAGGGACTAATCACACTGATTGAGCTAGCCCCAAAGTAATTTTTCAAACTTGTGTTATGGGATACTAACTCAACGATACTGTAGGTATTTTACGATAAATACATAAACACCCAAGACCCAGGACAATTTAAAAAAAGGCCATTTTCAAACTTGTCCTGGCTGGGGATCGAACTCAGAACCTCCAGATTAGCGGACTAGTGTATTAACCATTACGCCACGGAGGTGTTTGTTTTTTCACAATGTTTTTTTCTTCTCATCTACTGTAAAGTAGACCTATACTCATATGAGACGGGCTACAATTTAGTATAATATTAGAATTTAACGCTAGTATAAAACGAGACTACCCCTTAGTAATAGGCTATTGTTTAATGCTATGTGAAGCCAGGGCGTGTACTAGTCTACAATAAATTAGCATGAAGCAGGCTGATTGGAAGGCCGGTGAATGACAGTGAGGAACGCTCGAGATTACCGTCAGTCAGCAGTGACGCTGAGCGACTATTTTGCTATCCCACTAAATCTTCATCTAATTGGTGGTTGAACCCATCGTTATTCTTAACGCTCACTTATAATTCTAACGCAAAGTTCACTAAATGTACATTCCATACATTTTCAGTTCACGATAGATAAGATGTAGTATAGTTTTAGGATATAGCTCGATGGCTCGGTGGGAGTAAGGAGCTGAACGGGTGTGATCCGCAATTTGATGTGTGATTATAAGTGGTACAAAAATTTCTCGTTTTTTCACGTTAAGGCGGAATACGAAGAGAACTGTCGAAACTTCATGTATTTCTGTTCACTAGAACTTTGAACTAAAGTGATTCTAAGCGTTAAATCATTTTTTGGAGGTTTTTTTGGATACTAAAGATTATACTATATATACTAAAATTTTAAAATAAATCAATATGCCATTTTAAAAATGTTAAGCAATGATATCTAAAAATTATTTTTCTTCCAAAACTCTAAGAATATAAATTGAGGAAAAAATATTTTTACCAAAAAATATTAGTATTGTGATTCCTGCCTTCTTCATTTCGATAAAAAATCATCTTAGCTTCCCATCAGGCTAGATAGAGGTCAAACGCACTCAAATCTCTAATAAAAAAATAAAAAAAAGTTATTATAGTAATTCATTAAAACGGATAAAATCTACATTCCGCGTCATTCCGCCTTTTCGTATTCCGCCTTAAGTAAAGCCGTTGGTTCCGGCTGTCATCATTGTATGACAGTCGTCAAGCTATGTCAGATGCCTTTAGGAAACTTGAAAAATCTGACACCAGTGTTGGCCACTTACACACACGACAAACAACAAGTATAGTTTTGAAAAGCAATTGGCAATGTCAATGACATAAATATCTGTGTTAAACAGTCTCGATTCAAAACACTTTCATATAACCTATTTATATTAATTATCATGCAAAAGCTCTGTTTTGGTAGTAAAAAATATTAGATCTGAAAAAATGTCTATTAAATGTCAAATATTGAACATTACCTAAGTACACGTATAAAAGTAAAAATTGTTTTATAGGTTTACTAAAAGCGATCGAACGATGTCAGAAATGAATGATAATAATAAGCCAAGGCAAATAAACATGGCTCTGGCACCGAGGGTACAACGCATCTAAAAGCTTTACCAAATATTAGACATCTCCGTCATCAGTGTCCACGTCAAAAAATCTCGCCTGACTATTTATTTAATGCATAAACGTTGATTTGTTTATGTGCGCCCGGCCTCAGGGTTTTCAGATTGTGTGGAAAAAATCCTCTTTTAGTGTCTATTTTTCTACTGCTGCAGAGCCTAGCCCGTATTACCAAATTTTCGTAAATCAAAAATTAATAATAAACTATTTTAACTACATATACTCTTATTACTAATTTAAAATTAGTGTTTGTGGACTTAACCTCTTTTTCGGTAACGAGAAAAATCAGAAGCATTTTCCTATTATTAGAAACTCCCTCAATGACTATTTTCACCCCCAAATAGTGTAATCTTCATCATCATTTCAGACAGAAAGACAAATGTTAGAAATAGATAGGTTTCACCCGAACTTTTCAAAATGACCGAAGTGGCATCCTGCATTCTCTTGCAATTGATGTGTTTGCTATCCGAGGACTTTTTGAGCCAGCATCTATCAGTGCATCGCGAAATGTGCCGCCCACTGCAACTTCAATGAGCTAAGTCTATACTAGTAGTTCGCTTCGAACTGTGACCTGAACCCCATAACTCAGCAATCCCTTGATCGATATGGCTCATGTTCAAACATAAAAGTTCTATTACCTACATCTACACATCTACCAAATTTTATGAAGCTTTGATCGAATTTACTCGAGTTATTGTCGAACAAACATACATACTCACGTACATAGAAACGCCGGATTGTTCAAGTAGAATTGGAGAACTTCACTCGCTTCGCTCGCTCGTTCAATTAGTAACTTCTAAAAATAGCGAAAATAGTGTAAATCCTCGAATTTGGAAACCCTAGATAGTGGTTAGGAAAGCTGGAATAAATAATAAAAGGCGTGCGAGTCGTGACACGTAGCGTACACTAATGGAGGCGCGTCGCTAAGTTTGTATTGTATAGTGTAATCAAGATTGTTCGTTAGTGTGCTTCTGCCTTTTTACTGCTCATACTTACATATCTCTCTAGTTGAAATTCTTCACCATTAACTCTTTATTAATACAAACTGAGTGTCTTTACTTTAACCCCCGATTAAAAAGAGGGATGTTATAAGTTTATCGTAGACCGTTTCGATGTGTTTTTTTTCAATCGAAAGCTTTGTGATTCGAGATGCTTCTTAGCTATATGTTTGATGAAAATCGGTTCAGCCGTTTAAAAGTTACTGGGGGTGAACGCTTGAAAGTCAGGCAACTAAACTTGTTTATTACAAAACACGGACTATCCTTAGTACTTGGTTTAAAGTAAATACTTTAACCATCATAAATTTCCTTTAACGCCATCATCGTTGCCCTCCTAAATCAATCGTATTGTGACTATGCTTCCAAAAAGGAGTGCACACTTTTTATATTGTGACTATGCTTCTAAAAAGGAGTGCACTCTTTTTATATTGTGACTATGCTTCCAAAATGGAGTGCACATTTTTATATTGTTACTATGCTTCCAAAATGGAGTGCACATTTTTATATTGTTACTATGCTTCCAAAATGGAGTGCACATTTTTCATATTGTTTGTTACTATGCTTCCAAAAAG
Organism: Acrobasis repandana; assembly: GCA_963576875.1. Taxonomy (NCBI): domain Eukaryota; kingdom Metazoa; phylum Arthropoda; class Insecta; order Lepidoptera; family Pyralidae; genus Acrobasis; species Acrobasis repandana. Next base: position 11,864,250 of record OY756214.1, read on the forward strand.
GAGTGCACACTTTTTCATTTTAGCCCCAAGCCGCTTCCAATCAGTCGTTTGGAAATCTTTCGGGGAGGGTAATGTCCAGTTGTGGACTTCTTGCGACTGAAATGTATAATACATTTTTAGTAAAAAGCAATAAATAAATATTAATCATTGGTTAATTGGTTGGGATAATATTTTAAGATACAAATATACTATCACATCTTTTTCCCAAACGGGGTATTTATTTCATAATATTTTTAAGCAGTAGGTTATAAAGCTGGGCTCGCTTTATAATGGATCTGAAAGAAAGAATATCAACATGGTCTAACAAAAATAACAAAATATACTGAATACTGTTAACGATACTGAACAATTTTCTCCAAGGAACATTATCGAAATATGAAAAGTATTTATCGGCCTCCCACACAATTTGACCGATTAGCTGATCCAAGTTTGTGTGGAAAGCAAAAAAGTATTTTTCATATATCGATATATGCTCCTTGGGAAAAGTTGTTCAGTATCATGGACTGTTTTCACCCCTCTACCACAATTATATAAATTTGGTAAAAAAGAAACCTCAGGGCTTTTAATCCGCATATATATATATAAAAAAAGAACATTTGTTATATAGATAACAATTCATGCCGAAAGAAACTTTCTTTAGTATTAGAACCACCTAATTGACTAGGCGACCTATGACGTAACAAGTTAGTCCGCCACTCCAGAGGTTCTGGATTCGATCCCCAGAAAATGACCAGAAAATGGACTAAGTCTTGTGTAATTTATTTACATGTTTAATGTAAAATAATATCGTTAGTCGATTATAGTTATTCCGTATAATAGCTAAGTTTTGTCTGATTGGACATATTTATAAAAAGGTAAAAAAAAAAACTAGTAGCTACTCGTGAGTGGTGCATGACGTGATGGAGACAAAACAATATCCGTAATTGTTCGAGTAGGAAGTGGATTCTGTCGTAACGTAAGATTTCTTTTTTAGGCCACACAGGAGAACAGTAGGAGCGTAGTTATCTCAAATTGATGGGGGTAATCTCAAAACGATACTTTGTCGTATGTCACTAGATGAATTGTCTTTTGTTGGAGCCGGATAACGAGAAAGTCGTGCATTTAGATCGTATACCGTTTTGTTTAAATAGTTTAGATATTTTAAGTTAGAGATAATTCAAATTTTTAAGTTGTAAAAAGTATAGTAGTTTCATCAAGTGTCAGACTTGATGAAACTACAAATACTAAAAACAGAGGTTTTTTTAAGGTTTAGCAAATTGATTCTAGTAGACTTTATAATGTGAAAAAATCTAGTTTGGTGTTATAAATGCTCATGCTCCTGAACAATATGTGAAATAGTTAAAGTAGACAGTCATAGTATGGCATGGGTGTCTTTAGGCGCCGTTCGCCACTCAATTGGCTATGAAGACCATTGGACTCGTATGAAGTTGTCGCCAGAAGCTTCTTTGAAGCAATCAAAGGCCTACCCATCCTTTGGTCGTAACTTGTTAGGAATAAAGAAGCAACAAAACTAAGTTAAGCTATAAAGGACTTGTATCCAGGGCCGTAAATAGTTCTTTAAAAGAATACAAATAAAACATACAGTATCAGCTGTTGTCAACGGAAAACAAAAATAAATTATTTACTCTATAATCCCTAGTCATAAAACTATATCATCAATTTTATCCAAAGGTTTACTATTAAACCTATCTTAGACCAACTGTTTATTATTTAGAATTGATGACATATTTAGACTAATATTTTCACAGAGTAATTAGCATAAAGCAATGAAGTCCAATTACATAGAAATCAGTATTATTTCATAAGACCTGAAAAAAAATTAAGTAGGTATTGTTATTAATCACCTCAAACTACCACCGACCCTTAAATGTAATATATTTCTGTTTTTTTATCTACCGTTTTTTCACAACTTTCTATAGATATCTACGAGTATGTATTTAATAATATTATTAAAAGTAGCGTGAGATAAATTCATTTTGAAATATTCCACACGGTTTGCTCGGGTAGTTTAGTCGGAAAAGCTTGAGTAGTTCGATCGGTTTAGACGATCATCATCAGGGTGATTGTTAGGTTAGGTAGATTAACGAGTTTTGAAGAAAAGGTCTCCAAACGACAAGTACAGTCCATTCATCCACCATCACGATTGAAATTTGGATGTCTCTCCCTCTCGGATTTTTCGTGGGACGAAGGCCTTCTATCTTGAAGTTACTTTCGCCTTGTTAAATCCTATGAAATCCTTGACAACCATTCCTAAAAAAATATAATTCCCCTGTGTGCAAGAGGCAAATACCAATATTAAACAGCGATTGCTGTTTAATATTTGTATATTTGCCGCTTGCATCTAGATAATTGTTAAAACTACCTATTCTCGCCGCGTAGCCTATACAATTCTGTTTACCTGTTTTACCTATATCAGATTACGTGTATTCAAGTCATAAGATACCTTTTTGTTAAATATGTATATTCGATTTATGAATCTCGAAACGCTTATTAATTTGCGTTTTTACGTTCCGTTTTAAGTTCGAAACCAAATAATTTCTGTTCGAGTTCTTAACTACCCTATTTTCCTGTGACATTATGTCTCCTTGTCATTTGATTCGCGTGACGCACAAAAGTCAGTCAGCCGAAGTTTGACTTGTTGCCCTAATTTTATTTTTTTGTTTTTATGTGAATAGTTTTTTTGATTTATTCTGGATTAACATCTTGGCTTTGGAATTTTTGATAATATTAAGTTCTTTTTGGTAACTCGCACAGCATTGGTAAGCATAGCTAAAGAAAATTACAGAGTCAGAAAAGATACGCCTTTTATAGTACCTAATCAGGATCATACATAGTTGTATGACTGAATATATTTTTGAACAAAACATATTTTTCTTTTAATATGACTACTGTTTGAATAGATCACAGTAAAACAGTACAGTTTACAATATGGTTTGATTCTGTTAAGGTAAGTAGATAGAAATTTCTATTCTTTGAAACATAAATATTTATTTTCTTTATCATCAATACCTAGTCGTAAATTTAAACGAAATAAGAAATCTACTTTCAAAAAATCATGATGGCAATATATTTTATCCGAGAATGTTTGCTCAAAACGCATTAACGATGTATATTTTACAAGCGTCTAAACTCAGCCCTTGAAAATAATGAAGGGTATTGCTAATCTTAGAAATCAGTGGATCCCTCCCACATAAACATTCTTCCATTATAATGTCCGAAAGTGGCTGTTAAATTTCTTACTGTTGCCATTTTATTAGGCTGCCAACTCCCGAGTTTAATATGCGGCCAAAAAATGTTGACAAAAAACAGGCGCCACCTAAGAGATCCAACGAAGTACAGCAGTCCCATTCTTATAATATAGTGTGTATATTTTTTTACTTGTGCCTTTTCGACTTTCGAGGTTTGTGTTAAAATACACACCTAAGTATCATTAGCTATAAACACGGTTCTTTGTACCTACCTTCGGAAGAAATAAGGGCTATAAAGTGGGAAGATTGAGGTACTGCTTGGTATTGGTTCAATATAGAGTCGGCTTTTTGGACCTTACTTTATAGAAGTACCTGCTGACATTTAAAGTTCGATTCCAGCTTAAACTTACTTATCTATAGCATCCACTGATATCTGTTGTATTTGTCATCATTCGAATTATTAGTATTACGTACATATTTGTGGCGTTCCAAGCAACTGGCACGGGTACCAGTGGTACCCTTTTGCTTGGAACGCCACATTTGCCTTTCAGTAATGCAATGAACTTTAGAATAATGCCAGTTGGATTAGGCTTTTTATTTATACTTATTTAGACTCCTTTTTCTGCATTCGTTATTACTTGCTGATTTATTCCTGTGGTTAAAAATCATGAAGTTAGCTTCTTAAGCGCCTAAGAAGCAGCATAATAAAGTGAAAATAGGCAGTGTCTATAATGAATATATTTTGGCACTAGTATACAAGATGCAAGAATATTTTTTCATGGAAAAGGAGACATTTTCAAGCAATATTATTTGTAGGAAGATGTAACGGTTCTTTTTACTCAGCAAAGTAAGAACAAAAAGTTTTTTTATTGTTTGCTGAGATACCTATAATTAAATAATGATTATTTACATGTAAAACGTAAGTATACTAAAATTAAAATAAAAAGTACTAAACAGAACAATGTACAAAAGCCGCTTCCACACAATATTTGCTTACGAATCCTTTGAGCGACAAAGGAGTTGCGCCTACGCAGCCGGCAGAGCCAGTGACCCTCCCCCCTCTACTCTCGACTTCGCTCTGGCGCCTTATTATGTTACCTTTGTTTTCAAATTTAATTGGCCCCTCACAGATAACGTATCTTGATAATAAACGACGACCAATAAACCGGAGGTTGAGAACAGTTGACTGTTCCTTAAGATAAGATTGTCGTTTGACGTTTAATAGTAGCCGAGTAGGTATATTTGGATGGTAATGACATGTGGTTCCGTTTCGAGAGCGATATGGTAAGAGCAGGAGAAAAAAAGTCTCATAGAACACTTAATTGACTGCAACTCTCTTTTAGAACGCAGTTGCTGCTGGAGATCGGTGCTTTAGTTGCTTCGTACGGCATCCATAGTAAAAGATGAAATTGTCCCTTTCTAGGCTGAAAACCATACGGCACAGCGATGGTATAGGCGTAGGCTAGCTCAACTTTCGCAAGCAGCAACTCTTTATGAAATGATAAAGAGTTTATCAAACAAGTCTATAGACACCATTATCATCATCGGATCTTTTTAAATCTCCTCTGCAGGAGCACGACTCGCTCTGTACGACAAAAGCAGTAAGAGGATTTGGCCTACTCTCTCCACGCTGGCCAGACGGGTTGGAGAGGTCTCATTGATAAATAAAAAATTAAAAAATGAAATTAATTAATATATGTTGATGTTTATAAGCTTTGTTTAGCGGTGGTAGCCGAGCGGTTTAGGTAATGGCTATGCGTCTGTGAGGCACACTAGCGTGACTTATATCTCTAACTTAGAGATAAACTTAGACCGTCTTATTATAAAAACAGGACTAACTTTGTTACTAGGTTTAAAACATTACCCGTCCTAATCAAGTTGAAATTGACAGGTGAGATAGTGTGATATTACTAGATGTAGTAGGAACAAAGTTAGTCCTGTTTTTATAATAAGACGCTCTAAGTTTACCTCTAAGTTTGACGAATTGACTCTAAGTTTGTACTCATATACTTTCGTCTTCAACTACCACCATCTGCTTTGGTGAAGGAAAACAGTATGGTATAATAAGATACGGTACTCTTTTCCGGTGACAGCTGGTCACGTGATAAAAACAAGAATATATCATTAGCTGGGAGTGTTGCCACTATATGTTATTGAATTACCCGAGCTTAGTGCATTTTTGGGCTCCGTACAAAAAAAATAAAAATCGGAACCCTTATAGGATCACTCGTGCGTCTGTCTGTCCGTCTGTCTGTCACAGCCAATTTGCTTCGAATCAACTGGACCAAATCAGGTAAACTTTTGTAGGGTGGTGTAATGCTATGACCCAAACAAATTTTTTTTTAAAACAAGTCTTTTTGGGGCTCAAATTAGGAAATATTTTTCTTTTTTACAATCTTTACTGTGTCATAACATATTAATGAAAGGGCTTGTTATGAGGATCATAAACATATTTTTTTTATTGTCTGTCTGTCTACATTTAAGAGCCAAGCTCTTGTCGGTATCGTTTTGTTGAAAGAGATGCACACAATTACTATTTTAGGCAATAGAATGGAGTGGTTTGCTATTGCCTTCTCCATTTTTTTTATTATTCAAAACAAATAAAAAAACAGAATATAGTTCATTGCTCGTGGATTACAGAAAAACCTATAATAATTCTATCAATTGAAAATAAAGGGAGAAACAGACGTAATTTTTTGGAGTCTAATGTTGTATAGATAATGGTACAGAACCCTTCGTGCCAATCATAAGCTAATAATGTAATAAATAAATTTATTAAAAATTAAACAGATGAATTACTCTTTATACGAAATAGTTGATTAAAGAACTTTTTCGTATATAGAGAACTAGCTGTGCCCGTGACTTCGTTCGCGTGGTTGTCGGAACGTAATGTTATATAGCCTAAAGCCTTCCTCTATAAATGGACTACCCAACAAAAAAAGAATTTTTCAAATCGGACCATTAGTTCCTGAGATTAGCGCGTTTAAACAAACAAACAAACAAACTCTTCCGCTTTATAATATTAGTATAGATTAATTCAAAAATTGAGAAAGTCCCTTTACTGAAAAGAACAATCAATGTTAACACTTTTCGTAACATTCGTAACGTAGTCTTGGGCAATCGCGGGAAGAGAATGCCATAATAAATACCTAAATAAATAATAAATTTATTCTCTCTGAATATGAATACAAAGACAATACTGTAGGCTTTAACATTAAGGTAATTGACAATGTAATCCCTATATCTATACTAATATTATAAAGCGGAAGAGTTTGTTTGTTTGTTTGTTTGTTTAAACGCGCTAATCTCAGGAACTAATGGTCCGATTTGAAAAATTATTTTTTTGTTGGGAAGTTCATTTATAGAGGAAGGCTTTAGGCTATATAACATTACGTTCCGTCAACTACGCGAACGAAGTCGCGGGCACAGCTAGTTTATTATATAATTATTATCTTATCATACCATGATCGATCATGAGAAAACCTCTACACTATTTTTTATAAATACTGATCTACTAGTCCCAAACTAAGTTTTTGAACGTGAACGTGTTTGTGTTACGGGATACTAACTTAACTAATTTTGAGCTAGTAAACCCCTTGGCTAGATAACCCTTCAAACTATTTTAAGCAAAAAACGGTCACTTTTGGCAAAAATGCAAACTAAAGCTTAACGTTCTTACTTTAATCTGTAAACAGTGGTTCATAAAATAGTTTGAAGGGTTATCTAGGTATTACTAGCTCAAAATTTTAAATGATATCTCCGTTTCCTTACAAATTATTTATTTCAAATGGGGGCAGCACTGGACTCCGTGCATCGTCTTAAAAATATTATATTATTTTTATAAAATACATAAATAGACCCAAGACCTAGGAAAATTTCAAAAAAGCCATTTTTTTCCAACTTGTCTTACCTGGGGATTTAACTCAGAACCTTCGGTGTGGTGGACTAGTGTGTTAACCACTACTCCACGGAGGTCGTCTAATTCAGTGGTATGTAATAATGCCTGTTGTCACTAGATAATTTTCATTATGCTACGTCAGATGCCTTTAGCAGCTCGACAAATCTGACACCAGTGTTAGCTATGTACCTACTCAAAAAGAAGAAAATTCCTTACTTGTAATAGTGTTAGGTGAGTAGTAGTGTTAGGTGACGCAAGCTATGCGTGTAGAAATATCAAATAGTGGCGAAATTCGGCGTGCGGGGTTGAACACGTGATGGCTCAGTTGGTAAGAGCATCGTCGTATTGAGACTAAGGTCGCGTAGTTCAATTTATCTACAGTAAAAACAGTGGAAGACTTGTTAAATGCTGTACCCGAAATGGTACATACAATCAAACTATATGGTGTAACTACATTAGTAGATACTTACGTGGAATTTTTTCACCATTTCTTATTTCATTATTTAATTTGAGTACTTTAGTACTGCATCTTGAATGCCTAAAAACCCTATAAAAATAAAGATGAAGATTGCTTCAAATGTATTTCGAGGTATTGTTTAGTTTTAGCAACGGTCGTCACTCTACCAGACATAGTTTTCCAATTTTAATTTGGCCTCGATACCAAAGTAATACAGCCAATTGCCAATTTTGCCAATTTCAATTTTACATTTTAAGGCGCTGTAGGTTCACAGCTCAAAATATTGTGAGTGTTTTCGAAAATAGCTGTATTTACCAGTACAATTTACATTTCAAAAATGTTACAATATAAATATTTAGGTTTTTCTACACACTATCCAATACACGATTGAGCATTTTTGGCTCAATGGAAAAAATCACAAACCTACCTCTAAAACATCTAAATGAAAATTATACCAAGAAATGAATAATCTAAATAACGATCGCAATTAACTACAGTGAAATACACATAATACATAAAGAATAATTAATAAAACACAGTGAAATATCTTCGAACACGGGTTTCTGCCTTGGAATAGATAGTGTCTGTTTCTATAGAAAGTCTTAAGGTTTTTTTATATAAAATTTTTGAAAAATAATAACTATAATTACAGCAATTTTTCAAAAACACTCCCAATAGCTGGGAACCTACGGCGCCTTAAGTAACTTTAATTGAATATTCGAAGAGACTTAAATAAACTTTAAAGTTATATTTCAGTTTCAGCGAAGTTATATTATAGTTTCGAGATAAAAGGCAACATGCTGCATCTGTCTGTTCTCGCATACAGGTCACATTTTTCAACCGATTTTGACGAAAACTGGCACACAATTTCCTTGATTTATTTAAATTTGTTATTCGATCGCGATTTTTAATTGGGAGAAAAAGGAAAACCTTTGCTGTAGCTTTATTTATTGACGGATTTCAGTCAAATCAATGAGAGGCCAACTAAGGACTTCATTCTACACAAGATGTTGCAAAAAAATTCCAAAAGGGGGAAATGGAGGAGGGAGAACAGTCCCCCTGTTTTGCCTTTTGCGCTAGGGTTAGATTTTTAAAAAAAATTGTACCTACCTATACAAATCAGACTACGTAGCCCTTTCCGTCTTCACAAGACAAATCCGAAGACACCAGATTTGATACCCTAGGATAAGTTGTAATTTAATCACCTGAAATTCACATGTCATTTGACATAGTCCATAGCAGCAGTACGATTATAAGCTCATATGACCGGAAAGAAACTAACAAAGCTACGAGAAGGGCCCGTGATCGGATATTTTCAATTCACTCATTTTAGACATGCTTAAATACGTACAGAGATTTAAGTAGTTAATTCCTTCACCAGGCAACACCGGTGTAGCAAGAAGCGGTGATGACCAAGTAGGCTAGACACTGGCTGTGCGATTGTGACAAAACATTATGAGGAAGCCTGCACACTAGGTCACTAATGTGTTAATGACTGTTGTCACTAGATCAGCAAAGTAACACTGGGTCAACAGGCAATCCTGGCTTAACCTCAATGGACTGAAATAATAATTCCTTCGATAGTTTCTCCTTTCAGCCTTTCCTTTCACTACTAGTATAGCTATGAGTAGGTACATCAATATAATCAAAATAGTTTGCCAATTTACAACGACCAGCTGTATGACATCGACCACAAAGGTTGCATGTGTTAACCTGCCGCCTGTTCATTGTGTTTAAATTAGTTATTCCAATACTTTAATATTCATAAACTTGTCGTTCGATTTTGTAAATGTGTTTTTCGAACTTAATTAAATTCGTCGCGCACATTGTTCCCGCTTTATTTAGGGTTATTCGCCAACTGGACATAAAAATCTGGACACACATATATCTATACGTTCAGTGAAAACTGAGTTAACTCGAGAAATATCGGTTTTAATATTCTTACATATTCTGAATCAGAAAAGAAATGCTATTTTTCTGTCTTATTTTCATAGCCGTAGGGCTTAAAATGCCAAAGTTAGGATTCGTGTATGTAAGTATCGGTTTTTCCAAGTTCCCACAACTTTTTTTGTGTTTTTCAATACAATCGCATTTAAAACTAGTTGAACTAAACTATATTGCACGCCTCATATGCGAAGCGCATGAGGTAGTGCTCTACTATCGCCTTATAAAAATCAAGTGATTTTTTTAACTAAATGTGTCTCTATTTATTTTCTATCGCACTTGTACAATAATATTTACACATAAATGTCAAGGAAAAACACTAGTTTCAACACTTATGATATTTTTAAAACACATTTAGCCTTTTAAATAAATAAAAACAATGTTTAATAAAATCATTTTGTGGACGTCCGTGTGTCTGTTTGTATGGAAACTGGCGTGGTCACGATAACTCCCGAAAAACTTATCTGATCAAGTCCATTTTTTTTTATACGCTTCAGTATTATCCGAAACTAAGTCCTTTCGAAGATCACGGTCTAATTCAATGTAGTTTAGTTATAGCGAGCAGCAAAAAAATTAAAATCGTCGCGCGTGAGCTCGCCATTTTGTTACAAACCAAAATCTTACTGTCAAAAACAAATCAGGGTGACAGAACTTGAGCTGCTCTTCGCGCACGCGTAGAACGTCGGGGTGTAGGCAAAGAGGTTTGCAATGGGTCCTCCTTCACAGTGCCCGCTATATCTTTCTCAGCGGGAAGTTAAAAATAATCTCCAGTCGTGCGTTAAAGCCGACACATACTTTTCTTCGTTTTAAGTTAGCAATAAAACAATCAAAATCAATTTAATTGTGAAAAATGAGATTATGAGGCGTGCACTTTTGGATTTTCCAAACTAATTTTTAATTTTGTTAGTGTTAATTGATTTAAACAGAATCATAACACTTAAAATGTCTTCTTCTTTGCTGGCCTGGGAGAAAAGAAAAAACATAGAATGTACCAGCTGCTTCTCTTCCCGTGCAGATCGTAAAAGCCGATCGAGGGAATGGGCGAGAATCTGAATCATATGAATAGGCGATGCGGTTAGCAACCCATCACTATTATGATTTCCCTTTTCCACCTTCATGCCCACCATTACGCTAAAAGTGGCCTGGGCTTTACCGCCCTTGGCTCTGTCTACCCCGTTAGGGATACAGACGTGATAGTGTATCTGTATAACACTTAAAAAGGACGGACGGAAAGGACGGGTATCAGATTTGTGTATAGTGATATAACTTTTTGAAGTGAAAACTTCTTTAGCGGCGTTGTGCACTTTTTTTTTGTAATGGGTAAAAAATGTTAAACTCGCGTCAGGACACGTGTGCTGATCAAAAATTCGTAAGACGAAATGACAGCAGGCGCGGCGTAGGAGAGGAAGTATTTATACTATAATTTCGACGAAGCTGTCAGCCGGCTCGTTGGTCTAGGGGTATAATTTTCGCTTAGGGTGCGGGAAGTCCCGGGTTCAAATCCCGGGCGTTTGTCATGTTTGTGTACGATAGCGCAATAAATAAATATTGTATTCTACCACACAAATTATAGTACTTTTATACTGATAATTAAAGCAATTCGTGCAAAACTATTCCCTAACCATTCCAAAATATCAAAATATTAAAGTTTTCACTTCTGCCAGCACTCCCGGAGTGCAACCCGTCTTTTTTTTCAACATTATCAAAATAAAACCAGCATATTTCAAATGCTGTCATCGAAATTAACATGTTTAATTTTGTGACTTTTCGCTGTATCATTAGAGATCTCATTTGTCTATGAAAACATTCAATGTATATCATTTAGCACTAAAGCAAAGCAGAATGTGTAAAATGTTATAACGTGACTTATATTAATTGCACAAATATTTTTTTTTTTTTGGCAAACGACATAACTCAATGTTTTTCAATTTTATATATTAAAAAAGAAGATATAACGTTATATTTGTTTCAGTAGTTTATTGAAATGGGTATTATCTATCAATAATAGAAACCAAAAATTATAAAACTTCCATAGAAAATGAGTGGGAATTTTTTGAAACTTTAAACTCAATTATCTCAAAACTACGATTTTTGACTTAACCCCGTTTTCACTGAACATACAGATATCTGTATATCTCATATCTCAACATATATATATATAAATGATATCATTATATACAAGTTATCCTTCTATGCTTGTAAAGGAGCTTTCTCCTTTCCTTTGAAAAGACCCCTCTTATTCATAAAAAATTAAAAACATTTGCTAAACCTAATTTAGTTAAAAAACTTTTGTCTTGTTTATGCAAAAATATTGAAAAGGACAAAACATATATTTAACTAAAATTAGTTTAGCAAACTAAATAAGTGATAAAAAACTTCGTCACGAGTGAGAATCAAACTCACGCTCCACATTTGTACTGTGCTTTAAATGCGTAAGTAATATGTGATAAGGAAGTTTGTAGAGGTGATTTGAGGTCACGGTAGCACAATGGAGTATTTTAGTGGGTCAAAAATAAATTATTTGGTACTGTCAATAGAATAACAAAACCGGCCAAGTGCGTGTCGGACCACGCATAAAGTAAGGTTCCGTAGTCATTTCTGGCACCGCGCTGTTTTGCATATTTAAAATTATTAATCTTCATTCAGTCCTAACAGTAAAATATGTAAAAAAACTTTTTAAGTTTGTACGAGTACTGTTCTTTTGGAAAAAGTATATATTTTTATTTTATTTATAATTTCAAAAGTATTCATCACAAGATACCGAAAACAATTTTAAATAAGAGTTTCCGCGCCTGTTTCTTTACGTGAGTGATTTGAAGTTTATAGGTCCAAGACTTTAGAAATTACAGGGGGGGGGGGGGACTCCGTGTAAACGACTTTGGCGGGCTATATCTCGCAAATGGTAAAGCTGATAATAAAGTATTGTATGAAAACCCTACCTCATTTTCATAGTCCTTTTCAACGAAATTCCACACAAGGGGGTGCACTCAAAAAAATAATTCACCTCCCCTTTACATGTATGGGGAGGTACCCTTAAAAAGGAGTAATTTTAATTTTTTGTATTTTTAAAAATGAGATCTATAATTGAAGTATCCTCAAACCAAGTTACATGCAAATCAGTCCATAAACGTAGAAGATATTCTGCTGTGACAGACTAGGACGGTCAGATGGACTGAACGATCTTATAAGGGTTCCTTGTCGGACTACGGAACCCTTAAAATGACAATGACTAGTGGCAAAATAATGCCACTTGTCATTGATCACATTTACTTTGAACGTGATTTTAGATTTATTAATGCAGGAATATGACGTCATACATCGATATTTCATACAAATCCTATAGAAAATGTTTTATTTTTGATGTTAAGAAAAAAGTATCTGGTTTGACTTTTTGCAAAATAGCGTATTGGAAGTGCACTGTGAGAGACGTGAGTTCGAACCTCACTCGTGGCGAAGTTTTTCTTAACATATTTTTAATTAAGATATTGCTTCGAGCATTTTTATGCTGTATAAATCAATAAGCTTAGTAAACGTTTGTAATTTTTATGAATAATGGGGCTAGAATGTACTTACCAGTTGCTTCGAAAACCCGCGTTGCGCAGACCTTAAAAGTAAGGTACAAGTAAGAAAAGGCAGCCTTTTCTTTACTCGTACCTTACTTTTAAGGGATTTAGATACTATAGTAGATGAATCAACTCAATAAGCGAGCAAGCCTGTTCTGATTTCTTTTTTTCACCTTCACACCCATCATCACACTAAATGTAGCCTTTTACTAGTTGGCCTTCTCTACCCTGTTAGGCATAAAAAGTGATAGTGTATTTGTATCTACTACTCTATTTTATATACTATATATACATATGATACGCATATATAACTTCAGCATGTTCTATTCGTGAAATAATTACTTTTGTTTTTATTCAACTAAAACTTTTACAACCAAAAAATTAATGAACAACAAAGATACATTTGAAATTCGTAATTTTGACTTACATAGTTTTTCATATTTTCGTGTTTGACTGTAGGTATTTTTGCTTATCTAAAATATAAGTCAATGATGATCTTTTCGTTTTAAAAATCTGTGAGCAATTAAAGACATAAAAAATAATGAAGTGATTAGTTGAGAATGTTGAGATGCGACATTTATTGAGTAGTTTTCGTTGGATCCAAGATATATTACTTCGTATTGCTGTTGATCGCAATGCGCAGTATTGCGCAGCCACTAGGTATTTTTGTAAACTCAGTAGAAAAAAACATAAAGTTAAAAAAATTACAACTGGACATCATAAAATTGTGTCCTGGATGTGAATAACCCATTGTTCTGTACCGCAGTGTCATTGTTGTTTGACAAATGTCCGTAATGTTATTTTGGGCCAAACCGGCCGTAATTGAACACAATTGCTTTACACTGTAAATATAAATGAATTAAAACCTTATGCACGAACTTTTATTATAATTTATTGTTAGAAAAATAAACATGCGGCTCAAACGTATGTTTCCAGTCACTTAGCAGGTACCAACTTACCTGATGCACTTATTACGTTGCATATATTTTAAATTAAATTAAATACAATGATTTCTGAGAACACAAAATGAATACAAACCATACACACCATCAAAGAACAAATAACAATAACGTCTAACAAAATATACTGAAACTATTTTATGGGTGAATTCAGTCCATTATACTGAACAACTTTTCTCAAGAAACATATCGAAATATGAAAAATATTTTCTTGCGTTTCATACAAACTCGGATCAGCTGATCGGTCAAATTGTATGAGAGGTTGAAAATTGTTTTTCATATTTTGATATGTCCTTCGTTTTGATATGTGGGGAAAGTTGTTCAATATCATGGACTGTATTAACTCTTATAATAGTTCCAGTATATTTAGTTAGACCCTGTATATTTCATAAAATATGCAACTTGGAAGTATATTTCCATTACACTTTCACATTAAGGCCGTAACTAAATTTTCCGGGGTCCAGTGCTGCCCCCATTTAAAATAAATCATTTCAAAGAAAACAGAGACATCATTTAAAATTTTGCAACTATCAAGTCCTAGATAATCCTTCAAAGTATTTTATGAACTACTGTTTACAGTTTATAATGAGAACGTTAAGCTTTACTACGCACATTTGCAAAAAACGGCCACTTTTGGCAAATGTGCGTAGTAAAGCTTAACGTTCTCATTATAAACTGTAAACAGTAGTTCATTAAATACTTGAATACATTAAATACTTCTAGGACTTGATAGTTGCAAAATTTTAAATAATGTCTCCTCACTAACATTGAAAATCTTCCCTATACCTATACCTATACTAATTATTGTAAGGAATAAGTTAGACATACCACGAAGTTTTTACAGAGCAAACTCGGAAATAAGTTTTTCAGTAACAGAAAACAGAGTCAAATATTTATCCGACTTTATATTTAAAGCATATAAACTATTGGCATTAGTGTTGTGCATTTAGTTATGTTCACAATATCAATAATGGAAACAATAAATTATTTAGTACTGATAAGAAAATAAAAAGTCACAAAATAATGTCACTTGACATTGATCACATCCATTATGAACGTGATATTCGCAGAAAAACTGACATAGATCTATATTTGACTCCAAGAAACTATTACGTCACAGTCAGGTATTTCATACAAATCCCATAGATTAGATCGCCAAACGGCGTAAATATAGTTCGTTAAATAATGACTATATTTTTGTGCCATTTGACGTGGAGACATTAAGGCTTTGGGGATGTCTCCACGACGGATCTCCGCCGCCGGTGACAAGAGGGCTGGCTGTTTTTCCGCTCTATGTATTAATATTTCGATTTAACGTGGAAATGCGGCCAGCGTTCTTGGCACATGCCACATGGATACGATTTTTTAAGATTTTTGTATAGTATTTAAGTTTCCTGTATCTGTATTTATTTATTTACACTTAATTGTACACACATACAAATGTAATAGTACAACAGGCGGACTTAATGCTAAAAACATTCTCCAACAGTCAAACCTTTGGGTTGATTGGGAGAGTTTATCTATAAATATGTAAATTATTTTATCTTCCTTTTTTAAAGAAATTTAAATTATTAATCCCATAGAATATGTTTGTTTTACACGTTAATAAAAAAGTAGCTTATTTGACTTCTTTTAATTTCTGATCGAAACATTAACAAATGACGTTCGCACTAGGACCAAGAATAGACTTCGACACGTTTATTCGCTTCGCTTTTGCAATCTTGATCACTGTAAATCTGCATTCTTTATTGTTATTCTAAACAAACAAGCAAAGCATTATCAAATGATCCATAATGTGTCTCGCGATTAAAATCAGTAAAAAACGGGATAGACGGACAGAAAGTGATAAAACGTCGAACCAAAAAAGTAACAAAAACCAATGTTAAGGCAATTTATTACCGCTTTTAGCAAAAGGTTTGTTGTTTACAAGACGTCTTTTATTTAAACCTTAATTTACGATTTCTCATTCAACAACGTAAAGATAAGCTGGATTTAGAAGGCTAATAGTTGGGACCGAAATAAAAAGGGCCACAAAAAAACGGAAATTGTATGTTTAATATCTACTATTAATTGAATGTTTATGAAAGTTACAACTATAAACATTTTTTTTTATTTAATTTTTCTTACATGATAATGAGGTCAAGATAATTCCTTAAATTTTCCTCCCGGAAGTTCCTTTAAGCCAACACAATGTACACTTGTATTAATTTGTCTGTGATAAAAAATACTATAATAATATATGCATGTTTCACGCTGAACACACAAATCCGGCCCAAAGAGGTCAGCAGCCTCATTGCATTACTAATTACACTAAATTAAGCATGTTTCACCAGGTTGAGCTCGGTCAGTACTGCATACGTTAAATTGTTTGTTTTTTGTCATTAAACATGAGGTATCTACAATTTTAAGGCCAGGAACCAAGTCTAGTGGTTTATTATATATAGGTACTTATACTCTATCACGACTTTATCTCTAATTGAGTAGCATATCCTAGGGCTTTTAGACCCCAAGGCCTTTTAACGTGATGGTTGATGTAGTGGTAGAAATTTATGGTAGGCAGTGTACCTTTAGGTGACACTGTCGTTATCTAACAGGTGAGTAAAGAATGAATAAAAGAACACACTTAGATCGAGAAACTGTTACAGTCAGTTATTCAGCCACATCTATCGCTGATATACTATTGGTTCTATAGCTAGGGGCTTTGCCCCCCAAACCCGTGTCTTGCCTCTGCGTTCCAGTTATTTTCTTTAAAAGACCTGTCCCCATCTTCTTTGCGCCTTTCAACTTTCATGTTAAGAGGACCTTGCACAAATATATTAGTCCATGGCGTGGGGCTACGCCCTCTGATTCCCGTTTGTCGGTTGCAAAGAAGACATTACTTTTGTGTTTATCAAGCTATACTCTATACTATATAACAGGATTTAACGTACGACTATGAGAGCGAATGCAGCTTAAATTGTGCTTTTCATTTTCATCTACTCACAACTCAAGAAATTAGGCTTCATTGTCTGGGCACTTAAGGTTCTCTTATATCGTCATCATCATCAGGTTTTTTTAGTCTCCACTGCAGGAGCATGATCCTCTCTGTTCTACCAGAGCCATAAGCTTAGTTTAGCTTGTATTTCCTATTTCGCCTTCTACGACATCCACGGAAAGAGTTGTAGTTGTCTTTTTTTACTCTGCCGGGAACCACCCGGTATACGGTACTTATGTAGAGGTAGTTATTAAGTATTTTAGCCATCATTGTGCCCAACACTTCTATAATACCAATGAAAATGATGCCGTTTGGTTCCCGGCAGAGTAGAATAAGACCACTCCAAGTCTTCCCATGAATGTCGTAGAAGGCGACTTATAAAACACAAACTTATAAACATTAATGAGACCTCTCCAACCTGTCTGGCCAGCATATAGAGTGTAGGCTAAATCCTCTGACTGCTCTGGCTAATATTTGGCTCTGGTAGTACATAGAGGGTCATGTTCCTGCAGTGGAGACTAAAAAAGATCTGATGATGATGAAATTATCAATAGGAACCAAATATTTTACACCAGCAATTAATATCCAGTTAAACTTTGTACCACCGAAGTAATATTAAATATAACTAGCTTGTTTAAGTACGGGTCGCCACCGTGACCCAAAACTAACAAAATGCTCATTTAAATTGCCGACTACGAAATTATGAATATTTGCATTGATACTAATCCAACGCTAGCCGTTTAAATTTTACTGTATAATTTCAGGGCGAATTGAGGTGAAATCGGTGTTTGTAATTAAGTTTTATGTTAAGTACAGTAAAAATTAAAGTATGTTATACACTGAGTAAGGCTTCAATTGTACAGGTGACTTAGAATAGACGAAATAACAAACAAATTGTTTGACGACAAGTACTTTCATGCTGGTCTGGGATAAAAGAAAAACTTAGAATTTATCACTAAATAATGTAATACCTTCCCACGGAAATCGTAGAATGTCTGAAAATTCGAATTATGGCGGCGCTGCTAGAAACCCATCAAAATATTTGATTCTCTTTTAGTCTGTCAGATCAGTTTTGCTTGTACTAATAGCAACGTGTTGACGTATTAGACAAATTATTAATTAATTATTAGACAAATTTACTGTAATTAACATAATAAAATTTATGAAAGTCTATTTCTCTGCGTTGCTTAGTAGTCAGTAGGTACCCATTTTACGTCACCAACTTCCATAAAAAGATTTTCAAATATCACGCCGCGCCGTACATGATTGTCTCATAGATGAAAATATTTTTTTGTTAACGGTATTTTTTGACAACATTATGACAGGCGGCTATCTCGAAGTAAACGGGTAAAGTACACGTCTAAGTGGCCTTTGGGAGTTACGGTGCTAGACTATTAGGGATAAATACATGGTAGTGTATCTAGTGTAAAGTAAAAGTTTATAGGTGCGTTCATATATCTAGCAAGTAAGAATTTCTATTTTAAATTATATAAAAGTTTCTATGGAAGTACCTTCCTAATTAGGATGTAGACTGGGTCCAAAAAAATATTATTTCATTTAGTCCGTCAATTAGATTATCCAAAAAAATTGGGCCCTTGTTTTTCGTTTTACAAAGTAGTAAAAATTAACAAAGATACAGTGCATCGAAGTTTCGGAGTGGGGGCGATTTACGTCACCGTATAGTGAAAATCGTACTTCATCTTGACGTCATGCGAAATTTAAATGCACTGTATCCTCGTTATTATAAGCTAATCAGAGAAAAGAAAAATACGTATACAATATTATTTTATAATCTATCTAATGAACCAACAAAATGTTTTAGCTCTCATCCGTATTACAAAAATATCATATAAATGACATTCCTACTCTAGAGAATATCAGCCCGACTTTGACTAAAATCAAAATAGATGTGCTATTACAAATGATATTTTACTGGTAGTGTATTGTAACTAGTACTCTTTCGCTAGATAAGAATATTAATAAATAGGTTCTGCAGTGCATACCACCGTACTTAAGGACAACTATTTCCAGACCAATTGCCACAGAATAGGTAGCCAGTTCGATTTTATGACGATTTGCCGCAAAATTCCTGTTCTACTGTGGAAAGATATCTAGATACTTAATTTGTGTTCTTTTATAAAAAATGACTTTAAACTAGAGTCAGGAATAGGAACTATTTTACGTCTGCCTCATGTTGTGGTAAAACAACTTCACATGGTAGTTGCCACCGCGAGGAGTGCAACATTGCCACAGCTGTGAAGCTTGATACATTTTGAGAAAATTCTCAAATAACGATAAATACAACGTTTGTACATACGCCTCTGTATGTGAGTACAACGTAGGGCTATCGTAGATCGACTCATTTTTCCCAACTGTTTTATTCTTTATAAAGGAGTTGTCGAGGTATGTTAGATTCGTAAACCTTAATTCTCGCGGGAGGGGGTAAGCTTTTAAATTCTGTTCTTTGTGTTAGTTCATATAAATTCTTTGAAATTGCTGCATCCAATGCTCCGCAAATGCCTTGATTGTAATAGCCTTCTTCTTATTATTCTTCTACTACTTTTTAATCGAGAAATATATATATATAAAAGCGAAAATCACTCACTCATCACGGAATCTCGAAAACTACTTAGCAACAATGAAGATTGAAATTTGGCAAAAAGGTAGTTTGTAACTAGGAGACGTCCGCTAAGAAAGGATTTCTGGAAATTCCATCCTTAAGGGGGTGAAATAGGGGTTGGCAGTTTGTATGAAACTTCGTAATTTTTAAAGTAAGACACATTAAATTTTTAATATATTTTAGTAGTTAGTAGAAGATAATAACACATTTATTAGATTTTGAAAATTACATCCCTATAGGGGTGGGTGAAATAGGGGTTGCAAGTTTGTATGAATCTTCGTCATTTTTGAAGCGAGACACATGACATTTTTTAATTAGTGGTTAGTAAAAAATAATAATCCATTAATTGGATTTTAATAAATTGCAACGCCGAATAAAAAAAAAATCTGATTTGTGTAGTCTACGCGGGAAAAGTCTCGGGCGAAAGCTAGTTCTTGTATATATATATTTATATTATAGATGATTAGGATCTCGGCAACGGCTCCAACGATTTTGATGAAAATTGGTATATAAGGGGTTACGGGGTAAAAAATCAATCTGGCTAGTTTAAATTTGTGTAGAACCTTTTTTCCTATTGATTTCATCGAGCGAAGCTGGAAGTTTTCCAGGTACGGCTAGTAGTAGGAACTTAGAAGTTATGTCGTTAAGTGTGGTATCAAGCACTAAAGAATAAAGCTGAGGACCTCTAGGTCTTCAGCCTTATTCTTTAGTGCCCTCTATCTTATCTTTCAGTTGGTCTACATAGCCCTTTAATACATACAAAAATACTTTCTTCGACTTCTACCTTTTGTCTTCCCTTCAAGTAAGTTTTTAATAAGGAATCATGTCGTATTAGGTGACCAACAATTTTCTATTTTCAATACTTCTTGATTGGTTTTCATTTCCAACCAAGCAGCGAATTTTTCAATTCTCCTCCATCACCACATTTCAAATACTGCCGACCCGTCTTACTACGTTTTTTTTTATTTTTTTTCTTCTTTATTCGGTGGTCGCCTAACTGCGTTGACAGACTATCCCTAGAAGTATCGGATTTGCTCACAAAATTTTACAAACGCAACCTGTTGAAGAGAACAGCCGGACAGGAAATACGAAAATATTTTGTTCAAGCTAAAACGAACACGCTTCGCTCGCGCTTTGCGCTAGTTTGGTCAATGCTAATTCAATATTAGCAGTATAATATATAGTTAAAAATAAGCCTGTAAGAATTTGAATGATTAAACATAATTATAAAATTTTTAACAAAAAAAACAACCGACTTAGTTTTTTTTAAGGAGTTTCTTCCATATCTCTAAAGTTCTCCATCATATCTTCACCAAACTTGCAAGTAAAATCTTTTAAATAAAAAAAGAATCATTAAAATCGGTTCACGATTGGCGAAGATATCTCGTAACAAACATACATAAAAAAAATACACTTGAATTGATAAACTCCTCATTTTTTGAAGTTGGTTAAAAACTTCCATTTAGGGTTCAGACAGACGCGCGACAACGTGCCAGCCACGGCTCGCGGAAATGTCTAGATTTAAGCTACTAATATTACTACGGAAAAATTTTAACGAATGAAAATGTAAAAACAAGCTTAAAACTAGACAATTCCAAAAAAAAAAACGTTTAATTACTTTCCATACAAGTATCTGGTACTTACCTAATCAAAAACATTACCTGCTTTAATACTTAACCGTATCGATGACAGAAAAACAAAGTTGGCAATAGCGAGACGGACCGTTTAATCAGTCTGCACAGACATGAGGTACAGTCAACAACGCAATAGCTATATAACTTAAACAACTGTTTTGCAATTTGGACCTTACTGCGTTGACTTAAGATCGTAGTTGATCATCTACTTTTGATATTGACTGTACTTCCCACTAAATGACCATCCCTCCTCTGTACCGTATCCACAAACAGTGAGTCGGTGAGTGTAGCAAACAACGTAGAGCGATGTGGCGAGTAGAGGCGGCTTCATTTAGTTTTAGCTATTTTTTTCTTTTATACTGCCTGTTTATATTCAAGTTAACGAGGTACCTACGGGTATTTTAATTTTCTGTAGATAAAATTTATATTGAATACAGATATGTGCAATGTGTGCAATGTAGTTCAATTCAAATAATAATTATTATCTTATTAACTTATGACTTTTCGTTAGTGTATTGGTCCCGTCATAATTTTTAAAAGGTGAATTTTAATTCCTTGAATATTTGTGTAGTTATCACTAGATTTTTTACACTAAACATTAAAGAATTTTTATGAAAATTGGTTTTACAATTTTCTTTCCCGCCGCACAGGGGAATGAAAGTAACTCATTGGCACGTTGTCTATGGAGACAACGTGTAAACAACAATCGAAATTGGTCTCGTTTTTTTTGCTAGTTAATATAGGAGTTGCCACTCTATGTACCTATAGAAACAACAATCCTACTTTTATGGTTGCGCCTGTTTCCCACAGGTTTCCCTCAGAAAATGCATCATAAATAATAAACTGTGTCTATTCTAACAGCACGCTAAAGTCTGCGAACCGCCTCCCGTGTAGTTCCCGCGCCCTCGCCCGTCGGGGCCAGCGGAAGTACTCCACCGACCGGATTCATTTCTGGTTTTCGCTACTCTTTTGTCTTAAACTGTTTTTGCAACTTGTCTTCTCCCTCTTGGAGAAAATGTTTACCTACTTATTTCTCCAATTCAATCCCCGTCCCTAAGCCAAGTTCGCCGACAGCTGCGAAATTAAAAAGGTAGACTGTCATATTGCCGCAAGTCGAAGTCTGCTTAGTATTTCTGTCGCAAACACACCCGGTATTAGATTTTCGTATTTCGGTTTGCGGTTCTGAAGTCAGAAGCAAGTTTGAAGTTACTCTTTTTGTCTTTTTTTGTGCTGGTGGCCAACTGGTGTCAGATTTTTCAAGCTGCCCAAAGGCATCTAAAATAGCTTGGTGCCGTCTCAAGAATATTTTTGCGCGACCTCTGACCACGCCCGTTTGTGAAAGCGTTAGCAACTTGAACTCCCATCGGGCCACCGAGCTCTTCAAGTACTTTACTTTTATAACGTAATCATATAAAAAATATATAATTGAATTTCTTTTATGTTAACGTCTACAAATTGATATTGATGCTTCTCTTCTCATGTAGATTATATTATAAGGAAAAAGGAAATGTGGCGAATGTAACTGAAATGTTCTAGAATGTTGATCACGTAGAATACCCTACAGATGACTACGATGCAGGAAAAATATATTTCTGTATACATCCTCCATTTTTCATCAACTTAACAAGAAAACCATACCTCTACCTAGTATCTCGCTATAAAAAACAAATTATAGTTTGGAGAAGCAGCATATAGCTAAGGATTCAACCGGGTAGGCTCTAAAATGAGAAGGCATGATATCAAATAGGTATGACTTTTTTAAATGCCTACAAATCCATTATTAGAGCGAGCACTCGAGACTTGAGTAGCACAAGTAGGAACTGCGTATCACGGAAAGATAATTGTAGCGCTGGAGTCTCGCGGATTTACTGAGCGAGGAACGCCCGCATTCGCGGCAGACCTCATGTCTGTGATAAAGTCGCCTACGCTGGTACGGTCAAGTCTTGCGGAAACCATCAAGTTATGCATGGGAAAGCTGCCTTGATTTCATCAAGGATGATAATCGTGCCAATAGTCTTACTTCGAAGGATGCTCAAGACTGTGCAAAGTGAAGAAATAAAATTCGGAAGGTGGACCCCAGGTTTCACAGCATTACAGCTGAAACTGAATACGCTGAGATGAAAGTGATCAATTTTGAAATGCCTCGTATTGTACAATATTATATTGTAATACCTAAACTGTGCGTGGGTAGTAGCTATAACTACCCACGCACAATTTAGTTTAGTAAGTATATATTTACTGTCATCCTTTGGCCGAAACTGAACAGTGGTTTTCAATTAACAACGGCAGAACGATCTGTAAAACCGCAAACGGACTCGCGCTTTAACAAAACTATTTTCAGAATTAATGGTAACTGAAACTTGACACTTGTTTTAACGAAAGTGTGGCGACATGCCTCTTTATAGTAAGTACTGAATATAAATTTAAAATTATTGTAATAATTGAATTGAATTTTGATAGAATTCACCATTTTTTAAATAGTAAGTTCTATCAAAATGAAATTAAATTCTTCATATACGAACATTGAGATATATGTACATGTATATGAATGAATTTTTGCTAGATAAGTACTCTTTTTAAAATATGTGCATTCATACCTTTTTTTTGCCTATCGTTTGAAAATTTATAAAAAGTACTTACTTTATTACTAATTTTTGCGTCGTAAGAAACTATCTGTTTATACCAATGGTGTAGGGCAAAATGCTTTCCAACCTTAGGACGATAAGGCAAAATTTCCTATCTCCTCCATTTTATAACTCGTACACTCCACGTTCAAAATTCTATTTATATGTGAATAGGGATGATGACTGGGTCAGAAAAGTATTATTCTAATTAGTCCGTTAGTTACATTATCCAAAAATAATGTACCCATATTTTTCAGTTTATCAAAAAAGTAAAAATTCACAAAGATACAGAGTTTCAAAGTTTGAGAGTCGGCTTGTGACGTCACCGATGTATAAAAATCGTACGTAAGCGTGACGTCATGCCAAATTTAAATGCGCTGTATCTTTGTTATTTATTGTTTCTCAGAGAAAAGAAAAAATACGTGTACAATATTTTTTAATAATCTAACCGATGGGCAAAAAAAAATTTTTCAGTCATCATGCGTTTTTTTAATGTATGTAAAATTTTACAGTTAATATATTCTTGGTAACATGCTACGAGCAAAGTGTGCCGGCAATGTGAACAACCGAAGAAGCGAAGTATGATGTTTTTTTATTACACTGATTGATCTACTAGCCCTTTATCCTTTACACTGACTGATATGAGATATTAACTCAGCGATGCTATCTTATAACAAATACAAATATAATATTAGGTAAGTAGTTTAGTTTAGTGAGTAGGTATTTTTTATCTTTATTTTAGTTTTCAAGATATTTAAGTACTTATTTTTTTTTTGAGTATAATGTAAAATAAATTGTAATAATAAATTAATAAAAAAAACCTAAACAAAAAATATATATAAATAAATACCACAGACCCAAGACAATTAGAAAAAGACGATTTTCTAACTTTCCCTGGCCGGAAATCGAACCCAGAATATCTGGAGTGGCGGACTAACGTGTTAACATCACGCCACGAAGATCTTTATAAAATAAAATAAAGACTGAAGATAAAACAAAATAACAGTCGCAATATTCACCATTACCATATTGCGGTCATTCTCCAGTTTTTTCGCTATCTAATTAACGCGTCACCTTTTTCCACTTAAAAAAGCGACGCGTTAATTAGGCTCCGCCTAAACTAAACAAAACATTCACACACAATAAAACAAAACATTGTTTAATCGATAGATTTTACAGTTAGTGGTAATTTTGTCAAAAAGCAAGTGGAAAAAAGGTGACACGTTATTTAGGTAACGTAAAAAACCCGATAACTACATCTCTTTCAAGCGACACAATGCGTAATTTTTAATATTGATCCAATGGATGCCTCGAAATAGCAGGTTGACGATGTCGGCGTCGATAATGACATCCTAAGCTCGGCGCGGCGGTGCCTGCAATACCCGCAATTTAGATCAAAAGCGCGACTCAACTTCGGCGTATTCACACGGGGGCATATCGGCCTCTATCTATACTATGCTACCCAAGTATTTACCGGCAATAATCCCGCCTGCAACCCCCTCCCGCGCCCCGCTCAAACAACCTACACCCACGGACTCTCCATCTACTCATTTCGTATGCAATTTTATTCATTATTTGTAATCTACTTCAATCGGATAGGGTCTCAGTATAAATCACTTTTAGGATTTGCTCGGTAGGACGTATGTAGATTGACGCTTTTAGTGTGATATTTAAATGCGATGTGTCTTTAAGCGGTTAGGTACGACTAATAAAGATCTTCCACGAAGTGTGTGCACGAGGCGCGACCTAAGAAACTCATTTGACTAAAGCAAATATCACTCGCTTTCATTTTATTTTCTTACACAGCCTTTTAAACCGCCTCGCATTGGATTGTTTTGATGTGTGTGACGCTGGAGGTGCCTCGTGTGTGCATATCCATTCGCACATCGGCGACGTGCTGAAACATTTTATTAAAGACAGCCAGTCTTTGAAATAATGTGAGTTCAAACTGTAAGAGTACGATTTAATATTAACTGTTGTTGTCTGTTCTTTAGTTAGGCTGCAAGTAACATAAAATAACTCCAGATTCTTCTTATTTCAAAAGGAATTATAGCAGTCGTCAAGCTATATGAGACACTTTTCGGCAGTTTAAAATCTGGCGCCGGTGTTGGTTTTTAATACGTGAACAACAAAAAAACAAAGGTAATTCTAGTTCACTATGGATCATTGAAGTATTACGTAAACACAAGTTGAGCCATTTTTAACCCCCGTCTGCCTTGTCAGAAAAAATAAGCAAATCTCTAATCTCCCTCCTATGTTTACTTAAGCATTGATAAACCAGGGTCTAACAACCTTTTCAGGGTTAATGGAGTCCATCATACTTAACAACTTTCCCCATGGAACATATATATCGAAATAGTATAAATAATTTTTGGCCTCCTATACAAGTTGAGCGATCAGCTGATACGAGTTTATACAGTATCATGGACTGAATTCACCCTTTAAATAGTTTTTGTATATTTTGTTAGACACTGTATTTTTTATAAAATCTACTAAGTTTTATTGTTTTCACAAGCAAGTATAGGTATTATTATGCTGTCAGTTTAATTTTAAATCAATAACTATCTTGATTTCCTTTTCTAGCTACGAGTACATGTCAACCGTCAGGCCGAACACGTGGCCAAAGTCTATTTTTGCCCTAGGCTCTGTGTGTCCCGTAAGGGAACGACGTGATTAAATGTATGAGTGATAAAGTTAATTCTTTAATATAAAACAAACATTTGTTTATACCTCGTTAATAGGTATATAATAATAAACTTTCGATTTTCTCTTATCTCGTCACGCCCTTACTTATAACAATAACAAAGACTATATCGAACGGCAATGCTGGAACATATGAAAATAAATGAAAATACCGTATCAAAACCTTAAATCTCAACAATACAGCAGTAATGTCATCATTTAGTATGAAACGCGCAAAATTAGGGCTATTCTCTTTGGTACCAACTAATACACACTGCTTTTTGGTTTCAGTTGATAAAAATAATTTAGCATTATATTTATATTAATCAGTAACATGTTTCCTCTAGGATTTGCAATCATTATCATCATCTTTTTAGTCTCCACTGCAGGAGCAAGACCCTCTCTGAACTACCCGAGCCATATATTAGCCAGAGCAGTCAGAGGATTTGCCCTACACTCTTCACGCTTGCCAGACGGGTCGGAGAGGTTTAAGTGATGTGTATAAGCTTTGTTTAGGTATATATTATAGCTTGTGTTTCCTAAGTCGCCTTCTACGGACGGTAGTAGTTCTTCTTCTTTTAGTGCCTCTACATTAATTAATCTCTATTCTAATTAAATCTAATTATCGTAAGGTATTCAACTCAATGACTATGTTAATTTACTTGGTTATTTTTCGAATCTCTTCATTTCTGACTCTTTCATTATTGACGTAGACGTACAGAAACGCCGAACATAGCCCTTGCCATAGCCAGTTGAACGACCGTGTTTTTTCCTGCCTGATCAAAGCAAATCGTCCTAAGAATGTTGTAAGAGGCTCCTAAAGTATAGATACTAGGGAAGGCGAAACAGTGTTTTCAATAAAAATAAAAATAGGGAAGACATCACTTGCTAGCTCTTATACACCTAGTACTTTCGACAATGTATACCATGGTGTGTGTTAAGTACTGTAAGAATAATTCAAGCAATACGGCAAAGTGTAAAGAAATAACTTTCCATCCGTAAGTAACCAGATTTCATTACATAAACCTATTCTAAAATAGAACAGGGGCAAATGTTTGAGATAGCTGTTCTGTATATTCTATGTTAATGTCTTCAATGCGACTTATACCATGTACTGTGATCATCAATCCGCCTAGCGTGGTAATTTCGGGCAAATTCTCCTTGGAAAGGCCTTAAGTACAGCAGTAGACTAATACACTATATACTATATACTATCACATCTTTATTCCTTATGGGGCAGACAGAACATTTTGGGTCTTACGGCTCTAAGCAGACAGAGCCGCCTAAAGACTACTTTTGGCGTGATTGTGAGCGAGAAGGTGGAACATGGAATCAAAATAGTTATAGGTTGTTAGCCAAATTCGCATATCGTATCGATAGCATTTTCACCCATTCTCTCCATCAACTTTTACGATCGGGAAGGGAAGCAGCTGGTACATACTAAGTTTTTTCTTATCTCCCAGACCAGCAAAGAAGCAAGGACTAATTGGACTAATACCAAGAGGGTGTAAAGAAATCGTACCAACGACAACACACCAAAATTATCTAAGCGTAAAATTTGAAACAATAGTGTTTCGATGGAGCGTAGCGGATAACGTGAACGCGGGGAGTGCCAACAATCCAAACTCGACAGCATTGCTTTGATATGTCATGAAAAATTCAACGTAGTCCTGCCAGTAAAACTGTAATCACATTTTCAAGGTATCTTTTTTAAAGCCTATATCAGTCAAATTTGGATTTCTACTGTTTTGTGAGTGACCAAGTCTGGGCGTCGTAGGTAAGGACGGGCAAGATACACATGTCGACGAATTTCTTTTTGAGGCATGTTGGAAGATTGTAGATCCATAGATTTTAGATAATTGAAGGTTTGCCAGAGAGCCATGGAGCGCAGCTTATTAGATGTAAAACTGATTGATAAAGTTAGGAACACCAAACTGCGCTCCATGACAAAAGTTACGGATGTAGGCAAGAAAACAGCCGAGTTGAAGTGGTATTGGGCGGAAAGATGGGCCCATATTGCCATAACAGATGGATACAGAAAAAGGGGTAGACCGACGACGAGATTAGCAGACGATTTGCGTACATTTGACAAAGACTGGAAAGAAGTGAAGACCAAGGATAGAGAATTGTGGAAGGAAATAGGGGAGGTCTTTGCCCAGCAGCGAGACATAGATGGCTAC
Source organism: Acrobasis repandana (assembly GCA_963576875.1). Classification (NCBI taxonomy): domain Eukaryota; kingdom Metazoa; phylum Arthropoda; class Insecta; order Lepidoptera; family Pyralidae; genus Acrobasis; species Acrobasis repandana. The sequence goes on from OY756214.1 coordinate 11,892,973, forward strand.
TAAAATATCAGTCAACTCGTGGAGTAATTTCCTCTCCCAATGAAGGATTTTCCCATAATCCCCACACTGGGAAGACGGGTTGGTGATCACAGTAGATGGTTATATTATTTACACAGAGGACCTCTGTTACCTTTACCTTCCTTAGGCGCCTCTAGCAACGCCGAAAAAGAATGAGTTAACATATTGTATTCTACACAACCTCCCAATGGAGGATTGGCCCATAATCCCCACGCTGGGAAGACAGGTTGGTGATCACAGTAGATGTTTTTTATAGTCTTTGCACAGGGGATGCTGGTGCCCATTCTCTGTTACATTATTCCATAGTCGCCTTCTGCGTCACCCTTTGTAAAAGGTTGGAGTGGTAACCAAACTTAATTCTACTCTGCCGTCACCATACGGCCATCAATTTTAATCCTGCCAACGAAATACCAGTTTGATTTTCAAGGCACTAATCACGTATTTATCCCTTTCGTGGAGTATTTTGGGCTCAGTCTTCTCAGTATACTCTGTTAGTGAAATTCTTTTCAGATTTTTAAAGCATATGACGTGGTCTAAAAAAATTGCATTTCTAATAGCTACTACCTATAACCTGCTTGGACCGCAAATACCAACAAAAACGTAAAAACACCATCTTGTGACTTGGCAGCTTTAATCTATCATAAAAATGATAAGTATCCAGCGAAATATGAATTAGATTTTGGTAAGTATGTCTGACATAGCTTTTACTTTATATGTTGGTTTGACAGAAAAAAAATCCTTAGATTGAGTACCAGACGTAGAGTGAGAATCGGAATCAAGCATGTCATCTGGGGTACAAAATTTATATAGGTAGACTAAAATGTCCAAAAAAAATGATGACCCTCAAAAAACATTTTCATGTAAAATAATGCCAAGACGAGTAGATACATATTGCTTGCACTGTAAAAAAAGTGGCATAGCTACTGTTTCTCTTTACTGAAGGGCCTATTTGCAAAAATTAACGCCTGGTGAATTAATTACTTTCTGTTCATAAGCTCATAGGAGTGGCAACCTCACTTTACGAAACGGCCAGGCCACACATTATGACTTACATGTAGGATTTGAGAGCATTCACGCAGAACGCTATAATGAGAATTAGTGAGTGTTAGGTTAGGTAGGGCGTGTAGAGCTTGGCTCATCATGACATCTCCATTTAATAACTTTTTAGGGTTCCGTACCCGTAGGGTGCAAACAGGACCCTATTACTTAGACTCCGCTGTCTGTTTGTCTGACTGTCTGTTTGTCCGTCTGTCACAGGGCTCTATCTCTTGAACCGTAATAGCTAGACACTTGTTTCTTTACGCTTGCGCCACTGGTCTGACTGTACGGAAGCCTGACAGTAGTGGCTAATTGGCTATGTTAGGGACTCTGCTTCTTTAATTCTCACAATCGTTGCGATTTTATCTACTTATAAATCTAGAGTAAAAACACAGTACTATATCTAAAATTAAAATATATGATGAAACATTTCGCCAAAGTGAGATTCAAACTCAGGCCTTAACATTTGTGCTGTGTGTGCATTTCCAGTTGTGCTACCGTGACTTCGAATAGCCCTCACTAAATTACTAAATGTTGCTTACGAATTTAAAGCTGCCACTATTTAAAGTGTGTTTTTCAACTTAATTCATATTACCTAGGTAGATGAATTGAAAGTCGAATAAACAGCATTAGACAAACAGATTTATACAGCTTAAAATGCTCGAAACAATATCTAAATTGAAAAATGTGATGAAAAATACAGTACAGATGTAAGGGGCGTGAGTTTAAATCTCACTCGTGGCGAATTGTGATGCTATATAAATTAATAATTTGGTAGAGCTACTTCCATGAACCAAAGAAGACTTTTATACTATCTACTGCAATCACCAACCCAGCGTGATTGGGTGATTCTAAAGAAAATCCTCCCTTTATTACAGGCCCTTAGCCCAGCATTGGACAAGATGGCTGTAAAGAAGAAGAAAATATACATGTCAGTCACAGAAAGTAAATATGTCAGATGTTAAAACCTATTAATACGATGGTATTTAGTTGCTACAACAGAATAAAAAAAAGTAGAGTCAGGGCTAGCTGTTCTTAAAAAAATATATTAAGTATTTATCTAGTGCTTTAATAAAAAAAATATATTGTAAATTTATGTTAAAATAACATAAATTTACAATATTTAATGAAATTTTTAAATTGAAAACATATTTGAAGTATATTTTATTATATTTTTATCATGCACTACGCTTGAAAAATTAAACAAGTCGTCTTAAATAAAACCAATTTGTTAGAGATTCAATCTTTTAACAATCTTTAATTAGTTTAATCAACAATCCCACCACTGCAAAAAAAGACAGTGAGAACAAGATGTTGATTTTTCACATTTTATTCAATTCTCTCTCTCTTCAATCTTGAATATCATCAAAGTTAACATCATATTTAAGTCATATTCGTTGTTTTTAAGTCATATTCATTGTTCATAAAGTATCTCAATCTGAAAGTAATTAATATTTTAATTACAAAATAATATGATTCTTTTTAAAGTGTAAAATAAAATTTTAGTCCTATAAGAATTAAATTGGTAAATCTAATAAGATAAATTCCAGTACGTACATAAATACTAGTATTTTCTCAATTGTTTTAATAATTGCGTAAATAAATTAAGCTGTCTACGAAAAAAAAAAACAACAATCACAAATAAAAAAACAATTGACAAGTTGTCTAAAGGAGGCGACATCATTACTAAACGAGTACTTAAAAAGTGATTTGAGCGTAGGTGAGGTAATGAGATAAGTGATTAAGGTCAAAGTATTGTAATGGCCGTCGCTAATCGCGTGCGCGAGCGTGCGGCCACGACAGCAGCGGAGAAGCGATTGCGAGCGACGCATCCGCCGCGCGCCGACGGACCCAATTGGTCGGCGCGCCGCGGCCCGCCCAGGGGAGGGGGCCACGCACACACATACAACTCACCTAAGATAATTTATTTTATGTTATACCGTTTGAATATTTTATATCTGTGTGAGTTTTTTCGGTCGGTATGCGTTCAGTGTGAAATATTCGCGCGATAAGAAAGAGGGGAACAGATCGATCGGGACGGTGCGCTTTTTATTTCGATACTTGCCGGTTATTGTCATTGCTTAATTGTAGTCTTCTACATTGCAAGCATCGCGTGCTATTACCCACTTACCCATAGTCAGATTTCTTGGCAAACTTATTTGCTTAATAAACAAAATGTTCATGTCAGAACACTGATTCAAAGAAAATTCATTGTCTCTTGTCTAACTTGATTTGGCATTGTACTTACTTATTTAAAATTAGATACCTATTAAACAAACAGCTGAACATTTGCATACCTAATTGATTTCATTCATGAAACGTATGAATGAATCATGCATGTTGCTATGTTTCTTACACATAGATATGTAAATACATTAAGTATTTCTGCAGAAACATTTGTTAGTAGCGGATTTTAAAATTTCGTAAATAATAAAATAAGTTACTTTTTATTAATGTAATTGTACCATAAAGAGTCTAAGTAAACTATTTTGTTAAGACATGACAGGTAAAATACGTCCATCGCAACTTTAGAAATTCCTACATATTGCTATAACTTCCCGTATACATTTGTCCGCAATACAGACACAGTGGAGAGGAACACATTCAAAGAGCGTTTAATACTGTCACCGCTAACATGTTTCCACCGCTAAAGCGACCCCAGTGATATAAGCTATCAAGTACACTACAGGCCGCAACTGCCGACTTCACAGACTCCTATAGACAGTTGTATACATCCATTCTCTTGTAGGAAAATAAAAATTACAAATGTCGTGGTTACCTTTAATCAAATGCAAAGCTATCATTAAGTCGACGCTTCGGCAAGCTCGTCGTGCGCATCGTCACTGTTAATTATCACAATATATAAGTATAAAATAAAATAAAAGAGACCGCTTCGTACCAATACTGACATAAAAAATACGAGAAAAGAAAGAGAAGCTTTAAAAAAGAAAGGAGTGCATCCCCACCTCCGGGTGTCCCCACCGCGCCGGGCCGCCCCTGCGGCGGCGCCACCCACCGCACCGCAAAAATCGAGAGCGTCGACGTCGGCGCGGGGTCAAACGGCGACGCGAGCGTGAAAAGAAGGAGTGTGCGAGGACCACGCACACTAGTACGTGCGTGCGGGGAAAAGAGACGGGTGTGGGTGAGCGAGATAGCGGCGCCAATTACTATCACCTGGCGGGCTGCTACCGCATTACCCACTGCCGCCGCGCGCGCGACCACGCGCCCGCTGCAACTCGCGGCTCTCTTGTGATACCGAGTCTGCACTTCAATCGATACCGCTACCGTCGCGAGTGCACCCCGGGCTACCCCGAGCGATGCTCAGCGATCACCCCGCGATACTAACTGTACACTAGTGACTAATAACAGACAACATGCAACTGTGAAGTGAGTGCGGACTGTGAAGGACTATTTACAAGTTTTACTGTGAAAAATGACGTCCCAATTCGCCTTCAGAGGATCTCCTCCAAATCAGGTATGTCCAAGTAACTGATTCACAAACTAACTTGGAGCTCATAACTTTTGACTAATTTTTTTTAAAGAAACTTGCTACGCGATGTTTTTTAACTTTACGTAAATAGTTTTATTTTTTGTAAATATTATTACACTCGCGTGGTTACAGTTTCAATACGAAATATTAATAATATTACTTATTACTAACCTCAGTATAAGTTATTCGGCCTGCTTTTTAATCATAACTTTTTAAAATCATTGGTAGAGTCGATAGGTAGAGTTGAGGTTTTAAGAAGCCTTTGAGTATTTTTATAATAAATAACTTTACCTATGTAATTTTTAAAGTGACTTATTAAATAGAAAGTAAAAACAACCGATAGTTTGTTTGTGGCTGTGACATTCTCGACGACTCTAGAAATCAGAGCGAATTCGTTACTCACATATTTGTATAATTGAACATTTGAAATTAATAATAGGTAAATATTTTGTAATAAATGTAGGTAAGTACCTATTTAATTTAAATTATTCTCATTTCCATCTCATCTATTTATTCTTGACTAATTTATTAATTTAAATACCAGCGACAGTGACAAATTAAATATTTGTTATAAAAATAACATATTTAACATTTTGTTACATATTGTTACATGTATTTGGATTAAATTATAAATCGTACAGTGGGCCACAGATCGAAGGTATAGCACTAACAATCATTAGTAATTGATGCAGCTATACATATAATAGATCTCAAATGTCACAAAGATCACGACTGACGAACGTAAAGCTTCATCTATGGTCCACTGTGATTTTTAATGCAATTAAACGCAATAGAATTTGGGTTGAAAATGGAATAGGATTATCGTGCATGAGTGATGTTAAGCTGTAGCAATTTAATTGTTTCCGCTACAGTAAGCACCTCGTCCTTATTGCTTGCATCGCCAATAATTAAATTTTAATCACTGTTTTTTAATTTACTATCATCTAAAAGAAGTTATAAAATACAACTTAATTAGTGAAAAGCACGAAGTAAACGATTTGATAAACGACTCAACCTACATATTGAAGAAAAGAAACTGTATTAATAACATTAAGTTAGGCTTTTATTTACCATTTTATTCTATACAATCTTCTCGTCTATTGAATGTAATCACGAAGGTATTTAATATATGTAATTAAAACAAAGTACGGTTTATTATTATTAGGAATAAATGGGAATTCCAAATGTATAGTAATGTTATATAACTGTAGGTATATAGGTATATTTCTTTAAGATTTGAAAGTGGTACTTACATGCTAACAGGAGATGTAAAGGTTCCAACGGAACAAAAGCTTTTACAAAAGCGCTTACTACTATGTTATGACTTATGACAACTGCACTCACTATTGTCATACAATAAAATTTGTAAATTATATAAAAGTATACAATTATTTTAACTCTTTACTTATTTTCTTTCTTTTATGACAATTTTTATATAAATCTTTATTATACGTAGGTACATAAATACATATATTATTATTTTATTATATACTTTTCTGCTATAATCAATTTATTAATAACTAAAAACGTATAATAACACTACTTAACTCAAAAGGATCGTCATGTCCGTGCCCCATGCTAGCAAGAACGCTGGCTGCATTCCCTCGCTGAATAACAATGTTTATTTCTTAATACGTGCGGTGATATTTTACTTATAACCAATAGTGTCTTTTCTATTCGTAGCTTTATTAATTCCCTCTCTCATTTTATTGCCTTGTCTATTTTCAAATCTTACTAATATCGACCTTTAGTTACAGGTGCAGTGTGAATTATAATTTTCTTACTTAAACTGTTAAAATCAAACATTCAATACTACTTTTTAAGCATTTTCAACCTCATTATTCTATAAATTATGATGTTTTAATTTAGAACTTGCTTTCATAAAAAAAAATGACGGGTTGCACTCCGGGAGTGCCGGCAGAAGTGAAAATTTGAATATTAACGTTGTGCATTTTTGATATTTTGGAATGGTTAGGTAATAATTTGGCATAAATTGCTTTAATTATCAGTATGAAAGTACTATCATTTATGTGGTAGAATACAATATCTATTTATTGCGCTATCGTACACAAACATGACAATTTATATTACATCAAAAAGTTTATCTCTCAGCTAAACGAAACAGCAGGCGCAGGCATACATTTTCGCCGCGCCGTAGAAAGAGAGGGGGATACTTCCTCTCCTACGCCGCGCCGGCTGTCTACTCTCTATCCATCTTACGAATTTTCGATCAGGACACGTGTCCTGACGCGAGTTTAACATTTTTTACCCATTACAAAAAAAGTGCACAACGCCGGTAAAGAAGTTTTCACTTCAAAAATATTTTACATTTTTTAATTAGGTATTATTTTCGAATAATTATAATATCTTATAAACAGGTTTTTTTAAAATAATAAGATAGATAAAATTAAAGTTTTTTCCTGCACCAACTAAGTACAACAATTATTAAAAGAAAATTTAAAATAGCGTAGGTAGGTACAAAGGATATAAACAATATTAAAAAACCAATTCAGACTCATGCACAAAAATTAACCATGTAACACAAATCACAGTCATCATATATAATATTTTTTTTCAGTCTGTATTTTTTTGCTTTTTCATGACTTAGCCGGAGTATTTAAACGCATCACTAAGTCACTTAAGCATTTTAAGCAACCTGGATCGTGGTTCGCACAAGGGTCAATTACTACAAATGCCAAAATATATGTCGAGCTCCTAAGTGCTAAGGCTGCCGTCATTAGATGACAAATATTAAGTAATGGCAGGTGTATTTAGGCAGCTTCAAAATCTGACACGCATTGGCCATTCACAAATAACATAGGAAGATGTACATTAAAGATCCAGCGCAAAAAAAATTATCTTATCATCGATAACGTAAGCGTTTAAGTCGATTACTCGTGCGTCCACAATTTACGTAAAATGTCTCCACAAAGTCAAATATACTAAAATAAAAGAAACTCTGTAAAAGATGTAACTATACAAAGGCTGACAAATAAGTTTGTAAACCGGTAAACGTGATGCTATTGAATACTTTTTTAATATGCATTTAGAGCGATACGTTATTAGGTAAGTTTTGTTGGTGTTAGAATTTTTCTGAAACAATCTAAGCTCTCGACCTTATATTTCTCATTTATTAAAAACATACGAATACATACTTGTACATATGATAGTCAAAAGTAGGTAAGTACGTATTTTTCAAAATGTTACCTTTCAGATGGACACGCCAGCAATTCTAACATTTTAGTCTTTTTTTTTACTATATTTCGTTTAAGTAGTTACTTTGGGTATTTATTTAACAATACTCTTCTTTATATGTTTAATATCATCTACATTACTGGAGACATCCCAATAGAGTGGTTGAATTCTGTCTTTGTTACTCTCCCCAATACACCAAATGCCAGAAAATGTTCTGATTTCCGACATGAAGTTTATCCTGAGCCACGTTCTAAAGTTGTTTCTACTATAATAAAAAATGTGATGAGTGTGTGTGTGTGTAGGTGAAAGCCAGTTTGGATTTAGGTCGGGGATGGGAACCAGGGAGGCGCAATTTGCATTAAATGTTCTAGTACAGAAATGCAGCAATATGCAACGTGACAGTCTATACCTGCTTTATAGACTACGAAAAGCGTTCAACCGTGTTCACCACGAGATACTTCTAGAACTACAACAAATAGGTCGAGATGGCAAAAATATCCGCATAATTAAAAATCTGCACTGGAACCAAACGGCAGCCGTGTAAGTGGATAGACAGGAAACAGAACCCGTTGTTATAGAGAGGCCTCAGACAGGGCTCCATACTGTCCCCCTAATGTTTAACTTATATTCTAAAGCTATCATTAAAGATGCACTACAAGAGGTGGATGCCGGTGTGATCATAAATAGCAAAGTAATCAACAACCTGCGCTATGCAGATGACACGTTACTTGGCATCAACATCAATGGCGAGTATATCATTCACCTTCAATTTGCCGACGATATAGTTGTCATGGCAGAATCTCCTCCTCAAGAAGTCTTCCATGACTTAAGTACAATGCTCGGAAACCTTTATAGAGTTTCCCAATAACTGGGCCTTAAAATGAACATGGACAAAACGAAAGTAATGTCGAATGTCAATGTCGTGTCCATACCTGTTTCTGTTGGGAGCTCTACCCTCGAAGTTGTAGACCAGTATATTTACCTGGGTCAATCGTTTTTCAACGAATCCGATTTGGCTGGGCAGCGTTCGGGAAGTTACGCAGTGTCTTCTCGTCCAAAATACCTCAGTGCCTCAAGATGAAAGTTTATAATCAATGTATGTTACCAGTGATGACTTATGGCTATGAAACGTGGTCCCTTACTATGGGTCTCATAAGAATGCTCAAGGTAGCTCAACGCGCTATGGAGAGGGCTATGCTTGGTTGTCTCTACGTTATCGAATCAGAAATGAGGAAATTCGTAGAAGAATAAAAGTCACTGACATAGCCCAGCGAATAAGCTCGTTAAAGTGGTAGTGGGCGGGACACATAGCGCGGCGAACATACCGATGGCCGATAGGGCAAAAAGGTTCTCGAATGGCAACCACGTACTGGCAAGCGAAGCGTAGGACACCCAACCACAAGGTGGTCAGACGACCTGACCAAGGTCGCTGGAAAGCGCTGGATGCAGGCCGCTCTAAATCGGTCGTTTTGGAAAACCCTCGGAGAGGCCTATGTCCAGCAGTGGACGCTATGCGGCTGAAATGATGATGATGATGAATATTATCGACTACAGACAATAATTATGGGTATAGCTTCCGGAAAGCGCAAGGTGGGAGGTCCCAAATGTCTTGGCTGAAAAACATCCGACAATGGACTGGTTAACAATAGAACAACTGTCCAGGCTTGCCATGGACAAATCAAGATTTAAAGAGCTGACTGCCAATCTTCAGGAAAGCGGCACCTAAAGAAGATGAAGAACAAAACTCACACTTTGATGGTATGCCTGTTTTCTAAAACAACGACAAATAAATACCACGATAATATAAAATGCATGCTACTCGTAGCATGTGACATATTGAAAAGTATTATTTTATTCTAAAATTATTGACCAACAGTTAAAAAAGTTTAATTTGCGGTACATTATGTACCAACCCATTTTAGGGTCCCGAAGTCCAGATATGGAATCCTTTTAGTTTCACCATATCCGTCTGTCTGTCTGCCTGTGCGTCCGCGGCTTAGCTCTGAGGTTGTTAGTACTAAAAAGCTGTAATTTTGCATGGAAGGCACGTAATTCGTTGGTCCCGGCTGTCATTGTATGGCAGTCGTCAAGCTATGTCAGATGCTTTTAAGCAGCTTGAAATATCTGACACTAGTATTGGCCACTTACATACCTGAAAAATAACAAAAACTACGCCAGAAGGGGTAAAATAAATGTACAACAAAAAAATTGTAAAGTGGGAAGGATTATTTTCCTGCATCCCATCTAGCGAGATGTTCGGCCCGTACTCTGGCTGCTTGCAGAAGGTATTAAAATAGTTGTCTGAGTATTATCATATATAAAAATCAAGACTCTGTCCATATCTTCATGGAAAATGTTGTACTAAATACTAAGTCCTTAAAAATAAATACTAATATGAAGCTGTTACATGTTTAAAATGCGTTATTAACCATTTAAAACTATAATAAACATTTCCATGGTGTGGTTTTGGAACCCACACTGGGTTCCTGGCTGGAAACAGACACACACTTGGCCAGTTTTTAATATCATATAGGTAACAATAGTAACAAACGCAACGCAACCGACCCGACTCTACACTTCCTAAGTTTAATATTAACTAAATACTTAATTAAACTAAGTCACTACTTTTCAAAATATGTTTTTAAATACATGCATGTAATAGTTAGAAAAAAACTAACCTGACTCTACTCATTAAACACTGTAGATATGACCTAGAAAATACTTCATTATTTCAGCTACAAAAGTATTTGCAAATTCTAATCCTGCTTTATATACTTCAAAAACCTATAAATACTCTCTTTTTTGATACAAAATCATAAGCTAACTACTATTCACAAGAGAGTTGACTGGAAGAGAATGTTTTAGCATTAAGTCTACCTATTGTAGCTTTTGGCTCAATAAAAATTTTAAATAAATATTTTGTTCTATTATCCCGAAGGTTGCCTGGTAGAGAATGCTATTAGCATTAAGTCCACATTTTGTGCCATCTTGTTTTGGTTAAAACAAATAAAGTTTTTAATAAATAAATATCAAAGTAAATGAAAATCAACAAATAATAAAAACTACTTAAAAATTATTAAAAAGAAGACTGTAACTGACTGACTAAAACGTATACCTATTCCTTTAAATTCTTTTTATGATTTTTAAAGTGATGATTATAACATAATTCTTTCTTTTAAAGTGTGACGGCTATATCATTGTGACGTATTCCTAAGTATATGATTTATTTATTAAATTAAAATTTTCACACAATACAAAATGTCTTACAATTGGCGGAATTAATGTAAAAAAATATGACCAAATAATACATAAACATGAATATATACTTCTACAGAACACGAATTTATACATATTAAACAGGTACATATACATAATTAAACAAATACACATTTATACATACCTACCTACAATGAATGATGATGTTGATGAAGTAACAGAAAATTAAAGACCATTTTATAAACTTCTCTTGAAGAGAAATTTTGTAAAATTTTTTTGTAACGGGTAAAGCGTTCCCGAGTCGTGAAGCTTGAAAGGTAAAAGAGTGTTCCATAAAATTTGTGCAATGAAGAGAAGAATAGAGAGGAGGTGGGTATCATCAAAACGAAGTTGCCGATCATAATGAGTGTCAGAAAGATATTAAAATTTGCATTAAGGTATTCAAGAGATTTTGGATTAGAAAGAATAGAAAAAGAGTGCACAGAATTCATTTTTTACACTTCTTACCACCTCCAATTTTTAACATCTTAACTATACTTACATCGTATTGAAGAAGTGGCCAAGTCTGGTCTTCGCTTTGAATCCTGTCAAACATTTTGTACAATTTAGAGAGCTTAGAAGGAACAGAGAGATATAATTAGCAATACGAGTAGATGGAAGAGAAAGAGTAAAGACCAAAGAAATGGTGGACGAAATGTGTAAAGTAGTATTTAACAAGAAAGACAGTAGCGTAATGATTTGATTAGCTATATTAAACCCCAGGCAATAATGGTATTATAATAAAAAAGAAAAAGAGATGATAGACAAGCTATGGAATAAATTGAAAAGAGAGATCTGTGATAAACCGCATAAGAGGTCTTTATTAAAAAAAAACAAATCAAGAAGTACAAAAGTTCTCCTAGCTCCATTATAGAAGAATATGAAAGAATATGTTAGAATGGTAAAGTAAAGAATAAAATTAGGCATGCAAACAGCATTTTAACTGGATTAACATTATAATATATTTTTTATCCCGAAAAATATGAGGTTTTCGAAAACTATTTGACCACGTGGGCAATTGAAATTCATCACCAACAAAATGGAGCCAAATATACCCGATACCAGCGGCACTTACTTAAACGTGATGGATGGGACAGAGAAGAGAGAAGTGTACTGGGCCTAGCTAGAGTAGAAACATCATAAATAAAACGATTTCGATAAAAAAATGAGATTGCCAATAAATCGTACTGCACGAGTTGACTACAAAAATGTAAATTTATCTCATTTCATCAACAGCTAAACAAAAGGAGATGAAAGTTAAATCATTAAAATATTCATTTTTTAAATGTTATCTTTAATTTTCAGTTCAATAAACAGTTAAAACATTTGTCATAAGAGAGGAAGTATTTAGTCAGTTAGCTGAAAGCTCTATTGGGTTAATTGCATAAAATCTGACATTATCTGTGCAGTGCATGTCCGCTAATAAATTAGTTTCGGCAACACTCTTCCTTTATCAGATATCACTTTATTAAACCAGGCCTGTGTTAATATTAGGATAAATTTATCTGCCAATTCAGTTAGTAAGCCATAATTAAAATGGTGAAAAGAAGTTAATAAAGATAATACTGTGGAATATATCAGTCAACGGACGTATGCGTGCTGAACGATCTACTCCTGCTATCTGCAAGATAAGGCCTACATTTAGGGGAGGGGAAAGTCCCTCGATAAGGGGGATTATACGCATTACTTCTTAATTTCGGAGCCTTTCACTTTCGTTAATACCGTCTACAACAGCACTCATTTTACCAATCTTTATACCATATTAAAACCGTCATAAAATTCGTTTAAATACTTAGTTAATAGGAATGCGAAGTTTTTTTAATGCCGACCGGGTCCCATTGCCTTCATGGTACGTTTTTATTTAAATAGCAATTAAGTACAAGAATGGGCTGTAAACGTTTATATTGCGTTGTATCGTACGCTTTAAGAGCCCAGCCCAGCAAGCCTCGGTGGCATCATTTTTCCTTCTCAAATAAAAATGTTTAACCACATGCTTTATTTAGCCCGAATGACTTCTTGCAACTGAAACTTCTTTTGACAAATTACTTAGCTTCGACAATCTTTGAAACTCTGCCTCTACTTGTATTGCAGTCTGCATTCCTTTTGTACGATGTTTAACAAAACATCGTACAAAAGGAACCAAAACTTAATTGAAAGTAATTTTCGTCAGCGAATATGATAAATACAATCTTTACCTCAGAATTTTTACGACAAATTAAATTTGCATGTGTTCTCAGAAAACACTATTTGTATGCTAAATCATAGTACATTCGTTTGAAATATCTCCTTTCCTAAGTGAAATCGACCCTCTTCTCTTATGCTTCCTACTCGCTCACTGAATTATTATGATCTTATAAAATTCATGTACGAATTTCGAGCAAGCGTGAGGGTCCAAATTGAATGCGTTAGGAAGCCATTCTATATGAAACACCGCCATGCCGAGCCGTTATACATAATGTAGTGAAGGGTTGGTCGACTTTGTAAGTAAACAGTGGTTTAACTAGACCGTCTCACACCCTTACAAGTTGCGAAAATTGTACAAAACAACAAATATCTGAGCTAACAATAACATCGAGTGATTTGTGATAATTATTGCAGTAATAAAAATAAACTTGTTTTCACCTTTAAAACGAGTGTCTTTGACAGTAGACACATAAATATTATCTGTCTGAGTACATTACTTCCATTTCACAAACAGGATGGAACAAAAGGCTACAAAGTTGTTTTTATTTAGGTCATGATTCGCGCGGGGCGTACGAGTGTCAGCTTTCAGATTAATATTTTGTCGCACCTTAATGTGGCTGGTGGTGTGGGGATTGCTTGCTCCGACCTCGTTAACAAACCGTGTCTAATTCCTTATTTTTAATTTAACTGTTGGTATGAAGGCAGAGAGTAATGAACATTTTGTTTTGGCAACCATGCGACCATGCTTTTTTGAATTGGCCAAATATAGACAACTAACCCATAAGACTAATAAAAGTAGAAAAATCTATTGGTAAATTGAGTAATTTGAAAATCATCGACATCACAACTAATATATGGTTAAAGTAAATTGACTACATTCTTCTATGTTTACACAAAACTTGTAAACAGAATAGTTTGCTGTCTTACTCGCATCACCTGACTTTATAGCTAGCTTGCTCGATTTCTCACTGGTTTTACCGGACTGAACTAGGTTAAGTTTTTAGTAAAAAGTAACCTGTTCAGTCTACAAAAGATTCTAGCTTGGAAGTTTTCGACAATTCCATAGTCGTAGACGCTCTTCAAACAGCATCTTCAAACATTATTTTCAGTGACCTGCCCCGGTCTAAAAAACGGAAATATTGTAATTACTGGTACATATTACAGGTTGCTACGTAATTATTCCAGTGTTCATAAATGTACTAAGGAATAAAAGGAACATGCGTGCACAGGCCCGAGACACGTAAACCGAACAGAAAAACCTTCTCCATTCATTTAACTTCGTAATGAGCCATGAACAATCCTTTTGCACTTTCAACTGTTCGTTCTGACCCTTTCTTTGGACTCGTAATTTAGCGTTTATGCTTTTTAGGGTTCCTGAATCCGTACTCACCAAGGGAAAAAAGAGAACATAATGCCCAAAAATATAGGTACTCTTCCAGTTTGTGTATTATCTCTGTGTCTTACTAGATTGTAGTTGGTAGTTATACTCTCCTATTTTTTTAATTATTTATCAAAATATAACACTTTTGTTTTTTTAATAGTGTACATACAAGCACACAATAAAAATAAAGTAAAATTATTATCATGTGAGTCGATAAAAAAACTTTTTCTTTAAATCACACGATTTTATCTTTTCACCAACTTTTTTTGTAAAAATGAACTTTCAACAAATAATGTTTTCTTTCCCTAACATCAGCCAATAAAAATAAAATTTAGTTAATAAAAAAAACATGATGTAAAGTACTTAATACGGAACACTCATAATTGGAAGTCCGAGTCTCACTTGTCCGATTTTTTCCTAATAAAGCATAATAAAGTGCTGTTATCAAGAAAATATTCCTTTTGGTAACCTATTGTTCTTTATAATGGGTCATATGTAACGAACTGTACCGACCGTAGCTGTGTCATTTAATATGGCACTGAATCTCAAACCTTTGTTAACTAGCCCGTACAGCTGTCGTTTGAGTTCTTAAATACATATTTACTCGTATATTTTGTATAAAATTATAAAGTTATGCTTTTGAATTATTTATGGGTACCGATGTACTAAGTAGTACTTATAAAGTATTACGTATTTATATTTTAGCTCAGGACCGCAATATCCAAAGACTGGATGCGTGTCAAAATCTAAATAAAATATATTTCATCTGTATGTTTATTTTAATGAATTTGTAATACGAGTATAACTATTCTACGTACATATATTCTGACATGAAAATACCTAAAATATAAAGGTAGTTTTAGAAACTATTGTAATCTTTACGGGTCTTACCCCGATTGAGTTTGGTTTGAGCCGATAATGTTAATAATTTTCATTGTGACCGTAAAGTCTAAAATCAATTTTAGAAACGTTTAATTTATAAAATTGATGATGATACTTATTATTTAATGAGCTAAATATTATTTAATTCCTCTTCAAGAAAGTTCAGCAAGAGATACCATTGATCAGCGTAACCGTAACCGACACTTATCGACATGTTTAAACCGCTCGCAGTTAACCTCTCTCAAACCACTCCACTCACCCTAATCAGATAGGTGAATGAAACGCTCACTTCCCAGAAACTTTAATTAATTTCTCCGAAATGGAGCTACACGCGGTTAGTATATTCGAACTCTCGTTACGGACGCCGACGAATTTCTGATAGTGATGTCCATACGAGCCGGCGCAACCGGATCGGTGGGCGTGTGTGCGTGCGATTGCAAAGACCTTTGATCAACGCTCTGCAGCTCTTTAATTATAATACTTCTTACCACGCAATAGAGCACTATTCCCTTTATCTCTTACATGTTTTTTTTTCTTTCTTAAACGGCATTGCTCTGGTGATTTACTCTGAGATTGTAAGGAAATATTGCAGAGCTTATTGATGTTAAGGATGCATATAAATCACCAGTTTGAGTCACAATAACGGATCATTAGAAACACTTAAATAAAAAACAATACAGTTTTTAATCAAACTCTTATAAGAAAATTTCTCTTATCAGATTTGCAATACATACCTACATTCTGAAGTTACATGTGTAGGAGTGAGATAATTATCTCGAAATACAGAAAAAGGGCATAACACAGTCATCACGACTGTAAACACGGAGCCGCGTCGTTTCAGGCGTCGCAACCACGAATCTGTCACGAGCTGTCCTAATCAGAGGGAATTGCCATAGAGTGGAAGTTTATTGCATCGTGAACTTAAAATACACATGTATGACGATTACAGTGTCTCGCCTACACTGCGTCGGATGAGGTGTTCACATATCATTAGTTCACACATCGTCGCGGGAATCGAGCAAGGCGGCACAGCGCAGTGTGACACACTGCAACGATGAATGAGAAGCAGTTTCAATTTCGTTCATGTTTTTCTTCATTAAATACTCGTGATTTGTTTTTGTGAAATTCAACTTACTTTGCAAACAGCCCTATGATAAAAAAGAAAATTAAATACCTTTGTTCATCCACATTAATCCAAATTCTCATGTCACAGTTAAAGTTTTCGGCCCATAGAATAAGTAAAAAAAAGATTTTTTTTATAAATCTATAACTTGAAATGACCTTCACTGCCCTTAATTGTATGTACATATAATCGTACAGAACACTAAAGCAAGTAGTAACAAATAATTTATTAGCTCATTTGGTTAACTTTGGTGCAATAAAACCGTGGCAAAGTAATTACAAAAGCCCACATTTTTATTTCCTTATACAAAGGCGTTAAAAAATAATATATATTCAACAGTAAAGGTTAGCTTTATTAGATTTTGCACAAAATGTTTTAACCCATATATTTGATTACCAAGTAATTATTTTGGTCGGTTAATGACTGCGTAAAACCGAAAAATAATAAAATGAAACTTTTATTGCCATCATTATCTATGTTACAGTTGAAATCAAAATTATTACTACGAAGCTTTAATGTATAATAATCAGAGCAATAAAAATAATTAAGAATCGCTTTAACTACTCTTACGCTTATAAATATTTAACTTAGAAATAAAGCGGATTTTATTAAGAATTATTTACTAATTCCTTTAGTTTGATTCAACGAATCGACACATAATAATCATCTTTAGCCCCTAAATTGAGTCAATAAATGTTTTAGAGCGACCTTTAAAACTTTTATATCCATCCTCATCATTAGATCTAAAGTATCGGATACGTTTTACATTCCTTATCTTATTACAAATTTTTGATTAAGTATATTTTTTATTGTTGTTTGTAATAAAGTTTCGAAATAAAATTAGAAGAGTTACTGCACCGTTTTATAATAGTATTCTAGTTCGACTACATTTTCCTAATTCCTTTGCCTAACCCGAAAGTTACTAACTTAAAAACGCTGGACGGAACCGAAGGTCTTAAAAAGTATTTCCGTTTCATTACAATTTCTTTCTGTCAAGTCCTACCGTAAGCCACGTTAAATACATTTTATTTATTAAAAAAGAAAAGGTTGCCTACCTTACAAGCTGTATGTAGAACGTGTCACTTGAAATATCCTGTACTTTCTCTAGTGGCAGTCGCGAGCTAATGAATGCCATTTGCCAAAATATATATCTTTGTTTAACTTCTTTCAAGAAATGTTTACACTTTATGTCATTTTGGAACGTTTTTGCAATTCATGTAGACGACAATAGAAAAGCTATATTGTCTGCAGAAATTATTTTTTAATTTGTGTAAGCAGGTACTCACCAAAAATAGGACTTTTAAAATATAGAGACACCTACAATAATTGTAGGTGTCTCTATTTTATTTTGTTTAACTATGATACTTAACTTGGATTTTGAAAGATGCCTTATGTTCTATCTACTCCGCAAGGGACAAATACGTGATAAGTATGTTTGTATTAACTACTTGCCCATTTAAATTGTCACCTGTTCATGGAGCGTCGATATCAACAATGATGATGAAATTGCATAAAATCAAACCGAGAGCTACAATCCGTCCGCACTGAGTTATTTTGGTAAAACAGTCGTCGATTAGTGAGTAACGACAGGGAAACGGCAATAAAGGTCCGGCGGGAGCCGCGCGGGATGTTTTGAATCGCCACCGCTTTAATAGCATCTGTATTAACCGATAATTCAAATTTCCAACCGCACAGTTCTAAAACCAACATGGCACAACACTAGATAGCCGTTTTATGAACGTGTAGGGATGGTCAGGGAAGATTTGTGGATAGTGTTTACTGTTTATTACAATCGATATGGTCAATGTTAGCTTTAAGTTTAGAGTGGAAACGTATTTGTGCTTTTTGTTGATAGGTATTTCTTCCCAATTTAAATTAAAAATTCTGCAAATTATCTATTTATTAAAAGATAAGTTATTTAAGAAAATAGGAGAAATTAGACCACCTCTTCTTATCTCCGAAACTAGAGCAGGTATTAATTTTTACAAAAAATACAGAAATAAGCGCTATACATATGTAGATTTATATATGTATATCTATAGATTTTAGAAAAATCTATGAGAAGTACGGAACACCCTTCACGCAAGTTTAACTCGCACTTGACCAGTTTATTTATGTCCTTATTTGTAATTAATCATTAATTCATTAGAGTGGTTTCATCTTCCCTTTTAATATGTATTTAATTATCGTATTTGTAATCATTAAGAAAAACAGCTGGCAATCTATCGCCACGGATAGAAGATTGCGAAAAACACGAGGGGACCCCTTTGCCAAACCATGGGACACTACAGGCTTATAAAACCAATCTATATACATGACACAGTCTATCAATAACAGGCGGCATTTTATAAGTAGTTTTAAAAAAAAATCCCCAACCTATTATTATCGCAAGAGGCCGAATATATTTTTCCGGAGGCTTATAAAATATTCCTTCCTGGTCATTACCAGGAGTTACGAGTGACTGTTGCTTGTCGTCGCCTCTGTGACTTGAATTCAAACCTGAGGAATTCGTCGGCGATGACTATAAACGCTTAAAACAATGGACTTAACGAATAAATCGTTCATTTTGAATACGAATGATTAATACCATTTGTGTATTGTTGGGACGATATGCGTTGGCATTGAGTCCCAAGTTTGTTTTTGGTTCGTATCGCTTGATTTTTGATTATTTCCTTATGTTTTTAGTTATAGTATAAAAGACAACTACCTACGTACTAAGTATGTATATCATAACAAAACTTAATAAGTGACCAAATTTTTATTACTTACTTAATTATTTCTATGAAAATGGGACATATACCCATTATTTTTTTATTCTTTAACTAGACTTCTTTCTTCATAAGCAGTCAAAAAATTAGACCTTTGAAGTTTTTGCGACTTAAAAAAAGATCGAATAGAAATAATGGTATTGTTTTCATTTACTTAGAAAATAAACCAAATGTTTAGGAACATTAGTACTTACAAAAAAAAAAAATTATACGGGGTCTAACAAAAAATAATTACTGAACTTTTTTAAGGCTGTATTCATTTTATGATACTTACCAACTTTCCCCCAGGAACATATAGTAAAATATGAAAAATAATTTTTGGCCTCCCATACAAGTTGATCGGTCACCTGATCCAAATTCGTATGGAAAACAAAAAATATTTTTCATATTTCGAGACATGTTTCATGGGGAGAGTTATTCAGGATCATGGAATTACGTCATATTGGTGTCAAAAGTTTTTAACTGATCTTGTTGGCTGAAACTTAGTCGCTCAATTTTATTCTTTAAAAGTGGCAAATTAAACAACAAGGTCTATAATAAATATTTATATTAATAAAACCCTGTGATAATGCAAACATACAGATACATAAATGACATCATGGCGTTGTGTTTTAAATATTATAAAGATTACCAGCCAATAACATTGTCGAACATAATCAGTAGACAAGGTATAGGTACTTAATAAAAGTGATACTCAGTACTTCGGGTCACTGTCAGTCAAACCTAATCATGAATCATAAAAATATGACCACACATTTAAAATTATTTCAATATAAATAGTCATAATCGTTTAAATAATCTGACGACGTAGCGTCGACGAGTCGAGCAGTAACTAATTCTTTTCTGTTATTAAATCGTTTAAATTCAATTATTTATTCATGAAAACTTATTTATATAAGTAAACTAAACTAAAATCTAAATTTAAAAACTACATGAAAAAATATAGGTACATTAATATTATTACTTTTTTTTTTTTCAAGTAAAACTTGTATCATTTCAGAAAATATTCGTCCTAGATATAAGTACTATACTATACTTTAAATTAAGTGCATAATTGTGATAGTACTTTAAACAATAAATATAATAAAATAAAAATTTTATTCCTACATAAATACATAATATTAAATGCTTGTAAAATCCTAAATCCTATTTTGACTTTCAAGTTAACATAGAAAGGTAAGATAGATTTTTGTAGGTATTTTAAATTAAGGCAATTCAAATCAATGAGTATTAAAGGCTTTGTCTGGTTTTAAAATATTTTCAGTCTACGTCCTACGGTACTCAAAGTGTAACATTAAAGTTTTAACTGCAAAATATAATTCCTTCCAATCTAAATGCAATGTTTCCCTTCACTATGAACTTTATGGCATGCCAACACAGCCACAAAGCAGTTACGATTGCATCAATCTAATTCCAGACTTGATGTAGGAATGCTCCACGTCTCATAGGGGCATTAGGCATCATAACCGGGTTAATATTAGACACGAACCAAAACAACATGTTTCCAAATCTACCAACTTGCGACAACTTCAT
This sequence comes from Acrobasis repandana, assembly GCA_963576875.1. Classification (NCBI taxonomy): domain Eukaryota; kingdom Metazoa; phylum Arthropoda; class Insecta; order Lepidoptera; family Pyralidae; genus Acrobasis; species Acrobasis repandana. The sequence goes on from OY756214.1 coordinate 11,913,840, forward strand.
TAGTGGATTAAAGCGATTTATCGATCGTACTTTAATCGATTATACGAATAAAAAGAACAATCGCAGCACATTTGTGGATTCGATGGAGTGTAGCGAACGGGTCTCCGATTCCTCTCGAAGCAGTTGCAATTTTATGAATGAGTTGCTTGAATGAAGAAACGATTCGGTTTGAGTGAGTTTATACGGGGACTGAGTATGTAAAAATGTGTGCTTCCGTTGCTAAAGCAATAAAACAATGAGTTTAAATCAAATATTTAGTGTTGCCGAAATGCTGGACCAGTCTGATTTTATGAATATTAAATGCCTTAATTCAATTTATTTCTGCATAAAAATGGTCTGAAGTTTACATCTTTCTTATTATTTACTGAAATTCAATTTCAGAACATAGTTTTATTATTTGGTGGTTTATCAAGTTTTAAACTTAAATAATAATAATACGAGTAAAATACAATTTTAAGACATGACGAGGTGTCTTGCTGGCTCGTTGATGTCTTTATGGTTCTTTTTAGGCAAAAATAAAATTTTAGGTGTAATTATATAGTATACTTAGAATCGGATAATTAAATTTTACGAAAATATGAGTAAAATTTAGAATTGGTACATATACCTTCCTTATATCCCAAAACGCTTTAATTTGCATTCCATCAGCGATAAAATGTATCAACGCGAATCTCAGTAAAAATGTTTTATTACCTATCGCAAATATCGGTCATGTAAATGTCGGTCATGTATATCAAAAAGTCAAAAGTCCTCGTAAATTCGTTTCGCATTATGTTTGTATGCCATTAAATATTTTTACACGAGCCATTGCGGTTCGTCGCACGAAAGTCCTTTAACAACCCATTGTTTTTTTAGCGAATTTCATCTCGTGCTGAATATCTAAATTATGAAAGTTTATTATCTTTTGCTTTATAGCAAAGTTCACACAATCGTTAAACGAACATTTGCTGCACTTGCGGAGAATGGCTCTACGCTTAGAGATAATTAGATTCATAGTCTGATTACAAAAAAGGAAACATTCAGTATTTACCCACATTGCTGACTGATGGACTGATAAGCGACTGTTATATTGCCGACAACGTTTATTACCTAATAAAAAAAATATCGGCCGCGGTTTCACTAACGTTATAATCTAGGTTGTCTTAATTTCAATCAGACTGATGATTTCAATCCCGTATGAGTAACTTTTTACAGCCTACTAAACCGAGGAGGTATTCTGTTTTTATTGGCTATACAAAGTAAACGTTTAGCATTTACCTACATTACTGACTAATCGATTTTGCAATCAATTTAATTTTTTCTACTTTATTTTGTATTTATTAAGAATATTATAAAAATACCGACGTTGATCAGTTGACACTTTATTGCAAATAAATAAATTAACTTAATTAAACTTATTTATATAATCAGTTTAATATAATCTACCTACACGGCAAATTATTAAATGTTTTAGAATAATTCTATTAGTTATAGCTGGAAAACGGGAATTTTACCTACATGGAGGATATTCCACAAAACCAGTGCGTTATCTAATTTAGTTAGCAATAAAACGCTGGCTGCGGGATAATTGAGGAGAGGCAGCTCTACAACTCGTTTGCTGCTTAAATAACGAATTATTTTAGAGAAAAACACGATAAGTGAGACACAGTGCATCCGATAAATTTCGTCATCCTTATCGCATCGACCTGCGCACTCGCACCCGCGCCCGCGATCCCTCACCGCCTTTATTACATGCTAGGTATAAACACTCACACGCATTAATTATCATAAAACACCATTATTACGTATTATCTGTACATTAGTTCGCTTTGTGGAGTGCAGCCATCCCGCCCGACTCCTTTTCAATATTTATTCTTCCCTAATTCACCCTAATTAGGAAGGTGTGAGTGTGAATTTCAATGGCGTGATGCATTTGAGGGTGGGCCAATTTCGACTGTTATCTACACAGATATCTTTACACAGGATGTGGCCGAAATAGACACCTAACGCAGCCGCGATCCACCATATAATTGTCCAATTAAACAATTTTATGTAAATAACTCAAAATGATACCGAAATTTGAATTATATTTGAGAAAAGGTGTTTCCTCGAAGTCAGCGACCGCGCATATCGGGATTAGTCTGGAGAAAGCCACATGTCGGACATATTCATGCTATACCGAGCACACTTAATCGCTATATCTTAGATCATTGAAAACTGCCTGCAAAAAATAGAAGCATGGGCGTTTATTAATTATAGTTTTCCTATTCACGCGAACAGTTGCACGTCTGCAATTAAGACCGGATCACACGATACCAACTGCTTATCTGATAATGGCAAATAATCATTCCTTGACAGTCTGAGGAGGACTTCAAAGGAAACAATTCACACTCATATCATACGCAATAAAAACTTAATACGGTTTCTGTTCGCTAAATTGTGTTAATTTTGTTTTTGCTTTGTTTTAATTTATAATGGCCGCGCTAAAAAATTTTATGTAAATTGCGTTGGAGTTTTATGTTATTGTTTGTTGGATTAGGTGTTTGTGGTTCCAAATGTATTTGAGAGGCTTCGCAGCTGGATGTAGCTAAGCTAGCGCTGAGCAGATAATCCGAGCAGGCTATCGATGTTAGCCCTGTACTCTTCAGATTAGTTAAGATTAATGTGCACGGTAAAACTTAACCCGTCCACTTTTAGCTAAGAAATGTCCACCCTTCGAACATTGTACGACCGAGAGCATCAATAACCTCCTACAGGAAATAAATTAGCAAGAAAACTTTAAAAAGTAAGTAAAACATCTCTATTGGCTATAAGTACACTGTTATAAGCTAAATTTATTCGTAGTTTTCTTAATCGCGTATCTTGTTCATACAACAAATACAAGCAAATCAGATTGTAGAATCAATGAAACCGTAACATTAACAATGCAAGTAAGCATAACGTCAATCTAGATTGACGGATAGTTGTATTTACATAAAATTAAACAATTATAATATTAATTTGCACTAATCCTCTTGCAACTAAAGTCAGTGCCTCCGCGCACGAAAGTACCTTGTGACTGTAGAACAAATGATTTTATGCGTGATACCGATCTGTAGCAATTAACCTGATGTTAAGAAGAGGAAAAAATGTGCCAGATTGGAATAATTCGCACACGCTTTTCTCAAGACAAGGAATGCTTGAGCGTAGCGTGACGCACGGCTGCCTTATCAGCATACATCCATCAAATTGTGATACTTTTTCTCCACTGATTATGTGCGAAAAAGGATTATAAGGTGGTCTTAGCGCTCGAACAATTCTATCGGATCTCGGGTTTCATGAGTAATTGCACCTATGCTGTGCGCATAAACTTCCAGGCACAACACACGATGTCGACAACGGGCCGGAATAGCCTCGGCGCGTACTGTAAACATGGGGCCTAATATGTTGGTCGTGCTAAACCCATTGTCTAATTCTGCAAGATTACCGTAACACTGTTCTATGCTCTGCGGTATTAGTCCCCAGAAACATTAGCAAATACCGCATCCAACGGAGCATACGATGTCTTATCGTAAATTTAATACTTTAATGATGTCTCCGAGGGTCCGACTTTGATAAAAAACAGTACCTGGGCGTCGGCTGGCTGCACCGGCTACATGTCATCGATATTTTTTGCCGAACTGATGTCTTTAACGAAATTCGTGTCATTTGGGCCGATTTCTCTAAGATTAACTTTTTTACATATTTAACAAATAGATCAGACCCTTATACGCTCGAATATTCAGTTACATGGTTTAACACTTAAAAGGGCTTAACGACTCTAACACATCCTGCGGGTTACGATAAAAAATACAACAAAAAGAGAATACTTCTCGTGTTTGTTTTTTAAAAGATGTCTGCTGAAGATAAGGCGCAGCGGCACTTTAATCCTGCACCGTCCGATATTTGAAAAGGATATGATGACAACTTTTTTGTACCCTTTATCTAATAAGCACATATAACCGATACTTAAGGACGTACGTTTACTGATAATAGAATTTAGGCTATGTCGACAAAGTTTGCGTGGCGTGAGTCCTTTCAAAGTATTTTACACGTCACATTAGAAAAGAGAATTTAGCCATGTGGTTCCCGGCAGAGTAGAATAGGACCATCCCTTGATGTCGTAGAAGGCGACTTGGGAAACAAAAGCTAATCAAAGCTGATAAACATCAGTGAGACTTCTCTAACCCGTCTGGCCAGCGTGGAGAGTGTAGGCCAAATGTCCTGACTCCTCTAGCTAATAGGTATATGGCTCTGGTAGAACAGAGAGGGTCGTGTTCCTGCAGCGGTGACTAAAAAAGACCTGATGATGAGATAATAAAATAGAATAAGTTGTTATCAAAATGTAACGTCAAGGGATATTATTTATTGATTTAAACAGCATAACAATGCTTGGAATAATATCTAAATTAAAAATACATGATGAATATTTTTAATTTATATATTGTTCCGAGCATTTGAAATGCTGTAAAAATGAATAATAAAAATAAAGCCTTCCTAACTTTAATCGACTTTCAATTCATCTAATACGAATTAAGTTGAATACCACACTTCCAAATAGTAGGTAGTAATGAAGATAAAGTAATATGCGGTGAATCGAAGTCACGCTAGCACAATTGGAAATACACTCACAGTACAAATGTGAGGGGCGTGAGTTCGAATCTAACTCGTGGCGAAATATTTCATCAAATATTTTTAATTTATATACAGATGTTATACTAAATAATTAAATAGACAAAATACCTGAATCATTGATCTTAGAATCTGAGAATTAAAAAAAACTACTTACTACTTAGATCTCGTTCCAACCAATTTTCAGTGGAAGTTTGCATTGTAATGTAGGTACATCATATATTTTTTACAGTTACAGGGGGGGAGGGGGCACACATTTTACAACTTTGGAAGTGTCTCTCGCGCAAACTATTCAGTTTATAAAAAATATATTAGAAACCTCAATATAATTTTAAAGACCTATCCATATATATCCCACACGTATACGTATGACAAAAAATAAGTTGAGTTTCAGTTCTAAGTATGGGGAATCCCCAAAATTTATTGTTTTTTTCTATTTTTGTGTGAAAATCTTAATCTGTGAACCACAGAATACATCTACTTACCAAGTTTCAACAGTGTATAGCTCTTATAGTTTTGGAAAAAAGTGGCTGTGACATACGGACGGACAGACAGACAAACAGACATGACGAATCGATAAGGGTTCCGTTTTTTGCCATTTGGCTACGGAACCCTAAAAAGACCACCCATAAGATGTTTTATCTGCTGATCACGATTTTGTATAGTAGTCGAGGAAAGAAATGATATCGCCATTTGTAATCCGTATCACACCAAAATAATACTAAAAATCTTTACACTAGAAAAACCACTTCCTTCATGTCGATGGCTCTTATTCAATTTAGCTAAATGTCATGAAAATACTATTTTAATATTTTGTAAGCATATAAAATGTCCCTAATATTATAAATTAAAATACTTTGTTCTGTGCGAAAATAGTGCTGATGTCGCTCATTCCACATTAAAACCACTTAGAAGTGTATCCGTTGCAAAACCACACGAGCACCATCATACAAAACTTACATTTTCAACGCTAAATTTAATATTTTATAAGCATTTGTTATATTCGTGTTGAAAAGTTGTGAAAATTGTTTAAGTGTTACTACAGCTTTGTTTGGAATTTGTGTTATGAATGTAGGTGCACTTTAGTTTGATTTATTATTTCATTGAATTAGCACTATAACCTGTAGATTTCTATGATGGCTGATGGATCCACAATGTAATAATATATCAGTATATACCTGGTGCCTTTTCTTACAACCAGCCAAATGTTTTGGAGGCAGTTTGTCCATGATACTGAATTACTTACAATAAAAACCAGTTTCCATAAAAATGTGTTTGAACCGCCTTAATGCAAAACTCTGAACCTAGTATTATTATATATTTATTATTATATTTTATAACTTAACTTGCAGGCCGCTTCCTTTTAGTCTTTTGGAAGATATGTAACTAATCTTGATTTTTATAACTACTTAACATTATTTTTACCAAAATTCATGTCACATAAACTAACCACTGTACATTTTTCATCAACGACAATAAAGTAATGAGATACCTACACTCTATAAAGACATAATGGTACAATGTTTTACATAGGAATCTGATACGTCTTTATATCACACAGTCAAAGGGTAGACATACGATATCATACACTGATACTCACAACCACAAGCATAATGAAATTTTGAAATACGTACCATGACCGAGCGGAAGGGGCACGCTGAAACAAAATTATGTCGCTTCATCCTGATGCTCGTATCGTCTGAACAGATTGAATCCCTTTGAGCACCGGCGTCGATTTCACTGAGAGCAACCTTAATTAAATCAATATCATCTTTACTGCCATTAACATTAGGTCGAATGACGCACACTGTGAACGCCTATTGCTGGCACCCGCGCCATACTTATATACAATGTTAGCAAGCAAGGATTAAATAACTATGCAGGGTATGTAATGTAGGTAATACAGGGATTCGACGTTTAACGGCTTCGGGATTACCTCAATAATACCCTTAACACAACAAATGTTTTTAGCCCGCGGGAGCGGATGTGTGCGTACCGAATTGTTGGATATTAACACACGCACACCAGTGCGGTCGGTGTACTTACATACCTGCATGGAGAATGGCGTGTTTGGGCACATGAAGCCGTACCATGGTGGGTCACAGCGGCTTATACCACAGTCAACCGCATACTGACTTACTAGGCTTATGAAGCGCCAACACCGCCTCTTTACATAGTTAAAGGTTAAACACACATAGGTCTCTCTTAGTTTTAAAAAGAAAAAAATAACGAAAGACTATAACGCAAAATTCATTTCACCTCCAAATCAAATAACTTATACGTCACAACGACTTCCTACCATAAGATTAATGTCATCTATCTATCGCGAGCATTCTCATTCTGTAGATTTTTTCCGGAAATATCCTATAATAACACGGAAAGGACACAATGGGGGAATTAATTATGATTTTCTTTCAAAATGTGACACATGGTTGTATCATAAGCGGTCGGGTGGCATTTCTCGGTTTCTAATCCCATACAGGACACAATGAGCATCGGACGGTTGGGGACCATTTTTCATTCGAATGACAAATATTTAGAAAGTTATTTATCCGCGTATGTTCAATTAAAAAAGGTCGTACGTGCCGAGTCCGACTCTGCTTTGTGATGGAATAACAGCGGATGTTTTTTCGGCGGTGCTTCGTCGATTCAGGTAGTCCCGCGAATAAATCCAATCCAATAAAGCCAAAACCATTGTCATTTAACTAATTCAGTTCCTTCAATCGCATTAGTCTTCGGATGCATGACTTTTAACAGTTCACACACTAAAAAGAGTTTCTGGAGCGTTTCGAATTTGCGTGCTGACGACGTCGCAGGCACGCCCAGCACACCCCTTTCACACATTAAACGCTCATTTATTATCCATCAGTTTGATTTTATGCTAATACACTATTCATTTGTCATTTGTTATCAGTAACCACGTGAGCGTAAGGATATTTATTTGCAAAGCGAAGGTCCGCTGTGCGTCGGAGGCCTCCTTTTTGATTGATTGTATGTTGCAAAGCGAATGTGAAAACGCGCCATAAAGGCATTTCAAAATTTACAACTTACAGAGCACCATATCGACAGCCTCAAACAGTCCGCCGCCGGCGCAAGCGGGAATGAGCAGCGGAGGCGGGGCGAGCGGAGCTGGTCGTGCGAGTTCGCCGGCGGCCACGCCGCGGTGCTGCGACACCGGCCGGCCGATATTCCAGGACCCGATCACCGGGCAGACTGTCTGCTCGTGCCAATACGAGTTTTTGAACTACCAGCGGCTGGCGTCCGGGGTGCCGCTGTCGATGTACAGCGCGCCGTACTCGGACGCCGCCGCCGCTACCGCTGCCGGCATGGCTGCCTATTTCCCAGCCCTCGCAGCTGATCAACCCCCCTTCTACACAAATGCTGTTAGTATACTTTTATTTATTTACTCACAAGGTAAAGATTATAGAGTTAAATGAAACTATAATAAGTATGTCTTATTATACCTTTCTATACGTAAATGTAATTAATGGTAGTATAGACATTATTATATTTTTTTGAATCCTCGTTTTGTTATCTATCATCGATGTAATTGGTACCTAATCAATATTTATTTTTATATACTCAGGTTATCATGAAACTAAGTGTATACTACTGTAATTTATTTAATCTAGTCTAAAAATATTTTTTTATAAATGTCCGACATGTAAAACATTTAAAGAGAGGAGCTTTTAAAAATTTACCAACGCCCCTAATGTAAGCCCATTTTGTAGATGCTTGTTGTTGTACAAATAAACAGTGACTGCTAATGCAAACACGAATTGCAATTTAATTATGCATTTTGCATAATAAAAAGATATTTAAAACGACGAACTAATTGTTGCTACCTATACCTAATACGAGTAATTAAAACGAATTGTTTCAAGTTAGATCTGTGTATTACAAAAAATAAAATAAATTATTAACTCGATTACTACATAATATAAAACTAAGCAAAAATATTAATTATTACGACACGTAAGTACTTCAATAGAATACAGTTTGATTGAATTACATGAAAGTATCGAGGCATGTGATTTGAAAGGATGACAAATGGCCTTCAACTACCAAACAATTATATCATCCTGAAGCATTGTTTCATTTAACTGACGAAAAAACTACCAGTTAATCGTATTAAAATACGAAAAAAATTAATTAGCTCTACTAAAGCTTAAGTCCACACTACTCAGAGCAAAGATATCATCTAAATCAAAGGGATTATACTCGTCTACATACTCGTAGCTCTATTTTTATCGTATTTTTTTTCCTCTTTACAAAAGGTATAACCTTAAAATAATTAGCATCTGATGTCAAAATAGTACCTTAGAGGCAGCCACGGCCTCTTGTTAACGATTCACAATGCCTTTACTGGTAAAAAATACACATAAATTAGAATCATAATCCGATGATGTATGTTCTTTTGTCCATCAATTCAAAAAAGTTGTTTCTACTTTGGCCCGATTTAATAACTTAATAAGTTTAACAATTCATTTCTTGGAGATTAAAATTTATCTTCTGGAACCCATATAGGTTGCGCAGCAGGATTATATTTTTATTCAATTGTTGATCATGTCCGGACACAACGATATTGTTATTAGTTGACACATTGTGTTTCTGATAGGTATTTTAAGTTCATTTGAGCAATCACTAAAATTTTGACGCTTGAAAATTAAATGCAAAGTCCGGCGCAGTAATTCTTTCATGTAGATTGCCATCGGAAGGAGATAAAAGAAATCAATGTAAATGATATATTTTATCGCATTTAAGGGCCGGCAAAATACAATGTAACAAAAACACTGGCTGCATTATAGCGAGCCCCATCGTAAGCCATGTGTGTGGGTAGTGACTTTGAATGATAATGATCATAACAACATAAAAGTAGCCACGGTGCGTAATATATGACGTGTAGTAAAACTTTTGGAGGAAGGTGTTAAAAGGTGGGCTCTGAACGTGTCTCGGCAGATGATTCAATCATTCATAGAGATATGATCATATATCATCGGCGAAAGTGTGAACTCACCGCCCGCAGTCTCGCCTTCAATGGGATCCTGACTCGTTTTTTCACGCCTTTTATTTTTTCTACAATTCATAATTCTGTTTTGACTCTTAAGGGTAGCGTTCACAAAAATTCTTTGTTTGGTGTTAAATTTACTTGTCAGATTAGGTTTGTCCGTTTTTTGAGTGATGCGTCAGTGGAAAATTTTAATTCATTTAACGGCTTAATATTATTCCTTCATTCGCACATGTGGCCCGTTACAGGAAGCGGACGCTATTATATTGAAAAAATAATAATTTATAGTCTCTACGAAGTCTAAAATAAATCATCGTCTTCAGTGTTTCACAGCTCATTAATAGATTTGTGGTTAATGCCTGTCGTAACTCAAGATAATAATAACATCAGTAAGGTTTCGGCAGGACTCACTACCAAAACGTATTTTGATTCAGAAATAATTATAGTCTGGGTTTGAACAGTTAAAAGCTGGAGTGTGTCCGTTAATTTGCTAATTTATCAAGGAATAAAACATTGCGCGATTGCGACCAACATTAACCTACGCCCGAAAACTAGGCAGTAATTCAGTAATAAAAAGCGTAGCTAATCGTAAAAGCCACATTTCAGTAATTATTTATATTCACTAATAAATAAGTTGATTGCTACCACGGCTGGCACTAAATGAAATGTGTTTCGCAAACTACCTAATGCATTTATCTTTTCATGAATTATACCTAAAATAATTTTAATCAAAACTACCTGAGTCCGTGCCCACTACCTCACTTGACGGATTAAAGTCCGCTCCACAAAATATTCGTAGTCCAGCATGTAAATGTAAAAGGATTATAGGTTGGTTCCATTAAACTTATGATGTTGATACCAATAAAGATTATGTGCCTTTTTTTGGTCGTTGAAATATTTCAATACCTGTCATCGTGTTGGGAGATTGTTAGATGAAATATTTAGGCGTGTATTAAGAAATGTTGTATTACTTCGATTTGAATAAATAAATAATACTTTACCGGATTTCGATGGATACACTTAGAAGTACTAAACATTTTAAGTATACACCTGATTGTTTCTATTTTAAAATTTGCAACAAGTATGTTGAAACACGGCACATTTCGTATAACTAAACTGGACAATACTTACAATTTAATTCCGTTGCATTCCAGCCAATAAGTCTCAAGCTGCATTTTATAGGCAAATATCGTTAACGGCATTAATAAATCGAAGTGCATATTTGCGTTACGAGTTAGTAAGATTATTGGAGGTAACAGAATACTGGAATTATAGCTATCAGAAAGGTCGAAGCAACAAAGAGCGACAGCGCGCCTGGATTACGCTGTCGTACTTGAGTAAAATTTATTATCGGATTTTCGATTCGGCCACCAATGAAGTTGTTGGACAACAAAATCTTTTGATAGATTTATCCTGGTTGACCGCATTAAGACCCGCTCCCGAGTTATTTTTAATGCATCGCTATAAATTTTTTGGACCTTCTGTCCGTTAGTTTGGCGGACTTCTTACACCAGTTTTTGCCAGATTATAAATGCAACAAACTTAGACCGGCGACATAGAATTTTAAATGACTCGCCTACCTACCGGTACGTTATTAATCATAATAGTGAACATACAAATCGTAGTAATAAATTTACTTGTTTATCTCGACGACATAAAAGAAAGCAAAGTTCAACAATCCTAAGAGACAAAAAAAGATACATTTGTCGACCGAAAGATGATTGATGCGTGTGGCTGGTATCTTCGCCCATTAAATAATAATAGTTAGAACGAAACTCTAAAGCGATCGATCAAGAAATCAATCCGACGAGGATCAGTCTCGTAATGGATTGGGTTAAAGCTACCGGAAACGTGGAAGGAGAACTCGAAGATATTTATTTTATAATGGCCCTGTTTAACGAGATTATGATGGACTTAAATGATATTATTAGAAGAAGATAAATAAAAATCACGACGAACTAAATTGTGGCTCCGACATGCTAGCTTCAGATATGATTAATTGTTGTAGTGTGATTCTCATTAAGGTTATCAGTGCATGTATGTGTCTGATTTTTATCTTTTTCACTGTGAAGTGAGATAAGCGCTTCGGTCGAATACTTTTGAGTTTTGAATTCTATTTGGCTTTGTTGTTTCTTTCATGTTCTAAATATTAACGTTTTCTTTTCATGTCTGAATGATGCGTTCCGAGCATTGGTAATATTTAATCAGTTGGCTTCATTGGGTGTTATTTATCACAGGCTGCTGGGATCGAGCTGAAAGAGAACCTGGCGGCGAGTGCAGCCAGCTGGCCTTATCCTACTGTTTATCACCCCTACGACGCTGCCTTCGCTGGATACCCTTTTAACGGGTAAGTCATAATTTTTATTACACTTGATTTATGCTCAGAATCCAAGAAACAGCTCAATCCGGGTTTGCCACTGGTTTTTCGTATCGCTTTATAATTTGTTGTTTGCAAATATGTCAGCGATAACTCAAATCGGTTTTCAATGTGAAACTACTTTACATAATACATAATTTTATGGAATATGTAAGTATCTATTTTAACCTGGGGATGTTATGCTACTTGTGTATTAAATGTGTAGTTAGTCGTATTAATAAATCAAAAAGTCGCTGACAAATAAAATGCAATACCTTTTATTACTTACTAAGCCCCAGCGATTAATAGACTTAAATGAGATTTATCAATCAATATTTTAAAACCTGATAATACAAGAATTAAAATATAACTAGACGATCAGAAATGAGAATTAAGAAATAATAAGATGTTTAAAGCAACCAATATGTTTACCAAATAATAACTAAAATATTTAAATTAGATATTTGAATTAAAGTAAACTAAATGTAATAACGTGTACACAAATTAATTTTATTAAGGGATAATATGAGGCTTTGAAATTGATATAACGGAAACGTCAGATCAAACTACGACACTAGTAAAAAGCTCGCAACAAAATCACGATCGGAATGGTCCAGTCTATCTAAAATTCACACGCATTGACAGCATTGGGGGATTCGGATCCGGCATAATTAATTTTTGAGCAAGTCGCGACGGACGACGGCGACGACAGTACACCGCTCTAGCGAGATATAAGTCCCCACGGCTGCAGGACCGACAGGCGGACGCGCAAAGCGCTCAAAGATGGGCTTTTGCTGTCGCACTGTCCATTACTGCGGCAATACGCCCAAATTCGTGGATATTCTACCATGAGGTTTAACTGATTATTGAAATATCCATTCAATCTGCGAAATGACGTATTACGTAACATCTATGATTTTTAATTATACATGTGACAGATTTTAATAATATTTAAATACTTGATTTAAAGTTATTGCTAATTAAAGCTCTGAAAGTCGGGGCTTTTGCTGTCGCACTGTCCATTGCTGCGGCAATACGCCCAAGTTCGTGGATTTTCTACCCCGAGTTTAACTGACTTATTAAAATATCCATCTAATCTGAGAAATGACGTATTTCGCAACATCTACGATTTTTAATCATTCATGTGATGAATTATAATAATATTTTAATACTTGATTTGAACTTATTGCTAATCAAAGCTCTGAAAGTCGGGGCTTTGCCGTCGTACTGTCCATTGCTGGGGCAATACGCCCAAATTCATAGATTTTCTAGCATTGATATATCCAATCTGGGAAATGACATATTTCGAAACTTGATGCAAAACAAAGCTCTTAAAGATGGTCTTCAACAATCGCCAGAGGCATAAATCAGTTATTGAAATATCAAATCTTGGAAGTGACGTATTCCGATATATCAATGATATATCAACATTCTACGTTATGTTGATTCGATATATGTATATTATACTTTAATGTGGTGGGTGTGTGGGGTGACGAAGATGGATAAAATCAGGAATTAATATAATTATAAGAGGGAGTTTAAAGGTGGCACCGATTTAGAGAGAGTTAAACATGGTACGGTCATATCAAGAGGCGGGATGCCGAACATGTAGCTAATTAAATGGTTAACTTGAAGGTGGATGGCCACAGAGATAGAGGACGACCTAGAAAGACGTGGGGGGAATGTTTTAAGCAGGACATGATGGAGAGGGGGGCTAGTACAGATTTGGTATGATAGAAAACGATGGAAGGAATTGACATACAGAGCCGACCCCAAATATTTTACCTTCTTTAAGCATAATTATTTAATTATGCATAAAGAAGTAAAAATATTTAAAGTAAATAAGTACTTAAACGTTTAACGACATATTGTCTTGTCTACTGCTACAGTGGCTGTATTTTTGGAGATTCATCTACAAGGTTAAAAAAATAAAAAATAAAAAAGTCTCCAAAAGTCTTTGTAAGCAAAGAAATTATTATACTATAAATATATGTATCAATAAAATAAAGGTAAAGTCATGCGTTGTAAAAATGTGTGTTTCAAAACCTTTGAAACCACTATAAACTGAAAACAAACGTAAGTACTTAGATCAAACGAATAAAATGACGTTAAATATTGTTCAAAATGAGCGCTACTAAGTACATTGATACTAAGGACTTTACTTTATTTCGTGGGAATGAAATATTCATAATGATAACAAATGCGCATTACTACATCAGATTTACGTCTATTTTTAGGTAATATTATCAAAACTGATTTCGAGTATTATCAACTGAAGGCATATCGACACATAGCCTTATCGTTATCGGCTATGTAAAATGGATTCGGTGCAGACAAGACGATAGCGGCGAAATGTAAAGGACACAAAACACGAGTTTATTAGATAATTATAAATGTAAAATTATCGATCAGTGGCGTTTGGCGGTGTGAGGAACATGGATATCATTATCACTTGGTCCACAAAAATATGGATCTTCATAACAAACAGTACCTACTTATTAAGGCGAAATGGGTTCACAGCCCGCAATATTGTGCGTGTTTGTACAATAGCCAAAACACGATTTAGCATTTTTGGCTCAAAAATGTTCAATCGTGTTTTGGATTTTGTGGTTATCTGTAGAAAAGCCTTATGTAGTTTATTTTAGAAATAATCTGTAGTATTTTATTTACAGTGATTTTTCAAAACACACAGTATTCTTGGCTCTGAACTGACGGGGCCTTAAAATAACATTGCGTAATATTGTAAGATGAGACTGACTCCCTTTCCTAATCTAATTTATTCTGATTTTGAAAAAAAATATGTTTATAATTTTTGTTAATACGAGTAGTTAATGCAACAATGATTAACTGGCAGGATATTATAATATGCCTGCCTGTGTACAATGTAGCATCAACCTCTTATTACCCGACCATGGCAAAACCAAAAGGAAGGGTACAGATTTTAGCAGTCTATGTTGTATGTATGAATGTATGCATTTGAATATTTATGTGTGTTTAACCATTGCATCCGAACCGCTTATCCAATGGCGACTGTAATTTTTTTTGGAAAGCGTTGTTTCAAAATCTATTTCGAGATACAGTAATTTAACAGTTTTGGGTAATTTTTTGCTAAAATCTACGCTAAAATAATCAATGGTTTTAGATATTTGTACAAAGAAACGTATGACCTTTGTTTGACCTTACTCCGCGGCTGTATCAGTTAAAGCTCTGAGTCCTTTTATTTAAAAATACGCATCGCTTGTATGAAATCTATATAGATTATATGAACACGAATGTAATCTATGTAGGTATATCTACGAACAATCATTATTCGTACAAATATATACATTTTAAAATAATGTTGGCAGCTTATTTTTAACTTTTAAGTCCATGACTTTTTCTTTTTCAGTTCAGTCCCACGAGAATTACCAGTGACTTTAGTCCCAAATATTTTGGGTTAAAGATATCGTTTTTCGAATGGATGAGATAAAATTAATAAATATTTCAATATTACTTTCTGAACTAGTCTTGACTGAACTACCTCTATTGGTCATAAAAGTAATATTATTGTTACCAAATATTTTTATTTAATTATTTTTTCAATGAATAATATGCTACATTTAAGAGCAGCCGCAAAGTTTACGTAAAAATCCAATCAATTCTTTTGTTGTAAGAATCGCGCACCGCGCGTCGTACCGCGGCTGGCTCTATTGATTGATCCAATAGTATTTTCCCTTCCATCGCTGTAAGGTAATTCAAAGGCCGATAATATACAGTTCCATTGGATCTAAGCGAACCTTCATTTTTTAATTACCTTTGCTAATTATTTTTCTATTAATTTCTAGTTTTTCACCTTCTACAAAAACGTTGAATCCCAAAGTAGAAACTGTTTTTTAGTAATAAACTTTGCTATGCAGGGGAATTTTATTAATGAAAGTAATAAATAAATATAAATAAAGTATATACATACTTTATACAGACACCGACAAAGTCATAGTACGGCTGTAGTGATATTTGTTTTGCGGTCTTTGTAAGCATCTTCGGGCGTCGTCTGCCACTCAGTCGTCTATGAAAACCAGTGGACTCGTACAGATTTGTCGCCAGAAGCTCCCTTAAAGCAGTAAAAGGCCTACACCACCCTTTGGTTGTAACTTGTTAGGATAAGGTTAGGTTAGGATTAGGAATAAAGAAATAAATTAAAGATAGGCTCTAAAGGACTTGTATCCAGAGCCGTAAAATTATTTAATAAAAAAAAGAATATGAATCACAGATTGAAGCGATACCTATTACAACAATCATGATAATAATAACCGTATTTACGTAAATAAAGTATGGCAACTGAAATTATTTGTCAAATGGCAATTTATTTCTTTCAGTTTTAATAAATCTTGTTGAGTAAACCTATGTTTATGCTTGCAGTCCATGGCAAAACTGTTGAGATGGCGCGACTCTACCTAGTTTCATTTAATGCGATGGTAATACAACTCAGGGTTACCAGGAAATAGAAGAATAGAATAGAAACGTAAAAATACAGATAAATTATCACGTCTATATCCCTAATGGGGTAGACAGAGCACAAAGCCCTTAAGGCGACTTTTAGCGTAACAAACGGAATTAAAATAGTGGTGGCTAGCCGCGTCGCGGCGCCTGATGTGAATAATCTAAATTTTGCTCCCGCTTCAACGCACAAAAATTTACTCTATCCGAAGCGAGACAGCGAGCCATGCGGGGTGAAAAGATCACGGAAGGTCAATGAGGCTGGTTTACGCATTTCTGGTTTTTGAGGTTTTTTTCGTTTTACAAAAAATAGAAGAGTTATTTAAAAAATAAGACATGATCCCTGCTTTATGTTTAATACAATTATAATCTAAAGTTACAAGGGCAAATTTATTGTATTTTTGAATACTTTCTGTTTTAGTACAATTCTGAGGTGATATGGAGGCAACGTCGCAATTTTTTTCTATAGAGAAAATTTCAAGCAATCGTGTTTTTAAAACATATTATGTATAGAGTTAGTCCTGAACTTTGCTGTGTTTTTATTTCTAAGTAAGTATTTCGTTAATATTGATGATATTTAAGGTCGCTCTAAGTACTATCAGGGGTATACGGGCTCTTAACATGATTCAGATTGTCATCCATTCCCTCGTTCGGCTTTTACGATCTACGCGGGAAGAGAAGTAGCAGCTACAATTTAAGTTTTTCCTTTTCTACCAAACCAGCATGGAAGAAAACATAGAGCTTTTATATACTGCTACTATTCCTAAAGTAATTATATACTTTTTTCTGTACTACCGAAGAAGGTAAGCGAAAAGATTATTACAGTTGATGAAAATGTAGCAATGAATCTTATTACATGTTCACCAGCATGCAACCTTCGATAAATACTGTAAAGATAGCAGGATTTTTTCACACTATTTCACGCTAGGTATAATGCCAATGTTATAAATTATGATTTTTTGCGAAACTAGATTACTCGACTTCAAAATGAGGGTTAGCTATTTATTTAACACGTTCATACTCCTAGTTTGAGAAGCGTTCTGTAGTCCAAACTCATTTTGACCTACAGAGAGCTGACGTTCAATACGTCTACATTTGTGGTACACGAATGGGTGTGTTGGATTTTCTAACGGTATTTTTTGGTAATCATTTATATCTGTTCTTAAAAACAACTGCCGGAGAAGAAATGATGCGAAAATACATCTAAATTAAAAATATATGACGAAAACTTTCGTCACGAGTGAGATTCGAACTCACGTCACGCCCTTCACATGTGGACTGTGAGTGCACTTCCAATACGCTATTTTGCATCAAGTCAAATCAGATACACGTCAAAAACAAACATTTTCTGAGGGATTTGTATGAAATATCGATTTATGGCGTCATAGTTCCTTAGAGTCAAATAGCCGTTTTTCTGCATTAATAAATCTAAAACACGTTCGAAGTGGATGTGATCAATGACAAGTGGCATTATTTTGTCACGTTTTATTCTATTAACAGTACCAAATAATTTATTTTTGACCCACCGTAATACCAAATTGTGCTATCGTGACTTCGAATCACCCTGACGAATTTCCTCATTACATATTACTTACGCATTTAAAGCATATATAACGTCTAAAAAATATACTGAAATTATTTTAAGGGTGAATTCAGTCCATAATACTGAACAACTTTTCCCAAGTAACATATATCGAAATATGAAATATATTTTTTGACCGGTTGACCGATCAGTTGATCCGAGTTTGTATGAAAAGTCAATTTTTTTTTTCATATTTCTATATATGTTCCTTAGTGATAGTTGTTCAGTATCGTGGACTGAATCAGTATATTTTGTTAGACGTTATATATTTCTTCATTACTACCCACTGTTTAGAAGTGTGGTATTCAACTTTATCGAGCGAGCGAGCAAAGCGTCTCAGTTTTGAAATTAGCCAAAAATGCTTTTGTCCGTTAGTTTGTCAGTTTGTTTGTCCATCGGTTTGTTCTCGCTTATATGTTGCATTTCTCAACCGATTCTCGTGAAATTTTATAAGCAGGCTCGATAATTATATAGTTTTTGGGAAATTTTCAAAATGGCGGATATAGGGCTTTAAAACTTTAAAATAATCATATTTCAGCCATTTCTAAAAATTTTCAAATAGATCATATAACTTTTTGTAACCATTATAAACATACCATAAAAAGCAACTTTTGTGTCTGAACAACTTTTTTATCCGATAAACTTCAACGGATGTTGAGGGGTGAGTCGCGAGCTCACAGAGCGAGCCTAAGATAGTTTATATTGATGAATTGAAATTTGATTAAAATGATTTATTTATATTATTGATTTATACCTACAGCATTACGATGCTTGTAACAATATCTAAATAAATTTTAATTTTGATATTATGCCGAGCATTGTTATGCTGTATAAATCAATAATTACGAAAATACTTATAAAACTCATAAGATAAAGAAACCCAATCATCCTATTTCATTAGCATTGTGGAAGTGTGAAAATCGCATGGGTCTAAGATATTGTTTACAGAATTAAACCGTACGCATTTGAGAATCATTTTTTATCGGAGTAAAAACTCGAAGACTTCATACCAGACAAGACAACCAAGTTAACACATTAAAATAACAATAATGGAAAGAATATGTACTTACTTAATGAATATGACTGAAAAAAAGAGCCTATTCATGTCAATGAAACACATAATTATGATGCATCAGATTACTTCTACAATGTTTTATGTGGGTAAATATCGTGCTGTTTCTATTGGGTACTAATTAAGTACGCGTCACACTGCAAGCTAGGCTAACTATAGCACGCTTAGCTGATACTAAGCATACTTATCAATGTTCGCTAGTTTAATTTTATTTTCAGCTTTTCAAGTTCAATTTAATGGCGACAGGCGGTTGCCCATAGTTTAAAAAAATATGAATTTTCCCATACATTGTACAGGTACACTATCACGTCTTTATCCCTAACGGGACAGACAGTGCCTAGGGTGGCAAGGCCCAGGCCACTTTTAGCGTAATGGTGGGTATAAAGTTGGAAGAAGGAAATCATAATAGTGATGGACTGCTAACCGCTTCGCCTATTGATATGATTCAGATTCTTGCCCATTCCCTCGATTGGTTTTTACGATCTGCGCGGGAAGAGAAGCAGCTGGTAAAAAATATAATTATCAATTATTATTAGTATAATATTTAATACGTGGGAAAATATATATTTTTTTAAGTTTGTGGTTATATGTAGCTTTTAACGATGTTTTTGTAAACATCAACAATTAATTTGATTACCTATTTTTCATGTACGCAAATAAAAAAGTTAAATTATAAAATTATGGTCACATGCACTTAAGTACGTTATCCACAGTTTTCCTACTTAGCAACTAGGTGTGTTACGCGCTTTACATTATTCTCATGCAATGTTTTAATGTAGTACAACTAGTTAAAATAGTGTCTCAGATATTTATTTATCTATTTATTAATAATAGTTTATGTTTACAAGATTACCTATAAACAAACTTGTAATGAAATCATTATTACTCCTAATGAAATATTTTTTTGACATACATATTTGTTAATCGTCGTGTTGTTGATAAATTAACAGACATTTTCTAAACATATTTTAGTTAAAAAATTGTATTGTCCTTATCACTATTTAAATATTTGACATTGAAAGGAAAATAATTGAAAGTAAATATTTAGACTGAAAATAAATTTAAGAGGACTGATCCAAAACTAAACACAACCGATATTACTAACGATGAGATACGAAAATGAGAAAAACATTTATTCCTTAATAACATAAATTAACCACGCTACTGTACCAGTTACGTAAGTGAAATAAAATTAGTGCTTCATCTGACGGCGTTTTTCTCTCTTACCTATTGTTTGTTAGAAAAGGTAATTAAATAAGGAAATGCGCTGCGCTGGAAAAAACGTGTTAGTAACCCTATTGAATCGCAAACGGCTGATACATTAGCGCTTTTACGCTTGTGGGAAAATGACTTGATTTATATGAATTTAATTGCAACGTCGCAGCGGTGGCGCTAACTTCGCTAAATGAATATAGATTGAGCGGGAAGTTTAGTTTTAATTATGCTGATAAGTACTTCAGTTTTACGCTTTTGCATTCTGAAAATTCTAGGTTTCATTATCGAATAATTAAATGTGATGAATGAATAACCAATTTCATAGATTTAGGTGTATTCTATAGGTGCTTATAGCTTACTACATAAATTGTTAGATTTTAGATAGGTATTTAAGTATCATAACCAGTACGAGTAGATGCCTATAAGGTTAGTCGTATAGGTATATTATTACACGTCATTTAAATTAAATTTATATGTTCACATCAAGTGTTAAATATCGTGTTTTAATCACATCTTACATCGTATTCCTGTGAGACCGAAAAGGCTACATTTTATTTATAATAGGTACATACATATTTTTGGAAAATAACAAAAAATTTTGTGTGTCAATAATAAATAAGGAATCAAAATTTGGAAAAAATCAACAAGCGTTAAGACAATTATCGTGTTATAAAACGGTTCTTATACGTAATAGGCGGGTTGAGCCCGGGCAGGTGTAGGATCTGATAAGTATCGGGTTAATCACTCACGTCAGGGTTGCCAAATAATGCTATGAATTTACTGGACATTTGCTGGAGAAATTACACTTTGTAATGGTCATTTAAGACGTCATTCTTACATGTAGGTATACTTACTGCGTTGCTATCAATTTTGAAAGATAGTGATAAATTAATCAATTGTTATACCTAACATAAATGTACCAAATGTCAATGAACTTAATTTTACAAATATTAAACAAGAATAAGTATAATATAGACAGGTACATATGTATTAATAATGTAATACAATTATAAATAAATAGATAATGACCAGTCAAACGAGCACTGAGCTAGCCCCAAAGTAAGTTTAAACTAGTATTATGGGATATTAACTCAATGATACTATATGATAAAACCTAAGACCCAGGGCAATTTGAAAAAGGCCAATTTCCAACTTGACCGGGCTGGAAATCGAACCCAGAACCCTTGGATTAGCGGACTAGCGTTTTGACCATTACGCCAAGGAGGTCGTCAAGTAATTGTAGTAAGTAATGTTAAAATAGTAAGAAATATTTGCCAACTTTTATTTTCCTGGACACAGATGTGAACTGCCGATAAATTGGGTAAATCCATAAACGGGCTGCATATGTCGACAGACCTTAATACTTAGTAAATAAACATGAAAATTAACCGTAATTAAGTGCAATTAACTATGTAACAGTGTAGGGAAATTATGCGGCTTAAACTCGGGAAGTCATCGTTCAACGGCGAAGGCTTTGTTTAGAAGACAGGGGTAGGTGGCAATTGTACTCGTAAAGCATGGGGTGCAATCTGGGGAACACTTCATATTCTCGTGACTTATTATTAGAGAAACTTATATTTTACTTTACATTTTAAACTATGCATTTTTTTATATTTGTGTTTTGGATATATGTTTTTATACACTAACATGGATGTTACAAGTTTAAAATATATGTGTGTGTATGTATGTTTAAATATATAGCTTGACTGAGAATATTCTTCGGTATATTTCAAGTCCATCTGAATCAGGGCTTTTCAAATTTTTTATTAGGTTAGTCCACTCATAATACTTTTTCGTTTACTTCTACTTTTTTAGAATTTTATTTTTTATAATCATTTCGGTCGACAAGAAGAAGGTTGAAAAAATTGTGGTTCCATCCAACATATGTTCCTAAACTGCGGTTTGTGATTATGACTGGTACATCTTGCCCATTCCTGAGTGTTCAGAATTTCACTTTTAGCGAACCTTATGTTTTAAATTTTTTAGATAATAGACGGCAACTTTGAAGTGCCAATTAATTCTAAAAACTTACTTCCTTATTTAACTCGGTTTTTGAAATAAGTGTCAGCAAGGTTTCCCGGCTCAATCTTACTTCTTGCCATACACAAGTTATGTAAAAACAAAACTAAGATTTCATACTGCAAAACTGCATAACAAGTTTAAAACTCAAGTCTATGTTTTCTCTCCGCGATAAAGTCGAAAATCTCTCTAACAATTAGCCTGAGGGAAGCTTCTCGGGAATGAAGAGTGACAACGTTCCCGTTTTGGAATTACGGGAACAAACAAACCCTCTTTGCTGACCCCTTGGTCACTTAGACCGAGCGTAATGATTAATTCATCTTGCGCTTGTCGACTAAGTGGTCACTCTTACCTAGAAACCTCTGTCACTCTTTTGTCAGGTGATGTTTTGTGATTCTGAGGACTTGAATGTGAGATGCCTCTAGATAGTCTAGATGAAAAAGCTATATATATTGTAGTAACAAAGGATTTATACTAAATAAATAAATACGGACAAATCACACAGATTCAGCTAACCCCAAAGTAAGTTCGAGACTAGGTATCCCATAACGGATATAATTAACAATACTATGTTTTATAATAAATATAGACAGATGAATATCAAAGACCCAGGTCAATCTGAAAAAGATCATTTTCCGTCTTGACTAGACCGGGGATCGAACCCGGGACCTCCGGTGTGACCGCCTGGTATGACCATTAGGCCACAGAGGTCGTCAACTAGAATTAAAACTATTTTAAAAGGGGGGACTGGGGGGTTTGATCTACATAGTTTCAAAGCAGTTTTTGTTGCATTTTAAAATACCTTTTCAACGATACCCCACACGTTGGGGATAGTCCAATTTAATTTTTTAAATTCACTTTTCGTTGTATGGGAGGGGGGGCAGAAAAAAAACATTTTTTCATAATTTTAAAAATCAACTTTTGGAACTTGAATATCTATGTCTCCACCAATTTTCGTGACAATCGATGCGGTGGCGGCGGAGTACGAGCCCGGACGGACAGACAGACAGACGGATGGACGGACATGACGAAATTATAAGGGTTCCTTGTGGACTACGGAACCCAAAAAAAAACATTGTTTACCATAACAGTTGTATTCTTTTTTCAAGTGCTTTTTATAGACTTATAGAACCCCTCTTTTTGTGCTAGGGGTTAAATTGTTAAAGAAAAACTTAGTTCCTATTGTCATGGATGAATCACGTGGACATAGAGAGAAATGCCATCAAATATTTAAGACACGTGAAATTATTAGCATTAAACATAATTAAATTACAAATGGTTGAAGGTGCCGCGGCGTGTCCCCGCGCACCTTAGGCGGCATCCCGTTACCCGCCGCACCGGTCGTCAACCGCCTTGCCGTGACTAGTATAGCAAGACACTTCCGCTCCGATATAATTACAAACGGAAAATTCAACTTTACCATAAGTGTTGCCAGGTAAGGTGATTTCCACACGTTTAGTTTCCACATGCCAGCAGCATGTTTTTGATGATAGAGAAATAGTCATGTCGCAAAATAATTACTTCAGCACAACAAAAAAAAATTGAAGAGAGAAAATATTCGGTCATCTATTACGACACGATGCGTTTTTTAAAACAATCATTGAAAGAAAGAAGGAGAAAGAGGAGTAGGTAAACTCTGAAGAGTTTTAATCAAATAAAAGAAAAGAAATAAATGAGAACATAATGAAAAAAATCATTTTAAAAATTCCACCTAAAAACAACTTATTCAGTACTTATTTGTAGAATTAAAATTAATTATTAACAGGATTTCTACCAATTCAAACAAAATAATAAATATAAGTAATATATTTTTTTAATTATTACAAGTAGTTTTATTTCGGGGTTTACTCAAAAATAAATTTCTCGGAACAAAAGCGAGAACTTGCTGGTTTCTAACGTTGCAATAAGTTTCCTTTTACTTTGTAATATAAAAACATTTTTGTACTTACCAATATGATATAGGTATCTGTATTATATTTATAGAGAGAGAACTGCTTTAGGATGCATAATGCATATTATTAAACAAGTAATTTAAAGTTCGCGACTTTAGGCTAACAAAAATCTGTGAGATTTGGGTTGGTACATCTGGCAACACAATAAAGTAGACGAATTTCGTCGAAGCGTCCACAATTCGACTCACGTAACAATCAATTCGACTGCCCCGATATTGCACACACAAAGCAACGATTACTCATTCCCGAAGTTTATTTACGACAGGAAGAAATTGCGATTGTATTCTCTTAATGGTTATAACTTCCCCATAAGAGGCGCCGGTTCGTGTTTGAGCGAAAATTATGTGATGACCACCTCGCCATTGTAATTGCAAATCATTGTTATTGTAAAATATTGTTGCCTACGAGGAAAACTGATCAAAGAAATTAAATATACAGACCGTTCGTTCAAATGGTTTGCAGATTGTTGGCGCGCCCCGAAGTAATCTAAGATCCGTAGAGAGGTCGACCTTCACCCATCTGCCAACTGGGTGAAAATATTTTTTATCAAATAAAATATATTCATGAACATACCTACCTTGGCTTGTCATAAAAAATATAATCATGGTTTTTTATATTACAATTATTTATTTTTCTTCAAATTTTACTGACTTGTTAACGAACATACACAGTATGCAATAGTTAGGTTGCTTATCTTTGCTGGTGCCTATTACCTGGTAGCCGTGTATAAACAGGTATAAAATTAAGTAAACTAATGGTTAAACTAAAATGCAACAACGGCTCAGAGGAAATAAGTGCCTCGAATGTCTTCAAATATGGAATACGTAACAAAACTGTCGCCACATATTTGACTCTCTTTCGACTAAAGTAATGCGAGTACATACAGAGATTTGTTTATTGTTCTTTCAATTTATATAATGTCTTTTTTAGGTCAACCTACTCGTACTATATCTCTTTCCAAATCCTCAGAACATAATATATTTTTTTAATAATTGCTATATAATACTGCGCATGTTAAATTCATTCGTGTAGTGTAGCACCCATCTTTATATGTTAGGTGGAAAATTTATAAATCAGATACGATAACGCTAGCAAATTCTCTACACACACATTTCTTACTTCTTAATTTTAAATAAGTTAAAGAGGTGAATACAGACATCTTAAGCATTCGTGATTAGACTCTGAATACGAAATGCTGTCCACCAAATCCCTGGAATTTTTCTCACTCGCCAAGAGCTTAGGGGACATCAGCGTTGGGGTGGCCGCAGTAAGGGTGAGCTTAGCGTTGACAATTTGTCAATCACATCCCAAGGGAAATGGCTAAGACGCCACTTTTTCCACTGATCATTGTGATTTATATGTAAGTGAAATGTCTAACACGAATCTTGGATTAAAGAGGATAGAAATAAATTTGCTGTCTGGAGAAAACTTCTAAACAAAAATAAAAAATAAAGTCCTATCATGTATCTTAAAATGTGTGACAAAGTAGATAAATGTGAACGCCAATAACGTTGATATGAACAGTAAAAAAGAATGTTTTAGTCAGTGACACGATGTGGTAGCGATATCAAATTTCCAGTTAGCTGAAACTCAACAAATGATACTTACATAGTAATATATTGGAAGATAAACAAATAGTCATGTATCAAGCTGTTAAACGGGAATGACTACTTTTTGTGCTACCTAGTTTGTCAATTGACACTGCTATTCATTGATGTATAAGTATGTCGGCATGCTGGTATAGGCGGCAATCAGATATTGCAGAATGTTTGTGATTGTGACTGCTTCCGTCATAGCAGCGAGTTTTATGAGGAAAGTTAAAAATTTCTTATGTTAAAAGGTAATCGTGATTAAGTGCGAGCGTGAACCTTACTGATGCTTTTGACTGTATGTCTTATCCAACGAGGGTTTAAGAACAATGAAAAATAGAGATGTCATTGTGACTTAAATTTTATTTAGTCATTATTGTCTATACATACATACCATCACGCCTATCCCCCACAGGAGTAGGCCCGTAATTATTGTCTATGCCGGGTCTACGGTCACTCAGTGCAGTATAATAAAAAAAAAATACAATAATACCCATGTCAAGTTGAACATTGTATTATGCATTACAAAAAAGTAAATTATATGAGTTGATGGAATGACTTCCTCGACTTATTTTCCTATGTCCCTGGGTAGGGCAGAGGAATTATGTTAAGGGCCCACTCCTTATGTTTAATGATTTTGACTGCTTTTTCGGAGCTGATTGGAGCTAAACTATCTTAGTAACAATATGTTAAGATATGTTAAATTGAAGTTTATTTAAGTATTAAAAAAGTGAATGAGACAATTTATTGATTTTCATTGTAATAGTTTGTTTAATTCCAAATAACCTGAGACGTGTTTCTATTTTTTGCGGTGTGCGACGTTCATGTCATTGTTGTTTACACGGAATTCAAAACATGAAGTTGTGTATAAATTACAGAGAAATAAAGACAAAGGAAAATCCTAAAAAGTGAATGCGAAGATTTTAATAATAAAAATTATTCATACAAAATCTTAGTTAAAAAGATTAAACTTTGAAGAAAATATAAGCAAATACGTCGTCGGATTTCTTGCGCATACGACTGATTTAAAAAATAAAAATAC
Source organism: Acrobasis repandana (assembly GCA_963576875.1). Lineage (NCBI taxonomy): Eukaryota > Metazoa > Arthropoda > Insecta > Lepidoptera > Pyralidae > Acrobasis > Acrobasis repandana. The sequence continues at coordinate 11,940,780 of OY756214.1, forward strand.
ACATATATGAAGATTGATTCATGCTTAAACACGTACAATAAATAAATAAAAATAATTTGTCTTTTGTAAAAAGATAGAAAAATTTAAAGTTCTCCGAAATTCTCAAATAAATATGGGGACGAAAACGCTGATAAGGCAGACCGCTCGCTGCGCTTCTGAATTCGTCTAAATTCGTCTCCATGGTGCATGTACAATACAGCGCAATGCGTATGTGTAGGTAGAAAATATAGATTCGGGTGTTCAATCAAAAATTTCCACGGTCGAAGACTGCAGTCTTAAGGCAGAGAAGATGCAATAATCTTAAGTATTTTAAAGCGAAAGAAAACTATTATTATATGACTTTACCACAGAAAGATATAATTTGTAATCATTAGTTGATAATTTTTGTAATGTAAAACGTTGTTTATTATTTTACAATCACAATTGTATAACACTTGACGAACGACATCGACCTCGAGATTAATATATAAAGTCCCATGCATAAGATGTACAATTGCACGTAGATTAATAGATTGCTTTTCGTTGTGTAAGTGGCCACCACGAGTGTCAGATTTTTCATGATTTTTAGGGTTCCGTACATCAAAAAGAAAAAACGGAACCCTTATAGGATCACTTTGTTGTCCGTCTGTCCGTCTATCAAGTCACGACCCTTTTTCTCAGGAACCCGTGGAAATATCAAGCTGAAATTCATATCAAATACTCAAGTCTACTGTCCCTTGGACCTATAAAAAAAAACAAAGTTCTAAGCCAACGCAATCAAAAGATACAGCCGTTCATGCCGCAAATTTTCGACACTCGCAAGGGAATCAAAACCTACAGGGTACCCGTGAACTCAGAATCTTGAAATTTGGTACGAAGCAACGTCTTACAGTATAGATAAAGGAAAAATTGCGAAAAGCATATATTTTTAGTTACATCATATAATAAAATTATTTTTAATAATTTTAAACTTACTTAATAGGTTTGTACGGAATCCTCGGTGCGCCAGTCTGACTTGCTGGGCCGGTTTTTTTATTCTTTGATCATTATTTTTTGTCTTAGTACTGTATGAATATTAATCTAGAGTTAGCAGTAACGTAGTCTAATAAAACTAGGCACCGTAAAGGACACGCAAACAAAGCCACGAATGCAGATAGACATGAAAAAGATAATTTACCTAACACTTAGAATTTTAGGAAATTTGAAAGTATAAAGATTGTATGTGTTTGTCAAAAAATAATATTCCTTTCTTGCAATAAGTTTTTGTTAATAGAGAACTTTGTGCTTCTTAAAATCGTGCATTTTCATCAATGATCAGTACATTTAGTCCTCCAGGGAGTGTTTGTGAACTGCTTTTACAGCTTCAGTGTTGACTCAAATACTTCGGAGTTCGAACTCTTTGTCAACAACCTCTGTTGTGCGAATAAACAAATAAATAATATATAAATGGTAGCTAACGTACTTATATTTTGACGAATGGCAACGGGTAAGACTGTAACGAAAAAATATCCCCCATACAACCAGGGCATATAAAGAACTATGGCAGCAGTGGGTCATCAAGAGCTGCCAGTGACAATGATGATGATATATTACACTGAGACGAATCTATCACATTATAGCGAAGGTGGTTCCGGCCGATACATTGCAGCCTAGCCCAACTTATTTGGCATATTTTCCCTAATTTATGACGCCTTATCTTACATTGCCGAAAATCAGTCGATACGAGTATCTTTACAACCGATATGTGAGGAAGGTATATACGTTGTTGTCATAGCAAAGAGGCCAATATGCCTTCATTAAAACATCAACAAATTGATACTCCAAGATTGAAGGGCTATGCGTCACCCGCGGAACTTTGTGGTACGTGCGACGATAATAAGAGCCCGTCGACACGTAGCCTCACGTTTTGTGTGGCCAGCCATATTCCGGACATGATGTCACCGGCACACTTGCACACGCCTCTGTACCGCTCCTACTACGGCCCAAGCTGAACCAGCACACAGTTAATCGAGGAGACGTGTACATACGACGATTTACAGCATAAAGTGGCAGTCCTCCCGTGTATTACCAATCTATGGAACAATAAAGAGAACGCGCGAAGGCATATAAATGAGCGGTGCCGTATGCAGCCGACGCCGCTTGCGCCATTAGTAGGCTACTGTGGGTCCGGAGTAATTGACCGGCCGGCTAATTTCATTCTAGACGCATTGGCCGCTTCCTCTTTCCTTTTTCCTATCGGTCAGCGGTGGCCACGAGGCATTCGTGGTGTAACACTCTTGTCTTTGCTCGTTTGAATTATTGTTACATTTGTTACTTCAAAACTTACTTAATCAGCCATTTTTGTAAGAATCATAATTTTATTTGCAACTACGTAAACGGTAAGTAGTTTTGACATAAAGTCATTTAAAATTATTAAATGCCTAATCGATTATTTGAAGAATTACGTATTAAGTAGATCAAAGTTGATTAATCTAAAAATATTGGTATTTTTACGCAGACTCGATGTCGTAAGCAATCCAACCTATAGGTAGTATAATTTCCAAATATGTATTTTGTACAACAGAGAATTAATACCAATGTAACAGTGTGTGGAGAGAACGAGACTGACTTTATTTGCAATAACAAGTCTGCCTAGCGCAGAGCAGTCGGTGTACCTACGTACAGTCTTCACAGAATGATTACGATAGTACACTGTAGCTTCTAAATCGTACTAGTCCAATTACTAATGTTAATTGGAAATAATTCAACTTCATAGTTTAATACTTTAAATACAAAATATTTAGGTACATAAACCTAAACCTTAGAATCTACAAATGTACATACGAGTATATCTGAGATCATTACTGAAGCAGTTTGTGGCAAGTGAAGGAGAGTTTCTGTTTGCTCTGCTGCTGTACCAACTTGTTGTACAACACACAGCGTGTGTCTGGCTCTGGTCTCGGCACTGTAACAACAGCTGTGTGTTGTTAGTCTATCATCGACCAGTATACTCGTAGCAGTATAGTTTCTAAACCTATATATGTATATATTAAGAGGAAACCTCAAGGGCTAGAGAAATGAAAAATAGGTTTTTATAAAATCATACTGCAGCTTGGTCTGAAAATACCTATTAAAAGAACAGAAAATCAACGGTTCGTAGTCCCCTGATTTCTTCTCCAAAACTCCACCAATATAAGTACTTTTTTCATTACAAATTAACAAAGACTTGAGTGGTGTTCCTATGTTTTAATTTGTTTATATAATCTAGTCAAAATTGTTTTCTAGATGTTTGAACACAGCGGAAATTCTGGCCATTTTTTTAGGTTTTTGAACGTTCGTATCTATTTTAATAAATAATTTATGAAAAAATAGAAAACATAGGGACATACTATAAAAGTGGCTATAGATATTCAGGAAAAAAAGAAATTCCGGGTTAGAATAGGACCACTCCATCTCTTCCTGTAGATGTCGTAAGAGACGACTAAAGGACTAAGCACAAACATCTCGTGCAACAATTGCATTCCCAAGGAGGGTTAACGTCGGGCGGCGGCCGGTTGTAAAACATTTCGCACAAATATATTTCCAAAGAGGGTTGACGTCAGGCAGGCGGCCGGTCGTCAAACTATAGCCAAACCAACTGAACTGTTCCGGCTATTTCTTTTCCATTTTGCAAGGTCTTTGGCATTCTCCAAATATAACATGCATGTTATATTTGGAGAAGAAAAAGCGGGAAAGCGCACCCTGGGCTCCGAAATAGCACAGCTGAGGATGCAACCGGGATCGTGATTAGACGAAGAATATTAAGACATGTTAGGATGAGTGAAGGTGAACAGTGTCTGTTTACTGTTGCAGTTTTTTGTACAAACACAACTGGTACGTGTTATTAGCTTGCAAATTCTTCATTAAACATTCTTTAAGTTTTGCCTATAGCTATTTTATAAAATAAAGCGTTTAAAAGTGAATTCTTTTTTCGGAATTTTTCGTACATCTTCATGTTAATCTAATCACATATACTGCAGCCCAATTTTATTCAATTTTTGTTAGTCTGCCCCGTTAGGGATTAAGACGTGATAAAATATCTGCCTATACTATCCAGATAACGTAGGTATCTGCTAATTCGACTTTAAATTACCAATTGAATTAAAGAACGTATTGTGAGGCAATCAAACACAATAATTGTACTTTGAACCTTTAATGCATCAAAAACATGTTATCTGACCGCAATAATTACTTGCAAAACATTAAAAATTTCTGCCAATGCATTTAACATTGTCAAGTCGATTCCTCCTAAAGTTATGTCAGTTGACAGTTAGGGCTCTATTGTCGTTAAAACGAACAGTGATTAATAGCTGCTGCTAAATTCCAGGTTGAACTCAGGACACGTGTACTCGTAACAGTACACCGTTAATGGATTCTTTACCTATCATATCATTCGGCAATGTCAAATATGATTTAACGTTTTTGCCACACTACACTTACACAAAGTGTAAATTACCGTTCCGCAATGATGTAACTTTGAATACATTACATACTATTAGGAACGATACACACAATATCTATTTCTAATAAATATTTTTACGACAAAACAGATAGTTAAAAACCTTGGAAGTACGGAACGTTAAACAGGAAAAAAAATACTCCTGAACTATAGTTTGGATAATAGTCAATGCATTGCGGTTACATCTTCAGCTGTGCTGCTTCGGAGCCCGGTGTGCGCTTTCCTGCTTTTTCTTCTCCGAATATATTATGCATGTCAATGGTCACCCAAGGATGCCAAAGACCTTGCAAAGTGGAGAAGAAATAACCGAAACAGTTTTAATGATTTGGCTATAGTTATAAGACCAGCCGCTTGCCTGGCATCAACCCTCTTTTGAAATAGTAAAAATATTAATTTTGGTTATAGTATCATAGTTAATATATGAAATAAAATATTCGTCAGTGTCTTTTTTAGAATTATTTTCCTTCAGATTTCATATGTTTTATCATTATTTTTAATTTTCACTTATAATACCACAAGAGCTTCAAAATTATCGGGTATTTCCCGATAGGTTCGTTGCAAACAAATGAAGGAGTCAAGTTTTTCAGGTTAAAAAATCACGAGCGCGAAGCGCGAGTGATTTTTCCTGTTCCTGAAAAACTTGACGACTTTATTTGTTTGCAGGGAACCTTGAGGAAAATGCCAGATAATTTTGAAGCTCGTGTGGTATTCGGGGGATTATTTTTCCGTCCCAAATGTCGGCCAATAGAATTGCACCATTCGACGTCACGTGGTACAACAGAGAAAATATTCAAAAAATTATCAGTATAATACCATGTAGGTTGTACCACGTGACGTCGAATGGTGCAATTCTATTGGTCGATATTTGGGTCGGAAAAATAATCACTTATAATACCACAAGAGCTTCAAAATTATCGGGTATTTCCCGATAGGTTCGTTGCAAACAAGAAGGAGTCAAGTTTTTCAGGTTAAAAAATCACGAGCGCGAAGCGCGAGTGATTTTTCCTGAAAAACTTGACGACTTTATTTGTTTGCAGGGAACCTTGAGGGAAATGCCAGATAATTTTGAAGCTCGTGTGGTATTCGGGGGATTATTTTTCCGTCCCAAATGTCGGCCAATAGAATTGCACCATGAGATGAAATGAACAGTTAACAAATAAGAATTTCATAATGAATAAAATTGTTTTTTATGTATAGCAACGACCAGAGAAAATATTCAAAAAATTATCAGTATAATACCATGTAGGTTGTACCACGTGACGTCGAATGGTGCAATTCTATTGGTCGATATTTGGGACGGAAAAATAATCAAAAAAATTCAATCAGAATAACAGCTACATTCATACTACACTTAGTTCTGTATATTTCTTCATATTTCCCTATACATGTCAATCTTTATCTCTGCTGTCACGTATTTTTCAAACATACTATAAGAACATAATGGACAACTGCAATTGATAAATACATCACTATAAATATCAGATAAAAACATTGCAAATAGAAATAAATGGTGACCTATGATCTGATCAATTATTTTATCAATAAAAAACTATATGTTTCATTAAAATGTCGACCACTGCTGTTGCACAATTCACTTGTGTTGCGTTTCGAAATTATCGCTGATTCTAATTCAATAGTTGATATTGAGTTAACATTTACACAGAGACGACGTACCTATGCCATTTAATTCTTATGTTCGCGTTTGTATGAAGTGACGAGTTAATACTGAATTAATTAAATTTTTGGCATGAATTTTTTTTCAAAAAAGATTTTTTGTTTGACTATTTGTTGTCTGTTTTTTTTCCTTTGTCTTTTAAATGCATTTATAGTCCACTATTTTACTCTGAAGTCAATTATTTCGAGTTTTGATTTATAAACATGTTCAAAAAGCAATGCAGTCAAAAGTTTTGCAAAGCACCATAACGATTACATTTTTAAACTATAACATCCTGCACTTTTTGGCACATTTTATGTCAAAAATTACATTAGTAACTTATGCACAAATTTTATACTGTTTATTGTCATGTATGACCTACAATCTAAATATTCTTACTAAACTGAAAATGTTACACTTTCCAAGATTTTGCAGATAGTAACTTACGCACAAACTTTATATACGCTTTATTATCAATATTATCTTGTATGACCTACATAACTCATACATAACTAAAAATGTTTCACTGTCTAAGATTTGGCTTCGTCGTATATATCATGCCCCTTTGTCACATCCTGTCATTTAACTCAAGGTGCATCGATGTTATTAATATGTCAGTAGTAGTTCTGACCCCAGATAGCGTGTGAACCGTGGCCGCAACACTCAATTTTCACTAGTTTATATGTTCCACATACTACGTCTTGTGAGGTCCTCATATCTGTGGCGCCAACCCATCACTCTGGTAACATATTATTTGCTTGACGTCGCGATAGTGCGAGACATATAGAAACTGATTGCCTTTGGGAGGTCGTCGACAAATTATTGTAAGTTAATTTACACGTTTTTTTTAAAGTACTTACCTACAGTGATGACATGACGTCATGATGATACCAAACAACATTCCATAGGTAACATAATATCGATTGCTTTCCGTAGAAACTGGGATCAGCTGATCGGTCAACTTTTACGGGAGGTAATTTTTTTCTTCGTGGTTACTCAAATACTAATTCCTTGGGGAAAGTTGGTTTGTATCATGCACTGTATTCATCCTTAAAATAATTTCAGTATATTTTGTTAGACTCTGTTTTTTGATAATAATGGGTCAAAGGCCGCCTTTAAAAGCTGTAGTAGTTTAATTACAGTGATTTTCAAAAACACGCACAGTATTGCGGGTTGTGAACCCATCTCGTCTTAAACAAAATCACTTTGAGGCTGTAGGGTTGTTTATACGTACACCTGCCCCGAATGGTTTTTGCTGTTTCGTTGTCCCTTTTACTGACTTTAAAAAACAAATATATGTTTTTATCATAGACCTAGAATATTTTAAATTGTATTGCCCGAAGTTCAACCAAAAGTGCGACATGGCCGTATTGGCCGAAGATCGGTCAAAATTGGAGATATCTCTATAGAATAAGCGTCATAATGGGCAGAGCGCAGAGATCTAAAGTACGGCGCCTAAATTTTAAAACTTAGCCTTTGACAAATTTTTAAATAATAGAAAAAATAAAATTTTCTCCGACTTACCAGACAAAAATTTGAATAACTTTTTTTCGGGGGTTTTAATCAAAATTTAAAAAAAAATGGTATTTAGAAATTGAATTGAGCTACAAAATAAGCGTATTGGGTAGATGATTGGACGAAAGATGTGGGCGGAGGAGGAGTGTAGGTAGGTTGGTTTGTAGTTTTGGCCGTGTTGAGGCAGTCTATATAGCGCATACGCTCTACGTGACGCTGCGCGCTGTCGTAAGGTCTCAGTATCATAGAGTAAAGTGTGTACGGATATGTAATAAAATTAATATTTTATTTAACATACTGAAAATTGTGATATCTTTTTTATTTCATTTTGAATGCACCTACTCTGATAGTTGCGTGGAGCGTGAAATCTTTTTACTGACTTTTAGAGTTCCGAACTCCCTAGACGGAACTTTTATAGTTTCGGTATGTCCATCTGACCGTCCGTGGCTTAGCTCAAAGACTGTTAGTACTAGAAAGCTGTAATTTAGCAAGGGCACGTAGGTTCTCACCTGTCCCAGCTTTAGGTGAGCCCTAAGATGTTAAGTAGGTATAGACGCTCCAAAAGGCAATTTAATAAAAAGGTTATGTTATTTACTTCACTGGATAGCTATTTATTTATAGCTCTATTACTAATAATATATTTATTTAATATAATTAAAACTTTTATAATACATGATAACTCCTGACTGAGTGTTAACGATGAGAAGTGGAAGAGAAATAAGTCAGATGATGAAGAGATGTGTGTTTTCTATATTACGTGTGCTAACGAAACTTCTCGACAAAAATTTTAGGGTACCGTCATATTTGTTTCGCGTGTACCTCGTTTTTAGGGGTATCGTTAGATATATATTTTAAAACCATTGAGGGTATGCAAAGACAACTTTTCGATTTAGTGACCCTTTTTTGGAAATATTCGACTAATTCTTTTTCGGGCATGTCTAGAAATCTAAAAATAATCGTAATTATGGAAGATGTACTAAACTTTAAAAGAAACCTTTGTCGGCTTAGTTATCTTTGTTAATTTAAGAGTTACAGCCGCCTAAAATTTTACATTTTTTTTGGCTCAGGTAGATTGTTAAATAAAAAGTTTCATTTGAGTATATTAAAGGATTAAGTACTTGATAAAAATGTTGGATCATTTAAAATCGAAGATTTCCCACATTTATTTAAATAGTCATCAGCAACAAAGGCCCAGCGATTTGATTTTGTTTTCAGCAATAAGTTCGTTACCTTCGTTACCCATCTTCTTTTTAGCGTTCCGTAGCCAAATGGCAAAAAACGGAACCCTTATGGATACGTCATGTCTGTCTGTCTGTCATCCGTCCGTATGTCACAGCCACTTTTTTCCAAAACTATAAGAACTATACTGTTGAAACTTGGTAAAACTTATTCTATGAACCGCATTAAGATTAAAAACAACAATAAATTTTGTGGTTTACCCATACTTAGAACTGAAACTTATTTTTTTTCTTTCATCAAACCCATACCTGTGGGATATCTATGGATAGGTCTTCAAAAATGATATTGAGGTTTATAATATACTTTTATTCTAAACTAAATAGTTTGCGCGAGAGACATTTCCAAAGTGGTAAAATGTGTGTCCTCCCCCACCCCCTTAACTTCTAAAATGAGAGAATGATAAAACGAAAAAAAACTATATGATGTACATTACCATGCAAACTTCCACCGAAAATTGGTTTGAACGAGATCTAGTAAGTAGTTTTTTTTTAATACGTCATAAATCGTAAACCGCAGTTTACCTTTAGAACTTTTATATTATGTTACTTGCTGCTACGGGACCCTTGATTGGCGAGTCGGACTCGCATTTGGCCGCTTTTTTTAACATACATTTTCTAATTCTCGTTTTATCCTATACGTAGGAACGCAAAGTCCCACTTGACTCGGGAACCCTGAAAATCGCAATATTTTTTTTCATACCTACTTAATTGCATCGAGTGTCGTACAAGGATTTGAATGAACAAACTAATCATGCTGACTTGTTTGTCTAGACAAAGAACCTACTGTTTGTTTGATTTATTGGTTTTAATTAAACTTGGAGATAAGTTAACATGGATCTTTACTTCATTTTACGTGCCGTTTCTATCTGCTGTTTCTCAATACAATAGTTGATTTTGCGAGAAAATATTTTCATTAAAACAGTGAGTAAATATTTAAATAACTGGCCAATTGCGTGTCGGGCCACGCTCAGAGTAGAGTTTAGAAGTTACACGTTACAACATGGGGACTTTATATTCCACAATTTTACATGCTAACTACCCATTTTAAAAAGTTACAACTTTATTTTAGTAATTGTTTTCTAAAGATTATGTATTTTTAACGCAATTTTTCAAATAGGTATACCTATAAGTTAATAAGTAACTTTTAATTTAACAAAACTAACTTAGCCGTGATCGTTTTAGGTAGTCTTTAGTGTACGAGTAGTATGTATGTATGAGTAATTATACTTAGGTACTGTTTTCCAATTTTTGCATAAACCAATTGATGGATCTAAACAAAAAAAAATATTAAATCACAAATTTTTAAAGCCCATATGCTCGCGCGCATTATCTTTTATGGCTATTACTTATAAAATGTAACAAATTCGGGATAATTCGAAAAGACTACAAATAGAAAATTAAGCCTTTTCGTATATCACGTAAAAATAACGTCAATTCGATGCTTGGTTTCGTTGTTAATAACTAACAAAACACATTTTTAATGCTAAAAGAACTTTTTCTAACAAAGCTACTTGACCTAAGCTCATGCTATCTCACGCTAAACACGGCTTTTGGGTTCTGTGGCCCTCGACCCTGTCTATGCGTAAGAGATAAAGACGTGATTAATATTTATGTATATTATATACCTATTAAAAGTACATAGACACGCAGAAAAATATGTTTGACTTAGACAGCATTGTTAACTTGCCACATGACTAAGGCGACGTGATTAATATTTATGTATATTATATACCCATTAAATGAACATAGACACGCAGAAAAATATGTTTAACTTAGACAGCATTGTTAACTTGCCACATGACTAAGGCGACGTGATTAATATTTATGTATATTATATACCTATTAAAAGAACATAGACACGCAGAAAAATATGTTTGACTTAGACAGAATTGTTAACTTGCCACATGACTTAAGGCGATTGTTGTTGCGACACTGTTATTAAACTACTACAGTTTATTCCTCAAAAAATTTACATAAAAATCTTAAGGATTTTCTACAGACACCCACAATAGCCAAAACACGATTGAGCATATTTGGCTCGATAGAAAAAAGTCACAAACATACCTCTTATTTTCCTAAATTTGCCATTATAATATATACTAGCGGCCCGCCCCGGCTTCGCACGGGTATGTATTATACATATAAACCTTTCTCATGAATCACTTTATCTATTAAAAAACCGCAAAAATCCGTTGCGTAGTTTTAAAGATCTAAGCATACATAGGGACAGACAGCGGGAAGCGACTTTGTTTTATACTATGTAGTGATTACTAATTTATGCAATCAACTTTTTATATAAAAATTATACCAAACAAAACATAAAATAGTAATATGTATTATAAAGGCAAATTTAGGCAAATTTAGAGGTATGTTTGTGATTTTTTTCTATCGAGCCAAAAATGCTCAATCGTGTTTTGGATACTGTGGGTATCTGTATAAAAGCCTTAAGATTCTTATGTAAAATTTTTGAGGAATATACTGTAGTAGTTTAATTACAGTGATTTTCTCTCACAGTTTTCTTGGCTCTGAACTGGCGGGGCCTTAACAGGTCACATTTCTTTTAATATGATATGCAATCTTTCTATGTCCTTATATCATTATCCAGTTTGATACAAATGTCATTCAAAAAGACTTGTTTTTACGAGGCTACATTTAAGAAATATATGTTAACAAAAATAGCGCAGAATAAACTAGTAGGTAATTTTCTTATCTAAAAGTTAATTTTGCTGTTAAATTTTATCTTTATACCCATCAATAAATTTCATCAGATAATGCAATAATTAATACATGTAAATAATAATACGTGACCAATTAATTAAATTATTTTAGACTAGACTTTTATGGCTTTACATAAAATTTGTTAGCGAAAAAGTTCACAAAAATGTCAGGTTGTTTATCTTTCATGTAAACATAAAAGGATTAAATGATTGATTTTATACTTAAATTATTTATAGTCGAAGATTTAAACCCTACATTTATTAAACTATGTAACACAAGTTTAAATATTCATGTGCACCAAAGGCTGAGAGTTTTTGAAGTGGAAACTATACTTGTGTATACTCGTACTTAACTATAAGTATATAGTTGGTAAAATATGCTTCTAGTCTACAAAAGACTTTTTGCTATGAGAAAGAACAAAGGCTCAATAGATAAGCTCGATTTACCGGCCGTGTATAACTTTCAAAGAGATTTTATTAGAGATTATTTGCATCCATTAATTACACTTTCGTGATGTTAGTTTCTTAAAGGTACGATTTCGAACTCAACGGCATGCAACCGTAGATAGATCTAGAAGAAAGAAAAAGAGACGACTGTTTCAAAAACACTTAGTAGGTACGTTTCAAAGAATCAATTGTCTTCTCTCTTTCACTATACCTACTGACCGATGCACTATGTACCTTTTAGTGTTAAGCATTTTTTCTTTCAATATTCCCTTTTATCATTTGAAAAGACGAAACTCTGCGACGAATAGAAAACCACTATCTCCATCAGTGGTCCAGTGGTCAATTCGTTTGCCTTCTGATCTGGAAGTCGTGAGTTCAAATCCCACTGGGAAGCATGCAAGTTGTTTCCAGTCTGGTTAGGATATTGCAGGCTTGATTCACCTGATCATCAAAAAAGAAAGATGATTCCGTTCTTCAAAAGGCACGTAAATCTGTGGGTTCTGAACACCATCCAGCGTTTGTTTAAACCTCTAGGATTCGTTCTGGTCTACTCTTTGGGTTGCTGAAGTCAGACTGCAGTCGCCCTGTGTAAAAACCAGAAACCTCGTCAAATCACCTACGCTAGGGACTCCAGGCTCTGAAGCGTTACCGCTGAGGATGCAACCGGGAATACACTCGGATCGGGAAGAAATTAACACTATACATATTAGAATTATTAAGGTTAATACTTACTGGTTATTCAAATCAATATTTAACTCCATATTAACTGGAAAATTCCAGATTTCTTAAAAGTAATCCGGTCAAGTGCGAGTTGAACTCGCGTGGGGAGGGTTTCGTACAAGTAATTGAATTCTTAAAGGTTTTCATCAATGGACTATATTTTGTATTTTTTTCAAAGTTTTAGGCTCAGTAGTTTCGGAGATCAGGGGGGGGGAGGGGGATGGTCAATTTTCGTCTTATTTCATGAATAAAATCGAAACTATTTATTTTACAATCCTCAAAACAAGCCGTTTCATTTGATATATGACACAGTAAGGTTTGCAAAACTTATTTTTTTAATTTCCTAATTTGTCCCCCGAAAATGATCCTTATTTAAAAAAAAATATTTATTTACTTTTCACATCTGTGTTTGGGTCATAGCTCATAGGATTACACCGTCCTACCAAATTTCACTTGATTTGGTTTAGTAGATTTGGAGAAAATTGGCTGTGACAGACGGACGGACAGACAGACAGGCGCACGAGTGATCCTAAAAAGGTTACGTTTTTTCATTTTGTACGGAACCCTAAAAATCACAAACAATCGTTCTATATCAAAATAAAAATACTGCGACGCACTGTTTGTTATCGCACTGCAAGAGAGGTCAAATGAGGGAACACAAAAATAATTTGCCACTGATAGTGCTCGACAATTAAAAGCTTGTTTTTCATTTGATATGAGAACAAAGAACAGTTCACGGATTTAGTATGACTTACATTAATTCCCGAAACACTGATAGCTTGTTGATACCAAGTAATTACATCATCAACACAAAAAATGTACTCATTTATTAGTACAAATTTAACAGAATCGAATTGATACGAGTAAATTAACGACATTATATTGATTATAAACTAAATGGCCTCGTCTTCTAATTTTACTAAAGATGCAAAATAATATAGATATTTATACAAATGTTCTCGGTGACGACCAAAGATCTTAATCCATGGTCTGTGGTGACGACTATACAACGTGGAAGGGACATACCCGTAATAAATCGAACCCCGGTCTATACTAGATCATTATAGAATAATGAAATTAAAATATCAGCCAATGAACAAAAAAAATTCGGAATTTCCATACAAATGTGTGCAGCCGCCCGGGCGATTTGATGGGAATGCCGAAATAGTTTTTTGTTCTTTGGCTGTTTTTTTAATTTCATTATACTTTAATGATCTAGTATAGACCATAGTTCGATTTATTACGGGTATGTACCTTCCTCGTTGTATACGCTTTTCTGCAATTTGCCGGCCCGATTCTCTACACATATATTTTTAAGTTTAAAGAAACCTTATTCTTATACTTACTTACACCTTATTCTGAATTCTGCAACATGCTATGTTCTGCTTTTATTCGACTGCGCCAGAATGAGGGTTATGTTTTTAGAGTGTACGTATGTGTGCATATATTTGTTTGGCGCGCTCTGCAGCCTAAACGGCTTGGTGGATTTTAGCTTGAGACGTGTCATTAGATTCGTCCTAATTATCAGTGACACAGTATCTATTAAAAATTAAGATAACAAATTTATTTGCTAGGCAAATAAAAAAATCTCTGACTGTCAAAACGCTATCTAGTGATATCCGTAGCGCCATCTATATATTTGCTAGAAAAAGCCCTGACTTTCAAGCGTTAATCCCCAATAACTTTTAAACGGGTAAAGCGATTTACATCAAACATAGCTAAGAACCATCGCGAAGGGAACTTGCTTTCAGTTAAAAAAACCGCATCGAAATCGGCCTATCCCTTCGAGCGCTACGATGACACAGACAGACAGACCGACAGACACTAGCGTCAACTTTATAACACTCCTCTTTTTTGTCGGGGGTTAAAAATACAAAATGGCCGACTCGTTCTTGCAGAGTCACCATCACCTAGGTCATAGAGTAAGGTTATAGTGGCGGTCATGACCTATTACATGACCTAGGTGATCAACGTGACTGCAAGAACAATGTTGGCGGCTATTCTGCTATTTTAGCCTCCCATACAAACCCAAGTTAGCATGAAAAGCAAAAAAATATTTTTCATATTATGTCGATATGTGTTCCTTGGGAAAAGTTGTTCAGTACCTTGGACTGAATTCTCCCTTGAAATAGTTTCAGTACATTTTTTTACAAGAAGTACAAATCCTGACAAAGTTGTCGTTTTAAAAAAGAAGTAAAGTGGAGGTGATATTTTTGCGTGTACCCCATAGTTAGGGGTATAGTTACGTCTTTTAAAATAATCGAGGGTTTGCAAAGACAGCTTTTCAATTTAGTGACATATTTTTGAAATATTAAACTAATTCTTGTTCAGACGCCAAACTGTTTATCTTAAAATTTTAAAAATTCGTGATAGTATAATATATGTACTGAAGTTTAAAGTAAAATTATTTCGGCTAAGTTAGCTTTTGTTAATTTAAGTGTTACGGCCGCCTAACTTATAAATGTACCTATTTGAAAAATTTCGTATTAAACAGTAACCTAAATAAAGTTGTAGCTTGTTTAAAACGAATAGGTAGAAAACATCTAAAATTATGAAAAATAAAGTTTTTATGTTGTAATGTGTAACTTCGAAACACGAATCTGAACGTGACCCGTCACGAACTAGGCCGACTTATAAAAAAAATAGGGATTGTTAATTTTTTTTTAATCCTAAATTTTTTTATCAAAATATAGCGTATTTCAAGCAACTGATTTGAATATTTGGTCATATTACGGCTTAGTTAAATTTTTATAAATTATTACAAAAATCATATCGAATTCTCGTAAATTACAAAGTCGTGTCTTATCAAAACAAACGGCCAAGCCCAATACATATTAAAATAATACACGCTAGTTGTAGCGATGGTCAAAATTGTCTTTGGTGAATTTAGTTGCCCACAATTGGCGGAAATGTCTGTTCTTAGGGCCTAAACCAGAGAGCCTAAACGGTGATATTTGACGTTTTTGATAGTGACGGATAAATACCATAAAGGCGACGCGTATTTTTTAATTAATTTATTTATTTTATTTATTCAAGTACACTTGGAAATTTACAAACACACATAAAAAAATAAGGAAACATAGTACTTAGGTGCTACTTATTTCTAAAGAAATTTCTTCCAGTAGACCCGCGAGAGGAAATGGGGAAAAAAAGAGGTAATTGGCGTGTACCTACAATACAAAACTAAATAAATAAATAGACAAGATATATACCTACATAAACATACATAAATATACTTACATAAATACATAAATAAATATTATATATTTAATGTAAGGACTCAGATCTATAACCGACACAGCCGCGGAGTAAAATCAAACAAAGGTTTACGTTTGAAATATCCAAAACCATTGATTATTTTGGCAAAAAAAATGATCCACAACTGTTCATTAACTCTGCATCTCGAAACGTGATTCGAGATAACGCTTTCCATAAAAATTTACAATCCATTACTTGTTGTTCATTTAATTATACGACTAAGCTGAAACGTTTTTTGGACCACAATGTCGATATATCGCATGGAAAAAGTATCATTCAATTACGTTTTTCATGTTATCATTTTATTTAATTTAGAAATATCTCCAAGCGAATTGAGTCTATGCATCGAGGGTGGTCCCGAGGTGATAACGGCAGCAAATGTCAGAACCGAGTAACAAATGTACAGTTTAATCAAGAAATTGATTTGTGATGTAACGACTAACTAGGTAATTTAATTTGAATTAGGAGAACTCATTTGGAGTACGTATTTTCTTCGGAGAAAAATATTTCATTAAATAATTTATTAAGTAGTATTTTATTTTAACGTTATAAATTAAAAAAATTTCGTTTCATTACACTAACGATTAATCGTTATTGTTTTTGTCAAACGGTTATTTATAAAAACAACTTAATATAAAATTTAACACAATGCTGGACACTCAGCCAGACACAATAGAAAGAAAGAACAAATTTATCTACGTCTATAGACGTAGTGTGTCTAACAATGTGTTAAGTATCAGGATATACTCGCTGATACTTGGGATCTCTTCCAGATAACCATGGTTAACTGGAAGAGATCCCATTATGGGATGATGGTTTTTTATTTATTTATGTTTCTATTATATTATTATTCCTATTTATTTAAGTACCTACAATAAATATCCATACAACAACAACAAAGACATGCATTACTAGAGGTATATAAGTACAAATTCTAGTAATCCAACACATAAACAAAAAAATCTGAGTAGCTATTTTTATAAACCGGACAGTAAAACAAAAACCAAGGTTGAACTTGAATATCAAGATGTGATAGGCCTTAAGTAATGGTTTTAAAATTATTATTTTAAAAAAAAAAAACGCATTATCCCCCAAAAGTTATAATAAATTATACAAACATCACTCTTTTAAATTAAAACATCATGTATGCACAAAGTTAATGAAACAAAAGCTTAGGTAGTAACCAAAGCTCACGTCGGCTAACCAAATTCGTACATACCCTGAACACGGGGTGCATATAACCGCGGTAATTCGAAACTAAAAATTAGCTAACCCCAAAAAATATGGCGACGGTCACCTGCTATGCGCCGCCCAGTGTAGATAACACGCCCTTACACCTTTATTACGATTGGTTACAACCCCTAATTAAATTATCTAAGAATGCTTTTAACACTGTCACTAAATTACACGACAATATCTGTACTCGTATTTACAAAACACAAAAGGTTTTTATACATACAATTGTAATCATTTTGGTTAAATAAGTTTCTAAAAGGAAATATAAAAGGTAAAAGAGGTCCAAGAAGACCAAGATAGAGCTATGTAAACCAACTGAAAGAAAAAGAAGGGGTCACTTCGTATCAAGCGCTAAAGAGTAAGACTGAAGACCGAGAAGAAGCGCATACTCCACCGACAAGAGCCACTAAGCTCTTAAATAAGAAGTAGAAGTTGATACACTGATACTAGAACATACCTACACTATTTCAGGTTTCACGTCAACCTTTTTTATCGGAACTTTATAATTTCTCGACTAAATAATTCGGTACTTGACTCAATTTTTTGTTTTATTGTTTATATCAAAAAGTAACTCAAATTGATTTTTTTAATCCGCTCGAACATAAGTCAGTTATTTTAAAACTAGAAACGGAAACTGTATAATTCTAAAGATTTCCTATTTAGACGAAGTGTTAAAAAGAAGAAAATTTTTGAGGCAAATCATTATCCAATTTATGAATTTACTAAGGTAAAATAGTAAAAAATATTCATAAAGATGATTAAGAATAACATATTTTATTTAGTTACCTATATAAAATAAAGTATAAAAAGCGTTAAGAGTCCCTAAACGCACTTTTTATTTTATAACACCCTTAAAATGCTATAAAATTAAGCACAAACACATTAATTTGCTAAAAAAAGGTTTAAGTGTCTTTCTAGCTTTAGCCATTGTCACGACAGAAACGATCATAAAATATCTTCTCAGAATCGTTAACTTAAGTTTACTAATTTATAATTTGGGAATATTTTAATTACGAGGAGACTAAGAAAGAATAGATTATTAAGTATTCTTTACTACGTATTGAATGATCGAAACTAGAGCATCATTATCTAAGCGTATTCCTGGTTAGATCCTCAGCGGTAACGCTTCAGAGCCCGGAATCCGCTACCTAACCTAGGTGATTTGACGAGGTTGCTGGTTTTACACAGAGCGACTGCCGTCTGACATTCGCAACCCAAAGGGTAGACCACAAGATGACATGACAAATGAAGACACCTTTACAGAGCTTATATAAAGTCAAAGGTTGCTAGATCTAGCTTTGAGAGTTGTAGGCTTATAAGTATGTTCTACATAACTGTGCAAAGGCAAAAGGAAATTTCTATTTTTACCACATCTTGTGATAAATACAACACTTCTGTATCATTCAAAAAACAAACACAGTCGACATTTACGGGGCTACGTGAAACAGTTGTGAATTATTTACATCGATAATATAACCTCCCTCGTTTTGGGGGTTTTTATGCACGCAGCTCACCAATTAGTTAACATATAGCATGTTTGGGTGGTAGCTATCGGTAACCCGACGCGTGTGGTTGGCCATAATAGTCGATCGCTGGCTCGTAATGCGTTTTTGGCGTGTCGCACCCCGGTCCTATCTCGCCAATTTACCAACTGTACGTTTGAAATCGTCCACCCGAGATTGGTCGTTGCGTGCGACCATTTCTATATTACTACGAATAATTAGCTTTATCTGATATCATTTTACGAACAGTAATTTACTTGTAGCATGAAAGGCGATGTTTGTTGGAAAACGTTATTTTGTACAATGTTTTGGTGGTTTTATATGGAAAAAATCTTGTGATTAATGTTCTTGTGTTGTTACTTGAATTTTTTATTATTGTGGTAGTAGCTTTAGCTACGCGTAAATTTAGTATGTTATGTTAGGGTTTATTATATTTAAACATTGCTGTATTAGGAGAACGCCATGTTTTAGGATTAGAGCCATAAATATATTCGAAAAAAATAATAATGAAAGATATTTTCTTGTTGTTTCCATATGTAAAGTACTTAAATCAAAAGCAACCCTTTATAATTTTTAATAACTAACTAAATTATAGCCAGGATAAAAATTTGAGCACTTTCTTCTTTATCTAATCCCTCTTAAGTAGAAGTTGTAGTTACTATTAAGTACATGCTATAGAAATCTTATGTCAATACTTCTCTAATTTCTTTGACAAAAAATGTTGTCTTTTGAAAATATCACAAAATAGGGGCATTTATCGCCATCGGCTTGCTTTGCAACATATGCTTATAAAGTTTGTTTTATTTTTACCTGTATCATAAACATTTCATATAGGTAACATCATTTCATATTTCACCAGTAATATGCAGAAATTTATTTCACGACGTATCACTTTTTTGTATGGGTATTGCGGGCAGAAATGTCAATAGTTTCTTGGCCGTTGTGGCTAACAATGTCTAGTCTCCTACAATGTCCAATGTTCTAAAGAGTCCAATGTCCTATTATGACAAGTTTCACAGTGTCAAGTGTCTCAGAATGACTACAGTCCAAACAGTTCAGTGGCCTATTACGTCCAGTCCCCACAACGTCTAGGGTCTCAGAATTACTTATATCCAAACATGTCCAGCGAACCACAATGTCAAATACCTAGAATGTACACCCCTTTAGCGCTAAAAGACGCATATTTTCACGTGGAATTTTCAATCATTCCAACTATAGACTGACTATTTTGACGAAGCATGTTGCGGATATTTATTTGTACACTTTTTGACGAAGCTTGTTGCTGATTTATTTTTGTATGTAACTATTAATTTTATGGGTTTAATAAATATTTAATCGTTCCAAACAAATTTGACAGAAAGCAGGCTGTAAAATATACGTCTAACAGATAAGCTGTTAACTCAGGCGGTGTGACACTGGAGTTGTGAAAAGCTTGTTGAAGCGATTCGACAGGTGTGGAACACCATTACAAGTAGGTGGCATTAAGGTTTTGAAAATGCATATCGAAGTAGAAGACAAGACTATAACATGACTGAAGAGGCCTTACAAAAAATGCTTTCAAAGGACACTGCGTTCTACTTTTTACGTTTTGTTAAATGTAAAACGCGATTAAGATGACACTGGTAACTGGATACGATACACGGCAATCCTTAAGGCATTTTACACAAAAACTGTCAGTGTGCATTACGGCCGTTGAATTTCATAGTCCGCAGCATATCCTATAATTCATTGAGGCGTAAGAAGTAGGTACATCTATTACCTTACAAAATATCAGTGTAATTTTATATGCCACGATGTCACTCGAATAGGGTTGTTCCACTTAACTCCATAGGTGTTGTATAACTTTACCACCAATAGGTAGGCCATTGTCTTTACTTCTACTTTATTATTACTTACTTATATTAATTCTATACTTTTTATTATTAAAAACCTTTTAAGTATCTACATATTTATAAGTATACGTTGTTGTTGCTTCTATTCCCCAAATTGTATAACACATAAAAGTGTTTTGGAGTTAAACTGGAATTAAAAACCTTTTTAGTGAAATTGGAAGGTATTTTGGAGTTTTTTCATGTTGCCTGATAATGTGTCCCACTGCTGGGCAAAGGCTTCCCCTTCCTTCTTCCACTGATCGCCATCTATAGCAGCTTGTTGCCATTCCTTTCTGAATTATCAATGTCGTCTCGCCATCTCCTCCGTGGTCTACCGCTATGCCTGCGCCCTTCTGGCAATCACAAGGTAGTCATTCGGGCCCATCTCTCTGGCTACATGCGTCACACATGGAGTTACAAAGAAACTTTGAAGAATACTTTGGAGTTACAAAGAAATTATTTTGTAGTTTGGTGGAATTACCCATGTCTAGTAAACTGTGGGGAAATATTATATCCAGTCCTCTACATGTGTTGAAGCGGCTTAGTCAGTCAAACAAAAATGCAGATTAAGTTACTACAGATACAGATATATTATCACGTCTTTATCCCTAATGGGGTAGACAGAGCCCAGTGCGTAAGACCTAAATGCCACTTTTAGTGTGATGGTATGTGGTGTGAAATTAGTGATGGGTTGCCTATTCCCTCGATCGGCTTCTACGATCTGCGCGGGAAGTTTATTCTTTTCTTTCAGACCAGCATTGAAGAAGTTACTATTAAGTTATTATTCTATATCAATCGAAATCTGTGTGTTTTATATACGTAGTTAAATGATCCAAATATTTTAATTTTAAATGATATTATTTTACAAATCAATTTAAATTGTCTGGATAAAATTATAAGATTTAAACTAAATCGGTTTTGAAAGCCTTTCAATAACCTACATGGATGAAGATTTATAGGTATATTTTGCGTTATACTGTAAAAAAAATTGGACAAATTTTTAAACTGATATACGATATTTGTGTCTGTGTATTATAAAACAACATACGGAAACAGGTCGAGAAGAAGACCTAGGATGAGATGGAGAGACGAGTTGTCCGCTTTCGATAAAGACTGGAGGGAATCAGCCGAGGATAGAAGTAATTGGAAACAAAAAGGGGAGGCTTTTGCCCAACTATGGGACATAAATGGCTATTAAAAAAAACCAAATACGATATTTGGAAAAAAAACATCTAAGCGATTGTAGTCGAGAGCCCGTTACATACCAATACAAAACTAACGGGGTTTTAATTTCATGGCGATTATATTGTAGAGAATTTCCAAATTTCACGCTAAGCCGTGGAATAAATATTATATTCTAAGCAATGTTGTATGAAGGCTGGAATAAATCGCAAAACAATAGTAGTTGATTACAATTATTATAACTGTAACACA
The DNA here is from genome assembly GCA_963576875.1 of Acrobasis repandana. Taxonomy (NCBI): domain Eukaryota; kingdom Metazoa; phylum Arthropoda; class Insecta; order Lepidoptera; family Pyralidae; genus Acrobasis; species Acrobasis repandana. The sequence continues at coordinate 11,962,828 of OY756214.1, forward strand.
AGTATAACATTGAGATAATTTGTAGGACCGTAATAATGAGAACTATGCCGGCTTACTTTTCCCTACTCACCAGCCTATATAGGCTGGTAAGCTGGCTGATTATATAATCAGTCCACTGTTAATGAAAGGATTTGTCCCTAATAACCAAGCTTGGAGGCTTGAGGTTATAATAGAATATTACATTCATCTTTGAAAAGTATCTCAATTAGATTCCATGATGCATATAAGTAGCACCAACAATTTGAAACCACTTAAAAATACAATTTTTTATTCAATCGATAAGTTGCGTTTAAATTTTACATTTTCAAATTTCGCGCATATGGCCGAGAACGTTGGAGCAATGGACGCCATATCGCTCAATGATCATGACGTCAGTTAAGCATGTAAATAAATGCGCTGATGTACGAGTATGTATTTTGAAAGTTAATACTTTCTTGTTTACACGGCCGTATGAAGTGATAACATGGCGACTACTATTTGGTGTTACAAACAGATTATAAAAAACTGAAAAGTTTGAACAGAATTTCAAAATTTATTTTGTTATTAAATAAATATTTTTTCAGTAATTAGGCCTTCGCAGGCATTTAATTTTGCTCGTCAATAATTTGAGTGTACTCGTACATTACGTGTAATGTTTTTGTTTAATCTACCGATTCTACAGACTAGTTACTACTCCGCCTTCTTATGTTACTACAAAAAAGTTCTTAAATACGCATCCAACACGTGTTTAGCTAAACATTGTCTTCAGTATTACTACAAAAAAGTTAGACATGTGTGTTAAAATTACCCTTGTTTTTAATATTTTTAATGTAAAAAATGTAAGTACTTTCATGCATAAAACCAAATAAAATGGAGGCGATGTACGTAGGGGACTTTTTACCGTATTAATAAGTTTATCATAAATTACAATACTTACGTGTTAACAATGCTTTCCATTTATTCCTATTACATATTGAACATTTTTATCGCAGGTGTGTACTAATATCTGAACTGAATTGAATTCAAGTTGTATTTAAATTTTCTTTTTGCTTAGTAGCTTACAAATCAATAAAACTATAATCAGAAATCTATACCATTAACAATTAATTCTTTATTTTTCATCATCCACGGAAAGACTTGGGAGTAGTATTCTATTACTCTGCCAGAAACCACACGGCATATATTTTACATACTAGGTATATGCGTAAATATTTGAGTAGCGGTATATACCTTCCTTTTAATTCCGTTTGGTTTCCGGCAGAGTAGAATAGGACCACTCCAAGTCTTCCCCTGGATGTCTTAGAAGTCGATACTTGTACGTAGTATATTATTACTCTGTGCTTACGAGTATACACATCAATGATACCTCGCCAACCCGTCTTGCCAGCGTGGAGGGGGTAGGCCAAATCCTCTGGCTGCTCTGGGTAATATATGGCTCTGGTAGTACAGAGAGGGTCGTGCTCCAGCAGTGGAGACTAAAAAAGACCTGATGATGATGATGATGAACCTCACCTACCTGTATATTATCTGATTCGCCTATTCAGACAGGCTTTACCAGATGGTTTTATGTTTGTTCTAAAAGTAGCCCATTAATTATTTTTGAAAGATTAGCCCAAGAATACGCCATCATTTGGGAGTTTTGCCACTGTGTGTAATTAAATTACCCGAGCAATGTGCATTTTTTAACTTAACAAACCAATCATGAACCAATAATGCAATAAATTAATTTATTAAAAAGTATGCATATGAATCATACGAAATATTTAAGTTAGTATTATTCATTAAGTCATTGAGAAAGTCTTTAAATTATTGAAAAGTACAATCAGTGGCAACATCTTTCGTGACATTTGTGAAGTAGTCGTTGGCTATCACGGGAAGAGAATACCATTATTGTATTATACCATGGTTACGCTGGTCAGTTCGGAAGCTATCAGGCTGACTCTACCAAAGCTGAGCGGTCTTCTTACAACTTTAATTAATTAAATATTACTTGACAAATGTAAGAACCAACTTTATTTTTTTAGGGTTCCGTACCCGAAGGGTGCAAACGGGACCCTATTACTGAGACTCCGCTGTCTGTCCGTCTGTCTGTCTGTCTGTCCGTCTGTCTGTCCTTCAGTCACAGGGCTCTATCTCTTGAACCGTAACACTTGAAATTTTCACCGATTATGTATTACTGTGGCGGATATAACAACAAATATTAAAAATAAAAAATAGTTAAAAATTAAAGAGGGTCGTCATACAAGAAACGTGTGTTTTTCAACGTTTTTAACTTGATCTTTATAATGGCATTAACTAGATACTTAAAATTTTCACCAATTATGTATTACTATGACCACAATAACAACAAATAAAATAAAGTTAAAAATTAAAGGGGGTTGTCATACAAGAAACGTGTTTCTTCAGCGTTTTAAAACTTTGTACGGTGGTACGGAACCCTTCATGTACGAGTCCAACTCGCACTTGCCCGTTTATTAATTATTTTTAACACGCCAGACCGCTTATCCGGAGGTGCTGGGTTCGATCCCCAGCCAGGGCAAGTTGGAAAATGGCCTATTTCAAATTGTCCTGGGTCTTGGGTGTTTATCTATATATGTACTCGTACATAAATATAGTATCGTTGAGTTAGTATCCCATAACACAAGTTTAAAACTTACTTTGGGGCTTGCTTAATCAGTGTGATTTGTCCCTATATATTAATATTATATCTTTCGATGTGTAAACAAAGAAATCTCATGGGTTGTTGAAAGACCGCACTGCTCTGCAGCTTTCGTTGAGCATCACGCTTATACGACCTACTTATTATTTTTTTATATTTTGTGATTTTTTTTACTAGCGTTTCGTTTCACTGTTTCGGGCAAAGCCTTCGGCTCAGGATGAGGATAAATTTGCTAAACATGTGTTACAAGCATGATATTTCCGTTTCGTTACGTCTAATCATGTTTTACCATCACGGGTGTTTATAACTTACAAAAACATATAAGGCAAACAGAATAAAAAAATCCCAAAACTAATGGAAAAAAATAGATATTATATATTTTTAAAGCAACAAATAAATAAGTACTATTAGTTTTACCATAACGCGGATAATCCATTTGATATAATCAAATCGATAATGGTAATTAGATCAGATTAAGATCACCCGACTGCATTATCGCAAACCATACCGTATAAACCCCGACATCAATTAACTGGATCCCGCACAACACAGAGCCGTTAGTAGGTATTGCTTGATTAGAACTGAGAAGTTAATATTGAGTAAAGCGATAGAAACCATCGAAGCGTAGTGCTATTCCAAATACAAATAAAAAGCAGCCAAGTGCAAGTCGGACTCGCCCATGAAGGGTTCCGTAGCAGCAAGTAACATAATATAAAAGTTCCAAAGGTAAATTGCGGTTTACGATTTATGACGTATTAAAAAAGAACTATCTATGATACCGAGACCGCTATAGTTTTAATTTAAAGTACATACTTACTATAGTACTACGTACCACATTTTTTTCAGAATTATTTTAGTAATATTTCAAAAGTTACGGTGGGGGGACACCTCAAATTTTAACTTTGTATTAGATTATCTCAAGACTGGGGGGTTTGATCTACATAGTTTCAAAGCAGTTTTGGTTGCAGTTTGAAAGACCTTTTCAACGATACCCCACACATTGGGGTTAGTCCAATTTAATTTTTTAAATTCATTTTCGTTGTATGGGAAAAAAAAACATTTTTTCATAATTTTAAAAATCAACTTTTGGAACTTTGATATTTATCTCTCCACCAATTTTTGTGACAATCGATGCAGTAGCAGCGGAGTACGAGCCCGGACGGACAGACAGACGGACGGACGGACGGACGGACATGACGAAACTATAAGGGTTCCTTGTGGTCTACGGAACCCTAAAAAGTCTGGCTTGGGCTTGGCGCGAGTCCCTCTTAAAGGTTTGTATACTTAGACATGTCATAATATTTATTTATTAGGTACATTGGTACATTGGTACATGTAACATTTGTGCAAAAGAAAGTGACTAGGTATTATTAAGAGATATTATAAATATCCTATGATAATAAAAATATTTTGAATTGAAAAAAAACAATTCGCTAGTTCCTAACAGGTCAAATCAGAAACTTTTTTTTTAGCGTCATAACAAACATTTTCTATGAGATTTGTATGAAATATCGAACGATGACTTCATAGTTTTTTTGAAGCTAATAGTGCTATTAATATCCGTTTTCCGCATTAATAAATCTAAAGTCACGTTAAAGTGGATATGATCTATGACAAGTGTAATTTTTTTTTGTCATTTAATTCTTATAACTAGCTGTGCCCGCGACTTCGTTCGCGTGGTTGTCGGAACGTAATGTTATATAGCCTAAAGCCTTCCTCTATAAATGGACTACCCAACAAAAAAAGAATTTTTCAAATCGGACCATTAGTTCCTGAGATTGGCGCGTTTAAACAAACAAACAAACAAACTCTTCCGCTTTATAATATTAGTATAGATAGTACCAAATAATTTCTTTTGACCCAGGAAACTACCCAATTTTATTATTTTCATTGCTTTATTTTAATTGTGTTATGACTATATTGTCGTGTTGCCGTATGGTTCCCGGCAGAGTAGAATAGGACCACTCCAAGTCTTCCCTTGGATGTCGTAGAAGGCGACTTACGAAACACAAGCTTTTTTTAAAAATATGTGAGACCTCTCTAACCTATCTGGCCAACGTGGAGAGATCTGGCGGAGATCTGGCTGCTTTGGCCAAGTATGGCTCTGGTAATACAGAGAGGGTCGTGCTCCTGCAGTGGAGATTAAAAAGACCTGTTGATGATGAGTATACTCATTTATTTGTAATTTCACCCAGTCGTGACATGACTATCCAATGCCTGGCTAACATTGGACACATCTAATACCTAACCAACTATAGTTGATTAGGTATGTAATGAATCTCATCTATTTCAAGACGTTTTGTCCGTGGTTCTTTCTTCTCACCTTCGTTTCATTACTCGATCCGCCCTGTACCGCCCGTTTTTATTGCCCAAACTCGAGTGTTTACGCAACTGGCACCGAGATACCACCCCTTCAGCTTTAGACGCTAAATAATTATTCATTAGATGCAATCACAACCTGCGAATTTCAAATAAAATGGCCGAATTAACCGCTGCGGCATCGGCTCACTTTAATAACAACGACAACGGGTACCAGCAATATTTTTGTGTTTATCTCATTTTTATGAGTTTAAGTAGGAAGCATGAGGTGGCGCGAGAGATAGGGATTTAATTGAAGGCGAGGTGGTAGCGGTGGGTTGGGGAGGGTAGCCGCAACCCCGGTAGACCGCGGGGGAAGCGAAATAATAAAAAAATGAAGCCGCGCTATCCCCGCGAGCTCGGATACTGTGAAAGTGGCACGCTGTGGATAAATGAAGGTTTTTTGTTTGTGGAATATGCCTAAGCCTGGCGTCGCCCCACTTTCGTATTGTCGCTTCAATTCTATGGATGTTACTTCATTCATAGAGCCGAGACGCGCGCGTCATTAAATTTGTGTCGCGTTTATTAAGCGGCGTTTTATCCACAAATTATCATACGGGACGCGCGGTCGTTTTGTCGGCGAGTATAGAACATCATACAGTATTCCTGACACGTTGCTCTTTAAATGAAACAAAATAAAAGGAGTTTCACTTCATATTTATTTACGAGGTCTCATTCGATCGAGGGCGAGAAGAATTAAGTCAACAACGAACCCAACAATGGAGAGCGCTCGTTTCGCTAACGCCTGCATTACGGGAATTGTAACCATATCCGTTGCATTCAAGACACAATATCGAGCGCTGGTTCTGACGACAAGGGGTGCTGCCCGTCACTTCTGCGATTTAAGTGACAGTTTTATTAATTTCCCATACTACTCATCCCTATTTTCCACCCTCAGTTTCCGACTGTTGCAACGGCGGCATATGGAGCCGGCACAATTCTGGTTTCGAAACCAATAAGTTATAAAATTTGGAATAGCGTAGTTAGCGATGTGATAAAGTTACAAGAGATTCGATACTTGTACCATTCAACTATAACTAACTATTTAAATTATGGAGTTATGTTAATTCCCTTTTTCTATCCTTAAGACCATCTTTAAGCTAACTGTGTCCTCTTGATCATACAGCCCGGAGTCTATCAATTCTTTTAGGAATAAAGACGTGAAAGTTTATTTGTAGATGACATAGCAGGTAACCGTGCAATAGTCAAGAAGACAAAAAAGTGTAGTCCTGAGTAAGTCATTCGTTGTGGACTGAGCTTGTCAATTCAAATTTACTTTTCGTTTTAAAGAAACAGCAAATACTAACATCAAAATGTATTTATCAACTAAACCAAACACTTCATTTGACATCTTGATTAAAACGCTTTGATCAAATCGCAACACAAACAATCAGAGCAATATTACCAACTAAAACAAACTAAGCTTAGCAAACGTGATACGGGCGCCGAATCCTAATAAAGATAGGACAATTCAAATAAGAGCGCGTGGTCGGCCAGCGAACGCGTACGGCGTCTGAGATAAGCTGCAGCTTAACGCTGGCGCACCAGCCGATGGTTTATCTCGATTTCAATTATCATGCTGCCGCTTTCATTGGCTCGCAGGCAGGCACGCGGGGGCGCCGCGGATTGGGGCGGTCTCGATCCCCGTTATCTCCAATCTCGCCCAAATCACACTCGACCATTTACGCTTGATTGTACTTTTTAAATTTAAGAGATCTAGGGATGCTACTTGTAATGTACCACTCGCTGTAACAATCATTTTTGTTGGCAGGTATGGAATGGACCTTAACGGAGCTAGGAGAAAAAATGCCACGCGTGAAACAACAAGCACTCTCAAAGCGTGGCTCAATGAGCACAAGAAAAATCCGTACCCCACGAAAGGAGAGAAGATTATGCTCGCAATAATCACTAAGATGACGCTGACGCAGGTGTCGACGTGGTTCGCGAACGCGCGCCGGCGGCTCAAGAAGGAGAACAAGATGACGTGGGAGCCGAGAAACAGGGTCGATGATGATGACAATAATAATGATGACGATGATCATAAAAGCAACGATGGGAAAGATGCTTTAGGTGTGTATATTATGTATATGTAGTATGTTAGTTCTAGTTTACTCATACCGCTTTGCGTCAAGTCTGGTTGCTCGGATATATTTTATTAACCAAACAATATTTGTTATAGATGGAAAGGACTCCGGCACAGGATCGAGTGAAGATGGCGACCGACCACAGCAAAGGCTAGACTTGCTCGGACAGAGAACGGAATCTGAATGGTCAGAGTCCCGCGCCGATAGCGGTCCCGAGTCCCCAGAACCTTATGAGAGGCCAATTCATCCGGCTTACCAGCATTTACCATCGCGTGCCCCGCCAGGTAGCACGCCGGCTTCAGCTAAACCAAGAATATGGTCTCTCGCGGACATGGCGAGCAAAGAAGGTGAATCGCCGGCGCCACCTTCTTCCGCTTCAGCTTTCTATCAGTCGGCAGCGGCAGCGGCGGCGGCACGGCTCGCCCATCCCTACGGTCGGCCGGAGTTGTACCGGGGTCTGTACCCACCAACGCACCCCGCGGACGTAGCTCTGCTAGAGTATTCCCGATCACTGGCATTGGCTGCACCTGCTCCTGCGCCTCCAGCTCCTTCGCCGTCCTCGTCATCGACTTCCTCGTTAGCCGAGCCGCCTCCTCCCCGCGCCTGACCCCCTGCCCCTCGCCCGCCGCTGGCGCATCGACAATAACCGCGATCTCGCCCCACGAGTGCCACGAGGGCCTTCTCACCTGTAAATAGATATAGACTAAATATAAATATGTATACATACGTATATATACGTGATAATAATTATGCACCGGTAGAGAAGCTTAGATTTGTGATAGTGGACACAGGCGAGCCGCGCCGTGAGGTTGACAACTCGCAAACGACGTCGGGGCGAAGTCGCGCCGACTGACCGACAATACTAGGTGCTATACAAGTTGGACCTTGCGACATGTTGCTGTAGTTATACGGAGGTGGTTTAACGAAGTGATTTAAATCAAAAATAGGTATTAATATGTGTTACGTTTCTAATAGGTAACCAACACTGTTCTAGACTATTATTTGTATGTAGAGTGTAAATTATTATTTGGAAAATATTCTCCTTATATTTAGTGCCTAATTACGTCCAGTGTTTGTATTGTTTGATAGTTTCTTGAATATCTAACATTCGAAATTTAATATTTATTGATACGAGGTCAGTAGTTATATCAAGCTTTTATTGTAAGTTTTTAATCTACAAATTATTCAATACTGCTGTTGAGGATTTTGAAAAATCTGTATAAATTATTTCTAGTCACAAGACTATGATTGTCTATGTTTAACATATTAATAAATTACACTAAATACGTTTCATTTCTCATAAGGATCATGTACATTGTAGTTATTTAGTAATGAGATGGCAGGGTTGGCACACGATTAATGCAATCATCCTTACTTTCATGTTAGTAGAGGAAAAAACACAACCATAGAAATGTACCGATCAGCATCGTATCGATATAAGAATTGCTATTCATAACGCAAGGAATTATTTTCTTTACATTTCTTAATTTTCGTCAAAAAAGTTCTTACACAATACATCCCAGCAAAAAAAGAATTTTGGGACCAATAAAATATATTACTAGTAACTCTTATTTGTAGACATTATATGACACATTCAAAATTTATTCACGGAATACACATATTCGATCGATCTCTCTTTCTGTCCATGACAATTAATTAATTAAGTTACTTTAAAATTTCAAGTAAAAATAAGACTGGTTTTTGTAGTTTAATTATATAGGTGATCAAAAAATTGCAACAGTTTCTTGCTTTTATAACAAATATACCTATGTAAAAATATGGCACTGCCGTTTTGTGCTTTGATTTTTTTAAATACCAGCGTTGATCTCTTTCGGATATTTGTGTAAAAATTTAGATATAGTAATCACTCGTCCAATATTACTGCAATTTATCAAAGACATGATATTGATTTTAAAATTACATGGAATAGAGTTTAGTGCCAGCCCTGCCTAATCAAATAGTATTCAGTTTGAAATGTTTGCCTAAGACTTATCATCTCTTCGAAGAAACACGAAATTACTAAGTCTCAAATGGCCTTGTATATTTTAAAAGTAAAATAAATGTAAATTAAATATTCTCAATTTGTTTTCTATACCTGTAAAATATTTTTTTCAATATTGTAGAGACTGAAAGTCCAAAATTGAGTCTATAGTTTTGTACATACGTCACTGTTGTAAGTATATATTGTAATAATAACGTGAATATTTAAGAGAGGTAAATGCAATAAATTTTCTGTATTAGCAGTCCTTTTGATGTAAATAAATATCTGGTGAGAGACGAGTAACCTTCGAAGTAGTTATTTGAACAACGAAAAATTCAGAGACGAATAAAAACTAAATAGTGATGTTTATGTTCTCACGAAAGATTCAATGTCTTATTAGTGAATATTAGCAGAGATTATATATTGCACTATTTTGCAAGAGTGTAAATCATCGGTTAATTTTCAAGTGACCTACTGTCATTCACACTTTATCATTGTAACAATACTTCATGTCATGCACGATAAACTTATCGTTTATGTTTCAACAACTGAGTTTATTTAAATAGAAACACATATTTATTTTCTTTTGATAGCTTCAAACGTCTGAGCCGTTCCCCAGAAAGGTGTGTGAATAGATGCAATAAAATTTAATACAGAAATAATATTTATGATTTTTATTTAACCTGAATTCCCATGAACTCCCTATTCAATAATACAGATGAAAGTTTAATTATAAATAGGTATCGATAATATTAGTTCTGCACGAAGTTGTTATTTAAAGTTGATAGTCCAGTTTTCGAAACGACGAAGCCAAATGATACGTGCGTTACGAAACGCAGAAAGAGGTTCTACGATTTTACTTACATTGCAACCAACTGATGAAGCTGTGTTGTACAAGTAAACCACTATTTTAAGGGGTGGTGGGGTTTTTTAAGGGGTTAATATGTACCTATATCGAAGTGAACATCCTTTTAATCAACTGATTGTTTTTTAATTGCAGAAGCAATAAAAATTAATTTAAAGTTTTGTCGAGATTTAAAATTATTCTTAGAATAATTTAAGTTAATTTTTAAGATGGATGCACTATTTCACTATAAAACTACTAACTCTCCTACTATTTAGTAGCTGATATACGAGTATTACCCGTTCATGGTAAGATTGCCGCTGACGGTAGGGGACGCGCATTCCACGGACGAATGGGTTGTACACTACAATCGTTAGGTACATAATATAGTGCTGCAAATGCAAAAGTCGGTGACGTTAATCAAATTAACCAACATAACCAACACAAAGAGAGGCTGCCTACTACATTCTGACGGCAAATGGGGTGATGATCATTGATCAGTCATGCTGGAAGTATTTCGTTTTATTCGTTACAACGCTGTGAGGAGTCATACTGACTGTAACCATAGCAGTGGTAGGGATTTCAGATTAATAAAATAAAAATTAACAATATTTTGATTAGCGTTGCCATGTTCATTATTTACTGCTATAAACATAATCACGTATAAATAACATTATTAAACTAATAAAAACTATATCTAAAACTTAAAACTGATCTTAAAATTAAAAAAAATATGTTTTAATAATTTAGCCTCGTCTTAATAATTTAAGGATACTACTACTACTACTTTCAGCCCACATCAACCCAATGTTGGGCATAATTTAAGGATAAATGCATTAAAATTCAAAATAAATATTTTTTGGTTTTTACATAGGTACTAAAATTTGATACAGACAGTTAATGAACCCACAATAATTCATTACATCAAGTACTTATCCATTTTAACTAAACATGATAGCATTAAGATGGTAATTGAATATTTGTTAAAATGTCTCAGTGGTCATTAAATTTAATTCCCATTACCAAATTAAGATGACTTACGGATACTTGAATCTCCACTACCTAATATTTTAAAAATAAATTAAATTATTTCAGCAGTGCCGTCTCTATTGGGTATATAGTTCTGCGTACAAGTGTGTCTTCTCCTAATTTAAAAGCTAAGCTCTTATGTGCTGAACAATCAATCTCACCATTTCTCTCTATGAAAAGTATCGTGTCATTGACTCAAATTTTGTCTCTTCAATAAGTGCCTCTTTAACTTTAATTTTAGTCTTTTCCCTTTCTTTCTATCTATACCTTCATATCTATATATTTATAAATCACAAAAGGTTGAGCATAATGGGCACAAGAGGAAACGACACAAAAAAAGAAAAAAACATTCGTTTATTTGAGAGATGCCGCATTGTCTAGTTGCCTTGACCACACTGAAGCTTACATACAGCCGGTCAATATAGCGCCAGCACGCCAGATTGTGTCTACATCGACATAATTCGAAGGCGTTTCGAGCCCTTTTAATGGTACTGCAACTCTGATTTCAAGATCACGCAATAAAATAAGTATTAACTAATAAATCTTGAACCAAGATCGAAGTTCTACTTGAGTAGCAATGCTACAATGTGCCTATATAATATTTCGCACGAGTCTAATGACAACATGCGCTTTGCAATCTGATCGCCCGATACGCAAAGCTAAGATATGCAATTACAGTCATGCAGTAAATAAATAACCAGCGACACTAACTAGTTGTAAATCTTGTCAAATATAACTGTGGGTTATTCGCTAACTGGACATGTTACAAGTATGTCAAGATGTGAAAATTAGCAAAATTAACAATGTGATGATTGAAATGAAGTTGAGTCCAGTTAAACGTATAACTGACTATACACACATACTACTAAAAATACTTATATTCTAAAAATAATATTCTATAATTTAAAAAACTGGAATAATACAAACTTTCCTAGAAATTTAATTCAAACTCCGAAATGTATTCAGATCCTTGTGTCCCGTTAGTCCCGTTACTGAATAACCCAAATATATCACTAGTACCTAGTCTTACAAGCTGTTGACTATATCTCGCATCTTTCCTTCTAATTAGACATCAAAGTACTTAGAATGCACAAATTTCCTCGCACATAATTGGGTTGAAAACAAAATGCAATAAATCACAAACCCGCCTTTGAAGTCCACATGTCGGTGATGACGTCAACATGCCCTGATATGCCGTACATTCATTATTTGCTCACGTATAGATGAAAGACCACAACATAAATAAACAAATCGTGTGAAGCACGGCCTATGACAACGTTGAAAGGACGTGCGACTGTGACGGATAATATTGGAATTCATGAGAACTACTCAATTGCTTTCATCCATCCTGTGATTAACCACCCGTTTTATGGGTTCAAGAGTAATGACTGATTTATCACTTCTTTCTGCTTTGGATTTTAATCCGTTGAAAATTTGACGGAAACAAATATTGTTGTGTGAGAGACGGCGTAAGATGTCTGCTCACCTAGCCTGCGTCCACAATCGCCACACATTTACCCAGTTATTTACAAAAAGTCAATCCAGCGCTTTGCTTGCTTGCAAGCCAGTCAAGCAAGTCCTTTTCTTACTGTTTCGTCTGACTGACACTTTACAACATCCATAGTCTGTCACCAGTTCTGACCACTATTATACCTCTAGGTCAAACTTGACGCATTGAGTATTTATGTCAGTGAGGCTATATCGTCCCTCGCCCAAGGCCAATCAACATTTTTAACCAATGAGTCAGATCCGACTGTTTATCTTCACAATTCAATTACAAACTCTCACGCACCAATCACGTGTCATTGTCAACTCAAGACCCCTTCTTTGTAACATCTTTACCAATCTATAACGCCATCACTCAGCCCGCATTATAAACTTATCGAAGCGATTCGTATTGAAAGCAAATTCTAACGTCGCATCGCTAAGTGACTTGGATATTTCATTCAAAATCATGAGAACGATATGTGTTCATGACAACACCAAACAGAAAAAGTCTCAAAAAGCCGTTCAGAGCAACGTGTTGTGTAAATAGTCCAACATGTTTCTATAACAAAGAAATCTTAATAGCCGATGACGGGCAAAAGTCAACATAACAATCTACGAGCTGATTGCTCATAATTTCATGCGCACACTCGGCTTGCTTGTAATAAAGTCGACTTCCTCGTGAATACACACAAGATTTTCGAAAGCCCTCGAAAATTTGTAAGTTATGTTTTTGTTTATAGGATTAGCATAAAACATGGTTATCTATTGCATACCTGGTTACTAAAGCGTTGTTCGAATGTCCCGATACAGTCTCATCGTGGCTGGGGCGCGGTAGCGTAATAGGGACTCTAGGTGCGTTGATTTACAGACGTTTTTGATGTCATGTTCGTGGGGAATCCTTGAGTCAAGAATGCCGATTTCTTAGCGGCGACTGCTATGCCATCTAAAATATTGGACATCTCCATCTTGGTTGGTGTTTTGCTCTTTCTTTGGCCGCGAACAATGAGTCGAGACCGTCAAGGGAATGTATGCATACTTCGAAATAAGTTAAACTGTTCTCTCACGTGGTTATAATTTCCTAAGCAAATGCTTGTAATCCCAGCAAAATGGTTGTATAGATTATACTTACCAACGCCTTTATGAAATAAATAAAATTTACGTTACAATAATACGTTACGATTTATGCTATTAAAACTACATATTATATAAATACCATTTTAACGAGTTATTTCTCTGTTAATATAATAAAATGATAAAATAATCAAAAGGCTTATCAAGAAACAAAGGAATATTAATATTCACTCAATGTTCACCATAGTAGTAGGTACAACAATATTGTTCGATTTCTGCAAAATGTTAATATTCTTTTATTTTGAAATGTCAATACAATAGATAGATAAATTAGAAACAAGTTGTCATATTAACATTCGACATAAAGTTGCCCTTTGCTTGGTTCTGGATTTAGCGACATGGTTGGCAAAAACCGAAAGAAACAATATTCAGCCACAACATATGTATGTATTTTTATAGATGAGGAAAGTTTATTTTTTTTTTGTTTTAACGGTTTTCTACTCATGGCGTCGTTACTTTTTTACGTATGTGTAAGTTAGCAACGGTAGTGACGTGTCACATGATGTGCATAAAAAAGCTCGAATTTTTCGAAATGCTACCTTGCTTTGGCAACCAATCGAGAACCAATGCCGAGGCTCGTTCCCATTCCATTCTGTAGGACACCGAGTACCAGTATTTACTTACAGATTTAAAAGATGACTAGAAAAAAGATAAAATCCATGATGTCTAAAATATTCAATATCTCACGTTGCCTTTTGAAAAAGGGTCCCAAATAGTATTAAATGAAATGGTTAAAATTTTTATAAGATAAGATAATGATATATCTATCCACCACACATGAAATGGGTAAGCATCTTGTCCTGCCTTATAATAATTTTTATATATTATAAGTATTCTTACAGAAGTTAAGAATATCAACCCTAGAGAAGATCTGTGCTCCCACCCAATTCTACGGGGCATCTGAATGATGCCTTGTATTATTTTTTGTGGGCATACCATGTCATCGGAACGACTGTGCACAATCCCTATGATTTATCGATGTCCATATTACAAATACGACACAGATTATGCGATTGTTTATTTCTTCTTTAAGCCATATTAGTATTCCGCCAACAATCCTGTCCTGAGGTTTTGTCATACCAAATATATGTTATTTTATTGGAATTCGAAAACAATCGGAAGGTTTTTTCGTTGGATTTATTCATAATCTAAGTAATTCTGGACCCTCAATCAGTGCAGTCTGTTTGCTCATGAATTAATAATGATCTTAACAATCGACTCCAAAAACTCTTGGGAGGTGTTGAAAAAACCGAGTTAGGTGGCGTCTTGCTAATAACACATCCTTTGCGACTGCGGTGCCATTCACTTGATGGACCACCTTCTGTCATGTCCGAGCTGCCCTACGTCATGTACTATGGTACAGGACCTTAATGAGTGTAACGACACAGGGATCACCGTGGCCACATACTGTTCAAAGATGATTCTCAGAAATTTAAGCTAGGTACAGTGAAACAATTTCGACTCAATAAGAAGAAGATTCAAAAAATCAATTTTTAAATTTTGACTTAAAAAAAATGTTACATTTTGGATATTCTATTATTTTTAACCTTTCCTTATCCCATTGTAGTGTGGGTGGTACATCATATTAACTGATAAGTTATATTATAGTCGATTGTGTTACCTATAAAACATTATGATTATAGTAAATGTTAAATTAAAGTTAAATAACATATTATTTCAATCAAAAGAAATATAAACATCACCACAGAGCGTTACAGTCCTGGAAATCTATTTAACGCCAAACAACGATCTATACTACGTAACTAGATGCAAAATTAGTTTATGCAGACCTTGACTAACAAAAGTTCGGCTTGGTCTTGTTATTATTTGCCATAGGGTAATGGTTTGAGGGGCGTGACCGCGTGAGTTCGGATTTCACTCGTGTCGAAATTATTCATCACCAATAAGTCAATGTTTATCACATATTTTTAATTTAGATATTGTTCTTAGCATTGTAATGCTGTCTAAATCAATAATTAACAATGGCTCATCCAGTAGGTACGTGCTACGAGTAGTCATTGAAAACATTAAAGACAATCGATCAATAAGAGGTGTTAGGAAGCCCCGCAAGTGGCCATGATAAATATATTTCATCACGCAATCGCAACTTTTCTAGTAGAAGATAGTTCTATGTAAGCAAACGTTGACCGTGTGGTAATGGCAGAGTAGAAAACGATTGACGATCTCCATGGCGTATTGGTTATCATGCTTATTCGTCAATAGGAGGTTCTGGAGTCGATCCTCAGCCAGGGCAAGTTGAAAATGGCATTTTTCAAAATGTCCTTTGTCTTGGGTGTTTATCTATATATGTTTATTTTAAAAAATGTAGTATCGTTGTATTGATATCCTTTAAAAACTAACTTTGGGGCTAGCTCAATCAGTGTGGTTTATCCCTATGTATTAATTTATTGGTTAATACTCCTTTTCTCTCCTATAATAGTCGGCTCTTGTAATACACATGTAAATACATCCCTTAGTCGGCTAAGGCATGTATTTACAGGTTGAGTTGCACCCCCTAGCTATATTGAAATCTTCCTATCAGAATCATTAATATAATATAAAACTGTAAGAGAAAAACCTTATAGGTACATTGTATTTTTTTTCTCCCGAATTTCTAACGAATGGCTAACCTACTGAATTTACTACACTGGCCGTTGTCCTCCGCGCCGCCCGCCACAAGCCCGGATGCGGGTGACATTCAAATAGGAGATTTTTGGTATGCATTTGTCTGCTGAAATC
The DNA here is from genome assembly GCA_963576875.1 of Acrobasis repandana. Taxonomy (NCBI): domain Eukaryota; kingdom Metazoa; phylum Arthropoda; class Insecta; order Lepidoptera; family Pyralidae; genus Acrobasis; species Acrobasis repandana. Next base: position 11,979,120 of record OY756214.1, read on the forward strand.
TTTGGTTTTTATTATGAAAAATGTTACATATGACAGAAAATGTATTTTTATTTCACTTAAAGAGTTCCTTGAATATAGCTACAAAGTTAGAAATTTGCAGGTAACAGAGAATAGGCAGCAGCGTGTGTGCAAAGTTTGATTTTTTATACCATTTACTGCAATTACATAGTGTCAAGATTTCAAAGAAATACAATCAATTTATAAAAGCGACATCTGTCATATAACTTAACTAGCTGTACACTGCGCGCGTTGCTTCACTATTTTTTTTTCCTAAACCATCTCTGAACTATAACTAGGAAAAAACAAAAAGAAATTTATCAAAATCGGTCAAGCCGTTTACGATTTTATAAAGGACATACAGACAAACATTAATTTTTATATATATGTAGATGATTCCCAAAATTAACGAAAGTTATTAACACGGACATAGTCTAAGTCTTAATATATAATAGGGTCTATTCATGTTATTTTTTTATTTTTTTAAACGATTCTATAAGTTATTATATAACCGGAAAAAAATATAACACTTACAGAATATTATTAAATAAGCTTAAAAAAATAATTAAAATTACTATTATTTTTGGACGACTTTAAACGCTGCCATTTTGCGCTTTTTTCTGTGACGTCACCGTGCATTGTCAATGTCATAGAAACACTTATATGTCAGTGTCAGTCAAGTGCAAATTACAAATTCAAAATATTATCAACAAAACAACGAAGTTTTGGATTCACAGTTTTATTTTATAAGTAATACTATCTAATTTGTGATTATAAGTGAGTGATTAAAGCTTTTAATATCAATTCATTACAAATGGAAGGGCGCACAAAATCTTATTATAAATATTGTATGGTTCCTATGTGCAAAAATAACATCGTAACTGCACCTGACAAAATATATTTTCATATGCCCAAATATGCAAATGTAAGGAATCATTCCGCGTATTAGGGTTCGCTGTTTTACAAAACCGAGCTGTAATGCCAAATAGCTAGAGGTTTAGTAAATTAGCTGATTATACCATTCAACTGCAACTGTACATACCTAATGTGAACAAAAAATACATATTGTGAGCAAAATGAGTAGTGTCATCCTTTGCAAAACTACACAGTAGTATTGTAAGTACCTACTTCAATTATTTATAATTTAATAGGTAGTAGACTAGCTGCCTGCTACTATAAGCTATAAGATAATGTACTACCTACCGTAATTAATTAAACAAATTTATATTATTTAAGAAAAAAAATACCCAAAATTCTCCAAAAGATTTATTTTTTTTCTCTAAAATTTCCCATTTTTCCCAGAATTGCGAAAAAAATACCCAATCTGGTAACACTGCAAATTACAAATGACTTATTGACAGTGACAGATAGTCTTCTTCTTTTTAATTTGTGATTGACAGCACAGACTATTTAGAAAATTAAGTTTGACAGTGTTTCGTGACGTCACGTGGCGTTTCGGAAATTTGCGAGGGAATTTTAAAAATACAGCTTTTAAATAATTAATTTCTCAATGGAAACACGTTAAATTGAAAAGATATATTATGGGTATTTTTCTTTAGCAATGAAGTATACACATCATTTTTTTTGTTCGTTTCTGAATCACATGCATATTGTCTATTGTCCATTTCCACTGCAAACATAGTTTTAATTTTAACTAACGATGCCTAACTTCCTATAATTGAAATAAAAACATAATTTAATTACCTTACCTAATTATACGTATGTGAAGTATTAGCTCTGTACACTCGGCAAAATTATAGTTGTTTTCTTAATAAGCTGCCGCAGGCAGTTAACAGTTTTATGTCTTTCTTTATAGTCTACTTGAATTAACTAAGCACTGCAACACATTATTAAAATTTTTAGTTCGTTAGTTACATTTTGTGCGTCACGATTTTCACGCTTAATGTATGTAAATGTATGTGTGCCACGATAAACACATATACAACAGAAATATTATAATCTTGATATAATTATGCTAAGTCTCTAAACGGGTCTGTATGCAAACAGGGCATGAAGTTTCAATTTTCATTTAGCGCGCAGTTCGCTTTATTTGAAAGTGACCCTTAATCCATGGGTCCTCTGTGCAGATAACTCTTAATTTGCATATTAACGAGAAACTTTGCATCGGCAACGAAAAATTCCGCAGGCCAGTGCGAACGGGCAGGTGGCCGTCGACTAATACCCGAATATTTTTCAAATCCTCCGGCTTTTAGCCCCGCGCGGTTTCGGATATTGCTCCACGGTGTATTGACGCCCTCTCAGTATTTGAGCGCAATTTTAAGGCATTTTCAGAGGAATTGATATTGTTTGAAATTTTCACTAGGTATGGAATTTTCTTCTTCTACCCAAACACTTAATATAAGTATAGTTTTAACCCATCACTATTTTGATTTCTTTTTCCTCCCTCTCGCCAACCATCACGCATAAGTGGGTCTGTCTGTTTAGTGCCGCCATACCTAAAATGCTCTGGCTGCCCCATTAGGGATACAATCTAGTTAGTGTAACCTCTAACTAAATATACTGAAACTATTATTAAGGGTGAACTCAGTCCATGATACTAAACAATAATAACAAAATAATAACAAACTGTAATACTTTATAATATTTATTTTTGCGCCGCAACTGATTTTATCTGTTTATCCCTATGGTTGACTGGGAGAGAACGCTATTAGCGTTAAGTCCGCCAATTGTAAACAATTATTATTGTGGATCAATAAAGTTTTAATAAATAAATAAATGAACAACTTTCCCCAAGAAACATATTGAAATATGAAAAGTTTTTTTTGGCTTTTCATACAAACTCGGATCACCTGATCGGTCAACTTGTATGGGTGGTCAAAAATTATTTTTCATATCTCGATATAAGTTCCTTGGGGAAAGTTGTTTAGTATCATGTACTGAATTCGCCCTTACAATAGTTTTAGTATATTTTGTTACACCCTGTATAATTATGCAGGGTCTAACAAAGATACTAAAGCTATTGTCCTATCACCAATCTATTCGTGACATTCTTCCCTTGACTTTTGCAACAATGTAAGTAACATAAGTGCGTGCTCGACTGTACCTTGGTGGTGTGACAGTGACGCGCCGCTCCGCCGTGTGGATAGTAATTACGTGAGCAAACAGGGACCAAATGAGGACTATACGATATTAGAAACGGCTCATTACGTCTTTAAACCGAGATGACAGCTCTATAAATACCTACTCAGCGGTGTATAAAATTGTTTATTTTTAACAGAAAAGTGAAAACAAAACATCTGTTGCGTATCCGTGGTTCCGACTAAATCGTTTACGGCGACACCCAGTAAACGGTCCTAATGCGATCGTCGATGACAAATATAATCTTTGCTCTAAGGCGAGTTGACTTGACACTGTTGTTATTCTGAGAAGCGGAAAGATTTATTTTTACTCAAAGAGCTAAATATCAGGTGAAAGATATCTGTGAGGCGTTGTTTGCCCGTTAAATCTGTCGCCGGCGCGTCTCTGTAATCTGGCCGGTGATACCGAAAAATCTGCCGGATCTCGCAGCTTTGATATTCAACTCAAAGAAGAAAAATCATTTATTAATAACCAAGATGCTTGACTATTATTAAAGTAGTTAAATTTTGTATATGTTAGCTTAAATAAAGAAACGATAATTGCTTAAAAAAAAATACTCGAACTTAGGTGTAGAAAAAAAAAATGTATATAGTAAACACGCGGCAGCGTGTCCAGCCAAGTTCAAAGAAAAAGGACGTGCGACGCTGTCTCCGGCCTCCGCTGATCGCCGTGCCCAGAACGCGCACCCACCTACTGCGGGATGCACCAGTATCACACGCACTGCGCACGCTGAACATTGTAGCTAATAAGATCGACTTGTTAACTACTACTTTGAGTGAATTCACATGGGTATCATTAATGATCATTCGTTATAATGTGTAATTAAGCTGTCCTATCGCATTATGTTATAAGCTTACCATGTATGTAAGCTATTAAATAAATAAAATATTACTTGGCTAATCTTTATCAGCAAATATCAATTTGACTAAAGAATTCACTAAAGAATTGAGATCTATGGGTGTCAAGTACTGAAGGGAATCTTGAAATTTATTTATAAGGATCTCAACATTTGACCTGGCTAGTTTATTAGATATTTATTAGATATATATTAATAAATTAATTATAAATAAATTCTCTACAGTACTTGACTCCCATTTAGATCTCAATTCTTTCAAACTAATCTTCATCTGCAAATTGATATTTGATATATGTATATCTAATAAACTAGCCAGGTTAAATGTTGAGATCCTTATTAATAAATTTTAAGATTCTCTTCAGTACTTGACACCCATAGATCTCAATTCTTTAGTTGATGAAGTTGTCAACCACAACATAACATAATAGATATTGAATTTGGCTCCCATTTTTACATTTATGTTTTGGTGGGTTAATTTATAGGTTTTAGGTACCTACCTAAGTTTTTAAGGCACTTGTTATTAAGATACAAGTGTCAACTGCAACAATATTTTCAGCTTTAACAAAGTGATTCAGCCAACGAATTTGATTCTATTTTAATACGACAAATTATATAATATTTATAATTAAATGAAAAACCTCCACCGTCTACAAAAATCTAATAAATTAAGAATCAGTTTAAAATTTTAGTACAATAGGTAGTCTCATACATCGGCGCGTAAAACAATAATAATATATAATACAATAATACATTTTTTGTAAAAAATCAAAATATGATGTAAGGTTTAGTCGCAGCTAAATTAAAACAAGGCCCCCTATTGTCTGTAGCTGTATTTTATTAACGTTAACAGCAGCTGTATAACAATTAATACGACGCTCGCTCACTTAGTTGTACACATAAAGAAATCTCTATTTTATTATAAGAATCTTGCTTACATTACTTCCTTATTATCACGTTTTACACATTATATTTAATATACAGCGCTAATTATGGTCGAGTTCTTTATTATAGTGAGAGAAGGCCCCGTTCAGAAATATTTTTGGTTAGGTTAATCGCCATTGTTGGTTTTTAGGGTTTCGTAGCCAAATGGCAAAAAACGGAACCCTTATGGATTCGTCATGTCTGTCTGTCTGTCTGTCCGTCCGTAAGTCACAGCCACTTTTTTCCGAAACTATAAGAACTACACTGTTTAAACTTGGTAAGTAGATGTATTCTGTGAACCGCATTAAGATTTTCACACAAAAATAGAAAAAAGCAATATTTTTTGGAGGTTCCCCATACTTAGAACTGAAACTCAAATTATTTTTTTCATCAAACCCATACGTGTGGGGTGTTATCTATGGATAGGTCTTCAAAAATTATATTGAGGTTTCTAATATATTTTTTTTTAAACTGATAATTTGCGCGAGAGACACTTCCAAAGTGGTAAAATGTGTGTCCTCCTCCCCTGTAACTTCTAAAATAAGAGAATAAAAAAATAAAAAAAATTGGTTTGAACGAGATCTAGTAAGTAGTTTTTTTTAATACGTCATAAATCGTACACCGCAATTTACCTTTAGAACTTTTATATTATGTTACTTGCTGCTACGGAACCCTTCACGGGCGAGTCCGACTCGCACTTGGCCGCTTTTTTATTCTATTTATTTTAGGGATCGCACGTAAACTGTGATACTTAGATACACGTGCTTAAATGGTACTTATGGCTAATATTATTAAAATCTTGCTATGCTCAGTTTAAGTACGATGATGATTTTGAAATAACATTTTAACACTTTAGGAGATTTTACGGCTACAGTAATTAATAAATATAAATTCAAATGTTCATTCAGTAATAAGGCCTTTGCAGGCACGAAATATATTCTAAATAGGTAGGTATATCTTATCATACTTAGTGTCTGCGAAGGCATAGCTTCTGAATAAACATTTGATTCTTTTCTTTGTGAGGACACCATTATAGAACTCTCTATAGCTCCATCTTAGAGTGAGTCATTGACAGTGAATCATTTACACAAAAAACTATTCTGTTCTAATGCCGCGTCTCATCCTGCTTTGACACGCCTTTATCACGTGTTGTATAAATTATATTGAAGTAAATTATAATCTACCTATATCAAAAAAATTCTACATGCTAAGCACGTAATTTTAATAAAACATTTTTTGTACGCAAGTTTAATTACCTATATAAAAAGCCTAGATAAGCAATCGGCGTCAACAAATGCCCTGATCACAAGAAAACACAGGGTATGTTTTTATCGTAGTCCGTATTTAAGTATTTGATATCATCGTATATATTTTTCTGTATTTCTGTGTCACCAACCAATCATGTTGACGCAAAAGACTAGCCCTCATATTCATAAAAAGTCTTTAATTTAAAACTGATGAATCGATAATTAAAACGTCTTGTATTCTCAAGATATACCTATATTCATTTACATAAGTACTAAATAAATGTCATAATAAAATAAGAAATCGAAAAGGGCCTTCGATGAAATGTACACGGAACCTCGTATTGTACGTAATATTCTTTATTGCCACTTATAAACTAATTAAATTTGCATAAGTTATGACTCCGAATAAATGTACTAAGACATGTTTATTTTTTCGCCGAGTTAAATGAGGTGTGCATGGTGTCTTCTTGATTGTTATTTGCAATACACAAAACGTACATTATTTTTAGCCATGTAGTGTTAGCGGGATATTGAATTTAAATATTCAAAAATTATTAGCAGCGCGTTAAAATATGAATTCGTATGATTTAGAGATAAATGATGAAACGATACATAGCCGTATGGTGACGGCTGAGTAGGAGGTAAACAATTTTTCATATTCCTTTCCTTTCCCATGGGTGTCTTAAGAGGCGACTAAGGGAGGTATTGGTAACAGAGAACGGTCTGCAGAGAGTCATCTATGCAAAAACTATTACATATTAGCATCCACTACAATTACCGTTGTGATTATGGGTACCTAAATCTTTATTGCACGAGCGAGCGAAACGAGCGTAGTTCTCCGAGTCTACTTGAACAATCTAAAAGACTATGTATGTATGTTTGTTCGACGATAACTCGAGTAGTTATGATCAGAGCTTTGAAATTTGGTAGGTGTGTAGATGTAGCTAAAATAATTTTTAACGTTCGAACAAGAGGTATATCGGTCAAGGGGTTGCTGAGTTATAGGGTTCCGTCCGAATTCACAGTTCGGGTTGAACTACTAGTTTTATTGAAAGAAGTCTTTAGTTTATTAGTTGACTGCAGTCACTGTCTTATCAAAAATTTTTGGTGGTGCGAGATCTAAAAGAGGTGCCCTCCAAAGTTATAAAGTTTTAGTCACTATATATGTGTCGTAGTTGGATGGTATAAACCGCTAATTCACGAAACCTCTAGTTTTTTGGCATTACAGCTCGGTTTTGATATACACCCGAATATTGTTCAGCTGGATTGTCTAAGATTGCGCAACGTGTTACGTTCATTTAAACCGCTAACCACGTTTCCAAACGGCTAGCGGTTTTGTGAAACAGTAGCGGTAATCCGCTGTTTGACGAAACCGTTAAACAATCTAACTGCGACACATGCATGATAAGGTAGGGTTACCATAATGAAATATAACTGGGTGTCTATTAGAATTCAGATTTTTCGACATCAAATTTCATTTCCCAGATAACTATTCCTCGATTTTTATTGCCCTAACCCTTTTGGTTTGCCCTAACCTAGTAAAATGGATAGAACTTTTCTAGCACTCGCCGGCCGCTACCGCGGCATGATCGCTACGCTCGCTTGGCTCGTGCGTGTGTTGGTCGCAGTTCTAACCTAACCCAACCTATAGGTTTGTGCTAGTAAAATGAATAGAACATTCCTAGCACTCGCCGGCCGCTCCTGTGCACGCTCGCTTCGCTCGCTCACCATTGCCACTTCGTAGGCATTCTACATTGTATATAATTTCTTTAGATAGAATTGTTCGACAACTTCTCTAGCCGCATGGATGAGTACAAGACGTTCATTCCATCCCGCGTATTAGGGTTCGCTGTTTTACAAAACCGAGCTGTAATGCCAAACAGCTAGAGATTTAGTGAATTAGCGGATTATACCATTCAACTGCGACATATGCACCACAAAACAGACCGCGAGTTTTAAGACTCTATGCACTATTGCACTCAAAGGATCGCGGCTAATACTCTGCAATTCTGTGATTGTACATACTGTGTACGTAGATTTTGCCCTGTCTAATCCGGTACTGGATTTTGGTGTCCTTATTAGGCCGATTTAGCGCCCTCCCTTGATAGCGCCCGGTACTGTATCGCTTCGCCGCCCTAAGGTCGGCCCTGGTGGACTAATATAATAAAGCTGTAGAAAAAAGTGACGGGACGTAAGGACGAGACCTTAAAATCAACATAACATCGAAAGCGGAGTCATTAAATTTACTAAACGATTCAGCTCATTAATTTGTTTTGCACGTCAGTAAGTATTATATACCTTATTAATTAATATTGTTTCTTTTTAAGAAAAGCTAATACGCTAAGAAATAAAGATCTAAATCAATTGTTTTCCACGTTGAAAAGATCTGAAATTAAAAATGACTGAAACACTACGTTAGTTATTCTAATCGGATGACTCGTTCATTGATACATGCATTAATTATTTATGTATGCAGTACCTAGGCTAACATTTTTGATCACGTAGTTAACATAGCATTAAATTAGTATTTCTACACACTACCTTATTATAATGAAACAAAGGTTTTGTTACACCGTAAATAGTGGAGTAGTATTCTTTTTATATACATACGACACGACGACAACTTTTCCTTTACTTGATCTAAGTATAAATAAGCATCTTGGTCTTTCTTTTTCATTCTTGCTTTGACTTTTCTTTTTAAGGCTCCATACCTCAAAAAGTAAAAACGGTACCGTAAAAAGATCATTCACTTGTCTGTTCGTCCGTCTATCATAGCCAATACACATATGAGTCAGTGACCCAAAGACGGACGTTTAACGTAAATAAATGAATTTCAAATATCGGAGCCACTTATGGAAAGTTTTGTGAACTAATTGAATATCGTGTGACATATCAAATGAAAGAGCTTTTTATAAGAAATTTGAATACATTTTTTTATAATCTTTTATATCGCTATTCTTGAAGTAATTTAAGATAATTAAATTTTTAACACAAAAAGCAATCGAATTCAATTTTTTTTAGGAGTTTCTTCCATATCTCCAAAGTTCTTTATCATATCTTCACCAAATTAAAATGGGACCAACTTGGTAGTAAAGGTTAAGTTAAACTAAAAGTTTGAAAAAGAAAATAGTAATTTATCTAGATATAGATTTTAGGAAAACCTAGTACGAAACCCTCTTCAAGCGAGCTTAACTGGCACTTCACCGGTTTATTTAATAAATTGATCGGGTTATACAGGCTGACTTTTTAACCACCAGTCAAATTTTTGGAGCAAGTTCAGTCCATAATACTGAACTAGTTTCCATAAAAACAATTAACGAAAAACTAAAATAAAAATTCGCCTTCCCATACAAATTAGCGCTCAGACGAAAATTTTTTATTGATTTTTAATAACTTTTTTTATAGAAAGTAATTCAGTATCATGGACTGAACTTGCTCCAAAAATTTGGGTGGTGTTTAAAAAGTCACCCTGTATAAGATAACCAAACATCCTGCCTCTTCTATTGTCGATGGTTTTTATATAGAGTACATCTTCGTTTGCTTTTGCTCTGTCCAACTTACTTGCATACTTCTAACAGCACAACATTTCAAAAGCCTCTAAACACGTTTTCCGTCTTTTTTACCCTGAGTCCACATTTCACTACCGCATTATACTATATCTACTCCAGATGTATGTATGTTCTGTAGGTATATGACATTTAAAATTTTGAGTGTTTTTATATTAATAAAAGCATTATAACATTTGGATAAAGCGTCAAATATACGTCTATATCTCCAATATCAATAAAATTAATTGTCTAGATAAAATCACATAAAATTCACTTATATGTTTTTTTTTCTTTACTAAACATTATACGGGCGCTTTGAATATAGCGAACATGATAATGTTGGTGCTGTTAAGTTTGTTTTTCAATTACAAGCAATATATTACAAGTGAACTCATTATGACCGCATCCTAAGCGCAAGTACCGACTACGCACTAAAAACTTAATGTAATATTTAACTGGTATTTTTATCAAAACATATGCGTATAACGGATCGGAACACAAGTTAGACTGATTTAAATAGTTTGAAGTGAGGAGACACGCGAGTGACGATGTGAAAACCCCCTTACTATAGTGTTTTTACCCAACTGCGTTAAAGCCTAAAGGAGTTTTATGTTTTAAGCCGCTATATATGTATGTTAAAAAGAGTTGATTATTGTATGTTTTTGTAATAATAGAAGCTCAAAAAACTAAATCCTCAATAAAATAAGGCGATGGCTTGTTCGAATGTTTCTTCATTTTGGATATGAGATAAACAAATATAGGTAGTTACTTTACCTAGCCTGAGGTTGTTATTGTAAACTTACAAGGAAAAACAATTTTGGCAATGATTTTATTATACTTGCATGAAATAAAATTACTGGTTTAGTTCTAAGAATTATTCTTCTGTATAAAAAACCTCAGTTCCAATCGAAGTTTTAAACAAAGTTTTATTTTATTTATTTATAAAACCTTTATTGTTCCACAATACAAATTGTTTTACAATTGGCGGACTTAACGCTAAAAGCGTTCTCTCCCAGTCAACCATAGGGATAAACAGATAAGAATTTTGTTGCGGTGCAAAAAAATTAAATACAAATTAAAGTATTACTACCTAATACTACGTAATATAATACAATATATAATATACAAATGAATAAAATTTACCTTTTATAATGTACCTACAGACACAAAACTATCTTTAACATCCCAAAATACATATAAGTAACAAATAAATATATACAATATACATAAATAATGAATGATGATGGTGAAAACTAAAGAAAAATACAAAAATTGATTTAAAAGTTGTGTTATTTGAAGGATGAGAATAGGTGGACATGCGCATATCCCTATAAAGTTATTAAATCTGAGGTTACGGACCTAACCAGACCTGCGAAGCCTTTACCATGTTATCCACGTCGCTGTTCTACGGCTTCTTACGCTCACTCTTAAGAATAGTACAAAGAATGCGTGTCCATTTTTAAATAATACTTAGCTGATGCTTTGTTGTGTAAACTTAACACTGTGTTATTTGGAATACCTAATATGTTTAAGGTCTCATTTTTGGGGATTCCATAACCAAATAGAAAAAAAAACTCTTAACGCTTATCATCGATCGTTCTCGTCTTTCCTAACTTTTTAAACCGAAGTTCTACGCACTTATATCTGTCTGTATGTGTACATGTACTCTCATAGTTATCTCTGAAATTACTAAGCCAAATTTGATGTAGTTTTCACTAACATGTAGAACGTTTAATATGTACCCCGTTCAAAGCTGGGGCAAGCCGTTAGTTTAATTGTAAAATCTGATGATGAACAACTGTTGTTCGCTTTTCTTTTTAGTCTATCCAATAATATTCTTTATTAGAAAGATTTAAAATATAAAACATATACCTTTGTAGTTGTTACAATTAAGTGAAACAAATTCCAGAATTAGATTCTGACCTAATTACAAACAACCTACGTAACATTTGCAAGCTAACAGTCGTCTCTCACGGAAACCACACATGTACTTATGTTTAATTACGATCAAATTCCGGCAGTCTTGCCGCTCGCTTATAACTACACCGGCTTAATATATTCCTACTCTAAACAATAAGAGCTTTATTAAAATGCGTATTAAACATATCTCGGAATGAAACGAGGGTCATTCACACCGCACCGGACAAAATGCGGTGTGCGACCGTGACCATTCTTTTTCCATTTCTTAAATTACAAAAGTCGCGACTTCCGAACGGTTCCTTAAATACTTTTTAATGTTTATTCAACTTTCGCGTAGTTAGGAAACCTTTTCACCGGTATATAATACTAATGACGTAAAAAAATGTCTCCGTAAGTAGGTAGTTAAGAAGCTGTACCATTTATTTACAAGAGTGAATCCGTCGTAGAAAAACTAGCGTTCAAAATTATTAATGGTTTGTTTGAATGGCGCGTCACAAAGTCATTGTTAGCGGAGCTCCGGATGCGTTGGACCACGGTGACACTAATTATTCCCACTCTCGAATGATAGATTGCCCTGGACAAATCACTTCTACCGACCAATAAAAAACCGTGTGATTAGTTTTTTAAGGCGATTGTCAAACGTGGGCCGTGTACCGTTTGTCTAAAAGGCAATATGTTTAAGTTTATTTCGATATTATCTAAGAATTCTGTCGGATTTGGATAATACCATTCAAAATTGAGTTAAGGCACTCCCGGTCGTACTGGCGTTTTGTCGTAATGATTGTGGTTGATATAAAGTACAGATAAAAATATATCTTCTCCAATTCATCACATAAAAGAGTTTACATATTTTGTAACCTTTTTAATAGCAAGTTAGTAAGAATTGAGACCACGCAGAAATGAAGATGATATTAAAAAAAATTCCAACTTAGATCATCATCCAACTTAAGAAAAAGTAACTTATACATTATATAGTCCTGTGTAAAATAAATAGTCAAAAATGAATACATTTAAAAATTTTATGTAACCATTACACGCGTGGTTTTAACAACAAGCAGAAGATAAACTTTTATTTATTTAACCTCTATTGTCTTACTGCTGGGGTCTCTTTTTAAGTAGTCATTGCATTTTCCTAAGTATAAAATCAGCGAGAGCCAAAGAGAATAAACCTCCCTCTTCGTAAGGCTTTTCGTTCCAGCTGGATATTAGCTGCGTTTTCGTCGGCTGCGTCTGTAAGCTCGGAAAATGGTAGCAGGTGGCCCTCCTAATAACAGCTTGCTAACTACTCACTAATTAAGCTGCATGGCGCTTGTTCTAACATTGTTTAGATGCTGAATAAACTAAGCTTTCAGATTTTGCACCACTGCGGTGTAGTTACATCGTTAATTGTGGATTTATTATTATCAAATTACAGATCTGTATATACCTGGCGTGCCAATTTTTTATTACTTCCTCCAACGTTTTTCGATGAGTTTCTATAGCTTAAAACGGCAGATTTAGGTATTTTACAGTAGAGAATAAATATTCTATCTAATGAATTGACATACATGGACATAAAGTGACGATTCTAAAAAAAAGTCAATTTGTCGTCAGATTGACACGCAAATTCATACAGAGGCTGTGTCTATCTTGATCCATGGTCTGTGCATCAAATCCTAACTATCCCAACTAATAATATTATAAATGCGAAAGTGAGTTAGTATATTTGTTTGTTTGTTTATTTGTTTGCTACCTTTTTACGCTTTATCTACTGAACCAATCTTCTTGAAAATTCGCATACACATAGTTAGGAGTACTGAGAAGGACAGGGTCTACCTACTACCTTTCCTCCCGGAAAAATTTAATGTTCCCGTAGCGTCCGAAGCCGCGGGCAAATGCTAGTATATTTTAAAGTTAAAAGTACTTACCAACTTCTATTCCCGCAAAAAAATAAAAAAATAAATGATCAGACCGGATTCACTATAGTATAGGAAAGCTAATATTCTTACAATCTTTTATTTAGCTTACCCTATTTGTTGTTTTTTTAGGTGAAATCTTGCAAGTTAAAATTGAGCCAATTCCCGGTTTCTGATTAAGATGAAATTTTGTACGCTAATGTAAATCAGATAACAATGCAATATTATTATAATGTATGCAATATTATATATGTATTTATCTATCCGCATACATATATAATTAGTTCTTTATGTATCATATTTACATAATTATATATTTTGTATATTTATTTTATCTATAGTTATTGTATTGGTATATATTTATTTAAAATTAATACTTATGTATATTCTTGATTTATTCTTGTAGGTATTTATGGATACTTTTAAATTTTGTTTACACACTCTGTCGCACCACCCAAATTATTTCTCTACTTGGTCCAATGGTTGACTGGCAGAGAACGCCATAAGGCGTTAAGTCCGCCATTTGTACACTTTTTTATGTGCAATAAGTTTAAATAAATAAATATAACAAGAAACTGATCTGAAGATGGAGCAAGAAGGTGGCTATAGGAACCCTGTAAAAAACGACGGAACCCCATATAATTTGGGCTTATTACATTTGTCTTAATAACTTCTTAGACCTCACAATGAAAGCTAGTACGAAAAAAATATTTTTTTTTCAAAAAACATTTTTTTTTTGTTCAAAAAACAAATTTTGCCTAATAAATGAGTATCATGGATTTATTTGTTTTAAAAATTTACAAATTTAAAAAGAAAACGCTTTTTTTCTTTATGTACAATACAATATTCACATGAAGGTAAGTATCTACCTAATGTAATTTCATTAATGAACGTGATAATCTATTACTAATAACGTAGGCAGGTATTAAATAACGAAATAAGATACTTACCAGGTTAACACTTACTTAAAAGTTTGGGCGGTCGTAATACTCGACATGTAAACAGGCAATTCACGTGAGTATCTTATGTCAAAGCCTTAACAAGATTTCAGAATAACCCAATTTGTAATATTGACGAAAGTAGCCGTTTACAATTAGAATTACGAAACCTGACACATGCTGAAAGTTGTCTTTGTCCTAATAAAATACCCACAATTTAGTCAAAATAACAGTTTAGACTACTTGCAATACTTAGACGAGTTGTTATTTAAACGAGTTCCGAGTTGCTTTTTAGACGATTTTCTACATAGCAACTCAATTATGTAAGGTTAATTAAATAATTATTAGGAAAACTTAGTTCTTGATATGACTGATCAAAATACTTATGATAAGTAAGTCAGGCAGATGCCATCTTAGTAGTTTTAACGTCATTCATACATTTGAAGTAATCATAGTCGATATACATAAATCAGTCTAATTCAAGTAAGTACTCAACTCAGTTGAGACTTAAGAATAAAATTTGATGAAAAATATTCAAAAATCCGTAACATGCAAAGTGAATACAGTGTGGGACTGGACTGGGCTGAGAGACACACGATGGCCTTTAGTGCACTGTAATATTGATGTTCCGGAGACAAAATATCCGCACACCGTGTGCGTTGAGTCCGCGGCAAGTCACTGGCGAACAAAAGTCCCTCGTTTAATTATTTTTTCATGCTAGTCTGGGTTCTAGGCCTAGGATAGAAAAATAATATTGTTAGCAAAACAGAATGTACCAGCTGCTTTCCTTGTCGCATGATTCGTAAAACGCGATCAAGCCCTTGGGCGAGACTCTCAATGCGGTTAGCATCCGATCCATCACTATGTTTTGATTCCTTTTTCCATTTTCACGCAATGCACTAGTTTTAGAGTCCTAGGCTCTGTCTACCCCATTGTTAGGAGAAAGACTTGATGATGACCAAAACAAAATGTATGTAAATCATATTACACTGAATCAACAATCAAGTAGAGTAGAGCCGTTTCTATTAAATAATAAAGTTTATTTATATTTATAAGTAATAGTAAACTTTATTATTTTAATAGAAACGGCTTTTTTCATATTTTTAGGATGATAAAAAGTCACATTTAAGATTGGCTGTTACATTACACAACGAACTTGTGTAATTGTTCCTTATATTCTCTGTGTAGATCAAGAGTCGTTAATTTAATTTAATATCGACAGAGTAAAAATAAACTCTTCTTTACGGGCTAACAAACTTTTCTGCTGCTGACTGTAGCAGCTGCACATGTTCCTATTTCTGGTAAAACAAAAGTCAATACGTTTGACATTTTTTTTACGGACGCTCAGAAACCTCACGATTAATTACATTTGAATTTTTATAATGGAACATAGTCTTAAAGTTTACTAGTTGGTACAACTTTTGCCTATTTGTTATAAATAAAAAGAACGTAGGTACCTACGAACGTACGGTACGAGGAATGTATGTGATATTATTGTTTTTAGTGTCCAATTTTGAAGCTAAGTAGATAAGTAACTTTTTCTAAATTTTAATTTTCTTAAATTTACTCATGTAACAGTAAATCATAACTTTATTTCTTTTAATATTTTATTCTGTTTATCCTTCTTAAATGAATTTATTTGATACAAAAAATCTAGCGTTACAAATATTCCGAATCAAAAGAGTAAGTAAAATATAGCTAAGTTAAATAATATCTCATTCACTTAAACAAAAAAAAACTAATTTTGTACCACTTATAAGAAAATATACCAGTGACCTTACCTCTACCCACAGAGACAAAACTGAGTGCTCATTTATATCTAACAGCAGTTAAGAAAACGGCACTTAGCCATTGTCTCAAGCCCAGCATCCGAGTAAGTAGATCCCATGAACGATACCTTAAAGTTGACCTATCAACCTCGAACAAAGTGAGTAGATAATATAACAAATTGCTCAGAACGATACAACGATACCAACCGAGCCGATAGCGCAGCCGTAGCCAGTGTAACATTATCTTACGTGAGTTATGACCACTGCCCTACCGTAAGCATAATGACATTTTAGTATTACAACATTTTATCTACTCGGGAAAAGTCTCTAGATAACTTAAACGCCAACTGGTATATTGTTTCAGAGAGTTGACAGTCGACGTCGTTTGTTAACGTCACTGCGTATCTTTTCACCGCGCCGCGACGTCTGACGCAACCTAAAAATATACGTATCTTGTGTACCGATTTAAATAACTGATTTATCAAGTCCCCAATCTACGATCAGTGTATTTATTTTGTATATAGCTACCGGCATTGTCCGTCTTTAAGCTCCGCATTACCATTTTTACCAAAAACGCTTGATGGGACATTAATAATAGTTTTTGATCAATGTGATGTAACTCCCACGCGGTTTTAAGCGAAATACACGTTTTTAATAGTGGAGGAAAGATATATGTCCATTATAAACGAAGATAGATACGGAGATAATTTGTTATAAAATGATTTGCAGCGTGTCTGTCTGCTGGCTTTGTCGATTTGTTTTTACCATTGATATTTAAATTTTGTAGTATTTTTATTAAATTTACAAATGTATAAATGTGGGAATTTTTAATTTCGAGAATGTTATATTTATCAAATAACATATATGCACGATTTACGTACATACTGAGTTTTTAAGCATCAACAAAAATTTTGGTTTCGTTCTATAATACTGAATTACAATCATTATTTTTAATTTTATAAAAAGAGTGGTGCTAGAGGAGACTGGAGAAAATAACCAAGATGGATATAAAGAGTATAAGAGAACAGAGAAATATTTTAAAATAGAAGAGGGAAGATGATAGGACATATCTTATAAGTCATGACAATCTCTTCAGAATAACAGTAGAAAGAAAAATAAAAGAGAGACTAAGAAAAAGGAAACCGGTTTTCCAACAAATAGAAGAAAAGTTAGGAATCCTAAGGTCCAGGATATTAAAAAGATGACAAAGAGAAGAGAATAATGGACACTTGTCCACTTAACACCGTCGACAGAATCAAGCTCTTAAATGACAAGAAGAAAAAGAAAGTAGTTTTGTATCATGCACTGAACTTGCTCTAAAACCATAGCTTGTGATTGAAATATGTTACGAGAGTTGATTTATTCTTTAATATCGACAAAACATCACCTACCCATTGGTTAAAACTCATCCTTTTTATTTATAGGTAAAAAAATAATTTAACGAACCTACCTATTGTTAAAATTAACTTGTGAAAAGATTATTAACATGTAGCTGATCTATGTTTTATATGGTAGGGCTGTCACTATCACCCAATTAAATTGAATCATACTTAATCACAGAAATAAAAGTATTTATTTATTTACACTTTTTACAAGTATAAAAAATAAAATAATTCGACTTAATGCTAAAAGCATTATTTAACAGTCTATTTTTCGAATTGATTGAGGATAAGATAAAACTAAATAAAATAAAAACCATAAAATCCACATACATTCTCGTATTATGTTCATAGTGGTGTACTGTCATTTGACAAAAAACGATAAAAAAAAATCATATCAAAAATAACCTTAGGTAAATTTATACTTGATAAAATGGTCACTTTACAAACTATTACTTCTGTAAATAACTCATTGGACAAATAGTTGCAAGACAACATTTCATTACTTTAAAACATAATTTCACAAACTAATCTTTTATAATCATGTTAATTGGTTAATTAATTTACCTATATCATTGGTACAGTACACGGTATATTAAGGGGATACATGAATTTTCCGGGGTCCAGTGCTTTCCATTTGAAAAAATCATTTCAAAGGTGATAACGGAGATTACCCTTTAAACTATTTTATGATACTGTTTACAGTTTAAAGTGAGAACGTTAAGGCGACGTGGGTTCACAACTTGCAATACTGTGCGTGTTTTTTAAAAATCACTGTTATTAAACTACTGCAGTTTATTCCTCAAAAAATTTACATAAAAATCTTAAGAATTTTCTACAGGCACTCACAATAGCCAAAACACGATTGAGCATTTTTGGCTTGATAGAAAAAAATCACAAATATACCTCTAAATTTGTCTAAATTTGCCTTTATAATATGTATTAATTTTTTATACAATCACCTTTTTATATGAAAATTGTACCAAACAATGTATTATCTAAATATCTATCTGTTTTGGCTACAAAAAAAATTAAAATAAATAAAACACTGTGAAATATCGTCGAGCACAGCTCCGGCTCTTCCTTCGCTCTCGACGAATATTTCACTGTGTTTTATTTATTATTGTTTTTGTATTATATTTATAATTTTTTTTGTAGCCAAAACGGATAAATATTTAGATAATATATTTTTTGGTATAATTTTCATATAAAAAGGTGATTGTATAAAATAGTAATACGTATTATAAAGGCAAATTTAGGCAAATTTAGAGGTATGTTTGTGATTTTTTTCTATCAAGCCAAAAATGCTTAATCCTATTTTGGATATTGTGGGTATCTGTAGAAAGCCTTAAAATTTTTACGTAAAATTTTAAAGAATCAACTGTAGTAGTTTAATTACAATGATTTTTTAAATACACTCACAGTTTTCTTGGATCTGAACTGGCGGGGCCTTAAGCTTTTCTACACATTTTTGCGGAAAACGGCCGCAAAATTGCATAGAAAAGCTTCATGTATGGCCTTAAAAGCCACGTAGTTCGTTTTTATGATATAACAGCAGATATAGACACTGATATGGCATATCTTGCGACACCTTATTCATCAAAATCCTTTTAGCTATTTAGGTTGCAGCGAATAGCCACAGAAATTCAAGGACCACACCACTATTTTCAAACTCTCTCCTATCACTGGTGACTGAGCACGACAATGTGAAAATTTTCACATTGACAATTTTTTGCCACATCGTCATAAAATATTAAGAAATAGATATAATATTTTTTTAATTTATATGGGATAAATGGGTTACTCACGTAAAAGGTCTTCTTCAGGGCGAATGTGACTTGAGACGCGCGCACAATTTCCCGAGTCGCACTGTAAGTCAGAATCAGTTCTTACTTACAATACTCGGGTAACCCGTTTATCGCATATTATTTATCTCTGTGTGACACTCATGTGTTTAAGACAGAAATATTTTTTTTTAAAGTATTTATTCTTACATTAAAACATTCTTTTATAAACATAAAAGGGATGTGGACTACCTTAAAAATAGCAACATTTTACCTGAAAATAAAATGTATATTAAACATACTTACCTTAATCGAAGCCTATATAATGAGAGAGAGCATCCATTTCCGGTTGGAGTACTAGTCATGACTTCCGGTTTAGGTCCACGCCCCTCCATTTCCGCTCCATTCGTTGCGTTGTGTCCTTCTGCCACGCGACACTAGCGCCACCTAGGTAGTTGGGTTTTGTAACCCAGTTTGTTCGTCATTGGATCGTCTTTTGTGACACCAGGTAGAACTAGAAACTATAGGCTTCGAATAAGGTAAGTATGTTTAATATACATTTTATTTTCAGGTAAAATGTTGCTATTAAACTTACTGTACCGTTATTCGAAGCCTATATAATGAGAGACGTGTTTATTATCTCCTGGTGGTGCTAGTTACGTCAATGTGATTTTACTTATTTAGTGAGCAGGTTAGCACCTGTGATAAAAAGTTTATCCCATAGGTAGCACATGTAGATCGATACATTTATGTGCCATACGTAGTGATTATTTAACAAAATATACTGTTATATTGTGATAAGCAAACAGTAAAATGATGTCTTATCTGGTGGATAGACAAAGAGTCTTACAGATATTGATGATGAAAAACAAGTAGCTAGAGGTATCACGCCTCTCATATGGTATGACATACCAAATGGTACTTTTCTGTATATTCGGGAATTTCAGTATTCCATTAAAATAAAGTCATCTACATGGATATTTTCCAGCAAGTACTTAGGTACTGCGATTTATCTAACTGGTAGCATTTACAACAGGTGCATGATAGTTAAACTATTGTGCGCGTAGCAGATGGTTCGTAAGAGCCCAATAAAAATCCGCTAAAGTTTTCTATGTTGCCCACACTAAACATTTAGGTAGTACAATGCACATTAGGTGTAAATATTTACTATGTTTTGTTAAACAAGAACAAAAACAGTTTTACAAGAACTACGAGGCGAAGTACACAGTTACATGTACGGTATTACGCACGTATATCACGTCTTACTCGCAAAACTTTTGCGCTTGTGTTCGATTCGACGTGAAACGTTACATCCAATCAAAGACGTTTATGCTAAGTCACGCTAATTAAAGCTTTCTTTAATCAACTTTCACGAAGTGTGTATACTTAAATGCGTGAACCCGTAAAGGGTTGATATGTCATGAAGAAGTTCGACAGGATGATTCGAAATCACAAAGGCTCAGTTAGTTGAGCGCTCACAGTACGGAAGAGAGAGTTCGAATCCCACGCATTTATACTTATTATGCAATGCTTCGTTGTGTACGTCTGATACGAAGCGTAAATGCTTCTGCTGAGATACTGATATTCGTATTTTGACTATCATACTATTTGTATCCACATGTTTCACTGTAGGGATATTCATTTTAAATTATTCTGGTTGGAAATAAAACTATGCCAAAGCATACATTAAGTGAGCGTATGTAGCTACAAGCGTTACCGTCTACTATTTTGAGCGTTACTGACTTCGGGTACCGAGTGAACCCAGGTGGGAGCTATGGGTACCATAATTGTCAATGTTTGCTTGCCATATTTAGGCAGGCTGATGATAAATGTGACCAAGGCACGTGTATGCAAACATTTTGGGCACACAAACTCTTGAATAGCATTTGTATAATACGTCCTGCACTTGTCCGTTCGGTCGCCTAATGCCTTCTTACAGTTTAACAGACGATGATGATGGGCGTGGACCTACGTCAGCGTGATGATAGAACTCCACAGCTCCTCTGGGGTACTTGTGTGAATGTCAGAACAGCACTCAAATCGAGTTCATATGTAACATGTTTAAAAATATTGCAAGTGATCACATTTTCTTGCATCTTAACCACTGAAGATGCATGCCACTTCAGTGGTTAATTTAAATTCATTAGTAATATTTTATTAAATATTAACTCTGAATAAGTTTATTGTGTCACACAAATTTTTATGAGTAAAAATGCGGTTTTGGCATTTGACATTTAATTTTATGTCAATAAAAGACAGTTATAGTGACGATATTTACACCATTCGTGCATGAATTCGTTTCGATCGAGTTGGAAATTAAACTCCTGGTCGTTTGTGGCAAAACTACATCGAATTACTAATGCACTGACATTAAATGTTCTAATAAGCGAGGGCAAGGTTCCCAGGTACGCATAGCCCTTTAGCACGGTAATATCTGATAAGGGACACCGGTGTAGTACGTACATTGTACAAGTGTATACATTTTGTCGTGTCTCAATATGTATGGCTTGAGATGCGTAGCATCAAAGTACCATGGTAAAAGCATTTTTATAAACAGTTTTAAAATCAGAAATTGTGATTGTAAAATAAGGAACTATCGCTCAATTGATATTCAGGGATTTGTTAAAATCCACGTGAATTGATGATGTATCTGGGTGGGTAGGTCTCACTAGTATGACCCCCCCCCCCCCCGCTCCCCGAACTGTGGAGACAACTAAACTGCATACATCATTTCATTGAGTGATGCTAGACTCGAAATTATCAAGAATAGATTCCGAGATGGATTAACGCGTAAACAAAAACTGCACCTTTATCCATAAAATAACGCGAGATTCTTCCGAGAGTTTCGTCGTCTTTCGGGCTGAGAAAACGACTGTCGTGACGTACCCGTCAACCTCGTTCCTAGGTTTTATTTTTTGTGCTGGGTAACAGCGAAAAACGCCTAACCAGAAATTGGTGTGCTTGGATCGATCTGCGAAGCAGAATTGAGATCTATGTACGTACATATTATTATTAATATGTATAGGCTTTCATGAAAAACAATAGTGTTACCCTTTTTACTTTGATCGTTGACCAAAGTAGAAGAGTTTTTTTTTTGCCTACTAGCGGTACTAGGGCTTGCTATACATTAATGCACCGGGATCGTCCAGCGGAGCAGAGGTGCGATCCGTATTTTGTGATATCACATTCACATTATACACGGTTGCAGTACGTTAGCTCAGCATACACTTAAGCACTCAAATCATCCTGCGGAGCAGAGGTACGATCTATTTTAAGTCGATATTTCCAGATCCGTTTGAAGAAAAGGCGACTTGCCCTTTCCACATGCGATTTCCTCGGAGAATTATGTGATGCAGTAGACCTTTGTTAACCTTTTCGAAACTAAATGTTCCTGGGTCCTTAAGCAGCAGGTTTTGCAAGCCGGCTCGCTCGGAACATAAGCGCGACCTAATATTTGTCGTTGGTCAATACGCCCGGAATTCTGCGGAGCAGAAGTTCCTCCATGGTTACTTTCCTTACAGTAAAATATTTCTGGATCGTGCTGCGTAACAGGTATGCGACCCATGCTTTTATTAAATGATACATGTACATCATCATCTTCACCTATGTTTAGAAAACAATGTTGTACGCTCTGCGGAGCAGAAAAATATTCCAGTTCTTGTCGTAAATCAATACAAAAGGAACTCTGCGGAGCAGGAGTTCCCATTTGTCACGTTGTCAAGCAGGGCAGGAGAGCCGTTCCAAATTGTGTCGTAAATCAATGCGGTAGGAACTCTGCAGAGCAGGGGTTCCAGTATGATTACATTTGTTACGTCGCTGTACAGGGCAGAAGAGCGATTCCAGGTTTTGTCGTAAATCAATACGGTAGAAACTCTGCGGAGCAGGGGTTCCAGTATGATTTTACGTTTGTCACATCGAGATTACTCCTTTTCACAATTCATCATTTTCCAAAAATCAGTAACACAGGAATGCGCTTTTCGCCAGCTAACACTTGCACACACTACTGTCATTATCCGCACACACTTATTTTAATTATAAGCAACTTTGGTACATCGATGGTTCCTTGCTGTAAGAAAGCGTTAGTAGTACCTGCAAATTCATGTTATCAACAAGAATTATCATGCTACAGACTGGTTAAACCTGTAGGCTTGTCTGTATTTTGGATAAACTGTTAAAAACTAATAGTATATTGAAAATATTAGTATCAGGAGTGATTGGCAGCGTAGCTACCTAGCACGTTAAAATTATTAAAAAAAAAGTTAAGGTAGTTGAGAAACTTCATATTTATCAAGAATAAGATCGTTTTCTTATGGCCATATTGCAATTGTCTCGTTCTACACGTAGAGGCTACGCCCTAGTGGCGTTTACATCACTTGTACATAAGTTTAAGCATATGGTTACTCATGTGATTTTCCTTTTTTGAGTCAATTTTCCTTTACCAAAAAGCAATTTCCGAGCTTTTATCACTAGATTATGACACACTGAAAAGGTTTAAGCTTAGGAGATTTCCATCCCTGTATCAATAACACTGAGCTGCGAAAACCGTTAAGAACAAAAATAAAATTTTAAAATTAGCAATAGACCTGATTGTCAAACAAAGTAAAACATACTTATGTATGTTTCCGACGTAATCAAATCTAAAAACAAATTTAGACTCTTAAGGTAGCAGTAATCATTTACTACCTATAAACTGTAACACAGTTAAAATATAGAAAAAACAATAACCGGAATAAACTGGAGAAAAAGTAATGGTTCAAAGTACTTACGGTTTAAACACGTTATTATAATTTGTTACCTCAAATAACCTTAAAATTTTATTCACAATCACAGCGTGTATTTTGCCGCCGATATTACCACTTTTCCTCCTGAAGTTTTTGGCTAGTACCGGCGAGGCGGTTTCAATTATGCGTTGCATATTAGATAACCGTCTCGAACGGAATCAAAAACGCCAATGACGAACAAACTGGGTTACAAAACCCAACTACCTAGGTGGCGCTAGTGTCGCGTGGCAGAAGGACACAACGCAACGAATGGAGCGGAAATGGAGGGGCGTGGACCTAAACCGGAAGTCATGACTAGTACTCCAACCGGAAATGGATGCTCTCTCTCATTATATAGGCTTCGAATAACGGTACAGTGACTTTAATAAATCATTATGCACTGATAAGAAAATAAAAGTCATAAAATAATGTCACTTGTTATCATATCCATATTGACCGTGAGTTTAGATGCAGAAAAACTGATATTAGCAGCCCTATTTGACTCCAAGAAACTATGACGTCACAGTTCGAAATTCCAAAAAAATTCCACAGAAAATGTTTGTTATGCCGTTAAGAAAAAAGTATCTGATTTGATTTGGTGGAAACTAGTGGATTGTTCTTTTAAGGAATAATAAAATTAATTTAACGTAAGGTGGATATGAGTCAAACACAAGCCCTTGTTTCAAGTCCGGTAAAATAATTTGGATCTTAATTGCCAACCCTGCCGTCCCCTCCTAGCCGCCTCTGATAACTATACCGCGTCTTATTTAAACATGTGAATGTTAAATTAAATAAAGTTAGTCCTAAGTCGATATTATCTGGCCGAGTTAACCTCTTGTTTTAATTATAGATAGTGCTTTAGAAAGTGACTGTACAATGTTAACAACGTCAATCATTGCCTTTTTTGCAGTCGGGTAAAAGCATAGGTAGTAGAAAATCCTGCCATCCCTTACCAGCCTACCCCTGTTAACTACATCGCATCTCATTAAAACGTGTGAAAGCGAAATTAAATAAGGTTCGTTCTAAAGTCGAGATTATCTGAGCGAGTTGACAACTATAGGAGGGCGGGTCATCCCATTGCTTTAACTATACATATAGTGGTTTGGTCAGTTATTTTGTTACCTATTTAAAATAAATAAGTAGGTACTAAAACTGTTACTATTAGAAAATGTTAATATACATACCCTAACATTTTTAAGGAAAACAATCTAACCTAAAGGCAGATAATAGTCCGTACTGGACAACATACATTACATATAAATAAAAGTATCAGTTATAAATAATAATTAATAAATAAATAGATAAGGACAAATCACACAACTGATTGAAGTAGCCCCAAAGTAAGTTTAAACTTAAAAAGTATATATTTTATAATACCTAAATACATATAAACACCCAAGACCCAAGACAAGAAAAAGGCCATTTTCCAACTTGCCCTGACTGGGGATCGAACCCCGAACCTCCGGGTCAGCGGACTAGCGTGTTGACCATTACACGACGGAGGTCGTCGTCAGTTGAGATGTAAACTTTTAGGAAATTTTAAGAATACTGTATAGACAATCTGTCTTAGCAATCTGTTATTATTATTTTTTATTTTCTCAACAACGGCCCAATTTCCAAAATAATAAAATTTCGTTTACTTAGTAGATTTATCAAATACAAGTTTATTTGCTAGGCAAAATAAAAAACCCCCGACTGTCAAGAACGCCATCTCGCGGTAGCGCCATCAAAAAAATTTTTAGAGAATTAATTTTTTGAAAAGAAATTTTCTGGCGTTAACCCCCAATAACTTTTAATCGGCTGAACTTACGATTTTCATCATACATAGCTAAGAACAAAACCGCATCGAAATCGGTCCATCCGTTCAAGCGCGACGATGCCACAGACAGATAGACATTAGCGTCAAACTTGTAACACCCCTCTTTTTGACGGTGGTTAAAAAATAGGCGTGCCGCTCACTAGTGCCATCGTTTTTCCTAAGTCGAGATAAGGCCGCAAGATTATCTAAACGAGTTGTAATGGAGAGCGGGTCATGAGCATCAACCTATTGTTTTAATTATAGGCAGTGTTTTATAGGATCCTATATAGGAGGATCTAACAACTGTTTTAGATTCATCTAGTGCGATAAAGTTTTGAAATCAACATTTATCAGTTTATAGTACTAAATCAACGTTTGGCTCAGTTTTAACATAAAGTTCCGAAAGTGGTGACTTTCAAGACAAAAGTTTTTAACAGAAACGGATCTTAAAGCTACATCTAAAACTTTCCAATCGAAAGGTTATCTTAACTCACTGGCATTCGACAGTATATGTATTTTTAAATAGATCACACTGATTGACTAGCCCCAAAGTATAAACGTATGATGCTAACTCAACGATACTGTATTTTATAATAAAAACCTAATAGAAAAATATCTAAGACCCAGAACTACCTATTTGAAAAAGTTATTTTTTAACTTGACCCTAGCTGAGGATCGAACCCAGAACCTCCGCTGTGACAAACTAGCGTGTTAACCATTATGACACTGTAAAATCTATTCAAATATATTTTGTTATACTAATATAACTTATACACAAAATTAGCATCCACAAAATACCGTAAATGAAAACGAAAAATGTCGGTCATCAAAGATGCACCTAGATTTGAATACGCACATTATTACAATAATTATTTTTTAAGAACGCAATTAAAACGTGGTGATGATAATAATATACTTATAATTTAAAAGCAGTAAATGAATCCATGAAACGTTAGCGGTTTACGAGCCTACTCGAGACATAATTACATTTTTCTAACAGTTCTAAATGGTAGTTTTCATTTTTAGGGTATTGAAGACATATAACTAACACAAGACTCTTATTAGTTTAATTGTATTTTTCTACATGCATCAGTTATGGGCGTTGTCCTAACAAAACGACTTCGCGATCATCGCGCGAATAAGGGCTCTTTCAGACGAACGGTAATACCTGTCGCGCGACGGTCTGTGACCGTCGCACCGACAGTTCGTGACAGGAATGACAGCCAGCGATCGTAGCGCAATACAGGTCGCTGACAGGTGTCGGGAGCATACTGTCACCGTCTGTTAGATAGAACCCTAAGTGATCTGACCACTGCATGTCCTAATTATTATTTTTTTAATCGCGCGATTGCCAATTAGTACTCAGTCGATATATGTTTTTTTTACATAAGCATGTAATTTTAGATTCAAAGTTTAATTAACTATGTAATTGACTATAAATTTTATATAATTTGAAACGTAATTTAATTTTGAAATTTAATGCAAGGTAATTCTCGATTTAAAACGACTGAGAGCAGTAGGTATATCAAATGTGCATACTGTGTTCGCTTCAAGTTGGTTAGCAACTTAAATGCTCTAATTTTTACGAGTATATGTATAAACTTGTGTATTGTTTAGCTAGTTAGCAAACCAAATAAATAAAATATTAATGTGTTTAATTGCGCGTTCCTGCGAGTAGGTAAAGTTCGGGCGATCTTGCGATGATCGCTTTTTTACAATCTATTAGGACAGCGTCTGGGTATTTTAGTACCGATGTTACGGCACATGCAAATTTAAAGTAAGAATTATTTTAAACTAGTCAAATTGAAATTTAAAATCATAAGATTCCTTATTAAATACTATTTTGAAATATTTTAATAATCGACTTAAAAAAAACAGTACCTGAAATAAGGTGATTGCATCAAGTTAACAAAGACCATTATAGCGTTTTTGTTCAAAATTTTGTTCGAGGAAAACAAGTAAAACTGTCTGCATTGTGGGAACCCTAATTGTAATCTTACTTGACCTTCTCTTGTTTCTGCTCCCAGTAACTTTCATTGATATCCTGCAAGTCGGAACCTACCGTTGGGTATTAATAGCTCTTGTTTGGTCAGAAGCTTACCTAGATAGCGGAGATTAGTAAACCCTACAGCATTTTTCCTCTATATGACCATCTTTATAGGTCTTTATTCTTTTTTCACAATCCTGAGATTATTTTAATTAATGTTTTTGTAGACGTTTGTTACTGAAATATATTAACAGTGAGGTACTTACTGACGTATTATAATATAATCAGAACTCTCTGATTATAATGAGCACTAGGTATATACGTCAGTACCATGAACTACTTTTTATTATTCAATTTTAAAATAATAAAACAGCGTTTATACAAGTTACTATATATTTTTTTTAAAAGCCTGCTTTTGTCTAAAACAGTGAACTAAAAAGTTTAAAGTGTTCATATTATTTTATCCACAGAGATGCCGTGGTCACCTTTCAGCTTCATAATGATATCAGGTCATTGGTACCATAATACCAATCGTACATAAGTTAGTATGTGAAGTTTTAGCTTGACCGAATAATGGGAAGTGGGTCTAATTTAGCTTGCAAGATTTGATTACAGACACACAGACAACGGGACAGGTGAAACTAAATAAAATATTGTAAAAAGGGTCTTCTCATACTTGCAAATCATGCGTGCAATTCAGGACTATTTTTATCTTCATTTGCTTTTTAGGGTTCCGTACCCGAAGGGTGCAAACGGGACCCTATTACTGAGACTCCGCTGTCTGTCCGTCTGTCCGTCTCTTGAACCGTAATAACTAGACACCTGAAATTTTCACCGATTACCCGTTCCCGTTACACCGTTCGCGTGGTTGTCGGAACGTAATGTTATATAGTCTAAAGCCTTCCTCTATAAATGGACTACCCAACAAAAAAAGAATTACTATGACCACTATAACAACAAATAGGTACTAAAAATAAGATAAAGTTAATAATTAAAGGGGGTCGTCGTACAAGAAACGTGTTTCTTCAGTGTTTTAAAACATTGTACGGTGGTACGGAACCCTTCATGTACGAGTCCGACTCGCACTTGCCCGTTTATTTTTCATTTTCTTAAGGCTCAGCAAAAACTCAAACAAAAAAAAATTTACGATCAAACGAACAAAATTACAGCTCGACCAGTAAAGTACGGCTCATTGTGACTTGTAACTCAAAATGGGTGCTCCTGCTATTGGCACTTCATCTTGAGCTCCTCCGGGCTTCAGAAGACACATAACGTTTGGGTGCAGTTGTTATATTTTTAAGATTTAACAGTTTTTATGCTCCTTATTCTTCAATGCTGCTCTGGAAGAAAAGAAAAAACTTAGAATGTACCAGCTACTTCTCTTCCAGTGCAGATCGTAGAAGAATGAGTAAAAATTTAATCATGTGGCTAGAAACCTATCACTTTTTGATTCCTTTTTCCATCTTCCATCTTCCCGTCCACCATGACGCTAAAAGTGCCTTTTAGATTTTGTGTCTATTCGGGCTCTGTCTGCTTAGAGCCGCAAAATCTAAAATGCTCTGTCTTCCCCGTTAGGGATAAAGACGTGAAAATGTATCTGTGCCTATTTTAAACATTTAGGCGACTTGAACAATCTGCCTTTAGACTTAGCCATGCATAGACGTCCTTTTCCAAAATGACCGAGTTGACTCGACTTAATTAAAACTTAATCCACATCTCTAAACTGAAATAACTTTGTATCTGATTGTTTAAAATCCATTTATTTCAAATGTCATTTCGTTATCGGCCAAGTAAGCTCAAAACAAAATTGACTTTTTACTACTAGTACATTTAAATCACTCTTAATGCCTGCCGATTACAAAAAAGTGGAAATGAGATCGCAGCTGCTCTAATGAAGAAACAGTGTTCCGTTTCGATAAATGTTTCTACATTTAGGTATTCTTTTATAATGTTCTTTTTCCTAAACTTCACGTTAATGCTACTTACTTTTCTAGAATAATACTAAAGTCTTTAGACGAGCTGGCGATAAATAGAATGAATTTCTAGTTTTCTATATTAATGATTACTTTTTTGCTTCTTTCTTTTTTACATGAATTCATGAAACTAAATGGCTCTTCTAACAAAGGGGGAGTTTTCACATAATCACCACACTACGCAGGTGGGTTGGTATAAAGGAAGCTGCAACCTGCAGCCCGTTCTATCAATTTCAAGCTTATGCTTAGGTATGTACTAATAATATGCGTCTCCTTTTGGAATCACGAATATTTTCACCCCGGTCATTTGCGTGGGGATACAGATCCAACACTTAGAGGCTTTTTGGGAAGTTGATGTAATGTGGCGCTCCCACCAAAACCTATTCTTAGATATACTTAGAAAGGTGTACCCTTGAATAGGTTTCGACAGGAAAAGGATCTATCGCAAGAAAAAGGAAAGGTTTATGGGTTATGGAATGAAGTTGGGATGGACTGATGCTGGGCTATTGCAATAGAAACAACGGCACCTGCCATTATCATTATACTGAGTTTTTTTTTTGAGCAGGTGGTGGCTTGCCGCCCATCTGCCTCTCAAACGAGGCCTTAACAGTTGCCAGCAAAGGAGCAATACCAATGCAAGCGCCTCAGTCACTGCGCTTCCTCCGTAGTTACTCGCGGCGTGATGCCCTTTAACACTTCCACCCCTGGAGCAACAGCTCTAACGACTCTCTCTGCACGACCAATTAAGGCAATGGAGAGCTGAGAGTCCTGTGAGCCCTCCATACCACCACCACCACCCCGACCGATGAAGACGCATCGAGGACAAGGAATCAGATCGACTCTCTGGAGCACGCAGGTCCGTGGTGCCGTCATTCACTAACAGCTCGCCACAAGCTGCTCTGCTCTCTATCTTACTCTTTATTTTATTAGATACTAGCTGTGCCCGCGACTTCGTTCGCGTGGTTGTCGGAACGTAATGTTATATAGTCTAAAGCCTTCCTCTATAAATGGACTACCCAACAAAAAAAGATTTTTTCCAATCGGACCATTAGTTCCTGAGATTAGCGCGTTTAAACAAACAAACAAACAAACTCTTCCGCTTTGTAATATTAGTATAGATTTATTCCATATAATATGGATATTTTTAATATAATCTAAATAACATCCAAATATTAGAAATACAATCTTTATACATTACAATTATATTTTTATATTTAAACCGATGAAGCAATTAATCTCAATTAAAAATTATTTATTACCTGAAATTAATAAGTCTTCTCTGAGAACTCGTGTGTATGCATTAATAAGAATAATTATAATTATTTGAATTGTTACATTCATAATTTTATTATAAATATCGTAATAATAACCAGGTAGTCCAGCTCTCTATCGTTTCGTGTAGGTAAGAAAAATAACGAATAAAATTAATTGCAATCTTAAAACAATACCAGCATCAAAGTAATAAACAAAGAGCGGTGAAACGAAACGAATAAACCGCTTTCCATTTTATTTTATTTGTACAAAAGTTTGGAGTCGAACTCATTGACTGGCCTCCGAGGCAAAGCGCGAGTTTTAGAAGATTTTTTTCTTTTAATGGACGCTGTAGGGTTGTACAGCGGTCAATATTATGAATTTTTGTATTTTTATCCTACTGCAGAAACAATGATGTTCTTCGAGCTTATGTGTGTTTTCTTAATACCTGGATAGCCTGAATGGTTAGTAAAATTGGTTTTTATACCACACTTTATGTCATTAGAGTTTAATATCTTTTAGTCAGCGCTAACTACAAGAAAGGAAATTGCAAATTGCATTCTACATTTGAAGTGTTACCACATTTTTTTTAATTTTTGACTACCGTATTTTTTTTACAATTTAGCTGTAATACTTAATTGTACAACCAAAATATATCTTTTGGACACGGCCAGCGGTGAAGTACCAGATTTTATATTATCTATAAATGACATAAGATCTTTGGTAAGGCAAAAACGCAACATTAAAATTATATCCAAATAAATTGTCCCAAGTCTGGAACCCTCAATACCAGATCTATATCACAAGAATAGAAAATATCCAAAAACGGTTTATGAGGTTCCTGGATTATAGGACACACCAGAGATCAAGTGACTATTTCCGCTGTAAGAGATATCATTTTCTGCCTCTCGAAACACATCGTCAAATAGCAGATACCTCCTTCCTGTCTGCCATTGTCAACGGTTCGGTGGACTGCCCTGAGTTACTAAGTGAATTGTCGTTCCGCACAAACACTGCAGGCTTGAGACCTACCTGTGTCCTCTGCTACACGTGCCGTCAGTGCTTACTAACTATAGACGAATAGAAGTTGTAAGACCTTCAATAGCTACATTACATAATGCGATCTTGATTTGTTTTGTACCAGCATACCTCGAATTAAGCGAGCACTAGCTAATAGGTTTTTTGACCAGTAACTTAATTGTTTATTAGTATTTCTTCCATATTGTTGTTACTTTATTATTTGAATCGACATGATCAGTCAAATACTTTGTCTTATTTCCAACCTTCTTTTATCTGGAATTCACTTTTGGATGTTAAGAGTAACTTTTAATGATTTGTTAGATCACTACATAAAATAACTTTTCTTCAAAGCCATGTACTTAAGTATCTATGTGCAGAATATTAATATTATATTATATTATGAACTTTAAAGTTCATAATATAAAATCATTTTTAAATGTGAAGATTTGTAATTGGCGCATAGAATTTAAGAGTTTATTATATAGTAGGTAGTAATACTGTAAATCTTCCAAAAAAAAAAAAACAAGATTAGTAGCAAGAAATCAAAAAGTTAATGGCACAGATTTGGATATTTTTGAAAATAAATATTTTAGTTCAATTCAAAATATCTTTATTATCATAGGATATTTATAAATATCTCTTAATAATAGTCACTTTGTTTTGCACAAATGTCGACGTCAAATCGTTACTCACAGCTAAGTTTATGCCGCTACCTAGGCGTTCCTAGGCGTAATGTTGTGTATAATTAGTGTTTCATTTATAAAATAAAATAAAAAAATTCTTACCGGCAACCCTGGCATCCCAGGCAGGCCGTGTTCGAGTAGGTAGCCATCGTAAGCCGCGTTGAGATCGGCACCGATAATTGAGGAAACGTTACGACTTTTGAATCTTAACACCGATTTAAAACTGCGACGGATAAATTAAAAGAATCTTTAGGACGATTGTTTTTCTTCAGCCAGGACCTCTATTTCCGAAACCAGTGAGTCCGTATTGTCGAAAACTGGTGACGCTTATGACTCCTTTTTGACTTAAATGTGTTTTGGTCTCTTCTAGGCTTTTCTTTATTTATTCTTCTCAACGCGTCGGAATGGCTGATATTATTATAGGCATGAGTGTGGACCAAAGTGTGGCCACACTTACTCCTCTGTCATAAGCCCAATTTAGGTCGTCTATTGTACAAGGGATTGGGTAGGTGGACCATGGTTTGAACAGCTCCACCGTCACACCGATTGCTATTTGAGAAACCTCACTTTGCATATTAAATTTATGTAATAAACTTGATTGAAAAAAATCAGTTAAAAATTTAAATACAATGATTAGGTATGTTTCGGCGTGATTTAGAAGAAAAACTAAACTACGCTACTTCCTAGAAATAATCTACATTGTACTACGTGAGTACTAATATTTATTCTGTGATTGTACTTAGGTACGAGTATGATCACATTAATGTTAAAAATGAGCCTATGGCTAGCTAATTTTTAACATGAAATATGTAATACAGTTTAGATGTAACCACCACAAAAAATATCTAAAATATTATAAATACAATTTATATTAATATAATATAAATTATACTTATTAATAAATTTACAATAGTATGTCTTGCCGAAGTAGCATACGTTTTGCCTCAGTGACTCGTTGACTTTAAGAATGAGACTCCTGATCCGAGATAACCGTGTCCTGAGCGCACTTTATGTCCGTGCAACTGTGAGTAGGTGGCGCTATGTCCGCGCTTAAAAACGTTTAATTAAAAGGAAATGTGTTGAACTGCTTTAACGCAGTTGTGCACGTGCTATGTATGGAGGCAATGCGCGGTTTTTAGATGTTAAGCTGATATCTCAAGATCAATGCAATCTTTTATTTTTATTTATTTGCAGATCTTACATAAATTGAATCTTACTGTATTACATTACACCAGCACAGATTTTATTAAAATTGGAAAGATTAATAGATTTTTTCTTTTCTATATTATATTATATACCTATATGATTTTCCATGCTGATCTGTGTGAAAAGAAAAAACTTAGAATGTACTATAAAATATGCCATATTGGCTCGATAGAAAAAAATCACAAACATACCATAAAAAAAATTCTAAGTTTTTAACAATTATGTACCTACCTATTTACGTGAAAATTATAACAAAAATGTATAATCTACATTACGAGTATAATTGGCTACAAAGAAATATATAAATATAAAATTAATAAATAAAACACAGCGAAATATCATCGAGAGCGAATGAAGGCCGAAACCCGTGCTCGACGATATTTCGCTGTTTTATTTATGATACAACTAAGAAGGCGAAAAATATATACTTAGCTTTTGTATCGATTACGTCTGTCAATTATTTTAAAATCTACCACAAGATTTCACTACGCTACAGATACACTAACCAAGACACAAATGCTACCTTTAGCTAATTGTATTTGTTCACTTTGTGTGTAATTTACACCTAAAAGTGCTAGAACAATATATTGTTAAGTGTGTTTAATTTTATGATGACATTTCGGCTGATCCGCAGGCGGCGATAAATCACACGAAGTCAAACACGGGACTTGAACCCCACACCTCAAACGTGACGCTCGCCATCGCCCGTGTCATTTGGAGGGACAAGTTAGTAAGTATCTATTTAAAGAGCTGATTTTTATCAGAAACCGATTAGTGTTTCATCCACATATGAGACAAACAGACTCTTCGATGATGGGCTGAAAGAAAAGAAGAAAAGGTAGAAAACACATACCAGCTTTATTTCCGGTGTATATGGTTATAGACAAATGCGGAAAGAGAAGAAATCGTATTATTTTAATTGTCTTTTCTACATACTTTTTATTATGACGCTGACGCCCATTATGACGCTGTAATCTTTGGTTTGCTTCCTATGGCCCTGGGATATAGTTAGTGTACATTTGTAAAGATAGATATTTTAGCGTGAATTTTGTCATTCTTTCCTGGGTAAATATTTCAATGGCTCACTCACTAATTCATACCCTACAAAATCCATAATAAAAAAAGAGAGAATCTTATGTTTTAGACACCAATCTACTGGTTATCTACAAGCACACTGTCCATGTTTGAGAATCGCCGCTTTTGTATCTACTAACTAACCGAGGTAAACAGCGCAAGCCCAGTCCAGTAACAGTACCCATTGTTTGCTTACGTGTCATATATTGGCTTCGTCGGATTTATACTCACGCACTGCAGGGTATTGCGTTACCCGGAGCTATTAGAACACCCCCTATATTGGATATAAAGAGATTTGGTAATCAAACCCTCGTAAAAACGGCTTTATTGCATTTAACACGGATGCTTCGATGGCTTACCAATGTTAGGCCATAATTCGGTTTTAAGATTTTGGTCACACTAGGGACTAGTATGTACTAAAACATAAAATCGATCACTGTACGTAAGCCGGTTTAAATCGATAATTGTGGATCTCCTAGGGGAAGGCCTGCAGTGGACTTACTGTAGCTGCAAGTTAAAAATTATAAATGGAATGTTTAATAACTAGTTCAGCAGTTAAAACTAAGCAGTCAAGTAAACAAAAATAAGTAATTAAAAATAATGAACTGGATCCGTGAATATATTGAGCAGGAAAATTATTAAATGAGCGGTAAAAAAAAATTGTATGAGCGGTTCTATAGGTTTTCCCTAACCTAGTAAAATGGATAAAACCGTCCTAGCACTCGCCGGCCGCTACCGCGGCACGCAGTTCTAACCTAACTTATAGGTTTTCCCTAACCTAGTAAAATGAATAGAACTAGTAATGTGATAAAATAACCGAATAATAGATTTTTTATTACTGTTCATGTTTTACTGTCGAAATAATTTATCAACCGCCATTAAATTAAATAACTGCTCAATATGTTTTCCAACTGATTATAATAACATCTCGAATTTTTAAATAACAGCTCAAAAAATTAGTTCCCTATTATAAATATTTAATATTATATAATTTAAAATTAATTGAATTGATGGACGAAAGGAATTTACTAAAAAGGTTTTTGAAACAAATTGTAGACTTTAAAAATAAACGGGCAAGTGCGAGTCGGACTCATACATGAAGGGTTCCGTACCACCGTACAATGTTTTAAAACGCTGAAGAAACACGTAATACGAGATGACGACCCCTTTAATTTTTAACTTTATTTTATTTTTAGTCTTTGTTGTTATTGTGGTTATAGGAATACATAATTGGTGAAAATTTCAAATATCTAGTTAATGCCATTATATAGATCAAGTTAAAAACGCTGAAAAAAACACGTTTTTTGTATGATGGCCCCCTTTAATTTTTAACTATTTTTTATTTTTAGTCCTATTTGTTGTTATAGCGGCCACAGTAATACATAATTGGTGAAAATTTTAAGTGTCTAGCTATTACGGTTCAAGAGATAGAGCCCTGTGACAGACGGATAGACAGACGGACAGACAGCGGAGTCTCAGTAATAGGGTCCCGTTTGCACCCTTTGGGTACGTAACCCTAAAAAGGAGAGTCAAAGTCAAAAAAATTATTCAATGTAGGATAAATATATCAGTTATTGAAGGTCATTATTTTTAATTATTTTGAGTAGAAAAGCTACCGATACCAGCATTTCGCAACGACCACTGCTGAGAAGAAACGCTGAAAGAAATAATTTACACAGTATTGGTCGCCTACGCGCCGGAAGGGCTTTGTCAGTTTAGAAAGATATTATGCCTAATACAATGTTATCACAATATTACATGTAAAGCTTACGAACGAGTGCCAAATCCAATTTACAGAAATAAGTAACACTGAGTAGTCCGAGCTGACCAGTCCCTACTGGCGGCACCGGTTCACGAGTTGACGCGTGGTCAGAGGTCAGATGTACCCATAACCGACGGGTATGCATGAAAAGAGTGATGAGTGTAGATGAAGCGTGAGAGGTCTGTCAGGATATAGCAAATAGAGGTCCAGCCTACCCCTGGAATCAGGCTTGCTACTCGTAATATGATATACTCGGAATATGTACGGAGTGTAAACGTGCAGCTGACATTCAAGAACGCCCTTACTCTAGACTGTTCCATACAAACGTACTCTCCATGTCAGATTTTGGCAAAAAGTGAAAAAGGTTTAAATTTTGATGGTCAAACATTAATGACACACCAATAAATTAAGGCCCCATCAGTTCAGAGCCAAGAATACTGTGAGTGATTTTGAAAAATCACTATAAATAAATTACAATCGTTTATTTCTCAAAAAAATTACAAAGGTATCTTAAGAATTTTCTACAGACACTTACAATATCCAAAACACAATGGAGCATTTTTGGCTTGATAGAAAAAAATCACAAACATATCTCTAAATTTGCCTAAATTTATATTTAAAGAAGATATCACTACTTTACACAATCACTTTTTTATATGATTGGATAAAAAGTTATTTGGAAAATCGACCACAATGCACGGAAATAGTTAAGTTTAAAAAAACACAAAATATACCAATTAAAGAGAAGTTTAGATCCACATTCAGAAATTGCAATGTGGGTATTCCTCAAGGAAGTATACTTGGACCACTCCTATTTTTATTATATATTAATGACCTTCCTAATTCAACTGAACACAAAACCATAATGTTTGCTGACGACACTACTTTAATTATAAAATGTGACGATAAAGATAAATACGAAGGTGAAATAAACAATTCTCTACGCGATGTTGTCGATTGGATGGATGCAAATGATTTGCGTGTTAACTTAGACAAAACAAAATTCATCCAATTTTCATGTTACAATTCTAATCAGATGCCGATTACACTAAATTATAATAGAGACATAGTCGAAAAAGTAAACCACCACAAATTTTTGGGTATTGTTATAGATGAGCACTTGGACTGGAAGACACACATTGACCAGTTATGCAGTAAATTGAACCGCTTTGCTTTTGCACTAAGACGATTGAGGCAAACCGTCTCCGTGGAAGCTTCAATTACTGCATATCATGGACACGTGTCGTCTATACTTAGTTACGGTTTAGTTATATGGGGCAAAAACAGTGAAATATAGTCGAGTTCGGGTTCGGGCCTTTGTTCGCTCTTGATGAATATTTCACTGTGTTATATTTTTTTTTTAATAATATTTATAATTTTTTGTGTAGCAGAATTAACTAGTAATTTAAATTATACATTTTTCGGTATAGTTTCCATATAAAAAGGTGATTGTATAAAGTAGTAATATCTTTTTTAAAGGTAAATTGAGGCAAATTTAGAGGTAAGTTTGTGATTTTTTCTATCAAGCCCAAAATGCTGAATCGTATTTTGGATATTGTGGATGTCTGAAAAAAAAGCCATAAAATTGCTATGTTAAATTTTTGAGAAATAAACTGTCGTAGTTTAATTACAGTAATTTTTCAAAAACACGCACCGTATTGCGGGCTGTGAACCCACCTCGCCTAACTATTACTAAAAACATTAATTTATATAAAAAAATTAACCCAAAATGACACACTATTTTTTCTTTGAAGTTCTTAGGTATAATTTGCCGTGTTAAATAACACGGTATAGTATAGTTATGGATTTCCATAACTATACATATGACCTTGTGGTTTCAAATCAAACTTAAATTACGTTTGTATGGAAAAGTCTAAAGTTTTCAATTTCCCAACCGTCATAGAAGACACTCTTATTAATCCGTATGTCAACTTCCTCTATAATTTCCCATTCTTCACATCTCTCTTTCCCGGTATCTTCTTTTATTGTTAATTTTAATAAGAGTTTGATTACCATTCTCATTACGTGGCCAGGTCAGTCGAGGGCTTTTTTAATTTGTCCACCACATTGAAGACACTTTATATGAGTTAAATTCAATAATGTGAAAGCACCTCGAATGTCGACAAGATTCTGGGACACCGAAGAGGAGGGCCGATGTCATCTGCCTCCTACACAATTAAAATCTGAAATAATGCCACTAAAGCGCCCAAGCAGGATTTTATTTTAAAAAGTGCTATTACCATTAAAAAAAGTTTATATTGGTCGAGTTTATTGCTTACTGTCTAAGAAAAGTAGGTACCTGAGTTAAATGAGACCATGAATAAAAACTAGGTAACATTTATTACTAGCAGATCGAATGGAATATTTTATGACATGACGTTAAACATGTTTACACCAAATGGGTTATTTAATTTATCACACTTCGATAACATGATCTGTTTTACGTGTACAAATAGTAAAAAATATATTTGAAAATAGTTACAGAAAAAATACTTTTTATCTTAAGTACTAGTGTATTTATTTATTTATACTTTATTGTACATATATACATGTTAAAGTACAACAGGCGGACTTAATGCTAAAAGCATTCTCTAACAGTCAAACCTTTGGGTCGATTGAAGAGTTTTATGTGGGTGTGAATAAAACGTATAATGAATTTATATAAAGAAAACTTAAACTAAACTAAACTTAAAAGATAATAATCAAAACAAATACTATAAACATACTATTATAATTATTACATATACACAATTACTTACATACTAACTTATGATAAAAAGTATTTTTTCTGTAATTATTTTTAAAGATATTTGTACCATTTAAGTACATATAATTTACAGGATGTGTTTAAATACCTAGAATGTTAAAAATAATTTTATTTAAATTATAAAAACAAGATAATAAAAAAAGATCGCTGAGTTTTGTCAAACTTTTCGATAATGCAAAAGCCATCACTTGTTTTATTAATATGTAAATGACAATCATCTATTCACAACAATATTTGTTATTCAACCACTCGCCCACTCTACTCGCCGACTACTCGGTCAATCTGAGATCGGTGTTAAATTTAGTTTCGGGGATGATTATGTCGCCACCAGACTAGGGACATTACGTTCACAATTTTTGTGAATTATTATCCGTATTATACCCTCCGCTTTTATAATGCTCATGCCGATTTTCTACTTCTTAATTTTAGCTCAATTAGGATTTTCGGTACAGCTTCGTGTTTGGCGTGGATTAAACGAAATCGTTTCAGTTAGGTATACAATGAGTATATTAATAATATAAAGTAGGTACCTACATATGAGTTATATACTTTATACTCTTCTTAAAATAATTGTTCGTTACCTTTTATCGAATGTTTTTGGTTCTGACGTAACAATCTAGTAATAAAAAAAAACGACGGGTTGCACTCCGGGAGTGCCGGCAGAAGTGAAAACTTGAATATTAACGTTGTGCATTTTTGATATTTTGGAATGGTTAGGGATTAATTTTGCACGAATTGCTTTAATTATCAGTATAAAAGTACTATCATTAATGTGGTAGAATACATTATTTATATAATGCGCTATCGTACACAAACATGACAATTTATATTACATTAAAAAATTTATCTCTCAGCTAAACGAAACAGCAGGCGCAGGCATACATTTTCGCCGCGCCGTAGAAAGAGAGGGGGATACTTCCTCTCCTACGCTGCGCCGGCTGTCTACTCTCCATCCGTCTTACGAATTTTCGATCAGGACACGTGTCCTCACGGGAGTTTAACATTTTTTACCCATTACAAAAAAGTGCACAACGCCGCTAAAGAAGTTTTCACTTCAAAAACCTGGAACAGATAAGGATATATTGTTGACCAGGTTGACAAGCACTGTACCATTTCATCATTTGGTTGGCCGTTTATTTTTAACTAATTGGACTAGGTACTCTTCCAGCTTAGAAGTATTTTTAAGTTTAAATCGAGTAAGTATACGTATGTAAGTATATAAACAGTAAACTATTTTCTAATAGACTTAACTAGGTGTAAATACATGGAGCTTTGCCTACCAAATACGGTATACAAAACGTAAAACAATTATAATTATATTTATCCATCTTGTTTGTCTTAAAATAAGCTTCAAACCCTAGCGGTTTCGCAATATCAAGTTTTGACGAGCTACATGCAACAAGATTAAATAAAAATTAATCCAAAATCTACATTTTAATAGCTTCGATTATTAAAAAATATCTACATTTTATTCACTTGACCATATCTAGTTCAGTATCAATAACAGACATAGTTCGACTTCAAAGCGCCGCGGGCATCGGGCGTGAAGTTTCTTGATACTTGTTATGAAAAACAAGTAATGCGACTCGTGTTATACAGATATGCCAAATGATGTTCGTCGGGGTATAAAATGGGGACGGCGCGGTTTTGAAAAATAATCTGAATACAAAAATGTGCACGTAGAAAGCCTTCGTATGATGTGTTGGACATTTGATATGTTTGTCGGTTTCAGACCTACAAAATCACTTTACTGTGATATTAAAGTTAAAATTTTATTCCTCATAAAATAATAACGGAAAAATAGAAGGAAGAAGAGTCAAAGGAACACAAAGACAATTTTATAAAACAACTGAAAAATCAAGTCCATGTTTCAACCTACAAAGATGTAAGAAGTTGGTTTTGGACAGAGACAGAGATAGAAGGCATTGGTTGCTCTACAGACAAGAGCTTAGCTCTTTAATAAGAAGAATAAAATAGGTTCTAGTAGGTACTCAGGGATTTGAACCCCGTGGTTTCACCATCCCCTTCCTCGTAAGAGGTGACTATGACAGATATAGACTTCTTCAGTGCAAAAAGTGCAAAGACTTTATACCATCTACATCGATCTACCAACCCGTCTCCCCAGCGTGAAGACAGTGGGCAACTACTCTATTTGTAGAGGCCTTCAGTCCAGTAGTAGACTGATGTAAGATGAAAGAAGAAAGAAAGTATTTAACTAAAAGAATCCCTGAAATGAAAAATGCTATCATTTGACTAACGAGATTACGTCCCTTGGCAATAAATCACACAACGAAAAGCTTCAAATTAAATGAAGTGAAAACTGTCAATGAAAAATAATAAAGCAAAAAATCGTCTGCAATCTGCAAGTAATTGTCCCTTGATTGATATACTCGTATGCACGAAATATGCACTCATTTCCCGCCACTGATTGCGGCGTGTACAGGTGAAGATGAGGTTAAATTAAAACGACGGGTTCCGCACATTCCAATATTAAAAAGCTTTATTTTTAACTAGCTGTGCCCGCGACTTCGTTTTATTTATTTATTTAACTTTATTACAAACGTAATAGGCGGACTTAAAGCCATAGGCTTTATCTACCAGTCAACCCACTGGTGATGCCGAGAAAAAGAAAATTTTAGAAGGAGGTGCAAGTTATGTAGATATTGTCACATTTACCTTATGAGGATAGCAGTAACAATATAATATATATATAAATATACATATATATATATATATATTCGTTCGCGTGGTTGTCGGAACGTAATGTTATATAGCCTAAACTAAAGCCTTCCTCTATAAATGGACTACCCAACAAAAAAAGAATTTTTCAAATCGGACCATTAGTTCCTGAGATTAGCGCGTTTAAACAAACAAACTCTTCCGCTTTATAATATTAGTATAGATCAGTAATCGCCATGACGTTTTTTATCGTTTTTAGTCGAAAAATGTACTAGAGAAGTGAAAAGAAATAGCAGTGAACTTTTTTCCCAGGAGCGGGATAATACAGGATAGTAAGGTAACAAGTTATTTGATAGGCAAATTAAAAAAGCCCCAACTGTCAAGAACAGAACTACCGATACGACTTGATGAATCTCACGTCGTATATGTACTTAGTTCATAATAAAGACTAATGATATCGGTTGACAAATGCATACCAAAAGTCTCCCATTTGAATCTCACCACCCGCTACCGGGCGCGTGGCGGGCGGCGGCCGGTGAACGGGGAGCAACGGCCGTGTGTATAGTAAAGTCAGTATATCTGGGTAGCTTGGTGTTTATTAGAAGTTTTGGAGAAAATAAATTATAACAAATAAGTTACGCTTTTGCTTATTACGAGATTTCCCCAACTAACAATTTAACGTCGTTCAATAGTTTAGTAAACGTTATCATATTACCAAAGCTAGGTCACACTAACATTATAATAACGTTTGCAAAACGCGAAAAGGGCCCCATTTATACGACCTACATTGTTGTATAGTGGTCGTACAAAAATCACAAGATAACTTCGCTAACGTCATTCAAAAGTCGTGTAAACGTTAAGGAATTACCACTTTCATCGCGCAATGGCGGCATCATCGGTTTTTGTTTCGAGATTGGAGTGCAAAATAAATATTACAAGGAAATAAAAGGCAAATATTAATTAACTTTCATATCTTGTTAACTGCGTATTTTTCTCTCATAAATCACTCACTACGTAAATAGTATTCATATTTTCATGCCCCTTCATAGTTTTGTGTTAAAAACATTATACTTTTATTAATAAAAATATGTTAATTTCTAAAAATGTAAGCCATGTTGCTTTTAAGCATAGTTATCTTTGTATGCCATTGTAAAGATATAAAGTCGTTTTATGGTTATTTAAAGACCATGTAATACGCCATTGCAGTTAGCTATTAGGGTTCCTCAAAAAATTTAAAGTCAAAACTTGACTCAAATGCGACTACTAGGTTAATTAAAGTCAGGGCATAACATTAAATGGACATCATGTAATATAAACGTTATATTTGTGTCGTAAATAAACAACCAAGTCATTTAAGTGTCTCAAATTGACTTCTGTAAAACAAAAAAGTGATTGTTTTATAAACGTAACTTAGAAACGTGTATACAACTGCTACATTATATAAATGTCATATAAAGGTTTTCCTAACACCAAATTTGGTCAGTTGAAAACGTTTAATAGACTGTAACGTTAGTACGACTATAGCGTTGTCGTACAAACGTTTTAGCTAAAACTGTAATATAACGTCGTATAGTTTAGTCTTCCTGACGTTGCTATGACCAATTAAATACGACATATTCGTCGCACGACTAAAAAGTTAAATTGAAGACGTCTATAGGACCTAGTAGTCATCTCATTACTATTATACGACTGCTATCCAACTTGATGTCGTACAAGTCAAGACTTATATGACGTTTTTGCTTGTTGTGTCAATAGGTATAGCTAGAGGGTGCAACTCAACATGTATACGTTGTATATATTTTTGTAATCTTTTTATAAAATTCTTTA
Organism: Acrobasis repandana; assembly: GCA_963576875.1. Lineage (NCBI taxonomy): Eukaryota > Metazoa > Arthropoda > Insecta > Lepidoptera > Pyralidae > Acrobasis > Acrobasis repandana. Next base: position 12,023,260 of record OY756214.1, read on the forward strand.
TTTTATATACAATTATACGCCAAAAATCCGACATTCTGTTTTTGTAATTCTCGATACACCCAGTGTCACTCTAAGAATTAAGACGAATCTAACACTCTCACTCAAGCTAAAATCCATCAAGCTGTTTTGGCTAAAGAGCGTGCCAAAGAAATATACATACACAAATACAGTCGAAAAAAATTACCATCTCGCGCAGTCGGGTAAACGGACCGGACACCTGATGGTAAAATGGTTACTGTAGCTTAAGGAGACCAGCAATACCAAGAGTGCCACAGCGTTGCCGCCACTAAAGAAGAAACATTTGACACATTGCATAATGGACTTGATTCATATTCACATTTATTCCCCATATCATCTTTTACGATCAAGGGGATATAAGCCCAACCCGTAGATATCAGATTAAATCTCCTAAGACGAAGATTCAAGCACATGAAATTCGATTTAAAATCGGACTTTCATGGTTATAAGGACTGTTCTCATAGAACCACTAGTTAAACAACTTATTTAGAGCCCACTAGGTCCCATTGTTGGGCAAAGGATCTCGGATTTCCATTTCTCTCTGTCCTGCGCTGTGGAAGATAGTCCTTTCAGAAAGACCCCCAAAGCCTGTGTTTTCGGCGGCTCTCTGAATGGTTAGTTGCTCATTATTGCCCGACAATGGGCGCAGTTAGGCATTAGAAAGGCGCACTAATGACATCCCGGGCAGACAAGTCGTTTTTACCGAACCGCTCTTAACCGAGTCTTTACCCATTTAATTTACCTCTTTAAAGCCGATTTTTATAATGAGTTCGATGGTTTGTGGGGATTTAACGCTTTTGTGGCGTTGCATGTGATTTAATAGGCGTTTTTCGTGAAGAGTTTTTGATAAACTTTAGAATTTCTATACCTAAAGTAAAAGTTGACTACCCATTTAGTTTAACAAAAATGAAACTTTGTTTCCAATTTAAATAGCGTAAAAGCTTATGAAAAAAATCACAGAATTTTCTTCCCTATGTCTTTTGCGTGTTTTAAAATAAGTTTTAGGGTTTGATTTCGTCATAAATATAATTTTTGACTTATTTTAAATTACGTCTGACGAAAGATGGCGACTGCTACAGTACTCTACACATACTTGATACCTTTTGTATGTTTTAGATTTTAACTATTACCTGCTTTGCCCGTGTAGATAGTTAAGTATACAGGGTTTAACAAAATATACTAAGACTATTTTAAGTGTGAATTCAGTGCATGATTCTGAACAACTTTCCCAAGGCACATAATATAGAAATAAGGAAAAACAATTTTTGGCCTCTCATACAACTTGACCGATCAGCTGATCCAAGTTTGTATGGAAAGCAGAAAAAATATTTTTATATTTCGATATATTATGTTCCTAGGGAAAAATTATTCAGTATCACGGACTGAATTCACCCTTTAAATAGTTTCAATATATTTTGTTAGACCTTATAATATTATAAAAAAAATATATATTTCAGACATTGTGAGTCCATACAATTAGTTGACGATTCATTTTTTGCATTTTTATAGTTAATATGTATATATAGTTATATTTTTATAGTATCGTTAAGTTAGTATCCCATAACACAAGTTTAGAACTTACTTTGGGGCTAGCTTAATCAGTGTTATTTGTCCCTATATATTTATTTATTTTTCTGCCATGAAAGTATTTCATGTGTTAATCCAGTCAATAAATAAAATAAAAAAATTATATAAATATACCTAGGATAAACATGGTGCAACAAAATATACCTAGTGAAACTATTATAAGGGACACCCCAAAGAACACATATCGAAATGTAAACAATAATTTTTGGCCTCCCTTCAAGTTGACTGACCACCTAATCCGAGTTCGTATGAAAATAAAATATTGGTATGTGTTTCTTAAGGAATTTCTTCAGTATCATGGACTGAATTCACCCTTAAATTAGTTTCAGTTTATTTTGTTAGACGTATAGATATTTCACTTGGAAAGTCATGAAAATTACTATCTTAACAAAAGCTCTAACTACCTATATTATTCGTAGTCTACAATACAACACAACAAAGCTTCCCAATAATGAACTTAGTGTAATGCAACGCCATCTAGCTGCATATCGTTGCAACAAGGGCGCAGTGGGACGTGTTAAATGCAACGGCCTACAAACCCAACCGAGTCAATATTGACTAAATCCCATCATTTCGACCGCCAGACACAATAGATTTATAAGATAAACACAGAGTAAAATGTCTGCAAATACGATTGACAACATTTTAATATATGGCCGACTGTTTGTTTTGTCTACACTATACCATGCCTACATGCATTAATACTGTAGCGTAAAATCGTCGTTTTTTGTATGCGTAGATTAAATATGGATAAAAGGACAAAGAGAGGCGAACATACTGTGTTTTTTTCTACCAGTTGACTTAGTAAGCCTGTGGGATTTTGGCAGCGCGGCTTTCCATGCTCCGTTAAGTATTTTTAATGGGTGGGAATTCAAATAAAGGCTTCTTCATAATCCATATAATGCGATAAGTAGGTTTATAATTTTTATGCAAAATTATCTTAGTAATTATCTCAAAATTCACATTCAGACTCCGTTATTTTTTATTTACAACGTGTTGCCAATATAACTACAAATGTTCAGATAGCCGTATATTTTTTTATATTTTTTTTGTTAGCCACACATATCCCAAGCAAAGCCCTTCTTTCTTTTCAGTAGGTCTTTTGGTCTTTTCTATCCAATCCTTCTCAAATACTTTCAGTTCATCAGCCCATCTCGTTTTTGGTCGGCCTCGTTTCTGTAGGCCTGTAATTCTTTCATCTATAATTGCTATAGGAATGTTGAATCATTTTTTAGATCCTAATAGGAAAAGTTCATATTAATGAACTGAGCAACCCTTACAGTATTTGTTGGCCGTAATTTTTTACAATGTACACAATAAATGCGACGTCTGAAATTGTAGTTTAAGACAATTAGTAAATCTAATGCGGTAAGTATACCTCTAGGTAAGGGTCATGTCGTATCAAGCACTAAAACGTAAGGCAGAGAAACGAGACGTTTGGCGCATACTCCGCCGACAAGAGCCACTAAGCTCTTAAATAAGAAAGAGAAGAAGTATATCTACATATACCGCTAGCGTAGGTAAAGCATAGCGTATGAGATTTGACTAACTAACCAAAGGTAGAACTTCTACCTTCTTATGCATTAATAGGCCGCACGAAAATATGACAGAAGCAATTACAACACAGATTTTGCATTCCATTCAAGCTGTCACATCAAAAATGTTATAAAGAAATATTCAAGAGGTTTAACCAGGTTATTGTCGGGTACACCTGAGCAAACGGGCCTACCCGAGCCGTCAAAGAGGATTTTAACAGTTGGTATTTACAGATTACCCTATACACAAACATTGAGGGCAGGTAATTTTGTATGGGACATTAATGCGGGCAAACCTGCCGGATGTATAGTTGTTTTACGAGTTGTGACAGAAAGGATTTTGTTATTTAGATTTGTTCTTATTCGGCACTTATCCAAATACGAACAGCGATACTTGATTTTTTATTTTTATTTTTGTAAAATTTATAGATTAAAAAAAAATATACAAAAGTATTGACTATTTACCACTTAATAGCTAAATATACTTATATAGAGATAAAATATAAGTAATATTACTTTATGGGGAATTACCTACTTTCTCCAAGGAATACGGGGATTTTGAACTTCGTAGGTAGGTATATTCAAGGAAAGTACTCTTTAAGGAAAAAAAAACGTATTCTGTCTTGTTTCATAATAAAAACCAAATATAAGCCGACAAATGCATACCAAAAATCTTTCACTTGAATGTCACCACCCGCTACTGTGCACGTGGCGGGCGTCGGCGGTCGGTAAGCAAGGAGGGCAACGGCCGCTTGTATAATAAATTTGGGAAAAACAATAAATTAAAAAACATATGTCATTTTTCTTACGGTTTTGTGTTCTATTAATTATTCTGTTTATCATATTATTAAAAGATTTCAATATAGGGGGTGGGAAATCAACCTATATGACTAGGTATTACTAAATCTAGGTATAACTATTTTTTTTATATTTCATTGAATGTTTCTTGAGAATTTTTTTTTCATTAGCCACGTTGACTGAACTCATACTTAAAATAGATTCAGCGTGTATATTTTGGTAAACCTTATAACAAGTTACTCCTGGAACCGCCTTCGTAGTCCAAATAGGAGCCTACTCACTAATCTATTTTTTGTTCGGCGCAGCCTACAAAGGGTTGAAATTTGCAATACCGTCACGCCTCGGCGAAGTTACAAGTTTCACAATTCTCACATTTTTTGCCGGATTCATAACGAAAATTGACGAGTGACGAGACTGACGAGTTGACGATACTATTGTGCAGAATTATCGCTGTCAACTTCAGTTTATCTCCTTACAATTAGCTTATTATATCTAAATAAGAATATAAAGGTAGGTTTGAGGTAGGTACTTATTTATACGAATAGAAATGACATCTGCTGCGGGTAAAAATACCAAAAATATTTCAATTTGAAACTTATGAAAACATCTCATCCTTATAAAATCTTCTACCTCTTAATGAGCTTAATCGGTGGACTATGTGTGGAAATTCTCAGCCTTATTCTTCAGTGCTTGATACATATTCCCTGCCTTTTGATTTAAATTAATTATCCAAAAATATAAACTCCTTAGAAAGTATGATTTGTATAAGATGATAGATTTTGTTACAAAATATACTGAAACTATTTTAAGACTGAATTTAGTTCATGATACTGAAAAACTTTCCCCAAGGAACATAAAGGTATCGAAATATGAAAAATTAATTTTGACCTCCCATACAAGTTGACCAACAGATCCGATTATGTATGGACAGCCAAAAATATTTATTATATTTCGTTCCTGTATATGATATATATTTTTCGTTCATCATTAGTAATTGATAAGACTTATTCAATACCTAACATAAGTCAAGCATGCCCTTCACATATAATATATCCAATCGGCATATAATCTTGAAAATGGTACATTAAAATTCGCAGATGAAACCAGTAAAAAAGGCATATAATAACGAAATTTCACGACCACAATCGTCTAACAGTATTATGACCATTAAACTTTTGATTAATAGCTATACAACAAAAGATCTGGCGATAATTCATGTCTGTATGTTTGTACACAGACGTTCGTTGCACAGCAGCAAAAGGGGTAATATTTAACTCAAAATCAATGCCGAACGCCATTGTATGCACACCGCGTCTCAAAGGGGGATGTTTATGTCTTCTACTTATACTAATATCACCACCCTGTAGCGTAGTTCACACTGGTTTAGTTCAACAAGCAAGTAACTGGTAGGTATTCTGGAAACTTGTTGTATGTTTCTTACATAAAAAATGATGATAGATAATATTAAATAAGGAGATAAATAAATGATCTAAATACGCTTTCGCGCCTTTAATTTATGTACCTATCACAAAAAATTAAAAAGTGAGACTAAAGCTGTGAACTTTGAAACTGAATAGGGAAATCAGAAATATACTTGATTGTTAAAACTTTACATACAGTTTGTTAAACTACGACATAAACCCTTGAAACGTTAATTGTGCGCAGGCATGATATTGTTCTGGGCATTTCAAATAGGTAAATTACCACTGCAATTTATTTGAGAAAATAAATCATTATATTACAATAAACTGGTCAAGTGCGAGTTAAACTCGCGTGAAGAGGGTTCCGTACTTCTCATAGGTTTTCCTGTAATCTACAAGCAATGAACTATATTTTGTATATTTTTTTTTTAATTTAGGCTCTGTAGTTTCGGAGATCAGGGAGAGGGAATGGTCAATTTTCGTCTTCTTTCATGAATAAAATCAAAACTATTTATTTTACAATAATAAAACTTTCATTTGATATATGGCGCAGTATGGTTTGCAAAACTTTTTTTTTAAATTTCCTAATTTGTCCCCCGAAAGTTAACCTTATTTTAAAAAAAAAAAATATTTATTTGCACATCTGTGTTTGGGTCATAGGATTACACCATCCTATCAAATTTCACTTGATTTGGTCCAGTAGATTAGGAGCAAATAGGCTGTGACAGACGGACAGATAGACAGAAAGACGCACAAGTAATCCTATAAGGGTTCCGTTTTTTCATTTTTTGTACGTAACCCTCAATATAAATAAATAAATAGGGACAGATCGCACTAATTAACCTAACCCCAAAGTAAGTTTAAACTTATATCATGGCACTGGTAGGACTCTCCATTGATTCAGAGTAACATATATACCTACTACTACTACAAACGAAACAATTTATCTGTACACACGTCGATGTGTGAGTTTTATACTTAGGGTCGCACCGCAGAATTATTTTAATACTTACCTACTAACGAGTTCGACATATTTACGATTATATTTTTCCATACCGGAAGATTTGCGAACACTATGACGTTAATAATATTCTGTTTTATATGTATTAAATGTTACAGAAAAGTCGGAAACAGCTACGTAATATCACTTTACAAATATTTTTCATTGTGTCCATTTCACCTATAGTTCACTTTACTGATTATTATTGAGTCATTTATATTGTAACGCACTAATTTCACTATTGTAATATAGTAATTTGCATATTCGGCGCAAAACTATACGGTAATTATATGAATAAATTCAATAAAAATAAACAAATGTTTATCACGCTTACACTTAGCATGTCAAGTTGTCATTGTCAACAATGGCATTTAGCACTAAAACCCGCGGAAATCCAGTTGGCATTTGCGTGTATGTGATTACCTGTGAGCGAGGAGCCTATGTAACATTACCGGATTGCTTATTAGCAATCCGGTAATGTTACAATCTCGCTCTTGTGTATCTCCCGCCAATGCGAGAGAGCGAGAAGGGTATATATATCAAGATGGTTGCTGGGTAATAACGTGAAATTATATTGTTGCTTTGCTTACCTGTTTTCATCATTTGGAAATGTATGAAATATACGTTCTTTAGAGTATTGGGTGGATAAACAATTATTATACGCGCACCTTCTCACCATGATGGTTACTATTGGTTGACAGTTCTCAAGACAACACACGTCGCGTATTGCGTGCGGCTAGTAATTAAACCCTGGTTTGGAGCCTTCAAAGCTCACAAAGTGCGGGGGAGAGGTGCGGGGACGCCAATTTGCGGGAGACGCTGTGAGATACCATTCTGTTTGACTCTTATGTATTCTGTGATCATGGTATATTAGTACTACATAATATAGATAAACATCAAGAGTACCAAGACCCAGGACAATTTAAAATAGGCCATTTTCCAACATACCTGATCGAACCCAAAACCTCCGGATTGACGTGTCCGATTAGCATATTGATCATTACGCCACTGAGGTCGTCATAATGTGATGAACCCGACACGCTAAGAAGAAGAAGACAATAATGTCATTTTATATTTGACAGATATGTTCTCTACTACCTAACAGTATAATCAACTTCATAGTCGAGCAAGTAGACTTGTCAAGATCGACCAATGTGACTTCGGATCAAGGGTGGTTCCTTCAAAGTTTGTGTGTTAATACAAACACTTGGAGTAGGATTCATACAACGTGATACCCAATGTACTGAACGGTATTATTACATAGCGCCAACCGGAATTTGTAGGGCGAAGCCCTTATTTTGACTGGTTCATTATTAAACTGCTTATTGAATTCGATGTAATTGGTGCCGACGTGAATTTGTCGAGTTATATGAATAGGATGGACTTGAAATGTATTTCATATTGGCTTATGAGTTATAATTTGAATGTTTAATTCAAGGGCTTAGTAGTCTTTGCATCACAATACGAAACCGTTGTTATATGTTCAAATACATCAAAACGTGATTGTATTCACTTTATTGAGTAAAATTTCGTCCTATTACGTATGTCGAAGTTTATAATGTTTACTTCATGTTATTTTTTTGAGGTGTTGTCCTAGACATCTAACACCTTTTCACACCGATGATACATTGTTGTGTTACATTCATGAAAGACGAGAGTGTCGTCTCCACTGCTTGCCACCTGACGACGACGCTTTAGTAAGAGAAAAATATGCCGCGATAGCTCCCATAAAACTTTTTTATTTTCCTATTTCTTACACTTTCCTCTATATCCAAAACTTTGACAAATATTTAAGTAAATTTAAGTATCAGTTACTGAACTGAGGAACTATTAAAATTTTGTAAATAAAAAAAGTAAATTACGACCTATGACGTCAACCCTCCTTGGAAATGTGTATGCGCTAAAAGTTTTACAACCAAATGCCGCTAGGCTCTTCTAGGTACAGTTGTTGCACGAGACTTGCATGCATTCTTCTTCTTCTTAATATGAGCTTAATCTTGTGTTCTCACTTTAAACTGTGAACAGAAGTTTATAAAATATTTTGAAGGGTTATCTAGGGCTTAGTAGTGACAAAATTTTAAATGATATCTCCGTTTTCTTTCAAATAATTTATTTAAAATGGGGGTAGCACTGGACACCGGAAAATTCAAGTATGACCTTAACGCTAATACGACATGACCCCTTATTTTTCATTCAGTTGGTCTACAAAGCTCTTTCTTGATCTTCTTTCTTTTATCTTGCATGCATAGTTTACTCTTATTGTCTTCGGATTTCTCTTCTGCACCAAAGAGAATTTACTGCACTAAAAGAGAAAATGACAATGACATAAAAACGTATTTTTTTTATTCTAAGCCGCTTTACAATGTAAACGTACAGTTCAGTAAAATTGGTAAAACGTAACCTCCTTTGATATTCGAAGCCGACTCAAACCGAAAAACTATACGAGCCTATAACAACGGATGCGAGGGTTCGTCTACAAACAAAATCTTTCGTTTCATGTAAATATGGAGTGGAACAAACTACGTGCCGAATTCGTGAGAGGCTGCCTGTTACATGTGTCAGGGGGAGGGGGTCGCTGGGCGGACACATGTCGTGAGAGTCCTCCTCTTTCTTATTAAAAGGGTTGCCAGACTTACGAAAAACGCCTGGGAGAAAGAAAATTGTGGTAAGAAAACAGTGTCGTATGTGACACTGTATCTTGTATTTGCTGTATCTTTGTGGACCCATCTTAATGCCGTGACGTTTGTAGTGATATTCGAAATGGCTTGAAATGATCATCTTTTTGAACGGTGAGTGACGTAAGTTTTGTGACACTAATTTTTGGATGCGCACTCGCACCTGACAGGCCGCAGCTGAAAATCAGTGAGCTGCTCTCTGAGCAGCACTAAGCGCTGAGCTATGACCTTTTGGGATTGCTTTAGCACACAGATTCAAATATATTGATATATTATATGTTTTCGTGTCTTCTTATGTTTTGTATTATGTTCTTATGTAGTGTATGTTCTGTGCCTGTGTGTGACTATAACTACAAATAAACGTCTTATCTGTCTATTTTCTTCATCCAAGCGCGTTCCCGGTTGCATTCTCAACTGTGCTGCTTTGGAGCCCGGGGTACGCAAATATTACAACTATGTCACCCAAGGATGCCAAAGAACTTGCGTTGGGGAAGAAATAGCCGGAAGAGTTTAAAGATTTGGCTATAGTTTTACGACTGCCCGCCTGCCTGACGTCAATCCTCTTTGAGAATGTATTTAGGTAAAAAGTTTTACTACCGGCCGCCGCCCAACGTTAACCCTCCTTGGGGCGATGTTTGTGCTTAATCCTTTAGCCGCCTCTTACGACATCCACAGGAAGAGATGGAGTAGTCCTATTCTAACCCAAAACAACACTTATCTGTCTATCTATTTAAGTGAAAGGAAAAAGGGAAAATAAAGATGAAAACAGCTCGGCCAATCGTAGTTTCAGTCATTTTAGCCGCATTACTGCAAGTCGTGACCATTATGTGAAATCATCGACACGACAATGAAGTACACACACACACGTCAATGAAGTAGTTTGCTATAAACTTCTCTATTCTCCACTGGTAATGAAGCAGTTGAAAGTTATGTGGTAGGTAAGTTGGCATATATTCCACGGTGAATTTTTTTTGCATAAGTTTTATATTTGTACTACATTTTTGGGTAAAGTCTACGCACTTATACCTGTATATTATGCTGTTACACCCTGGTGTAACAAAATATACTGAAACTATTTTAAGGCTGAATTCAGTCCATGATACTGAACAACTTTTCCCATGAAACATATATTAGAATATGAAAAATATTTTTTGTGTCTTCTATACAAATTGACTAATCAGATGATCCGAGTTTGTATGGAAAGCAAAAAAAAATATTTCATATTTCTATATACGTCCCTTGGGGAAAGTTTTTCAGTATCAGGATATGAATTCACCCTCAAAATAGCTTCGTTAAATACAAATTTGTATGGACTTGATTTTTTCTTACAGCAAACACAACCTTTGACTACGACCTAACAGAAAACAGTCTCTCGATGAAACTGTACTTGCTACCTAGCTTGCTTGAGGAGCTCGGTTACGTACACATTACTAGCGCTTGTACATGTTAAGACGATACGGAGTCCGGTGCTGCCCCCATTTGAAATAAATTATTTGAAAGGAAACAGAGATATCTTTTAAAATTTTGATCTAGTAAAATCTAGATAACCCTACAAACTATTTTATGAACCACTATTTACAGCTGAAAGTGAGAACGTTAAGCTTTAGTATGAAATAAAACGGGATATTTACCGTGATTATTATTATTTTTGAGTTTTCGATATTTCCTGTTATTTCATACTAATGTTGACGACCGTGAATGTTTAAAAAGCTACCGCAAATGGAAAACAATTTTTTTTAAGATTCTTTGTGCTTTGAAAGGCTCTTTATGCTTGAAAAATCCGACCATATTGTGACATTTACACACGAAAAACAAACAAATAAAACCTAGCCTGAATTTTTGAAATGCAAGACAACCCTGGCAGCCCCCCACAGCCTCCCTTGCTCAGTATGCACATTATACATGAGCAGACACGTAGGATCATCTTTATATTACTGACACTGAAAATACTAGTAAACTTACTGTATTTTTTTGTAAATGTGTGATTATCTTTGATTAATGTTATCAGAAACTTATCACAGAAAACGTGACAAAGCAAAGTCGTATTGCACTATGTCAACTCGTGAACGGGTGTCGCCAGTAGGGACTGGTCATCTCGGCTGTTTTTTTAAGACTACTCAGTGTTACTTATTTTTATAAATTGGCTGGATAATTTACTGGATGTCCTCAAAGCTATAAATTGATTTTTTTCAAACTGTCGAGATTCCATTTTCAAACCGTGATACTAATCACGTTATTGATTTTCGGGGCATATAAAACCTACGGTAATATTAACAAAAGGTTCACGGCCACCTTTAAGTTGGTAAAACGCAAACACCAAAGTAGTAGGGATACTGTCACAAACAAATTTATCAAAAATAAACAAGGAAAACTACTAACATCAAACGAAGACATCAGAGACCGCTGAAAAGAATACTATAGAGAATTGCTAAATGAGGCATTCCCTAGTGAGGCACTACAAGATAACCCTGCTACAGAAGGCCCTATCCCATGCATAAGGCCTGAAGAGATAACTCAAGCAATCCAACGAATGGCAAATAACAAAACCACCGGTCCTGACGATATCCCCGCTGAATTCTGGAAGCGAATAGGAGATACCGGCGTACTATTCCTGACGAAACTTTTCAACAAGTTCCTGGCTGATGGAATTCCCGATGAATGGCCAAAGAGCTTTCTGATCCCTTTCTATAAAAATAAAGGTGATATAAGACTCTGCGGCAACTACAGGGCTATAAAGCTAATCTCACATACCTTCAAAATATGGGAAAGTCATCAACAAAAGGCTTCTTGAAATAACCACCGTCACTGAAAACCAATGCGGATTCGTGGCCGGTAGATCCACAACTGATGCCATAAATTCGGTCAAAACACTGATGGAAAAGTTCAGAGACAACAAAACAGACCTGCACATGATATTCATCGACCTAGAAAAAGCTTTCGACCGGGTACCGAATTAATTTGGCATGCTTTAAGGGCCCAGAGTGTCCCCGAGCACTATATAATGATTATCAAAGATATGTACCACCAAGTATTAACCAAAGTTCGAAGCCCGGCCGGAACAAGCGATGAATTTGATGTAAAGGTTGGTGTGCACCAAGGTTCCGCACTCAGCCCTCTGCTATTTAATATTGTAATGAACCATCTCACCTCAAATCTGCTACGAGCGTTGCCATTGGACATCCTATATGCGGACGACGTCGTCATCATCAGTGAAGATGCGAACATCCTACAGCAGATTTTAGAAAAGTGGAGGGAAGCTCTGGAAACATCAGGTCTGCGAATAAGCAGAGAGAAGACCGAGTACATGCATTGCGACTTTAGTGGCGTCAATAGCAAACACACCATCTGTCTGTAGAACACCCAGCTAAAATAAGTAGACCATTTCAAGTACCTAGGGTCAAACATCAGTAAAGATGGGTCAATAGACACTGATGTCACCCATCGCATTAATACCCGGTGGATGAAATGGAGAGAACTGTCCGGCGTGCTATGCGATAGTCGAATGCCCGTGCGCTTAAAGGGACGAGTATACAGAGCAGCTGTCCGACCGGCCTTGACGTAGGTATGGAGCCGAATGCTGGCCACTCAAAAAGGAGCACGATCAAATCAATTACACCGCGCAGAGATGAAGATGCTTAGGTGGGCAGGTGGTGTAACTAGGCTAGATCACGTCAGAAACAAACACATAAGAGGCACCTTTAAAGTGAGACCTATCCCAGATAAAATACAGGAGAGCCTTCTGCGGTGGTACGGACACGTTATGAGACGACCATCCGAACACATGACCAGAAAAGTGTTGGACATCGAAACTAAACCCCGAGAATGAGGAAGATCCCGAATCACATGGATGTCCTTAGTAAATAGGAACCTCAAAGAAGCCCAATGCAACATAGAGACGACCCAGGACTGAGCTGCCTGGAGACGCATGATACGGAGGGCCGACCCCAAATAAAATGGGAAAGGGCCAGGCAAAGAAGGCCAAGAAGAAGTTCACGGCCACCTTTGTGTGTAAGCTGTGAAAGGGAAACAAAATAGTGACTCGTAGTAACCAGTAGTAATAATTTGGTAGTAACTTACTAGTCACATCGCCTAATGACAAGAGAAGCAGCTAGTACATTTTATGTTGAATTACCAGACCAGCATGCAGCAGCAGGTGATACAGGAATCAAAATAAAAATAGTCAAAATTAAGTCAATTAAATTAACTCATTTGAGAACGAAAGATACTGTTAACAAGAGAAAAGAAACGAGCTTATTGAAAGTGAAGCTTGGTTTTATTAGTTCGCTTCACTTCGCGATTTGTTTAGCAAAGTAAAAAAAAATATACATACAAGCAAAAACCAGAGGTATACAATTACTAACACATTATTGTACATGCTAGAAATACAATACTGGCATGTTTTACGCAGCTACAAGAAAAATGAAATGAAAGATCGAAAACATAATGTTAGCGAAGAACCGGTTTAAATATGAGCCTTCAAACATGTCATGTTTAGAACGTTCTTAATTTTAGCTTCACCTGTGTTTGTCGTGGATCAAATCTAGTAATTAAAATTTTATCCCCTTCCTGTTGACCGATTGATCTGTAATTTGGTAAACATCTGAAAATATATTTAGATTTTTTCATAATAAACTGTATTTTACTAGTTAAGCCCTTTTATTTGCTACCTAGAACTGAAGTTTTGATGACCAAACAATAAGGAAGGGATGTAAACTTTAAAAACGCTTAAATATTTGCTGTTATTAAGAATAACATTCCTCTTTACCATAAACATATCAGATTTTTCCGTCCACTCAATTAATTCTAAAAAATAAAAATATTTTAATCCCAATTTTAAACCCTTATCAGCCTTACACCACCATTTCTTTAGCTTGGACCTTCTAACGTATTAAAAAAAAATATATGTCATATGTCACGACCACTGCTGAGAAGTAACGCCGAAAGAAACTCATTTACACAATTGAACTATCTATCTCAGTCGCATCATTACCATTTCAGCCCACAGCTGGACAAATGCCTCCCCCAAGGATTTTCAAAATGACTCTTACGACATTTACAGAAAGAGATGAAGTGGTTCTTTGGTCAGGTACACGTGTAGGTAGTTAATTTCGTATGTAGGTAAATCTCAGAGGTAAATACAGTGTAGTGCGACTAACGCAACGCAAATGAGTTAAACATATTCCAAACGGTGTATGCCCCACATTAACAACCATTACTATGTTAATCGCAGAAAAAAACTGAGAATGAGCAATTTGAAGTCAGTCAAAAAGCTCTAACGACATGCTTAATTATAATAAACACGTTTGTAGTAGATAAAACCAGGAAGTAACTGGGTGAAAAGAGTATTGAGTATGATAGACGCAGAAAAAAATTGTGGTTCTTTATTCATCGCTTTTATTATTTTTTTATAAATGTTTGACAAGAATCAGCATAAAGTGTACCTAAGTGAGTACTATTCCTGTTCTGTGGTGTACCTACGAATAGCATGAGATTTTTTAATCCATGTTTTTGGATGACGTACAGTACTTAAATTATGGCTTAAGGGATGGACTCTTTCTAGTTAGTAGATATTATGAAGTCTTATATGTAAGTTGAATCGTTTTTTAGTTTTTATGATAATTACCTAACACCGGTGTAAAGCTATAGGAATCTGATATAGCTTGACAACTGTCATCTTAAGAAGATCTGGGAAATGCATAATAGGTTCATAGTCCCATAATTTCAGCCGCATAACGTCGACTGCGACCAATAATATGCGTCCTACATTCCCTCACGTGCAAGGGACCTAAAAGAAGAACCAGGTGATGCGTCCTACATAGGCAGAAGCTGGATGCAGGACGCTCTAGGTCAGTCATTTTGGAAATCAGACCAAGGATTTCTAGAACGACCGATCTAGAGCAGTCTGCATCTAGCGCTTTCCAGCGACCTTGGTCATCTGACCACCATGTGGGTATATCCTACGCTTCGCTTGCTAGTATGGCGTCGCCATTCGAGAACCTTTTTGACCCATCGGCCATCGGTTCATCGCGCTAAGTGTCCCACCCACTGCCACTTCAACGAGTTAATCCTAGTCCCATGTATCACACTATTTGCACAAATATTTTTTTTACTATTTGATTTTTAATTTATAGATAGGCAATGGGTCAACTTACCTTTCGAGGCAAAAATCTTTAGATATTTTTATTATACTTATGGTTACCTATCCAAGTGAAAACGATAAAGTCTCGGTCGGCCTAAACGTACGCTAAAACGTTAAGCCCGCTGGGCCATTAAACTCCTGTGATTGACGCGATTTTCGGACAATGTTCTGAGTATCGAAAATAGATGATGCTGGTCTCGTGCTCCCATGATGATTCACTTAATAAGTAGTGGTTTAGGAGGACAACAAAGGGGGATATTATCTAGTTTCTTAGACTGCTACGTTATTATGGGGAATAAGAAAAGCGAGCTGAGGTGCAGGGCAGGAACAGTGACTCGAATAGAGGTGCGAAGAAACTTAAAACTAAATCTTTCCATAAACTAAGCAAGAACGTGCAATCCTTTATCTATTATTATTATCTATTCTAAGCTCCTGTCGAATAAATAATAGGAGTTTTTCTGCCAATTAAAACACACGCAAAGCGAGTCGTGGGAAGGAAATAGGGTCAAGCGTGGTGTAGATACAACCAGGGATTTGACACGGTTGTATGGCTGCTAAAATAACAATAAGCACATGAGGCGTACGTACACACACTAGCGGTAATTATAAATCATCATATCAGCCACAGGAAGTCCACTGCTGGACATAGGCCTCTCCCAAGGATTTCCAAACGACCGATCGGAAGCGGCCTGCAACCAGCGTTTTTCTGCAACCTTGCTCAGGTCGTCTGACCACCTAGCAGGTGGGTGTCCTACGCTGTGCCTGCCGGTACGTGGCCGCCATTCGGTAACCTTTCTGCCCCATCGGCCATCGGTTCTTAGCACGAAGAACCGCGTGTGCCCCGCCCACTGCCACTTCAATGAGCTAATCGGCTGGGCTATGTCTGTGACCTTAGTTATTTTACGAATCTCCTCATTTCTGATTCGATCACGTAAAGAAACACCTAGCATAGCCTTCTCCATAGCCCGTTGATACAGATTCGGAGCGGAGCCGGTAATTATAAATACTCGTACTTATACTTAATATTAAATGTAGCTAGTCTAGGCTTTGTAGCGAGAACAAGGTGATATGCTTGACCGCTACAAAGGGAAGATCCTCCGATCTCCATCCGAGGCTCCGACGGTGTATAGTTGGAAGATGTTCACAACGTGGAAGGGACATTCCCGTAATAAATCGAACCACGGTCTAAACTAGATCATTATATAGGATAATAAAATTAAAATAAAAAGAACAAAAAAAATTCGGCCATACAAAAGTGTGCAGCCCCGGGCGATTTGTATGGGAATGTCAATTTTATTTATTTATTTGACTGTCGTTTTAAATTCATTATACTTTTGATTTAGTATAGCCCGTGGTTCGATTTATTGCAAGCATGTCCCTTCCACGTTGTTTATTTCAAGTTGCAACTATAACTTTGATATCGAGATGTAGGAAACTGTTAGCGCCATCTCTGATGCCTCTGAGGACTACGTTATTTTCAATCACAACATTTTTGTACCAGCTTATTTTGTGATAAACCTTTTAGAGTTATCATCAGATACCAGATATCACATAAGACGTTATTTTCAAGACAAATATAACAAGCCGATACTATTGTGGTTGCGTCGTTTCGTTACTGTTTCTTTGTCTACCTTTCACCTATATGCTTTCAGCTTTATTGCCCAGTTGCTGAAATCCAATTGACCTGTAATTTAAGTATGATAACCAGCGAAATGGTCACATATAATATTTTGGTAGGATCAACTTGATTTGTGTGTGCACTTGAACAGCAATTGTTAGGACAGTACATTTTTGAAGAAGTCACTATAGATAGTTACAATTTAAAAAAATATATGAAAATTCTTTTATAAGTATTATATTTGTGGAATCAATTTGTGTCTATAGTAGCGTAGAATAGATTTTGCAACTGTTATAGTACGATACAGAACTCTAAAAACAAGTTTAAAAATCATGCCTCATAATTTACTTAACACCTTTTAATTTTAGCAATTTGTAAACGTCGATACCGGAAACATTCGGGGCCAATCACCTTGTCCGAATCCTCATGCTCACTTCCGCTCAACATGAATCAACAGTTGACGTGAGAAAAATGCAAAACCAGACACACTTTTGCATATAAACTAACAAAATATCGAATGTTATAATAAATAAATAGCTAGAATTTATCACTATCATCGCCATCCCTAAATTTCCCACTGCTTGCAATAGCTTGCTGACGACCTCCGTGGAGTAATGGTTAACACGCTAGACCGCTAATCCGGAGGTTCTGGGTTCGAACCCCAGCCAGGGCAAGTTGGAAAATGGCCTTTTTCAAATTGTCCTGGGTCTTGAATGTTTATCTATATATGTATTTATTATAAAATATAGTATCGTTGACTTAGTATCCCATAACACAAGTTTAAAAAAACTTACTTTGGGGCTAGCTTAATCAGTGTGATTTGTCCCTATATATTTATACTTATTTATTTATTTATAGAGCCTCTCTCAATTAATACTGTAATAATTATATTCCTGAAATATTATTATGCAAGCTAATTCATCATCATAATACATAAAATACATCAAAATGTGATCTTAAATTTAAATATTGATCCATATTGTCGTCGTAGAGTCGTCCAAATAAGATTTCACCTATTTCGAGAACGGCTCTACAAAAACAAACATATCGAAAAAAGGCAATGGATATCGTGGTACAACCAGTGGCGCACCCAGTTACGGTAAAATTGAAATCTGAACACTTAACTTCAAATTTAATTCATTGATGTTTTGCAAAAAAAGTTATTAAATGTACCTATTAATTTGCAGACGCCATCTTGGATTCCAAAAAAGTTTAGATTCAGATTCCGTGATCCAAAAAAGCCTTGGATACCAAGTTTTAGTCACTTCCGTACCCCTTCCACATCAAGATCTGGTGATCTTCAATCGGATTTTTCTGGTTATTTTCAAAACATATACGATAATATATCAATCAGTACCCCTGTTTTGAATAAAAGTGCTTTGTTAGGAGACTAGCGCCATCTGCGTGTGATCTCCACAAACACGGGCAAGATTATCGATTCATCGATATTCCGGCTGTGCCCCGCCCTGCGCGGATTGTCTTTGCCCGGCCAGAAATTAATCATTTTCTTTGCGTCAAAGTCTCGACTGACATTGTGAATGACTTGCGTTCTCCCGTCGCGATAGCCATGCCGGCATTATTTTGTATTTGATATATTGCGAATATTTCGTGAAGAATTGTCGCTAATTTTTGTTGGATTGTGTGCCCAATTTGTTTGGAACGGCGTGGAGCCGAAATCGTTTGTATTACGTAAAGAACAGTGATTTGTGTCAAATGTAAAACGCGTGACATGGCGTCATTATAAATTGTTGGTTTTTACCTATTTCCCGTGTGGAACGGAAGTATTTGTTATGTGAATAAAATTGACTATAAAAGAAACTTGTTGTGCTGTGTTGAAGTGGTGTTATAAATACGACGTATTCGTTTGGGGCGACATACATGAGCTCATGGTTTGGTTAGGTTAGGGACCCCATTTTCTTCACCACTGACTTGGGACCCATGGTGGGACCTAAGGCCGTCGCCAGCCCTGAGGAGGAGGCTCGACGCGAAGGCCAGGCGAGGCTGCCTGAAGACGACATGGAAGCGGTAAGTTTTATCTTTGATCGTTTCCCATTTGTAATTAGTGTAATTACTTTTAATTAGAATTAAGTTTAACTCATAATTAGGTTAGGAGGTTCCCTGGACCTTACCCAGGGTGGTAGCAGACTGCGTAGGTTTGTTTGTGTGTTTGTTTGTTGCCGGTGGGATTGCCGGACTCGTACCAAGAGCGTAGTTAGTAACATTTCTTGGTAGCTGAACGTAATCTTAGCTATCTGCGCCAACATTTTTGGTAGCAGAGCGTAGTTAGTAACATTTCTTGGTATCAGAACGTAATCTTAGCTATCTGCGCCAACAACCCCTGTAACCTCGGAACAGGTCGAACTACAATATCAAGAATCATGAAACGCACAGGATTTGTTGAAGTACACTCGCTCCCGGAACCTGCAAAAAGGTCGACGTCAGGTCCTTTTTAATCGCCACTGCAGGAGCACGACCCTCTTTGTAATACTAGAGCCATATATTAGCCAGACGGCCAGACGGGTTGGACAGGTCTCACTGATGCTTTGTTTAGCTTGTGTTTCCTAAGTCGCCTTCTTCGACATCCTCGGGAACCACACGGCTGATGATTGCGAAAAGGTACTTCATTCGAAAAACATACACAATCTGTGAACGCACATCAGTTCTAATACCTTAATATTTAAACCCTCTAATTTAAGAGTTTTGCATTGCCAATTTGCGGCTCATTGAGCCTAAATTGGGCGAGGCTTTGATCCCTCTTTCCCTTTTTCATTTTTACGAGTGTTGCTTTGCCGCCAAGCTACTAATGAACTGGGTCCCCCTCCATTATTTATGTCTAGTCTTATATATTAGGGCTAACAAGTACCGATTAAGAAAGTTGACTTACAATTCGGTGGATTAAAGTATTTGTTTAACTTTGGATTTTTATCATTTCCTTTTTTTTACTCTATAGTTATCGGATACAAATCATCTTTCGATGTAGGTAGGTATAGTTAGATACGTAGCTTTAAGAAAGTTTAACTCTACGTAGGTTTTATTGCGTTTGTTGATAAATTACTTTGAGATTTCAATCTAAATTATAACTAGATAAAAATACTCGTAATTAAAACTAACTAAAAACTAGAACTTAAAAACTAAATATATTATATAAAATAAAAATTCAAAAATATATTTACAAATAAAAAATATCGTGCAGGTATGCCCTGTAGGTCGGTAGGGTGCCTAAAACGCTGGTTGCATTGCCACGTTGGATGGCAATGCTTATTCGTTGAGCGAAGTAATTTCCAGCCCTTTGGTCAGCCCTCTACGTAGGTATACAGGATATTTTGTAATAATAAAATTTTACAAGTTTAAATTTAATTTATTTTCAACTGAACTTGCTCTAAAGGTTGAGCACTGGAAAAAAGTATTCATGACGATATGAAATGAGGAATGAAAAGTGGACAGGATGAGAAAGAAATGAGGTTGGAAGAGATGCAGCATGCAGGTGGCATGCAGCATCGTTACAATACCGGGGGGGCCGGGGTAAATGTAAAGTCACGTCTAACATTTGAGAGTTCGAGACCAAAAAATTTACGAGTAAAATGCAACAAGTGGACATGCAGAACTATTAGGCGTAACTTACATTGGCAGAGTCGAAGCGACGCAACGCGATATAGAAAAACATTTTGGCAAAAAATAAAGAGTTGTATTATGATAAAGGGCCGACAATTTAATGAAGCAGAAAAATCTCGGTCTTACAATTGAAAAGGCGCATCATACTGGAGTTAATCCGAATCATTTAATTGCAAGTAAATATATTTTTTTAAAAAACCGGCCAAGTGCGAGTTAAACTCGCGTGGAGAGGGTTCCGTACAATTGATTGAATTCTTATAGTTATAATATATATTTTCGTAGTTAATAAATTCTACAAACGCAGCACCTAGCTGCGACCTACATTTAGTACTCTGACATGTGACAATTCAAATAAGTAGTATTTAATATTTTTGTGTAATAAAGGCACTCGGCAGATTCGATCGTTTTTGATTCCTTACATAGTCTTAGCGACCGGGTTTGTCTGACATCTTTCACATCCCATCTTAACAACAATTAAATGTACGGAGCCTAAGCAGGGACCCGTACACTATATATAGTTTCCTAAAATGTATCTTAAATGTACTATTTTTTTGTTTCATCTGTCCCGTTGTCTGTGTGTCCATAATCAAATCTTGCAAGATAAATTAGACCCACTTCCCATTACTCGATGGAGCTGAAACTTCCTGAAACCTCACATACTTAGATACTTATGTATGTTGGG
This sequence comes from Acrobasis repandana, assembly GCA_963576875.1. Classification (NCBI taxonomy): domain Eukaryota; kingdom Metazoa; phylum Arthropoda; class Insecta; order Lepidoptera; family Pyralidae; genus Acrobasis; species Acrobasis repandana. The sequence goes on from OY756214.1 coordinate 12,044,345, forward strand.
TGACAATGCAATATTATGAAAAGAAGCCGGAAAGTGAACACGGCGTCTCAGTGATATAACAACATAAACCCACCAATTCTCTATTGATTCGTCTTGACGTGCACTCAAAACTTTTTAGTTCATTGCTTAAGATGAAAGTTTTCACAAATATTTTTAAATAATAACTTGTTTACTGATGCGCTTCAGGGCGGGTCGATAGTGCAATTTAAAGTGCGTTGAAAATGTGCGTACGATTGTCACTACAACGCGTGTGACGAATGGCAGAGCCGTGTCGCTGACATATTTTCAAGGGGAACTTTTAATATTTTGTATAGTCTGTTTCTAATTGCCTTTACAACACTTTACTCCTTTTTAAAGCCTGTGAGCAGTTCACTTTTTAATTTCGAAAGGGTGAATGTGAATCTAAAGGGTGATGGAGCGAAAAATATATGCAGCGGCACATTTTGCCTCCCTAGTCCCTGCCCCTCTTGCCAATTCTCAACTTCTTTTTGGAAGTTGTCACGAAGATGTTTTCGTTTATGTCAGGCGCATGTGGCGAAGTGCTTTTTAATGAAAAATTACTAAGATTTTATTTTTATCTAGATAATAAAATTTAGATAAATTAAAAATATTTAAGAACTAAAACGAACTAAAAAATTGCCATTATATTTTAATTATACTAAAAAAGGTTTAATCACAGACCATGGATCAAGAATCAAGATAGGCACAACCACTGTATGAATTCGCGTGTCGATCTTAAGTTAAATTGACTTTATTCAGGATCGTCACTTTTAGTCCGTGTATGTCAACTCATTGTCAATCGGTCAATTCGGACATTGAGTTCTCTACTGTTAAATACCTAAATCTGAGGTATCGAGCCGTAGAAACTCGTCGAAAAACGTCGGAGGAAATAAAAAAAGCTTACTTCCGTTTGTAAGTAAATTTCTTATTAAATATTGTACCTACTGAAAATTGGCACGCCAGGTTTTCATACAAACTGAATGACTTTCTTTATCTACGAGTAGTAGTATAAACAGATCTGTGGGTTTAATTTATCTAGTCTTTATTATCTTGTTCTAGTTTAATTTAATTTTTTATCTGAATAATAAATAATTTAGTTAGTGGTGTGGCTTCCGGCCTAATATGACCACTCCATCTCTTCCTGTGGATGTCGTAAGAGGCGACTAAAGGACACAAAAATCTCGTGCTACAACTGCATTCCTAAGGAGGGCAGACGTCGGGCGTCGTCCGTTTGTAAAACTTTTCGTACAAATGCATTCCCAAAGAGGGTTAATATCAAGTAAGCGGCCGGTGAAAATTCTAATCATGTTAATAGGCGATGTGGATGCAGCATAGTATTGAATGCGACTCGCAACCCATCACCATTTTGATTCCTTCTTCATCTTGTTAAACTATTATAGCCAAATCAAACTATTATAGCCAAAATTGATGTTTATTTATATGTATTTGTTATAAAATATAGAATCGTTGAGTTAATATCCTATGATATAAATCTCAAACTTTCTTTGGGGCTGGCTCAATATGTGTGATTTGTATAAATGTATACCTATTTTATTTATTTATTTATTTATAAATCGTTTAATCTGTGCCGGCTATTTCTTCTCCACTTTGCAAGGTCTTTGGCATCCTTGGGTAACCTTTGACATGCATATTATATTCGGAGAAGAAAAAGCGGGAAAAAGCACCCCGGGCTCCGAAGCAGCACAGCTGAGGACGCAACCGGGAATGCGCTTAGATGAAGAAGAATAAGTAATTTAGCTAAACGTTGGTAGGTTTGGATTTAATGAATTTGGAAACCATAGGGTATAACGTATAAAAATATGAAAGTAACGTAGTAAATTTAATATTGTAATAATACAAGCTGCTTCTTTTCCCGCGCGAATGGGCGTAAGTGCGAATCGTGTTAAGGGGCTAAATTAATTTTCCGGGGCTATAAGTGGCCGTTTTTCGCAAATGTGCGAAGAAAAGCTTCACGTTTTCACTTTAAACTGTAAACAGTAGTTCATAAAATAATTTGAAGGGTTATCTAGGGCTTACTAGAGACAAAAATTTAAATGATATCTCCGTTTCCTTTCAAATAATTTATTTCAAATGGGAGCAGCACTGGTCTTAGGAAAATTCATGTAGACTCATTGTTTTACTGTTCTACCTTCTCGCCCACCATCACGTTAAAAGTGGCGTTCGGGAATTGCTGTCCTCGGCTCTGTCTGTATATAGAGCCTTAAAACCCAAAATGCTTTGTGTGCCCCATTAGGAATTAGACGTGATTGTGTGTGTAATTTTTAAGTAACGAAAACAACGGGAAACATGTTTGACACTGATATTAGTTTCTTCACACTGTCTTCCTCACGAACTGAACTCCAAAATCGAGTTCCCATGCCCCTGGTAAACAATTTCAACAAGCAATCAACAGCTCCAGCGCCTAATGGAAAATGATAATGCTGCGATCGCGCACATGCCGCTGTGTACATACGCCTTTAATGTCGCATGATTAAACATGAACTGAGGTCTTTATCAAGTTTTGGCAGCGTTTGCTCGCAGTATGGTGTTTGTGGACCGCGTGCATGCTGCTCTGAGATAGAGCTGTCAATATGTCATTGCGACAACCCTGAGTGATCGCTCTGCAAACAGTTTTTAGGTCGGCGTAAAAATTGCTTGATTACGTGTTGACGGTTTGTACTTTTTGAACCTTCGTACGATTTGTTACGCTGATACAGACCTGCTTTGACAGACCCCGACTATGCAAGGTGTGTTGTCACTGTGTGCTTAATAAACCAATCATAAACGAATAATTCGATATACACATTTCATTACGTAACTAATTGAGAAAGTCCTTAAATTTACTGAAAAGAGCAATCAGTGATAGTGACATTCGTGACGTAGTCTAAGGGCCATCACGGAAAGAAAATAAGTATTATTATTATACCATGCCGTAAACTTCCTATTTTCTTAAATTTCACCCTTGCTTTCATAAAAGCAGTGATATGATAAACTGTACCTACAAGCATGTTAGAAACTACACAACTCGCATAATCAACAACCACCATCAAATCTGTCATGATAATTGTCTGGGGTTGTCCATTACTAACAAGTTACCCTAGACACATGTAGGTGAAGTTAAGTGCAGAGCCGTGTCGTGGAGCGCGCCCGACAGTCTGACGGATGGTGGGGACGCCGCATCTTGCACAGCCCGGACGAGCGTGGAGGATGTAGATTGTAGGCTATAGCCGCGATGAATGGATATGGTATCTTGCGATTTCTTCGAAGTCATCCTTGATGCAGAGTCGACGAACTTAAATTACAACTTACAGATATACACTACTATTTAACCCCAGTGGTGGCAAATGGAACGGATATTATTTCGTCCCCATGCAGTTATGTTAAATAGAAAAGCTGATGAAAAAAAATAAAGTATATTTTTAGGATTTGTAGGAGGGCTTTATGCAGGTATATTGAAATATGTACTGGGTGGCGCAAAAGTAAAGACCCTATTTGGTTCAGCTATAACATTTTTTCTAAATTAGAAAACTAGATTTAGGTTTTTTTAAATGTATATTTGTGCCATTAAATTTCGTACCATTAGGATTTAAAGATGATGTCTTTTAAATGGTGACCTCCAGAGTTGATACACATTTGAGCCCTATTTATGACATTTTGCATAACTTGCCGTAACACTTCCTGCGATATGTTCGTTATTTCTTGACGAATGTTTTCTTTTAGAGCTGCGAGAGTCTGTGGCTTGTTCACATACACCCGAGATTTCAAAAAACCCCAAAGAAAGAAGTCTGGACTGGTCAGATCGGGTGATCTTGCAGGCCAAGGCAAATCGCCAAAACGAGAGATAACTCGGCCTGGAAAAGCGTCCCTCACTAAGTCCATAGTGTCGCGCGCTGTGTGTGCCGTAGCGCCGTCTTGTTGAAACCAGATGTGCTCCAGCCCCAATTCGTCCAAACTGGGTATCAAAAACTCTCGTAACATGGTTCTGTAGCGTTCTCCAGTGACAGTTATCGCATTGCCTCCAGCGTCTTCGAAAAAATAGGGTCCGATCACTCTGTCAACACAGATGCCACACCATACAGTAACTTTTAGTGGGTGTAGAGGTGTTTCTTGAATAATGCGCGGATTATCAGTGCCCCAGAACCGAGTATTCTGCTTATTGACATGCCCTGAGAGATGGAAATGCGCTTCGTCACTCATAACCAATTTTGAAGGAAAATCATCCTCTTCAAGGTTGAGGTTTATGACGCGCTGGCAGTAATCTAGACGAGCTCGGTGGTCAGCAGGCAGCAGCTGATGAGTCATTTGAGTTTTATACGGGAACATCTTTAAGTCTTTCACCAAAATAAGCTGCAGGGTCCGTCTGGAAATGCCCAATTGCGTGGCACGTCGCCTCGTTGATGTTTCTGGACACTCTTCCACATCTTCGCGCACAGCATCGATATTTTCAGCTGAAATAGCAGCTAGCTAAAAGCAGCTCGTATATGCAAACGAGACCTTCAATAGTATCTCTTATACGATATTATTTAGCTTTTGCTGGCACACTGCTGCTTGGAGTAGGTACTTTATATTTAATGTAGTCGCATGGTCTAATGGACGGAAAGGACGCCGCATCCACATCCAATCGTGGTACATATAGGTATGGATGGACGTTTTCCAAATTAACTCTTGTTTCATGAATTCATATCCAATTCTTTTTACATCTCGGGCTCCCTAATATCCTGTCCGCTTATTCTCGGGCTCCCAAAGTGGCACTATGTGACACGACCTGATGAGACGGCGAAGACAGCACACTGCATTCGATTGGACCTCAAGTCTACCAGTTGAGTGACTGCCTCTGGACCTAAATTTACCCTGGTAGGTTTCAGTTACTGTTGGTTATATATAAGGCCTGTGTCACTCCCCGTTTTTTTTTAATAGCCGTTTATGTCCCATAGTAGGGCAAAAGCCTCCTCTTTTCGTTTCCAATTACTTCGATCTTCTATATTACTCCCCGTTTAGGGATCGAAAATATACCTACATTATTACTATGCGCGCGGCGACCACTCCGGATCCGGAGTGGTAAATTCAGTTATACGAATCGTTTGTCTAGAGTAATAAGAATGTAATTGGCCTGCAATGGATTTGTAGTTATCTAAACGAAAAGGTGCTGAGTTTTGACGTAAGCTAAAATAAGCCATATCGCTAACCACATTGAGTAAGTATTTCTTTGAAGTTCATTGCTGAGCGAGACTTCTGTACGTGAGTACTAGTATTAATTCTGTGGTTATAATATAAAGATTGTATATGGTATGGACCAAGTAATAAATTGGGTACTATACATATTACCCGGTCGTTATGAATAATGCCCAATAGAAGTGTGCAATTTGATAATAATTATTCAAATAATCAAATTGACCGGATATTATATATGTTGTCCACACTAATAAAAACATATTTATTTACTATTCTTTTATTATTATTGTCATTTAATTTAAAATTAACTAAATGTTAAACAATTTAAATAATCAGACTTATAATTTGGATTAATAAGCAAGGACTTTTACATTAAGAATCTACACTTTTTGCATTTAAAACTTAAGAAAATCATATTAAAAATATAGGTAGGTAACAAAAAACATTTTATCTTACGGGTCTCTGTTCACTTTCCATGGAAACGAATAAAAGTATGTCGAAAGAAAAAATTCCATTAACATGTTTATAATAAATACTCTTTTGGAAACTGTAAGTTTGTGCATATTTATCAATTTCGGTTATTTACTTGATGGGAAACCCAGTTCTATTTAGCAGAAATAACAAATTATCTGATTTCAATTTATACTCGGTATAAATTCAAAATGGTTGGGTAAAAATGGTATAAATGGGTATTTACCCAAGTCTTGGGTTTTTACCTGGTAGATGCCCATCTCTAGCCACACGCTGAAAGGCGGTCTCTGATTGGTCAGAGCGTGTCACGCGTACTTCCCTCCCCGCACCGCTTCAAATTTAGCTTTTTTATCAAATTGCCCAATTGTAAAGTAGCAATATAATAACGACCATGCAATGTGATAAATAATGAAGTTTAGATAGTAATTAAACACTTCAAAGAATGAAAGAATCAAATATTTATTCAGTAATTAGGCCTTCGTAGGCACTTTTACACGTCGGTAATTTTAGTGTACATTAACGTGTAATGTTTATTAATAAGATAAAAATTACTTTTTTTAAAAAAGAAAGCTACCGATGATAGCGTTTTGCTACGACCACTGCTGAGAAGAAACTCATTTGCACAGTGTGGTCGCCTACGCGCCAGAAGGACTTTGTCAGTTTACATGGATATTGTGTCTATACGAGTGCCAAATCCAATTTACAGAAATAAGAAACACTAAGTAGTCTTAAGAAAACGGAACCAAGCTGACCAGTCCCTACTGGCAGCACTCCTTCACGAGTTGACGCATGGTCGCTTCACCCGATAGAGCTAGACATTATTCATAATGCTCGCATATTACCCACTTGAGGCTAGCGTTCTTTTAAACGAACGTCACATAAACAAAATTCTACAGAACAATGGGGATATTATTTTCAAAATATTTTTATGCTATGGTTTGATCAACATATGACTCATTCTGTGCAGTACAGTTGTGAGTGCATTACTTTTGTTTAGTGTGATAAATTTATGTGTAGAAGTTTGACGAATCAATCATGTCATCAGTTTATATACATATATAGTTACTTTAATATTAAAATAATGTAAACATCAGTTAGATAAGTATGTACACAATAATAAAAAAATAAATGATTGCCATATTTTAAATTATACATATTGATTTATGATGCATAAACATAGTGTCCTTTATAACGACCAATAGCCTCATATGCTACTAATGCAACTCAGTGAACTCCAAAAATATAATTGTTCTTACAGGAACCTGACACTCAATGAAATTATCGAGGAATTAGAAAAAGACGATAATAAACCAATACCCGACGTTATTACTATTTTACCACCAGAAAACTGCAACGCTGATGTAACAGATGAGGATTCTGGTGATGAAAATGTTGTCTTGATGCATAACTTGCCAGGATCTCAGCTACGTGCACCAGCAGAGGTTCATTTCCGTGAGTTATCTAGCGATAGTGACAGTGACGACGAGTTGACATTAGCTCAATTGAGTAAGCGAAGGCGACTTCAAGAAGATGAGATTACTCGTAGTACTTCCCTACAAGATAGTTCTCAGAATGTGTCTTCGCCAGTCCCATCTTCTTCAGGCTGTCAAACAACTGTTGTGCCAAAAAATAAGCAGTATAAAAGGATTGCACGAGACATACAACCTACAACCAAGGTATGGCAAGAAGTTCAGGGAGCTGTATTGAAAACAGACCCAATGTACTTTTTTAATTATTTATTTAATGATGAAATTATTGACATAATTAAGAACTATACGAATCTCTATGCTACCCAAAATAATAAACACATAGCGAAATCAAATGTTTTATCGGAATTCTTCTATACAGTGGGTATGTTATAGTACCTAGGCGACATATGTATTGGCAAAATTCATCGGATTGCGGAATGCCTATTGTTTATAATGCTATGACGAGAGATAGGTTCAAATTCATAATGACACACTTGCATTGTTGTGATAACACAAAATTGAATCCTAAGGACAAATTTGCCAAACTGAGACCATTATTCGACATATTGAATAAAAAATTTCAAGAGTATGCGCCAATGGAAGAAAACCATAGTATTGACGAGGCCATGGTCCCATACTACGCCGGCCATCCCTGCAGTTTAATCGTGGTAAGCCTATAAGATGGGGCTACAAGCTCTGGGCAGGATGTACACGTCTAGGCTATGTGATTTGGTTTGATCCATACCAAGGCCATTCAGCTGAAATATCAAGTGACAACAAGAAATTAGGCTTGGGCGCTAGCGTGATTTTACAGTACGCTGATGTTCTTCGCAAGTTAGACTCGCAAGCACCTTTTCATCTGTTTTTCGACAACTTCTTCACATCCATCCCACTCATCGATGAGCTGCGTCAAAGAAATTTTAAAGCTACAGGTACTATCAGAGAAAACCGTCTATCCAAATGTCCACTCCCGTCAAATAAGGAAATGAAGACATTAGAACGTGGAGCCTACAAACATATGTCAACACGAAGTGAACAAATTTTAATATGCAAATGCATGACAACAGCGTAGTGTCAGTTTCATCAAATGCTGCAAAAGTGCAACCCATACAAGGACAATTTCCGAGTGTGTACCGCGAGACCGTAGGTCGAGCGGAAAGCGAGGCCGCAGGCCTTTGCCAGGCCTATTAATCTCCCCCCTCCCCCCAGAACCCCCCCCCCCTCAAGTGTCTGCGAAGTCAGAGGTCAACGGCCGAAAACTAAGGTCCCCGCGAGGCCGAAGGCCGAGCTGCGTAGCGAGGGCAAAGCCCGAGCCCCTCCTGACCTCCCCCCTCCCCCAGAACCCCCCCCCCAAGTCACTAAGCGAAGCCTGAGGCCGAAGGCCGAAGGCTGAGATGTTCCGCGAGGCCGCAGGCCGAGCTGCGTGGCGAGGCCGTAGGCCGAGCCACTCCCACCAAGCGCTGAGCGTTTTTTTAAAATTTTTCAAGATGGCCGCCAATACTCGTCTGCTTCCGATTTCACTGAAATTCAGAATGCAAGGGATATCTGCGTCACGGAATCCAAATCTGACATTTTTTTGGAATCTAAGATGGCGTCTGGATTTTAAATTTTTTAAATTTATTCGTTCATAACGTCCTACTGGAACATCGAAGAGGTCTGGAATTTTGTATGCTGAGGTAAAGCATCCCGCGGAACTCAAAACTGCAAACAAGTTTTGATTCCAAGATTTTGCCACCCATACATTTTTTTATGTTTCCTTACTGGCTGCAGTTTTTTACCCATTTACTCAACTGAACATGTACTTTAGCCAACTTCAACAGCTGCACGAAAAACCGCAGCGCCCGAAAAGCTAGTAGAACTTCTATACGTGGAAAGAAATGGTATTTTTCGCTTATTTCTCACTGTTTAGATATGACCATTCATAATGCTTGGCAGTTACACAAAAAAAATGGCGGAGAATATGATCATCTGCAGTTTTGAAGGAGTATTGCGACAGGTTTACTTGAAATATATTAAAAAAATGAGAATCGGAAAGCTGGTCGCACTTCTCAGAATTTCCGTGAAATTTCGAGATATGATAACATAGGACACATAATTAAATACAAGGAAAATCAATTGAGGTGTGCCATGTGTCACAAGAAAGCCCAATTTTTTTGCAAGATGTGTGAAATTACATTGCATCCCAAATATTGTTTTGAAAATTATCATACTCCTGATAAATAATTAGTGTATTTACATTTATATTATATTTTCTTTTATTCTTTTTCTAATAACGGCTATTTTGGAGTTAAGTATAAGTATTGGATGTCTATTTATAGTTGTACTTCTAGAAGTTCTCTTGTTTTATTTATATTATATTATTTATTTATATTTATATATATATATATCTAATAGACGTATGTCAATATATAATAAATATGTTTTCAAGTATAAAACTGTTGTTTTGCATACTATTTACCCACTGAATTGAAACAAAGTATATAAGAAGTGCAAAGTAGTATATAGAGCTAGCGTCCGTTTAAAAGGACGCCTATTTCCCGCCTTTCCGACAGTCGGATTTTTTTTAAATATTTTTCCTAGACTAAGTAGATGGTAAATAGTAACATATGTAAAAATCATAAACGTCCAAACAAATAAAATGTTTCAGGCTCAAGTGGGTTAATGCCCGCATTAATCACCTGGTCCATAACATATACAAAACATAGAAAAAGGAAAGCAACATTCAATTACATCGAACTACTTACCTACAACCACAGAATAAATAATACTAACGTACAGAAGTGTCACTCAGCAAAGAAATTCAAAGAAATATCTACTCAATGTGGCTAGCGATATGGTTTAATTTAGCTCACGTCAGAACTCAGCACCTTTTTGTATAGATACCTAGACATCCATTGCAAGCCAATTTCATTCTTATTACTCTGGAAAAACGAGTCGTATAACTGAATTTACCACCCGGAGGGGCCGCCTGCACGCATAGTAATAATGTAGGTACATTTTCGATACCTAAACCAGGAGTGACACAGGCCTGCTACAACACCAAAAACTATTTAAAACTAGTAGTTCTGTGAGAACAGTAGACCTCGCGAGCTCTTATTACCATGAAATAATATATATATAACAAATCACACTGCATTGAGCTAGCCCCAAAGTAAGTTTTAAACTTGTGTTATGGAATACTAACTCAACGATACTATATTATATAATAAAATAGATAAACACCCAAGACCCAGGACGATTTGAAAAAGGCCATTTTCCAACTTGCCCTGGCTGGGGATCGAACCAAGAACCTCCGAATTAGCGGACTAGCGTTTTGACCATTACACCACGGAGGTCGTCTGAATATCCACTAATGAAATAATTCACACTTGTGCTGTGTGGTTCCCGGAAGAGTAGAATAGGACCACTTCAAGTTTTCCCGAGGATGTCGTAGGCGATTTAGAACACACAAGTTAAACAAAGCTTATAAACATCAATGGCCAGCGTGGAGAGTGAAGGCCAAATCCTATGACTGCTTTGGTTTTATATATGGCTCTAGTAGTACAGAGAGGGTCGTGCTCCTGCATAATTATGTATCTCATAGCACAAGTTTAAAAAAACTTACTTTTGGGCTAGCGCAATCACTGTCATTTGTCCTCATATATTTATTTATTTTAACATTGATCATTAGACCAATGGAATACGAAATGCAAGTTTGTCGACATCAAGGATGAATGCCAATGGTTATACAACCAAAATAGGAGTGCAGCAAGCATTAGCCCAGACCTTAAACAAATGTTTAACAATGACAAGTACATCAAATAAAATTTGAGTTTTTGGCGGGAAGTCAAGGGGTTCGGTTGGGGTTTGCTTTTAATTATTTAGCAAATTGAATTTAGTGGACTTTATAATATGAAATTGGTGTTGTTTGGTGTTATAAATGCTCATGCTCATGAACAATGTGTGAAATAGTTAAAGTGGACAGTCATAGTACGGCTAAAGTGATATTTGTTTTGCGGAATGCGTGGGCGTCTTCGGGCGTCGTCCGCCACTCAATCGTCTATGAAAACCAATTGACTCGTACAGATTTGTCGCCAGAAGCTCCCTTGAAGCAGTCAAAGACCTACACTACCCTTTGATTGTCTTGTTAGGGTTAGGTTAGGATTAGGAATAAAGAATAAAATTAAAGATAGGCTCTAAAGGACTTGTATCCAGAGCCGTAAATTTATTTAATAAAAAGAAAAATGTAGAATGACAGCAGATTGATAACTGTATGTGCTAGAGCCGCCATCTGCGCCGAGTTTTGCGTGATATGTCTTCTGTAAAGAAGCTAAGTATGCAACCATACGGCAAGAGAGAGAAAGTTAGATAAGAGATCAATATCACATTCTGTACTTAATAATTTCTAAAATTAAACAAGATATTAGATCAACATCATTTATTTATAGTAACAGTAATAATATAACATTCGAGTTTACTAAACATTTCATAAAAAAAAATTATATCCCGTGATGTCTGTATCCTTTAACATTATATAATCTGTAATATTAAGCGACAAAAACAACGAAAACGTGTCAATAATACAGGAGCAGGAGTTTATTCCACTGCTAATTTTTTTCCAGCATGTTTAGTCAATCCTAATATTCAATCATAAAAAACATCGCCTTTCCATAATATGCACATTGCACAGATAATCTAAGTTGAAATATATTATTTGTTCTTTTTTCTATTTTAAATTTGTACTATTAGTTGTATAATTTTTCAGATTTATTAGTTATTACCAATATTTTCAATGTCATACATTTTTGGAATAATTTCAATTCAGTATATCCTATCAGGGTTGTTGCGAATATCAGTATCCGCGGATTATCAGCATTGTTTTTAAGATCAGCAACAGCATCCGCAACAATTAATGCTGATTTTTGTAGCTGACAAAGGCGGCTAAGCGCCAGTCACGTGAACTTTTACCCAACCATAGACAATTATTCGAATCTCGTTGTTACTTGTTCCGTCATCTTATATATAAAATTCTCATGTCACAATGTTGACCTTGACCGATTTTTATCAATTTTTTTATGCATATTCAGTAGGTCTGAGAATTACTATTTATTTTTCATACCCCTAAGTGATAAGGGTTGTCCACCCCTAACATTTAACTAGAAATTCTAACGAAATATGCTGAATCTATTTTAAGGGCGGATTCAGACCATGATACTGAACCACTTTCCTCAAGGAACATTATCGAAATATGAAAATTATTTTATGCGATCAACTGATTGCTCAACTCGCATGGGAGGTCAACAATTATTTTTCATATTTCTATATATGTTCTTGGGGGAAAGTTGTTCAGTATCATGGGACTGAAATCGCCCTTATAAAAGTTTTAATATATTTTGTTAGATACTGTATAGTAGTATAATAATATGTTTCAGTTAGATTAGTAAGTAATTTATTAATATCAGTATCATCACAATAGTGATCTGAAAAAATCAGCATTAGCATTCCGCTGATATAGTAAAACCCTTCAACAGCAACAACCCTGTATCCTATGACTACGGAATTGAAGCCAGAGTAGTATATACTTTTACAAAGTAAATAGAAAATGAGTTTTTGTATAATAGTTGGAATAGAAGCGTAATACCAATTTCTGAATACATTTATTTTTAGCTAGTTTGAATTACCATTACAAGCTTTTGTCACTCATACGATACTCGTACCTCTACATTTGTATTTTATACAGCATGTTACAAAATGGGGAAATAATCCTTAAAAAATCCTTCTTTTCGAAATGTTCCCTGAGGAAGCCGTTCAATGTCATGGGTCTGACCGTACCACCCGAGAAACATTTTGCCTTTCTGTAACACCAAATAATATATTTTCCGATTTAAAAAAATGTGATGATTGAAGTATAGTTGCGGTTTTAATTTTATTTTTAAATAAGTACGGATTTTTGTAATAAACTGTTAGGCCACTTTATCCTAAAATGTCAACTGACCATGAGCATTATGCCGTAAAAAAGAATAAAAAAATAACAAGCTTTAAGACTATCGGCTAAATACTTAATGCATTTTTAATAATGAAATCCTTGCTGAAATATAATGCTGTCCAGTCTAGCCAAAATATGGTCTGGACAGGGTTTTTATGAAATATTGAGTAGAAGAGTACATTATCCGTAAATCTCAAGCTAAGTTAGTTATACATAAAGAAATTCGCAACAATTTTTTAAATAAAATATAATTGATGCAGTAAAATTTCTTCTAAAATATAAAAAAGAGAAACATTTTTTATAAACAAACTTGTTGGTTTTATATTTGATTTTAAATCAGAGTGTTTTAAGTCTTAAATTTAAAATTGTATGTATTTAAGTAGCTAGACTAGTTTTAAATGATTTTAAATGTAATTTATCCAATACGTTTCACCCACAAAAACAACTTTTACTTAATCATAACAATTTATAATATATTTCAACACAGCTTTTAAACTGTTTTCCTCAAAATCTGCAATAGAAAAATTAATATAGGAATAAATCACCAATATGTTCAATGGATGGGCTAAAATGATGATGCTTGCTAGTTTTATTTTTTTAAATTAAACATAGTTCAGTGTATTCTTCCTGTATTTATCTTTCTAGTTCAGCATTGGCACTTATCTTTTGGAATTTTAAATAGAGGTACCCTTACAATTACCCTACAATAAAAAAGTGATATCTCTACATAAAGAAATAATATCGAATGATATCCACATAAAAATAACGAACAAGCCCTTGTTACTTTAAGGCCGTATCTGAATTTTCCGGGGTCCAGTGCTGCCCTCATTTAATATAAATCATTTCAAAGAAAACGGTGACATCATTAAAAATTTTGCTACTACCAAGTCCTAGATAACCCTTCAAAGTATTTTATGAACTACTGTTTACAGTTTAAAGAACGTAAAGTTTTATTACGCACATTTGCGAAAATCGGCCACTTTTGGCTAATGTGCGTAGTAAAGCTTAACGTTCTCATTATAAACTGTAAACAGTTGTTCATAAAATACTTAGATAGGTTATCTATGATTTGGTAGTAGCAAAATTTTAATTAATGTCTCCGTTTTCTTTGAAATGACTTATTTTAAATGGGGGCAGCACTGGACCCCGGAAAATTTAGGTACGGCCTTAAGAACTAATTACGTATCTATTCTAAATGTTAACCTAATGGGCAGTAAATGTTTGTGATTTTGCAAAAGCAATGAACAAATAAATTATTTATTCATAAATAACATCTATTCATCATCATCAACAGGTCCTGTTTTTTTTTAGTCTCTACTGCAGGAGCACGACCCTCTCTGTACTACCATTATAATCATATATTAGCCAGAGCAGTCAGAGGATTTTGCCTACACTCTTCACACTGGCCAGACGGGTTGGAGAGGGCTCACTGACGTTTATAAGCTGAGTTTAACTTGTGTTTCCTATGTAACATTCTACGGCATCCACGCTAGGACTTGGAGTGGTCCTTTTCTACTCTGCCGGGAACATCACGGCGAAATTGTTTAAAAAAAATTATAATTTAAATAGCTTAAGTTTCTTAACATGTTGTTATTCCTTACATTGCTACTAAATCAGAGACTGAAGTTTTTTTTTCCTTAAAATCAAAACATAATATAATAAACCGAACTTATATGTTCAGCAAGGAGTCACAACTACGGCACAATGTTTTTTTATCATAGACGATAATTAAGTCATTTTTATAGATAGGTGTCTGTGGTATAATTTCTGCCCATTATTTAATGCGAAATAATGAAAACCATTACCAACGTATGTTACAAAAACTAATTTAATAAAAATATTGTGGAAGCATTATATTGGGGTCATTTTAATATAAGTACGAGAAATATTTTCTTACATTATGTACATTTTTTATACTACTTATTTCATTTCGTTAGGTACTTAATTGTTATTATCGATTTGAATATTTCAGTGTGTCACTATACCTATAACACGGTTAATTGAGATAAAAATCTATTTACATCTCGCTTTTCTCATATTTATCTAGTACTTATCGCACTATTACAAGTACAAAAGGTACTTAAATATATCTGCCATTCAAAATCAACAGGTTTGTACTGAGTCATATTTTCATATAAGTTTGTCTTTCTTTGAATTCCCTAGAATCAGTTTATTATATTTCTACCACTTTATTTTATACATTTATATTCGAACCGAGAACTATAGACCACGCCCTATTCCGGAAGTTGTAATGATTGTAAATTTTTTGTTAAATATAAAAATCATAGTGAGCTGGAGCCATCATAAAACAAAAAGCGATCATTCGTTCTATTTAAGGTGAAGTTAGAAGCAAATGACCTTGAGGTGGCGCCCTCATTTAAAATAAATTGTTAACTTGTAAATATGGTGAAAATTTCCATATTTCTCAATGTAAGGCACTAGATAGCCCTTTAAAATATTTTATGAACCATCGTTGAAAGTATTTACATTAGTCCGTCTAGCTTTAAAAAAGTCTATAAGTCCACTTTTCACCATATTTACGAGTTAACAATTTATTACAAATGAGGGCGCCACTTCTGCTTGGTATTCACCTTTAAGCGTCATTCTAGTAGGTATATAAAATTAGTGTCAAAAAACGATACCATGGAAGAGCGACGCGCGACGAACAAATACAAGAGGACTGGCAACCTTTATACTTTGAAGCGTAATTCGATTTTAATAATGTTGTAGCTAGATGGAGCTACTAATTCGAAAGAAGCTATTTACCGTACCTACTACCTACCGTAGAAGGTAGGTAGTGGGTACCGTCAGTGTAGGGTAACCAGCATCTTTTGTATGGCTAGCGGGCGAGATATTAGTGACAATACAAGTGAATGACGCTTTTGTGTAAGGGGTTGTCAGCCATAGTTGTATTTGTTCGTCAAGAAATACTGTATTCAAATTAGCGAATGACAGCGACCGCCCATACAATATGTAATCAGTGGCGTAGCGTGGGCTTTCGCCGCCCGGGGCTGATCCGAAATATTTGCCGCCCACACGCCACCTGGTACTAGGATCATTTGGCGCCAGTATCTCTATATGTGTATGTAATAAATAAATAAATCTTCACCGAGCCGTAATAAGATCAATAACAAATATTTTAGATAAGTACTTATATGTATTTGTAACTATAGTGTTTTGTACACGCCTACTACCTGTTTTCTTCAATTTTCCTCTCCTGGGTCTGCTGGAAGAGATTTCTTATGAAATAAGCAGTACCTATGTACTCTATTTTCTTAATTTGTAAGTTCCTTTGTTTGTATGTTGTGTACATAAATTTTGTAAATAAATAAAATAAATAAATAAATATTGTTATAAAAGCGATTACAGTTGATATTTAAATAAATCCGGTAACAGTACAGTCCGGTAAGTCTGTACCTATATCTATCGATAGCAGTATTTGTATATGGCAATCATGACTATTATATTGATCCGGGTTTCCGAAATTAGACAAGTATATTATGGGAAACCCAGCTTAGAGTATAATGTAGTACATGTTGTGCGAAATTGGCTCATAAAACTAATTGCGCAGCACAATCCCCTTTACCTGTAATATCTATGATGATAAGGCTTTTCTAGATCAGTGGTCAAATTGTACGGCGGTGTCCTTTCGACATGTCTCAATAGTTCTCGGTCCAAGTTAACATAATGTCTAGAATACCTACAATAACAGAACACTATATCACTTCCTTAATAGATAACATGTCTTTTTTCGTAGGTAATTATCTAAAAATATGTTGATGATTTGTATAAAAGTATACTTATGTATGTACTAAGTACGCCGAAATAAAGGCCCCATTGTAAGAACCATTTACGGTAGGTATATCGTTACTTTATGAGTGGATAAATTTGTACGGTTTACGTACGATTGCGCGCGGAAACACGGTCAGCATATTGTCGCCGCACCCGATATTTTTTTTAATAATTTTGTAGTCATCTTGCTTTATTGCAAAAATGCGTATTTAAAAAAGCAAACGCATATTTCCAACGCTTCTTTAATAAAACAGTAGTGTAAATATTGTTTGAATCTTAACACAAACTCACCGGCACCCTCATAACATCTGCACTTCTTAAATTAAATTATATTTCTTACTTTCGTTGAGTTTTATTTGTTGTGTGTATCTTTTATACTGTTTTGATTATCCGAGGCGAAAGATGATTCCGTGCTTCGGAAGGAACATAAAGCTGTTGGTCCCGAGCGCCATCTAGCGCTTTACTTATTCCTAGGATTGGTTCTGGTCTACCCTTTGGGTTGCGGAGGTCAACCTCGTCAAATCACCTAGGTAAGGTAGCGGACCCCGGGCTCTGAAGCGTTAACGCTGACGATGCCACTGGGAATACGCTTGGATGATGATGATGATCATCCAAGCGTATTCCCCTGACAACCCAAGATAGAACAACCTGGTGAAAAATTAGGAGAACCGACTCCAACTAAGGTGGGAAAAGGGAGAGACAAAGATGAAGAGGAATTACCAAGCTCCAAATTTAAGGAGTGCAGATTTTAGGTATTATTCAAACAAAATCTCTATTATAAACAGGCTACTGTGCTGATGCTAATCTAACTACATGATTGACTTAAAACTGCTGCTATTCAAAATAGGAATAGGAGCTTCACAAACGCAAGTGAGTTAGTTACTCGACCATTTGTCTAAATGTTTACATACTCTTAAATATCATATATATGTGTTTGTAAAGACTCTTTGTTTTAATAAACTCTTTTTTTTGTTTTTTTTTTATTTTTATTTCACCGACCGCTTCACGCTAACATCGCGCAAATCTGTTTAATTTTGGTCCCACCCTAAAGACCTGTCCACAGCCATCTTCCACTGTTTGTATCTCATATCGCGCTCGTCCTCGGTTATTCTCGGCACGTACGTACTTCCTGATGCCATGGGGATGGGCGCGATCTTCGGGTTCTCCTCTAAACCCCAGTAGGCGGCCAACGCAGCCCCCAGAGCGGTACTCTCAGCGAAACCCGCACGAATCACATTGATTCCTATCAAATCTGCTTGCAACTGCATCACTAATGCGTTGGATGTCATGCCTCCGTCAACCTGCAATTAACATTTTTTTTCCTTATTACTTAAATAATAGGGTACTTGACTGTGTTTGATTTTGTACAATATTTGTTACGAAACAACAATAACATTGCCTACATACACCGTTAAATATTATTCTGTTAATTGTGGATTTGCAGATACCTACTTATCACTACAATTTCGCATAAGTAGTTTTCTTTTATAAAAAAATAATAAGTTTGTTTTTAATTTATTTTTTATACATGCTTATTTTGTAAGTGCATACTTACCGGCTTTATCATCAGACTCGGATATGATCTCAGAGACTCAGATCAGACACATATGAGGACATATCTAACAAGCCTCAAATCTCGATTGGGTTACGATGTTTCCTCTTATAATATAAATAATGATAGAGATGTATTTATCAAACCAGCACTATCGGATTTATGCAATACGTGCATAATTTCAGTCCGATCAGATACCAGAAAGGTCTTTATTTGCAAATCATTTTTAACCCAGAAAATTATTTACCTACAGATTTTAAAACGTAAATGGCGTACATCATCATTAAGTAAATAGATACTTAACTACCTAATAAAAAAAAATAACATGTAATATAATAACTATTCAAATTGCGAAGAACTCCATCTAACATGAAAATTGAAAACTACAGAACATTAAAGTATATTATTGGTTCCAAATTCATTCACTAGAGCTGCACATGAAAGCACAAGCCCAAGCAGGTATAAGTTGATTTCTGTTAGTTAAACAGAAAAACAGATGGCGCTTGACACAAATAAACCAATGGGAGAAGATGCACTAAGCAAAACTTTATTTAAAGTGGAAGTAATTGCATACATCTACTAATCACGGCATCATCTCTTACAGAGTGGATAGAGCCTTAAAACATAAGCCCTATAAGTCACGTTTAGCGTGATGATAGGTAAAGCAATATTGGCTTGCAAAATCTTGGCCCATTCTCGGTTGCATACTTAGCTGTGCTGCTTCGAAGCCCGGGGCGTTTGCCGACATATATTACGGGTTGTTTTTTCCATAATATATTATGGAAAAAACAGCCGGAAAACTATTATAATAGGCATATGTCAAAAGTCACCTAAAGATGGCAAAGACTATTTGGAGAAGAAATAGCGTAACGGCTGTAGTTTTATGCCTTTATGCAAAATCTTTTAAAAAAGTGATTGGTTGGTACCTTTAGCAATTGCAACGGAATGCCGCAGTCTTCGTTCATGGCATCGAGAATGTCCCTCACTTGGTAACACACCGCCTCCAAAGCCGCTTTCACAATGTGGTTCGAGGATGTGTCTTCGGTAATACCACAGATGACTCTGAACAAAAACGTGACTTTGTTGGAGGTAAAAAAAAAAAACAAGCGAATCCTTGAGAAAAAGGCATTTTGTTAGTTAATTCTGTCAGTCTGACGATGTGATTTCTTCGTTTAGTTGTAAATTATTATTTATTTATTCATAACTTAAGTAAAAATAACTTTATTAAACTAAAATTAAATTGGCTTAATACATAATATGTATATAAAACAGTAAATAATATAAAAATGGACCCCAAATCGCTGCGTTTGCGGGATACCCAAAAGGCTGGCGGTGCCATTCCCACGTTGAATGGTCTCGTACTAATATGTCTTCTGTGGTCTCGGCTCAGCCTCTGGCCAAAATGCGAGCCAGCCCTTGGATCTGAGGCACCGCTTAAGAGTGCGGAATTTTCCTTATATAACTGAAGAGCTTCCGCACATCAAGGTCCCAAGATCTCCAATGCAATAGGCGCAAATATATACGGCTCTCCCAAAGCCGCACACTTACATACCGTTGTAAGGTGTGACTAGACTATATATTTATCTATCGTCGAAATGCCGGAACAAACACGACGCTGCCGTCCTCGGTAGCAGTACCAGCCTGTGCCTGGGAGTCCTTGGGGCTCTCTGTCAGCCAGAGATTGTCTCTCAACCAACCTAAAGCAGTTTAGATGCTATAGACTAACCCTCTAGCATCCTGTCTCCAGTAAGGCGCGTATAGCCCGCTAAAGGCCGGGACGAACACGACGCTTCCGTCCTCGGTGGCAGTCTCAGCCAGCGCCTGGGAATCCTTGGCGTCCTCTATCAGTCCGAGGTTGTCTCTCAACCAAGTTAAAGCAGCGCCGGCAATGGCGACCTAGAAGAATGAAACCGTTTCAAATGTTTTTACTGTACAACTTTGGTTTGTTACAATATATTATAATATATTACAATATATATTTATTTGTCTGTGTTTGCTTTTGGTCAATATTTTAAAAAATAACAAGTACCTAATACTTAAAAGAAATCTTTTGCCGAAAACAGCAAGAAAATTGGTTATGAATAGCATTTCAAATATTAGAATAAAGAAAGGTGAGAGCGAGGTGGGGGCAATTCGCTATCTCTTTCGTACGCGCGAAACCTCTCGGGGTCACACAGCAGTACGTAGAAAAAGAATGTTTCTGAATGAACCTTCCACCACAGAATACAGTAAGAGTAAACAGAAGGGACTCTTCTAAGGTACGCGCAATATACGTCCCCGTTCCCCGCACCCGCACCTCCCCCGGTTCTTGACGGCCAACGTGAGTAATCGAGGCGAAAACGGGGGAGAGGTGCGGGGACGGGGAACGGGGACGCCTGGTATTGCGCGTACCTTAGAAGAGTCCGGCCTGTGCTTCCACTACATTTTAACGAAAAAAAAAGCCTTTTGTTTTCGGTTTAAGATTATGTTACTTATTGAAATTAATAATAGAAACAAATACGATATTATGGTACATCACAATCATCAACAGCTTGAAATATGAAAAATATTTTTTGCTTTATATAGAAAATCGGATCAGCTGATCAGTCAAGTAACTTGACTGATCAGCTGATCCGAGTCAAGTTGTATGGGCGGCCAAATTTATTTTTTCATATTCGATATGTGTTTCTTGGGGAAAGTTGTTCAGTATCATGGACATAGTTTTAGTATATTTTGTTCGACTATGGTTTTTTGACGGTTATTTTAATTTCATTATACTATAATGATCTAGTATAGACTGTGGTTCGATTTATTACGGATATGTCCCTTCCACGTTGTATAATTCCAATGACTCGAGTTTTATACAGAATTCATTTGTAGATATTGTTAAGTTTTATTGACATACATACATACATGTATCTGATATGATATCTAATCGCTATAAATGTTATAATCAGTATATTAGACACAGATTATTAGCAGATTATATTATGTGAGAGTAAAATTAGTATCCCTTATCTAAGTAGTACAGTTACGGTTGGCCAATAAAGATAATATGGTTGTTCGATAAACATTTATGAGTAAATTAATATGGATTAAGGAGCTCGGTGGCCCGGCGGGAAAGCATTTCTAGCGCTTTTACAAGTAAAGCGACACCGGGCGAGGTCCACGCTTGGATGGGTGACCACAAGTGGCATAAACAATTCTCAAACTCTTCCGTGCTCCGGAAGGCACGTTAAGCCATCATCCTTGTAAGCTATTCAGATGCCAACATATAAAAGCTTGTAATAAAAGATTGTAAAAATCACTGCTGCTGGTCATATCGCAGAGATAATAGGATATGGACAAAAACAGATGGAAATATTATAAAAATACACACTAATCTATGTTGGAATGTAGATATAACAAGTAGTTACCCCATAAATAATCTAGATAAACATTGGAAATAGATTCTCATAAAAAAAAATTGATCCATTTACTCGCGTATAAAATTCACGTTGTTCTAAGCAAATATAGGTAGTTAATTCTTATCAAACAAACATACATAAAAACGTCATATTGTCTAAGTACACTCTGAGAGCTTTTCTCACTTCGCTCGCTCATTTAATTACTCTACATCGTCGCTTTAATATTTATCATGAAACCGATCCGTGAGTATTGTTCCCTTGACTACCACTTGCGTCAATTAATCAAATCATATATCTGTCCCATACACACTACAGTACTAGTACAAATTAATTGTATTGACTGATCCGGTTCGGACCAGTAATTACGTACTGTGTGTGTAGGTATTATTATATTTATTTTTGTACTTGGCTTGTAAATAGAATGTCTTTTACGACATAACTTTGGGAGTATATAATTATCACGTAATAAAATTCAGTTTATAACAGTATACATAACAAAATAGAAGTGAAGTCATTAGAGAAACGGGTAGCAAACCATCATTGTTTTTATTCTTTTTGCACCCACACGCCAACAATTACACTAAATGTGGCCTTTGGGTCTTATGGCCTGAAGGTATGTCTACTCCGTTATGGATGAGGACGCGAAGTATCTGTATCAGTATCTGAGGGTACGAGTACTAATAGGTATCTGTTCGAAAAATAAAAGCTATCGAACAAAGATGCTATTTTCCCGAAAAGTTACCTTAAGGCGACATGGGTTCAGTTTGCAATACTGTGCGTTTTTGAAAAATTACTGTAATTAAACTTCGCGCCTGGGTGTGCGGGATGTGATTTTTTTTTGTTCCACCGCTCGCACATTAAACGGATAAGCGGCCTCGCGCGAGAAACGGATTAGCTTTTTTTTTTGCTCCACCACTCAAAACGTTTGAGTATTGTATTGCTCCACCATTCATTAAATTTTTCGTTTAAACTGGGAAATGAAAGAGGCCTCGCAACGCTTGTCGCTGAAGCGCATACAATTAAGATATATTTCAAGATAGATAAATCGCCCTTCTCGGGTATTGTAAGAGGCAAAGAATAGACAGAAGAGCCCTTTGTGCAAAGACTGTATACTATCTACCAGTCGCAGGGCATGACTTTTTGGCTCGGTACAGCCGGCTAACAGACGAAATCAATAAAGTACCCATATTTGATTAGGTTCCTAAGATAATAAAATATGTAAATACATTTTAATACAACGTGTTAATGAACAAACGCAAAACCTCTCAGACTGTACCTCAGCCAATGAAACTGAACAACTTTTGTTCTACAAATTTAACGTAACCCAAAAAAAAATTGAATTTTCATACATACCTACTGATCAGCTGATAGAGTCAATTTGTATGGATATCAGAATTTAATTTTTGGCATTTTGTAGAACAAAAGTTTGTTCAGTTTCATTGGCTGAGGTACCATCTGAGAGGTTTTGCGTTAGTTCATTAACACGTTATAGAATTCGCTAAGGCAACTCGATAAGAATCGTTATAATCGGTGTGGTTATTATGGACAAATCCTCCCTTTATTGGGAAAGGCCTTTAATCATCTGTATCAACTGATATAAGCTGTAAAGAAGGTAAATAAATCAAATACTTACAGATCCTTCCAACGCATAGCTCGGAGGGCTGTTTTTACCCAATTGATATCCTACAGTGGTCAATAGCCCCCGAGTTGAGTTCACACGAATATCACCCGTATTGTAAAGGACGAAGCACCCGGTTCCGTACGTCGCCTTAGCCTGTCCTTTCTGAAGGCACATTTGTCCGACTAACGCAGCCTGTTGGTCTCCAAGACATCCGGATAAGGGAATGGTCTTCAATGGTCCGTCTGATATGTATCCGTAGATCTGAAATTATACATTCGACAATGTTATTGTATGAGCTTTAAAACTGCAACTAGAAAAAAAATCCTCAAGTTTCAAATTCGAAGCCGTCCAAGTGCATGATTCATCACATCATCACCAAACATGTAAACTTAATCACTCTAATAGTTAGTGTTAATCGTACACGGCTGCAATTATTTACTTCTGTAAATATAATTTATTTCCGATATGGATATGGATATGGATGCAGATATGGAAATGATAATTAGTTCCGTATCGATTCCGGAATTAAGTACACTTAATGACGTAAACATCTAATGTAAAAAAAATATAACTAGAGGATTTCCCCACAACAATTAAAAATAAATTTGCAACATATTCTACAAAGTAAACTACCCTTTGGAAGATTCTTATGTAAAGCAATAAAATAATTTCATGTCGAATAAACAGTTGTTTATAGAGAAAACAATGGATGATAACATGTACTTATACTTAGATAAATCAAGATAAAAAGGCATAAGTAATGTATAATTTTTACATATTCTATTACCTCAGAGCTGGATTTTATTTCGGGCAGCACTGACTTTGGCACTTCGAAGAATCTTAGCAGTAAGGGGTCCCAACTAAGGTTCTCAATATTCATCAACATCGTTCGAGAAGCATTAGTGACGTCAGTGACGTGTACGCCTCCGTCAGGGCCTCCTGCAACAACATAATACTTAAGCAATGTCACGGAAATTAATAAGAGTATTTCACACAGAATGGAATCTCCTAAGGGGGAGAGACGTTCTCGCCTTGTCGAGAGGCGAGAGCGGGCGAACACACGCGCATTGACGTGTGCACGGATGTATAGTTTCGTTTGTAGTAGTGTAGGCGTAATTTTTATGATACTCCGCTTCTATGAAGTTTCATGCCTGTGGCAATGACAACAACTACAACAAAGGGTTCGATGTTTTAAGTAGGTACCGCTACTAGATTTATTAAAAATCGGCCATGGTTTATAATATTGGTCTTAGGCTTGAAACTTCTTCCACTACACCTTATCTCTGAACTTCAATTTGTTGTTACTTTTTTCATTTACGACAAAGGATGAGAGAAAGCTACCTGTAAGATTCCAAATGATCCAAGTGTCAACCGTTCCAAAGCAACAGGTGCCCTTCTTCATCGCAACTTTTACTATGTCTATATTGTCACAGAGCCATTTTAATTTTACTGCACTGAAGTATGTTGAAAGGGGTACACCGCACAGGGGCTAAAAGGCAATTTTGTAAATATAAATATAAAAAATAAAGTAGATTGTGGTTTCAATCATTTATATTTAAAATATTACTATTAAATTTTCATTATCAGCCCAGATCAACTTAATGCTGGCTATAGCATAATGGACCTCCTTATTTTCTGCTGTTTTCCATGGTCCTGGCCAATCTGGACTCTCAATGTCATATAAGGAAACACTAAAAAGTTGAATTAAAAACAATTCTAATACAAAAAAGGGAGGTTTAATTAAGTCAATAATCTTAAAGTTAACATGAGATCATCTTATCGTAGTGTGTATAAGTAGACACTGGTGTCAGATGTGGTGCCCAAACATCTATAATTTATTTGTATTATAAGAAACAACTATAAAAAATAACTATATCCAAACCGTCAGTTTAGCCTATGTAAACAAGTTTAGTATTAAGGCTAAGAGCTTGAGGATTGTATTGGAAATACCACTAAAAATTTAAAAAAAAAATTAAAATATCTTTATTATCATAGGATATTTATAATATATCTTAATAATAGTCACTTTGTTTTGTTTTGCACAAATGTTGACGTCAAATCGTTACTTACAGCTAAGTTTACGCCGCTTCCTAGGCGCAAGTGCAGAAGAAGCGGCAACAAACTGCACTGCACATTTTCTCCAAAGACGTCAACTAACAAACTAAAAACTTAAAATTAGTTATATGGATGGACAGAGATTACATTGTTTGTTATGTCATAATTAAATTGAATTATAAGAATTACGAAATTTAAAATAATGTAACTTTGTAAATTTAGTATGTACCAATGTACCTAAATTATGACATGTCTAAGTATACAAACCTTTAAGAGGGACCCGCGCCAAGCTCAAGCCAGACCTTTTTGTCTTTAAAATAGTCATCGGTCCTATAATAAGCCTTCTCACAAAATACTATCTTTACATAAGCTTTGAATTTTCTGTCTGGCAGTCTTCAGATATAAGAAACCACTAGTTGTTTGACAACTAGTGATTCCTTATATCCACATTCATACATACAAACAAAGTGTAGTACTTAGAATGTACCTAAGTAGGGTAAGTTAGCCGGTTAGTGACCAGTTAGCTGAGTTACTCACTTTAGATGAGTAAAAGAAATGTTATGTACACGCGACATATAACATATCAGTTTTTTTTATCTTTTTTTATTCATTATTAGTATTCAATATTAGCTTGGCCGGTTAGCGACCAACCTTTGGTTGGCCAAGCGACCCTACTTGTTTAAAATGATAATGTACAAATTTCGCTTTGCTTTAATATTTTTTCTTAAATGAATACCTGTAAATATCAACCCATGTTGATGTAGATTTTAACTTCATCATACATTTACCTTCAAGTAATTTTTATTCTTAGTCTTATTTGGCACTGTGTCAAGTAACTTGTCCACTGTGGAAGAGGTTCTCATGTCCAGCCATACTATAGCATTGTATAGGGGCTTGCCAGTGTTTCGGTCCCATACTATGGTTGTTTCTCGTTGGTTGGTTACACCTACAGCTACAATGTCCTAGAAGAATAGAATGTATTAAGTCAACTCAGTTATAGCTAGATAAGTAGACAAGACTCGAACGGCTCACACTAAACATTAATAACTTAACAATATGCAAATAATAATTGATTTAACTGAAATGGAAAAAAACATTAAAATTCACTAAAATGCAAAGTGAATAATTCAAAGTTATTATAAGTCATGTTTAGCATAACTATGCTTTTGATGACTTTATGATGAACTCATCATAAAGGTATTTCAGTTTGACCCAAGTTTGTGATTGAAACAAATGTATTTTGTATCTAGTTTGTTACATAAGGTATTTTTTAAATCATAATGACATGGTAAAAATTTAAATCATAAGCACACCATATTAAGAAAAAAAATTAATGATTAATGCACGAACCTTGACTCTCCCACCCAGATCTACCAACTTTTCGACTGCTTTCTCTATACAAGTCGTAACAACCTCTAGAATGGCATAAGGATCTTGCTCAACCCAACCTTCTTGTGGAAACCGCTGCTCCAGCTCTTTTTGGTGAAAAGCTACCACTTCAGTAGAATTGGCCTTAAAAATAATAAATCGTGCACTAGAAGTACCTTCATCTATGGCCCCTACAAGCGGCCCAAATTTTCCAAATTCTGACATTGTAAGAACTAGGAATTTTAAATAAAAACACGAATTAAGGCTTATCTTAGTGCACTTTGACCCGTAAGATTAAAATATTTATAAAACAACACACTATTGACGATTTGACGGGCTAACAAATTATCTGAAAACTAATACGTTTTATTTTATGTTACAGACCGACCAGAGCAATTTATTATTTTTGTTATTTTCCGGACCTGACGTTCGTTTGACTTTTTTATTTGGATGTGACGTGACATGACCAAAGACTAGAGCAAGAAAGGATGTACCTTACCAAAGAGCAATAATCATGTGCGGTTTTCATTCAGGGACTCACATTACGAATGATTTGCGCGAGTGTTTCAAAATGGGCGCATTTTTGAATTGATCGTATGCGAAGGATTTGCAACGAGTGGTTTAAACCACTCGTAATTTTGACATTTGTAGCGTACAAATGTCAAAGAAAGTTCCATGGAGTATCAGTTCCGTTTCACGCTGCTTTTTTTATTTTTTTTGAAATGTTTAGAAAACCATTGACAAATTTATGATATTTTCTGCGTAACACAATATACTTATGGCTCACACAATGGTTTCAAAAATACGATGCAATGCGTGGGAACGCGAGTGGTGAGTTGGAAAACTACACGTTTTGTGTTTCGCTGAGTCCCTAAATGAAAAATAGCACTCCTGAGAGTGCGACATTGGTGACGTGACGACAAATTATTTATTAATTGTATTGAGTTACATACCTCCAAAAAAATATTTACTGCCGAAGCTGTGGCCGAAGTGCCGATAGTGTGGTAATGGTACAGGTCGCGCCAAACTTCTAGATCGCTCTGAAGTTGAGGCGATTCGCGTCGCAAATATTGTCCCTGCTGTATAACCTGAGTGAGGCAACTTCACAGCGATCTAGAAGTTTGGCGCGACCTGTACGTACCTATTATTTGGTAACGAAATGCGAGATTATGGTATTGCGTGCCATCGAGTGGAACTATGAAGAATCTTTGGATTGTTTAGCTAGCTTAGTTGCTTTTCAAGAACAGATGGAGGTTAGTAGATGGCGTTATGATCACAGCTCCGTAATTTTTTTTGTAGGTACATTGTTTTGCCACAGATGGCGCTGGCGGTCCTTTTCCCTAGTTTGTAACTTTTGAAGCATTCGCTTAAATGGAAAAAAGTTTTGAATTTCTAAGCACAATTTCCATACAATAGCTGCAAAGCCGCTCACCGCAATTTGTTTTAACTTGAAAAACCGAGAAAAAAAATTAAAAACGACTACCTACCTAAGTAGATATTTTATTTATGAGTTTGTTGTTTGGTAGGTACGAGAAGGTAAAGTACCTACCTCCTCCATGGGTATGTATGTATCGTAAGGGTAAACAAAGTAGTCTCTTCGTAGAGATGCAAACTGACTCGTCGTTTTCGGCGCATTTCAATATATAATTTGTTATATTATTATTAGGTAGGTACCTATACAACGTGGAAGAAACGAACCACGATCTATATATACTATAGATCATTATAGTATAAATAAATTTAAATAACAGACAAAAACAAAAAAAAAATCGGCGTGTGCAGCCGCCCGAGCGTTTGTATGGGAATATATTATAAAACCAAATAGGTATAAGTTGTTTAGTAGTGTTTACTTGACCGAAATTGTTTTTTTTAAATTCAGACTAGTAAACAATACTAAATTCGTCTATTGTGGGGGCCCCTGTTTTATGGAGGCCTGGGGCTGTAGCCCTGATTGCCCTCCCCTAAATGCGGCTCTGGCAGGTGGTATTTACTGCTCACCCAAGGCACAGAATACATAAGGGAACTAATTTTTTGAGCTGTTATTTAAATATTCGAGATTTTATTATAATCAGTTGGAAAACATATTGAGAAGTTATTTAATTTAATGGCGGTTGATTAATTATTGCGACAGTAAAACATGAACAGTAATAAAAAATCTATTAGTCGTTTATTTTATCATATTACAAGCTCTATTCATTTTACTAGGTTAGGGAAAACCTTTAGGTTAGGTTAGGTTAGAACTGCGACCGGCGAGTGCTAGGTTGGTTTTATCCATTTTACTAGGTAGGTTAAGGAAAACCTATAGAACCGCTCGTTCAATTTTGTTTTACCGCCCATTTAATTATTTTCCTGCTCAATTATATATTCACTGATCCAGTTCATTATTTTTATTACTCATTTTTGTTTACTTTACTGCTTAGTATTAACTGCTGAACTAGTTATTAAACATGCCATTTATAATTTTAACTTACCAAAATTGCTATTTACAACTGCCTCTTTAAATCAGTGCCAATACATAGAGTACAAAGCCAAAGCAAAAGCCGCTCTTTGCCCAAGGCAAACAACTCAACAACTCTTGTTTTTTTGTTTTTTTATTTTTCTTCCTTTTGGCTCTGAAATTCTCTCTAAGCCATTGAGTTCAACAATGGAACCTACCTGTGATGTAAATAGTCAAAATAAGTAGGGTTGGAAAAATATACTAAAATGAACTGTTGCTGTTGCGTTCACCGACATTGTGTCTGTCAGAATCCTGTCTTCTTCGTCTAAGCGCGTTCCCGGTTGCATCCTCAGCTGTGCTGCTTCGGAGCCCGGGGTGCGCTTTTCCACTTTTTCTTTTCAAAATATAGCTTACATGTCAATGGTCACCCAAGAATGCCAAAGACCTTGCAAAATGGAGAAGAAATAACCGGAACAGTTTTAATGATTTGGCTATACGAGTAGTTTTTACGACCGGCCGCCTGCCTGACCTCAACCCTCTTTGGGAATGCAATTGTACGAGCATGTTTGTGCTTAGTCTTTTAGTCGCCTCTTACGGCATCCACAGGAAGAGATGAAGTGGTCCTGTTCTAACCCGGAACCACACGGGTATAAGATGTAAGGTGTCTGTCAGAATCCAGTGGTAGACTTAAACGGACCGTAGGTATTCCTCCCCTACAAAGCTATTGGACCGATTGAATTGAATTATAGTACGCGTATGTTAGTGACCCAAGGACGACGGAAGTAAAATGTAAATGAATAAATTTTAATAAAAGGGCCCTTATTGGGGATAAAAATAGTTTTAGGAACTATATCCTGTGGTATATCAAATAGAATAGCTTTTAATGATAATTCTTAATATGGTTATTTCCAATCGGTATTTTTAAAGTTATTTAGGAAATAAATGACTGAGCCTAAACTTTTGATAAAAATTCAGTTAATTTAGTGTGTCAGGTATCTGTAGATTACAGGAAAAACTATAAGAAGACTGTCGTGTGCCATATCAAATGAAAGGTCTTCTTGTTAGAATCTTAAATATACATATATTAATTATTATTTTATGATGAATATTTCTGGAGTTATTTAAGAAAGTAGGCGAACATTAAGGTGACGTGGGTTCACAATTTGCAATACTGTGCGTGTTTTCGAAAAATCACTATTATTAAACTACAAAAGTTTATTCCCCAAAAAATTTATTTATACAGACACCCACAATAGCCAAAATACGATTAAGCATTTTTGGCTCAATAGAAAAAAATCACAAACATACCTCTAAATTTGCCTTTATAATACGTATTACTATTTTATATAATTACCTTTTTATATGAATATTATACCAAAAAAAATATTATCTAAATATCTATCCGTTTTGGCTACAAAAAATATAAATATAATACAAAAAATAATAATAAATAAAACACTGCGAAATATCGTCGAGCACGGCTCCGGCCCTTCCTTCGCTCTCGATGAAAATTTCGCAGTGTTATATGTGTGTGTGTATATTTATATTTTTTGTAGCCAAAACGGATAGATATTTAGATAATAATTTTTTTGGTATAATTTTCATATAAAAAGGTAATTGTATAAAATAGTAATACGTATTATAAAGGCAAATTTAGGCAAATTAGAGGTATGTTTGTGATTTTTTTCTATCGAGCCAAAAATGCTCAATCGTGTTTTGGCTATTGTGGGTGTCTGTAGAAAGTCCTTAAGATTTTTATGTAATTTTTTTGAGAAATAAACTGTAGTAGTTTAATAACAGTGATTTTCAAAAACACGCACAGTATTGCAAATTGTGAACCCACGTCGCCTTAAACACCCCTAATATTCAAGTCAGGAAAACCTATGAGAAGCGCGGAATCTCTTGACCAGTTTATTTTTACATACTTAATCTTTATTGTTCCACAGCTGGACAAAGGTCTCTCCCATTTCTTTCCAAGCATCTCTATCAATTGCCTTCACTGACTATTTTAAAAGATCTGCTTGTTCCAGTATACATATGTACATAAGTACCTACCACGCACCTACCAAGTTCTACCTACCGAATTTTTAAAATATAATATGTACTTAAATCATTTTCAAAACAATACAAAAATATTTTTCTTAAGTTCTGTAACAAAATTATAAAAAACTGGTTAAGTGTGAGTCGGACTCGTACATGAAGGGTCCGTACCTCCGTACAATGTTTCAAAACACTGAAAAAGACACGTTTTTTGTATGACGACCCCGTAAATTTTTTTAATTTATATTATTTTTATTATTTGTTGTTTTAGCGGCCACAGTAATACATAATCGGTGAAAATTTCAAGTGGACAAGAGATAGAGACCTGTGACAGACGGACAGACAGCGGTGTATATGCTCAATAATAGGGCCCCGTTGTCACCCTTTGGGTACGGAACCCTAAAAAGGAAACGTAGTATATAATAGGAATCTGAATATCTCAGCTAAAATTTAAATGATACCTACCTACCTTTGCCGTATGGTTTCCGGCAAAGTAAAATAGGACCACTCGTCTTCCCGTGGATGTCGTAGAAGGCGACATATGAAACACAACCTAAACAAAGCTTAATAACATCAATGAGACCTCTCCAACTCGTCTGGCCAGCGTGGAGAGTGTAGGCCAAATCCTGTGACTGCGGTGGCTAATATAAGGCTCTAGTAGTACAGAGAGGGTCGTGCTCCTGCAGAGACTAAAAAAAAAGACCTAATGATGTTGATGATGATGACTTAACGCTTTGAAATTCTGAGTTTAGGATCCAAAGCTTGATAAGTAATTGTTTTTACTATGAATAATGGCAAAGTTGGTAGGTAGGTCCTTTGCCATAAATTCATATAACTCTATGGCTAGCTGAAAAGACGAGTAGGTACTTTGGTAGGAGGTAAGTTCTTACCATTGTAAATATTTAAAAAAATATTTCGTTATTATGCAAATTAGTGTCAAAAAAGTAGTTATTGCTCCTTTTATTAGTACTAATCTGCACTTATGTGTCATCAGTGTAATATCTGGAGTAAGTAGCATTTCCATGAAATCTATCTCTACCCCTATAATATTTAGAAACTAGTTCAGAAGTCAGATGTCGCAAACAATTAGCTTTTTTACTTTTGTCGTGAAGTACTGAAAGTTTGATACATTTTTCTAAGAGCAAGAAAAGATGTACCTTCCCCAAACATTTTTATGCCTAGAATTTTTAGTTTTTAGCTTTGTCAAACAACCATAGATACAACGTTCATAATATATACAAACGCGTCCCAGTATGGGGTTCTCTATTTATTCTCATAAAATAATTTGTCATAACATATTTAAATTCATCATCATCATCATCAGATCTTTCTTTGTATTCTCCACTACAGGAGCACACCCTCTCTGTACTACCGAAATCATACTTAGCCAGAGAAGCCAGAGGATAACATAAATTATTTTGACTTAAATATATTTCTCTTAATATATAATATGAGAAATATTTTAATAAATACATTTTTTTAAATATTTTCTTGAACATAATTTTGTTTAACACTAGCAGTCCACCCCGGCTTCGCCCGTGGTACACACATAGCCTATGTCACTCGGGAATAGTGTAGCTTTCCAACGGTGAAAGAATTTTTTAAATCGGCCCAGTACTTTTTGAGCCTATTCATTACAAACATACAAACATACAAAAATAGGTACAAATCTTTCCTCTTTATAATATTAGTGTAGATGTAGATAACGATTAACACACCTAAATCATAATATAATTCAAACATTAACGAAACTTCAGATGAATATAAAATAAATATGTGTGTTCGTGGCTTAGGGGTGGCCCAAGGGCTACCCCCGCGCACCTTAACCTATATAGTTTCTGTCACATCATATCATGTGTTTTATATAACATTATGAGACTCAAAATTATGTCAAACTAAGAATATGATATAAAAAGACTAAGTCATTATGACAAACAATATATGAATTAAAATTTTAGGAGAATCAAGAGGATCCCATGAGTGAACGTAGAGCTGTACAAAGAGAATACAACCACTACGTAGGGCTATCGCTATCGCAGATCAGCATGTTTTACCCGTCTGTCGACTGGAAAATCACGTTGCATGTCTATGGATTTAATGCGGAAGTTTCCAAGAAAATATAAATTGTGTACCTATTTAGTTTTAAAATTTGAGTATTTTGGCTTAAAATAACGTAATTTTTTTACTTAACATTAAGACGTCGTTGACTGTATTGCACACAACAAATCCCTTAGACAATTTTATAATGACATTAAAAAAAATTGGTTTATGGGTCTTGTGGCCCCCGGCTATGTCTATTCCGTAAGGAATAAATATATTCATGTTTTTAAATGGGTACTTACTTAGATATAATATAGGTATATATATATATAGTGTTTTATTTAAATACCTACGTAAAAAATGTATATTTAGAAATGTATTGCGTTGCGACAAGTCCTTATATAAAATTTAATAAATTTCTATTTTATTTAAGCACTTAATAAATAAACTGGTCAATTGCGAGTTAAACTCGCGTGAAGAGGGTTCCGTACTTCTCATAGGTTTGCCTGCAATCTACAAGCAATGAACTATATTTTGTATGATTTCAAAATTTTGGACTGAGTTGTTTCGGAGATCAGGGAATGGTCAATTTTCATCTTCTGTCATGAATAAAATCAAAACTATTTATTTTACAATAATAACAAAAATATATTTGTTGAGATTCTCATAACGAGCCCTTTCATTTGATAAGACACAGTAAGGATTGCAAATCTTTATTTTAATTTCCTAATTTGTCCCCAGAAAATGACCCTTATTTTAAAAAATATTTATTTACTTGAAAAATCTGTGTTTCGGTCATAGGATTACACCACCTACCAAATTTCACCTGATTCGGTCCAGTAGATTCGGAGCAAATTGCTGTGACAGACGGACGGACAGACAGACGCACGGTGATACTATAAGGGTTCCGTTTTCTCTAAAAAAATAAATAGATAGGGACAAATCACACTGATTGAGCTTGCCCCAAAGTAAGTTTTAAACTTATGTTATCGGATACTAACTCAACGATACTGTATTTTTAACCGACTTCAAAAAAAAGAGGAGGTTATCAATTCGTCGGAATCTTTTATGTTTTTTTTTAATGTCTGTTTCCCGATTTCTCAAAGACGCCTGGACCGATTTGGAAAATTCTTTCTATGTTTGAAAGGGTATACTTTACAGGTGGTCCCATAGAAATGTTATTAAAATCAGTTGTGTGGTTTGGCTTGTCAAACGAAAAAAGCTAGAAAAAATATGTTGTCTATCTACAATTGTTTGAATATTTAGCTTTTCTGGTAATGAAGTCGGTTTTATGTTTTGAAAAAATATCAATAATTATTATAATTAATACATATATAAATAACGTCCAACAAAATATACTGAATCTATTTTGACGGTGAATTCAGTCATGATATTGAACAACTTTCCCCAACCAACATACATATATCGAAATATGAAAAATATGTTTTGGCTTATATCCGTAAAAACTCGGATCAACTGATCGGATAACTTTTATGGTAGGCCCAAAAATATTTTTCATATTCCGCTATATGTTTCTTGGGGAAAGTGGTTCAGTATCATGGACTGAATTCACCGTCAAAATAGTTTCAGTATATTTTGTTAAACCCTGTATAGATAAACACCCAAGACCCAGGCCAATTTAAAAAGACCATTTTCAAGTTGTCCTGGCTGGGGATCAAACCCAAACCTCCGAGTGACGGACTATCGTATTGACCAATATACCACGGATGTCGCCGTCAAATATTCATTATGATTGACTCTGTGCCTGCTCTTACTTAGCTGCTGTGCTATCTAATCCAGTAAATCACGGATCAAATTTACGTCACTATGACACAGTTATCATTCGGTTAGCTTCTGACTTCATGTCATGTTTTGATTACCTTATTAAATAAATACATACGAGAATTAAAGCAAAACGTACCTTTTAGGGTTGGGTACCCAAAGGGTGCAAACGGGACCCTATTACTGAGACTTTGCTGTCTGTCCGTCTGTCTGTCCGTCTGTCTGTCTGTCCGTCTGTCAAAGGGCTCTAACTCTTGAACCGTAATAGCTAGACACTTGAAATTTGTCTGTAGCTGCTATAACAACAAATACTAAAAATAAAAAATAGTTATTCAAGGGGGTCATCATACAAGAAACGTGTTTTTTTCAGCATTTTTAACTTGATCTTTATAATGGCATTAACTAGATACTTTAAATTTTCACCAATTATGTATTACTATGACCACAATAACAACAAATACTAAAATTAAAATAAAGTTAAAAATTAAAGGGGTCGTCATACAAGAAACGTGTTTCTTCAGCGTTTTAAAACATTGTACGGTGGTACGGAACCCTTCATGTACGAGTCCGATTCGCACTTGCCCGTTTATTTATTTTGTTTTGATTACCTTATTTATTTATGTATTTAAACTTTATTGCACATAAAAAAGTGTACAAATGGCGGACTTAACGCCTTATGGCGTTTACTTACTTATCTTTGTGGCCACACACTAAATGCAAACAAACATATCTCTGGTTAAAGAACATATTTGAGCTTGTCTAACTATCCCCTTTGATCTACTGGTAGGATAAGCTTGGTTGGTCCACTTTGAGAACTTCATATATTTGTATAGAATAAATAACACAAAAGTTAGCTTTGCACTTTATTTTCTGTCGTGTTTTGATGTTTTGATATTTTGAACTGAGATTTTATTTTCGTTCGACTTGTACAGGTATGTCAGTCAGTAGGTATCTTAGATCATTTATCAATCACGTTTTTTGTTAAGTATGTAGATTGATAAAATGAAGAAAACCATAACATACAGTGAAAAAAATATCCAAATCCGACCAAAAATGACGAAGATACAGCGATTATACTGCAGCAGTTCAAGAAACGCCCGAGAGTACGAGGCTCGATCGCTGTGACGTCATTAAACTCATCCCGTACTGCCCGCCGCGCGCGCTTACCTGTTTTCTGGGTAATATTCCGTACTTACCCACATTTTTGAGCCGTGTTTGGCCTCTTTTGTTTTGTTGTGGATTTATTATTGAGTTGTGGTGTCAACAATAGAGTAAAATATTTCCTATAAATTTAATATTGTATCGTGATCGTGCCATAGTGCAACAGCAAGATTATACAATTTTTCGTGTTCCGAAGGACCAAAAAAACTATAAAAAGTGGATCAGTGTTATGAAGAGATATTCGCTAGCAAGCAAGAGTAGGTACTTTTTAGTGTTTCGTAGCCAAATGGCACAAAACGGAACCCTTATAGATTCGTCATGTCTGTCTATCTGTCCGTCCGTATGTCACAGCCACTTTTTTCCGAAACTATAAGAACTATACTATTAAAACTTGTTAAGTAGATGTATTCTGTGAACCGCATTAAGATATTCACACAAAAATAGAAAAAAAAACAATAAATTTTGGGGGTTCCCCATTCTTAGAACTGAAACTCAAAAAATTTTTTTTTATCAATCCCATACGTGTAGGGCAGCTGTGGATAAGTCTTTAAAAATGATATTGGTTTCTAATATCATTTTTTTTCTAAACTAAATAGTTTGCGCGAGAGACACTTCCAAAATGGTAAAATTCTGAATAGTCTCCCCCCCTGTAACTTCTAAAATAAGAGAATGATAAAACTAAAAAATATATATGATGTACATTACCATGCAAATGCATGGTTATGCATGTTGTTTTTAGCATTTCTCATTCCAAATTTAATTTTAAGATATAAGTTGTATATATTTTTATAAAGAAGTCTGTCAGGATCGTAGCAAGTTGAGGTCCATAGTCTCTGCCTACCCCTGTGGAAAACAGGCGTGATAGTATTTATGTATGTATATTTGTTTGTTTGTTTGTTTGTTTTATATCTTTATTGTACAAGAAATAGTTACAGTTAAATAGTTAAGTAATAATAGACCAAAATATTTTGTACAATGGTGGACTTATCCCATAGTGGGATCTCTTCCAGTCAACCAAGTATCAGCGAAAGAATACAATCAATGGACATAACGGGCAAAAGTCAACGTACAATCGCAATAAAATACATTTAAAGTTTTAAATCAAAAATAAATTATATATTATATATCTATAATACATAAACTAATACGTACATAACTAAATAAAGTATCTATAAATATTACCAACTTAAATAAAATACATACACTACAATATTATTAGCTCAAAATGTCTGAGGAACCTTCGTAATATCTTCTGAGTCTGGCTTTGAAGGAATCGAGAGAGGGCGCATTATTTAAGTCCACAGGAAGCGCATTCCATAACCGGGCAGCCAGAACTGAAAATGAGTTTCCGTATGACTGCGAGACATGAGCAGAATTAGCAGCTGAGGGATGCCACTAGAACGCAAGCGACTGTCAATCTCTCTGAATGAAAATTTCTCGGAAAGGTAACTTGGGGATTGGGGTTTAAAAAGGACATTAAAAAGTAGAGAAAGAATATGGGTGTTCCTACGAAGTCTTATAGGGAGCCATTTAAGCTGAGAGCGAAATTCAGACACATGATCAAATTTACGCAATCCGAAAATAAATCTAATGCACTGATTTTGCAACCGTTCAAGTCTGTCAAGTAAACACTATTATATATATATATATATTATATATATATATATAAGTGTATATTTTTGTAATACTTGAATAAAATTCTTTAATTTGATATCCCACTCGATAAGATTTTTCATGCTGCGCAATTTGGCGCCTGAAATCCGCCATTTTGATTTCCAATAATTTTAATATAGCCTATGAACTATGAAACTAGTTGTTCAGACGAATCTTACCACGTATAAATAATTAAAATCGGTTCAGCCGTTTAGTAAGTAGGAACGGAGAAACATAAAGTCGGACATACATACAGGTCAAACACATAACCCTCCTTTGGGCTTTGCCGCAGTCGGGTAAAAATAAAACAAAGTTAAAAATAAAAGGGGGTCATCATACAAGAAACGTCTATTTTTCAGGGTTTTAAAACATTTTACGTAGGTACCTACGTAACTACAGTACGAAACCCTACATGTACAAGTCCGACTCACACTTGACCGGTTTTATTTTACACATATTCCGTATCCTAATCTACGCATAGAGTCATAACTTTGCTAAAAAGATTAGATAATATTATTACATTTTAGTTATGTAGCTCTAGTATCAATCAACGTAATGTAAACTGTTTTATAGGTGGAAAATGACATAAAAAATTATATAAAATACCGATTTATGGGTAATCATTTTTCAAACCCATCTTTCAATTTGTTGCTCATTATTACAGTCCCAGAAACAATGCAAAAAACCAACAGTATGTGGATACTTTACTACACTAACCACGAATATCTGTACTGAACGAATGCGATTGCGCGCGGATGGCGTGTTGCTTGGAGATAGTGACGTCATCGCTACTTTCGGTCGGCAGACGCGTCTTTTAAAATCGCGGTCAGTGAAATGTTGAATAACTTCAGCATTTCTGAACGGATTTTAAAAAATCAAAAAGTGCCTATCACGAGGCATGCGAAATACTAGTCAAATAGGGATTTTTCTGTTTACTGATTGATTCTCATTTCTTCGAAGTTAGTCGACCGATTTCAGATTTCCTTTATAAAATATACTATTAGAGAGTTATGGTTGCCATTTGATTAGTCCTATGGACTATAAAGGAGGTTTGAATTCTGAGTAGAAAGAATTATTATTTAATCCAAGTCATGTCATATCGTCTTGAACTTTTTCGTCTATTGTCTATCGTCACTTTAATCTTTTTACTTCATTGTTTTAGATAAATGTTTGTTTGTAAGAATATTGTTTAAATAATTATTTGTTTTGCTGTACCTATTATCTCGGTATCTTTCTACACAACATTACGTACCAAAGTATTCAGATAGTCGTAGGTATGTATGACTAAGAGTCATAAGCAATACAGGTAGGTATATAACTGCATGCGTAGATGCTACGAGCGACTATTAATGAGAATATCACGTGACACAGTCGTCACATAAGTGACGTAGGTAGGCAGAGTACTACTATCTCCTATATCTATCAAAGCGTTTCTCTTGTATGCACAGATATTACCAGCTTCCGGAACACATGTCTATAATAGACGTTAATCAATTTATTATTTTTATTATATCTGGCTGAGTGTCCTGCAAGCTATTTAGAAATTTATTGCGATAAAAAATGCCAGTGTAATTATCAATTTTGACTATCATACAAAGAGTGATATTTTTAGAATAATTGAATATTAATGTGGAGGAGCGCGAGTTTTAAGGATCGTCAATAGGGATGGCATTTCAGACCACCAGTCAGTCTCGATCCATGAGCCGACGCTGGCACGTTGACATCTGTTTTGCGCGTGCGACGAAAAATGTTCACATCAATCATCACTGTTATACTCTTATTTGTAACCGGTTATGTATTAAGAAGTATCGTTAAACCGAAGAATTACCCACCAGGTACGTTCTATTAAGCAACTTTTCTAATTCATCATTTTCAATAAAATTTTACGTTCAAAGTTCATGTGTTTGCACGTGATTTTTTTATTTATTAGTTACATTCGGTTAGTGACAAAAAGTGTCTATTTTAACACGTGCATAACAAACTGGATAGCGTACTGTCATCTAAAGATAGATCGTATCGGAGGAAGGAGCCCTAGCTAATCTCCGATCGATTTGTTAATTAACTATTGAGTCATTGTTGTTATAACACAAGTTTATACACTACCTTTGAATACATTTGTATTGAAATTAATGGTTATCTAAAGTAATTCCATTTTGCGCCCGTGTACAGGAAAATTTAAGTTTATGTAATACCTAACCTTTTTTCTCGCCTTGAAAACTAGTTTGATAAGGGCATAATTTTACCTGAATGTAGGCAATAAAAATTCAATAAATTTTTATACCCATAGCTAAATTATTCAGAATTAGGTTTGTGTTAGTGATAAAATGCCTTATTTATTTTACTGTGGTTTAAGTTCCTACAAAGTGAAACTAAGTAGTACCTACCTATACCAAAGATATTTTTTGGTCTTAATTTTTTTCATGCATGACATATTTTTTAAATTAGGTAATGTAAAATTGAAATGAAAATAATAATAAAAGTGTTTTTATGAAAAATTTACCTAATTAGAGTTTTATAATTTAACGCACTAGCGAATTATATGACATGGATTGCACTCTAGAAAACTGCACGTGATTAGATAAAGAAATTGAATATAATTTATGTTAAGGCCGTACTCGAATTTTTCGGGGTCCAGTGCTGCCCCCATTTAAAATAAATCATTTCAAAGAAAACGGAGACATTATTTAAAATTTTGCAACTACCAAGTCCTAGATAACCGTTTAAAGTATTTTATGAACTACTGTTTACAGTTTATAATGAGAACGTTAAGCTTTACCTCGCACATTAGCCAAAAGTGGCCGTTTTTCGCAATTGTGCGTAGTAAAGCTTAACTTTCTCACTTTAAATTGTAAACAGTAGTTCATAGAATACTTTGGAGGGTAATCTAGAACTTGGTAGTAGCAAAATTTTGAATAATGTCTCCGTTTTCTTTGAAATGATTTATTTTAAATGGGGGCAGCACTGGACCCCGGAAAATTCAGGTACGGCCTTAATGAAAAATGTATCTTTTTATTATAAATAGAGTAGATGATGATTCATTTTGAGTCGTTTTTAGTCAAACTAGTTTTTATAGCACAATGTACAGATAGGCTATTAGATAAAGGAAACAATGCTGTTAATCTTATCTGAAGGAAGTTGGGAGAGTTATACAAATTGGGAAATGATAGAGACTCTCATTTAAAAGAATATATAATAAATACTAAGTAGGAACATAGATTTTTGTTGAAAATATTTTGTATGACTTTTAGTAGCGAGTTATTTAAAAAAGAAATACCGCTCCCATGCTGTATCTATCACGAATAATCACGATACAAAGAAACATAAAGTTAATCTTTGCTGTAATTTTATTTTAAACTAGCTGTGCCCGCGACTTCGTTCGCGTGGTTGTCGGAACGTAATGTTATATAGCCTAAAGCCTTCCTCTATAAATGGACTACCCAACAAAAAAAGAATTTTTCAAATAGGAACATTAGTTCCTGAGATTAGCGCGTTTAAACAAACAAACAAACTCTTCCGCTTTATAATATTAGTATAGATAAACATACTCATCCTCATAATCAACGTTTAAAGATTACTTTTTAATTAAAAAACTAGATTCTAAATGTAATTTTCGATGTAAGAACTTATGTATACCTATCTGTTGATATGTGCCAGATTGCGTGTCCCTTTAACAAGCTCTAATTATTTTCAATCAACGTTTGGTCCGCGGCTGAAAGAATATCTCGTAGAGCTTTTATTTTTCTGCATTTATAATAAAATAAATTACGAGTACTTATTAACAACGGTGGCTAAAAAGTGGGATCCCCTTGATTCTCCTATTATTTTTATTCAAAATATTGTATGTCAATGACTTAGTCATATTTTTTGGGATAATTTTAATTGTATATCAAATAAATAACCATACCATCAATTTAATCTCATTATTTATATACTACAATCTCATC
The DNA here is from genome assembly GCA_963576875.1 of Acrobasis repandana. Classification (NCBI taxonomy): domain Eukaryota; kingdom Metazoa; phylum Arthropoda; class Insecta; order Lepidoptera; family Pyralidae; genus Acrobasis; species Acrobasis repandana. The sequence goes on from OY756214.1 coordinate 12,086,253, forward strand.
ATAAATACTGACTGCACATCAAATTTACTAGGTTGCAAACCTAATAGGTTAGGTTATGTTAGAACTGCGACTAACGCACGCTGCTATTTTTTTTTTATTAAATAATTTTACGGCTCTGGATACAAGTCCTTTATAGCCTATCTTTAATTTTGTTCTTTATTCTTAATTCTAACCTAACCTAATCCTAACAAGTTACAATCAAAGAGTGGTGTAGGCCTTTGACTGCTTCAAGGGAGCTTCTAGCGACAAATCTGTACGAATCCACTGGTTTTCATAGACGACTGAGTGGCGGACGACGCCCGAAGACGCCCACACAGTCCGCAAAACAAATATCACTACAGTCGTACTATGACTGTCCACTTCAACTATTTTACACATTGTTCATGAGCATGAGCATTTATAACACCAAACAACACCAATTTCATATTATAAAGTCCACTAAAATCAATTTGCAAAATAATTTAAAGCAAACCCCAACCTAACCCCTTGACTTCCCGCCAAAAACTCTACGCACGCTGCTAGGAAAGTTCTATCACAGAATAAATAATACTAACGTACAGAAGTCTCACTCAGCAAAGAAATTCAAAGAAATATCTTCTCAATGTGGCTAGCGATATGGTTTAATTTAGCTCACGTCAGAACTTAGCACCTTTTCGTATAAATATCTAGACATCCATTGCAAGCCAATTTTCTTATTACTCTGGACAAACGATTCGTATAACTGAATTTACCACCCGGTGGATGGGAGGGAGGGGGATATAAATTGCAGTTTTTTTAGTACTATTTTCAGTTGAGTATTTTGCTGTGTAATCAGTAATTTTGATTTGCGTTTTAATACTATCCTTATTCGTTCAGTAAAACAGTTCTGCAAATACCATTAAATAGTATACTAAATTTGATGTATTTAGTGTGCAATTCAGTATTTTTGGTGAAACTTTAAAATATTTTGTTCGAAAAAAGGGAATATACAGATATATATTTAAATACATGCCTATATTTGAAATGAGAAATACTAAAAAATAACATATAACATCGGTTGCGTCTTACCTTACCACAGAAGAAAGTAAGCGTAGGTAAGTAGTGCTGTTGTATCACGCAGTCGGGAGTTTTGTTTTTTTAATAATTACTTGTTTGTCATAGCCAAAGTACGTTTGTCATAATATTCTTTCTGATAATGTTTCTGTGGGAAAGGTATAGAATCTAGCCTCAGGATATTCAATATGGGAGGGGGGACCTCCTGTACCACTCCCCCCGCGCGGAGACACATAGTTTTTTTTATGAATTTTTGAGGGAGTGGACCATGGAGATGTTAGTCGCATTTCTATCATAACCTAACCTATAGGTTTGCTCTAACCTAGTAAAATGGATAGAAGTTTCCTAGCACTCGCTGGCCGCTGCCGCGGCACGCTCGCTTCGCTTGCTCGACTCGTGCGTGTGTTGGTCGCAGTTCTAACCTAACAACCTAACCTATGTATAGGTCAATGATATCATTGTATTTATTTATTTTCAAAAATGTATAAAAAAAAGCTACGCGTTTCCGCGCGGGGGGTATATTTATTGGGGTGTTTCTCCCTCCCTAAATAAAAGGATCTCGTTATGAAGATCTCAAATATACTTTTGTTATTGTAAAATGAATAGTTTTGATTTTATTAATGAAAGAGGACGAAAATTGACCATTCCCCCCCCTGATCTCCGAAACTACTGAGCCTAAAATTTTGAAAAAAATACAAAATATAGTTAAACTAAAGCTTAACGTTCTCACTTTAAACTGTAAACAGTGGTTCATAAAATAGTTTGAAGGGTTATCTAGGTTTTAGTAGCTTAGAAATGATATCTCCGTTTCCTTACAAATAATTTATTTCAAATGGGGGCAGAACTGGACTCCGTGTATCGTCTCACGGAGATCGTCAACGATGTGACGCATTGTATTGTATTGGTTTGGTATTGTATTGCATTGAGACGTCAATACATAATACGTCGAAAATACAATATGTCAATCCATACATGTGTTTATTCTGAAAATTTCGTACGTAATGTAATGTATTAATGTAATATAATTCTGATTTCTTATGCCTACCTCTATGTACCTAGTTACCGAATGGGATTCATACATTTTAGGTAGAGCAGTTTTTTGTTTCTCCTTCGCTTCGAAACGAAGCAATATATTTTTGTGAATTAAAACAAAAGTAACTATAGCCAGGTATTATGTAAAATTAAAATAATTCAAAAGAGGTTTAAAACATTTTTGTTATGCTAACGCGAATTGTTTCTTTTGCGAATTACCTAATTGTTTGATGTCACGGTTTTCCACTTGACAATTTACAACCACTGTGCAATCCATTCAAAGTTAAATTGCTTCTGATAGACAAAATTATTCATTTTAAAATCGACTTTAATATCAAGAGAGTAAGCCGCATTTTTCACTTTCAGTTACGAAACATTGTGCAGATGTAATATCAACTCTGTGATAACTGCATTAAATATGCTTTTGAGTTATTCGGTCGAGGGTAAAAACTTTGAATGGAAGCGAAAGAGTCATATTACAGTCACAATGAGCGATTCCATGTAAGACTTGATTGCTTCTCGTTACAGGTCCGCAGTGGTATCCATTCGTTGGAAGCAGCTATGTGGTACAAAACATGTCGAGGAAGTATGGCTCTCAAGGCAAGGGGTTATCGAAGCTGGCTAAGAAATATTCCACAAAAGTTTTGGGTTTGAGATTGGGGAGAGAGTTAGTAGTAGTGGTTTTTGGCGAAAAAAACGTGCGTCATGTTTTTACGCAGAAGGAGTTCGAGGGAAGGCCTGATAGCTTCTTCTTAAGACTGCGCTGTTTGGGGAAGCGTTTAGGTGAGTACTCCTAGGAATACCTACTTACAAAAAAATATCCTTACATCATGTGGGTCTGATCAACCTACTCAGACGACGTGAAGATAAATAAATAATAACATGGACCAACAATAAATAATAAATAAATAAATATAAATATAACAATACTAGATAATAATAAATAAATATATAACGACAAATCACACTGACTGAGCTAGCCTCAAAGTAAGTTTGAACTTGTATGGGATAATACTAACCCAACAACACAATATTTTTAATAATAAATACTTAATACATAGACTAGTATTCGCCCCGAACTGTGAACTCGACGCGAACCCCGTAAACTCGACAAACCCTTGACCGATATGGCTCATGTTCGAACTTAAATATTCTATTGGCTACATCTACATAAATTCATATTTTATGCCCAAAATAGAAGATCCCAAGACCCATGATAGTTTTAAAAAGACCATTTCAGAACTAACCTAGGATGATGAATAATGTATTTTGCAAAGTTATCACAAGTGGGTTAATATATCTCGCTACATGCTTTAGAAGGCAAGGAGCCCTTGGACTCGGTTCGGACAGCTGAGACGAAAAGCTTAATCACGGCTGACAAGATGCCTTTTGGCTGCCAAAAAATTTGACACCAGTGTTAGCCACTAACACACATGAAACGAGAATACTAGCGATAAAAAAATATTTACGTAGCTTTCAATTTTCCATTGTTATTAAGAGAAGTCATTTTATATTCAGCTTATTCTAAGTCCTCGTAAGATAAGTATCTTGTTTACCAACAGAAAATGTCGGTTCAAGTTTATAAATAAACTTCAGCTTTTGAACAATATAATACCGCCGTGAGCTCCATAATAATATTCACAGCAATATAATCAACACAATTAGACTTAAATTCATGTTTGTATTCTCATTACCGAGAATCGAAAATATGAACATCTATTGTATTCTTCCTAAGATATTGTGACTTGTAGATGTATCAGCAATGTTCGAGAAATATGTCGACAAACAACTGTCTTTACCATAGTTGGGTTTTGTTTATATAACGTAGAAGGGACACACCCGTAATAAATCGAACCATGGGCTATTCTAGATCAGTAAAGTATAATGTAATTAAAATAACAGTCAAGGAATCCAAAAAAAAATCGACGTTCCCATATAAATCGGTCGGGCGGCCGCATACTTTTGTATGGAAATGATGATTTCTTTTTAGTTTTTTGACTGTTATTTTAATTTCATTATAGTATAATGATCTACTTTAGAACGATATTCGATTTATTACGGGTATGTCCCTTCCACGTTGTATAAGCACTAAGCACTGTATGTATCACAATTTTGTTTTGTACAATGTCAAGTAAAAGTGAATAAATACATTTTATCAAGCTTATTCGAGGATAGGCCAGTAAATATAGACATGAACAAGTAATTATTAAAAAAAAACCCGACTGCCAATATATAAGTGGTATATATTTTTGTAATCCTGGTATAAAATTCTTTACTTTGATACCCCAAAAAAGTTTTTTTGAAAAAAAAATGTTTTGATTAAAAAAATTTTTGAAGACACATTTTTATTATTTTAATTTTTGATATACCCAGTGTTACTTTCAGATTTGGTTAGGACAAATCCAACGACACCACTCAAGCTAAAATCCATGAAACCGTTTAGGCTGTAGAGCGTGCCAAAGAAATTTACATACAAACATACATGCATTCGAAAAACATAACCCTCCTTCTGGTGCAGTTGGGTAAAATCAAGCTTATTCGAGGATTTAATAAATAAATTGTTCATCCTAAATTAAATGTATTTTTAGAGAAATCAAAGGAACATTGACACGTAGTAATAAAATAATTGAAATCAAATTCTTAATGTTACGTCCGCTAGGTCTATTGTGAATGAAAATTCTAGTAGGTACCTATTTCTAGGTCTATTGGCACTAAAGACCTAATTGGAAGGAATTAGATTCATCCCTCCCGACCTCCCCCCTCCCCCCCCCCCCCCCCTTAAGTCACTAAGCGAAGCCTGAGGCCGTAGGCCGAGCCACTCCCAACAAGCGCTGAGCGTTTTTTTTTTAAAAATTTCCAAGATGTCCGCCAACAGTCGACTGCTTCCGATTTGACTAAAATTCAGTATTCAAGGGTTTTTTGGATCGCGGAAACCAAATCAAGATGGCGTCTGGGTTTAACAATTTTAATTTGATTCGTTCATTTCGTCCTCCTGGAACATCGAAGGGGTCTAAAATTTTGTATGCTGGGCTACAGCACCCCGCGGAACTCAAAACTGCAAACAAGTTTTGATTACAAGATTTTGCCGCCCACTTTTTTTGATGTTGCCATTACTGACTGCAGTGTTTTACCCATTTTCTCAACTGGACATGTACTTTAGCCAACTTCAACAGCTGCACGAAAAACCGCGGGCTACTTTCTACTTATAAATTTATTGGTTTTTTCATTTTCCATCTTGACTTGACCGGGGATCGAACCCGGTAACTCCCAGTATGTGATGATGACCACTAGGCCACAGAAGTCGTTAAATGATGATGATGATTTACGATAGAGATCTTTATAAAATAAGAAGTCTTTGGCCTTTTCCAGGAATAACATTTACCGACGGGCCGCTATGGAAAGAGCACAGGCAATTCACTCTGAAACATCTGAAGAATGTTGGCTTTGGAAGAACGCTGATGGAGAAGGAAATCCAGAGTGAAATGTTAACGATACTGGAGTATATTGAGAAAAACCGAAAGTCTATCAATATGAAAGAGATGTGGCCCCTACCAGTCATGAACGTTCTTTGGAAATATGTTGCTGGTAAATATTTAATATCAACTTGTATTATTAGTATAGGTAAATGTGTGGGTAAAAGCTCGGTTGCTATATGGAAGGTATACTGCATATCTTTGGTGGCAATGCAATTATGTACAATGGAGCTGGTGTGGTGATGGAGCCAGGAGGTAGCCATAGGAACTCAGTTAATGACAGAAATAATTTGATTTGATTTGTCATAAATAGGTCTTACGATAAAATATTTTTTAATAACCAAAAGTGCGCCCAATAGTGGGATTAAAACAAGGCAAAAGCAGTGCGCGTTTCCTAGTTTTTAAGATAATTATGTCCTGTTTTTTACTTTTGTGCAATAAAGGGTATTGTTGTTATTGTTGTTGTAAAGGGTATTGGTTGTATTGTATTGTAAATCAAAGGATTTACCTCTAGCCTTTTATAAAATTCTATCTATTATATTCAATAAACCCGAGAGCATGGGGGTCAGGCGATTTTTCAGGGTATGGCACACAGTGTATTAAGCCTTTGCTATTGTCTGACGATAGTTTGCCAAGTCTTATGACCCTATGACCTTAAGACCCAAATTCCACTTTTAGCATGATGGTGACGGTGGGCATGTGGGTGAAAAAGAGAATTTAAATAGTGATGGGTTCATGGGTTGCTAGCCGCATCGTCTCTTTGCGCAATAGGGATGTGGACTAAAAACATATTATCAGGTAGAATATTAAAAAAATATTGATTCCATGTTTCGAAACTATGATGTCATGATGTCATATCGTATTTTTTCTTTTTTCTGATTAGCAAATAATTACAAAGAAAATAATAATAAATAATTGCAGCGCATTTAAATTCCGCATGAGGTTACGATCAAGTACGATTTTTACTTGACGGTGACGACAATCACCCCCACTCCGAAACTTCGACGCGCTGTATCTTTGTGAATTTTCACTACTTTGATAAACCCAAAAATATGGGGATTAAATAAAATAAAATTTTTCGGACCCAGTCCACATCCCTATTACCTCTTATGGTCCGCACAGGACGAAAAGCAGCTGGTCCATTTTACGTTTCTCCCAGACCGGCATGGAAGATGAAAAAACATTCCTGTGCTTACGGCAGCTAAAGTTTATTCCATCCAGGAAACGTTTACCTATTCAGAATATGAGTCCTAAACTGAAGCTATTAGACAATGCGTGCAATGTAATTCCGACGCGGCGTTTGTGGTAAGCCACTTGCATCTGACTGCCTTTTGATATTTCACTGCTTTGGGTGTACGCATTGAATTATAATTCAATGGGTCTATGCATTGAAACGCATAACTATAATTTCACCTTACGGATAAATAACTTCATTACTCGTATGAGTTCAAACTTCAGTTGTTACTCGTAGATTTGTTTAGTTTTTAATATGAAGTTCTCATAATGTGATTTATTTTTTATACTTTTAAAAAGTTATTATAAATCACACCTCGGGCTTCGATGCAGTACAGCTAAGAATGCAACCGGGAACGCGCTGAGGATAAAAAGTAAAAAAAGAATGTTCGATTCATAGGAACTTGTAATAAGTTAACACTTAATTGTTAACTTGTTAATCTAACGATTATTAAAGTGCACTGCAGCGTATACATTGTTTTTATACAGAGACACATTTTATTATTTTAATTTTGCTGTGAAAAATAATCTAACAAAGTGACTCTTATACAACCTGGAAGTGAGACTACTAGATCAATAAATTATAATGAAACTGAAATAACAGCCAAAAAACAAAAAAAAAGACATTTCCATACAAAAGTGTGCAACTGCCCGGGCGATTTGTATAGGAATATCCAATTTTTTTAAAGTTTTTTGACTGTTATTTTATTGTCATTATACAACATTGATCTATTATAGCCCGTGGTTCGATTTATTTCGGGTAGGTATGTCCCATCCACGTTGTAGAGGTATGTATATACCTACGTTCTTGCTACTATGTGTATTTCACTTTTAACTTACTTTAGAAGTCGAACACCAACTTTTTATCAAAAAATTTAATCGTATGAAATAATCAGGAAAATAAGTGAAATTTTAATATCGCTAATAAAGGAAATATACGTTAAATTTCAAATTAATTTTCCTTTGTCATTTAATAATCTTTGTAAAATATGATTGTTTTTAACAAAGAACCTTCCTTATAAACAGAATTGTTTATTCTGCTCGCATTGTACAGATATAATTTTATGAAGTAATACAGCTTTATTAGAATCGGGACGTTAGGTTAGCGATGTTTTTAATAAAACTAGAATTTCTATTTAGCTAACATAAATAAAAAGAGCCTTGTCTTTGCTAAATGTCTCATTTACCCTTTTTTCGTTATCTAATACTGACCTTTGAAAAATATACGAAAAAATTTTGTAATCAAAAAATGATTCGGGCAATTTGTAAGTACTTAAATGACTTATTTGAGATCCTAGGATTTCAAATTTTAATTTCAGAAGTCAGTCTGCGACCACGAAAGATGTAACTCTTTTTCGAAACGTTAGACAAAACAATAAAAAAGGTTCGTGCCAAGTCCCGTGTGATATATATAAATCATGTGTTCAAAGCGTGATAGTTTAAAAAAAGCAGCCAAGTGCGATTCGGACTCGTCCATGAAGGGTTCCGTAGCAGCAAGTAACATAATATAAAAGTTCTAAAGGTAAATTGTGGTTTACGATTTACTTACTAGATCTCGTTCAAACCAATTTTCGATGGAAGTTTGTGGTATGGTAATGTACATCATATATTTTTTTTAGTTTTATCATTTCCTTATTTTAGAAGTTAAAGGGGGGGAGAGGGACAAACATTTTACCACTTTAAAAGTGTCTCTTGCGCAAACTATTCAGTTTATAAAAAAATATATTAGAAACCTCAATATCATTTTTGAAGACCTATCCATAGATACCCACCCCCCAACACGTATGGATTTTTGAGTTTCAGTTCTAAGTATGGGGAACCCCCAAAATTTTTGTTTGTTTTCTATATTTGTGTAAAAATCTTAATGCGGTTCACAGAATACATCTACGTACCAAGTTTCAACAGTGTAGTTCTTATAGTTTTGGAAAAATTGACTGTGACATACGGACGGACAGACAGACATGACGAATCTATAAGGCTTCCGTTTTCTGCCATTTGGCTACGGAACCCTAAAAACCAATATCCCAGAAATTGTAGAAAAAGTAATTAATTCATATTCATAGACCAGCAATATTAGGTAAACATTTTGTTGATTTTACAGGAGAAAAAATAAATGAAGACCGACTGAGAGGTCTCATAGAAATCCTAAACCTGAGGTCCAGGGCGTTTTCAATGGCTGGAGGATGGTTGAACCAGATGCCTTGGAGCAGGTTTCTGATACCTGAAACGAGTGGCTACGCACTCATAGCAAAGATCAATCAACAGATCTCGGATATTATTGAGGTACCTATATTTTTATTCAGAATAATTCACGTATTCTCGTCTGTAAGTATACATATAATACTTGTATGTTGTATGTGTACTCGTATATGAAAAAATATTAAAAAAAACGGGCAAGTGCGAGTCGGACTCGCGCACCGAGGGTTCCGTACAAACCTGCAAGGTTTAGTATTTGGTATGAATTTCAATTTAATACCTCTACGCGTTTATGAGGAAATGGGTAGTAAGTTTAAAATTATTAAAAAAAAATATATTGTGTGATGTAACTAAAAATTTATGGTTTTCGTAATTTTTCCTTTATCTATGCTATAAGACGTTGCTTCGTACCAAATTTCAAGATTCTGAGTTCACGGGAAGCACCCTGTAGGTTTTGATTCCCTTGCAAGTGTCGAAAATTTGCGGCATAAACGGCTGTATCTTTTGATTGCGTTGGCTTAGAAGTTTGATTTTTTCACAGCTTCAAGGGACAGTAGACCTGAGTAATTGATATAAATTTCAGCTTCATACCTCCACGCGTTCCTGAGAAAAAGGGTCTTGACAGACGGACGGACGGACGGACAGACGGACAACAAAGTGATCCTATAAGGGTTCCGTTTTTTCCTTTTGAGGTACGGAACCCTAAAAAGGGCCACTAACCACTACTCCTCCATCCAATCCATATTACAAATCTAATTAGCTATATAGTTAAGTCATTCAGGTCTTTTAAACCGACTTCAAAAAAGGAGGCGGTTTCAATTCGTCAGAATCTTTTTCTTTATTGAAGTTTTCCAAATCGAACCGATTTGGAAAACTCTTTTTTTATTTGAAAGAGTATACTTTACAGGTGGTCCCATAGAAATAAATTCAGTTGTGTGTGTGTAAAAAATATGTCGTCAAGTTTACAATTGTTTGAATATTTAGCTTTTATTGTATTGAAGTCGGTTTTTGTTTTGAAAAATTATCAATTATTAGAGCTCTGAAGTCCTAACAAGGGAACCAGGAACTCTTATAGTTTCGTTATGTACGTCTGACCGTCTGCGGATTAGCTCCGAGACTGTTAGTACTAAAAAGCTGTAATTTTGCATGGATACATGAAGTACGTACGCTGACAAAGGGGTAAAATAAATTTGTTTAATTTTTTTTAAGTTATTCCCCTTTGTACATAACAAAGGGCGTCTGATTTTTTTTCTTTTCACGTGTACCCTTAATTGACACCTCACGATATAGATCACAGGTCACAGGTTGATCGCGATCCAGTGACCCTTTTGAAAAATATTAAACAAATTTTTGTTCGAGTTATATTGTTTAGTAAACACAGTGAATTATACATATTTTATAGCTCAATAAGTAAACATGTAAAATTATAAAAAATAAAGTCCCCATACTCTTCTCCGAGCATTATCCGTCACGCTGGCCAGTTATTATTAACTGCACTTCAGTTAGTCAATCTCCTCAATATATATATTTTTATATAGCATTTTTATCCTATGTAGGAAATTATAGATTTTTTATAATATATATATATATATATATATATATATACATACATACGAAAAGGTAAACTTTCAATCTGTGAGTTTTTAGCAAATGTAGAGTTACAAAAAATTGTTCTTAGAACTAAGGCTTGATTAGAAAGACTAGGTATAAGTATAATATTCTCTTCCGTGAAATTTATCTAATATCTCCATTTTTTTTTTTCACACAATTTAATCCATAAACCTAATTTTTCAAACAGAATACCTAGTTAAGGGTCAAGCTCCACCGGTGCTAAGGATTTCGTTATTACCGGGCATATCTTTATCAATCTCAACGTGTAAATAACAAAATAGTATTGGTTTTTGAAAGACCGAACAGCTGTGCTCAGCTTGGGTAGAATTTTGCCCTAAGTATGAGAAAGTATAAAAGCGAATGTACAAGTATTGGTATAGGTACTTATACTTAGCACTAAAATTAAATAGATTTTATCAAAAATATCTCATGAACCCAACTCCTAAATCAGTAGCTCTAAATTAAAATTTCATAATAATTCCATACGATGAGTAGGACCTCCGCTAAAGGCACATGCCCATCGAACTGTTGCCTTTAGAGGCATTTTCCGTTACCAGGCGACTAAGTGCTGGAATAACATCCCCCCAGCTCTTAGATTACATAATTCAAAGTTAAGTTTTAAAAAACGCTATAAATGTTTACTTTTAGATATACTAAATCCGTCTTAGTTGCCTGGATGGCGGAGATACATGCAGTGAACATTCAGATTCGTTATGAGATGGAACCCAAGAACTAGTTGATTCATATACATTGTGTTAATGAAATAACGCAAAACCTCTCAGATGGTACCTCAGCCCATGTAACTGAACAGCTTTTGTTCAACAACTTTCACGAAATCCAAAAAAACATAATTCGGATTTTCATACAAATTGACTCGATCAGCTGATCAGTTTGAATTTTTTTTTATTAATTAATTTTACGGCTCTGGATACAAGTCCTTTAGAGCCTATCTTTAATTTTGTTCTTTATTCCTAATCCTAACCTAACCTAATCCTAACAAGACAATCAATGGGTGTTGTAGGCCTTTGACTGCTGCAAGGGAGCTTCTGGCGATAAATCTATACGAGTCCATTGGTTTTCATAGCCGATTGAGTGGCGGACGACGTCCGAAGACGCCCACACAGTCCGCGAAACAAATATCACTGCAGTCGTACTATGACTGTCTACTTTAACTATTTCACATATTTGTGGCGTATCGGACCTGCCGTACGCCAACCTTCTTTGTAAATAATCTCATAGAGATGACGACATCGTCGAGCGCACGTCTAACAGTGCGCGCGCATGGATGGCCCCTTCATATCGAACCTGTCAAATCGGCCGTCACGGAAAATTCCCTTGCATATATTTTATTAATTATTTTATATCAAAACAGTGCAATAACTCATTGTTAATATATAAATAAATACATAGCAGCATACCAAATACTTTCACTGCTATATTGGTGACCCCGACGTGATACCGCAACCGTACTTCGCGAAGATGGAAAAGGATGAAAATTTTGGAATCCCAACGGCCGAACCAACTCAAGGTACATTTCAACAAACATTTAAAGTCGGCGTCAAAATTCCGCCATTCTGGCCTGACCGCCCAAACCTATGGTTCGCACAATTAGAAGGTCAATTCATATTAGCCGGTATAACAGCCGATACTACCAAATTTTATACTGCGTGTAGTTACTTAGAATATCAGTATGCCGTTGAAGTCGCAGATGTCATTGAGAACCCGCTCAAAGAGAATAAATACGAAACGCTCAAGAGAGAGTTGGTGAAGCGTATGTCAGCCCCAAGAGAGGAAAAAATCTTACAGTTCCTGAATAAAGAAGAAATGGGCAATCGTAAACCTTCGCAGTTCTTAAGGCACTTAAGACATCTGGCGGGCCCTCAAATCTCAGACGAATTTATACGCACGGTATGGTGTAATGGCTTACCTTCGCAAATACAGCCAATTATTGCGTCGCAGACCGACTCACCACTAGAGAAATTAGCTGATTTGGCTGATAAAGTAATCGCTATCGCCTCGCCCGCTTCCCAGGTATGTGACGTCAGACCAACAACTTCTTCAGCTGACCCGTATTTAGGTATAATGGAGAGTATGGCCAAGCAAATAGAGGAGCTGCGCAGTCAAGTACAGCAGCTAGCCACGCGAGAGAGTCGGCCTAACTTCAGACGATATCGGTCTAGTTCGCGATCCCGGTCACGTGGTAATGGCCTATGTTTTTACCACCGCAAGTTTGGTGCTGCGGCCTTCAAGTGCACAACGCCCTGCGCATATAAAAAGCCGGAAAACTCCAGCGGCAGCCACTAGTGGCGGCAAATGACTGCCCGCAAGGAAACGGCCGCCTCTTCGTCGTCGACAGGAAGACCCGGGTAGAGTACCTCATTGATACAGGATCTGACCTCTGCGTATTCCCCAAATCGATGGCCAAAGGGTTCCGTCCTCGTACTACGTATGAGCTGTATGCAGCGAACAACACCCGTATTAATACGTACGGATTTCTGGATTTGTGCCTTGATCTTGGCCTGCGTAGAGACTTCCGCTGGCGCTTCATCGTGGCTGAGGTATCCAGGCCCATCATAGGAGTTGACTTCTTACAGCACTACAATCTTCTGGTAGACTGCCGACAACATCGACTGGTTGACGGACTCACAACGCTTTGGATCACAGTCCCATGTCGTCACAACACTTCGCCAGAGACCGAAGCAGTCAAGACCATCAGCGGTGACTCCAAATACCTGGACTTGCTGAAGCAGTACCCAACCCTCGCCACGCCAGCAGGTAGGCCCACAGAACCCAAGCACAATACTAAACATCACATCCGCACGACTCCAGGACCTCCAGTGGCAGCTCGTCCTCGCAGATTGGCCCCTGATCGCCTAAAAATCGCAAAGCAGGAGTTTGATGCTATGTTGCAGAATGGAACAGCACGACGTTCGGAAAGCTCATGGTCGTCCCCACTCCATCTCGCTCGTAAGAAAGACGATGGCTGGCGCCCATGCGGTGATTACCGTGCTCTCAATGCGAGAACAATTGCAGACCGCTACCCAATTAGGCACATCAACGACTTCACTTACCAGCTGTCAGGTGCCAAGATCTTCTCGAAAATTGACATGATCAAGGCGTATAATCAGATCCCAGTCGAAGAAGCTGATATTTCGAAAAATGCCATCACAACACCGTTCGGGCTCTTCGAATTTCCGTACATGACATTTGGTCTACAAAACGCAGCTCAAACCTTTCAAAGGTTCATCGATGAAGTACTGCAAGGCTTGGATTTCACGTACGGATATTTGGACGACACCTTGATCTTTAGCAGGTCTGAAGAGGAACACCTCCAACACCTGGAAATCTTGTTCGAGCGTTTCAAGGACTACGGCTTACTGATTAACGTGTCCAAGTGCGTTTTTGGCGTTGAGGAAATACAGTTCCTAGGATATTCTGTTTCCACAGATGGTATCAAGCCCTTAACAGAAAAGGTAGAAAGTATACAAGCCTATCCTCCTCCGTCAACAGCTAAACAACTTCGACGTTTCTTGGGCATGTTCAATTACTATCGCAGATTCGTACCAAAAGCTGCTGAACATCAAGCACCGCTCGACAAAGCCCTCACTGGCAATATCAAAGGAGCTACTCCCATTAACATGACGGAAGAAATGTTATCAGCTTTCAACGCTTGCAAAAACTGCCTATCTCAAGCTGCACTTCTTGCACATCCAGATGTCAACAAAGAACTGGCATTGTTCACTGATGCATCCGACGGAGCCATTGGTGCAGTTTTGCAGCAGAACAACAACGGCAGCTGGGAGCCTCTCGGTTTCTTTTCCCGCAAACTTTCGTCATCACAAAAGAAGTATAGCCCATATGATCGAGAGTTGTTGGCTATTTACGAAGGCATCCGATACTTCAAGTACATGCTGGAAGCTAGAGTGTTCACGGTTTACACAGATCATAAACCCATCACATTCGCTTTCACCACCAAAAGAGACGGATGCTCAATTGCTCACCCAGACAGTTCAGATACCTCGATTACATTTCACAATTCACCACTGACATCAAATTCATATCCGGTTCTGACAATGTCGTCGCTGACGCAATGTCCCGCATTGAACAAATTTCATCTTTCATCAACTTCGCAGATCTTGCAAGAGATCAGGAGCAAGACCCTGAACTGCAAGACCTGTTAAGGCAGAAATCATCCCTCATCCTCAAGAAACTGCCTGAGAACAATTTATACTGCGACCTCTCATTAAATCACCCACGTCCATACCTAACCCCTTCCTACCGCAGGAAAGTCTTCGAGAAGATGCACGGTTTGAGCTACCCCGGAACCAAGGCAACCGCTCAACTCATCGCCGAACGCTTCATTTGGCCTGGGTTGCGCAAGGACTGCACCCGCTGGACTCAGCAATGCACAGATTGCCAACGAAGCAAGATCTCCCGTCATCTCTCTTCCCCTTTTCAAACTTTTCCTGTACCTTCAGAACGTTTTTCCCACGTTCATCTTGATCTCATTGGTCCTTTATCCTTTTCCAAAGGGTATAAATATTGCCTCACCGTCGTCGACCGTTTTTCCCGCTGGCCTGACGCCTATCCCCTGGCGGACATCACTGCAGAAACTTGTGCCAGTGCCTTTTTATCCAACTGGATATCGCGCCATGGTTGTCCTTCCACCATCACTACCGACAGAGGACAGCAGTTCCAGTCACACCTATTTCAAGCCATTTCGCGACTGATTGGTGCAGAACATCGCCCCACCACTGCCTACCATGCGCAGTGCAATGGACTGGTGGAGCGTCTCCATCGCCAGCTGAAGGCAGCCATCATGTGCCACAACAACCCGCAGTGGACAGAAACCCTCCCTCTTGTGCTGTTGGGCATACGAGCAGCTTGGAAGGAGGACCTCGGCGCGTCGGCTGCTGAGATGGTCTACGGCGAGCCTCTGAGACTACCTGGGCAATTCTTTACTCCATCTTCAGCCAGTCATCTGGATCCTGTGGACTACGTGTCACGCCTAAGGAAACACATGGCTGGATTGTCTCCTGTGCCTACATCAAATCACGGCAACAAAACTTTCTACGTGCCAAAGGACATACATACATAAGGATTACGTATTTCTACGCCGGGGCCCTGAAAGACGAGCCCTTGAATCGCCATACGTCGGCCCATATAAGGTACTGCACAGAGGAGCCAAAGCCTACAAAATTGAAGTCCAGGGCAAAGAAATTACTGTCACTGTAGACAGACTGAAGCCAGCGTATCTTACTTTAGATGATAATAAAACTTCAAACAAGACAACCGTCCATCCTTCTTCAGCACCTGAAGAAAAGGATCCTCCACGGACAAGGAGCGGACGTGTAGTCAGATTCCCCGCTCATCTTCAGCACTATCGACCGTGAACCGGTCTCAGCGGGGGAGTAATGTGGCGTATCGGACCTGCCGTACGCCAATCTTCTTTGTAAATAATCTCATAGAGATGACGACATCGTCGAGCGCACGTCTAACAGTGCGCGCGCATGGATGGCCCCTTCATATCGAACCTGTCAAATCGGCCGTCACGGAAAATTCCCTTGCATATATTTTATTAATTATTTTATATCAAAACAGTGCAATAACTCATTGTTAATATATAAATAAATACATAGCAGCATACCAAATACTTTCACTGCTATATATTGTTCATGAGCATGAGCATTTATAACACCAAACAACACCAATTTCATATTATAAAGTCCACTAAAATCAATTTGCAAATAATTTAAAGAAAACCCCAACCGAACCCCTTGACTTCCCGCCAAAAACTCATCAGTTGGTATGAATTTTTTTTTTTTTATTTCTTGGAAGTTGTTTAACCAAATTTATTCAGTTACATGGGCTAAGGTACCATCTGAGAGGTTTTGCGTTCATTCATTAACACGATGTAAAAAATTATTATACTACAAAATTATAAATAAATACATTATACAAAACATATTACACATTCGCACGTCTGAGTTGCTGTGCGCACTGGGGTCCACCCCAAGGCAGTCACTGAAAATCAGTGCTTTGCTCTTCGAGTAATACATGCGCTAAGTTGCTGCCTATTTGCGTCACATATTCACAGTCCCCTGTTTACATTAGTGTAGTCATTTATTATGTATATCTATTTTATTGAATGTGAATGTGTGTCTTGTTTGATGCAAATAAATAAATCTAAATCTAATTCTAGCTCGATTAGAACCAAGTTGTCCCTTCTAGGGTAAAAACAATACTTAGGCATACAGGGTGATTTTACACCCCCTATATTGAAATCTTGTAATCAGAATAATTAACACAAAACAAAACCGTAAGAAAAAAATACTTAGTTTTTGTAAAAATACCTCCAATTTCTAATAAATGGCAAACCTACTGACTTTACTATACGCGCGGCTGTTGCACTCCCTGTACACCGGCCGGCTGAATAGTAGCATTCAAATGGGAGATTTTTTATATGCATTTATCGGCTGATATCTTGAAACAAGATACTTAAGACAGAATTCTATGTATTTTTTATTACGCATAAAGATTACCTACTTTCCTTGAACATAGCTACGAGGTTTAAAATCACCCTGTATATACGACCTTCCTATATATCCGTATGAACGTTTAATCCAATATTGGCTCAATTTTTTATGCCCAGGAAGCGATAAAGAAACATAGACGTAATGCAGTGGAAGGAACTGACTTCATTTACTCATTCTTGAATGAGATCGATGAAAACAAGGATACCTACACAGGTTTGTAACTTTTTATTTTTACGCACACATTTATTTTATTTATACAGGATAGGATGAGTACAAGAACACGCAGTTTCGTATTTTTTTATAGAATATGTGCAAAGTTGCGGAGGTAAGACGGTAGTCGCTCCGTGTAAAAACCAGTAACCTCGTCAAATCATCTAGGTTAGGTAGCGGACCACCGCGTAAAGCTTTACCGCTGAGTATGCAACCTGGAAAACGTTCGGATGATGATGATGACATTTACACTCTACCGAGTGTCATTATATCAGCCACAGGAAGCCCACTGCCAGCAGTGGGCTTCCTGTGGCTGATATAATATATATATAGTGGCTGAGGCCTATATCCAGATATAGGCCTCCCCCAAGGATTTCCAAAACGACCGATTGGAAGCTTCCTATATCCAGCGATTTCCTGCAACTTTGCTCAGGTCGTCCGACCACCTAGCAGGTGGGTGTTCTATGCTGCGCTTGCCGGTACGTAGCCGCCATTCGAGAACCTTTCTGCCCCATAACCATCGGTTCTTCACGCTACGTGCCCCGCTGGTATCTAACTTATATTACATCTCTATCATTCTCCATAACACTGAGGTACGCTCTTAATTCAAAATGGAACAAAAGTGAAGTCTGAATGTTTGTGTCGCCAATAGAAGTAATATATGGAATAACTTCAACTAATATCAATTAACGGCTTGTTGGAAGTCAGAGAGTCCATAATAATCATTGTATTGCGAAATTGAAGGCTGCTGTTTCTATTATGTGTACAGACTGGTAGCACTGCAGCTGGTTATCTCAAAGAGAATATAGCACTATACTGTAGTAATTATGTCAGAGATAGTAATTGCAAGAGCCTGTATTTGAATTCCTGGATATTACCTCTTGGACTGTGTAATATTGTAATTATGGTTGGTGATTGGTAAATAAGACGGTGGACACATTGATTACATATAAACAATTTTAATAATTTTGACAACTCGACAAATATAAATACTAGGGTCTTGGCTAACCCAGTCATGGGAAAGTCAATTAGAGATTCGAACCTGCATAGAATCAACCCGAGAAGCCTTTGAGAAGATGAGAAAAGAGCTGTGTGTAGTCGAGAACTCTCCATAAAATTGCGAACGAGGTTGCTTCAGTTTGGCCTCTTGTGTTGTATGGTTGCGAAGAGTGGACCTTAAAAGGAGACATCCGAAATAATTTAGAAGCGTTTGAGATATGGTCTTACCGTAGAATGCTACGCATAAGCTGGATGGATCACATTACTAATGTTGAAGTTATGGAGCGCATAGGAAAAAAAGTAGAGCTTGTTCGAACCATTAAAATAACAAAATTTACATATCTTGGTCACGTGTAAGAAACCCACAATATCATCTACTCCAGACAATAATAATGGGTAAAATTTCCGGAAAGCGCAAATGCGAGGTCGCAAAATGTCTTGGCTGAAGAACATCCGACAATGGACTGGTATCAAAACAGTAGAACAACTGTTCAGGCTTGCCATGGACAAATCAAGATTTAAAGACTGCCAGTCAAACCACAGAAGACAGTAGTAGTATTACTGCCTTCTGTGCTCAAACAAAATAAACTGGCCAAGGGCGAGTTAAACTCGCGTGGAGAGGGTTCCGTACACTTGATTGAATTCTTATAGGTTTTCTGTACTCTAAAAGCAATTAAACTATATTTGGTATTATTTTTTAAATTTTAGGTTCAGTACTCGTAGATTCGGAGATCAGGGGGGAGGGGGGTTGGGTCAATTTTCGTCTTCTTTCATGAATAAAATCAAAACTATTTATTTTACAATAATAACAAAAATATATTTGAGATCCTCATAACGAGCCCCCTTTCATTTGAAATATCGATACCTTGCAGCTCGATGGGCGTAACCACCATTTTGGCCAAAATAAGTTTTGAATGACATCTTATTCAGTTTTTGGCTATCGAACTGTACATACAGTTCGATAGCGTAGCAAAAACTGAGAATTTAAGAACTTTAAACATTTATAGTTCTCAAATTCTGAAAACAATGGTGAACACGACCCAGAATTTCAATGCTTTTAATGGAGATTTTCTTGTGTTTTTGGGCATAAAAGCAATCTTTATTTGGCATCATCAAAATGTTGGGCGTTAACGACACTACCAAATAAAATTGTAGGGCATATATTCGTATCATGTAAGGTATAAATTTATGTTTTCAATTATATTTTTGTTTTGATATTGATGTAATGATGAAGTTACGTAGAAACGATATATTTCTACCTTTTTCAATAACTCATTTGTAATTTCTTCTCTAGTTATAAGTCTTAGTATAGAATACAAGACTTTGATGGCGTAAGGGATGCCAAATTTACCTATTCTACTAAAAATTGTTGTAGTATTGTAATATAACGCAAGAAATTCAATAAAATAAAAAACATTTTAAACTACAATTTCAATTTTGAAAGTGGTGAATACAACCTGCCTTACTAACGCAGCAGTCATTTTATGGGGCGTAAAACATATACAAGTTTAATTTTGTGAGGCGTATTCACTAGCAAAATTTTAAACTATAAATATTTCTTAAAACGTTGTGTTTGAATATTCTAAACAGCGAAAATTAACGGCTTTTGGTGTAAGAATCATGTTTATAGGATAAATAACAACCAAGTTGTGACAAATACAAAATTATAATTTTAGTTTTTTGGTTTTCCTGAAAAGTCGTGTTTTGGTGGTTACACCCTTTGAGCCGCAAGGTATCGATATGACACAGTAAGGTTTGCAAATATATTTTTATAATTTCCTAATTTGTCTCCCAAAAAATATTTATTTACTTTGCACATGTGTGTTTGGGTCATAGGATTACAACATTCTACCAAATTTCACCTGATTTTGTCCAGTAGATTCGGAGCTAATTGGCTGAGACAAACGGACGGACAGACAGACAGACGCACGAGTGATCCTATAAGGGTTCCGTTTTTTCACTTTTTGTACGGAACTCTAAAAACAAGACAGATTAAAAATCATGAGACCTCTTCGATTTATAATTTGGTCTTTTATCAAGCTAAACGTTGCCTTTGGATTATATGACCCTAGGATCTTTCTAGCCCTTATGGGATAGACGTCGCCTTGAGATCATATGACCCCCGATTCTGTCTAGTCCTTAAGAGATAGACGTCGCCTTTAGATCATATGAACCCAGAATCTGCCTATGCATGTTTGTACCGACTCCTAAAAATCATCAATGTCACTAGTCACAGTATTTAATCAGATAGCTTATCTTGGTGGGTTTGCTTGCAATCCGTGTTAAATTTTTTAACTGCGTTTAAGTATACGAGTATTCTGTAATTATTCGATACATGTTGTTTATTTATGCTTAAAGATTTATGCAGTTACAATATTAATAATTACATAGTATAAAACATAGTTGCTTTCCGCCGTCTGTCCCTCTGATATATGTTTGTATCTATGTATGTACGCTTAGATCTTTTAAATTACGCAACGGATGTTGATACGGTTTTCATCAATAGTTAGAGAGAGAGAGTCAAAATACTTTAAAATGGTAAAGTAAGTAGAGGATGAAAGTTTGTATGAAACTTCGTAATTTTTTAAAAATGTAAACGTGGTATCGCCGTCGCCATCAGCTAGTGTACAATAAATAAACGTGCAAATCCGGGATAAGCCGCTGGTTTACTCCAATGAGACGCAATAATTACCTACCTGAGCCTTTTTTTTACAGAGGAACAGCTGAAAACAATCTGCCTGGATCTCCTAATAGCGGGGTCCCAAACGACCAGTAATGTGCTCGAGTTTTCTATACTAGCTGCGCTTAGGAACCAAGCTGTTCAAGAAAAAGTTTACGAGGAGATCTACAAAATCCTGGGAGATGGCATTCCAAGCTGGGGTGACAGTTACAGGTAACCTATTCAAGTCATAGTATTTCTATACAAGTAATTCGTTAAATAAAAAAATTCGACTTTCACCAATTTTACCCTCCTATCTTGTAAAAGGCTTAGCCTGTACTCGATCAAACATAGCTATTTTCTCAGCTAAGAACGCCGGCCACACATATATGAAATATGATTTTCTTAAAATTTTAAAGCCTTATATCTCCGCCATTTTGAAAAATTTGCAAAAGCTATATCGACAAAAAAACTATATAATTATCGAACCTGCTTATGAAATTTCTTGATAAATAAGACTTGTAGACGAAAACAAACCAAAAAGGGGCAGGCAAAAGCATTTTTGGCCAATCTTGAAACTGAGAAAAAAAAAATGATAATTTGAAAATCGGTCTAGAATTGACGGAGAAATCGATGAATATACATAAAAAAATATACAGTCGATCATTGACCTTTCCCCTTTTTTGAAGTCGGTTAAAAAATGTTGACCCCTGTCTGTGCCTATGTTAATATTTACTAAATTATTCTTTTTTCTGCTCGACTGTCAACATTATTTAGAAGTCTATATAGATTACATTCATGTTCGGTTTTCAAATGTGTTTTAATCCTTAGAATTTAGTTTTTAATTTTCAATCTCTAGATAATTACCAGTAACTTTAGCCCCAAGGATTAAAACATAATTTTTCGAATAAAAAATAATAATAATTGTTTTTAATTTAAGTTTACCACATTACACATTTTATGAATACTTTGTTTTGTTACAAATGCAAAAACAATACGCATTGTTAACGCATTCATCCTGCAATATGCAAAATGCAACAGTTTATTTATGGTTTTATGTGAAAATACGCAAAAAAATTATTCATTTGTCAGGATTATAACCAATCTGAATGCTAACCGCAGGCATGCCACATGCAACATTCATTAATCTGATACACAAACGCCGAATGTCCTTTGTGAATTTGTATGATACATTATTAATAAATTGTGCACACGAAATAAAAACATGTAGGTAGTTGGTTTATGTTCTCACATACAAGCAAATATAATTAGAGCGCCTGTCCGTTAAATTAAATTTAGGTATATTTACGGCCTATATAACCTGAACTTTCCTTAACGTCGTCTTGGTACATGAGTCAACAAGTAGACCTGTATTACAATAAAAAATTAAGCCACTAAAAATCTGAATATTGTATCTGAAAAATGTCACCACATTTTAATTCAAATCTCAGACTGTCTACGTAGGCGGATTTCTGAACATTTCGACAAGTCAAAAGAGCGCTCTCATCCCATTATGCAAGAGAGCATTAAAGCGGAAATTTCTCAAAGAGGTGAACATTATTCTTCACGTCAGAAAGATTGGGAAAGAAATAAAATAATAGAGTAACAAATGGTCCTAGTCTCGAGTACGTGCAGGATTTAAAATAGTCCGGAAATGTATTTCCCGCGCGCTGTCCACGTTTGCACTGCTAAAGTGATCAACGTTGAAAGACATGAATAAATACGACAATTATGCTACTAGTGGCTCTGTGAGCTGTAAACCTCACGACTCACCCCATCCGTTGAATTTTATCGGATAAAAAAGTTGTTCAGACAAAAAAGTTGCGTCTTAATAATGGTAACAAAAAAGTTTTGAGACATATTTAAAAAATTTTGGAATTGGCTAAATAATGATAATTTTAAAGTTTTAAACCCCCATATTTCCGCTATTTTGAAAAAAATAACCAATAACTGAATGGATAAAAAAATTTTAATACAATTATCGAACCTGCTTATAAAATTTCACGAGAATTTGTTGGGAAACGCGACCTACAGGTGAGAACAAACCGACAGATAAACTGACAAACTGACAACTGGACAAACTGGCGGATAAAAGTATTTTTCATCTCATCTATTCGAAAAACGACGTTTTTATCCCAAATATTTGGAGCTAAAGTAACTGATAATTCTCTAGACACTGAAAAGTAAAAAGTTAATTCCCTAGGCGTTAAAACACATTTGAACACCGAACACGAATTTAGTATCAAAAATAATATTGGCAGTCAACAAAAAAAAAAGAAGAATTTAGTTTTAAAATTATAAAATATAGGCAACGGCGTCGTAATTTTTTAAAATTGGAATACAACACGTGTTACGTGGATGACTGTAGGTCAAAATTTTTTGATTCTCTTGCTTCAAAGTAATTTTTTTATTAAAAACCAATTAAAACGTGCAATCGTTGTCTTTGAATTATATAGTAATTTTAGGAACTATTAGGTTTTTTTTACTTATACTATTTCCGATAGTAAATAAGTATGAAGTTTACGTAAAATATATATACATATTTAAATATATAAAGAATATTTTACTTTTTCCTTGTGTGTACACAAGGAAAAAGTAATAAAACGATTCGAATGACTGGTCCTAGAAACATATTTTCATAGTACTTTACAAGACGCCACTAAAGGTTAGTAACTGACTGGTAAACTCTGATTAGGTATATGTAGGTATTCTACTTTCGTTATAGGTATATATCTATTTTTTGCTTTTTCTCATAGATGGAGATGAAAAGAATGTGCTACACGGTGTACGGTAATAGTTTTATCTCGGGCGATATACTTGAATCCCTCGCTTTACTCAGGATTCCACCGTAGAATCACGAGCGTAGCGAGGGATTCTACGTCAGTATCCTACAAAGTAGCGCCCTCGCGTTAAAACTATTACCTTTACGCCTTGTAGCACAATCTACTATAATATTTGGCCAATCTTGAAACTGAGACACTTCGCTCGCTCAGTCAAAATACGTTCTTATGCATCTTCTATCTACACTATCTACACTAATATTATAAAGAGGAAAAATTTGTACCTATTTTTGTATGTTTGTAATGAATAGGCTCAAAAAGTACTGGGCCGATTTATAAAATTCTTTCGCCGTTGGAAAGCTACACTATTCCCGAGTGACATAGGCTATGTGTGTACCACGGGCGAAGCCGGGGTGGACTGCTAGTATTGGATAAAAAGATAATTATTTTTCTTCATTGTATGCAGGTGAAGGGCATGCTCTGCGCTTACCCACGAAATAAACTGATTTTTTTTAAGACTTCTGCATACTCGTAGAAATTTCATCAGGAAATCATAAATTGTTTAGTGTCTCAAAATTTCTTTCTTGGGTCAATCGTTCTTCGCCTTTCTGAAACATGTATTTGTCATATAGCATTCTGCGTTCCCATTTTGCTTCCGAGTTTACTTTGATTTATTTGATTGGTTTACTTCTAAAATATTTGTAAGTGTATTTTATCACCATCATGAAAAAATATTTATATTATTATATTTACTAACGGGGTTAGTGTAAGTATGTATATCTTATTTATTAAAACACAAAATACGAACGGAGAGAGGCAAGAGCGTTTGACTGGATTCTATCTGATTTGTTCTTAGATTTTCGATTATCTTTGTAGCTGTTAAAGCATCCACCATTTTTAGGGTTCCATAGCCAAATGGCACAAAACGGAACCCTTATGGATTCGCCATGTCTGTCTGTCTGTCTGTCCGTCCGTATGTCACAGCCATTTTTTCCGAAACTATATAAGAGCTATACTGTTGAAACTTATACTATAAAGTTTGCGCGAGAGAAACTTCCAAAGCGGTAAAATGTGTGCCCCCCTGTAACTTTTAAAAAAAGAGAATGATAAAACTTAAAAAAAATATATGATGTAGGTACATCACCATGCAAACTTCCACCGAAAATTGATTGATTGAATGATTTTAACGAGATCTAGTATGTTGTTTTTTTTTTTAATACGTCATAAATCGTTAACCGCAATTTACCTTTCATTTAATCAACTCAAATATATTTTTTTATTATTATGTTACTTGCTGCTACGGAACCCTTCACGGGCGAATCCGACTTGCACTTGGTCGCTTTTTTTAAATATTCGGCAGCATCATTGTAGATCCATCTCTTAAGATTTTGCATTTTATGCAGCGCGTTTTTAGATTTCATTTCCACTGTAAATTTGATTATTTCAATGGAAGGTCATTGGTTTCATCTCTCTTAGGAGACATTTTCTTTTCTTGACTCACGCGGTGCCAGATTCGATCCTGCAGTTATACATATGCAGAACGGCAATCACCTTATGTCATCAATCTAATAAGGAAGAGAAATAATTCCGATGGTGATATTTAGCTAATTTAAATACAAAATACGCATTTCGTCACGGTGATTTTAGTTGCTGCTATTTTATTATGCCTTCTCATTTTTATAGAAAAATTATAAATTAACCCTCTTTAGTTTGGGAAAATATAATAATGGTTAAATGTTAAAATCTACATAATATAATGAATATAATTTTACATTTTATAATTTTCATTGACTGTATTCGAAATTAGACTTTAAAGATATACTTAGTACAGACTTAGGTTGCGCAAAACCGTCACAGTCCCAACACAGTCACAGTTTTGAACGTCACAGTGAATAGACGTGTATTCTATGAAAAGACAAAAGACTCTCGATCGTTTGTTTACTCATGTACTTCAATGTTCTGAGCGGCGAAGGGTATTGGTGCATTCAACGCTGCCTCTTTAAGTAACCCTCTACATTTTGAGCAGAATATTGTGTATTTCTAGGAATAATCTTATGACTTCCCATTGTTCGCCGTTTTCAAAGACACCGTTCACTAGATGTCTGGAGTTTTCTTTGTATGCTTGAGGTTTCAAATCAATTGTGCATTTTATATTGTATTGTAACTTACTCGTTCGAGGTTTTGATATTTGTTATAGGTAAAATGGAAAATGAATAGTTATTTTTTATTCGTATACAAAATATACTAAAATTAGTTTGAAGCAATTAAAAAAAATCGCCTTACCAGCCTTACCTAATATACAGGAGGTCTCAAAGATTTTTTCGTATTTCACTACCTATATGTTCATTTGCAAAGGTTATTCAGAATAGTTTTTTAGACGTTAATAAGTATTATAAAGTATAACTTCTAACAAAATATACTGGAACTATTTTAAAGGAGATTAAGTGTAGTAGGTAGAGTAACTGAACAACTTCCCCAAGGATCGATGGAAATTTTATTTTTATTTTACTTTATTAGGCACACAAAACAGACATTTTACAAAGATGCATTACAACTAACATTATCTAATAGATACATCTATTTATTTCGATCTAGTAAAATAGTCCAAAACTTTGTGTACACAGCATGATCTACTAATGTGAGTCTGATTAACAATGAAAAAGAAGTACTCAAATACCTAAGTTCTTAATTTAACAGAATATTATATACCTATGAAAAATAATTTATTTTTTGTTTTTTAAATATATGTATAAGGACATATCACACTGAATTATATACAATATCTGCTAATGTGTCAACTTGTTTGGGAAGGGAGGCCAAAAATTATTGTGCATATTTAGATATATATTCCTTGGAAAAAGTTGTTCAGAGTATCATGGACTGGATTTACCCTTACAATATTTTCAGTATATTTTGTAAGACTCTGTATATAAAAAAAAATACTGGCACTCCAAGAGTGCCGATAGAAAGGAAAATTTAACAAGGTGGTGTCGGTAACAGTATCGCTGTTCAATGGTTTTTTCCAGTTTTTTCCCATCTCAAAAAATGCCCAACGCGCCAATAGAAGTCTTAACTAAAAAAAAATAGGAACGGCCTTAAAAAACATTATTTATTTGCTTTTTACAGACTCACATACACATCGGCTTTTTTGCTAGAAGTCCAAAGATACTTCACTATTGTCCCTTTGGCGGGTCCGCGACGGGTCCTGGAAGACACCCAACTAGATGGCTATTTAATACCTAAGGATACAACCGTGCTGATATCAGTCAGCGATGTGCACTTCGATCCGGAAATATGGGACAATCCGCACGAGTTTAAGCCGGAAAGATTTATCGACGAGACGGGCGTACTGAAAAATTCAGAGCACATGTACCATTTTGGCTCAGGTTGGTAAGATATGAAAGTAGTATATTTCCTGAAGTAATGTCTTCTTTATGATTCCATAAAGTTGCAAGTATATACAGGTAAGGCTAAAATACACATTTTTTTAAAGGCTAGGTACAAAGACTTTTAAAATATGTAATTAGAATGGACCTTGTATTATTATAGTCTTTTCGGATAATATTCATTGACCGAGGGAGCGAAGCGTCTCAGTTTCGAGACTAAAAATGCTTTTTCATCTCATCTAATCGAAAAACGATGATTTTATCCCAAATATTTGGGGCTAATTCTCTAAACACTGAAAAGTAAAAAGTAAATTCCCAAGGCGTTAAAACACATTTGAAAACTGAACACGAATGTAGAATCAAAAATAATATTGGCAGTCAGCTATAAAAAAGAAAAAAATAGTTTGAAAATTATAAAATAAAGGCAAGGGCATCGTAATTTTTTAAAATTGGAATACAACACGTTTTACGTGGATGACTGTAGATCAAAATGTTTTTGTTCTCTTGCTTCAAAATAATAATTTATTAAAAACCAATAAGAACGCGCAATTGTTGTCTTTGAGTTTTTGGCGGGAAGTCAAGGGGTTCGGTTGGGGTTTGCTTTAAATTATTTTATAAATTGATTTTAGTGGACTTTATAATATGAAATTGGTGTTGTTTGGTGTCATAAATGCTCATGACATGAACAATGTGTGAAATAGTTAAAGTGGACAGTCATAGTACGGCTGTAGTGATATTTATTTTGCGGACTGTGGGGCGTCTTCGGGCGTCGTCCGCCACTCAATCGTCTATGTAAACCAGTGGACTCGTATAGATTTGTCGCCAGAAGCTCCTTTGCAGCAGTCAAAGGCCTACACCACCCTTTGATTGTCTTGTTAGGATTAGGAATAAAGAACAAAATTAAGGATAGGCTCTAAAGGACTTGTATCCAGAGCCGTAAAATTATTTAATAAAAAAAAAATTGTTGTCTTTGATTTAAATAGTAATGTTATTATGGAACTACTAGGTTATTTTTACAACTATTTTAAATGTGACTAATTTCTTGATGAAGCCGATAGTAAATAAACATGAAGTTTACGTATAATATACATATTTAAATATATAAAGAACTAACACACTAGGGAAAAGTAATGAAACGATTCTAGTGACTGGAAAATGTATAAGATGTGGTGGTCCTAGAAAAATATTTTCATAGTACTACTTCAGTGAAAACGCCACCAAGTAAAGGTTAGTAACTGTCTGTTAAACTCTGACTAGGTATATGTAGGTATTCTACTTTCGTTATAGGTATATATTTGCTTTTTCTCATAGATGGAGATGAAAAGAAGAATGTGCTACACGGTGTACGGTAATAGTTTTATCTCGGGCGATAAACTTGAATCCCTCACTTAACTCAGGATTCCACCGTAGAATCCCTCGCTACGCTCGTGATTCTATTGTGGCATCCTTCGTTTCGCTCTGGATTCAATGTAGCGCCCTCGCGTTAAAACTATTACCTTTACGCCTTGTAGCACAATCTACTATTATCTACACCCATGCTATAAATCCTCTATAAAAGTTTCTGAAACAGTTAGCTTATTGCCAACATTATAACAATCAGTGTCATAGTAACCATAATATCATCCAAACGCGTGATATAATGTTGTACTAAATTTCATTAAGCAACGCAAATCTTTTTTTTTAAATTCATAAACATAGAGGGATCGAGCCTCTATCTTTATGAATTTAAAAATAAACGGGTAAGTGCGAGTCGGACTTGTACATAAAGGGTTCCGTACCTCCGTACAATGTTTTAAAACGCTAAAAAAACACGTTTTTTGTATGACGACCCCCTTTAATTTTTAACATTTTAGAATTCGTTGTTATAGGGGCCATAGTAATACATAATCTGTTAAAATTTCAAGTATCTAGTTAATGCCATTATAAAGATCTAGTTAAAAACGCTAAGAAAGCACGTTTTTTGTATGGCGACCCCCTTTAATTTTTAACTATTTTTATTTTCAGTATTTGTTGTTATAGCGGCCACAGTAATACATAATCGGTGAAAATTTTAAGTGTCTAGCTATTACGGTTCAAGAGATAGAGCCCTGTGACAGACGGACAGACGGACAGACAGACAGACAGCGGAGTCTCAGTAATAGGGTCCCGTTTACACCCTTTGGGTACGGACCCCTAAAAACATGTTACTTGAATTTAAGTCGTATCCTGCTATTTTTGTTCGTAAATAGCATTTCAAAAATTTATTACTTTATTGTTTACAAAAATGAGTGATACATTGATAACTCCTACACCACCAAATATTTTTAATGCAGCAAAGGACATTTCTAATCAATTATTACCAGAAAAGTCGAGAAAACAATATGAATAGGCGTACCAAGATTTCATTAATTGGACAATATCAAAGAAGTAGTACCTACATCATTTTCTGAAAATGTGTTATTAGTATATTTTCAAGAATTATCCGAAAAATTCAATACTCCATCCCTATGGACCTTCTATTCAATGCTCAAAAGTACGCTGAGTATTAATCACAACGTGGATATCTCAAAATATTCAAAATGAATTGCCTTGCTAAAACGTACAGCAGAAGGCTATACCTTTTATAGAGGATTCATATCATGGGCGTAGATAAAGTATTGTATGTAACACTCATGTGATACTATTATGACACTCGGCTTCGCCTCGTGTGATAAACCCACATTCGTGATTTAATACCCCTTACTATATCACAGTTGCATAAATAACTATTGTCCATATGTCTGTTCTCGCCTACAGGTCGCATTTTTCAACCGATTCTTGTTAAATTTTGTTAGCAGGTTCGATATACGTACACTTTTTATCGATTTAGCTTTTTAAAATTTTCCAAAATGGCGGAAAGATGGGGGTGGAAATTTAAAACAATCATATTTCAACAATTTCAAAAAATTTGCAATGTCATAAAAACAATAAAACTATTGATATTACTACAGAGTATAATATACTACGTACAAATATTACTAAAACTAAACTAAAATCTAAATTTAAAAACTAAATTAAAAACTGTTTTCTTTAAATTTCCTCTCCTGGGTCTGCTGGAAGGGATTTCTTTTGAAATAAGCAGTACCTCTATGTATACTCTATTTTCTTACTTTGTTTGTTTCTTAGTTTGTATTCTGTGTACATAAATTTGGTAAATATTAAATAAAAAATAAAATTAAATAAAATTAAAAAATAAAACTGCGTTTAAAAATCTAAATGTTGCTCATGTAATAAGTCAATGATTTTATATTATTCATGTTATTGTTAATATCATAAAACATATTTTGGTACCCTTATTCAGATGTAACTTTTTCGTGGGAACAACTTTTTTGACTGAAAAATTTCAATGGGTTGGGATTAACTCGCGTGGTCTACAGCTCACAGAGCTGCTGTTAATCTGTTTTATCTTTGCATGTTTTGTGTCAGATTATTTAAGTTACCCTTATGTCTACAGCTGAAACAAGGAACAACTCGTCGATCAGGGATAACAGGACAATCCACAGATTTAGAGCACACGTACAATTTCGGTTTTTTGGAATTATGCGGCTTCCTCGAGTAGTTAGGATGACATTGCGACGGACAGATTTTCAGTCATCATGCCTTTTAAATCATGTGTTCAAAGCGCGATAGTTTAAAAACCAATACAACTTAGGGCAGCTTGGACATGACAGAAGGTGGTCCATCATGAATTGCACCGCAGTCGCAAAGGTGCCGCCAATAAAATCTGTTATTTCGATACCTCCCAACACCAACCCGGAGTCTATTGAGATACTTTCAGACTGACTCGGGAGACTCTACATGGTGGGAGTTTGTCTGCAGGTGGGGTTTGACACATAAGTTGTTGGACTAAGTTCATAGAATAACTATTCACTTCTCGAACTCGCGACTATTTAGCTTACCCGGGCGCAGTTAATACTTGCATTGATGCCAAGTGAAAATTCTACTTACAACTTTATACAATTTACTTTATTTTGTAACAAGCTAACGATGTTACTTCTTTTGTATTTAAGACCTACACTCTTGTCGGTGGAGTGCTTTCCATGTCTCTTTAGCCTTCCCTATTTTCTAAACGTCCTTATATGTGAAAAACTGAAAACTTACAAGGAAGTTCAGAACTTATATATATAACTATATAGGTTACGAGACGCAATAGTGTATATTCATGTCTTTTTTTATTTTTTTTTAAACGTTTCTATTAGTTATTATATAACCGGAACAAAATATAACACTCACAGAATATTATTAAAAAATCTTAAAAAAAATAATTAAAACTACTATCATTTTCGGACGACTTAAACGCGGTACCATTTTGCGCTTTTATTCTGTGACGTCACCGCACACTGTCAATGTCGGTGTCAATGGAAAAAGAAAATATAAAATAGTAATACCATATTTTAGGTCATAATTAATAATTAATTGATTGAATCGTCTCATAAGTACAAAACTGAGAAAAATGGAAATTTATCTATAAAATATTTACCTCGCAGCTTTGACTCCTCTGAGTTCAGAGGATGTAAAATCGGAATTACTTGCGAAGTACGTATTCATCATATACACATCAATTTTAGGCACATTATCTGAATGTGCCATAACAAAACCGCTTTCAATAATTGTAGCAAGTCTTATTTCACCAGGAGTCAGGCTTTCAGCTAATACCCTCAAAGAACACTAATGATTTAGCAAAACAATAAAAATAACCTTCAACAATCATACAAATTACAAACAACTTATTGACAGTGACAGATAGTCTCATTCTTTCTAATTTGTAGTTGACAGTACAGACTATTTAGAAAATTAAATTTGACAATGTTTGGCGTCGTCAGGTTTTGTTCCACCAATAGCGTTGCGTTTCGGAAATTTGCGAGGGAATTTGAAAAAGACAACTTTTAAATAATTAATTTCTCAATGGAAACAAGTTAAATTGAAAAAATATATATATGGTTATTCTTCTTTAGCAATAAAGTTTACACATATATTTTTTGTTCGTTTCTGATTCATATGCATATTGTCTATTGAAAATAAAATTAAACATGCCTCTTTTAATAATATTCAGTGCTCAAATTATACACCTATTCATATTAATTAACTGCTATGGAAGTTACTTCACGAGTTAATATGCAGCCGTTGGTGCATAATAATTCCTGCTAGTAATTCATGCTCGGAAAATTCCAATTTAATTTATATATTTTATACTATATAAAAAACTAGCTGTGCCCGCGACTTTGTTCGCGTGGTTGTCGGAACGTAATGTTATATAGCCTAAAGCCTTCCTCTATAAATGGACTACCCAACAAAAAAAGAATTTTTCAAATCGGACCATTAGTTCCTGAGATTAGCGCGTTTAAACAAACAAACTCTTCCGCTTTATAATATTAGTATAGATAATAAAATAGGTACCTACATAAACTAAAGCTAAAAACCTAAATAAAAAAGTAAAAAATAATACAAGCTTATATAATATAGCTTGCACTGTTAGTTGTTGTTTATTTGTTTGGGTTAATTCTTGCAAGTTAAATTTAAGGTGAAGATATAGGCAAATGACCTTGAAGTGGCGCCCTCATTTGAAATAAATTGTTAACTCGTAAATATGGAGATAATTTCCATATTACTCTTCGTCATGCACTAGATAGCCCTTTAAATTATTTTATAAACCACCGTTGAAAGTATTTACATTAGTCCGTCTAGCTTTTAAACTTGCCTCCGCCAAAAGTGGCCACGGCAAGTTTTAAAGCTAGACGGATCACCAATAATAGTTTTAACGGCAGTTCATAAAATAATTTAAAGGGCTATCTAGTGCATGACGTAGAGAAATATGGAAATTATCACCATATTTACGAGTTAACAATTTATTTCACACTTCAAGGCCATTTGCCTATATCTTCGCCTTAAGCCACTTCCCTGTTTCCGATTGAGATGAGATCTGGTATGCTAATGTAAAACAGATGACAAAGCAATAATATTATAACAAGAAGTTGACCTGATGATGGACCTGGAAATTAGCTATGGGAACCCTGTAGTAAAACGACGCTACCCTATCGAGTTTGGGCTTATTGACCAAGCGAGCGAAGCGTCTTACGAGTAGTTTCGAGATTGGCCGATATTTTTGTCCGTCAGTTTGTCTGTCCGTTTGTTCTCGCCTACAGGTCGCATTTCTAAACCGATTCTCGTAAAATTTTATAAGCAGGTTAGATAATAATATAGATTTATTTTGTCAATTCCGATCTGGAAATTTTTCAAAACGACGGAGATATGGGGGTTTAAAACTTTTAGCCATTTCAAAAAATTTTCAAATGTGTCATAAAGCGTTTTGTTATACTTATTAAGACGCAACTTTTTTATCCGATAAACTTCAACGGGTTAGGGGGGAGTCGCGAGGTTTACAGCTTACAGAGCTACTAGTTATATTTCTTGATTAGTACTTAGGCCTCACAATGAAAGCTTGTATGTACGAATAAATGTTTTTTTTTTAAATATTTTTAATATAAGGTAACAGAGAACGGAAATCTGTGCAAAGACTAGCAATCACCAACCCGCCTGTCAAGCGTGGTGATTGCAGGAAAATCTTTATTTATTGGAAATACATTTAGGCCAGCAGTGGATAGATAATTTATAGGCTGTTAATGAAGAAAATTTTAACAAATGACACCTACGCTGTGGAAACGCGAACTCGCATTACTCGTGTTTAGAACCATCCCCACCAAAGTCCCTGGTGTAGGTAGGTAGTAGTAGTAAATAAGTCTGTAATAACATATGTCTTTTTTAATAAAATGTTATTCTCGAATAGGTGGTAGAATATAGGTCTTTGTGAAAAATATCGCAATTTGTCCAGTATAAAACTTCATAGGAATCGCTAGGATTATCCAGATTTACTGCATCTAAAACTACATTTCGCTGCCCGTTCAAAGGATTTTGTAACATGAGATAGTTGGACGCAGGGACGGCGCGAGCATCGATTAAATTTTAATCGAGTCTCTGACTTTCGTCCTGGCCGATACTTACCTACTGACACAGAATACATGCTACTGATCAAAGTTCTGATGGTTTTTTTCTTCTGTGTTTTTATTAACCTGTCGTCACCCAAGTTTGCGTATACGCCAAAGGTCTCCTCCTTTTTAGGGCTCCGTACCCGAAGGGTGCAAACGGGACCCTATTACTGAGACTCCGCTGTCTGACCGTCTGACCGTCTGTCCGTCTGTCACATGGCTCTATCTCTTGAACCGTAATAGCTAGACACCTGAAATTTTCACCGATTATGGTATTATTGTGGCTGCTATAACAATAAATGCTAAAAATAAAAAATAGTTGAAAATTAAAGGGGGTCGTCATACAAAAAACGTATTTTTTTCAGCGTTTTTAACTAAATCTTTATAATGGCATTAACTAGATACTTTAAATTTTCACAGATTATGTATTACCACAGGCCGGAATCTCCTAAGGTACGCGCAATATGCGTCCCCGTTCCCCGTCCCCGCACCTCTCCTCCGTTTTCGCCTCGATGACTCACTTTGGCGCACAAGAACCGGGGGAGAGGTGCGGGTGCGGGGAACGGGGACGCATATTGCGCGTTCCTTAGAAGATTCCGTTCTGTTTACTCTTACTGTATTCTGTGGTATTACTATGGCCACTAAAACTAAAACAAATACAAAAACAAAAAAAAATTAAGTGTCATACAAGAAACGTGTTTCTTCAGCGTTTTAAAACATTGTAAGGTGTTACGGAACCCTTCATGTACGAGTCCGACTCGCACTTGCCCGTTTATTTGTCCTGAAATGCATTTATAAAGTGTGATAAATTATAATGCAAAATAATTATGAAAATTCAGGAATCTTCAGTTAAAATATTAGATTATATCAAGGGCGGTAAAATAAGTTAAGTCTCAGATCCGAAGAATTAAGTACGAGTAGTGGACTGTGTTTGATTCGTACAATAATTTGAACGAAACAACAAATAGCACTAAAAAGAAATCCTTTTCTAAAAAGGAACGTGATTTGAGACTTCTCAATCACCTCCCGATGTGTGTTTATAATTTTCCGTCTTACCCTGGCTAGGAAGACTGAGACTTTTACACATGTAGTGGGCTTCGTCGCAGAATGTGCCCTCGCATAATGTCCTCTGGTAGCAAAAATTACCCTTTCGTGAAAAAGTACACATTTTTCCATTTTCAAAGTATCACGACCAGTTCATCCTTTTTGAGATAAAAATTTTTTAGGCAAAAGAATCGATTGCACCCCCAGCCTGTGTTTGAACCTGGAAATTCCAGGCGTCTATTTCAAAGGATTTCATTCAATCGCAGGCGAGTTTTAATTGAGTTCTAATATAGATCGAGTTTTAGTCCTTTAGTTTTGTCGATGTCAAAGGTATGACATTTGACATCGTGATTGCACTATGAGATTTCAAAAGCTTTTTTAGTTTCGTAATGCCGTGTTCCTAGATTTTTACACGCTTTTATTTAACTTGCAATGTCTATTTGTATGTACGTAACTATATTTTTTTGGGTGGAATCTTGCAACTCAATTTTGAAGCAGATATCTTGAACTGATTGCAGAATTTTAATTCTGCGCGCATATGTATATTGCGTGACAATGCAATATTATGATGGGGCTAATCTGATGTTGGAGCTGGAAGGTGGCCATAGGAACTCTGTAATGAAACGACGGAACCCCATCGAGTTTGAGCTCATTGGATTCGTCTTGAGTACTCGAGTACTTTGTCTTTAGATAGTATACAGGGTCTGATGATTAAGCTGGAAGGTGGCCATAAGAACTCCGCAATAAAACGATGCAACCACGTTGAGTTTGACCTTATTTGTTTTGTGTTGCTAACACCTTTGGTCTCACAATAAAAGCTTGTACAATTTTTTTTTTAATACAAACATTCGTAGTAATTTATTTCGGACCGTGATATTTTTGATTACCATTTTTATCAGTGTTCATCACTAACAAATTCAGAAGAAAGAATAAGGCACTCTTACGTTTATATTTATACCTAGTCTGGCCATAAATACTGTTACAATTAAAAATAAACAAAATATACATTTGAATTTGGAATCCGTTATTTTTATATGATTTTTCAGTCTTTTCTTTTTCGTCCTGGCCGATACTTACCTACTGACACAGAATACATAAGAGTACAAACAGAATGGAATCATCTATATAGATATATACCTACTAAACTAGAGCCATAAAACTCAAATGCCACGTTTAACGTATAAGTCGCCGAGAAGGTGGAAAAGGGAATCAAAATCGTAATTGGTTGTTAGCCGCATCGCCTATTGATATAATTCAGATTCTTGCCCGTAGATCTGTTATTTGGGTTCCGTAGGGGATCCTATTACTGAGACTCCGCTGTCTGTCCGTCTAGTAGGGAGGTAAAGTATTAAAAATATACTATTATATACAAATGTGTGCAGCCGCACATTTGTATGGGAATGTCAAATTTTGTTTGGCTTTTTGACTGTTATTTTAATTTTATTATACTAATGGGGATCTAGTATAACCCATGATTTGATTTTTACGGGTATGTCCCTTCCACGATGTATAAATAAAACAAAATACAATATATATTATATACAACATACTAACCATTTTAAGTATTTTTCGCTCACTGAATCTTTATAATATTTATTGTATTGTTATATATATATATGTATGGTGTTTCTTGTTTCCAGGGAGGAGACGCTGTCCTGGGGATTCGTTAGCTAAGTCTTTCATCTTTATCGTGTTCGTGGGCATCCTCCAGAGATACAGGATTGTCTGTAGCAACGGAATCCTGCCGTCCGAAGAACCCAATGTTGGTCTTATTGCCTCGGCTAAACCGTTTACTGTAGATTTCGTACCACGAAAACAATCAAATAGTTGTAATGTAAATAATTCTGCTATATAAACCAAGGCTGGTTTTTTCGTATTAAAATATAGTCAAACAAAAGAAGAAAGAAAATCATTAATCATCAATCGAAGACAAAATATCATTCAACTCGATAGTGTTATCTCGAATATCTATACTCCATTTGGTTAGGTACTTACTTAAATAAATGTAAATAATCTTTACTTGTCTACTGATTGAAATATACACTCACGGTATACACTTTACAAATTAATATCTTTAGACATTACAAATTAATTATGTAGTTTATAATTTATAGAAAAATATATTTGAATTTGCAAAATTTATAAAGTGTAAATTTTAATAAAAAGACATGTCAAGATTGTTTACATTTAGTTAAATACCTAACCAAATGGAGTATACAACTATACAATATACGAGATAAGTACAAAATCGAGTTGAATGGTTTGTCTTCGTCGTTTATAAGTTTTGATGTTTGTAGTGACAAATACCCAAAATGAAAAAAAAACACAATTGCACATGAAGGCATTAAAAATACACTTATTGTTAAACGTGTATTTAAATAGCTTACTAGTGTAACTTTAATCAAAAATAACTTCGAACAAAAATATTCAGTGCACAAACATAGATAATGCACATTTAGCAACAATTAAGTAATGTTTACTACAGTAAAATGACAGGTAGCGAAATCGTCCTTGTTCATTATTTTTTTAGCTTCCAAATGCATCTGAAATCCTATGAATTATTCTATCAATATAGATAAAGCAGTCGAAGCTGCGGGAAAAAGATAGTAACTTAACAATTACTTACCTATATAGAAAATTTTAAAATAAAACGTTCTAGAACATGGATTTCATAACATTGAATCTTAAACCTATTACTAGTTTTCTACTAACATTACTTTATCGCTTTCTATAGTTTCTAAGAATATTATTGATTACTAATACTATCTGCAATAAATTGGTGTACCTATAATAAATTGGTAAATAAAAACTTTAATGAAGAAAAGACACGAGAAACTTTATTCCCTCCATAACATATATTTTACAAGCTTTTATTTAGTTTCATCTGCCCGTTGTCTGTGTGTCTGTAATCAAATCTTGCAAGCTAAATTAGACCCACTTCCCATCTCTTCACATACTTATGTAAGTTGGATAATAATGCAATATTATGGTACCATTGACCTGATATCGTGAAGCTGGAAGGTGGCCACGGCATCTGTGCTTAAACAACATAACCCCACCGAGGGCTGGGCTCAATCCGCTAGTTATCAACAAGCCAAATCAGATACTTTTTTCTAAACGTCAAAACAAACATTTTCTATGACGTCATAGATTTTTAGAGTCAAATATCCGTTTTTCTGCATTAATAAATCTAAAATCTCTTTCAAAATGGATGTGATCAATGACAAGTGATATTATTTTGTGACGTTTTATTTTCTTAACAGTACCAAATAATTTATTTTTGACCCAGGAAACTACATAATTGATTAGTCTTCAGGAGCACTTTAAACTTTTACACGTTTTTTTAAACGTTTTAGACACAAGCTTGTATTTAAAAAAAAAAATTTTATATTTACGAATGATCGATGATAATTACTTACTTGTTTTATTGTTTATAACTTAGTTCGGTTTATTAGCTATAACGTCAGGAAGAAAGATGAAGAAAAGATTAGCAGAAAAGCACACCATTTTAATACTTTCTATAACACTCCACTGACAAATCGCAGTGGTCTAAACTAGTTGGTATGAGCAAGACGCGTTGCTATTTACCGCCGAATGAGCAAAATAAAAAAAATAAAAATGATGCCAATCGATGAAGTTTATAGGTATCCTTTGAATTGCAACGCATTTGCGGGACCTCTTGCACATTTCTACTAGAAGGAGATGAAATATATTGAAGGAAATAAATCCTAGTTTATCTAGGATTTATTTCCTTCAATCAGTAGTTGCAACTTATCAGGCTTAGGCTTGTGTGAATACACCCGTGACCGTGACTATATTTATTGAAAGTAAGCAATAAAATACAGTGTGCAAATGTAAGTAAGAAAGAAATATTATGGAGGGAGGGGATGTCTGAGTCTTGTGACTACACACTGTCTACCCCGTAAAGCATTAAACTTTGATAAGTATAAATTTATAGGATTAACGAAAGAATTACTTTATCAGGTAGTAGGTATTGATATGGTTTTAAGTGAAATTATTAAGTTACTTGTTTTTACCTTTAAGAAAATCGAAATAAATAGAAATAATAGGCTACTGAAAAGTCGTGGGTGTATTACTGCGTTACGAAGTATTGGTATTACGAAGTACGACGGGGAAATACCTTGCATTTTACGATCTCTCTTCCTTGAGTTTTCTTATGGGAACAAAGTTATTGTCCAGTCTTTCATAAATTGGCTTCTTGCTGCTTCTTGTGAGCTAATAATTTTGTTTTAAATTTAATAAGTACCACTATGTTTTATATTATAGGTACAGGCTGACTTTTAACCACCAGCCAAATTTTTGAAGCAAGTTCAGTCCATGATACTGAACTACTTTCCATAAATACAATTAACGAAATACTCAAATAAAATTCGCCTTCCCATACAAATCTGCGCTCAGCCAAACAGATTTTGATTAGGCGGACGAAAAATTTTTATTGAATTTTAATAACTTTTTTTATAGAAAGTAGTTCAGTATCATGGACTGAAATTGCTCCAAAGATTTGGCTGGTGTTTAAAAAGTCACCCTGTATAAATAGCTAGGTGGAACTATTCAACGGGTCAATTTATCGCATTTTCTAGGGATAGTATACTGTACATTGATTTTCCAGTTTTAAAGAAACTTAAATCTTTCAAAGATTTTAAAATTTCTTTAAATTTTCAGAAGAAAATGATTTCTATTTATTTAAAACAGTTACATCAAAATCGTACGTCTGTTTGCCGGGGTGAATTTAGAACATGTTTCATTAATTTTTTTTTAGATAAGATAGTCGAACACTTAAATTAGGAAATAAAAAAAAAACAAAAATTTGTTTCAGAGGAAACGTCATACGAGTTTATCGTTGTTTTACAACGAGCAAAACAATATAGATATGTCTCTTACGAATACCTGTCGTTGGAAGTTTTTTATTTTCTTTCATCTTTATTACGGCGAGCTCAATATAACAGCGCCGTCAAAGGCAGCTGCTATATGAATAAAGTTTGTCAAAGGCTAGATAAATTAAAACGACTAGGTAACTAGTTCTACTTTATTCTGTTCTGTATTTTTTTCTGTTCAACTTCCTTTGTGCGCTACTTAAAGATATCCATAAAATAGAATACATATGTCTTAAATAGTTGCGTGTTATTAGATGCCGATTTTACTATACCTATCTGTAATTATTAAAATGTGTCTTTATTATTTGCATACTTATTTGAAGTTATTTTGATCAAATCGTCACTGCCAGTTCTAACCGGCAGTGACTAATAGCTTCGTTCATTCATTCATACTTCACTTGAAAACGGCTGAAAACGGTTCAGCCGTTCAAAAGTTATTGGGGGTTAACGCTTGAAAGTCAGAGCTTTTCTCTAGCAAAAACTAGATGGCGCTACGGAAATCAAGTCGTATTGGTAGTTCCGCTACCTACTCACTCATTACTAGACGGTGTTGGCTGCTCCGGCCCCTCTAATTCAGCAGAGGGTGCCGTGAGGCCGTTGGCGAGCCAGGGCCGCTGAGTTAGCGGCCGGCCGCGCCGGGGCTGTGGAGCATGGAGAAGCACACGGCCCCGCCCCGGCCGATAGCGGCTGACAGGAGACACCGCGGAGTTTTTAGTGTTAGCACCACATAACCTTAAACAACTATTTCGAAACGTATTTTTACGCATTCCAATTGGATTTAGATCAATTGTAGTGTGAAACCGTTATAACAGACACTAACCACTAAAACATTCAAAAGAAAATAAAATAAAATTGACTTAGAATTTTACACGTGTACGGTTAAGGTCAAGCGATAACTTTTCTTGGAAGTTCCAGCCGCAGGATAGATTACTTGGACGCGGGAGACGCGACATTTACCTTCGCAGTACAAAAGTTAGCACTTGAAGGATGCATCGGAAAACTCGTCTGACCTTTCCAAGTTCAAGAACGGTGTTTTTTTTTTCATTTTTGACATAACTAGTTTTGTGGTTGAGTTGTTGTAGATTCACTATTTTTTAATTAAATTGTTCGAACATAGTATAATAATTAGTTCTTGTAGTTAAATCATATGCTACGTACTAAATAGCAATCAAGGTAGTTATAAAGAATTACGCTTGCTTGCATGAACAATTATATAGGGTAATATTAATTCGTTGTAAAATACTTATATAGTTGGTATAAAAAAATTCGGCAAGCTCGTTAACTCATACTATCTCCAATTTTGACTAATTGTCCATGACTTTGTCATCGGGAACATCGGGCACATACACTGGTGGTGATCACACAAATATTTTCAATGTTAAAATATCATCACCATCATCATCATCATTTCAGCCGCATAACGTCCACTGCTGGACATAGGCTTCTCCCAAGGTTTTCCAAAATGACCGATCTAGAGCGGCCTGCATCCAGCGCTTACCAGCGACCTTGGTCAGGTCGTCTTAGGTAAG
This sequence comes from Acrobasis repandana, assembly GCA_963576875.1. Taxonomy (NCBI): domain Eukaryota; kingdom Metazoa; phylum Arthropoda; class Insecta; order Lepidoptera; family Pyralidae; genus Acrobasis; species Acrobasis repandana. Next base: position 12,127,869 of record OY756214.1, read on the forward strand.
GCGCGATTCTAGGTCTGTGGGTCGTCTGACCACCTTGTGGGTGGGTGTCCTACGCTTCGCTTGCCAGTACGTGGTCGCCATTCGAGAACCTTTTTGCCCTATCGGCCATCGGTTCGTCGCGCTATGTGTCCCGCCCACTGCCACTTCAACGAGCTAATCCGCTGGGCTATGTCCGTGACTTTTGTTCTCCTACGAATTTCCTTATTCCTGATTCGATCACGTAGAGAAACACCAAGCATAGCCCTCTCCATAGCGCGTTGAGCTACCTTGAGCCTTCTTATGAGACCCATAGTAAGGGACCACGTTTCGGAGCCATAAGTCATCACTGGTAACACACATTGATTATAAACTTTCGTCTTAAGGCACTGAGGTATTTTGGACGAGAAGACACTGCGTAACTTCCCGAACGCTGCCCAGCCGAGTCGGATTCGTCGAAAGACCTCTTCCTCGAAGCTGGAACTTCCTGCCTGGATCGGTTGACCCAGGTAGGTATACTGGTCTACAACTTCGAGGGTGGAGCTCCCAACAGAAACAGGTATGAGCACATCATTGACATTCGACATTACTTTCGTTTTGTCCCTGTTCATTTTAAGGCCCACCTGTTGGGAAACTCTATTAAGGTCTCCTAGCATAGTACTTAAGTCCTCCATGGATTCTGCCATGACAACTATATCGTCGGCGAATCGAAGGTGAGTGATATACTCGCCATTGATGTTGATGCCAAGTCCTTTCCATTCCAGGAGCTTGAAGGCATCTTCCAGTGCAGCGGTGAACAGTTTCGGAGATATAACGTCTCCCTGTCTCACACCTCTTTGCAGTGGAATAGCCCTCGTGCACTGCTCCTGTACTCGGACTGACATAGTGGCGTTACTGTATAAACACTTCAACACTTCGATATACCGATAGTCAATACGGCATCGCTGGAGAGACTGAAGCACGGCCCATGTTTCGATCGAATCGAAGGCTTTTTCATAGTCCACAAAACCCAAGCATAGCGGCCGGTTATATTCCCTCGTCTTCTCTATAACCTGCCGCAGCGTGTGAATGTGGTCCATGGTGCTAAAGCCTTTACGGAAACCGGCTTGTTCGGGAGGCTGGAAGGCATCAAACCTGTTCGCGAGACGATTCGTGATGACCCTCGAAAACAACTTATATACATGACTCAGAAGCGTGATAGGCCTATAGTTCTTCAGTAGGGTGTTATCTCCCTTTTTGAAGAATAAGACTACCACGCCCCTGTTCCACGCTTCTGGCGTTACGCCCTTGAGCAGAACGGAATTAAAATATGATTTTGCCAAATAATCCTCATAAGTTACACGTGTAGATTATACATTGTTTTATACTGAGTGAGCGATCTCAAATGTAAGAGAATAACAGTCTTCAGATGCATGGAACTGTGTGCAATTAAATTTGTTCGCAGTTTGGAAGATGCATCGGTTTTTAAACTCAGACAACCTGACCTTCAAACTGTACTCGTTTATTAAAGATCAATACAGAGTTTATACTGTTGGGTCTTCAAGTTTGAAGGCTCAAGGAGAAAATTGATAAAGGTAAATAGAGTAGCACAGTTACAGATAAATCTTACAGATTTCTCTGAACTGGCTTTTTAAACACCAGTATTTTTTAAAACAGCAAGTTTAGTCCTAAATACTGATCAACTTCATCTGCAATCGATGTTCATTTTCAAGGCCAATTTGATATAAGTATAACATACTTAGTAAGTTTATCAAAACATTTTTTTTGAATTCCAAATTTTTCCCCCGAAAATGACCCTTATTTTAAAATAATATTTAGTTACTTTGCACATATATATTTGGGTCATAGGATTACACCATCCTACTAAATTTCACCTGATTCGGTAGTAGTCCCAGTAGATTCGGAGCAAATTGGCTGTGACAGACGGACGGCCAGACAGACGCATGAATGATCCTATAAGGGTTCCGTTTTTCTTTTTTTGTACGGGACCCTAAAAAGGAAGCGACTCCAATTTCTGGTCTTCTTCGTCAGTTTCATTTCACTAAAACTCACTTTCTGAATGCAAATACTTGATTTATTTACAAAAACATCAAAATCACTATATGCATAGAATACTCGTAATAGAGGAGTTCCCTCGAGTGCTCAAGGATTCCATCGTCAGATCTTTACCTGACATTTATACCCTTTCAAACAGAAAAAGAATTTTCTCAATCGGATCAAAACCGGAAAAGTTATGGGGGAACATACATGAAAAAATAAAACATATGATAATAAAAAAATAAATATGTATATATAAGTACATTAAAGTGTACTTATAAGTACATTAAAGCGTACTTTTTTAAAGGCGCTTAAAAGGCGAAATGGTTATTCGATATCCCAGCATCTCCCATATGCTGGGATCTCGAATAACAATTTCGCCTTTGTGTGATTGAATCACCCGAGCAAAGTGTATTTTCAGGGTTCCGTACCCGAAGGGTGCAAACGGGACCCTATTACTGAGACTCCGCTGTCTGTTCGTCTGTCTGTCTGTCCGTCTGTCACAGGGCTCTATTTCTTGAACCGTAATAGGTAGACACTTGAAATTTTCACTGATGATGTATTACTATAGCCGCTATAACAACAAACAATAAAAATAAAAAAAAAATTGAAAACTAAAGGGGTCGACATACAAAATTGTGTTTTTTTAGCGTTTTTATCTAGATCTTTATAATGGCATTAACTAGGTACTTGAAATTTTCACAGAATATGTATTACTATGGCCGCTATAACAACAAATACTAAAAATTAGTAAAAACTTAAGGGGGTCGTCATACAAGAAACGTGTTTCTCCAGCGTTTTAAAACATTGTACGGTGGTACGGAACCCTTCATGTACGAGTCTTGCCCGTTTATTTTTTTACTTAACAAACCAATCATGCATGATAATTCAATATCTATATCTATAATTCTATACTAATATTACTCGTATAAAGAGGAAAGATTCGATTGTTTGTATGTTTGCATTGAATAGACTCAGAAACTGTTTGACCGATTTTAAAAATTCTTTCACCATTGGAAAGCTTATCACCGAGTGACATAGGCTATGTGTGTACCACGGGCGAAGCCGGGGTGGCATGCTAGTATATATATAAATTTATTAAGCAGATGAATCACACGATGTATATCGTAGGTACGAAATAGGTAAATTAGTATTTTTTTTATATTTATTAACTAATTGACAACATTTCATTTTCAAAAAGGTATAAAAATACGAAAACCGTTTCGAGATTTGGCGATTCTGAACACGTTAAATATTTTTTCAGATTTTTTTGCGTTATATTTTTAGAGGTACATGAGAAAAACTGAAAAGTACGAGAAAATAGGAATTTCACAGGTTACGCCTTTGCTTTAACATCTAAAAGTTAAAAAATAATATACAAACTGTCAGCTATCAATTTGACATTTTAGACGTTGCGTGCACAGTGGTCACAGTATAACTATTATACAGTAGTGTGTCTCCATACAAACAGTCGGAATGTAAATCTACCTAATACATACCGCCACGGAATGTGGTATGCAATGCAGTCGGTATGCAAAATGCAACAGTCGTGGATGCGTAATAGTAAACAGTAAGCGTGCAATTTGTGAATATTCACTACCTTTTTTGGGGAATAATATGGCATAATATAGACTAGGTATATTGTGCTGTTAGTAATTGCTTGAATTCTTCATTAACGCACCCAGAGATATTATTATTAAATTATCAAGATACTTTCAAAGGTTACAACAGGACGGAACCCTATCCCCCCCCCGCCCGGGTTCTCATCTTGTCGCGATGGGGGGGCTCAGTACCTGCGGACTGCCTCATCCGCAGGGAAGCCAAGAGGAACCCATTGCCCGGGTTGAGGCTTAGGCCTCCCCGGGCCCGGAGGAGGCCATTCCTGGTGGGAATGGCCTGGCTGTGAGAGAAGGGGGTTTACTCCCTATTCTCACAGCCGTGGTAGGGGTCGCGGGGGAAGAGGAGTGTCGGTTTGTCGTTGCCGCTCGCCCTATCCTCCGCGACCAAGCGCGGCCGTGGCGCTTGGCACGGCAACGGTGGGGCCGCAGGGGAAGAGGAGTGTCGGTGTTACGTTGCCGCTCTCCTTATCCCCTGCGGCCGGCTTGGTGGGCTCCGGTCACCGTCAGGTGGACTGGGGCAGGGCCTGCTTCTGCAGGCCCCAAATTATGAGGGCTGGTTGGACGGTGGAAACGGAATCCCATCGTCCAACGGACAGCCCTCCGGAGTGGAAGGCAGGCGCGTGTGCGTGTCAACGCGCCTGTTCTTGTCGGGCCGAGAGGCCAACGCGACGGTTTCTCCGGTACCTCTGATTCAGCAGAGGTTGCCTTGAGGCCGTTGGCGAGCCGGGGCCGCTAAGGTAGCGGCCGGCCGCGCCGGGGCTGTGGAGCATGAGAAGCACACGGCCCCGGCCGATAGCGGCTGAGAGGTGACACCGCGGAGTTTTTAGTGGTAACACCACATAACCTTACCGGTGTCCCGTAACCGGTAAAGTATCCGAAGGGATTTTTTCGTCTGTCTGCACTTACTCGTAGATGGGTGACCAAAAAGTGTCACGAAAAATTCTAGAGCTGTTCCGTGCTTCGGAAGGCACATTAGGTCGTTGGTCCCAGCTGTCTTCATTATATGGCAGACGTCAAGCTATGTCAGATGCCTTTATGCAGCTTGAGAAATCTGACACCAGTGTTGGACACTTACACACACGAAATACAAAAACAAAAACAAACAAGTGAGTTGCGTACAAATACTTTCGCATTTATAATTAGTATAAAAAGTATAAATAGTATAAAAATAACAAAACTAGAAAGATACTAAAGTAGGTAGATAAAATAAAATAAGTACTTTAGGTGAGCAGCCCTAGCGCGTGTTTACATACTGCGTTGCTCTAGGTATATAAGTCAAGGTGAGGGCCGAGTCATAATAATAGTAAGTCAATATGAATAAGAATACGTAAAAAATCTCCCACATTCTGGGGTAATTTTCTTGCGCTGGGAACAATTTACTTCACACACACAAGAACAGTAATGATAGTAATACACGCGTAGTGGGCGGTGCTCACGTACACGCATATCACAAAATGGCTTCACTTTGAACGTCGCATTTTGTTTGAAACGCTCAATCTAGATTAATCTAAATATACGAGTATGCAGGAAAACGACAGCTTCAATGTAGCAGAAATTCGAGGGGCTGATGTGATGATATCGTCGAGAGATTCCTATGTGGAAACTTCAGTTGGATATGTTGAAGTGAAAAGACAAACTACATTTGTTACTCTAAAGGCAGAGTTACTCCAGAACACCATTCAATCCGTGTTGATTTTGGTATATGAAAGAAATATTTTCCTGGACACAATAATACTCTCTTTTTTCATACAGGAACAAAACACGAAACTATGGGAACATTGAGGTCGAATTTCTATCACGAATTCAATAATATATACTCGTAAGTCAATGCACGAATTATAAAAAGCACAGACGAGATGAACGGTACCAAATTTATTTATTCATGAAGTTCTTAGATTTTTTTGGTTTTGTTTGTCCATCTGACAACTGACATCAAAAATGATAGTGTTGAGAAGTACTCGTATCAGTTTGACAGAAAGACCATCTAATATCGATAGTTCTTTCAGTAGAATGAGGTTTAATAAAAAATACACATGCATTCAAATGTTTACCTATCCAAATGTTTGGTGACGAAATGATAATATGTGACGTTCCACGGGTAAAGGTACCTTATAGACGCTGGCACTTACGACATTGTGTTTATTTAAGCTAAGTTAACAGTACGAATTGTTTTTCTAAACGTCTTAAGCGCCAGCGTCCACAAGGTACCTTTACCCGTGGAACGTCACATATTTGCTTTATATGATTAACGTTTCAAGTTATAAAAAAAATATTTTGATATCAAGGTTTTAGAAACCATAAAAAATTTAAGTAAGGAAAATGAGCTAGGTACGTTAGTTTTTGTTAGTTACTGTTTAGATAAAAATAGTAAGAACATATCTACTTCTTCAATCATACTTTTGCAAGTGATATACTATCGATATCGATATCCAACTGCTAAAAAACAACTCTATAGACGTCAGTAAAAGTTTTATTTTTTAAATTATAAAATATGACAAAGACGTGAACTCGTTATCACCTCACTCTTGTACTTACGCTCTTTTAGAATGGAGAGATTTTAAATAATTTATTTTAGGGGAAATAATGAAAAGAAATGAGAAAGAAAATATACGTAGGTAGGTATGTCTTGTTTTTTAAAGTTCTTTAAGAAAAAAAAAAAAAATATGCATATAAAATTTTTGAAATGTTGTCAATTGAGAAAAGAACAATCAGTGGTAACACTTTTCGTGACATTCGTGACTCTAGGGCTATCGCGGGAAGAGAATACCTTGTTTTATTATAACATGCACTTAGTAATAAGTAAATATTATATTATATACTAACAAAACGTCGACGTCTTGAAGAATTAAATTACTTTAATAAAATAGGAACAGTAGAGTACCTACTACCCGTGTGGTTCTGGGTTAGAATAGGACCACTCCATCTTTTCCTGTGGATGTCGTAAGAGACGACTAAAAGACTAGCACAAACATCTCGTACTACAATTGCATTCCCAAGTAGGGTTAACGTCGGGTAGCGGGCGGTTGTAAAACTTTCCGCATAAATACATTTCCAAACCGGATTGACGTCAGACAAGCCGGCCGGTCGTAAAACTAAAGCCAAATCATTTTAACTGTTCCGGTTATTTCTTCTCAAATTTTGCAAGGTCTTGTGTGACCATTGACATGCATGTTATATTTGGAGAAGAAAAAGCGAGAAAGCGCATCCCGGGCTCCGAAGCAGCATAACTGAGGATGCAACCGGGATCACGCTTAGACAAAGAAGAAGAGGAACAGTAGAGTCCTTAATGGTTGAGCACTTTTTAACTGACTTCAAATAACCTAAAAGGCGGAGGTTATCAATTCGTCGGAATCTTTTAAGTATTTTTAATGTATGTTTCCCAATTACTCTATGACGCCTAGACCGATTTGGAAAATTATTTTTTTGTTTGAAAGGGTATATTTTTTAGGTGGTTCCATAGAAATTTTATTAAAATCGGTCGTGTTGTTTGTTTTTTAAACGAAAATAACTAAAAAAAAATTTCATCTAAGTATACCATTGCTGGAATATTTAACTTTTCTGGTACGGAAGTCGGTTTTTTGTTTTGAAAAAATATTAATAGTTAAAGTGCCGCATCTTCTGTCACTGGAAGTCGATCAGCTAACCAATAGGAGACAAGTCCCTCGCTAGCTTCAGGTTAAACTAAATAATTGATCGATGAGTAGTGGCGACCGAACTGTAAATGCTAGATGTGGCAAAGTATAAACTACTCTAAGAAACTTCTTGCATTTCTGTCTTCTACTATGTAACTAGTAAGGGAAAGGGTTTATGTCGCAAGCTCATCAGTATCCATACCATAATAAATGCGTAAAGATGTATGTAACAGTCGGTTTTTTTTTTGTGATTTTATGATCCCATGGGAAATCTTATTTTATTGGTATAACTTCCCGTTACACTGTATGATATATGTACTATCGCGTCTGTTCTCTACAAAAAGGGAGAAACTTTACTTGTTATGGTAACATTTTTGGCTGTTCCTACTTATTATTCCTATTAATTATTAATCTTGCATATTTGAAAAACTTCTGCAATCTGACATATCCTTCTTCTCATTTTTTAGATGTCAGATTTTTTGTATATTTATACTAGTGCTATGATCTGCTATCAGTTAAGATCAACGAAAGCTTAACGTGCCTGTCGAGCTTGAAATTTGTCATTTTTAGCCACCTAACCATGCGTGAACCACGCGTAGGATTGCGGTCCCTATCTTACCTACATTTTCAAAATTATTACTTTAAACATTCATTGATTATTACTTTATACATTTTTATGTACTCTCATGTCATAAAATTCAAATAAAAAACTTTAAAACGATTTTATATTTACGTACTTAATGAACACAATACCAAAATTTAAAAATAGTGTCATTTTTATAACACTTTTTCCCGAACAAAATAATGTTATAATATATACATGTAATTTTAGCCGATATCCTTACTAATATTATAAATGCGAAAGTAACTCTGTCTGTCTGTTACTCTTTCACGCCTAAACGGCTGAACGGATTTTGATGAAATTTGGTATGGTGATAGATGATAACCTAGAAATGGACATAGGCTATAAAACAAAACTCAGTATTCCACGCGGACGAAGTCGCGGGTACAGCTAGTTTAAAATAAATATTGTAAGCAAAAAACTACTTCTTTGTCTTTAAACATTGATCTTTTATTTAATAGTTTGAGTTTTAGTTTATGAGATTAGGTAAAATATATTATACCACTAAGGGCCGGGTCCTTTAGTGGTGAATACACCAATTTTTATCAACAATAATTACATTAGTAAAAATAAAAAATTAACATTTTTTTATTGTTCTTATTCAAAATTTAACAAATTAAAAACCGGACACACTATATAATTTTCTATTTATTTTTGTGTTTCGTCATGGATTATATTAAATTCCTGTAAAACTTTAGTGGAAATAAAACACTCTGTCCAAACAGGCAAATAAATAAATGCATTAATATCAATTTAACATCGTGGTTGCGAGGTGAATTGTAAATATTTAATTTATCAGAGGGTTGTGTCAATATTTAAAATTGCAGAAACTTGCTATGCATAATAAGGATGGAATGAAAATTTTGATAACGCTTGAATATTTTTTTGCTGCTAGGAATAATATTCTTCTTTAACATAACGTTAACGTTATAACGTATAACGTATAACGTTTTTCAAAATTTTCATTCCTTCCCTATTTCATGGACCCCATGCTTGTGTTCAAAATTCAATGAACTCTCTCTCTCTCTCATCTCAGCGTGTTCCCAGTTGCATCTTGCACCTACAGCTGCAATGCTGTGAAGCCCGGGGTCCGCTTTCCGGCTTTTCCTTCTCCACTTCGCACGGTTCACGCTTCAAAATTCAAGGAACTACCTACTGTGACGTTTCTATAATATCATCATCTGGGGATGCCGAACACTATGCAAATTCATTTATTTATGACCAGCCTCTTCGCTGCTTCGTCAAACCTGCCTTAAGGCGACGTGGGTTCACAATTTGCAATACTGTGCGTGTTTTTGAAAAATCACTGTAATTAAACAACTACAGGCTATTCCACAAAAAAAAATATATAAAAATCTTAAGGGTTTTCTACAGCCACCCATAATAGCCAAAACACGATTGAGCATTTTTGGCTCGATAGAAAAAAATCACAAACATACCTCTAATTTGCCTAAACTTGCCTTTATAATACATATTACTTTCTTATACAATCACTTTTTATATGAAAATTATACCTAAAAATGTATTATCTAAATAGCTATCCGTTTTGGCTACAAAAAAAATTATAAATATAATACAAAAAAAAAATACTGCGGAATTCGTCGAGCAAGGCTCCGGGCCTTTCTTCTCTTTCGACGAATATTTCACTGTGTTTTATTTATTATTTTTTTGTATTATATTTATATTTTTTTTGTAGCCAAAACGGATAGATATTTAGATAATACATTTTTTGGTATAATTTTCATATAAAAAGGTGATTGTATAAAATAGTAATATGTATTATAAAGGCAAATTTAGGCAAAATTAAAGGTATGTTTGTGATTTTTTTCTATCAAGCCAAAAATGCTCAATGTATTTTGGCTATTGTGGGTGTCTGAAGAAAATCCTTAAGATACTTATGTAAATTTTTTGAGGAATAAACTGTAGTAGTTTAATAACAGTGATTTTTCAAAAACACGCACAGTATTGCAAGTTGTGAACCCACGTCACCTTAAGAATTAGACTTTTGCTAAATACTGCTTCTTCATCTTAGCGCATTCCCGGTTTCGGCTGTGCTGCTTCGGAGCCCAGGATGTGCTTTTCAGCTTTTTCTTCTCCAAATCCCTATTGAAAAGTGGAGAAGTAATAGCCAAAACAGTTTAAATGATTTGGCTATAGTTTAACGACCGGCCGACTTCCTGAATTCATCTTTCTTTGGGAATTGAAGTACAAAATGTTTGTGCTTAGTCCTGTAGTCGCCTCTTACGACTACCACAGGAAGAGATGGGGATAGGCCAGAAATTACACCATTGTGAAGCGTCAGGGGATATTATGACACAATCAAAGTGATTTTCATAACTTCGAAGCTAGATGGGGCTTATGATAAATTACACTTCGGCCCATTCAAAAACGACAATGATATAGCCAGTCCAGAGACATGCCTTGGTCAATGCTAACGTATAGTTAGGTTACATAATTCATAGTGCAGTTCCGTCCACCTCACTCAATAAATATTTAACTTCTCAACCGTTTAACAGTAAATCACTAGTTTTTATCACCTAACCTTTCCGTGCGGAGTATACTTAACAGGGACCACTTTACGTCTCTGTCTTTACAAGTTAGGTGACAGTCTGCGTTACCTACATACTTCTCTTTCACTTTAATTGTAGTTGAGCAAAGAATGGCCTTGCGTTATTACTTGGAGGTCGCGAGGTCTCATTACTGTTCTCACAGAACCATCAGTATTTATTTAGAAATGAGGCCTTCCCAGGCACTTTGTCATGTCACTACTTACGTGATACAAGGATAACTAATATAATTAAATTTTTAATTTTGTTATTGCAGGGCATGCTGTTCCGATCTTTTTATATATAGTAGTATGACCATTTTTGGGGTTCCGTAGTAAACAAGGAACCCATTTAGTTTCGCCATGTCAGTCTTTTTTTCTGGTCCCATACATGTAAATAGGGAATCTTTATTTTTTTCTTGATTTACCCATGGTGTGAAGTGTGGTTGAATACGTCTTCCAAAAATATTGTGAGTTTGTAGCAACATTTTTCAATTTAGGGATCCGTTTTAGTAATATTAGCAAAATTTTTGTTAGAGTCAAGTGGCTTCCCCTTTTTGTCCGTGGACATGTGAAAAAATTCACGGCAGTAGACCTATATATAAAAACTATCAGAGCTAATTAGGGTTTACAAATTAAAGAATTAAAATAGTCGACCAAAGGTTATTAGAATTCGGGTCGAATTGATAACCTCCTCCTTTTTGCAGTCGGTTAAAAACGCAAAATAATTGTTTTAACCAAGTTCTAAAGTTAGTCTAACTAACTTTCAACCAAATTATTCACCTAAATTAAGTTGACAGTGACGGAAGAGAAGGTGACATATTGTTGGAAGTATTTGTTTTGGTCGGATGTAATAAAGTTAGTTCGCGTTTTATAATATTACAGGTAAAGCATAATGACGTAATTTAAAACTGGTTAGGAGTAACTTTGTGTAATTTATAGGTAAAATTTACATGTGGATTAACGCAGTGTCGATTATGCACGTAAACTATTAGTTCTTTATTCCTAACATGGTAAAGAGAGAGTGGAAAACTGCAATACTTAAGTACCTACTACCTTTTAGCGTGATAGTGGGCTTTAAGATGGAAAAATTGAATAAAAACAATGATGTGTTCCCTCGGGTGCTTCCGGTTAGAATAGGACCAATCCATATCTTTCTGTGGATGTCGTAAGAAGACTAAAAGACTAAGCACAAACATCTCGTGCTACAACTGCATTCCGAAGGACGGTTAACGTCGGACGGCAGCCGGTTGTAAAAATGTTCGCACAAATACATTTCCAAAGAGTGTTGACGTCAGGCAGGCGGACGGTCGTAAAACTATAGCCACATCATTTAAACTGTTCCGGTTATTTCTTCCCTACTTCGCAAGGTCTTTGGCATCCTTGGATGACCATTGACATGCATGTTATATTTGGAGAATAATAAGCGGGAAAACGCACCCCGGGCTCCGAAGCAGCATAGCTGAGGATGCAACCGAGAACGCTCTTAGATGAAAAAGAATAATGTGTTCCTCGCCGCATCGCTTATTCACATAATTCATATTCTCGCCCATTTCTTTGACCGCATCTAGTACGATCTGCGCGGTAAGATAAGCAGCTTGTTCATTTTACGTTTTCCCAGACCAAAATAGAAGTGGTTGATCACATTGGTAAGCATATTTATGAATATGATAAGTACTACCAAGTGGGATTAAAACAAAGCAATTGTACGCTCGCCTCCAACTAAACCGAGACAGTCTGCGCTGCACGCCACATCGCCTTTGGTCCTATTACTGCGTCTGAAAATGAACAATGCTTTTGTGATGGAGTTGCAGTGAATTGCTCGCGCTAATTTATGTTATTCAGTTCTCGGTATTCTGTTCATGCTGACAGGGCTTGGAAATAGCGGTGTCTAGCTGAGTTACTTTGTATGGTGTATTTATTTGTTTCATTATTATTTTTGAAGACTGAGTTCAGTTGTTTTATTTTGGGCCAAATTATTACAAGCTTTTATTTAGGTTAACCTGTCCCGTTGTGTGTGTCCGTAATCAAATCTTGCAAGCTAAATTAGACCCACTTCCCGATATTCGATTGAGTTGAAACTTCACATACTTAAGGCCCATTTACACGGTGCAAGTTTCTTGCCTGTTGCATACAATTAAATTGAAGCAATAGAAAACTTGCATGGTCTAAACAGAACGTCAACCATACAAATTATTTATTGCTTCAATAAAATTGTATGCAACAGGCAAGAAACTTGCACTGTGTAAATGGGCCTTTATGGTAAGTTAGGTGACAAATTATGGTACCAATGAACTGGGCTCATGATAAGGCCGGAAAGTGGCCACGGCATCTCTGTGATAAACAACACAACCACACCGAGTTTGGGCTCCATTGTTTCGTCTTGAGGACCACTTTAAACTTTTTAGTTCATTGTTTTGAATAAAACCTTGCTTTTTTATATATTTTAAAATAATTACTTGTTTATATTAATCTAAGCCATACCGTCCTCTCCGATGCTGCATTCTTTATGTAGAGTCTCACTCTGGGCGAGCGAAGCGTCTCAGTTTCGAGATTGGTCAAAAATGCTTTTGTTCGTCAGTTTGTGTGTCCGTTTGTGCTCGCCTACAGGTCACATTTCTCAACCGATTGTAGTGAAATTTTATAAGCAGGTTCGATAATTGTATAGAATTATTTGTCGATTTGGTTTTCGGATTTTTTTTAAAATGGCGGATATATGGGGTTTTAAAACTTTTAAGAAAATATTTCAGCCATTTCGAAAAAAATTTAAAAATGTCTTAATACTTTTTTGTTACCTTCATGAAGACGCAACTTTTTGTGTGAACAACTTTTTTATAAACTTCAACGGATAGGGGTGAGTCGCGAGGTTAACATTACAGCTCACAGAGCCACTAGTTATCTGGATAATGCGACGCACTGTTGTCTTGTAGCATTGTGATGCTATTTAAATCAATACGAAGAACGAACGAAGAGAACGAAGGAACGAAGAGTTGTTCCGTATTCTTTTTGCCTTGTTTATTCGATTTGTTTCTCCCGACGTCGAAACTGCTCCATAGATAAACAATTTCTATGCATTTTTAGACAAAACGTCAAAAATTAATTAACTGTTTCATCTTAGCGATTTTCTGGTTACATCCTTAAGCAGTACTTCTTTGGAGTTCGGAATTTACTTCAATGAGGATGCCAAAGACCGATGAAAGTGGAGAAAAAAGCCGGAACTATTAAAATTATTGTTTGACAGCAATCATTTGAGACTTACGTGGTGTATTGGTAACCACGCTAGGCCGTCAATTTTCCCTTTCCCCTGGCTTAGCTAAGCCATTTCAATGAAAAGCGTCCATATATAGCGCTACAGCAATTTCCCCCCCTTTCCCCCCTTAACTACTCCATTTTCTTGCAAGATTTTGTGTAGAATTAAGCCCTTAGTGTGATACTCAAATTTGATTGAAATCCTTTAAATAAATACCTAACGCTACAGCAAAATTTTAACTCTTTCCCCTATTTGTCCACCAATCAAAAATCGCGATTGATTAAAAAATTTAAATAAATCAAGAAACTTGTGTGCCAATTTTCGACAAATCGATTGAAAAATGCGACCTTTAGACGAGAATTTATAATAAGCTTTACTACGCACATTTGCCAAAAGTGGCCGTTTTCGCAAATATGCGTAGTAAAGCTTAAGGCCGTACCTAAATTTTCCGGGGTCCAGTGCTGCCCCCATTTTAAATAAATCATTTTAAAGAAAACAGAGACATCATTTAAAATTTTGCTACTACCAAGTCCTAGATAACCCTTCAAAGTATTTTATGAACTTCTGTTTACAGTTTGAAGTGAGAACGTTAAACTTTACTACGCACATTTGCGAAAAACTGCCACTTTTGGCAAATGTGCGTAGTAAAGCTAAACATTCTCATTATAAACTGTGAACAAAATACTTTAAAGGTTATCTAGGGATTGGTAAGTAGTAGCTAAATTTTAAATGATGTCTCCGTTTTCTTTGCAATGATTTATTTAAAATGTCCGGGGTCCAGTGCTGCCCACTGGACTCCAGAAAATTTAGGTACGGCCTTATGAGTGACATCTTGCGAAATGCACAGGAAAATTTGGAGTGGTCCTGTTATAGGCAAAACAACCATACGGCACAACACGATACACAATAAAAATGCATAAATCAGCATAAATGCATCGTAGTAGCCTTGTAAATGTTTTGATTCTATGCCGTGCTGAACATCCCGCGCCTAATATGATAACGTTAATAGCGTAAGCTTAACAGGCTTTGCAGTGTTCGGTTTAAATGCTTTTGTGTTCCGTAATTGCATTTCTCACGGAGCACGGCTGACGTTGTGATCAACACCTTGTAATGGGTCCCATTTGAATTTGTGCCGTATTTTATTACTATTAATGACCTTTTAATAAAAGTTTTTCTTTAGTTCTACCTTTTCCGGTCTAGAAGTCTGTTTAAGATTTGTTGGTGGATAGTTATTATAAATAGGACATTGGAACGTAAGACCTCTCCCGTATAAACGTATGGCTCATTATCTTATTAAAAACGCTGTTGACAAATCGAAAAGATGTTCAATATTTTGTTTAAGGTCTGTCTAACATTATTTTGCAGCATTCCAAGCAGACTGTTTAAACAATAAAATAATTTAAAAATATTTTAAAAACAAGCGTTTATCTCTAACAATGAAATAAAAAGTTAAAAGTGTTCCTCAAGACAAATCAATTAAGCACAAACTCGGTGGGGCTATGTTCTTTTATCACAGATATGCCATGGTCACGTTTCGGCTTCATCATAAAATCAGGTCATTGGTATCATAATATTGCATTATCACCCAACTAACATAAAGTATGTGAAGTTTTAGCTCAATCGAATAATGAGAATTGGGTCTAGTTTAGCTTGCAAGATTTGATTATGGACATACAATGGGACAGGTAAACCTAAATACACACAGACAATATAATATACTTATTTACGACCAGGGACTGAATAACCCAAAAATACGATATCTGTCATATCGAAAAATAGCGATTACTTACCGCTTTATTTCGATACACAAATTTATTTCAGTACCCTAAGTTTTTGTGTAAAGATAGAAAATGGTATATTATGGTACCGGTACTTGGACCTTAATAAATAAAGGTATGAAAGAGATAGAAGAGAAGAACTGGCGACACGCGACGAAAACCGGTTCTCCGACGCACGCGCTCGTGTCTTACCTACCCTGGATCGTACCCGCACCCCTCGCCCTACGCCCCGCAACGGTCGATGCTTTGTTTTTCGGTACCGATATCGGATAAAGGTTAAATAACGGTATGGCCTTACCTTTATTTTATTAATGAACACTTATTTTATACCGGTACCGTAACGTTATACCGTAACCGCTTTCAGTCCCTGTTTACGACTGCCTCCGCGGTCCAGTGGTCATTTATGGCGTTTGCCTTGTGATCCGGAGGTCATAGGTTCAAACCCCACTGAAAAAGTTGTTTCCAGTCTGGTTAGGATATTGCAGGCTTGAATCATCTGATTATCCGAAAATAAAGATGATTCCGTGCTTCGGAAGGCACGTAAAGCTGTTGGTCCCGAACGCCATGTAGCATTTGTACCTATCCCAGGATTAGTTCTTGTCTGCCCTTTGGGTTGCGGAGGTCAGACGGCAGTCGCTCTGTGTAAAAACCAGTAACCTCTTCAAATCACCTAGGTAAGGTAGCGGACCCCGGGCCCTGAAACGTAACCGCTGACGATGCAACCGGGAATACGCTCGAATGATGATGATGAATATAATATACTTATTTAGTATAATTTTACTTGTTTGTATCTATATTCAATTCAATTCAATTCAATTCAAAAAATATTTATTATCATGGGATATTTATAATATCTCTGAATAATAGTCACTTTGTTTTGTTTTGCACAAATGTTGACGTCAAATCGTTACTTACAGCTAAGTTTACGCCGCTTCCTAGGCGCAAGTGCAGAAGAAGCGGCAACAAACTGCACTGCACGTTTTCTCCAAAGACGTCAACTAACAAACTTAAAATTAGTTATATGGATGGACTGAGATTACATTGTTTGTTATGTCATAATTAAATTGAATTATAAGAATTATGAAATTTAAAATAATGTCAATTTGTAAATTTAGTATGTACCAATGTACATAAATTATGACATATCGGTCCTATAATAAGCCTTCTCACAAAGTACTTTCTACACATAAGCTTTGAATTTTCTGTCTGGCATATCAAGGACCGATTCTGGCAATTTATTATAAAAAAGTATACACTTCCCCATTAAAGACTTACTGACTGTATTCAGCCTGTAATACGGGCTAACTAAGTCATTCTTAGTAAATTTTTATCTGTAAAATCACTTACTTTATTGAACATGGAAATATTTTTCCTTACATACATTATATTTTCAAATATGAATTGTGATGCAAAAGTAAGTATACCTATTTCCTCGAATAATTATCTCAGTGAGTCTCTCGATCCTAAACCGTAAATGGCACGAATTGCTCTTTTTTGTAAAATAAAAATAGTCTGAATGTCGGCTGCACTCTCCCATAGAAGTATCCCGTAAGACATTAGACTGTGAAAGTAACTAAAGTACACTTGTCTAGCAGTTGCTACATCTGTCAATTGTCTTTTCAATTGTCTATATATTTTTAGCCGGGTGGGTTCCGGCAGAGTATAACAGGCCCGGGACTCCATGTCCTCCCGTGGATATCGTAGAAGCGATTTACGAAATACAAGCTCAACAAAGCTTATCGACCGAGCGAGCAAAGCGTCTCAGTTTCGAGATGGCCAAAAATGCTTTTGTCTGTCAGTCTGTCTGTCTGTCGGTTTGTTCTCGCCTACAGGTCGCATTTATCAACCGATTCTCGTGAAATTTTATAACCAGGTACAATTTATATAGATTTTTTTTGTTTGACTAGCGTTAGAGTGCAAAATCAAGTAAAGCGACCAATATAGAGGGTCGTGCGCCTACATTGGACACTAAATATGTCCTGATGATGATTTGTATCTTTGAGTTGGTAATATCGCGCACTGCAACGATAATTTCAACTGTGCTAACTGCACAATGTTAAAAAAAACAATTAGATTTAATTGTGTGTATGTAGTTGCTTGTTAGCACCATTGCATTAGGTTATAATACAGCATTACAACGCTTGGGAAAATCCAAATTAAAAATATGAGATGAAATATTTCACCTCTCATACATCCTTTAAATTTATTAGGGTGAGATTTATATCGATAAATCTCACCCCACTAAATTTAGTAGACCGAAACCCACAACGTAAGGAACATATTACCCATGCAAACGATAAGATCGTGACTTGGCAAAAGAGAGCTCTTCACGGAAGATATCGGGAAGCTTGATATTGACAATTGACAAGGAACGTCCAACTCCTGGCTGCAGCTTGGCGAGTTGTCCCCTTAGACTGAGGGCACAGAATACAGTAAGAGTAAACAGAAGGGACTCTTCTAAGGTACGCGCAATATACGTCCCCGTTCCCCGCACCCGCACCTCTACCCCGGTTCTTGACGGCCAACGTGAGAAATCGAGGCGAAAACGGGGGAGAGGTGCGGGGACGGGGAACGGGGACGCCTGGGTGACGCATATTGCGCGTACCTTAGGAGATTCCGGCCTGTGCTGAGGGGTTAATGATCGCGATACAGGATCAAGTTATTGATTCCCGCAACTATCAAAAGCATATAATCTGAACACCAAATATGCCATCAGATGCTGCCAGTCCAACCTAATCATCATTCAACACATTACTTCAGAATGTAAATCTTTCACGCAAAATGAATATAAAACACCACCCCGACCGAAGTGGTTGGAATCATACATCAACATTTGGCATACAAACACAATTTCATGGCCAAGAATTATGACAATAGTAGTTTCAGACTATATTGGGATCGAACTATCATCATCACAGACAAGACTATATACTTCAATAACCCTGACATAGGTAACACTTTATGACAAAGCACTCAAAACATTCAATCTAATACGAGTATATCTTCAAAACTCACCGAATACCAAGAGTAAGCAATAGAACTAAAACGCCAATGGAGAGTAGAAATAGTCGTACCTAATTCACATAACCCCAATAATTATTTCAGCTACACAGCTTTCCACAGGCATAGAATTTGGACATCACTGTACCTTCTGTATTTAAAAATACCTGTGCTTCAAATTAGTCTCCCCGGTCCCGACAAAGGTCATAGTGTAAGATGATACAGTTATAAATTTCTATTTTCAATGTCAGACGGCTGATCACGAAGGGCAATATGGAAATAGATATTAAAAATCACAGTGCCCTTGACTTGTTAACATTTAAACGTAGTTGGGTAACTTAGGTATAAACGACTCTGTAAAGAGAAGTTCAGTCGTCCAGCGGGAGCACGCATTACTAACGCTTCCGTAAGTTATGCGACACCGGGCGTGGACTAAGGAATCCCGAGGACTTTAGCTTTTAGCTTTTTTTTAAGGCTGGGGCTTTACAGGTTCATAAAGGCTTTTAGTCCTTTAGGCTAGGCCTGTTGAATAGGCCAAGCCTCAAGAACTAAAAGTCTTCATAGGCTTTTGGTTCTATGTTGTTTTGGCAATACTTAGTACCTACTTAAAAATTTTTTTTTTTTTCTTTTTTCATAATAAATGTAAACTAAAAGAAATGCTTTATTCATAATTTCTTCTTTGCTGGTCTGGGAGAAAAGAAAAAACATAGAATGTACCAGCTGCTTCTCTTCCCGTGCAGATCGTAAAAGCCGATCGAGGGAATGGGCGAGAATCTGAATCATATGAATAGGCGATGCGGTTAGCAACCCATCACTATTATGATTTCCCTTTTTCACCTTCATGCCCACCATTACGCTAAAAGTGGCCTGGGCTTTACCACCCTTGGCTCTGTCTACCCCTTTAGGGATAAAGACGTGATAGTGTATCTGTATCTTTATTCATAATTTTATTCAAATTAAAACCTTGGCAGGTGGTCTGGTGATTACAGTAGATGGGTTTAAATTTGTAGCACAGAGTATGCTGTTGTCCGTTTTACCTTAAAACTGCTACTACAAGTAGCAGTTTTAAGGTCCTCTCGAATGTATTGTATCCTGTAATGATCATTATTTGCTTATTCCCCAAGGATTTTGTTTGTTTTTCGTGTTTGCGGCCAAAACTAAGGTCAGATTTTTCAAGCAGCTTAAAAGCATCCGACATAGCTTAACAACTGCAAGTAGACGACAACGTCTGTGGCTGTAGTGTATCTCCGTAGACTATGGCACACCTACTGAGCTGCCCAGCCCCAATACCTGCACGCTAGAGGACCTGCACAGTGCAAGCCCTAACGCAGTACAGGTCGCTCAATACTGGGCCCAGAGAAATATTTAAAGGTACTGATCACCGACACGTTGTTAAGTTGACAGCGGGTCCAAATTGGAGAAGAGTCGCAAGATAGAGAACAATGGAAGTGATTAGAGGAGGCCTTTGCCAGGAGGCACACTAAGATAAGAGACATCTTATAGGGAAGAGCAAAGAAATGAAAACAACCTGAGCTCAGGATAAAGGGCTAGTAGATAGATAGATAGATATATAGAACATCAACACGCTAATAAGACCAAAACTAACGGCCTAACCTGCCTTCCATAGCACGGAGGAGTTCAAGATTTTTTATGCCATTTGTTGTCACCCATCCAACTGCGAACCACGCCTGACGTTGCTTAACTTGCGAAAGCGCTAGTAATGCAAACGCCCACAGGGCCACCTGTGCTCCTTTGAATTCCGGAAGATTCATTATTAATCTCGACGACGACCTCCGTGGAGTAATGGTTAACACGCTAGACCGCTAATCCAGAGGTTCTGGGTTCGATCCCCAGCCAGGGCAAACTGAAAATGGCCTTTTTCAAATTGTCCTGGGTTTTGGGTGTTTATCTATATATGTATTTATCATAAAATATAGTATCGTTGAGTTAGTATCACATAACACAAGTTTTAAACTTACTTTGGGGCTAGCTTTTAGCATTTAAAATAAATCATTTAAAAGAAAACGGAGACATTATTTAAAATTTTGCTACTACCAAGTCCTAGAAAATCCTTCAAAATATTTTATGAACTACTGCTTACAGCTAAAAGTAAGAACGTTAAGCTTTGCTACGCACATTTGCGAAAAACGGCCACTTTTGGCAAATGTGCGTAGTAAAGCTTGACGTTCTCATTATAAACTGTAAACAGTAGTTCATAAAATAGTTTGAAGGGTTATCTAGCACTTGATAGTAGCAAAATTTTAAAATAATGTCTCCGTTTTCTTTGAAATGATTTATTTTAAATAGGGGCAGCACTGGACCCCGGAAAATTCAGGTACGGCCTTATTACTCTGCGCTAATACCACAGAGTAATAATTTACTATATATAAGTACTAAGTACGACCACCGTGACGTAATGGTTAACACGCTAGTCCGCCACTCCGGAGGTTCTGGGTTTTTCAAACTGTCCTGGGTCTTGGGTTTTTATCTATACTTATATGTATTTATTATAAAATATTGTATCGTTGAGATAGTATTCCATATCATAAGTTAAAAACTTACTTTGGGGCTAGTACTATCAGTGTGATTTGTCCTTATATATTTATCGAGCGTTATTAAAATTTAATAAAAGAAGTATGTAATGTCAAAAGTAAGTAAAGCAGGGGTTATTTCGTATCAAGCACTAAATAGTAAGGCAGAGAACCGAGAAGTTTGGCGCATACTTCACCGTCAAGAGCCACTAAGCTCTTAAATAAGGAAGAGGAATGTCAAAAGTAATAATAGCAATAAAATATTTAATTTTAGATTCATATAGTGAGAATGCTACCAGTCTAAGGAGCGCAGACTTACAGATGAACAGAATAACAGTGCTATACTGTACGAGTATACTGATTTACAGTAACATTATACTATATAACTTATATCAAGGAGATGCCCTGAGAATTGACCTATGAATTGAAAATACACTTAAGATTTTTGAAAAAAAAGCAGGAATGCTTTTTCAAAAATCTGAGGTTGCTCTTAGTAGGTGATGGGATAATTTTGGTTAAAAAATCCTGGAATTTTTAGTAAATTGTATTAAAAAAATACATCAATGTCAAAGTAGCTGTTCAATCTAAACGTCTGAACTGAGGAACCTGGAATTCAGAAAGAGTTCGATTTTTTTTTTAATTATATAGCATTTAAGTAGTAGGTTTTGTGTAGGAGAGCTATAAAACTCTGGGTTCATACTATTGATAAACAAGAAAATACTTTATGGCTAAATGAACTTACCTAAGGGAAGTTTTACAAAAAATATATGAGATTATGCCGCTGCGAAGAAATTTAATAACCAGGTAGTTCTTTTTGTATGGCTCCTCATTTCAGACAAAATATCGACGAAAGTAGTCGATCAATTTATGTACCACTCACATAATCATTTAGTAGGTTATGTGTTCATATAATCGACATAGGTCATACATTTTGTATTTATAAAATTCACCAAATGTATTGTATGACTATGTACCTATACTGGAGAGAAATTAAAACCATTATTATTATATGAACATTCAAAAAGACATAAGTGCCCTAGAATTTTTAGATAACAAACCTCACCACTTTCTAGTTCAGTTGACTAAAAAACTTAAACTGTAGAGCAGAGATTGAGTAAATAAAACGGTAAACTTAGGTAATTATGGGAATTAAGCCATCAACGTCCGAACTACTCGGATACGATATTATAAGTTTTAATTGATCGCTTGCAGTCAGCTGCGGGTTATAAATTGTGCAAATCTCAATTTATTTATACTCGTAGTTAGGTGTGTGTTTGAGGAGCAAAGGGCAACACGCTTCTGGTGCTGTGTGGATTCCGGCCTAGAATAGGACCACTCCATCTGTTCCTGTGGATGTTGTAAGAGGCGACTAAAGGAACAGGACTAAACAACTAGTGCTATAACTTCATTCCTATGAAGGATTGACGTCAGGCGGCAGCTGGTTGACGATCAGTGAGAAAACCGCAACCAATTCGTTTAAATAGTTCCTGCCTTTTCTTCTTCAATTCGCAAGATCTTTGGCATCCTTTGGTGACCATTGACTTGCTCATGTTTTAGGACGAAAAGGCACTCTCCACAAAGCACACCTTGGGCTCCACAAAGCACTGCCAAGGATGCAACTAGGAATGCGATATCATGAGAAGTCTCAAAACGTTTTTGAACAAAAGGAGATTAGTGAGTTCTAAAGTCCCTACATAAGAAAATCTTAAAGTTTTGGTATGTCCGTCTGTCCGTCAGCAGCTCAGCTCAGAGATTGTTAGTAATAGAAAGCTGTAATTTGGCATGGATATAAATATAACTGCTGACAAAATGGTACGGAAAAATTAAATGTTGAAAAGTTTTTTTACGGTATGTCCCTTAAGCATGAAGATGGGATAACCCATAGTGAAAGTCATAACTAGATATGTGTTTAAAAAAAATTAAGGGGAAGTTCAGATAATTTAAGTTTTGAATTCAGTGACCCGTTTGCAAAATATAAAACAAATTCTTGTAAGAGTTAAGCGTCCTCCTCTATAGTTAAACTGATAGTTTGAAAAATCTTGGCTTAATTGTAATAGTAGTATACTTATTAGGGAAATGAAATGGTAAAAGTAGTAGGAAAATGAAATTAGTATTTTTTTAATTTTCCAAGATGGTCACCAATAGTCGAATGCATCCAATTTGACTAAAATTAAGAATTTAAGGGTTTTTAGCGTCGGAGAATCCAAATCTGATTTTGTTTTGGAATCCAAGATGGCATTTGGATTTTATCAGTTCATGTTCATTTTCATGCCGCTCTAGATCGGTCATTTGGGAAAACCTTGGGAGAGGCCTATGTCCAGCAGTGGACGTTATGCGGCTGAAATGATTAATGATGATGTTCATGTTAAATTTTATCTTAATTTATTCATAACGTCCTACTGGAACATCGAAAGGGTCTGAAAATTTGTATGCTGGGGTAAAGCACCCCGCGGAACTCAAAACTGCAAACAAATTTTGATTCCAAGATGGCCGCTACACATTTTTTAATATTTCATGTACTGACTGTACTTTTTACCCATTTTCTCAACTGGACAAATATTCCAACCAACTTCAATAGCCGCACGAAAAACCGCGGGCTGCTTGCAGCCCGCGCAACGCCCGAAAAGCTAGTTTTAATTTAAGAATTACAGCCCCCTAACTTAAAATATACCTATTTGTAAAAATTCGTAAAAACTACCTACTTACTACCCTTAGAAAACAATTACTAAGATGAAGTTGTAACTTATTTTAAAAACCTATTTTATTAACTACTCTATTCTGAGCGTGGCCTGACCCTCACTTGGCCAGTTATTATTCTAGAATTTTGGCAAGCAATTTAAGGCCATGCGAATAATAATTAACTTAGCTAATGAGCTATCATCAAAGTAATAAAATTTAAAATTTAAAACAATCAGATATTCTGTTACGTATTTGCTCGCCGCATCGCCTATTGATATGATTTGGATGCTAGCCTAATCCCTCGACTAGCTTTTACGATCTTCGCAGAAGGGGAGGCGGCTGGTGCATTCTGAATGTGTTGCCAAACTGCACATATCTGTTTCTTTGGTAACCTATTATTATTCTTACTTACCTATTTCTTTACATAATGTTTTGCACTAGAAGAAAGTGATTTCTTGTACTTATATAGCTTTTGTTTTTTCTTTGTTCGTGTCATTATTATTTATTTGAAGATTTGTAATCGGCTTATAGCAGTACTGGTACTTGTTCTGTGTTTATAGATATGTGCTTATATATTTTATATTGATCCTGTTAATCTTCTGAATAAAATAAAACAAAATAAAATATTTGAGGTATCCAGTGACCAAAAGATTGAAAATTATCTGGCACAATAAGGCCAAAAGGCTGGCAGCATTGCCACGTTGTATAGCAATGCTGCCAGCCTTTTGGCCACGCTGCCGAGGGATAATATCTTAGTGGGATTACATAATTTTTAGTTTTAATTCTTATAAGTTTCAATTTATAAAAAATATATATAATTTTTATTCGCTTTAATTTAATTTAAATGTTTTCAAATATCATTACCCTTCCTCCTGCCGTAGTCGGGTAAAAATAAAGAGCGACACGCTCTTCTCAATTACACTAGTAATGGCTGCGTTCTTCAATACTTATGACCTAGTCTTTCAGTATAATAAGATATGGTACTCTCTTCCCGAGACAGTTGGTCACGTGATTAGAACAAGAATACGTCATCATTTAATTTCATATAGTGGCATCACTTCCAGTATTGCCATTATATGTGATTGAATTACCCGAGCAAAGTGCATTTTTTAACTTAACAAACCAATCATGAACTACTGATGTAACAAATATTTTTTTTTAATTAAACAAGCTATTCACCCTTTCTACAAAATAGTTAATAAGTATCTTATTTCATATTTATAAAATAATTAAGAAAGTCCTTAAATTTACAATTAGTGGTTAGTGGGCTATTTGCAGGAAGAGAATACCATATCTTATATTATACTATGTTCAGTATTCCATGCTGGTCTGGGAGAAAAGAAAAAACATAGAATGTACCAGCTGCTTCTCTTCCCGCGCAAATCGTAAAAGCCGATCGAGGGAATGGGCAAGAATCTGAATCATATCAATAGGCGATGCGGTTAGCAACCCATCATTATTATGATTTTTTTTTTCCACCTTCATGCCCACCATCACGCTAAAAGTGGCCTGGGCCTTGCCGCCCTAGGCTCTGTCTGCCCCATTAGGGATAAAGACGTGATAGTGTGTAGTGTATGTTCAGTATTACCAGACTATGTCATTAGCTCATAATATGTGTTTACAAATGTGATAAAATATTGTGATGAAAAGCAGTCAATATTCATAGTAAATACTGAATATCGTGCTAGTTAATTATACTCAATGGACGCATTTCACGTAATATATGCAAAATTGGTACAAGTAACAAATATTGATATGATGGAATACAAATTTGCATTGAATATTTTAAGGTGTTTACTGCCTTGCTAATCGCGACGTAGGGTACAAAATTATTAGATTAGAAGAGGATATTGTTTTGTTGAAAGAAGATTATTGGAATACTGATTAAGTTTAAGCTTTTCTTAGCATTTTTGCGGAAAACGGCCACTTGAAACAAAAATGCTAAGAAAACGTTCTCACTTTAAACTGTAAACAGTAGTTCATTAAATATTTTGAAGGGTTATCTAGGGTTTTACAAAGACAAAATTACATTGAAATAATTCCATTCCATTGAATGGGGGCAGCACTGGATCCCGGAAAATTCAAGTATCCCCCCTAAATCGAAAATATATAGAAAATGCTGGAATGGGCCTCCCTTTTTCGATACCAATTTCCACTTTCTAGTACTATTCTTACTGTTGTCATGATGTTATATTTTAGTCCATTGCATTTAGTCCACAGCTGGACATAGGCTCAAGGGTTTCGAAAATGTCCAATTAAAGCGGCCTGCATCCACTGTTTTTCTGCAAGCTTGCTCAGGTCATTCGACCACCTTGTAGGTGATTAACGTTGCGCTTGCAGGTATGTAGACCCCAACGTAAGTAGACAGATTTATGTATATAGAATAGGCTGTTACGTGGCGAATTAGTTCGTCACGCTATGAGCCCCGCCTACTGCTACTTCAATGAGTTAACTCGCTGGGCTAATTCAGTGACTTTCGTTCTTCTACAAATTACTTCATTTCTGATTATGTAGAAAAAACACTGAGTATAGCCCTCTCCATAGCCCGTTGAGCGAGCTTACCTTTTTATGAGACAAGTAGTAAGGAATGTAGACTCTTTGGGACTTAAATGCGTAATTTTTGGATGCTTTGCTTTTGATGCTGAGGACGCAACGCAATACATCTTATAGTTTTGTTTTGTTGATCTTATTAGGTTCACCAATAATTCTGTGTAATCTGTGATTGCATTTCTATGGGTTCTTGTGCGAAATATAAAAAGTTTACATTTACTAGTCATAGATTCGCCAATATACTTCTATTATTGTGAAAGCTAATTTTTGGCATGTGTTTGACACAGCGAGCTATCAAATCAGAATTATTTAATTTTTTAGCAATAACATGGCTTTTATTTTATTTTAATCCATATTTTGTTGTTAGAAGTTGAAGGGAGTAGAAGTAAAACCCCTTCATGTTGTGAACGAAATCCAGAGTTACTACTTAGTACGGATATTTGTTATTGTATATTTACTATCATTTTAGAAAGGTGAGTACAGTATATCTGTGAGTTGTGGCGTTAGGATAGAGTGGCAAAGCGGGCACAATACTTTGGGCTTCCATTCGAGGAGGTAGGGGTCCAGCTCAGGCATCTACGAGCACAATAATCCTTACGTCATTTTACAAGGTGTTAATGTTACTTCCAATGTGAATGATGGGCAAACAGATACACTATCACGTTGTTATCCTTAACGGAGTAGGTAGAGCCTGTAGTAGAGCCTCACATGACGGTTTCCATGTAGGTTAAAAAGGGAATCCAAATAGTACTTAATAGGTTGCTGCTCCGCCTATTGATTCATGATCCAAAATTCTTGCAGCATGTATGTAACGGCTGCTTAACTCGCGCAGTTTTTTTCTTTTCTCCCAGTTCAGCATGAAAGTAACATATAAGTATGGTATTGGGCACACAGTAAAAAAAATTATGCGCGTATTTTGTAAGCTTAGAAGTATATACCTACTCGTATTTAATAGCATATAATTATACAAAGTATATTGCTACTTTTTACATTACGTCTTTTTATCAGGTCACTGATATGATTCAATTGTATGTACTGTACACAGTACTTAAATAAACTTATTTTCATGACATATTTTAGTACTTAAATGAATAGATGTGTTTATTGATTATCATAACTTAATTTCAGTGTTTAAGCATAACAAACGAAAATGCCGCCGAGTCACAAGGGTCAGACGTTCGTGGACTTGTCCTCAAGTATGTCCTTAATTTCGGAAAAAGGGGTAAATAACATAAATCTTATTTTTTTATTTTCAGATCATTCTCAATAGTTTTATCGGCAAATAATTCCATGGAACTGGTGAGATTGTTTTCCTCAGTAGCTGCATTGACTATCGCTATGAAGTCAATAGATAGTTCTATTGACTTCATAGAGGTAGTCAATGGTCTAAGAAAAAAAAACTCGGTAATTCCATGGAACTATTTTGCCGATGGAACCAGTGAGAATGATCCTTATTTTCGTGTGTGCAAGTGGCACATACTAGTGTCAGATAATATCAAGCTGCCTAAAACTGCTGATAAATCACATTCACAGTTGAGGACGTACTACGAGTAGATAGGTGTTACTTTACTAAATTCATGTAACATATACAAAGTGGAAGGAACATAACCGTAATAAATCAAACCATGGGCTATACTACTTAGATGACTAAAGTATAATGAAATTAAAATAACAGTCAAGAAACCAAAAAAAAAAATCGACATTCCCATACAAATAGCCCTGGCGGCCGCACACTTTTGTATGGAAATGCTGAAAATTATTTTTGTTTTTTGGCTGTTATTTTAATTTTATTATACTATAATGGTCTAGTATAGACCGTGGTTTGATTTATTACGGGTATCCATTGCACGTTGCATAACTACCTACTTATAGAATGGAGCGTTGGCGGCGAGCCCACTGCACCACGCACCGTCGCGGAGCGCAATTCAACACACTGACGCTCCCGCGCGTTGACACGTTTTCAGTGTGTTGGACAAGGCGTGTTTTCTATACAAACTGAGATACTTGCATACAATGTAAAAATCTGCCGCCCCACGCTCCGCGACAGTGCGCGGCGCAGTGGGATCACCGCCTTACGTCCCATTATAGGTACATACATACATTGTAAAACAGAGCATTTTGGGTCTTACGGCTGTAAACAGACAGAACCCGGGGCTGCAAAACCCAAAGGCCACTTTTGGCGAGAAGGCTTAAAAATATTGTCAAAGAACTCTACTGGTAACAAAATCACAGGATTCAGCGAAATATATAGCAATCCAAGCAAGATTAACTTTATGAACGGAGCATAGTTTGAATACGATATTATCCGCTCCCCTTCCGGAATATAGAGCCACACCTTGCCCATACCAACTAGTTTAGACAGCAATATTTCACGTAAACGTGCAAAGTGTTGCGCCTCACCGGCCGAATATTATAATGGTGAATTTCGGCGCGGATTGTTAAAAGGCAAATGAATTTCGGTATTTTAGATTTTTATTAGCGATTTTATAATAGGGATGTGGACTGCGTCTGAAAAACTGTATTTTATGTCCGTTAGTTAGATTATCTATAAATAATGGACCCATATTTTTCGGATTATCAAATTAGTGGAAATTCAAGAACGTCAAGGATGAATATTCCGTGTCATGTTTGTTTTATTTTATTCCAGGAAATTGGACAGGATCATTTTAAATGGGATAGTATAAAAAAATTTATATACTTTTCGTACACATTCTCTTCTTGTAGTGCAACTTTCGATATGTTTTCAAAGATTAAGTCAGAAAGTACGTACCCTTATTCATATTTTTGTAATCTATACAGGGTGATTTTGCACCCCTAGCTATAATAAAATCTTGCAAACAGAATTATTAACAGAACACAAAACCGTAAGAAAATACTTATATTTTGTCGTTTTTTTCTCCAGAATTTCTAATAAATCGCTAACCTACTGACTCTACTATACGCGCGGCCATTGCTCTTCCCACTCACTGGGCGCCGCCCGCCACGAGCCTGGTAGCGGGTGGTGACGTGTAAATGGGAGATTTTTAGTTTTTATATTTTTTTTTTACTATTTTTACTTTTTAAACCGAATTTAAACTTTTTTAGTATCCAACATGGCGGCGTCTGGAAACTTATATTTCAATTCTTTTTTCGATTCTGCAGTTAGGAATTTCCTTCGCACCGGGTGTACCACGACACCCATCCCCTTGTTTATTTCGCTTAAATAGTAGGTACTTACCCTAGGTTGAGTAGTCTGTGACTTACCTTGAATATAGCTACGATGTTCAAAATCACCCTATATTTTAAATAAATAATAATAAAACCTTTGAATATCACATAAATAATAGGTAACCAAAACTCAATGATAAATTATTGGCATACAAATAAATTTTTGGACAACCTCAAATTTGATTAATTTTCGATCATTATTCATCATTACAATTTTTAAATGATTGTATTATACTCGTAGCAATACGATCATTTAAATTCTAATGATGGTTATCTCTAGCAGTTCCATAATGGGAGCTTGTTAGGGAGCTTGCTTATTTTATCCGATGCGCAAATACTCAAAACAAGTTCAGTCAATTATTAATTACCTTAATTTAGTACTTGACTAATTATTATTTATATCAAAAAGTAACATAATCTGAATCTGAAAACATTTTTTTTATCTGCTCAAAAATAAGTAGGTAAGTTATAAGCCTTTAAAATTTGGTGGGAAGGATACTGTCAAAACAGAAAAAGGATGCAACTATAGAAATGACGTTACTGCCATTAAGGCCGTACCTGAATTTGCCGGGGTCCAGTCCATTTAAAATAAATCATTTGAAAGAAAACGGAGACATCATTTAAAATTTTGCTACTACCAAGTTTTAGATAACCCTGGTATTTTAAGAACTACTGTTTACAGTTTAAAGTGAGAACGTCAAGCTTTACTACGCACATCTCATTATAAACTGTAAACAGTAGTTCATAAAATACTTTGAAGGGTTATCTAAGCCTTGGTAGTAGCAAAATTTAAAATGATGTCTCCGTTTTCTTTGAAATGATTTATTTAAAATGGGGGCAGCACGGGACCCCGGAAAATTTAGGTACGACCTTAAGGTATTCGCGCGTACGAAAGAGATAACGAGATATCCACACCATGCTTCCACTTTTCTTCATAATAAAATTTAAAATTTTAATTACTGTTATCAGAGAAAGATTACATTTTAGTGTTATTTGTTGTTTCATAAAAAATATTGTACAAAACCAAACACAGTGAAGTACCCAATTAAATAATTAAAATACCCTCATATTCATTAAAAAATCTGCCTGCCATAATCAGTCATACAGTAAGTATTCTCATAATTTAAGAAATGCAGTAATTTTTATGCAATCGACAAAACAAATTCAATTCAATTCAATTCATTTCAAAATATCTTTATTATCATAGGATATTTATAATATCTCTTAATAATAGTCACTTTATTTTGTTTTGCACAAATGTTGACGTCAAATCGTTACTTAAAGCTAAGTTTACGCCGCTTCCTAGGCGCAAGTGCAGAAGAAGCGGCAACAAACTGCACTGCACGTTTTCTCCAAAGACGTCAACTAACAAACTAAAAACTTAAAATTAGTTATATAGATGGACAGAGATTACATTGTGTATTATGTCATAATTAAATTGAATTATAAGAATTACGAAATTTAAAATAATGTCAATTTGTAAATTTACCTAAATTATGACATGTCTAAGTATACAAACCTTTAAGAGGGACCCGCGCCAAGCTCAATCCAGACCTTTTTGTCTTTAAGGTAGTCATCGGTCCTATAATAAGCCTTCTTAAACAGCACTACTTAAATCAGAAGCGTTATACTATAACAAGTTTAAGTAAGGTAGATTTTTTATGAATATATGGGTTAAATAATGTAATATGATGCAATTGGATCATTTTGCGATCTTTCTAAAGCATTTGATTGCGTTGATCATCCAACACTTTTGCTCAAATTTCGTCAAAACGGTTTTGATGATAAGTCAATTAAATTAATAGAATCTTACTTAACAGATAGGCTTCAAACTGTTGATATAAACGGCGTAAAATCACACGGGTCTAATGTGAAAATGGGCGTACCCCAAGGTTCAATTCTAGGACCGTTCCTTTTCTTAGTTTATGTCAATGACTTGCCTAACATGGTTGAGAAAGAGGCTGACATGGTGCTGTTTGCTGATGACACCTCGCTAATATTTAAAATAGATCGACATAACAGTGATGCTAGCGCGGTGAACAGCACCTTATCTTTAATTTCTGATTGGTTTTCGGCCAATAACCTCATGTTAAATGCGAACAAGACCCAATGCATTCGATTCTCTCTTCCTAATGTGAATCAAGCCTGCGTTGACATACTAATTAATGGTCAGAAACTCGATCTGGTTGAAAGTACTACCTTTTTAGGAATCACAATTGATTCGAAACTTCAATGGGGCGCTCATATAACTAAACTTTCTAATAGGCTTAGCTCTGCGGCTTACGCTGTTAGGAGAATAAGACAATTGACAGATGTAGCAACTGCTAGACAAGTGTACTTTAGTTACTTTCACAGTCTAATGTCTTACGGGATACTTCTATGGGGGAGTGCAGCCGACATTCAGACTATTTTCTTTTACAAAAAAGAGCAATTCGTGCTATTTACGGTTTAGGATCGAGAGACTCACTGAGGGAATTATTCAAGGAAATAGGTATACTTACTTTTGCATCATAATTCATATTTGAAAATATAATGTATGTAAGGAAAAATATTTCCATGTTCAATAAAGTAAGTGATTTTACAGATAGAAATTTACGTAATAAGAATGACTTAGTTAGCCCGTATTACAGGCTGAATACAGTCAGTAAGTCTTTTATGGGGAAGTGTATACTTTTTTATAATAAATTGTCAGAATCGGTCCTTGATATGCCAGACAGAAAATTCAAAGCTTATGTAAAGAAAGTACTTTGTGAGAAGGCTTATTATAGGACCGATGACTATCTTAAAGACAAAAAGGTCTGGCTTGAGCTTGGCGCGGGTCCCTCTTAAAGGTTTGTATACTTAGACATGTCATAATTTAGGTACATTGGTACATACTAAATTTACAAATTGACATTATTTTAAATTTCGTAATTCTTATAATTCAATTTAATTATGACATAATAAACAATGTAATCTCTGTCCATCTATATAACTAATTTTAAGTTTTTAGTTTGTTAGTTGACGTCTTTGGAGAAAACGTGCAGTGCAGTTTGTTGCCGCTTCTTCTGCACTTGCGCCTAGGAAGCGGCGTAAACTTAGCTTTAAGTAACGATTTGACGTCAACATTTGTGCAAAACAAAACAAAGTGACTATTATTACGAGATATTATAAATATCCTATGATAATTAAAAAAAAAAAAAAATTAAAAAGAAGTACATATATCATAAATAATGATACACCTTTTCATAGTTCGTAGTATCTTTCGGAATGTAATCAGTAGAGATCGAATATTCAGATGCATATTATATTTACCTAAAGTTAATTTTTGGCTAAATCAAGTACTTAACTAATAGTAGTCTTAGGATATTTTTATTTAAAAGAAGGATTCCAACATTCCATAACTAATTATTTATTTTATTACATTAGGAATTATAAGATTTTACGTAGTATACCTACTCTTAAATTTGAATATTTCGGGATCGCGGGTTTTTTTCTATAAAACAGTCATTTACATAATAGTCAACATCTATACTGTAGGTAAATATGCATCTAAATAAAAATTTGCATTTTCTTTATAAGCGGTTATTTCAGTTGCCGCTCCACCGAGAGCTGGCTCTCACTGAAATTAATATTTTTTTGTGTAGTAAAGTTCTATATTTCTTTAAAAAACACGTCGCTTTACTTGGCGTCTCGGTGAGAGCTAACTCTAACGAGTCACAAATTTTGTTAACTATATTTTTTTTTATTTCAGTAAGAGTAATAGATTTCCTAATAATAGAGCTAACAGTCGGCATGCCTTATATGTTTATGGATTTCTTTATTAAACAATACACGAGGAAACTTGATTTTAATATGTCACTTAATCCTCTACTCAAAGGAATTACATATGGCACGTTGATCCAAACTGCAATGTACACATTGTTAGTAAGTACCTAAAATTTTTATTTATTTTTATCTAAATTAAAATATTCTGAAACTATACAAAAAAGAAACTCGGAGGAAGAGTCTGGATGAATAATCGTCAAGACAAGGTAAAAATATAAAAATAATTATAGATATTTTTTAAAAACAAAAAACTGACTTCAATGCCAGAAAAGTTAAATATTCAAACAATTGTTTACTTAGACGACATATTTTTCTTGTTATTTTCGTTTAACCCACAAACCGATTTTAATAAAATTTCTACGGGACCACCTGGAAAGTACCTTTACCCTTTCAAAAAAAGAAAATCCAAATCACTCCAGGGCGACTTCGGGTAATCGGGGAACATACATAAAATAAATTGATAACTTTCTTTTTGAAGTTTGTTTATAAAATCATTTTACAGTTACAAAATCTGTAAGTACTGAACAGTACAGAATAGAGAAAACTGACTAACTAGTCAGTGCAATCACTTACCATTTCCGTAAGTAACGTATAACTTCCATCAGCATGAAAATCAAACAAAGTTTTTCCCAAGAGTGTTTGAATAGAGCCAATCCTCATCAATGCGATCAAACATATTTTGAAACTAACTACGCAGTGAGTTGCTGAATTCTGATGTGAAATATCGACCCCTGCTGCGTTTGATATTCTCCATCATTGTGTGAAATTGAAATTTCAGGGAACCGCACCTGCGTACCTATAGAATTAGTGCGTACGCAGTTACGTTAGACACGCAGTGACCACGCGTACTTATATGACTACTCCATCGCTTCTTGACTGCCTCTTCGTAATCCAGTGCTGAAGGCGTTTGCCTTTTATCTCGAAGCTCGTGGGTTCAAATCCCACAGGGAAGCATACTTTGTGAAAAGTTGTTTCCAGTCTGGTTAGGATATAGCAGGCTTGAATCACCTGATTATGTGAAAAAAAGATGATTTTGATATGAACAGATGAATATACATACATAGCGAAACACATACTCTTCTTTTGGCTTCGACGTAGAAGAGTAAAAAGAACACAAAAGGTGGTCTGGTCTTCCTTTAAGCAGAACCATATCTTCAAAAAAAAAAACTTTAAATCTTACATGATTATGGAATAGACAGAAAGAGACGTAAAAATAGATGAACGGAAGTTACAGGACCCGATTCAGTTGAATTAAATTATTTAAAATTATAACTTTAATTAAGCACTGTTTCGTTCTGTGAAACAGTCATCATCATTTCAACCACATAACGTCCACTGCTAGAAATAGGGTACTCCCAAGGATTTCCAAAATTACCAATCTAGAGTGGCCTGCGTCCAGCGCTTTCCAGCGACCCAGGTCAGATCGTCTGACCACCTTATAAGCTGCCCCATCGGCCATCGGTTCATTACGCTGTGAAAAATTATCTACAGATAAAGATGCAATCGGGATTGTAAACCAAAATTACTTAAGGGGATTACATGACCTTAACAAGAGTTTTATTCTGCTTAAAACTAAGTTCCACAACATTGAAACAATAAAAAAAATATATGACATTCTTCAGGATAAGATATATGCTACCGAAATAGTGTCCGCAAAACATGATACTATTAATTTGAATTGATAGAAAACAATCACGAATATACCTACCTCAATTTTTTTTTCAACTAGTGGATCTGTACCTAATAAAGTACCTATATTTGGATAATTTGATAGGATTGTATGCATCAAGATACATACTAACGACCTATAGTAAATGTATATATTATAAGAAAATAGGTAAAATATAATTTCGAGCATAAAACGTCTACTAACAAGCGCTCATCGCCCGTGTATCTATCGTACCAGTCGAGGCCGAGACCTAATGCTATACGGACGTCTCACTTTCCCTTGCTGTAATGAAAAAATATTACTGAAACAAACGGTTTTAATGTGTGCGAGCATTTCTAGCTCGTGTATGCCTCTCAAAAAAATGGATTCTTCTGTTTACTTTTCGGAGCTTCTTCTCCTATGCTGGAGAAGAGACAGGCCCAAGGATAAGAGTATGTTTTTCTTTTCAGTACGCAACCGATCTAGCCGACACATTTTGGTTCCTAACAGCAAGTTTTTCCACGCCGCCCTCGTGGACGATATGTCCGCCATCGCAAACTTGTGTGAACTATCTAGACCTCGCCGTAATGTGTCGAACCAACAATTCAACCCCTATGAATATTACTTCGGCGCATTTTAATTATTTGTAAGTATTTTATAGTGGTAATAGACCAATGAGACAACGTCAAGCGGACGCCTGCGACGGGCGGTTCAGTCTGTCTCTGTCACAAACCATACGTGTGATATAGATGGCTGAAATCGTCACGGGTCACGTGTCTCTGTTGCACGTAGAGTTTGTTACAGAGACGGACTGAATCCGTTGCGGGTCTCCGCTTAACGCAGTTTCAATTAATTTTGTAACACTCTATAACTGTTTCATGTTATTCCGTGCTAGTATGGAAAATAAACGGCCAAGTGCGAGTCGCGCTTGTACATCAAGGGTTAGTTACCACCACCGTACAATGTTTTAAAACGCTGAAAACACGTTTATTGTATGACGACCCCCTTTAATTTTTGACTTTTTTTATTTTTAGTATTTGTTGTTATAGCGGTCTTAGTTATACATAATCTGTGATAATTTCAAGTATCTAGTTAATGCCAATATAAAGATCTAGTTAAAAACGCTGAAAAAACACATTTTTGTATGACGACTCCCTTTAATTTTTAACTTTTTTTATTTTTTGCATTTGTTGTTATAGCGGCCATAGTAATACATAATCGGTGAAAATTTCAAGTGTCTAGCTATTACGGTTCAAGAGATAGAGCCCTGTGATAGACGGACAGAAAGCGGAGTCTTAGTAATAAGGTCCCTTGCACCCTTCGGGTACGGAACCCTAAAAAAGGAGAACAGCGTAGAATGTACCTGCAGCTTCTATTTAGTCGCAGATCATAAAAGCCAATTGAGAGATAGGAGATAATCTAAAATGTATCAGGGTTGCTTCCCATAGTCTGTCTTCCCTAATAGGGATAAAGACGTGATAGTGTATCTGTATCTATCTATCTATCTCACCCGTGTGGTCCAGGTTAGAATAGGACCACTCCATCTCTTCCTGTGGATGTCGTAAGAGGCGACTAAAGGATTAAGCACAAACATCTCGTGATACAATTGCATTCCCAAGGAGGGCTAACGTCGGGTGGCGGCCGGTTGTAAAACTTTTCGCCCAAATACATTCCCAAAGAGGGTTAACGTCAGGCAGGCGGCCGGTCGTAAAACTACAGCCAAATCTTTTAACTTTTCTGGCTATTTCTTCTCCAACGCAAGGTCTGTGGCAACCTTGGGTGACCATTGACATACATGTAATATTTGGAGAAGAAAAAGCGGGAAAGCGCACCCCGGGCTCCAAAGCAGCACAGCTGAGGATGCAACCGGGAATGCGCTTGGATGAAGAAGATGTGTATATTTATCTATATAATCGCCAATGTGCGATATCCTCTTACTAACTAGCACGTGGTGCGATGCCCCAAATAACTTTCGTTCTCATTAGCGCTGAATGTAACACAATCTGTGATATAGTGCCATCACTAATTGAGCAGAGATAATGCCATAATAAACCCCCGATATGCATCAATAATAGTGGTGTAATGATCAGTAGTAAGGTGATTAGCAGTGATCGGAATGACCTAAAAGTTTTGAACTGAACATAAATGGAGTTGTTAATACCATCTTTTAGAGGTTTGAATCCAAATAAGAACAAAAACGGATAATATAAAATAAATAAATAAAAAATAAAATAAACTTTATTTGTCGTGTCTCCTTAATTTTTATGGATATGCCGCTCAGAGATTTGATATGGGGTCCATCTAGTCGCCCATGGGTGGTGGTAATGACGATGACGATTACAATGACAATGACGATGACGATGTGACAATGATGGCGATAATATAAATAATAATAAATCTTTTATTTTCAGACCAATGATCCATACAATTTTTATAACATAATTACAAAGAAATTTGATAAATACAATGTAATAACATATACAATAACAAATTGGATAAAAATAAATTGAAAAAAAATAAAAATAAATAGAAATACATAATAAAATTTAAAATCATAAAAAATAAATCAAACGAACTAACCTAAAATTGCCGAACTCGTTCTCGAGGCACTTGAGCATGTACTTGCATCCAATGTCTCAAGAACGGGCCGTCCGTCCGTTCCGCGATGACTGACAGGAGACTTTTGCGACTGTCCTTCACTCTGCGCGCCGTGGATGCCACTCTCTTGCGCATTGTCGCATAGAAACACTCTTGCTTTAGCGAACATTCCAGACGCGCTGCAGTAACGGTGCAGTCGCAACAGCGTCCTGAATGCATTGTTATATTGAACCCGGAGAGCACTGTTTGTCTTCTTCTTGTAGTGAACCCACAGGCTGCTGGTATAAAATGAGGTGCAGTAGGCACGGAACAACGTTATTTTAACCTCTGTTGAGCTCTTGGCAAATCTGCGGGCGATCATATTCGCTCTGACTGACAATGCCCTCCGTTCACGCTCAATATCATTGTCATCTCTAAGGTCGTCAGTCACAATATGACCTAAGTATTTAAATTGCTGCACTCGCTTTAAGGGCAACCCTTCCAACCGAACGGGAGGCACGTTTACCGGACATTTGGTCCCAGCCTTAAAAACCATTAGCTCGCTTTTCTTCGCGTTGTATTTCAACCCATGGCTACTTACATACTGCTCACATATGGTCATAAGTTCTCTGAGACCACCTACTGAAGCGCTCAGCAATACCTGGTCGTCTGCGAAAGTGAGATTATTGAAACAGACGCCCTCAATATGGCATCTGACATGCCGACTGCTGAGCTCAACGATGAGATCATTAATATACAGGTTGAATAGTGTTGGAGAGCTCACCCCACCCTGCCTCACACCACAACTCAACCCATACGATTCCGAAAACGCGCCTGCCCATTTCACGTTGTTGACTTGGTTTCCGTACCAGTATCGTAGAACATGAATGAGTTCAATAGGTACTCTCAACTTCTCAATCTTTTTCCACAACACTTTATAAGAAACCAAATCAAACGCCCTTGATAAGTCGAGAAAACTGGCGTAGACGGGTGTACCCCGATCCGTATAATATTTGACAGCATTTTTTAAACACGCGATAGCACTTTCTGTAGAAAGACCTGTTCGGAAACCGAACTGATTATCATGTGCTTTG
Source organism: Acrobasis repandana (assembly GCA_963576875.1). NCBI lineage: Eukaryota > Metazoa > Arthropoda > Insecta > Lepidoptera > Pyralidae > Acrobasis > Acrobasis repandana. The sequence continues at coordinate 12,166,421 of OY756214.1, forward strand.
AAATAGTTGTTTAAATCTGTTTCAGTCTGCGTTCGATCGTCATACGATAAACTTGTGTCAATTCAATTAATAATTTAAGGAGTACCCACCCGCATTATTAAAATGGTGTTTAAAAAGTGTTCAAATTGCAATAAAAATATAACCCAAAAGCTACCAGGATTGGAGTGTAGCCGATGTAAAAAGGTTGTGCACGCAACAACTACCTGTGCAAATCTCACCAACAAGCAGATAGCAACCCTTCGAAACGCTGAAGGTCTAGAGTGGAGCTGCGAGGAATGCTTACGTAACGTGTCGAGGCGATCTTCTTACTTTCTTCCAGATGACTCTGATATCGAGGATGAGGTCAGAGAAACAGGAAGGACGGGAAGCTACGATAAGTTGGTAAGTCAGATCAGCTGTGAAACTAGGAAAATAGTCAAAAGTGAATTGGAGGGTTTGACGTCGGCCGTTGAATATCTTAACAGTCAAGTAGCAGATCTGGAAAGCATGGCGAAACAGCAGGAGAGCACTATAAAAATACTAGTTAATAAGAATGCTGAACTACTGAAGAAAAACCAAAATTTAGAACTCCGCGTCAGTGCCATGGAGCAAAAAGTGCTAGAGGTCGATCAAAAACTTCTGTGTACTAATGTGGAGATTGCTGGAGTGCCAGAGCTGCCTAACAAGGATGCGGTCAGTGCAGTGAAAGAGGTTGCCGAAAAGCTGAAAGTGAGCTGCCAGCAGATCGTGAGTGCCCGGCGTGTTATATCAAGGCGCAAGGAGCAGCCAGGTCATATCATCGTAGAGCTCCAGTCCAAAGGAACATGCGAGCAGTGGATAGCAGCTGCGAAAATTCAAGAAATACTGGCCGGCAACATCTGGACGGATCTACCCGCGGAGAAGGCTACAAGTCGAGTGTATGTTAGGGCGGCCCTCACGCCGCATACCAAGGCATTGTTATATAAGGCAAGAAACAGCTTAAGTGGTTCTTTTAAGTATATTTGGTGTAAGGGCGGCACAATATATGCCAAGAAAGATGACGCTAACAATAAAGTAAATATTATACGCTGTATTTCTGATATTGAATCCCTGTGTGAACCAATTACTCAATAAATCTTTCAATATAGGTAAAGTCAATAAAGTAGTATGGACAAGGTTATAGAAATTCATAATTGCTCATCGATTAATTCATTTATAGATAGTACCCCATACACCAATACTGATTTATTTTGTTTGCATGTAAACATACGCTCCATGATTAGAAATTTTGATAAAGTACTAATTTTACTTCAATCCTCAAAATGGCAACTAGATCTGATAATCTTAACTGAAGTTGGCATATCTGATAAAATATGTAATTTATTTCAAATACCAGGCTATAGAATGCACACTCAGCTACGTGAAAGTAAAAAAGGCGGTGGAATAATTATTTACGTCAAAAACTGTTTAAAATTTACTACCACAACAATAAAAACACATTTATTCGAAAACATTACAGGCACATTAATAACTAAAAATAATACGGCGGTAACTGTGTGCGCAGTCTATAGACCTCCCATCAACTAATAAAGGTACTTTTGTCACTGAACTGTCACGAATCCTTACTAAATATAAATCCACTAATATGATACTTATTGGTGATATTAACATAGATTTAAAGAAAATAGAATCCTTGGATTGTCAATCATACACAGACATGCTGTCCGAGCAGGGGTTTGAGCGTGGTATATCTGACTATACTCGCATTGAAAGGCGATTGGACAAAGTAACTAAATCGTGCATTGATCACATCTTGTCAAAGCTAACTCAAACTGCGTGCTCGGCGGCTATTGATACGGTACTGGCGGATCACCGCGTCGTACTGATCGCCAGCGACGGCGAAGGTATGAACACGCGCATACAGGATTATGCGTCATCTTCATTTATGCAAGTCTGCGATTATGAAATATTTTATAAAGAGCTTAATAGTACTGACTGGTTTTTAACAAACACAATGAAATGTCCGAACCAAATAAATGATTTTATAAAGTCTAGTTTTGAAAATGCTCAGCAAAAGTCGACTAAAAAAATAAAAAAAAACAATCAAAACCATAAAATACCGTGGATTAATCAAAACATTTTAAATTTAAGTGAAAAAAGGGATGAACTATTTAAACTTTGGAAAAAGGATGCTACAAATAAATGTCTTAGGTTGCAATATAATAAAACTAGAAATAAAGTACACAAATTGATAGAATATTACAGAAATAACTACTATTTAAATAGAATAAAAAATTGTTATAATAATTCTAAAAAAATATGGCAAATTATTAATTCAATCTGTGGTAGAATCACACAATCAATTGACCAATTAATTACAAAAGCCTTCAGCAGCCATAATCTATCTTCTACAGACATTGCAAATAAGTTTGCACACGAATTTCAATATGCAGTGAAAGCCATATTACCAAAATGTCAGCAAACTCTTCTGGATGAAAATGAATATAACGATAAATGTGACAAAACTGTTTTATTAAAAAAAGCTACTCCTGAGAAAATTCTAAATATAATAAATAAACTACATAATTTTAAAGCTCCAGGACAAGACAACATAAAAACATTAGATATAAAAAAAATCTGCCATAATATTTCTATCGCAATTGCTAACCTTATAAACACTAGTTTGCATACTGGAATATATCCCGATGAACTGAAAAGAGGGTGTGTCCGCCCAATATATAAGAAAGGGAAACAATGTGAGGTATCTAACTTTCGACCGGTTACTTTGTTGTCTAATATTAATAAAATTGTCGAGAAATACGTGAGCGGACAAATTCATACGTTCTTTGAAGTAAACGACATAATAAACAAAAATCAGTTCGGATTTCAACCACATAAAAGTACGACTATGTTGTTGTCTAAATTTACAGATGAAATTAATTCATATTTGAATAATAGGAACCATGTACTTGTATTGTTTATTGATTTTTCACGTGCATTTGACACATTAGATCACTTAATATTAAGTAAGAAGCTTGGAAATATTGGCATTCAAGGTCCTCTGCTAGAATGGTGCAATAATTATTTGAAAAATAGGTCTAATTGTGTTAAGGTTGATAATTGCTTCAGTAACTCTTATACAGTGGAAGAAGGTACAGCACAAGGATCTGTGCTTGGGCTACTTCACTTCATTGGGTATGTCAACGACATGAATAATGTAATTGAGCATGGAACGTCCTACCAGTACGCTGATGACACATGCATCATTGTTGCCGATCGTGATCTTGATTCTGCTTTAGAAAAAATGCAAGACGATTTCGATAAACTAAATAAATGGTGTCATGACAAAAAACTAGTTCTCAACGGTATCAAAATCAAATTAGTTCATATTCGATCACCGTATGCTAGAAACCAAGCTGATTTATGTAATAAATTGTTTGCTCACGATCATTTGTGCCTTCATTCCAAAAGCCTGTTATGTAAATGTCCAGCTATTGAAAGTGTTGATAAACATACTTATCTGGGATTAATTATTGACAACAAATTTAACTGGTTTCCACAAATAAACCTTGTTTGCGAGAAACTACGGGCGTTCTTAGCCAACATGTATGTAATTAATAAAAGGATTCCTTTTCAGACTAAATTGATGCTGTACAATGCGCTTGCTGAATCAATAGTAGGATATGGACTGACAAGTTATGGCAGAACTTTTAAAAGTTATCTTAATTGTATATACAAACTGCAGGTTAAAATATTAAAAATTATTGTACCTACAAGTATTAAACAAAAATATCTAAAAGACGAATTAGGTCTATTTAAATACTGTAAAATCCTTCCAATACATATAAAGATAAGATACAGCTTGTTGAAAGAACAATTTTTTAATACTAATATACAAAAAAACATAACACATGAGATCAATACGCGACAAAAAACAAATAAAAAACTTTTAACTACTGCTGCACGCAATTCATATGGCGAAAGAACAACATCCTATCTAATTCCACGCTTCATCAATGATTTAGAATTATCGTTAAAACAAAGCATAACAAAAAATAATATAAAGAAAAAACTTATGTTTCACTTTTTGAACAACCTGTAGGCTGTTCAAGAAGTCGGGTCGGGACCGGTTTTGCAGTGAACGACAGGTGTTGTGATGATTTATGTTTTTATTTATTAGCTAATACTTAACCATAGATATAAGTCATATATAATGTCAGATGAATATTAACCTAATTTTAAGATTGAATGTAGACAATATGCTTCCGGACAAACCTTCGTGGTTTATGGGTGCATATAATTGTAATTATTGTTATTTTTGGATATAAATAAATGAAAAAAAAAAAAAAAAAAGTGCGAGTTTATGATGCTGTCATATACCTTCGCGACAACAGTTGCTAATGAGATAGGTCGGAAGTTATTTTTATCAGTAAGGTCACCTATTTTGTTCTTTACTATAGGGACAACGACCGTTCTCATCAGCTCTGAGGGTAGATATGAATGCCCCACGCAGAGGGTGTGCAACATAGCCAACACTCGCGGCAAGTGTGGGCCTGCATGCTGGAGATGTTCAATACTGAGACCATCGTGCCCTGGAGATTTTCCTCTGGACATAGTTTTAATAGCAGCTGCCACTTCCTTGGCCGTGAATCTTATACTATAATGACTACCCATGGGCGACTAGGTGGATCCCGTCCCTCATTTCAAATGACGGTGTGGCATATCGATACGACGATGATAATGATGATGACGGTGATCACGATGTCGTCATTATCATCGTCGTCGTCATTATCATCGTTACATCATCATCATCACATCATCATCGTCATCACCACCACCCAAGGGCGACTAGGTGGACCCCCTCCCATATCAAATCTCTTTGCGGCATATCCTTAATATGGTTCCATCATACTTAATATTTCCAATTCGTATCGTGGCACTTATCAAAACGCCCGAATGCGTTGCGTTCGTACTGTGATTGCCACAACGCATTGTGGCCATTTTGGTAAGGGCCGCGACACGAATTTCGCGTCGTGACCGTTTCACAATAGCCACAACGCGTTGTGGCCTATTATTTCGTTCAATGAGCCAATACTGTCTTTGAGCGTAACATACTTATATACTAACACCGGTATTACTATTCCAGGGATAACACAACCAAATCCATACACGATGTTTTATTCTAGCTTTAAGGCGACGTGGGTTCACAATTTGCAATACTATGCGTGTTTTTGAAAAATCACTGTTATTAAATTACTACAGTTTATTCCTCAAAATATTTACATAAAAAATCTTAAGTATTTTCTACAGACACCCACAATAGCCAAAACACGATTGAGCATTTTTGGCTCGATAGAAAAAAATCACAAACATACCTCTAAATTTGGCTAAATTTGCCTTTATAATACGTATTACTATTTTATACAATCACCTTTTTATAGGAAAATTATACCAAAAAGTGGACTATCTAAATATCTATCCGTTTTGGCTACAATAAAAATTATGAATAAAACACTGCGAAATATCGTCGAGCACGGCTCGGCTATAAAATAGTAATACGTATTATAAAGGCAAATTTAGAGGTATGTTTGTGATTTTTTTCTATCGAGCCAAAAATGCTCAATCGTGTTTTGGCTATTGTGGGTGTCTGTAGAAAATTCCTAAGATTTTGATGTAAATTTTATGAGGAATAAACTGTAGTAGTTTAATAACAGTGATTTTTCAAAAACACGCACAGTATTGCCAATTGTGAACCCACGTCACCTTAAGGCGAAGATATAGGCAAATGGCCTTGAAGTGTGAAATAAATTGTTAACTCGTAAATATGGCTATAATTTCCATATCGCTCTTCGTCATGCACTAGATAGCCCTTTAAATTATTTTATGAACTGCCGTTGAAACTATTATTGGTGATCCGTCTAGCTTTAAAACTTGCCGTGGCCACTTTTGGCGGAAGCAAGTTTTAAAGCTAGACGGACTAATGTAAATACTTTCAACGGTGGTTCATAAAATAATTTAAAGGGCTATCTAGTGCATGACGAAGAGAAATATGGAAATTATCTCCATATTTACGAGTTAATAATTTATTTCAAATGAGGGCGCCACTTCAAGGTCATTTGCCTATACCTCCACCTTAATGATAGAATGACTTTATTTGCAGGATACCGTAGTGAAAAATCATTAAGCATTTTACTCTCCGGAAAAAAATTACTTACACTTATACTTGTGCGACCGAACTTTGGCGAAATTAAGCCTGCAATGCTATTTGATTTTGAAATACTAGCAAAACACTATGCCATACATACGCCGCGTTTTTCACAAAGAAAAATTTAGGCGCGTAACTTCGGCACATTGTGTTTAGACACATAAATGCCTAAAAATAGGTAATGGTCTTGACGGTATAGCAAACTGAGTAGTCCCACTTATGACCTGTCCCGTCATGACCTTGCCACTCTTAGTGTAGTTAAAAATAGAACTCATGACCGAGACCTTTGTTTTTAGGTCAGGGTGCCTATATTGGAAACGTATCTTCGATCGTTACACGTGTTACGTCACTAAATCCTCAGTGAGACAGTACTGTTCTATTCTAACCTTTATTTAAAGGAATACAAGGTACACTGGAAATTGAAATTGTATTGCGTTCTAGGTTATTTCTTACAAAAGCTAAGCCGAGCCGCGGGCAAACACAACGACAAAGGGACCAACGTACTGTTCAAAGCACTAATCACGTCTACATTTACTTCTCAAGTTTGAACTGCATTGCATTTTCACACATTCCTCTTCATGAGAAATATAGGATGTTTCAGAACTTTAGCTTGACAAGATATAAGTTTAAAAAACTAAAACTCGACTACTGTTTTTCTTTAATAGAAAAATACTTATAACCAGATTCCAATCAGTAATGGCTAATAAAATTTAATATACTTACAACGTGTTATAACATATGCGTAATAAATCGAACCATAGGGTATACTATCAATATATATTTATAAATAAAAATGTATATATCATTGCTAAAATTGATGATACGAGGGAACAGATGATCAAACATGCAATATAAACATAGCAGCAAAACGAATAACCCTCCTTTTTGCTTTGCCGTAGTCGGCTACAAATATCAAAATTACGAGTGGTCATATCAAGACCACTCGTTCAAATCCTTTGTGTATGCCGATTTAAAAATGCGCCCGTCTGGAAACGCTCGCGTGAATCGTTCGTAATGTGATGTGACTGTCAATTTCTAAAATGCGTCCCCAGACTTTATGCTATTTACTGCTATCACCAACCCACCTTTAAGCGCGTGGGTATTTAGTCCACTGGTGGACTGTTGGACTAATGTAGATCGTTAAGGTATACGTCTACTTACAAGTTCACAGAGCCAAGGGTTGCAAGACCCAAAGGCCATGCTTTACAAGATAGTGGGCCTTATAAAAAAGAACGGAAACAGGATGCAACCCTTTTTAAAAATTACCCAAACATTTTAAAGCAGTCTGTACACTGCTATTGTTGTCGTGTCTCGTCGCGAATCGATGCTCTTGGTATTGAAAATACAAAAGGAAAATAAAGGACACCAGGAGCTTACTGGAAACCTAAGCAGTGCTCTTACAGGTCTAGGTCTTTCACAAAGGAAATAAAATGTATAATTTTTCTGAGTATCTCCTAGTTTCCAACGTATTAATTTAGATCCTTTTTTATCGTAAAACACTCTCCATACTTGAATTTTCCGGGGTCCACTGCTGCCCCCATTTAAAATAAATTATTTTAAAGAAAACGGAGACATCATTTAAAATTTTGCTACTACCAAGTCCTAGATAACCCTTCAAACTATTTTGTGGCGAAAAACGGTCACTTTTGGCAAATGTGCGTAGTAAAGCTTAACGTTCTCATTATAAACTGTCAACAGTAGTTCATAAAATACTTTGAAGGGTTATCTAGGAATTCGTAGTAGCAAAATTTAAATAATGTCTCCGTTTTCTTTGAAATGATTTATTTAAAATGGGGGCAGCACTGGACCCCGGAAAATTTAGGTACGGCCTTAACAATTTGAATGGTATAGAAAATCCTGAAGGCATTGGAGTCCTTATATTTTTTGCAATCTGTAACAAACATTGTTACTTACCCTTTTTATTTATGTGTATAATAGTGCGTTTACATTACGATATAATTGCGTTATGGTGGTTATAACACACGAGGCGGAATTTCAGCCCGGGCCGAAGGCGAGGGCGTAATAGAGCCGAGTGAATTTGAGCAATAAACGCACGTATATCTTACGACGTTTATCAACACACTTGCGAAAAATACATAATTAACAGTTTTTATTTTATTTTAAATAAACTTAACCAAAAAACTGTGATGCACAATGTTGCTTTAGTCCTTATGATTATTACTATACTATATATAGTACTTATGTGTCATTAACATTTTGTTTCCAGAAAATCTTTTGCGGGAAGAGATCAAAATGCGATAACAACCAGAGTTTTCGCTTGTGCAGTAGTGTGGCTAATTAATTTTCTCTTTACTTCTGTAACAGATGAAACATTATTGAAGGTACGTTTGGCTCAGTTTCTGCAAGGTTAGCTGAAAAGTAGATTCGTTTTATTACTAGCTTTTATTTGCAAATTCATGCGCGTAAGAGCATGCATGTTATCAAGTCAACGTGTTGCTTTGTGTGACGTGACAAATGGAGAAACAAATAAAAAAAAACACACTTAAAATAATTTTGTTTGGAATATAAGTTAGGATTACTGTAGTCCATTGGTTGGTTTGCCGTCGGCGTGACCTATCAGCGGCGTCAACTTTTTCAAAGACGCCGCCTTTGTGGCACACCGACGTGGCGACGGCATTGACGCCATTTCAACAAATAAATTCTATTAAACGAAAAAAAAAATGCAAAGGTGCAATAATAAAAGATTTTTATCATTCTTAGCTTATTAAGATTTTTATGTAAGTATTTTTTCAACACACTTGCCCGTAAAATGGATTTAATTTCACCGGTTTTACATATATAAAGCAGCTCATAAAACACGCGTATGTTATAAACGCAAATAGTGAAGTTGTATTCTACAACCGCACTTTTTGCTATTTATATGCTTGTTTTTTTTTTTAATATTCGAACTAGGTAGTTTTGCGCTCCCAGCTAGTAGGCAGCGCGCCGCGCTGATTTTAAAGAGTATAAAACAGCGGGAAATCAACATTGTGCATTACAGTTTTATGGTTGAGTTTTAAATAAACTCAACCATAAAACTGTAATAAAATCAGTTTATTAAGTATTTTTACTCGCAAGTGTGTTCAAATACGCCGTACGATATACGTGCGTATATTGGTTATCATACAAACTCGGCTCTATTACGTCCTCGCTTTCGGCTCAGGCTAAAATTTCGCCTCGTGTGTTTTAACTACCATAACGCACTTATATCCTAATGTACTATAAACGCACTATTATACACATAAATAAATAAGTAACAATGTTTGTTACAGATTGCAAAAATATCATTTATATGGAGAATGGCATCGACGGCTTTTATATTTGCATTGCTAGTGTTATTTCCTAAAAATTTTTACCCTACTGAAATATTTGGAGAGATTATGAGCTTAGATGCACCAACTTCGTTTGTAAGTAATATAGGCATATCCTTCTGACTCTTTTCTCAGCTGCAGAGTAAATGTATGTCTAGGATGGAATTGGATGGTACAGGATAACGAATATCCGAACGGTATGACATCTTGGCTAAACCGAATTATGCGTATGTGTTTTGACTTATAATTCAGAAATCCTAAAATCTAGTCTACTCATTTGAAACACCCATAATATTATCAGTACTGTCCAATTGTCTATATAGCATAACTTGCTCGTGCTGCCCTATTGATTTAACATAAGTCAAACACCAGCTCTTAATCCACTTAATAATTCCTGCAACTGAACTCGGAAAGCTAGAATTCAAGGTAATGTTGACTCGAACTTGGACAATTGTAACGCGGGGATCGCTGCGCGAATATAATTGTTGACTTTAAATATGGAAGGAACTGATTGAATAGTTACCTAATAAATAGTTCCTACTTAATTTGAAAGGTAGGTGATTTCCGTGCATTGCAGCCGATGCGTCTGCGACCATTGTGGCTATTAAGATCATAGTTGCAGTATAAGAATGTATGGAGCATTTTCCGTGCATTACGTCTATCATACTATACGCGGCTGCGACCAATATTAGCCGCACGAGTCAGGGTTGGTAGATTGGTGTTTTTTTCGCAATTCACTATAAATGCATCGTGCGTAAATTATAAGTAGACGTTGGAGATAGGTAATCTGCGACTGAAGACGAAAGATTAACCCTAGAAGCCCAATCTTATTTGTGTAGCCATAAAGACCAATTATACGTAAAAAATACGTGTTCAGAGAAATTGCTACATGTGGTCAATATTTTAAATTTATTTTTTATAGTATTTATTTTAAAATAGATTTTAATAATATTTCACTTAAAACTGCGCATACAATGCACGGAAGTAAATCTTTAGGCATGCATAGGCGACTATTGCACGCATACGAGTACATGCATATTATCTTTGGAGAAAAAAGCCCACCCCGATCTCCAAAGCAGCATTGTTAAGGATGCAGCCGGGAACGCGATTAGACATATTATATACGTTGGAAGAGACACCCTTATTCTTTTAGTTATGCCTGTTAGACATACGTCTAACTTACCTTTTCTCTCTACAGAATAGCGCTTTAAAATGAAGTAAGCTAAGATATCTGTAATTGTTCCAGATAGCCTCAGTGGAATTAGTGTCATATGGCTACGGAATTGGCTTCATCGGCGTTTATGATTTTCAAATGATGTCCCCATACACGATGGTCGACAATGCTGTTGTTATCTTCACCATTTTATTCACGGCAATGGGGCTGATCAGGTCCTTCATCGTCCGTGTCCTATACACTGTATTGGCTAACTGCGTCTCGTTTGAAAAATCGGTAGACAGCATTTTTATCTAAGGTTACTGTAGTCTGACCAAGACCGCTGTACCGCGCCTGAGGTATGCGAGCGGCGAGACGGCTGTCTATGTCAGACGCAAATAAGATAGAATATCCAAAGATGGGTCGTGCTTTATCTCGAGATGCCAAGGCTGCCGTTTTCAAAGTGGCCGAATATTGTAGGGAAAGAAAAGCAGGCAAAGATAGTTTCGAATTTAAAAGTGATTTTCAAACCTATTTATTTTTTCCATTAATTTCAATTATATTGGTTTTTTATTTGTGCTTAAAAATAGTTTTGACCCATAATAAGAATTGGCCATAATATGTATACAGCGTCAAAATATTGTACTTCGATATCTTAAGATCTATCCGACAGTATACGAGTATATTAATCTCTTGTGAGTCCATGATCTTTCCTGCCTGCACCCCTGCCTCTCCGCGCATACCTCAGGCGTAGTACAGCGGTATTGGTCAGACTATAACAAACGCAGATAAATATCATTTTGAAACTCCAGGGCTGCATCCTCATTAGGCGAATAGTGAGCGACTGATCAATCATCAGCCAATCATCTTATCATTATATTGTAAATTGTTCATATTACGCGTAGTTGCGGTTTGCGATGTTTCGCTTGCTAACTTGGCGGCTGGTTTACGAAGCGAAGTGAAAGAAGGTAAATTTGCCCGTTATAACACGGAAATAATATCTAACAGTATTGCAACCCGACCCGTTCCTTGAAATTACGACGACGTTGCCACTTCGTACGAATTTTGTTTAAAGAATCTAAGTCGCAACATTTCGTTTATTCAAATTAATGTAGGTAGATCTAGATATAAAAATAATTGAAGCGGCAACGTCTCGTTTGTTCTAATTTTAACTAGGTAGATATGTAATTTAGTAAATTTAAATTTTAGCTTCAATTGTTATTAGGTATATATTCGCGTTACCTACTTGTTTCTTTCTAGTTTTATGATTGTAAAATTAGTTATATTTTTACTTTAAAAGAAAATGATCGCATCAACAACAATCGCATGCTTACTGCTTAAAAAACATCACAATTTGTTCTTCACTGCGGTGCATCCCCGACTGGTTGTATGCAGAGTCACGGACTGAGTGTGTGCCGACCTCCGCGATGCCTAGGTCAGATTCGTGTTTCAACCGTTTGTATTAAGACTGTTAGATTGTTAGATATTATTGCCGTGGTTATAGCAACTCAGCCAATGAGGCGTTTTAAAAAAATAGTACAGTAACTTATGATAGATGGCGCAGCAATCTCTTTAATCGATCTGTCAATGTCAAATTTATTTAAATTTTAGGATGCGTGTTAGTTTTTAGGGATCCTTACAAAAAAATAAAAAAACGGAACCCTTATAGGATCACTCGTGCGTCTGTCTGTCTGTTCGTCCGTCTGTCACAGCCAATTTGCTAGAATGGTGTAATCCTATAACCCTAACACAAAAATGGAAACATTGAAAACATTTTCTGGCGACTAATTAGGAAATTAAAAAAAAAGTTTTGCCAACCTTACTTTGTTATATATCAAATGAAAGGCCTTGTTGTAAGGATCTCAAATATATTTTTGTTTTTATTTTAAAATAAATAGTTTTGATTTTATTCAAGAAAGAAGACGAAAATTGACCATTCTTACCTGATATCCGAAACTACTAAACCTAAAATTTTGAAAAAATACAAAGTATAGTTCATTGCCTGTAGATTACAGGAAAACCTATAATAATTCAATCAATTGTACGGAACCCTAACCACGCGAGTTTAACTCGCACTTGGCCGGTTTATTGGTTTTTTTTTATAAGAGTAAAATCTAACAGAACACGTAAGACTCTAGCTTTATTATATAGTCTGACCACGACCGCAGTACCGCGCCTGCGGTATACGAGCGGCGAGACGGGGACTGTCTATGTCAGACACACATGAGATAGAATATCCAAAGATGGGTCGTGCTTTATCTCGAGATGTCAATATAAAAAAGGATATAATATGTATACAGCGTCAAAATATTGTACTTCGATATCTTCAGATCTATCCGACAGTATGAATCTCTTGTGAGTCCATGATCCCCCCTGCCTCCTCGCGCAATCTCAGGCGTGATACAGCGGTCGTGGTCAGACTATAGTTTAAAGAAAAAATGCGGGCCTGCGCCGTCGTGACGTGCAAAAACAAAGGAGGAATACTTTTCCTTCTGATTCAACATAAAACTGATGTGACGAACGCGATGGTTTCAAACCTATTTATTCATGACATGGCGAGAAAGGATTGAACCAACCTCAATGGTTATTGTTCTTTGAACCAAACGGCCTTCTATAGTATTTGTTTTGACAGAACTATTTTTAACTATTAAACGCCATCTATTGAGAATGTTTTTAACCTCGTTTTTTTTTTTACTGGTAAACGCCTCATTGTCTTTTTTCTTCTATGTTTCGAAATTTTGAATTAGAAAAAATAGGCCACACAACGTTTTGTGAACTTGTATGGGAGGCCAAAAATTTTTTTTTGGCCTTCCATTCAAGTTCACCTGTCAGCTGATCCGAGTTTGTATGTAAAGCAAACAATATTCTTTATATTTCGATATGTTCCTTGTGGAAAAGTGTTGAGTACCATGGACTGAATTAATTCTTAAAATAGTTAGTTTGTTAGACGTTATATACTCGTATAGCTCCAATTCACGTCCTAGACAGAGGAACCACAACGCGTTGTGGTTTTTCTACATTAGCCACAATGCGTTGTGGCCTATTTTTTCAGTGAGCAATTTCGGTCCTTGCGTAAGTAACATGTACAAAAAAATATTTCTGCTATTAAGCGTAACATATGCAAAAAATATTTTTATAACAAAATGAAAAATCACTTAGGTGTTAATATTGGGACCATAAAAGGCCTTGGACTCCTAATTCTAGCCGATCTTTAAAATACTTCTGTAATCGTATATTTACAAAATTGAGTACGCGTACTACCTAGTCTAGAAATTCACATCCTTGTAAAATATTTTGATATCGTCTGTACGATACTTAGTTACTATTTAGTGCGTGCCGCTCTCGCTGTGCAGAAACGCATAGAAATGGATTTAAGGCGAATAACGTGCAGAAGTGGCAACCTCATTTGAAATACTTTAATATTCTGCGAATAAACAGGCATTATATTGCGCTTTAAATATTTTTTTTAAATAACCGTAGAAAGTATCATTAGTAGTTTTTTATGCTTTAAAACGCATTTCTGCTATAAGTGGCCACTTTTGGCAGAAACGCGGGTTAAAACTACTTCTGGTATGGTATTCGCCTTAAGTGAAGTTGGCGTGGTCAATGACAGGCCTTGTGGCCGGTCTTAAAAGTTGTGTTGAATAATTAACTTATGATGTTACATACCCGTACCTGCTGTTTCGATTTGGCGAAATAATCCATGATAGTCTGTGAAATGGGACATCATGCCCAGGAAAGAAATTTCAAATTACTTTTTTAGGGTTCCGTACAAAAAATGAACTTATAGGATCACTCGTGCGTCTGTCTGTCCGTCCGTCTGTCACAGCCAATTTGCTCCAAATCTACTGGACCGAATTAGGTGAAATTTGGTAGGATGGTGTAATCCTATGACCCAAGTACATATGTGCAAAGTAAATAAATATTTTTTTAAATAAGGGTAATTTCCAGGGGATTTTAGGAAAATAAAAAAAAAATTGCAACCCTTTTTGCAAACAAATTACTGTGTTATATATCAAATGAAAGGGCTTGTTATGAGGATTTCAAATATATATATTTTTATTATTTTAAAATAAATAGTTTTGATTTTATTCAAGAAAGAAGACGAAAATTGACCATTCCCACCTGATCGCCGAACTGAGCCAGAAATTAAAAAAATATATGTACGAGTATATATAAAATATAATTAATTGCTTGTAGATTACAGGAAAACCTATAAGAATTCAATCAATTGTACGGAACCCATTGATCAATTTCCTAAACGAGTTTTTATAAAAAAGGGAATTGTTTTTTCTGTACTTTTATTTCGCCATTCTGATACACCCTGTAGGTATATCAGAATAAAATAATATCGGTGATCAGATATTGAAATAATTAATTTTGTTAACATCTTTTTGGATAAATACCAGATTATTTTGTCGTAGTATACCTATGTTGTAGTATTTGACAGGGTTCAGGAAAAAAACTAAGTGGAGTTAACTACCACTACTTGATATTTGCTATACTACCACTGGGATCGGAATTTCTCAAAGTGCACCGGATGTATATACTATTCATATTTGGAAACCTCATGATATCTACAATAGCTTATTTGGTAAGTATATTGCTTTTCTTTTTAATATTGTTGTTTGCGAAGATGTCATAATTGCATGAAAGGTAATATTCTGACTAAATAGAGGAATTAGCCATGAGCCAAGACGTAGGAGATCAACCTTTACGGAAAAACGTACATATCTACATTAATTAGTTATTTTTTTTTTTTTAATTAGTCTATACTGTCCCACTGCTGGGCAAAGGCCTTTCCTCTTGTACGCCACTGGTCTCTATCTAGCACGATGGACTGTCAGGTCTTGTTAAAAGACACCAGATCAACACACTACCTTGTCCTTGAGCGACCTCTTGTGACGCCAGCCTACAAGCATCCTCTCTCTCTCATCTCAGCGTATTCCCAGTTGCATCCACAGCTACAACGCTGCGAAGCCTGGGGTCCGCTTTCCGGCTTTTCCTTCTCCACTTCGCACGGTCTTGAGCATGCTTGGTTGTAAGACCATTGGCACGCATATGACGACGTCAAGCCAGCATTTCTTGGGTCAACCACGCCTGCCAGGCCCCGGCGGAGGCGGCATGGCTATACATTTGTTTCTCACGCAGCTTTCCGGTTTCCGCAAGGCATGACCGTACCAGCGTAGGCGACTTTCTTGCAGTTTGTCTGCTATGTCACGGACATGAAGGCTGCCGCGGATGCAGGGTTTCTCACGCGATCTCTCCGTGATACTCTGCATATCCAGCGCAACATTTGCATCTCTATGACACGCAGTTCCTGCTTGTGTCACTCAAGCAATGGCCACGCTTCACTGCCATATAAAAGGCCAGCCTACACGCACCCATTCTGTAGCAATCTTAGCCCATCTAGGGTGCATCCTACATGCCCAGCCCAGCCCCATTTAAGTTTGGCTGCTTTTCTCTCAACGTCTACTATCTTAGCTTTGGAATCATTAACTTACATTAAATTATTATACAACGTGATTCGCTATCTCCTACTGTATCGATCCCGCCTCCAGTTTCTCGATAAGTAATTGTGAGGGATCACGTAGCCGCAATCACTGCAGTTAATATAGAGTTCAAGTTCACCTTTAGCGCTTTAGAGAATGCAACAGCGTGTACTTCACGAAACAAAAATGATTTTCATAATAGAAAACTACTTCCATGCTGGTCTGAAAGAAAAAAAAATAATCGGGCAAGTGCGAGTCGGACTCGTACATGAAGGATTCCGTTCCTCTGTACAATGTTTTAAAACGCTGAAAAAACACGTTTCTTGTATGACGACCCCCTTCAATTTTTAACTTATCTTATTGTTAGTATTTGTTGTTATAGCGGCCATAGTAATAAATGGTGAAAATTTCAAGTGTCTAGCTATTACGGTTCAAGAGATAGAGCCCTGTGACAGACGGACAGACAGACAGCGAAGTCTTACTAATAGGGTCTCGTTTGCATTCTATGGGTACGGAATCCTAAAAAAAGAAAAATAGAATGTGCCACTTGCTTCTTTTTCCACGTAGATCGTAAAAGCCAATTTAGGGAATGGAAAGAAACTCAATAGGCGATGCCGCTTTTTGCCGCAAATTATCTATTTTGATTCCTTTTTTCATCTTCACGCCAACCAATACGTTAAAAAAAAAAATGGTTGCCTGTAAAGTCGGTTTTACGGGCGAAGATTTTACGTGACAACGCGCGCGGCAGACCGATCATAGTTGAGTGGGAGAGAGACGCAAGGCATTCGGCGGGCCTCTCTCTCGTTCGGTGACTCATCGTAACGTTACCGAGCGTTACACTTTTTCATAAGTGACTCCCAGCCGCAACCTAATTTAAGACGTTGTCACGTCAAAAAAAAAAAGGCTGGTGAAATTGTGAATAATACATTTTTTTAAATACCTATATCTAGCGACTGCGTGTCAAAGCCAAGTTCAAAGAAGGAACCGGCGACAGCCGTGTGTATATTTACACAAATCGTTTCGAGCCACCTATTCAATTGTTAAATTATATAATAAATTGCCTAATAACATAAAATACAAAAAAAGGTATAAAACCTTTATAAAATTATTAAAAAACCGTCTGATAAAAAAATCATATTATTCAGTCGCCGAATACCTACAAAATAAAAAATAAAATATGTCTACCTCCCTCTCGTACCATTGCAATGCCTGGACAAGGTGCATGTGATGTTTCATTAAATATGTAACTATATTTTGTATTGAATTATTCATGTGCAATGCAATGTAATTATTAAATATAAATAAATTTTATTTATTTACTACAAAACTTAGTCCATGACATATTTTCACATTTATTAAAGTTCTTTAGCTTATCTTGAGTCAAAAGTTTTAATAATGCAGCTCAAATAGTTATTGATATATATCAACATTATTTATATATGTAAAAATGCCTGTTTTTAAACGTTATTATATAATAACATTTAAAAACAGGCATTTATATGTATATTAGGCGAGTATAAAGGAAAAAGTCAGAAAACAATTGATTTTAACAAAAAATATTTAAGAGCAAATATTTCATATTTCTTTTTCTTAGAGGTACGAGATGACCTTTAAACTGTATATTTGGCATCAAGATTTTTAGGCGTATATATTATTATACAGGATAAATTCAGAAAACAGTGAATTTTTTTTTAATTTTTAATTTTTTTCAAACAATCGGTTTTATTAGGTAGAAGAGCAAAATTTTCTTTTTTTGTTACTTAGAGGCTTAGTGTTTAAAGTACATAATTTTAAAAATTACTTTTGAATAAATTAATTTACCAGAAATTAATGTACTTACTTAATAATGTAACTGTTTTGGATAAAAGTACTTATTGTTAGGAGACTAGCGCCATCTGCGTGTGATCTCCACAAACACGGGCAAGATTATCGATTCAGCGATATTCGGCTGTGCCCCGCCCTGCGCGGATTGTCTTTGCCCAGTCTCGACTGACGCCATTAATGACAGGTTGCGCGGTCCCGTCGCATGAAAGCCATGCGGCATATTTTGTATTTGATATATTGCGAATATTTCGTGAAGAATTATCGCTAATTATTGTTTGTTTATGTGCCCAATTTGTTTGGAACGGCGTGGAGCCGGGAATTGTTTGTAGTACGGACAAGAACAGTGATTTGTGTCGAATGTGAAACGCGTGACATGGCGTCATTATAAATTGTTGGTTTTTACCTATTTCCCGTGTGGAATGGAAGTATTTGTAAATTGACTATAAAAGGAACTGATTTTGATGGCGTGGATGCCCATAAATATATAAACAGTGATAGGTGTTTGAATCGGAGCGAAGGACATTCCATGTTGCGTTCCGCTGTTAGGTTATGTGAATAATATTGAACTGTCAAGAACAAATTTGTGGTGCTGTGGTGAAGTGGTGTTATAAATACGACGTATTTGTTTGGGGCGACATACATGAGCTCATGGGTAGGTTCGTTTAGGGACCCCATTTTCTTCACCACTGACTTGGGACCCATGGTGGGACCTAAGGCCGTCGCCAGCCCTGAGGAGGACTTCGGACTCGACGCGAAGGCCAGGCGAGGCTGCCTGAAGACGGCATGGAGGCTGTAAGTATTATCTTGAATTATTTCCCAATTGTAATTAGTTTAATTAGATTTAAGTTTAATTTATAATTAGGCTAGGAGGTTCCCTGGACCTTATCTAGGGTGGTATCAGACTGCGTAGGTTTGCTTGTGTGTTTGTTTGTTGCCAGTGGGATTGCCGGACTCGTACCAAGAGCGTAGTTAGTAACATTTCTCGGTAGCTGAACGTAATCTTAGCTATCTGCGCCAACAATTTTGGTAGCAGAGCGTAGTTAGTAACATTTCTTGGTAGCAGAACGTAATCTTAGCTATCTGCGCCAACAGTAACAAAAAGTAATGTAGTAACCAAAAAATATTATAAACATAGATGATATTCAAAAATTCAAAAAGTAAAAAAAGAATTCAAAATATCTTTATTATTTAAGGATGTTTATAATATCTCTTAATAATAGTCAAAGTGACTATTATTAAGAGATTTTATTTTATTTTACACAAATGTTGACGTCAAATCGTTACTTACAGCTAAGTTTACGCCGCTTCTTAGGCGCAAGTGCAAAAGAAGCGGCAACAAACTGCACTGCACGTTTTCTCCAAAGACGTCAACTAACAAACTAAAAACTTAAAATTAGTTATATGGATGGACTGAGATTACATTGTTTGTTATGTCATAATTAAATTGAATTATAGGAATTACAAAATTTAAAATAATGTCAATTTGTAAATTTAGTATGTACCAATGTACCTAAATTATGACATGTCTAAGTATACAAACCTTTAAGATTGACCCGCGCCAAGCTCAAGCCAGACCTTTTTGTCTTTAAGATAGTCATCGGTCCTATAATAAGCCTTCTCACAAAGTACTTTCTTTACATAAGCTTTGAATTTTCTGTCTGGAATATCAAGGACCGATTCTGGCAATTTATTATAAAAAAGTATACACTTCCCCATAAAAGACTTACTGACTATATTCAGCCTGTAATACGGGCTAACTAAGTCATTCTTATTACGTAAATTTCTATCTGTAAAATCACTTACTTTATTGAACAAGGAAATATTTTTCCTTACATATGAATCCTTTCCTTTCAAATATGAATTGTGATGCAAAAGTAAGTATACCTATTTCCTTGAATAATTCTCTCAGTGAGTCTCTCGATCCTAAACCGTAAATGGCACGAATTGCTCTTTTTTTGTAAAAGAAAAATAGTCTGAATGTCGGCTGCACTCCCCCATAGAAGTATCCCGTAAGACATTAGACTGTGAAAGTAACTAAAGTACACTTGTCTAGCAGTTGCTACATCTGTCCATTGTCTTATTCTCCTAACAGCGTAAGCCGCAAGCTTAAGCCTATTAGAAAGTTTAGTTATATGAGCGCCCCATTGAAGTTTCGAATCAATTGTGATTCCTAAAAAGGTAGTACTTTCAACCAGATTGAGTTTCTGACCAATAATTAGTATGTCAGGCTTGATTCACATTAGGAAGAGGGAATCGAATGCATTGGGTCTTGTTCGCATTTAACATGAGGTTATTGGCTGAAAACCAAAGAAATTGAAGATAAGGTGCTGTTCACCGCGCTAGCATCACTGTTATGTCGATCTATTTCAAATATTAGCGAGGTGTCATCAGCAAACAGCACCATGTCAGCCTCTTTCGCAACCATGTAACCGTGTACCTTCTTTCGAGTCGAAATGGTTTCACTTAAGCTTCAATTTTAAATCATTTTTGACCAGTATATAGATAATTCTTATTAGTAGGTTTTTATTACATTAATAAAAAGTTAAATAAAAAGAGTAGTAGGTACAAAAAATAAACATATTAAAAAATAATATTTGAGAAGCACGCTGGCCCGGCGAGAGTACGCATTGCTAGCGATTTTGCAAGTTAAGCAACCTCGGATGAGGTCCATACTTCGATGGGTAACCACAACCAACATAAAAAAAACAGTGGCACTTCAGGAGTGCCCAAAGAAGTGAAAACTTGAGCAAGGTGCTGTCGGTTACGGTATCAGTGTCGCAAGTTCAATTATTTCCATCTCAAAAATGTACAACGCGCTTAAAAAAGATTTCACTTTAAAAATGTAAGTCTTGTCAACCTGCAGCATATGATTGAGGCATCTCTATCTACTATCAATAAAACGTACGGAAATTATAAAATTAATAAAAACCAATAAATCCGTATGTAGGCCACCTGACGCCTCGAACAACGACTCTTGCCGAGATGCACTCAATGCAAGTTTCGTGTTAGCTAAATTCGATTCGCCGGTTAACACCGCCGCCGTCGGTCGTCTGTCAATCCACCCCGCACCACGGTGCTTCCCCTGCACCCGTGGGGTCAACCGTGAGCACGCCAATACCGCGATTACTGCAAGCCAAACTCCCGGGAAACAGCAGTTACCTCAACGCAAGATAGAGGTGACTTCGAAAAACTTCCTTGTCAGCGGGCCCTGTTGACCAGGATGATTTCATCAAGGTGGAGCGGAATAGGAAGAACCCCAGTTCATGTGGAAACAAGTGCGCTATTGCGCTCAGTGAACCAAATATGCTCCTGCGTGCTGCCATGCTTACGACGATGCTCTATGTGTTACGTTCACCCCCAATATCATTTAAAAGGCTGAAAAAAAAGGAAAAGGAAAGAAGAAAAAAAAGAAAGCGAAAATGAAGAAGGAAAAAAGAAAATGGGAATAGGGCAAAGGAAAACGAAAAAAAAGGAATTAAATGAAAAAAAAAAAAGTTACTGAGATTCGTACCTCGAACCTTCCGTTCTTAGCTGAAAGTCGAGGTGAAATAATCTTTTACTTTTAATGTTTTGTCAATCAGCATTTCACGAAATGTCAAGTCCCGAGCATAGCATAACACGTAACGAACGCGGCTTGTAGAATTAGTCCCGACGCCGCAACTTGCGAGAAGGAATTTATTTCTAAAAAAATTTGCATTCCATACCCAAACAAGTTGACCAGTTACCTGATCCTATTTTCTACGGGAAGCGTTTTTTTATATAATTCGATATAGGATCCCTAGGAAAGTTGTTTAGTATCATAGAATGAATCTCCCGTTCAAATAGTTTCAGTATAATTTGTTAGACGTTATAATAACAAGTTTATTTGTATGAAAAGTTAAAAATACCCCCAACTTTCAGGCGTTCACCGATTTTTATCAAACATAGCTAAGAACTATCTTGGCAGACAAGGCTTTCGATTAAAAAAAACCGCATCGAAATCGGTTTATTCGTTTAGGAGAAATGATGACACACACAGACATGTCAAATACAATTTTTTTTGTTGGGGGTTAAAAAGTACCGTATACCAAAATAAAGTTCATTACTAGTTCTTATAAAATAGAAAACATTGCATTTTCTGCTATCAAACTCTCTTAAATAACTAGTGGAATTACTTGGTTTCCTGGGAGCAATTAAAATTTCAAATGACTAGGTCACGGCCACGGTAACTTAATGAGTGTCTCGTGCCTTTGATACGATATTCCGATTTTATTAGATACTTTTAAGCGCTCTTTTTAAACGAAAGTTATATTTTTTTATGTATTTTTGCTAATAGCATTTCCCGTTTTTGAACCGATTGAGGAAGTGATTTTTTTATTTGAAAGTATATACAATATGTAAGTTGGTTCATTGTCAGCAGATCAAGGCCTGATGATGGAATCCTCGAGGAAATGAGGAAACTCCTTAAAGATTCTAGGCATACTAATAGCAATTTTAATGTTTTGTAAGTAAACCAATCATTTGCATTCAGAACGTGTGATTTGCTAAAAAGGAACTGATGAAGAAGACCAGAAATTGAAGTCGCTTTTTAGGGTTTCGCATATTAAACAAGTTTGTTTGTTGTCTGTTTGTCCGTGGTTTTACTCAGACACTATTAGTACCTACTAGGATTCTGTATTTGGCAACATTTATATAATATGTTACGCCGACAAAGTGGTAAAATAAAACCTCGAAAAAAAGTTTTTTATAGTTTTTCCCGCATACGTTTATCATCATCATCATCATCATCCCAGCCCTTCTTCCGCCCACTGCTGAGCATAGGCCTCTTCGGCGACGCCACCTATCTCGGTCCTGTGCTGCTCTTATCCAGGTGCGACCCGCGACTTTGATTATATCGTCAACCCATCGCATAGGCGGACGCCCGACGCTTCTTTCACCTGTTCTGGGAAGTGAAGTTAAAGTGTAACTGGGCAGGACACCTGGCCCGATGGAGTGATGGCAGGTGGAGCAAGGCTCTGACCGAATGATGGCCCAGAACATACGTTTAAAGTGGAAATATTTTTTTTCTCGACCAATCTATGGTCTGGGATGTCGTCGAATAGATCTTTCAGAAATATTAGGTTTGTGAATACTTTTCTTCGATTTAGCGGTCGTTTGTGAAATATTTGGTTTTAAAATGCCAATTTTTGGTAGAGTCAAGTGTCCTTCCCACTCCCCTCTGTCAGCTAAACGGTTGTATGTTCTATGGACACGTGAAAAGAATCACGGCATTGGTATACATAACGAAGTGATTTTTAATAATTATACGTGGTTAGATTTTTCTTAACCACTAGAGTGTCATAGGTAGGCTATATTAAAATTATTATAAATCGAAATGGCGGATTTTTGGCGCCAAATTGCGCGGCATGTAAAATCTTTTCTTTTCAAAACCTATCGAGTAGGATATCAAATTAAATAATTTTATTTAAGGATTACAAATATATATACAACTTATATGTTAAAATGAAATTTGGAATGAGAAATGCTAAAAAACAACATTATGACATCGCTACGCTAAGCGTATTCCCGGTTGCGTCCTAGGCATTAGGTACTGCTGTTGTATCACGCAGTCAGTTTTTTGATTTTTTAATAATTACTTGTTAGTATTTGTTGTAATAGTGGCAACAGTAATACGTAATCTGAGAACATTTCAATTATCTAGCTATAACGGTTCAAAAGATAGAGCCCTGTGACAGACGGACAGACTGACAGACAACGGAGTCTCAGTAATAGGGACCCGTTCGCACCCTTTGGGTACGGAACCCTGAAAATTAGTTATTCGTAATGTTTATTGCAGGTTAAAATACAGTTGTCTTCTGCATGAACTATTCAAATACCTACCGTATAGGCGCTTAGATAACCCAAAGGTTTATTTTTAGATTTTGAACGACGGCTTGTACCTACCAGGTTGAATTAGGTAAATCTAGCAACAATGAGAAAAGGTAAGTACCTATAATGTTCATGATAATAATCTGTGCTCTTGTTTATCAATCATGTTTGAAAAAATTGTAAGTAGTTTTAAAGTACCTAGTTTTATAACCTTACCTTACCTAAGTTTATAAATTATCTAAGAACATTTCAACACAATGCATATTGTATAGAAATAAAATAAACTGAAACTGAACTGAAACTATAATATAACCTATTTTTATTGATAGTTTAATAGGTAGGTAGGTACATACTTAATACTCAATAAGTACTATAATATTTAAAACTTCAAAATGATCTTCGCAAAAGTAATAATTAAATTTTTAACAAAAAAAAAAAAAACAGCCGACTTAAATTTTTTTAAGGAGTTTCTTCTATTTCTCCAAAGTTCTTCATCATATCTTCTCCAAATTAAAATTGGACCAACTGGGTAGTAAAGGCTTTCAAATAAAAAAAGAATCATCAAAATCGGTTTACAATTGACGAAGATATCGCGTAACATACATACATAAAAAAATAAAAAACATACTGTCGAATTGATAACCTCCTCCTTTTTTGAAGTCAGTTAAAAAGTACCTACTCTTGCTTGCTAGCGGATCTCTCTTCATAACACTGATCCATTTTTTTATAGTTTTTTGGTCCATCGGAACACGAAAGAAATTGTTTGTTTGGAGTACCTACTATTAGTTGTATACTCTTTCACTATGGCACAATCATGATACAATATTTATAGGACATATTTACGATACTGTTGATACCACAACTCAATAATAAATCCACAACAAAACAAAACAGGCCAAACACGGCTTAAAAAATGTAGGTAAGAACGGAATATTACCTACAAAACAGGTGAGCGCGCGCGGCGGGCAGTCCGGGACGAGTTGACGTCACAGCTATCGAGACTCTACTCTCGGGCGTTTTTTGAACTGCTGCAGTATCTTCGTAATATTTGGTCGGATTTGGAAATTTTTTTTCACTGTATGTTATGGTTTTCTTCCTGTTATCAATTTACATACTTAACAAAAAACGTGACTGATTCTCATTGAACGTTTAGGCGATCCAGCTCCACTACAACACGGACATTGTGCAAAGACCCAAAAGAACTAAACCGTTCGAATTAGTGTAGCAGTTGCGCATATACTATATATTATATAATAGTGACAGTGACAACACAAAAAAAAACATGAACAAAGTGCCTTTGTAGGAAAAGTGCAAATGGATACATTCTTATAAAATATATACTTGTAAAATTACTCATTAGTTTTAGTCAAGGCTAGATCGTAATAATATTAGTTAAGGTATTTATTTATTTGAAATACGCTACAATATGAAGAAAAAAAACAAGTTATTCGATGATTGAAAAATCGGCGCTTAATTAAGTGCATCTTTGCAGCTGGATCACGAATTCAATTTAATACGCATTTATATTTTTGTTTGCGATTTTACTAGGAATCGGTTTTCATGAAATCGGATTTTATGAATACATTTATTTCAGTTATATCAGTTTTGAATATAATATATTCTCGTACCTGAAAAACTACCATTGTACACGATTTAATCCAAAAAGCTTTTAAATCGTAGGTAGGGTATATTTGATTTTATTTATGTATGATGATACATTTGTTTAAACAAAATGAAGAAAAATTTATTTATTATTTAGATATAGGTATTAGTATAGCCGACCGGAATGGAGAATACAGAAACCGGCCTTTTCTCAATTTGAATTTAAATAAGCTGCATTTTTGTAATTAATTGCTATATAAGAAAAAAGCGGCCAAGTGCGAGTCGGCCTCGCCCATGATTGTTGTTGCCCACGATGGTTCCGTAGCAGCAAGTAACATAATATAAAAGTTCTAAAGGTAAATTGCGGTTTACGATTTATGACGTATTAAAAAATAATTATCTATGAAACCGAGACCGCTACAGTTTTAATCGAAAGTACATACTTTGAGGTATATACCACATATTTTTCAGAATTATTTTAGTAATATTTCAAAAGTTAGGGTGGGAGGACACCTCAAATTTTAACTTTGTATTAGATTATCTCAAGACTGGGGGGTTTCATATACATAGTTTCAAAGCAGTTTTTGTTGCATTTTAAAAGACCTTTTTAACGATACTCCATACGTTGGGGTTAGTCCAATTTAATTTTTTAAATTCACTTTTCGTTGTATGGGAGGGGCTGAAAACAAAATAATTTTTTTATAATTTTAAAAACCAACTTTTGGAACTTCAATATCTATCTCTCCACCAATTTTAGTGACAATCGGTGCAGTAGCGGCGGAGTACGAGCCCAGACGGACAGACAGACGGACGGACATGACGAAACTATAAGGGTTCCTTGTGGACTACGGAACCCTAAAAAGAAAAAATACTTATACAATATTCTTTAATAATCTACCTTATGGGCTAAAAAAAATTATTTGTCCGCATTTGTATATTGATCAAAATGTATCAAGCTTCACAGCTGTGCCTGGACTAGACACCATGTATAGATTTCACAAAAGTCTATGACATGGTATCTCATTCGTGGTTACTGGCGGCTCTGGTATTGTATTATGTAATTTATATTATTGTATTATGTATGGTATTGTATTAGGTCTGGTATTGTAATAAGTAATATTCACTCAAAAATTTGTTATTCCCACCCAAAACATTGAAACACGTAATAAAGATACAGCGCGTTATATGTTAAGGACTTGCACTCAGCCCACTGTGAAAATAAAACTAAATGCAACGTATACATTTTCTCGTGTCATTTCTCGCGAGATGATGTACTTGAGTGTCCCCCTCAAATCGGTATACCTAATATAAATAGATATGAAATAAGGTTTGTCGTGTCGCTACAAATCTGACATGTCTTGACAAGTACCACATTTTTATACCACTTGCATTTAACTTACGAAAGCGCTAGTAATACCACAGTATAATCATTACCGTGGTAATGCGCACTTACACCAGGCCACCGATCTTTTTCTGACTCAATACGGTATTTGTCAAATTTTGAAAAATATTTTTAATAATTCTTAATTAAATAATAAGCACAATATATAAATATTCCCAGGTTTAAATATACAGAACGGCAGCAGAAACGCTAATTTATATCACGGTGGCTTTTATTTGTCAAATGACGTCACATACAGGTGACACAGTAATACGTGCATACTGAAAGTCCGTCAAAACACCACGTTCACGTATCATGTGACATTATCGTCAAAATCATATATTTCGGATGACAACATAAAATGGTTTATTTTAAATATTTTTCAATAGCCTATTTATTAAGCCTTTTATTATTTCTCTTTTACAG
Organism: Acrobasis repandana; assembly: GCA_963576875.1. Lineage (NCBI taxonomy): Eukaryota > Metazoa > Arthropoda > Insecta > Lepidoptera > Pyralidae > Acrobasis > Acrobasis repandana. The sequence goes on from OY756214.1 coordinate 12,193,620, forward strand.
GCAATGATGACGCTGAGTATAACAAAACTGCTGCACCGTGAGTTTCGCTCACTCAAGAGCATTTACATTGTAGGAATATTATGCCTCCTTGGTTTCAGTATTTCGGTGCCCATTTGTATTGTAAGTACCTTATTATTGATTTTTATACATGTATCTAAAGGCTCATTTACACAATGCAAGTTTGTTGCCTGTTTGTATGCAACAGGCAAGACATTTGTTTGTTTCTCTAACCATATACTCTACTTTCATTATACTCTTACTAAGTAGTTCGATAACCTCATAAACTCCAAATTGAACCGGGAAATTGTTGACCGTGGGAGAGGCCTAGCCACCTGTAGCACAGGTTCCTCTAGGAACCTATTTCAGTGACTAGCCGCTTTACAAAAGTTTACAAGCCGAAACACTTATGTACAGTATTTGAATTTACCTGTATTATGTAATAGAGAGTATGCATGCATTTTTTTAATATTTTTAATCGATAGTCCTCGTCGAGAAATAGCCGCAAAAAATAAATCAGTGCCGAAAAACATGTTTATGGTGTAAAAAATAAATATTAAAAATAGCAAGTATAACAACTGAATCACGCCATTTTAAAATATGACGTCAAGGTCTGCAATGTATGCATGCATTTTTTTAATATTTTTAATCGATAGTCCTCGTCGAGAAATAGCCGCAAAAAATAAATCAGTGCCGAAAAACATGTTTATGGTGTAAAAAATAAATATTAAAAATAGCAAGTATAACAACTGAATCACGCCATTTTAAAATATGACGTCAAGGTCTGCAATATCCGCTAGAGACAGAGAGTTTTTGGCGGGAAGTCAAGGGGTTCGGTTGGGGTTTGCTTTAAATTATTTTGCAAATTGGTTTTAGTGGACTTTATAATATGAAATTGGTGTTTTTTGGAGTTATAAATGCTCATGCCCATGAACAATGTGTAAAATAGTTGAAGTGGACAGTCATAGTGCGGCTGTAGTGATATTTGTTTTGCGGACTAGGTGGGAACACCGCGACGGTTGACGGGACAGCTAACGAGGGCGTGTCGACCGAACGGCGGCGGTGTTCGAACAAAAAGATACGTCGGAACTGACATCCGAGTATTATTAAAACTACCCTCATATTGCGTGCTTTTCTGAGGAGATGGATTAAGGAACATGGGGTAGTGAGGTTGAAGGTGATTTGGCGGGAAAATCAATTCTACTTTCCCAACATTACTCGTATTGTGTAAATGAGCCTTTAGATAGCTGGAAAACTTTATATGTACACATAAAATTTTATTGATGCAATATATAACGTCTAACAAAATATACTGAAACTATTTTATGGGTGGATTCAGTCAGTGATACTGAACAACTTTCCCCAAGGAACATATGTCGAAATATGAAAAATAATTTTTGGCATTCCCTACAAACTTGTATTTTTTTGTATTTTCTTGGTCAAAAATTATTTTTCATATTTCAGTATAATATGTTCCTTGGGGAAAGTTTTTCAATATCATGGACTGAATCCACCCTTAAAATAGTTTCAGTGCCTATATTTTGTTAAACCCTGTATAATTTTTATGGTTGACGTTTTGTTAAGAATATGCAAGTCATATTTTGCTTCAATTTAATAGGGATGTGGACTGGGTCCGTAAAATTATATTTTATTTAGTCCGTCAGTTAGATCGTTCAAAATAATGGACCTATATTTTTTTGGTTAGATCAAACTACTTAGTAAAAATTCACAAAGATACAGCGCGTCGAAGTTTCGGAGTGGGAGTGGTAGACGTCACCAACGTGACGTCATGCGGAATTTAAATGTTCTTGTATCTTTTTAATTATTTGGTAATCAGAAAAAATAAAAATACGTATACAATATTTTTTAATAATATACCTGATGAGCTAAAAAAATTTTTTTCTCCACATCCATATTGTATAAACTCGCACTGTGTAAATGGGCTTTTACAGCAGGTCCTGGGCAATTTATATAATATTATTACACTGCAAATGAATGACTGTAAGTATTGTTTAGATATTTACATTAGGCACCGGCATTGATTCTGATTTTGATATACAATAATTGGGTAAGGTTATTCAACACAATGGACTGAATTATCCGTTGAAGTATTTGTTGTTAATTAAAAAGCACCTTGTATATTCTAACATAAAAGCAGCCTGCATCTAAAGATTTTCTGCAACTTCGCTCTGGTCGGCCGTCTACTAGTTCACGTTCATTGCGTTCACAATTTAATACAATAATAGGGATGTGGACTGGGGCCGGAAAATATTATTTAATTTATACCGTCTGTTAGATTATCCAAACATAGGGACCCTTATTTTTCAGTTTATGAAAGTAGTACCACAGAATACATAAGAGTCAAACAGAAAGGAATCTCACAGCGTCTCCCGCAAATTGGCGTCCCCGCACCTCTCCCCCGCACTTTGTGAGCCTCTGACAGCTCCAAATCAGGGTTTAGTTACTAGCCGCACGCAATTTGCGACGTCTCTTGTCTTGAGAACTGTCAATCAATAGTAACCATCATGGTGAGAAGATGCGCATATAATAATTGTTTATCCACCGATTACAACAAAGAACACATATTTCATAGGTTTCCAAATGATGAAAACAGGTAGCCAAGCAACAATATATTTTCACGTTATTACCCAGCAACCATCTTGATATATATACCCTTCTCACTCTTTCCCATTGGCGGGAGATACACAAAAGCGAGAGGGATTAACAATCGACAGCAGTTTAACCGGTAAAAATAGGCTCCTCGCTCACAGTTAATCACATACACGCAGATGCCAAGTAGATTTCCGCGGGTTATAGTGTAGTGCTATAATGCCATTGTTGACAACGACAACTTGACAAGCCGGGCGTAGAAGCGTGATAAGATAAACATTTGTTTATTTTTATTGAATTTATTCAAATATTTACCGTATAGCTTTGCGCCGAATATGTAAATTACTATGTTACAATAGTGAATTAGTGTATTTAGTGCGTTACATTATAAATGACTCAATAATAATCAGTAAAGTGAACTAATGGTGAAATGGACAATGGACATAAGAAAAAATATTTGTGAAGTGATATTATGTAGCTGTTTCCGACTTTTCTGTAACATTTAATACATATAAAACAGAATATTTTTTACATCATAGTATTCGCAAATCTCCCGGTATAGAAAGATATAATCGTAAATATGTCGAACTCGTTAGTAGGTAAGTATTAAATTAATTCTGCGGTGCGACCCTAAGTATAAACCTCACACATTGACGTGTGTACAGATAAATTGTTTCATTTGTAGTAGTAGTAGGTATATATGTTACTCTGAATCAATGGAGAGTCATACCAGTGGTAGTACAAAGTCACAACGATACAGCTCATATAAGTGTCGAAGTGGGGGCAATTTGTAGTGATTTCTAGTGAAAATCTTCTTCTTAGTCTAAGCGCATTCCCAGTTGCATCCTCAGCTATGCTGCTTCGGAGCCCGGGGTACGCTTTCCCGCTTTTTCTCCTCCAAATATAATATGCATGTCAATGGTCACCCAAGGATGCCAAAGACCTTGTAAAATGGAGAAGAAATAGCCGGAACACTCTCAATTATGTCATGCGAAATTTAAATGTGCTGTATCTTCTTCATAATACGCTAATCAGAGAAAAGAAAATATGTACACAATATTTTTAATAATCTACCTGACCAGCCAAAAATATTTTTTTGTCTACATCCCTATTATCATTATTTAAATAAATAATGAAAAAACGGATCCTTACATTTGCAAAATATAGTTTTGTTGAGCTAGTATCCCTTAGCATAAGTTTACATTTATTTTGGCGCCAGCTAAGTATGTGGACTGGATCTTTGATTTGGAATCGAGTCTGAAACTGCAATCATTTACGTACAGAAGTGTGCGAAGTTCCATTAATTCAGCAAAATTCACTATCATCTAGTTTAACAAAGATACATTATCATAGCATATATACGTATATCCCAGCAGTGGTCATTCGAAAACGCTAGTAGTTTGTAGCTTTTGCAATAAAAATAATGAACTTCAGTAAGTGATATATTTATCTTACATTAAATAAAAAACTTGCTGACTTTAAAACTTTGTAAGATAAAGCCTACCTATCTACTTTTGAAAGATTCATTATGTAGGTACCTACTATATGTAAAATGTAATCTGAAGGTCACTGAACATTGTTAAATCCATTAGAATAATGAAGGTAAAATTCGGAACCGTACTGAGTAAGTGATTACCACGTTACTGCTGATGATTAATTAATTAATTAAGTTTAAACCTCGGAACACAATCGCGGCACGTGTAACTTTGCCCGTGAATATTGAAAAACATTGTAAAATGCATAAATAATTGAGCGATATAAAAAAGGTGCTAATTAATGTAGCAACTTTTACTCAAAAATATTTAGTTGTTCAATGAATTGATAGATCAACGAGCGCCTAAAAATACTTTTCAAGCGACAGAATATTGTAGTACTAGCTACGGTTATGTAATGTAACTCAGCATGGCAATTATTCTTTAGCAACTAAACAAAAGGCCAAAAGTGGCCGTTTTTCACAAATGTGCGAAGAAAAGCTTTACGTTCTCAGTTTAAACTGTAAACAGTAGTTCACAAAATAGTTTGAAGGGTTACCTAGGTCTTACTAAAGATAAAATTTTAATAGATATCTCTGTTTCATAAATAAGTATGCAGATTTTAAATTGGTTGCAAACTCATTAATTATATTGTGGGAGGGCAATTTTTTTTATGAGTACCTAGGCTGTTTGATAAGTACCCGTTTATGGAAAAAAAAATCTTTTTTTTTTTGTATATATGCATTTATTTTTCTACGTAGTTACCTTTTAACTCTATACATTTGTTCCACCTATACTCAAGCTTCAATAAACCATCCAAAAAGTATGATTTTGGAAAGTCATTAAAATAGGCCTCTGTGGCGGCAATGACTTCGTCATTTGATCCAAATCGCTTGCCACCGAGCCATTTTTTTAGGTTGAGAAACAAAAAGAAATCGCATGGGGCCAAATCTGGAGAATACGGGGGGTGAGACAATAGTTCGTAGCGTAACTGTGCTAATTTAGCCGTCACAATTTTGGACGAATGAGCCGGGGCGTTGTCGTGATGAAACAGTACTTTTTTCTTTTTCAAATGGGGTCGTTTATCCTTCAACACGGCGTCAAATTCATCCAATAAATTGGCATAGTACTGCCCTGTTATTGTTTTTCCCTTTTCTAAATAGTCAATATTAATAATAACCTGCGAATCCCAAAAAACGGTCGCCATGACCTTTCCAGCCGATGGGACGGTTTTTGCTTTCTTTGGAGCAGGTTCACCCGGTAAAATCCACTGCTTCGACTGCTCTTTCATTTCCGGGGTATAGTGGTGGACCCACGTTTCGTCCACGGTCACGAAACGTAGCAGAAACTCCTTCGGGTTACGTTTGAACACGGCCAAACACTGCTCCGAAGTAGTCAGTCGGTTCCGTTTTTGCTCCTCCGTGAGTAAACGCGGCACCCACCTCGCCGATACTTTCTTCATACCCAATTTTTCTTCTAATATGTGTTGTACCCTCTCGATTGAAACATTTACAGCATCAACGATTTCTCGAAGTTTAATTCGGCGGTCGGCTAAAACGATATTTTCAATTTTCTTAACCATATCGTCTGTAGTCACCTCAACTGGCCGGCCTGGGCGATCCTCATCAAAGACGGTTGTTCTCCCCCGCTTAAACTCGTTATACCAATATCTGACGGTTGTCATAGAAGGAGCACATTCATGGTAAACCGCTTGCATTCTTACTTTTATTTCATCACATGTTTTTCCTTCCAAAAATAAGAATCTAATTACAGACCGATACTGTTCTTTCTCCATTTTAACAATTTTAAGTTCACGCCTTCACTGAATCGTTGTCAAATGAGAAAAAAAAACAAAAGAATGCCATTTTTTTTTTAATTTTCCCGCCTCTAAAAATGGCTTAAATAGGTGGTATACTTATTTGCGGCCAGTGATATTAATATATTTAGAAAACGGGTACTTATCAAACAGCCCTCGTATGTGGACTTCACGCGTTAAAATATCATCATCATCAGGTCTTTTGCAGTCTCCGCTCCAGGAGCAAGATCCCCTCTGCACTACCAGGGCGATAGTTAGGCACAGTAGCCAGCGGGTTTGGCCTACTCTCTCTACACTGGCCAGACGGGTAGGAGAGGTCTTATTACAAGCTTTGTTTAGCTTGTATTTTCTAAGTCTCCTTCTACGACATACACGGGCAGACTTGGTGTGGTCCTATTCTACTCTGCCAGGAACCACATGGGAAAATATATTGTGTGTTTATCGGCGGTAGGCTTTTCCTTTTGGTAATAAATATTATTCAAATGTAGAGATTGAGTGAAACCCCTATTACTGATGATAAATAGGTAAAGAAAATCACACAGATTGAGCTAAAGTAAGTTTAAACTTGTGCTATGGGATACTATTTCAACGATACTATATTTTATAGTAAAAATATTTATAGATTAACACCCAAGACCCAGGGCAATTTGAAAATGGCCATGTCTTAATTCTGTGACGGATTGCTCATATGTATGATTTATATTTAATTATATCAACGCTATGTAGCGTTGATATAATTAAATATAACAGGACTTGCCGCAATTAGTTTTAAGTTGATTAATAATGAATTCATATATCCATTGCGTGTCTTGGGCAATGTATATGAATATAGACATATACAATAGCGGCTTAACTTAAGAACGAGTAGCAGACTGGCGCGACCTCGTTCCAAACCAATAATAAATGTAAAAATATTGTACAGTCTCTGTATATACACTTAATAAACTTTTATTTGTAAACACAAAGATAAAATATGTTTCTCAATAGGACAGAATCTCCTCTTTGCCAGCACGTATCTTGGCTCCTGACATTCACTATTTATTTAGTTGCACTTTACTCTCGGTCTACCGGGATTTGGGTTTGAAAGTATTATATTTTTATAGAAAGTGCAGTCTTTTGCAATATATCAACCATAGGGATAAACCTCATTCGTTGCGGCGCAAAATAATTAAATACATGTACGTACATACCAAAGAATTATTACAAAATATAAATATACTTATAATAAGCAATTACTCACACACACACACACGTATATATATATATATATATATATATATATATATGTGTGTGTGTGTGAGTACGTGTACGTGTAAAACATTTTGTAGCTGGAAAGACTTGTCGTCGAAAATAAAAAGGTTCTGTCGGCAAAATGTCCAAAGGTGAAAGAGTCTGTTGGGAAAACGGAAATAAGTAAATTGTCCTGTCGACGATCAGTCCAGTGGCCAATGGGTCGTAGGAGAACGGTTGCGGAATCCAAATACATCGAACATGTATGAACATTTGAGATGAACGTTCAGCTGTGAGAAACGCCTCAAAATATCTTTTATAAATTATTTTCGTTTTGTTATACGAGTATTATGTCGAAGACACAAGTTGTTATAAAAAAAGCTAAAACCCGGCTACGTGATACAACAGCAGTACCTACTTACCTACGCCTAGGCACTTACTGTCTTCTGTGGCCTAGGTAAGACGCAACCGGGAATGCGCTTGGAAAAACGATATATTGTTTTTTTTAGCATTTCAAATTTCATTTAAACATATAAGTTACATATATTTTTTTAATTCTTGAATAAAATCCTTCTATTTGAAACCCCTCTCGATAGGTTTGAAAATATTTTTTATACCGCATCGCATTGGACACGAAAATCGTTGTTTTTTAGCATTTTTCATTCCAAATTTCATTTAAAACTATAAGTTGTATACATTTTTGTAATCCTTGAATACAATCCTTTTATTTGATACCCCACTCGATAGTTTTTGAAAAGAAAAGATTTTTATAACGCGCAATTTGGCGCCTAAAATCCACCATTTTGATTTCCAATAATTTTAATATTGCCTATCGCACTCTAGTCGTTAAGACGAATCTAACTATGGATAATTATTAAGATCGGTTTGGTTGTTTAGTAGTTACGAGGAAACATAGAATTATAGGGACAAACATACAGGTCAAACACATAACATAACCCTCCTTTACGGCTTTGCCGCAGTCTGGTAATAAAAAGTAAAGCTGTCTCGGCATTTACCTACATGTTTACTCATGGTTTGTTCTATATTTATTCCACAATATCTCATGCTCTTTCTCTAAATAGGGATGTAGACGGGGTCCGAAAAAATGTATTTAATTTAGATTATCCAAAAATAATGGACCCATATTTTTCGGTTTATAAAAGCAGTGAAAATTTATGAAGATACAGCGGGTCGAAGTTTTGGAGTAGGGGTGATTGATGTCACCGTTAAGTGAAAACCGTACTTGATCGTGACGTCATGCGGAATATAAATGCGCAGTATCTTGTAATTGTTTGCTAATCAGAAAAAAGATGCACAATTTTTTTAATAATCTACCCTATGAGCTTAATCTCACTCATCCCAATATTTAATCTCTAACTCAACCTTTCTTTTCTCATCCCGAATAATTATATTTCTGATATCTTGCTCAATCTGAAACAAACTTTATTGTTGTTTTCCCTTATACCAGGTTTGTCCGAATACAGTCTAGGTCATCCCTTATATTCTATTACGTCTAACAAAATATACTGAAACTATTTGAGGGTAGATTTCGTCCATGATACTGAACAACTTTCCTCAAGGAATATATAGTTATCTAAATATAAAAAAAAATGTATTTGCAAACAAACTCGGATCAGTTCGGTTAATTTGTATCTACATATCTACTTATAATTTAAGAACTACGTTCTTGTCGGTGGAGTAGTTTCCATGTCTCCTTCTCTTGAGCCATCTTTTTGACCTCCCTATACGACACGGCGTCAACTTTCTCCTTTACTTGATCTATAAATGCTCATCCTGGTCTTCCCTTTCCTCTTCAAATTATTTTTTATATTTCGATGTAACATACATTGGGGAAAGTTATTCAGTATCATGGACTGAGTTCAGCCTTAAAATAGTTTCAGTATATTTTGTTACACCCAGTATAGTCATGAAACTTTATCAAAAGTATTTTTTGTTTAATTATTTTTAAAACAAATAGGTATATTTAAATTTTTTAAATTATGAAAGAATAAAAATAACACTATTTATCATTATCAGGTCTTTTTAGGGTTCCGTACCCAACGGGTGCAAACGGGACCCTATTACTGAGACTTCGCTGTCTGTCCGTCTGTCACAGGGCTCTATCTCTTTAACCGTAATAGCTAGACACTTGAAATTTTCACCGATTACGTATTACTGTGGCCGCCATAACAACAAATACTGAAAATGAAAAAAAGTTAAAAATTAAAGGGGGTCGCCATACAGAAAACGTGGTTTTTCAGCGTTTTTTACTAGATCTTTATAATGGCATTAACTAAATACTTGAATTTTTCACAGATCATGTATCACTATGGCCGCTATAACAACAAATACAAAAAAATAAAAAAGTTAAAAATTACAAAAAACGGGTATTTTCAGCGTTTTAAAACATTGTACGGAGGTACGGAACCCTTAATGTAAGAGTCCGACTCGCACTTGCCCGTTTATTTAGACTCCACTGCAGGAGCACGACCCTCTCTGTACTACCAGAGCCATATATAAGCCAGAGCAGTAAGAGGATTTGGCCTACACAAATAAACAATACTACTGAATATCTATACTAATATTATAAAGCGGAAGAGTTTGTTTGTTTGTTTAAACGCGCTAATCTCAGGAACTAATGGTCCGATTTGAAAAATTCTTTTTTTGTTGGGTAGTCCATTTATAGAGGAAGGCTTTAGGCTATATAACATTCCGACAACCACGCGAACGAAGTCGCGGGCACAGCTAGTATAAGATATTAGAAGAGCAGAAACATGACAGACACAAACGAGTAGACTCATGTGCTCAAATACGAAAAAAAAATGTCAACATTTATAATTTTACATTTTGTATGAAGCTTCTAGCGCGTTTACAATCTGAAGCCTGAACAGTGATTTGTGATTCATGTAAAATGAGTGGTGCTATTTACGTTCTATAGAAATTCATAAGTCATTTTCTGTCGCCGTGAGGTTGCAACAAGACTTTTCGTTTGAAACCGAATGCAGCGTAAAAATGGATGATGACTGGGTTAGAAAAATATTTTTCTATTTAGTCCGTCAATAGGTTACCTATTCAAAAATTATAGACACTGAATTTACTATTCATCCAATAAGTAAAAAAAATTACAAAGATAAAGAGCTTCAAGTTCCGGAGTGGGGGCTTATGACGTAGTCTCTCCCTCTATTGTACCTACCAAGGAGTAACGCGTAGCGCGAAATACGCTGGATTTTCGTCATTTTTGTTAGACAAGAAAAATTTTTATTTGCAATATTTTTTAAGGGGTTCCGTTTCTACCGTAAAATGTAAAAACGGATCCCTTATAGGTTCACTTACTTGTCTGTCCGTCCGTCTGTCACACACAGCCAATTTGCTACAAAAGAACTGCACCAAATTGGTTATTAATTAAAGCAGTAATTAGCATTTCAAATATTTGTATGACGAAAAGTGTGAGCGTGGTGGGGATATCTCGCGTTCTCTTTCGTACGCGCGCAGCCTAACGGGAATGACGTCATATTTCTAAATGTGCACCCTTTTTCTGTTATTTAACCGTTGCCCTTTCCACCAGATTAAAGGCTTATAACTTAAGTAAATATTTATATTTGAGCGTATAAAAAAATCTTTTTGTTTTCGATTTCAGATTTTGTTAATTTTTGATATGAATTATACAAGAAAATTTTTTATTTGCAATATTTTTTAAGGGGTTCCGTTTCTACCGTAAAATGTAAAAACGGATCCCTTATAGGTTCACTTACTTGTCTGTCCGTCCGTCTGTCACACACAGCCAATTTGCTACAAAAGAACTGCACCAAATTGGTTATTAATTAAAGCAGTAATTAGCATTTCAAATATTTGTATGACGAAAAGTGTGAGCGTGGTGGGGATATCTCGCGTTCTCTTTCGTACGCGCGCAGCCTAACGGGAATGACGTCATATTTCTAAATGTGCACCCTTTTTCTGTTATTTAACCGTTGCCCTTTCCACCAGATTAAAGGCTTATAACTTAAGTAAATATTTATATTTGAGCGAATAAAAAAATCTTTTTGTTTTCGATTTCAGATTTTGTTAATTTTTGATATGAATATTTAAAAAAATTGGGGTTGGCATTAGTAATTTGCATCTTGAATTCGGGGTTGATAGGGGTTGTTTTTTTTATAGGGGTGGGATGCCCCTTTCAGATAACACCACGCTCGCCCCGCGAAGACGCGTATTTTTTTTTAAAAGTGTCGCGTACAATCTATGCTCCATACAAACCTATAGGTTGGGTTATGTTAGAACTATGACCAACATACGCACGAGCCGAGCGAGCGAAGCGACCGTGCCGCGGTAGCGGCCGGCGAGTTCTAGGTCAGTTATATCCATTTCACTAGGATAGGTTATGTTAGAACTGCGACCAACATTTCCATGGTCCACTCCCCCAAAAGAACCCCCCAAGTCCTTCCAATTGGTACGTTTAGTCACTTGTGCTACTGACATAACCTCAAACTTTGACCATGAATATCTCGAAAACTATCCATCTCCGCGGGGGGAATGGTACCGGGGCGGATCCCCCCAATTTAACCATTAGCAATTAATTACAAAGAAACAGCGCATTTAAATTCCGCATGACGTCACGATCAAATACGATTTTCACTTGACGTCAATCACCCCCCTCTCCGTAACTTCGACGCGGTGGCCGGACACACAAATATTTGGCGGAAAACGACCCGAAAAAGCCAAACATGTACATACTGATGCCAACCCTAACTACGCAACTTATTTAAGGCCGTACATGAATTTTCCGGGGTCTAATGCTGCCCCTAACCCTTCAAACTATTTTATGAACTACTATTTGCAGTTTAAAGTGAGAAAGTTAACGCTTTTTTGCCAAAAGTGGTCGTTCTCCGCAAAAATGCATAGAAAAGCTTAACGTTCTCACTTTAAACTGTAAACAGTAGTTAATAACATAGTTTGAAGGGTTATCTAGGGCTTCACAAAGACAAAATTTAAAATTTTGTCTTAAATGATATCCCCGTTTACTTTGAAATGATTTACTTCAAATGGGGGTAGCATTGGACCCTGAAAAATTCATGTATGTAACGTGATTCTCTCAACCTACAGAAATACGTTCGTTTATCTGGGCGCTAAGTCTCAATGTCCATTCTAATGAAACCATCAGCCGAAGTGGAACTTAGTTGATCAACTAGTGATCAACTAAGTTCCACTTCGGCTAATGAATTAGCATCTGCAAGTTTAATGGATTTCAAGTACTTGTACTATTCGAGTCTCTCAATAATTCATGATTGTGAGTGCTTACAGTGCAACACGATTCAAACAACATTGCGGTGAATGTTTGACTATTCTATTACTCATTAGATTAAATCTTCTTTATATTAAATACACACATGTTGTTTTTGAAACACTGAGCTATATTGAAAATTTGAAATCAGAATCATTAATAGAACACAAAATAGCAAGAAAAAGTATCTCTACATTTGCAATACATGGCTAACGTATTATTATTAGTGTCAATGATATCACTGTCGCTCGATTCCTCCGTATGAATGACCGCCCCGCACACCAATCCCGCCGGCGGCACGCGGGGCGAGCGATCATACCTATGGCGGTCGGTGTAACTGCGATTGGGAAATTGCCAAACAACTTTCTTTTATCTTTCGTTTATATTATGGAACAAGGTAACTGTAAGAGAACATGTATATTTTATTTTGCACATATAGTACTTTCTTTGAATACAGGTAAGAGGGTCAAAATCATCCTGTATACAGGGTCTAACAAAATATACTGAAACTATTTAAGGGTGGATTCAGTCCGTCATACTAAACAACTTTTCCCAAGGAACATACATCGAAATATATTATGAAATATATTTTTCGGCCTCCCATACAATTGCCGATCAGCTGATCCGTGTTTGCATAAAATAATTTTTAATTTTTCTATATTCCTTGGGTAAAGTTGTTTAGTATCATGGACTGAATTCACCCTTTTAATAGTTTCAGTATATTTTATATGACATTATATAATTTTATTTATGTGTACTTCTTTATTTTCGGTGTCGCTTTTAACTTTTGAAAGCGCTATAATAATAATAATAATAATAATAATATATTTATTTGCTGTAAAAGTGGTTACAATAGTTGTTAATTACAATTTTTAGATCACACTTCTAACCTGTCTAGGCATGCAAATGTCAATTAAGTTATTATTAATTTAATTATTTATTGTATTCATATCTTTCTATTCTATAATTATATTAGTATTTGGTCTAATTTGCTATTACTAACGTTTAAAAAATTTAATTAGTAATAAGTATTTTATAAGTAACAATTCTATGACCAAAGATATTCCTGTATCGAGTAGAAACCCTTCTCCAGCAGGAAACTACGCAGCCTGTTCTTAAAGACTGGCAACGGCAATACTTTGATATCTTCCGGCAGCCTGTTGTAGATACGAACAGCCATCCGACAGCTATTTTGGTCACATAAAGCTGTGGATACATTAGATAACACAAGCCTGTTGGGGTATCTGCCACGATAATTAGAAATTACCTCACAATTTCTTTGAAATAAATATGAGTGTACCTTTACAAAGTGACACATTTCATAAATGAGATGGATGGTAGTGTCAACAATTTAAGTTTTATGAAATGCGGTCTACAGCTAGTTCTCTGAGGCAACTTACATAAAGACCTTACACAGTTTTTCTGTGCCATAAACGCTCTGTCCAATTCTGTCGAATTTCCCCATACTACAATTCCATATCGTAATACAGACGCTACGTACCCATGATACGCTAACAAGGCTGTTTTAAGCTCTGTTATATTGACCAGTCTCCACAAAACAAAAGAAAATTTATTTAATTTACTACATACTTGATCGATATGAGATTTCCATGTTAAGTTTTTGTCCAAAGTAACTCCCAGAAATTGTACATCATTACATTCATCAATAGTCTGTCCATTATGTGTTATTGTTAAATCTGCATTTTTATTATTCCTTTGATTATGAAATTGTACGTATTTGGTCTTTTTAGTGTTTATTTGTAAATTATTTTTGTCAAGCCAATTTATAATGTCATTTAACGTTTTATTTATGTCCGTATTATATGCGTCAATTGAATTTGATAAATTAGGTATCACTACAGAAAGATCGTCGGCAAATAACGTGCAGAAGTGTTCAGTAGCTTTTGGAAGATCATTAATGTATAGTAAAAACAATAAAGGACCTAGTATACTTCCTTGAGGCACGCCAATATTATTTAATTTCTCACCAGACATAAATGAAGTCTCATTTTGATTCTTATCCAGATTAGTCACTACTACTTGCTGCTTCCTATTTTCAAGGAAGGATTTAATCCAGCTATTAGCCTTCCCCCGAATTCCATACCTATCACATTTAGCAAGCAATATTTTATGTAAAACATAATTAAAAGCTTTTGTCATATCAATAAACAACGCCATAACTTCAGTACTATTGTCTACATGACTTAGCACCTCATTCACCAATTTGAACATGGCTAATACAGTTGATTTACCTTTCTGAAATCCATTCTGATTTATGTTTAATATATTGTACTTAGTTATAAATGTAATAAGCCTAAAATACATAGCTTTTTCAAAAATTTTTGATATGATAGACACCAAAACTATCGGTTTATAATTTTCCAAACAGTTTGCATTATTATCTTTAGGAAGTGGTTTTATGACAGTTTTCTTTAGATTTTCTGGAAATTGTCCTTGTTCAAAAGACAAATTTATAAGAAAACTCAACACAGGTGCCAAAATATGTTTAGATTTCTTTATTACGTATGTAGATAAATTATCACTACCTACAGAATTTGTATTATTGAGCCCTGTTATTATTTTACCGATTTCATCACTGTCCGTGGGAAATAAGAATAAAGTTTCATTTACTGGTTTGCACAAATTCGTGGTGGTCTCTGCAATATTATTTTTTGTCTGTATGTCTGTAAAAAAGTCATTGAAAGCATTTGCTAAGTCAGTAGGATTAGTAATTACCTCACCATGTCGTACAATTTTATTTATAAATTTATTTTTAATGACATTATTATTTTTTATTAGATTCCAGGCTGCTTTATTTATATTAGTAGAATTATGTAAATATTTCATATTTTTAATTTTTTGTGAGTAATTCATACATCTTTTGAGAATCGCTGAATAATTTCTGTATTTTATTTTACTATTTATATCCTTTTTTTTATAATACGTAAATCTCAGTGATCGTTTAGTCCTACATGACCTACTAATGCCTTTTGTCACCCATTTTTTACTTTTTTGATTAGTACTCACTTTTATTCTCTTAGTTGGAAAACATAAGTTGTAGAATAGGATTATGAGCTCATAGAAATTGTTGAATGCCTTGTTTGCATCGGTTTCACCATAAACTTCCGACCATGATAGTTTTGCAAGACATTCATTGAATTTTCTAATGTTTTCTTCACTAAAATCTCGTTTATATATAAAATAATATTTTATTTTATTTTCTTTTTTGTTTATTGGGAATTCCAAGGTTTGAGCCGTTTCGTGATCAGATAGGCCTAATTTATGTACTTGGGCAGTTGTATTAGTAATATTACTTACAATTAGGTCTAGGCAAGCTTTTTGTCTTGTTGGTTCAGTTATGTGAGAAGTGTAGTTATAGTTTTGCAGCAAAGCTAAAAAAGCATCTCGAATATCATTATTTTTTAGTGTATCGATGTTGAAATCGCCAGTAATAATAATTTTTTTCTTGTATTTTGTCCTTAATTTAAATAGTAATTTGTCAAATCTATCCAAAAATAGATAAGGATCCGTCAATTTATCTTTATTATTAAATGGTATTCTATACAGACAAATGAGTATACAGTCATGTGCCGTCAATTCTATACCACAACATTCGAAATACTTTTCAATAGATATATCTTTTAAATAATCTATCTTTTTATACTCTATGTTGTCCCTACATAATATACAAACGCCACCACGTTTTTTAGTCTTTCTAGAAAATGAATCTGCAAGAAAGAACTCAGGAATTTTTAAGTTTGATTCATTTCCATTTAAGATAAAAGTTTCTGAGAGGCAGATTAAATCTATATCTTTATAGGTTTCCGATAGTTCCATTAGAGCGACTGTAAATAGATCTTGTTTAGACAGGATCCCCGCAACATTTTGATGCAACACTACTAATTTATTTTCCGCGAAAAAACTGTACACCATTCGTAACATCTTTCCTTTTATCTTTTGCATCCAATGGCATGTTCATATCCGTAACTGGCAAAAAGTAATCCAAAATAGTCCTTTTTTTAATAGTTTGCCTGTCAAGAAAACATTTCTTTTTAATAGGAAAATAATCCGTGATCTTTCTATTGTAGTTGAGGTTATGTTTTGTCATAGAATTGCTACTTTGTGCCAAACAATTTTCCTTATGTAACTTGTATACATTCTTAATATATTTATTTTCATATTCTGTATAGTCTATTTCAATATTCAATTTCCTAGATACATTTTCAATCAGTTCATTAATTATATACTTACTGTCAATATTTAAGAATTTACAATTAGGATAACTACTTACTATCATATTTAATTCATAATTTAATTTGTCAACATTTAGATAACTGTTATATGGTACACTTAATACTATAATTTTAATATTTTTCAAAGTATTTAAGAGGTTACATATTTGTGACATAATCTTATAAGGATTTTTATCCTGCGTACCTATAGATAATACAATAAAATCATTACTAGACAATTGAGCACCATAACAACTACTAATGATTTGTTCTGATGTGGCATAGGGTTTGATAAAAGCACTGACGTCATACTTATCATTCCATGTTCCAAGTCTTGTTTTTTTCACGTTTTCGGCTAGTCCTTTTATCTCTTTTCCACCAAATATGTGTATTTTCCTTCTTGAGTCTTGTATATTTGGTTTCGTAGGTAAGGTTAACTGTTTATATTTTTCCGACTCTAGACTAGTGCCTCCCTCTTTATTTTCTATAGGTGTAGTTTTCCTTGACTGTTGCATTTGAAGTGAAATGTCCTGTGATAAGTCTAATTTGGTTTGATTCAAAATTTGTCCTTTTTCTTTTATTAATGACTTATTTTTTTTACTGCTAGAATTAGTGCAAATATGTGTCAGCTTTTTTAATTTTAATTCATAATCTTTAATTTTAGTTGTCAATGAAGAATTTTCAGAAAGAATATTACTTATTTCGTTGTCAGCTATTAATAACTTTTCTTTTCTGTCTCTAATTCTTCCATTTTATCCATGTACATAATTGGTATATCTGGGCAGCTTCTGTTTAATATATTGGAGACATCTTGGGTGTGTCCTTCCCGCTCTTCAGTTTCATCAGACAACGAATCAAAGGAGTTTGAGGTTTCCAAGTTGGGTGTGTACTTATTGTTCCGCAAAGTAACATTTTCATGCATCATTGCTGATGATTTATATAGTATAGAACTTCTAACAAAATATACTGAAACTATTTGAAGGGTGGGTTAGGTGGGGTTATCGGGCAGAGACCTCCCCTAGTCAGTCTGGAAGTCTCTCAATAGACTCCGGGCTGGTGTTGGGAGGTGTCGAGAAAACCGAGTTAGGTGGCGTCACGCTAATAACGATCTTTGCGACTGCGGTGCCATTCAGTCGATAGACCACCTACTGTCGTGTCCGAGCTGCCCTACGTCATGTACCATAGAGGACCTTAATGAGGCTAACGACAGAGGGATCGCCGTGGCCACATACTGGTCAAAGATGATTTGAAATTGAAGCTACAGTGAAATCATTTCGACTCGACAAGAAGAAGAAGGGTGGGTTCAGCCCTTGATACTGAACAACTTTACCAGAGGAACTTATATCGAAACATGAAAAATAATTTTTGACTTTCCATACAGACTCGGATCAGCTGATCGGTCGACTTGTATGGGAGGCCAAAAAATATTTTTAATATTTCGATATATTTTCCTTGGAGAAAGTTGTTCAGTATCATGGACTGAATCCACCCTTAAAATAGTTTCAGTATATTTTGTTAGACCCTGTATACAACGTGTAACAAAAAGAGGGCATCAACACGAAAGGGAGTTAATGTAATAACCAATGTGAACAACTTTTACTATGGGACGATCCCTAAAATCGCGGCAAAAAAATCTGCAGCCTTTTTGTTACACGTTGTATAGAGAAACTTGCATACATTTGTACAGAGAGGTGAGGGAGGACTGAGAAGTCACATGAAAGCAAATAGGTACCATTTTGGATTAAAACACTGAACTTTAAAACACGAACGTTAAAAAGTATATATGTACGTACGGTACGTACAAACATATATCATACCTGTTTCCATGGGGGTAGGTATAGACTATGGATATCCACTTGCAATGCCGAAAATAAAAAAGATTTAATTCATCAGTTTACAAATGACGAATTTCTTAGTTCAGCTTTTTTGAAGTCTGTTAAAAAGAAACAAATCGTTATTTAAAACTGTCTAAAGCTTGGGCTGGAGAGACCACGAGATCTAAAATTCATTTCCTCAAGTCGCTTGAAATAAATCATTCAGGGGACCTTCTACAAAAAATTCATCGTGGTAGCTTTCGAAGGGATATCGAATATTCTACATACTTTGCCTTGTCAAAGTTGTTGGGTATTGGATATACCCGTTCACATATTTAAACAATTTGTTCAGCGTATGTTCGTATGTTTGACGATAGTTCGAGTATCTTAGATAGGAACTTTATGAAATTTAAATGGCTATCTGATGAAAACGGTTAGAAAATGATTCATCATCTTATTTACAATAACACAATTTATTCCTAATGAGGGCGCCACTTCTGCAGGTTCTTTTTTATCATAAATAATGCCATAATAAAGCTTTATATAAGTAGTGTATTTTAACGCAGTTTTTATTTGTTATAATATTTTTAACATAACGATTAACACACCAAAATCATAATTTTATTAAAATATGAACAGTACTTCAGATTCATAAAAAATTCCACCTCACCTTAACATCAGTTAAAGATATCATATCATGTGTTATAATAAAATTATAAGACTCAAAATTATGTCAAAACATTTTAGGTTAATGAAGTTTATGGCTACAGAAACAGTATGAGAAAGAACATTATATCAAACCGTGATAAAAAATATGACTAAAACGAAGTCATTAAGACAAACAATATTATGAATTAGGAGAATCAAGGGGATCCCTACTTCTGCATACCCTTCGTCTTAAAGGTAATTAGAAAGCTTTAGAGGTAGTATCTCTTCAGCCGCTTAGGGTCTAGACAGACGGCCCACATGTAAGTAGTAGCAGTTGGTTTGCAGTCGTGCCATCTTCAATCAAACTGTCTGTCTAGAGCCCGTGATGATATGTAACCAGTTACGATAGAATAAAATTGTTTTTATACCATACAATTTTCAAATATGTTTTTTCCTTTTATGATAGGAAATTTGGAGTAAAACCTTTTTATTCCTTAGTAGGTATATTTTATTATGGTTCATGGCATTCAGGTCAAACTTCGCCGGTTTAATGTACCTATACTCTTCGTATTAAATCAAACATGTACCTGTGTGTCTATATCTGTGGGTACCTGTCTTCTTTATATGATAGTGCATGACTTCTAAAGATCGTTGCTTCCTGGTACTTACCTATTTCAGTTTTGAATTTGTGATCTTTGTTATGATGTACCCGCTGAGTCCAAGTCCAATAATTAACATCTTTTTTTATTGCTGGCCGGGACACATTCGGAGTCCATTTACCAGACACAATTGAAAAACTTTGTTTGTGTGCAAGTGTTAACGAGAGGTGATCATTTTCCTCGTGGGCCTTATGATCGGATGACTAAGATTATTTGTGTTGCTCATTGTCTTTGAAATTCGTAATTCCACCAGTCGCAGGAAATGTTGGTAGCAGAACCAGACATTAATCTGTTTAACACTTTTACTGCCACCCTAATTTTCCACCTTTAAGTTAAGTTGTGTCGACCTTGCTGACGTAAATCTAGATATCCCCTACTAATACTATTCTTGTTAAAAAAAATACCAGTCTTGCAACAATCTTAATGCAGTTTTTCTTACCTTGCAAAGTTTTGAGTTCACATCCATCTATTTGAAAAAAAAAAAAAAAAAACTGGCAATGCCGCCACGTAAGTTTCTCAACGTTTCTTACATAGTTCGATTAAGTATATTCCACAATTCCAAGATTTTTTAATTATCCATCCTGTAATTCCTATAATCATTTATATATGTAAATAAATAGTTTATATTTGGAAAAGACTCGGGGTTGTTTTGACCAGATATGTGTCGAATCTTTGAAGTACCAATCACCATTATAATGAAAATATCGTGCTCGTCTAAGAATTTCATTCTTATTGTCTGCTGTCAGTGCATGAATCAGTAGTTTCGGAGTAGCCTTTGAATATCTACAACTTGGTGTGGGATCTTAAGAATCTCGCGTTGAATACAACCAAAAACCATTCAGATGTAAAAAAAATACATGACTTAACTTAGTTTTTTCTTCAACTAGCAAATAAGGGTATCGCAACAGCTGTATCGCCTGTATCCAAATCATCGTTATAGTTGGCAATTGAGATTTGTTATAAAACGTTAAATATGATAGGATAATTTAACTTATTTAATTCTTTTATCTAACGTGAACACGTATTTAAATTAAAAATAATTTTATTTGATAAAATCCTTTCTTTTGGGTAAACACTACATAGGTTTTTGTTTATGTTCATATCATTTGCCGAAAATATACGCCATTTTGTTTTTTTTTTTAAATTTTTAATATAAGTACCAAATCTAACGACACTTCTCAAGCTTAAATCTATCAAGCCGTTAAGGCTGTAGAGCGTGTCAAAAAAAATTACATATAAATACATACATACACACACTCGAAAAACATAACACTTCTGCTGGTGCAGTCGGGTAGTGAGCTATAAATAGAGGCAAAAACAAAAAGAATGTCCGAAGAACGAAATCCAGCTGAATCTAAACTTGATCATTGTTCTTGTTACCTTACGTACCTAATCAACATGTTTTTTTTTCAGACCAGTATAGAAAAAAACCAAGGAATTAGAGGATTAATATATGGTTTGAAACTGACCTCTTTATACCTTGGAGGGTGCAAAGTAGCCCTGGTTATGTGGTTATACGGTGTGGAGAGATTTTCAACAGATATACAATTTTGGCTCGGCTTCAAACCGACTGCCTTTTGGGTTTTGTGCTGGTCGGTTTTGCCCATCGTTTTATTTGTAAGTTGTTTCTTTCATTTGCATCCATCCGCTAGTGTCTGTTTTCACATACATTTCAATTTTTGTAATTTTTGTAAAGATGGTGTCCAGATTGTTCATTACAAATCAGGCAATGTAGAAATAAAATCGTACACAGTAATCGTTCTACATAATATGAACATAATGCTATAGTCCTATTATTGTAATTGTTTATCTACTAAGAGATATTCAACAACAACAAGAGAAACTCAAAGAACTTATTTGCTTAGTACAGTCGTAGGTAAAATACCTAATTCTGAATTTAATCACATTATAAACCATAATTTACTTAGTTACAGATTAGTTAAATACCTACAGCTAAGTCAGATATACATATATATTGCTATCTACTCTATCTGTACACCTAAAAGGTGGTTATAGTCCCAATATTCTGCTTTTTTATATAAATTAATAAAAAAAATACTATTGGTGAATTGCTAAAACAAAGTTTTTTTTAGTTTTGACCATGAATGATCATGTGCATATTTTTAGGGATTCGTTGCAGATCGTATTTATAGTTTATCTAAAATGCCCAGAAACCAAAATGAAAGAATGATAGCAGCCATCGTTTGGATCGCCGTCTGTGTATTAATAGTCATCATATTTCAAGTCAGAACAATATCAAAATACATGATGTCTAATGTGAGTAATACAGCGTAGGCTGGATGTACATCCAAAAAATTATTTAGAAAAAAAAATACATATAAATAAATATAAATTTACACGGAAAAAAAAATTCTTCCTGTTGTTAATACTAGTATATCTAGTTATTGTATCAGTAAAATATAATATAGAAATTTCCACTTTTATTACTGATTTATATTTATTTATATTTGATGTTGCAGTCTCAAATTCTCTGGGGAAAAGTAAAACTTAAAAATTAACATTCATCAATGTGACATTTATTTATTGACTACATTTTTTCTTAAAAGTTGGGTATCAGATACAAATAATAAAAATAAAATTTATAAATAAAACTACTGTTTTTAGGGTTCCGTAGCCAAATGGCAAAAAACGGAACCCTCATAGATTTGTCATGTCTGTCTGTCTGTCTGTCCGTATGTCACAGCCACTTTTTTCCAAAACTATAAGAACTATACTATTGAAACTTGGTAAGCAGATGTATTCTGTGAACCGCATTAAGATTTTCACACCAAAATAGAAGAAAAAAAACAATAAATTTTGGGGGTTCCCCATAATTAGACAACTCAAAAAAAAATTTTTTTGTCAAACCCATACGTGTGGGGTATCTTTGAATAGATCTTCAAAAATGATATTGAGGTCTCTAATATATTTCTTTCCTAAACTGAATAGTTTGCGTGAGAGACACTTCCAAAGTGGTAAAATGTTGGTCCCCCTGTAACTTCTAAAATAAGAGAACGATAAAACTAAAAAAAATATATGATGTACATTACCATGCAAACTTCCACCGAAAATTGGTTTGAACGAGATCTAGTAAGTAGTTTTTTTTTAATACGTCATAATCGTAAAATGTTACTTGCTGCTACGGAACCCTTTATGGGCGAGTCCGACTCGCACTTGGTCGCTTTTTTTCAAAATCACAAGACATCAAAAGGAACTATCAAAGTTTACGAATATTCTTTGCATACTGGTTTGCTGCATTGTAGGCACAGATGTTTCATGTTTCTTTCTGACCCTGTTCAAAAACCGAATTATGGTACTCTGCAAGGCAGCAAAATTCGGGTCAATTTCATCAGGGTCGGACTCTGAGCTCTCATTTAGCCATTCCGCTAAAATATCTCCATTTTTACCTTGAGACTTTTTTTGATAATTTTCTCACTGTTATTTTCATGTGTGACTGCCCGTTTTAGATCAAAAGTAAAAAAGTAGTAGTAGTAGTAAAATAAAAAAAAATTTTATAACTGACTGAAAATATAAGAAAAAAATAATATCATATGAAAAAAGTCGCACCCAAAAATAGTCACATTAAGTACAGACGAATGGTCTGATAGACCACGCACAATCCTAAAAAAAAATAGATCCTACCGGAATCGCACGCGCCGATATAGCCATTCTCTATGTACGTTGCCAAACGACTGCCCGAGGGGTAGAGAGAAGCACGGGGCGATACGTATCTGCTAACACATGAAACAAGAGTTTTTGGACTCTCAAAGTGTTTGTCTAACCACACGTCGATACGTAAAGGTTAAGACAATCTTTTAAAATAGTCAAAATTTAAAATGCCGCGTTCGTAACTAAAAAATGTGGTCAGCTAAATACTTCTATGAATACAATATTAATCAAAATGCCACGTGATCCACAAAAAACAGCGAAATCGACGTTCACAATACAAAGAGAATCACACAATTTTGTTACAGCATATTGCTATTTTTTCTGAGCTTTGATTTCCCTGCATAGTTGTAGATTTATAGTGACTCTATGATATCCCAGTAATGTTGTGCAGTTTAAAAAATCTGAACAGTTCATATTTGTTAACATTGTTTTCAGCATTTTATCAATGCCTTCAGAACTTCTAGGAATTACGGGCCACCAGAAAATGAGGATAGGGAAAAGAGAAGAAACTATAGCGAGACATTGCGGTTAAGAAAGTGCAAACACAGCTGTAAAGTATTAGATGTAAGTAACAAACAGAAAAAATCGTGATATTATTATTTTTATCTTTAGAAATGTAGCTGGTTTTGCAGGCTTCTTTAGGTACTGTAATAACTTATTTATCATCAGATAGATCGTGGGCCGTACATTTTACTTTCCTGTTTACTTAGAATTTACATTTATTTAGGTAAGGTCTAGATTGGATTTTTTGTAAGTTGTGTAAAGATTCTTTGTCCTTGGTCTTCACTTTCTAGGCTTTGTCAAATGCACGCAAATCATGTTCTCATCTCGACCTCGGTCCACTTCTCTTTCTGTATCCATCTGTTGGAACCCAGTTTATGGCAATATAGGCCGGGTCACGTTGGCCGTATGCATCCGAAAAGATTTCCGGATGCATACGGCCAGCGTGACCCGCCCAATTCCACTTCAACCCAGCTGTTTTCTTGCCTATATTCGTAACTTTTGTCTTGAAGCGCACTATGGTATTTCTAACTTTATAAATCAGTTTAACGCCAAGGATAGAGAATCGTGGAAGGAAAAAGGGGAGGCCTTTGCTCAGCAGTGGGACATACTCGTAGATAGCTAGTAAAAAAAATAAAATAAAGGTATAGAATAATAAACAAGAAACAAATAATAATAATAAACAAAACATCCTACTGCGTTAGAAATTTTCTGACTTAAGAAATAAACAGAACAAATCCAACAGTAGTATGTTTAGGATTTAACCAGGAAGCTTGAATAAGCGACGTTATATATATATCCCATTTTTTTATTAGAATCTTTCATTCTCATACACATTCTAAATTACATTTTAACATACATGTGTGTATTAATATTTTTTTAACCCTTTTTAAAATATTTTATTTTGTAAACTAACAAGGGTTTTTATTAAAAAAAAATTGAATACATAATTTGGCGCTAAAACTCAACTAAAAAAAAAAACAAAAATTGTTATATCCAGTGTCACCACAAGAAAAATCTAATAACACCTTAAGGGAGTTTATGGCGGGAAGTCAAGGGGTTAAGTTGGAGTTTGTTTTAATTTCTTTTGCAAATTGATTCGAGTGGACTTTATAAAGTGAAGTTGGTGTAGTGTGATGCTATAACTGCTAGTGGGCATCTTTAGGCACCGTCCGCCATTCAATTGGCTATAAAACCAGTGTAGTCTTGTAGATTTGCCGCCAGAAGCTCTCTTGAAGCAATGCAAGGCCTACACCAACTATTGTTTGTAGTTGTTAGGAATAAACAAAACTAAAGATAGGCTAGGCTCTAAAGGACTTGTATCCAGAGAAGTAATCTGTGGAAGTAATACAAATCTTTAAAAAACCACCTTAGCCTTAGCCGTTTAGGCTGCAGGACGTGCCAAAGAAATAAACATACATAGGAACATACATAAGTACATACATACGAAAAACATCACCCTCTTTTTGGCACAGTTGGGTAAAAATATATCATCTAAGTAAATAGTTGTTTCGTAGTTAGCTTGTCTGTGACTGTTACTGGATAAAAGTTGGTTTTTTCTACACTAATATTATAAAGAGGAAAGATTTGTACCTATTTTTGTATGTTTGTATGTTTGTAATGAATACGCTCAAAAAGTACTGGGCCGATTTAAAAAATTCTTTCACCGTTGGAAAGCTACACTATCCCCGAGTGACATAGGCTATGTGTGTACCACGGGCGAAGCCGGGGTGGACTGCTAGTGTTTAATAAAATTAAACTATAGATACTTTAGCAATACATCAGTTGTTTTGCGTTACTGAAATTAATTTTCTTACCTAATAAAATTATCATTTTACAGGAAACGTTCGACTGTAATCACATGCCCCTAATGTACAGAACTAGCCTTACATTATCTGAGGAAGACTCAGAGGAGTCCGAAGAGCTTATGAGAATCTACGAAGCTTCCATGTCTAGGAAAGATGTTAGGATGTCTACAGCCGTCGATACGATACAATTCCATTCGTAGTAGTTTACAAGACATTATGGTTATCATGTTTATAAGAAGTCTGAGAATATATATTTTTCGTCAAAATATCATTTTTTTATTTTACCTTATCTATCTTCGTTTTTTTTTGGTTTCCGTACAAAAAAATTAAAAACGGAACCCTTATAGGATCACTTGTGCGTCTGTCTGTCTGTCACATTCAATTTGCTCCGAATCTACTAGACCAAATCAGGTGAAATTTAGTAGGGTGGTGTAATCCTATGACACAAACACAGATGTGCAAAGTAATTTTTTTTTTTTTAAATAAGGTTTGTTTTCGGGGGACAAATTAGAAAATTAAATAAAAAAGATAAGCAAAACTTACTGTGTCATAAATCAAATGAAAGAGCTCTTTATGAGGATCTCCAATATTGTGATTATTATAAAATAATAGTTATGATTTCATTCATCAAAGAAGACGAAAAATTACCATTCTTCCACCCCTGATCTGCGAAACTACTAAGCCTACAATAAAAAAAAATACAAAATATAGTTAATTGCTTGTAGATTACATGGAACCCTATGAAAAGTACGGAAACCTCTGTACGCGAGTTTAACTCGCACTTGACCAGTTTTTATATTCAATTTCCCCAAATTGGTAGCCGGCACTTAAAAACCTTTCGTGGCAGATACCTTAAGGCAGCTTGAAAAATTTGCCAACAGTGTTGACTACACACAAGATAAAAAAACAAAACAAGATACTTAGATAACATAAACAACGTATATTTTTTCGATATAATGGTGATCTGTATATTAACTTTCAACACGTAAAATAATCAAATGGGGGGATAAATTAAAATTTTGGCCTCAGTCTAGATTTTTCCCCTATCTTGTAAGGGTTGGATCTCATCTATCAGCACGGGACAGCACTTTCTTATGCTGCTATTCTTTCGCTGTTCCGTGCTGATAGATGAGATCCAACCCTTAATGGCTGAACCGATCAAATATAGTAAAGACCACACCGAGTTCATCGCCTTTCTGGAGCTATCATGCCTCAGACAGATACTCAGACATGTTTAACTTATAACACTCTTCTTGGTGTATGGGGTTAAAACATACCTACAACCAAAGCAGCACTTTAATGTAAACCTGTTTATGTCCAATCACAAGCTGTATACGATGTAAACAGGTTTAATACTCCTTTTGTATCGCAAGTTGTGACACAAAAGGAGTATTAAATCGTATAGCACGAGTACATTGTGAGAGAAGCTTCCTTCGAATTACAATAGCGCCCGCATACTGGTCGGGTAGTACTAATTGGACGGGCAAAAGTAATTACGACGCCGACTAGTTGGGTTAAGAGAGAATCGACTATCGTTTCACCCAGTTTTTGAAGGTAAGTAATAAGTTAAATATTGCTGTAAGAATTTCACTGCTGAAAAGGTTTTATTAATTTAAATAGCGTCAAAGATGCTATTAAAATAATTGCGAACAATTTATCTAATAAAAAAACTAAACTTAAAGTAAGGAACGTAATGTAGTATTATTTATAAAGTCTCTAAATTTAAATGCTCTAAACACTATGTATATTGAAAAATATGTGATGTAAAATTTTCGCCATGAGTGGGATTCGAATCCACGCGTCTCAAGTCTGCACCATGAGTGTAACTTGACTAAATGCTCTGTCTGTCCCATTAGGGACAAAAACGTAATAGTGTGTATGTATTAAGTCTATTATATTATATGTACAACTTTCCCGGAACGTTTAACGAAATACAAAAAAACATTGTTGCCTATCCATTTGAACGAAAAGCTGATATCCGACTCTTTATGGGAAGCCAATCTTTATACTCTTATGTCCCTAGGGGAAAGTTGATTTGAATCATTGTCTGAATCTCCCTTTAAAATAACAGTGTATTTTGTTAGATGATACACATAATTATATGTATTTCATCTATAGTCCCGTCCGCTCCAGCTTGCAATTATGGTCAGAAAATGGAATATATACATAAACTATAGCCTTAAGCTTTAATTTAAGTTTTCCATAGTTTGAGAAATAACCAGTTCCTTTATTCCCACGCAGAAGATTAGCGAAGCGGAGAACCTAATTAGCGTATCGAGGGAACGGACGAAAATCTAAGCAATTATTTTAACAGGCCAGCAGGCAAACGCTAGACTTGGTCTATCCCGTAAAGAAATAAAAACAGTTCATACTTACGTAATAATCGAGTAGCATTACTGAATCTTAAAATGCAAATCACCGAAGTAGCTTCCTTCCTGGTGGAACCAAGGGATTAAATGAAAGATTTAGGCACGATTTTATTTCCTTGTAATTGAGTGACCCACTTCTTGAACGAGCTTCGGTTGCTGGGTGAGAGTTCATATTCTAGCGCTTACGATTGGCAATACCAGGAATGGTATGTTTTGATTACCTCCGTGGTCCAGTGGTCAAGGCGTTTGCTTTGTGATACGGAGATCGTGGGTATAAATCCCACTGGGAAGCACACTTTATAAAAAGTTGTTTCCAGTCAGGTTAGGATATTAAAGGCTTGAATCACCTGATTATCCGAAAATAAAGATGAATGCGTGCTTCGGAAGGCACGCAAAGCTGTGGGTCCCGACTCCCAAACGTCATCTAGCGTTTGTTTAAAACTATCCTAGGATTGGTTCTGGTCTACCCTTTGGGTCGCGGAGGTCAGACGGCAGTAAAGACTGCCGCTGTGTAAAACCAGTAACCTCGTCCAATTACCTAAGGTTAGGTAGCGGATCCTGGGCTCTAAAGCGTCACCGCTGAGGATGCAACCGGGAATACTCTCGGATTATGATGATGACCAGGCGTGGTACGGACTGGGATTGGTGACCACAAGCATTACAAAACGACCTCAAATTCTTTTTGTCACTAGATGTGTGACAATGCAATATTTTTGTACCATAATCGAACAAAATTTTATAAAATAATATTTTTAAATTGTTTTCGTTACTAGAAATACGAGTACGGTATATCGAACTAACACTTAATATAAAGTATTAAGTTATCGATAAAACTGTTCATGAAAACATGTTTCAATATGTAACGGCACACATAATAATTTTTTGTTTGTTTAGAATTTAATTTTGGTTAGTCGCATCGCAGTTCTAATATAACCTAACCTATTGGTTTACCCTAACTTAGTAAAATAGATAGAACTTTCCTAGCACTCGTCGGCCGCTGCCGCGGCACGCTCGATTGGTCGCAGTCCTTACATAACTTAACCTATATTGGTTTAGGGTCTCTATTGGCTCCCCCCCGCCCGGGTTCTCATCTTGTCGCGATGGGGGGGCTCAGTACCTGCGGACTGCCTCATCCGCGGGGAAGCCAAGAGGAACCTATTGCCCGGGTTGAGGCTTAGGCCTCTCCGGGCCCGGTGGAGGCCATTCCTGGCAGGAATGGCCTGGCTGTGAGGGAAGTGGGTGACGACGACCCCCCTACCATCACAGCCGTGGTAGGGGTCGCAGGGGAAGAGGAGTGTCGGTGTGCCGTTGCCGCTCGCCCTATCCTCCGCGACCAAGCGCGGCCGTGGCGCTTGGCACGGCAACGGTGGGGCCGCAGGGGAAGAGGAGTGTCGGTGTTACGTTGCCGCTCTCCTTATCCCCTGCGGCCGGCTTGGTGGGCTCCGGTCACCGTCAGGTGGACTGGGGCAGGGCCTGCTTCTGCAGGCCCCAAATTATGAGGGCTGGTTGGACGGTGGAAACGGGATTCCATCGTCCAACGGACAGCCCTCCGGAGTGGAAGGCAGGCGCGTGTGCGTGTCAGCGCGCCTGTTCTTGTCGGGCCGAGAAGCCAACGCGACGGTTTCTCCGGCCCCTCAGATTCAGCAGAGGGTGCCGTGAGGCCGTTGGCGAGCCGGGGCCGCTAAGGTAGCGGCCGGCCGCGCGGGTCTGTGGAGCATAAGAAGCACACGGCCCCGGCTGATAGCGGCTGAGAGGTGACACCGCGGAGTTTTTAGTGGTAACACCACATAACCTTACCGGTGTCCCGTAAACGGTAAGGTATCCGAAGGGAATTTCTCCGCGTCAAAAAAAGAGGGTCTCTATTGACGCCCCTAATTTTTTGTGTTTGTAATTTTGGTTGGTGCACAAACTTATAGCACAAAATTTTTTCGTACATTTTCATGGCTTCTGTCACGGCTCTGGCGTTGCAGGGTTCCGGCGATCCCACGGTGGCCAATCGTCGCAGATGGCTTACACTCGCCACCGTAGCTTCGGCTTGCGGGCCAGTTTCGCCGGCAAGCCTCAGCTGCGGCGTCTCGCTCCAAGCCACCTGCTCCTCAGCCCGCGGGCCGCCTCGCCCCTCCGCGCCTACGCGGTTTGGAATTACACTCAAGGGGTAGGCCAGACAAGACTGCGTCGGTCGGTTTTGCAGCGATTCGTTGACTTTTATAGCACAACATTTTAGCATTTTTGAGCTTTTCTTAAAAAAATCCGCCATCTTTGTAATCGTGTAAATTATTGTCTCAAACATAGTTATACGAGGTTATCGTTACGTGTAAAAAAATAAAAGCCAAACGATTTTAGGACACCTAATATTAATGATTCTAAAATTAAAGCTAACAATTTTTAGGCTTTACTATTATTGTACAAAAACATCAATTAGGCTAAACAATAATTTTAAATTTATGCCAATAAGGTTCGGCGAAGTGAAATTAGAAACAAAAATTTTAACGAATCGAAGAGCACTCTTGGTTTGCCCTAACCTAGTAATAGATAGAACTTTTCTATCACTCGCCAGCCGCCGCCGCGGCACGCTTGCTTCGCTCGCTCGGTTTGTGCGTGTATTGGTCACAGTTCTAACATAACCCAACTTATTAGATTGCCTAAAACTGACCTAGCACTCGTTTCAAATGCTTCAACTATTTTGCAATCTGAAACTTACGTGGAAACAATATTATGGTTAACAAAAATTTCAATAAAATACATAAAAAAGAAAAAAAAACGATATACTTACTAAGTCTCTAAATAATAAATAATCGATGTAAACAGAATTTCATCATCATCACCAGGCTTTTATAGGGTTCCGTCCCCAAAGGGTACAAACGGCCCCTATTACTCAGACTCCGCTGTCTGTCCGTCTGTCTGTCTGTCTGTCTGTCCGTCTGTCACAGAGCTCTATCTCTTGAACCGTAATAGCTAGATACTTGAAATTTTCACCGATTATTTATTACTGTGGCCGCTATAACAACAAATACTAAAAATAAAAAAAAGTTAAAAATTAAAGAGGGTCAAAGAACGTGTTTTTTAGCGTTTTAAAACATTGTACGACTCGCACTTGCCCGTTTATTAGTCTCCACTGCAGGAGCACGACGACTCTTTCTATACTACCAGAGAATTTAGGATTTGTTAAATATTGTATTAAAAGATCTGCGAATAGTTTTATGGGGAATGAAAATCGTTGAAGTGAATTGCGATTAAGTAATAGGTACCTCTTACCCAGCTAGGAACCTCTTGCAGTGCCCAAAATTTTTGCAGCTTTCTTTATGTCTTAACGAGTGTGCTGGCGACAGATTTTTTTAAACTGCCGGAAGGCATCTGACATAGCTTAATGACTGTCATCTTATGACAACAGTTTTTTTTTACAAACTCTTATTTAGCTTGCCCTGTTCGTTGATGTTTATTTGTTTGGGTCAAACCTAGCAACTTAAATTTGAGCCTCTTCCCGGTTTCCGATTGAGGTGAGTTTTTGTATGCTCGTATAAATCAGATGACAATGCAATATTATTACAACAAAAAGCTGATCTGATGATGGAGGCTGAGGCTATACCTTTAGGAACTCTATCAAGGATTTAAAAGTTTTGACTATGTCGCACTAGGTGTTTGGCATTACAGCTCGGTTTTGTTAAACAGCTGAATATCGTTCGTTTAACACCAGCTAACCACGTTAAGACCGCAGAAAAGGTTATTTGCAGGCATGTTATTAACAAACAAATTTATGACGGGGCATTAAAATAAAACCTCAATTCAACTTCTTACTTTATAATCTAGTCTCCAACATCATAGAAAACCAATAAGGAATGATACAAAGTTCGATGCAAGTAGATACAGAAAAGTTTGTTAACGCGTCATAATCTCAATGGTATAACGGTTTCTTCGGCCTTTATTTTATTCACGTAAATTCTCCATCTTGCCGGAAGGCGGGCGTCGAAATAACTATATGGGAACCAAGGTTAAGATCTGCTTTATTTTTACTAATCATTTGCAGTCCAAAATCATAAACGATGTCTCCGATATCTCTCGATGAAAACAGCTTACTCTCGGAACGCTGTAAAGAATTCCGAACTAAATCTACAATCTTACGTCTTGTGCCGCGGCATTGATGAATACAAATCGTTTATGCCATTCTGCGTATGAGGTGTCAGTTATTTAGCGTTATTTTACAAAACCAAGCTGTAATGCCAAACAGCTAGAGGTTTAGTGAATTAGCGGATTAAAACATTCAACTGCGATATCTACACAATATAAGAACATGTCTAAAATATCCACACAATATTACTATGTACAATGATAATGTAACATTATTCTAAAAATGAGACTTAATACTCTTAAAAAATGTTTGATTGTGCTAGCGAGACAGCCAACCAGTGCCGTAAATAGCCTTTTCTGCGCCCTGTGCGAGCTTCTATAACTGCGCCTTCAAAGATACAGAAAGAAGTGAAATAAGTGGCCATGGAATATTTTGGCAGAAAAATCTATTATTTTAAAGAACTGCTGTGGGTCATTCTTGCGCCCCCCAGAGTATACGCCCTGTGCCTGGGCACCGGTAGTACCGCTTTTTTTACGGCACTGCAGCCAACCAAGTGTAAAATGCCTCTTATGGAGATATTTCTGTCAAAGGGCCAGGGTCTTATAAAATATTAGGTAACTACTAGATTCAGTTAGTTGTTATGAAAAGTATTCCCCATTCAAACCCATCTTTGCGTTCTTAGCTGTGCGGCTCCGTACACCGGGAAAAGCGCACCCCAAGTGTATAGTACACTTTGCCAAACAAGATGACCCATCAGTAGATCTGTCTTTCGCTAAACGCAAAAAACGTTTTAACGAAAGCGTGTTAACGTACTAACCAATGTGAACAACTTTTACTATGGGATCTTGAGAAAATTTATTTAGTAGATACCTACTTATTTTGAACGGAATTCACCCTTAAATAGTTACCTATGTCACAGATACTATAATACTGCCTATGTTAAACAGGGTGATTTTTAAGCACCAGGAAAATTTTTGGAGCAAGTTTAGTCCATGATACTTGACTACTTTTTATAAAAATAATTATTGAAAACCGATAAAAACTTTTCCTCCTATGTTTAGCTCGGAAGGCAAAAATGTTTAATTAGTAAGTAACATGGACTAAACTTGCTTTAAAAATTTGGATGGTGGTTAAAAAGCCACCTAGTTTATATCATGAGGTTATATCATTCCGTATTTGCAATCTTATTTAAGTCCAAAAAGAAATTCTAAAACAGAATTTTTAACCAGGAAATTTTAAGTGATGCTCAAATGTGTTAAGTCTTCAATGAATTGCTTGTATTTACTATTGGTCAGCTTTGCGAGATATTTGCTTTATTCATAGTAATAGGCGTTGCTGGCAACGTCCAAGTTTCAAGCTTTGAGCGTATCATTATAATAAAATAATATTTTAAGGATGTTTAAATATAAGGTAGAACTTAACTTACATATAGACCACGTTGGAAAGGTGTTAATACTGTACCTACTACACTTTACTGTATGTACTAAATAAATTCTTCTTTGTGATTTAAGTACCGCAGTAAAATTTTAATTTTATTTAAACATCCTTGCACCCTGCCTATTTATGGACCCTTTCCATAAATAAAAACGTTGTAGGATAAATATTCTACACGAGGGAGAGAACCAAATCAAAACCCAGCGACACATAGATAAATAGACAAAGGCGAAAAGTGGCTTCATTTTAGAAGATTGGGGCTAGTTTGATTCACGGGGTAAATATGATAAAAACTTTGTTTCATTTTGGACGTGCAGTTTCTGACTGCATTTTTCTATATTTTTAAGGTTCCGTACCTCAAGAGGTAAAAACAGAACCCTTGTAGGATCACTCATTTAGCTGTCTGACCGTCTGTCACAGCAAATTTGCTACGAAACTACTTAACTGATTGAATTGAAATTTGGTACACATAAGTAAATCAACCCAAAGACGAAAGTATAACGTAAATAAATCAATTTAATCAAGTATACAAATATGGGGGTAAATTCGACATTAAAATATAGGTTTGTAAATTATATCGTGTGACATATCAAATAAAAGAGAAAAAAAAATATTTATTTTAATATTTTTCTAAATCGGTATTTCTGAAGTTATTTAAGAAGGCTAAATTTGACCATTACCTCGACATTACGGAACTACTTGACCGATTGAGTCGAGGGAACATCTCAAATTTTTTATACATACATATAGTGATTTCAAAGTTTTTGTCAGCAAATCAAGCATTTGCATTCAAAAAATGTGTTTTAGTGAAGTTTCAATATTAATATACAAAATTTAATTTTTACACTATTTAAAAATTTTTGATAGAACCATGTCTTGCTCCGAAGTTAGTGGGCTGAAACTGACAGCATACTGCAGAGTAACGCCAAAATTAATAATTCTCGATTATGAACCACGGTGTTACTCTGCAGTACATAAAACGGCCATGGATAGTACGGCGCATTAAAGAAAAATACGACAAAAATACACCTTGCTCATATCTAAACGTGTACTCCACGCGCCCGTTCTAGTGATATATATGTATCAATATATTTATGTCACTTTTCATGCATATACAAAAATATTTTTCATCTAATTTCTTATTGTGTCTATTCATTAAAAGTTAAGTAAAATTTACGCTAAAATTAATTATAATGTCATCGCTCAAATCTCATCAATCGCACTCTGTATACGAGCCGCCCGCAATGCCGACTGAAAATTCGATTAAAATTTGATCGTACAGACTGAATGACCGAACAAATTTCACTTCAGTGCATATCGTAGACCAAGGTCGTAGACCAAACATCTATGCTGCGAAATGCACCACGCCGATTATTTATTAATTTTTTCCGTTCGATTTCGAGTTTGAAGTTTACACCGTTACTTTTAGGTCTTTTCATTCTCCCCTCGAGTTGTGCAGCATTCCTCAGAGTGTTTCTGTAATGAGAAGGTGAATCTGGAAATATTGGGACGTTAATAAAACATGAGCGGTGGCGAAAAGCCGGTGCGTCCTGGCGTCAAGATAGAGCGTTTAGTGTTTGTCGCTCAATAAGGGTCTGGTGAGGATCTGAGCGTCGTCATTGCCAGCAGCGGAAGGAGGCGGCTGGGCCCCCGGTCGATAGGTGGTTGGGCGCAAGCGCGAGCCCAAACTGCCATAACGATAGAATTGTACGCCAGTTCGCCGGCAAGCAGAGTCGCGGCCGCCGCCGGCACAAGCGTCCGCGGGACGCACGCCGACGCGAAAGCCATGCATACGGGCCGGCCCCGCGGCGTGCATAGCATCGCGTTAGTGCTGGCTCTCGCTATCGCATGGTTGCCGCACGCTGACCACGCCGCGTGAGTATCATCATCTTCGTGATCATCATCATCATGATGATCATCATCATCATCATCGATATTTTTTTCACGAGAATCCACACTGTCGGGAAGCCATAGCGTGTTCGTAAATCTTTCAAGCCTGGAGTTGCCGTTGCTCGACGCGCATGATTTTTTTATAACGCGTCCTCGATATTAATCCCTTACGAGTAATTGGCTAACAGAAAAGAGTACCTAAGGTCGAGCTTTCATAAAAACCACCTAGTCCACCACTTCAAGTTAAATTATTTAAGTATTTAAGTAAGTAAAAAATTTAATAAAACAAATAATTTATTTGTTTTTGCAAAATCAAAAAAAAAGCAGAATAATCCTAAGAACTGCAAACGAAATGTCAAAGAAATCGACTCGAGCTTTTTCGGCGTCACTGCGTGAAAAAAATCTTCATTTCTGCGGCGATCGACAAAATTTATTTTACCAAATGGTAGGATTAATGTAATTGACGCTAAAATAATTAACATAAGGTCATATTGACGGAATTTTGTCGGGTTTTAACTAAACTAACGAGTAAATAGCTGTGAAAGAAAGAGAGAGGTCGACCATTTTTGTTCGTGAAACGTAGGCAAGATGTGCCTACAGAGCATTCAATTAGGACACAAACGCCAAATTATCTATACCATTCGCGATATTTCATTGTGCATGATAGTCATCATCCAATAATTTTATGCAGCATATCCCATTATTTTTAGCTTATTTATATCATTGTGTCTACGCAAAGAGTTGTGATGTATCATCAGCATCGTGCATCATCGGCAATCGAGTGTAAATGTACATAATTAAAATATGAAATAAAATCCAAATAAAAACAAACAATTATTTTAAAAATCACTCCAAAGCTCCTAATTACTTTATTATTATTCAAATGGACAAAAAAAAATAGAGGCTTTTGAGCATGAACCTCAAATCAAATCGTTATAGTTATCTTTGGTCGGCGAACAAATCAAGTTAAAAGTGTTTACTTTTAAATATTCAATCTGCGAATCTTAATTAACGGACAATGCAGCTTAATGATCTTGCTTCAGGGGAGGAAAATTTGAAAGCTCCTAATGTCTTATTTATTCGAAATGTCGGCAGTCTCTGTCATAGCCTCATCTTTCATGTATATGACTGTTAATTACTGAACTAACCTTAAGATCAATCCTAATTCCTTATTAATATTTATAAGCTGTGTCGTTCTGAACTTACCTACTTAAATTGTTACAAAATTGATATGAAAACATAACTGAACTGGAAGTTTAGACTAGCTGTATGAACAAACTACTTATGAGGCGCAGACCTGGTCTTTGATTATCACAAAAGTCGTAACTCGGGGTTAGCTTGTGCACTAAGGAGCGATACATACCGGCTGCCAAACTGACAGAACAAGACCAGAAAAGTTGATATAGGGGGAAATCAGCCAAAGGACTGGGCTGGTCACATGACCTGCAGACATCTACAAGATGAATTTGGCTAGATGGACAAAAATAATCACGGCATGGGCCCCTGCATGCTTGCAATATAAAAGAGGCTGCCGCCGTAGAACAAGATCGTCAGACGACCTTTCAGGATGCAGGTTTATGGAAGTCAAGAGGTAAAGCCAATAATGGGGCAAAATGGGCTTACAAAAAAAACTATTTTCATAACAAGCTTCTTGATTAAACATGTTCTCATTATTTTTTTCATCTCAGTTAAATAAAAACTAGTTTTAATAAAATGTTAACCGCTCAAACGGTAATTCAATGCTCTTAGGCTTGAAATATCATAAAACAAGCTTAAAAAGGTTTTCCTTACATTGATTTTTTTACACTTGGCCAATGTTTGTAGACCACGCCTTTCGTATTTACTAAACACAGTTAATTCCTTTATGAACAGCATCGGATTAAACTGTTTTTGTTATCTTTTTATCGTAACACATGCCAAAAAATATAAAAAAGTAAACAACTAAAGTTATATCTAAACAGAAACATAAAAAAGATGCAACTAATACCTACGATCTAATGGACTCTTTAGAAATAGCCCCGTTAATGTAGATTTAAAGAAAAATTATTAGCAGCTACGATAACATAGACAGAAACTTAGAAACGTTAAACTTAATAAGACCTATTAATATATTTAAGTTTAAAAACATAATATCATATGCTTCTGATATTTAAAAGCTGGGCTCTTGTCAGTGGAGTGCTCTCCATGTTTCTCTTTCTTCAGCCAAGTATCAAAATTTATGTTAATTTTTGTAAGACTTTTTTTTCATAACTTTTCAAAAGAAAGAAGAGGCCTTGTCCCACAGCTGGGCAAAGGCCTCCCCTTTATTTAAATATTTAACATGCATTATAATATTTTAATATAACAACAATATAACAATATTAATTAAACTCTTAAACTGAACTAAGAATTAAATACATACCTACCTAATTTATCTAGTTTGAAATACGAGTATGTATGAAAGTAACATAAAATATATTTGAACAAAATCGCTCTACAAGACAAGTAGGTACATATACTTTTAAGGCGTTGATGTTTAAGTAACTTTTTATAATATACCTAGGTGCGGTCGTTTTGGGACTTGCGACCCATAGTTATGTTGACACCGTGAAAAGTCAAAAACTTTATAGTTTGTCTATATAAATAAATACTAAATACTAGATAGGGACAAATCACACGGATTGGGCTAGCCCCAAAGTAAGTTTAAACTTGTGTTATGGGACACTAACTCAACGATACTATATTTTATAATAAATATACATTACATAGATAAACCCCCAAGATCGAGGACAATTTGAAAAAGACCATTCAATTTCAATTCAATTCAATTCAAAATATCTTTATTATCATAGGATATTTATAATATCTCTTAATAATAGTCACTTTGTTTTGTTTTGCACAAATTTTGACGTCAAATCGTTACTTAAAGCTAAGTTTACGCCGCTTCCTAGGCGCAAGTGCAGAAGAAGCGGCAACAAACTGCACTGCACGTTTTCTCCAAAGACGTCAACTAACAAACTAAAAACTTAAAATTAGTTATATAGATGGACAGAGATTACATTGTTTATTATGTCATAATTAAATTGAATTATAAGAATTACGAAATTTAAAATAATGTCAATTTGTAAATTTAGTATGTACCAATGTACCTAAATTATGACATGTTTAAGTATACAAACCTTTAAGAGGGACCCGCGCCAAGCTCAAGCCAGACCTTTTCGTCTTAAAGATAGTCATCGGTCCTATAATAAGCCTTCTCATTCAAGCATTTTCCCACTTGCCCTGGCTGGAGATCAAACCCAGAACTTTCTAATGACGGACTAGCGTATTAACTATTAATACGCCACGGAGGTCGTCAAATCCATATATTTATACTCGACCAAGAAATAGGTTAATTTTTCGAAAAGACTATAATTTTATAAAAATATGGCAGTAAGTATATTATTCTACAAGGAATCATTTTAGGCTTTTACTAATTTCTTTGGTTTATTTATTACTAATTTGTTAATTAAAATAATAAATATTATTAAAGTATAAATAAAGGAAAAATTAAGCGTGAAAACACATAAGGAGGTTAAGAACTTGGCGAAAGAAAGAGAGACATGGAAGCACTCCACCGACAAGAGCCCAGCTGTTAAATATGAGAAGAAGAAGAACCAAACTTTAAGAAAAAGTTATTAATTATAAATTAAAATTATAACTAAATAAAAATAAAATAATTATATTATATGAAAAAATTTACTCCCTTAATATTCACGATCACTACGCAATACTTACTTCAGTGCGGCTGCGGTGCTGTCCAGTCAATTATCCATCTATTGTCCTGCCCCAAATGCCCTATTCCCTGCACAATGCAGAACTTCAACGAGGCTAATGATCGAGCAGTCACCGTAGCCAAGTACTGGTCAAACCACTTATAAAAACCGGTCAAGTGGGTGTTGGAATCGTACATGAAGGGTGCCTGTGCGTTCCGTGTACAATGTTTTAAAACGCTGAAATAAACATGTTTCATAAATGACGACCCCCTTTAATTTTTAACTTTATTTTATTTTTAGTATTTGTTGTTATAGCGGCAACGCATAAAGTATGCCTCTAAAGATCGAGTTAAAAACCCTAAAAACAAAACACGTTTCTTGTATGACGAACCCCCTAAAATTTTTACATAAATTTCAAGTATATATTTAATCTCATTATAAAGATCGAGTCTTCTTCTTGTCGAGTCGAAATGGTTTCACTGTAGCTTCAATTTCAAATCATCTTTGAGCAGTATGTGGCCTCGGTGGTAAAAATCAAGTTAAAAGCGCTTAAAAAACACGTTTCTTGTATGACGAATTCCTTTAATTTTTAAATTTTATTGAATTTTTTGTATTTGTTGTTATAACACAGTAAATACATAATCGGTAAAATTTCAAGTGTCTCGCTATTACAGTTCAAGAGATAGAGCCCTGTGACAGACGGACAGACAGCGGAATCTCAGAAATAGTGACCCATAGCACCCTCTGGGTACGGAACCCTAAAAACTATGTTAATTTCTATATAGCTAATCGACTCGAAAGAAGAAGAAGACCGACGCAGGGCAGGTGTTTAAAAGTCTGGCGGCATTGACACGTATAATAGCCAAATATAATATCATAGATTCATTACAATTAGTCAAACTTAGTTTGCCTTTGGGTCATGTCGAGAAGTTGGTAGAAGGGGTGCAAGTGTAGCAGTCTTATTTTAACTAAAAAACTTTCCTATATAACATTACACATTGAATATAAATATTATTATATTGTTCATTTCTAATTATTAAATAACACGAAAACATAAATAAAAATACATACATAAATATGTATCCACATACAGGTCGCGCCAAATTTCTAGATCGCTCTGAAGTTGAGGCGATTCGCGTCGCAGTAGTAAAATAAAGATACCCATAGCAGATAGAATTTGCTTTATTTTTGTTTATTGTGTATATATATCATATCTACATTCTTGCAATCATTCTGAAAAAAATATTATTGTGGTAAATATTCTATCCCTGTTTGTAACCAGAGTGAGGCAACTTCAGAGCGAACTAGAAGTTCGGCGCGACCTGTTCATACTTAATAAATACTCATACGTCTTAGATAACATGTCTATTATATTTAAAAAATCTAAAATCTATAGACGTGTATTAAAATGGCTCATCAAACGACATAGGCTTATATATATATAATTATTGAGCTTGTAGTCTGCAACAGCAATTTAACTCATTGATGGACACTAAGCCAGACACAATAGAAATAACAATTGATTATATCTATAGGCGTCCTACTGTCCTTCAATGTGTTAATCTTAGCTATATATAACAGCAAAACATTGGAAAGTAAATAGAAAAATAAGGTTAAACAAACTTCACTTACTGTAACAAGGTCAAGTTTATAATAAAGCTACTTACGACTGAAAGCAAGCAGTTTGCATTTTCTGAGATCTGAACGTAGCTCCGCTCATCTTACCGGGACATTATATTTTAACTTAATAACTTTTCTATTTAATTTACTTTCAAATAGAAAACTAACTGACTTTTTACGTATAAGTAAGAATAATATTTAGAATTCACATTTGATTACACAATGTGGTTTGTTTTCTAGTGCGCGATTGTTAAACAATTCAGTCTGGTACTAATTACATTTTTCAAAAATACATGTTGGTGTAAAAAAATTAGATTTCGAAATCTTAAACGATTTAACGCATGATCAGCAGATAAAACTTACTTCAGAGTTTTTTATTTGGAAATGTTATCTATCAGTGTCATGTAATCATGAACTTCTGTTTAAACCTATCCCAGGATTGGTTGTGGTCTACCCTTTAGGTTGCGTTGCGGAGGTCAGATGGCAGTCGCTCTGTGTAAAATTGGTTGTCTGTAAAGTCGGTTTACGGCAGTTTACGGACGGTAGTTTGACGTGACAACGTCAAACATTCCGAACTGAGCCGATCGCTCGAGCCGATCATGCCTCTCTCTCGTTCGTACCGCGCTCTCGCTTGCGGAACGCGAAAATGACGTCATCTTTTTCGTGCATGCAGCCCGTGTAGTATCGAGTTATTAGACGTTGTCACGTCAAAAAACAAGAAACCACGTTAAATCACCTAGGTTAGGTACCGGACCCGGGCTCTGAAGCTTTATCGCTGAGGATGCAACCGAGAATAGGCTCGGATGATGATCATGTAATCAGTATCATGAACTGAATACACATTTGCGCATTGAAAATAAATCTGAGTACCTTCGCGCTGTCAGGAGTTCGTAAATATACAGAGTGATTATAAGGCTCCTCAAAGAGAGCTCAAGGAAAGTGATATGCAAGATAAAAAAAATACATATTATTAGTTATTTAGTTAGTATCACCACAGAGTAATAATAATAATATACTACGTACAAATATCACCTTGTGACAGCAAAACCAAAAAGCCTCATTGTAATGTTACCCGCGACAGCGCTGCATGTTAGTAATGAGGTATTTTTTGGGGTTTTTTTCTGATAAATACTAGTGACTCTCTGAAAGGGATTCTGAAGGTTATAGACCTCGCCATGTCTGTCTTAGCATAGCTTAAAACTTAATAATGTTCACTTCGAACTATAAAACCCCCTTAGCTCCAGCATTTGGGAAAAAGAAAACAAAAGCTGAATCGAAAAAAAAAGTCCGTATCATTATCATCGCTCCTGCTTACAAAAAATCACAAGAATCGATTTAAAAATGCGACACTTAGGAGAG
Source organism: Acrobasis repandana (assembly GCA_963576875.1). NCBI lineage: Eukaryota > Metazoa > Arthropoda > Insecta > Lepidoptera > Pyralidae > Acrobasis > Acrobasis repandana. The sequence continues at coordinate 12,235,823 of OY756214.1, forward strand.
CTGGACAGGACATACGATTATACATAATTTTTCAAAACTAAAACAGACTTTAACTCCAGTGTATACTTAGAAGACATATTTTTTCCAGTTATTTTGGTTTAAAAACCAAAGTACACAACCGATCTTGATAAAATTTATATGGGACCACCTGGAAAGTATACCCATTCGAACCAAAAAAAAATTTCAAATCGCGCATGGACCGGTTTGTTTTTTTTTTTATCTTTGAGTAATCGGGAAATATACATAAAAAAAACATAAAATATTCCGACGAATTGATAACCTCCTCCTTTTTTTTAAAGTCGGTTAAAAAGCATTTTTGTCGAAGCTGAAAAGGAGATTCTTCGCTCCGTTAATCAGTATCTATCGATGAAAACACGATGTAAATACCCCACGCAAACTGAACTTGAACCTTCGACCTAGACCAATTAAAGTTATTGATTTCCATCCAGCGAATAGAAATTTAACGCATATTTACAACCACAGAGCGTGGTTTTATCAAATTAACTAGTTACACAATGAAAAAGATTTTACTATGAACAGACCAGCGTTTCTGATTGTTTGTCTGACAATACTTTGAATATATTTTTTCCTTGTAAAAGACAAGATGAATTTAACATACCCCATCATTATCAAATAAAATGTGATACCTCTCTTCTTGTTAATTGTACTAATAGGTATGTTCAACGAAGATAGAAGCCACCAAAAGGCGCAAGTACGTACCTCTGGGATGGCCGTATATTTTTGCGTCCTCTGACTACTAAAGTACTACCTTTTTAGGAATCACAATTGATTCGAAACTTCAATGGGGCGCTCATATAACTAAACTTTGTAATAGGCTTAGCTCTGCGGCTTACACTGTAAGGAGAATAAGACAATTGACAGATGGAGCAACTGCTAGACAAGTGTACTTTAGTTACTTTCACAGTCTAATGTCTAAAAGGGATACTTCTATGGGGGAGTGCAGCCGACATTTAGACTATTTTTATTTTACAAAAAAGAGCAATTCGTGCCATTTACGGTTTAGGATCGAAAGACTCAGTGAGAGAGTTATTCAAGGAAATAGGTAAACTTACTTTTGCATCACAGTTCATATTTGAAAACTAGCTGACCCGGCGAACTTCGTTTCGCCCTTTCCCGTTCCCTTTTCCATAATTTCTCACCGTCTAAACCTTCCCTGGACATTCATGAATATTTCAAGACAAAAATTAGCCAAATCGGTTCAGCCGTTCTCGAGTTTTAAGCAGACTAACGAACAGCAATTCATTTTTATTTATATAGATATAGTGTATGTTTAAAAAACTAAGTGATTTTACAGATAAAAAGTTACGTAATAAGAATGACTTAGGTAGCCCGTATTACAGGTTGAAAACAGTCAGTAAAAGTTTCATGGGGAAGTGTATACTTTTTTATAATAAGTTGCCAGAATCGGGCCTTGATATGCCAGACAGGAAATTCAAAACCTATGTGAAGAAAGTACTTTGTGAGAAGGCTTATTATAGGACCGATGACTATCTTAAAGACAAAAAAGTCTGGCTTGAGCTTGGCGCGGGTACCTCTTTAAGGTTTGTATATTGCACGCCTCATAAGCGAAGCGCATGAGGTAGTGCTCTACTCTCGCCTTACAAAAATCAAGTGATTTTTTTAACTAAATGTGTCTCTATTTATTTTCTATCGCACTTGTACAATAATATTTACACATAAATGTCAAGCAAAAACACTAGTTTCCACACTTATGACATTTTTAAAAGACATTTTGCCTTTTAAATAAATAAAAACAATGTTTAATAAAATCATTTTGTGGACGTCCGTGTGTCTGTATGTATGGAAACTGGCGTGGTCACGATAACTCCCGAAAAACTTATCTGATCAAGTCCATTTTTTTTATACGCTTCAGTATTATCCAAAACTAAGTCCTTTCGAAGATCACGGTCTAATTCAATGTAGTTTAATCGTAATTATTATTATAAAAATACAATTGAATAAAAGAATTAAAAATAATTTTGGATGTGAGATTTGTTGAAAGAAATAATACCTATGTATGATGAGTACGAATTTGTAACTGGCAAGTAAGAAAAGAAGTAAAAAGAAATTTGAATAAAGAATGTTGTGGTTTTTTTTGTTTTATTTCTTAATTTGATGGTAAGTATTTTACATATGAAATTGCCGATTTTCAATACTGGCAACTTTAAAATCAAATATCTTGCGTTTCATTCGGAATTCCAAATTCAAATTTATTTCGAAATAAAGCCAGAAAAATTTTGTTTTAAAATTCGTATTTCATTTGTTTTAACATCATTTGTTTGAGTTTCAACATTGCTATAACAACAACTATGGACAAATTGAAAATTCGCGGTATTTACGAATACGAGTTCCACCGTGGCACCAGTGCTGCAGAAACGACTCGAAGAATTAACGACGTGTATGGACCAGGCACCGCTAACGAACGAACGGTGCGTTTTTGGTTTCAACGTTTCCGTTCTGGAAATTTCGATGTACACAATAAGCCTCGTGGACGACCTGATACTCAAGTGAATAACGAAGAATTGAAGGCGATAGTGGAAGCGGATCCATCTCAAACCACTTCTGAATTAGCAGCAGCCTTCGGCGTAAGTGACAAAACGATACTTATCTACTTGCGCCAAATCGGAAAAATTAAAAAACTCGAAAAGTGGGTACCGCACGAATTGACTGAAGCAAACCAACAAACACGCGTTGCTTGCTGCGTTTCTTTGCTTTATCGCCACAATAATGAGGGGATTTTGAACCGTATCGTGACTTGTGATGAGAAATGGATCCTGTACGACAATCGGAAGCGATCATCACAATGGCTTGACCCTGGAGAACCAGCAAAACCTTGCCCTAAGCGAAAACTGACCAAAAAGAAGATTCTGGTTAGCGTTTGGTGGACCAGTGCTGGTGTTATCCACTACAGCTTCTTGAGATCAGGCCAGACGATTACTGCAGACTTGTATTGCCAACAATTGCAAACAATGATGGAAAAGCTTGCCATTAAACAACCGAGACTGATGAATGGCTCTAGCCCACTGCTCCTTCAGGATAACGCTAGACCACACTGCACATAAACGATCGCCAAGTTAGAGGAGCTGTGACTGGAACCTCTGCGTCACCCACCATACTCTCCAGATCTTGCCCCAACCGATTACCACTTTTTTCAAAATTTGGATAACTTTTTACAAGGAAAAAATTTCAAATCTGATGAGGCAGTCAAAACCGCCTTCAAACAGTTCATAGACTCTCGCTCCCAGGATTTTGTTTCCAAAGGTATCAATGATCTGCCTATAAAATGGCGGAAGTGTATCGATAACAACGGCGCATACTTCGATTGATTAAATAATAATTTCATTAAAAAAAACTTGTTTCACTTTTTTGATACTGAACGGCAATTTCATATGTAAGGACCTAATATATTCTTTCTTAAAATAAAAAAAAAATTGAATAGGCGGTTGACCCTGCAAGCTATCCCTACAACTTCCTGCTATCTACACTCGGAGCGTGTCAAAGTAAGCTCAGAAGTGCAGTGTTGAGCTCTGCGAGCTCAACACGTCGACATCGATGATTTTTGAGCTCTTCTCTAAGTTATTCTAAAAAATTGCTTGTTTTTTCATTTTTTCGTTCACCATATTTCTCGTACGAATCAACCAAATTTGATTTCCAAAACGGCATTCGACGTGATTTTTTGAGGTTTAGTTATTCTCAAAAAAAATCATTTTTGAAATTTTTTTCTTGTTTTTGCTTAGATTTTTTGAGATTTCTCAAAATCTACCGGTCCGAATCGGTTTAAATTCACAGGAAATCTGATTTGTATAGAACTCTTTGGAAAGCTACTTGTTTGGTTCCGATCGGTTTAGTTGTTCAAGAGTTATAAGCGGGTCACATACACACCCACACACACATACGGATAGGGTGCATGACACTTGCTCGTGAGTGGTCTGGGAAGATTCCTGAGACCTTTAAACGTCGAGATCTGATGAAAACTCGACTTTTCAAAAAGGGGGTGAAACTAATAACGTCCCGAATTTTAAAAAATTTCAATTTTCTCAGCGGGAAGTTAAAAATAAAAGTTAAAAATAATCTCCAGTCGTACGTTAAAGCCGACACATACTTTTCTTCGTTTTAAGTTAGCAATAAAACAATCAAAATCAATTTAATTGTGAAAAATGAGATTATGAGGCGTGCACTTTTGGATTTTCCAAACTATTTAGACATGTCATAACTTAGGTATATTGGTACACTACATACTCGTATTACTCGTACTAAATTAACAAATTGACATTATTTTAAATTTCGTAATTCTTATAATTCAATTTAATTATGACATAATAAACAATGTAATCTCAGTCAATCCATATAACTAATTTTAAGTTTTTAGTTTGTTAGTTGACGTCCTTGGAGAAAACGTGCAGTGCAGTTTGTTGCCGCTTCTGCACTTGCGCCTAGAAAGCGCCATAAACTTAACTGTTAGTAACGATTTGACGTCAACATTTGTGCAAAACAAAACAAAGTGACTATTATTAAGATATATTATAAATATCCTATGATAATAAAGATATTTTGAATTGAATTGAATCTGCCGTTCAGATCATGGGCCTAAGACTGTTAAAAACTTTTTTGACATCGAGAATTAGTTGAAAGAATATTAGTTATGTTGCTTTTTTTCTTTTTAGAACATAAGTGACTACATAGTATTAACTCATCATATTCAGTTACAAATTCTTGTGATAAAAATATCCTTTGCAAATCGAAGGCTTAAAGTGTTCGGTTGGAATTCCTTCAATTCCTGTCCGAGTTTACGGTGGCAGCAATTCGAAAACTCACCGCGAAATACGATATTCGACCGTTTATTTTATTCGCCATTTAACTTACTTCGGTAAATACTGGAAATGTTTTGCAGTAAACCGTCCACTAGCCCCACGGCAATGTTTGACTAAAATATCGAAATATTGAGATTGTAAATGTCGATAGTCGTTTTTCGTTTGCCGACATGCCAATGCGACGGTACTTTTGTCCAAGGTAATAAATTCGCTTAGATACAAATAAAGAAAGGAGGGAATATAAGAAAACGGTTATTAAAACATGTCCTTATATTTTCTTTTTCTTTTCATTGTTTCAAAACTTACTCGGTAAAGTAAAGTGGAGAAGTCCCATTCTTCTCTACTCTTTTAAGGTGACTTGGGTTCATAATTTACAATACCGTGCGTGTTTTTGAAAAATCACTTTATTCAACTACTACACGTTATTAAACTACTACAGTTTATTCGTCAAAAAATGTACATAAAATCTTAAGCATTTTCTACAGACATCCACAATAGCCAAAATACGATTGAGTATTTTTGGCTCGATAAAAAAAAATATTATTTGCCAAAATTTGCCTTTATAAAACATATTACTATTTTATACAATCACCTTTTTATATGGATATTATACCAAAAAATTTATTATTTAAATATCTATCCGTTTTGGCTACAATTTTTTTTTTAAATATAATGCAAAAAAATAAATAAATAAAACACAGTGAAATATTCGTCGAAAGAGAGGAAAGGCCCGGAGCCGTGCTCGACGATATTTCGCAGTGTTTTTTTTATTTTTATTATATTTATAATTTTTTTTGTAGCCAAAACGGATAGGTATTTAGATAATATATGTTTGTGATTATTATATATCATGTTTGTGATTTTTTTTATCAAACCAAAAATGCTCAATCGTGTTTTGGCTATTGTTGGTGTCTATAGAAAATCCTTAAGATTTTTATGTATTTTTTTTGTGGAATAGACTGTAGTAGTTTAATAACAGTGATTTTTCAAAAACACGCACAGTATTGCAAATTGTGAACCCACGTCGCCTTAATGGTTGTAGATACTTTATAATAGGCTTTCATCACCCTTGTCTTCTTTTTAGTTATTTTTAGGGTACCGTACAAAAAATGAAAAAACCGATCTTATAGGATCACTCGTGCGTCTATCTGTCCGTCCGTCAGTCACAGCCAATTTGCTCCGAATCTACTGGACCGAATCAGGTGAAATTTGGTAGGATGGTGTAATCCTATAACCCAAACACATATGTGCAAAGTAAATAAATATTTTTCTAAAATGAGGGTAATTTTCGGGCGACAAATTAGGAAATTAAAAAAAAAGTTTTGCAAACCTTATCGTGTCATATACCAAATGAAAGGACTCATTATGAGGATTCAAGTATATTTTTGTTATTGTTGTAAAATGAATAGTTTTGATTTTATTCATGAAAGAAGACGAAAATTAACCATTCCGCCCATGATCTCCGAAACTACAGAGCCTAAAATTTTGAAAAAAATACAAAATATAGTTCATAGCTTGTAGAATACAGGAAAACCTATAAGAATTCAATCAATTGTACGGAAGCCTCTCCAGGCGAGTTTAACTCGCACTTGGCCGGTTTATTTACAATTAGTTTAAAACGATCGATATGCCACAAGGATCCAACCATTTTCCTTCAATTTTTTTACTGCTGTATTCTAAACCGTTTCCCGTGGCGTCGCGTTTTCCTAGATAAAATATACCTAGCCTATGTAACTTTTTATATATTAAAGAATTTTAGTAGTTTTTAAGTTTATTCACTACAAACAAACACACAAACAAGCTTTTAACCAAACCTTCCAAACCAAATATTTTCTAGAAGTATAAATAAAATGGTCACAATAAGCAATTGATAGGAATAAATGGGAGAAGTCTTTGCCCAGCAGTGATACCCGCTTTGCCCACATCCTGAATTCTCTACTTTAAAGGCTTGAAAGGTAATAAATAAATAAGAGCCACACACACTGTCAAACTGGTTTAAAGTAAGGAAAGAACAATTTATATTCTGCAAAAGGTCTCGCCGGTTATAAATATGAGAGTTCTCATTTGGGAGCTCTGAAGATAAGGAACTTGTTTTTCGTGCTACTGCAGTGTATTGCAATTTAAATAAGATGTCTTCTTCAATTATTTAAACGAGATCGCTTGCACAAACCAGCAGCGCTTACTTTCTTCTATTCTATCCTCGTTTTTATAATTTGGTTAAAAAAATATCAGAAACATCGCAATTTTATAACATTAAAAATTCCTGTTTAAGTGATACAAATCTGTGCAATAACTAATTTTTTGAGTATGCAACTCAACAAATTAGTTATCAGTGATAACTAATTTGTGATAGTGATATTTGTTGCTATAGTGTTTGCAACAAATATCAACAGGATACTAAAGATTGAAAGTTTATTCCACTCATAGGTACGTTGCTAATTGTCGCATGCGGCAGACAGTAACACTGATTTTCTGGGGAACCGTCCAACCATATTACCAGAACCATATGAGTTGGCCGTCTTAGGGTAATGAGTAATTAAGTCGTTTATTTGTAAACATTTATAAAGTTCTCAGTTTTCTACTGAAAAAGCAATAATAAACCTCGCTACTCTACACACCTCTTCTATTTTAATCCTACGAAAGCTACTAGAGTCTCTCGTGGTTGTATGCCAGATACGAAACTAACATTATTTTATAATCATTACCTTGTGTTTCTGCAGTCAGTTATATTATAAAAACGGTGTCTGTGTACGTTCACCAAAAATTCAAAATATATTTTGGTTCCGTACTCTGTTTTCTAATATTTTAACTTAAATCAAATCTGTCTATAGCAATGTTTTAAAATTACCAGTTAGGTACAAAATGTATGCAAATATATTTATTTATTTAAGTTTATTGCACACAATCTCATATTTGATTGATTACAATGGGTCAAACTTAACGCTATGCATTATCTACCAGTTTGCCTTTGGGACACATCGAGAAGTTGGTAGAAGGGGTGCAAGTTTTAGCACTATTACAATACAACATTATTACATAATATTACACAAAAAATACATATACCTAATATAAATATTATTAATTTCAACATAATTTTATTACATAATACATGAAAAGATTTATAACGCTACATACATACATATATATCCACAGAAACATTAAATAAATACCATACATATATACTAAACTATATACATACATACATACACATATCTATATATTATATACAGCAGAGAGAGTTTAATTTGAATACTATAAATTGAATACTATAACAAATATAATAATTAAGTAATTCATATCTTTCACATCCATACAGTTTTGTACGAGCTTAAACATTATTTCAATTATGTTTTGATTCCTGGGTTTAAATGTGTCCCGATCCCAACGTTTTGATTGTGTCCAAATGCTTTGAACGGGTGTTTGCACGAGAGTCGCAGAACACTTACTAACTTTTGATTCTACTATTCGACAATTTTCTATGTTATCGCACACTGTAAAATTATGTATCCACTACAGACGATTGTTTATAGAATATAATTTATTTTCCAAAAAATACAATACAACACAATAAATATAATGACAATCATAGGAATGATATGAATAGAATGGCACACACAATAACAATTACAAGAAGAACAAATAGAGACACGACACGGTTAGGAATAATTTCATCAAACAATCATATTTACTCGTATTATTTAGTAGAACGCGGTGTTGTCATGGATACGTAAAGGAGTGTGTTGCGTTGTGAATGGACTCCGGGAAAAAAGGGGATCCGTGTTCCCGGTTGCATCCTCAGATGTGCTGCTTCGGAGCCTGGGGTGCGCTTTCCCGCTTATTTTTCTCCAAATATAACATGCATGGTGACGGTCACCCAAGGATGCCAAGACCTTGCAAAATGGAGAAGAAATAGCCAGAACAGTTTAAATGATTTGACTATAGTTTCACGACCGGCCGCCTGCCTGACGTCAACCCTCTTTGGGAATGTATTTGTGCGAAAAGTTTTACAACCGGCCGCCGCCCGACGTTAACCCTTAGCAGGGATGAAATTGTAGCACGAGATGTTTGTGCTAAGTCTTTTAGTCGCCTCTTACGACATCCACAGGAAGAGATGGAGTGGTCCTATTCTAACCCGGCACCACACGGGTAAATGCGATTTATGAGACAGAAATAATTCCGGTACACGTGTTATCAAGGCTTGAAATACCGGTATTTATGGGAACTGGTACCATTGACCTTAATGAGATACCGGTACCAGACATAGTACTTGTACTACCTGTATGGGTAGATACTGTTTTTCCGTCAGTACCGGTACTATACCGATACCGATTCCGGTACTTTACATTTTGAACTCGTTTTATTTGCTTTATAGTAATTTATACGCAATTTACTGTTATGTCTCATTTTTACATTAATTGATAGCCGCCTGATACGTGTAATGACCTAATGACGTGTTGCATGCAATTATGTTTGAGTGACGTCACTCGTGCCGCGCAGCGCAGCTTGCAAGCCGGCATGCAACAGCGCGCGTTCATGCACGCCACGCACGGAGTGGCAACGTTGCTCCATACTCGCCCGGTACCTAAATTACGTACCGGTAGGTTTAAGGTGGAGTACCTGTACTCATCTGGAACAGGTACCCAGGTACCGAAATGAAAAGAACCTCTAAATACTGGTACAGAACCTGTACTTTTGGTACCGGTTCCAAGCCTTGCGTGTTATATAAGCGAATTGGGTGCTGTACTCAATAATAAATTCAGGTTCAGAGTAACCAACTACAGCGTCGCGTAAGGTGACTCTGTCCATTCGTTACCCGGAAGTCCAAAAGTAACTTTGCCTATTTATAGGTAAAAACTGCAGTGTTGTAACTAACGACCTACATAAAGCTTGTGTGGACCTTACGAGTGTGTTTAAAATTCGATAATCGTCGTAGGGATTGCTAGTAATATAGCCTATTATATAAATATATTGTAGCCTTTCACTATAGCTGGCGGCCAAACGTTATATGTGGCTATAAATATCAAAATAACTAGAATTTGAGCAGTGGAGTAGTGACACTAAACTTACACTAGGCTACTATGAAGGTTCCTGACGTATTTTTACACAATTACTTATTATTAGTGTGATTCATGTCGTTAAGTACAGGTAAAACTAAAGTCCCACCCTAACTCACGATACTCGAACTCTAATTTGTTTTATTCATGTTCTCGTGTCAAGCAAAGGTGTCACAAATTGCGAAGTTTAACTCCGTTATTTGATGTATGAAAGTTTACACAGCCGTTACTATAATTAGGTCGGTTTACTTTCCACACTAATCTCGGAAACGTTACAGACGAGACGGGGCAAACTTGCTTTGTTAAACAAAGGGAATTAGATGTACTTTTGTACAGGGTTGGGAAACCTCATAAAAACAATGAAAATATACTGCTGTATTGTATCTTTTAAAAAGACAAAAAACAAAGATAACTGCCCGGCTTGTCAACACCTCTGATGATTAAAGGGGTGGCCATATCTAGCGCAGATAATTGTGATAGGCATTCAATGCGGAAATACAGTCAGTGTTCTTAACATCATGCTATATAAAACACATTATTTTTACTTAAAATTAGAACTTGAATTATTATCATCTTATAAGTATAAAAAAAAAATATATTAAAGGGCAATGAGTTACTCTATTAATTACTAGCAGGTACTAGTTTTAGATCCTGCTTAACTTCAAAGTCGAAAACTAAAATATAATTAACTGTATATATTGTAAACTGGTTTCTATCCCTGCTTTCCTAGAAACCTAATAGGTAATGAGATTTAATACCTGCTATTTGGTTTTTGTTCTATGCTGTGCAGGAAGCCATTAACTATGTTGTATTTCATCACACATACACACACTAAGTAAATAAAAAAATGGCACAAAATGAAAAATAAAATTTAGCGTATTCAAGCGTCCCATCGCTAGCAAAATAGCTAGACTACGGATGCAACTGGAAACGTGCCAAGTTAGGTTTGCTCGACAGTACTTCACAAATCTGCAATGTTAATGGGACCCCGAGACAAAATATTTTACAATCTTTTATTACTAAATCGATCCGGCGCTGAAAAGCCGGTAACGCTCTTGTTACACCCCTGCTGTTGCAATTGTCAATGGGCAGCGGTGATCACTTACCATCAGGTGACCCGCTTGCACGTTTGCCGTTCCGTAACATTAAAAAAAAATCCTTTTGAAAATAAAAGATACAAGATCCTTTAGAGCCTATCTTTAGTTTTTCATTTCTTTATTCCTAACAATATGACTTAACGAGGCCTTACTCCTTTGAATCTGTCGACACCGTAAAATATTAGTATTTTATTAACCTATCGTGTTAGACAAAGGCCGTAGATTGCACTGGACCGTAAGAGAAAAAAAAGTATCGTCCTCCAATACAAAATCAGTTGGCCTGAGCGCCAATCTGTACGGGAAGGCGAATTTTATTTATCGTTTATTTGATTGTTTTTATGGAAAAAAGTTCAGTATCATGGACTGAACTTGCTCTAAAACTTTGGCTGGTCGTTAAAAAGTGAGCCTGTATTGATATGATTCAGAATTGTCACTCATTTCTTCAATCGGCTTTAAGATTTGGAAGAGAAGCAGCTGGTCCATTTTTTTTTGTCCCCTAGACCAGCATGGAAGAATTGAAAGAAAAAACATACTTTGCTGTAAATATATCAAGAAACACGCCTATATGCCCCGGGGGCATAAACAAAATTAAATATGAAACAGCAATCTATCTAGCAACTACCTATTTTCGCCGCGTAATTTACTCACACACTTCCACTTCTTATCACTTTTATTGACAGGTTTTAGATACCAAATAGAACAAATATAATATTTATAAAACGCATTATTAACATTATTGCATATCATCTTCCTAATTTCATTATTATTGCTCTCAAAACTTAGCCATGTCACAGTAACGTTATCGGTTCAATGTCAAGGGTACGAGTATCTAGTGCGCCCACCACTATTGTATTGTACGAGTATTGTACAGGATATCGATAAAGCGCAGATAACCATGAAGTGGGAAGCTGTATGACGTCGGTAATTGGTTGCTGGTAGCTGCAACGAGGGACACTAATGACCTTGACATTGAAACCAACACTATACTATGCCAGACAGAAAATTCAAAGCTTATGTAAAGAAAGTACTTTGTGAGAAGGCTTATTATAGGACCGATGACTATCTTAAAGACAAAAAGGTCTGGCTTGAGCTTGGCGCGGGTCCCTCTTAAAGGTTTGTATACTTAGACATGTCATAATTTAGGTACATTAGTACATACTACATTTACAAATTGACATTATTTTAAATTTCGGAATTCTTATAATTCAATTTAATTATGACATAACAAACAATGTAATCTCAGTCCATCCATATAACTAATTTTAAGTTTTTAGTTTGTTAGTTGACGTCCTTGGAGGAAACGTGCAGTGCAGTTTGTTGCCGCTTCTTCTGCACTTGCGCCTAGGAAGCGGCGTAAACTTAGCTGTAAGTAATGATTTGACGTCAACATTTGTGCAAAACAAAACAAAGTGACTATTATTAAGAGATATTATAAATATCCTATGATAATAAAGATATTTTGAATTTTTTGAATTTTGATACGAAGGTACATATACAACATGGAAGGGACATACCCGTAATAAATTGAACCACGGGCTATACTAAATCAATTAAGTACGAGTATAATGAAATTAAAATCAAAACAGTCAAAAGAACAAAATAAATTTTAACATTCCCATACAAATCGCCCGGGCGGCTGCACACTTTTGTATAGAAAGGCCAAAATTTTTATTTGTTATTTGGCTGTCATTTTAATTTCATTACACTATAATGATCTAGTACGAGTATAGACCGTATATCTACCATACGCTTACACCGGGTGTAGGTATATACCTACGTACCTACGTTTGTTAAACTAAATTTTATCGATTCGTGCCCAGAGGTCCTTTGTGCTCCGACCTTCCAATACCTACCGGGATATATGTTATTTATTTGTCTAGGGAAACTATGTAGTTTAATCAACAACAATAAAATTGCTAAATTGGGTGTCGAAATAAAAGAGTCGGATTCTTTTTCCACGGAGAACATTTTGCATTGTTGTTTTGTCTTCTGACTAATGTTTTTATGTGCCATGAGTAAGAATTGTATGTTTAAGCAAAATAAGGGATACAGACATATTTTTTAATAAATTATGATAAAAAAGCTAGAGAGTAAACCCTATATACGAGTACTAAAATGAACCAAACTTCATTAGGGGCTCTGTGAGCTGTAGACTCGTGAGTTTTTTATATTTATTTAACTTTGTTACAAATGTAATAGGCGGACTTAAAGCCTTAGGTTTTATCTACCAGTCAACCCACCGGCTTAACTGGTGATGCCAAAAGAAATAAATCTTTAGAAGGAGATGCAAATTACGTAGGTAATGTAACGTTTACTTTAAAATATCTAGATAGGTATCAATAAAAAATTATGATATCAATAAACTTACATTCAAAATGTACATGGATATAGTATATAATAAACTATATGTACATATACTTTATATACATTAATATCTGTATTCTATCTGACAGTTGAACTTCGGTTTATCGGATTAAAAAGATGTTCAAACTAAAAAGTTGCGTTTTAATAGGGGTCACAAAAAAGTCTTTATACATTTTTAAACATTTTTCGAAATGGCTGAAACATGATATTTACGTTTCCAATGCCAATTACTCCGCCACTGAATCGACGAAAAAAATGTATATAATTATCGAACCTGCTGCGTCGTGACGTCTACGCATGTTGACCGATCACCGTATAATTATTTATATTCACAATTTTATAAAAAAACTAGTTTATTCAGCAAAACGAAAGTTTAAATTTAATTAGAAGTTGAATAAGTTAAGTATGTATGTTAATTAAGGCATAATTCCACTGTCTCAGTTATTGTGTTTAAATTAACTATTACTCTAGGAACGAGCAATTCTGTTATTAATTACCTTCTTTCTAGGAAAAACATATTATCATCAGCGCGTATCATAATTTTCTGTAATCAATGATCAAATTATTTTAATAAACAAATAAACATACAGGGACAAATCACACTGATTAAGCTAGCCCCGATGTAAGTTTAAAACTTGTGTTATGGGATACTAGCTCAACTATACTATATTTTATGATAAATACATATACATATAGATAAACACCCAAGACCCAGGACAATTTGAAAAAGACCATTTTTCAATTTGCCCTGGCTGGGAATCGAACCCAGAACCTCCGGATTAGCCTACGAACAATAGCGGTCTAGCGTGTTAACCATTACGCCACGGAGGTCGTCAATCGTGTTATGAAATAATATACCTACCTGTTCAGTTTGGTCCGATATTTATATAAATAAAAAATATACTAACAAGTGGACGGAACAAATTCTACCAAATCACTATTCCGCCAATGCTTCACCTTCACTATTCCGCCAGCACTCGAGTAATTTCAGGTTAGCCTTTTTGAAAGCAATACCTAACAAAAAATCCTATTCCAAATATCAATGTTTTCCAACTAAACAAACTGCAACATAAATGCAGAAAGTGAAAGCGGTAAACCGAAATAGACTTTTGTTTCTGGTAGTACAAGCGTGGTCAATGTCAAAGTTTACTATAACGTTGACACTTGACATTCACTCGCACGTGTAGTTTAACAAAACATTTCAAACCGAACGAAACTTTTGCGAACCGATCCGCGTGTTTGAAAAAATAAGAGTAAAAGTTGAAATTTTCTCATTGAAACTTTATGAGAAAAATATACGTGCGCGAATAACGAAACTTTTGTTGTTCAGGTGTTGGATACGTCGTCTCCTAGAAATAGTACTGTACTTATTTTACTGCTGTCTTTCAACTAAGTTTTCTTAGTGATCTAGCCACGCGGCAGCGTGTCCGGCCAAGTTCAAAGAGAAAAGAACTGGTGACGCAGCAGCCGTGTGTATCTTTACACGAACCATTTCGATCTACTTTAGGCCTCTTCACAACTCAAAGCCTACTGAATCGACATTCATGAAATTTGGCACATTTATTAAAATCTTGTCTAGAATTTCAAATTTTAATATATTTGACCTAGCGAGCGAAGCGTCTCAGTTTCAAGATTGGCCAAGAAATGATTTCGTCTGTCTCTCTGTTCTCGCCTAAAGGTTGCATTTTTCAACCTTTTTTGACAATAATAGGCACTCAAGTTTCTTGATTTATTAAAATTTTTAGTCGAACGCGATTTTTGATTGGGGGGAAAATATGGGGAAAAAGGGGGAAGATTCTTGTAGCGTTATTTATCTACGGATTTCAATCTTCGAGAAGCATACTAATAACTTCTCTCTGCCATCTTTTGAATGCCTTGGTAGGACCTTACTCCTAACCTTTTCTTAATTTGTTGGAAAAAGAAGAAGAGAGGAATGGAGGCATCTCCTCTTAACTCCACCGACAAGAGCAAGCTCTTAAGTTAAAGCTTCATTCCATACAAGATGTTGTGAAAAAAAATCCAAAAAGGGGTGTGGAAAACAGGGGGAAGTTTTCTGTAGTATTTAATGTGGCCAGATTTAAATTCGGTCAGAAACGGTAAAACTTTTACTATACACTATTTTGCTCAAAAGTCTTTATAGGTAAACAACTTATCATCATCTTTATGCTAGATAGACGCAAGTTATTGTTTTAACATTGTGACCTTTTATTCTACTAAATATGTATAAGATTTGCTGGTAAAAAGCTAGCCAAATACAACGTTGAGATTCTTATAAATGAATTTCAGGATTCTCTACAGAACTTGACACCCATTTAGATATCAATATTTTTTAGGGTTCCGTAGCCAAATGGCAAAAAAACGTAACCCTAATTGGATTCGTTGTGTCAGTCTGTCTGTCTGTCCGTCCGTAGGTTACAGCCACTTTTTTCTGAAACTATAAGAACTATACTGTTGAAACTTGGTAAGTAGATGTATTCTGTGAACCGCATTAAGATGTTTACACAAAAATAGAAAAAAAAAAAAATTTTGGGGGTTCCCCATAATTAGAACTGAAACTCAATATTTTTTTTTTCATCAAACCCATACGTATGGGGTAAAAAAAGTAAATATGATGTACATTACCATGCAAACTTCCACCGGAAATTGGTTTGAACGAGATATAGTAAGTAGTTATTTTTTAATACGTCATTAATTGTAAACCGAAATTTACCGTTCATTCAATCAACAACGAACTACAAGAACTTTTATATTATGTTACTTGCTGCTACGGAACCCTTCATGGGTGAGTCCGACTCGCACTTGGCCGTTTTTTTGTCGGATATCATACTTGGCTCCCATTTTTATATTTACGTTTTTCACTACCTTTGGGTACCATGGAATTTTCTATGTTTGTCATCTACTTTACTAAATTATTTAACCTTCTTCTTCTTCTTCGTCGTATCGATGCCTGAAACTTGTATGGGTACGTGTTAAGTTAAATTGTTCCCAACCAGAAGGAGGCCACAGCAAAAGCACTTTCCGTGCACTGCATCAAGTCGGCCATCGAACATGAAGCAGTTCATTAGGGACAGCGGAGAAGATGTGGCATCATCGGCCTGAATTGGCCGCAAAGACATTGAGGGTTATATTATGTTCTGTTAGTAAATTATTTTACCTACTTTTCTGGTAATATAGTCAGATATTTCAATAGTACGTTCCTTAAGCTAGAATATTCTAAATCACTCTGTTAGTATATTTTTAAAAAATATTTATATTTATACAGATACACTAGCACGTCTTCATCAGAGAGAACCCAGGGACGTAAAACACAAAAGCCACTTTTAGCGTGATGGCAAGCCAATCAAAGTAGAGATGGGTCGCTACCCAATCCGCCTATATAACATGAATCTGAATCTAACCCCATTCCCTCCATCAATGTTTACCATCTGCGCAGGAGGAGAAGCAGCTGGTACATTCTAAGTTTTTTCTTTTCTCCGAGAACAACATGGAATATGTCTTAATGTTTATTTACCTTACCTAATTTACAATTTCCTACAAGGTCCTTATAATGACCACTTTCGACCATACTAAAAAGTTTATGATGAAGTAAATGATAAAAAAGGCTTACAATAATCTTAATTCTATTTGAAAACGATTTCCATAGAAAATCGCCCTCCGTAATATTGTTATCCTATTTGATGCCAACCAAACAATAGAGACACCTGACGCTTGTATGAAAATAAATTGTTTGAAAATTTCGCTTGGTGATAGCCGTTCCGTATAGGCTGTCAAAGGGTTGACAAGTTTTGTAAACATCAACATTTATAGGTGTTTGTGGATTAACTCGCCCTACAGTTTATTTTCACTGTGAGCTTATTTGTATGAATTCCGATTGGTAGAATTTAATTTATGACTGTAAAGTTTGTTTTCATCTCATCTATTCGAAAGACGATGTTTTTATCCCAAAATATTTGGGTTTAAAACAATAAAAAATTGGAACAAACGTTTTAAATTTGGAATACAATACTTTTTACATGGATGAATTTAGGTTAGAATTTTTTGGTTCTTTTATTTATGTATGTTACTGTAAATGTTCGACTTGCAGTGTATGTTAACATACTGCGGTGCCTGCTTACATCCACCAAGATGGTGAATGACCGTTATTTATACTTTTCATGTCGATTTTGGTCATTAACCAGTGACTGTTATCATAGACCACGACAATTTGGTTAATGTTCATTTTGAGCAAAATTATGATGCCTGGTTGATAAAGAAAAATAATGATGTGTAGATACAGAAGTTCTGGGCCAGTTAGTACATACAAGTAATGACGTCACAATTTGTTACAATAAATAGAATCATAAATAGATACAAATTGTCTACTAGGTAATCAAAATCACTAAAACAACCTTCCTATACTAGGTACAGGAAGGTAAGGTAATCGATTACATACACTTATTAATGATCTTGCACTATTAGCTACACCAATGAAAAATACTGATTTGTTACAACATACATAGGTACACATTATTACAGCATTTTTGAGAAAAATATAATAAATAAACAATAATACAATCAGTAATACCGACCGGCTAAAGTAATCAAAAACGTATGTATTAAAAGGTATTACATCATTGGTTATAGTTGTAGTAAATTAAAGTTTATTCGTTACATCGTAGACATAATAATAATTAATTATTGAAGCATCTTTAATTTGATTGGCGAGTGAGGCGGAGAGAACAGTATGTGACTTTCTCGCTTTTCGAACAAACGCTGGCGTTTGTCGCTGAATCTAAGATTCACTGTATCTCTTCTGTGTATGTTAATATTCACCGGTGTATGTTCGATTCAAGTATACTCTATGAACAATTTTTGAGTTACATCATCAAAATTGACTAATATCGGACACTCACAGTCAACATACTCGTATATAAGGATAGTATCGTTAAACCATCGACAGATTAACAGTTCAGTGAAGCTCGGGGCTAAAGTCCCGAGGTAATGAATCGTAACTTACTCGTAGTTAAAACTAGCGAAAGCTGTTGCCGACTAACTTGTAGGTCACTGGTCTACCCCGTATGTCAATTAGGTATGTGGGCGATGAAACGATGCATTCACATGGAAATAAATCTTCCTTAACTACACGAGTAAAATAAATTTGTGGTGGCTAATCTTCGTGGTACTACCTATTTTATTTCGAGGAAGATGATTCCTAAGAAAGCAAATGTGCTAAAAAAAATTTAGCGGTTTTTCAGCAAAAACTCAATGCACTTAGATTTTAGAATGCTGCAAATCTGGATTAATACCATCTAAGTAGACCCAAACAGCATACCAAAAAGAAAGTTTACCGCAATTATTGATTTTTTTCCTATATAGACCCAGGATATTTCTTAATTAGTAGCTTTAACGGTCTATGATTGTATTGGAATGTAACGATTATGTTTTTGGTTTTGAATAAAAAGATTATACGTAGTCATCAATGTACAACGTAGATAATATTGTCACAGTACAAATAAGTACAACTCGCTTAGGTTTGACATAGAAACCTGGCGTTCCAAAGTACATATTTTATACCTTCAATAATTGAATTTCAGGTATCATTTGACATGCGCGAAGATCCATCCATAGCATCGTCTTTGCTCTTTTTACGGGCCCACTACATTTTAGGAAAATATTCGCAATCGTTAATGCTATCTCATTCATATCGCAGGAGAGCGAGGCAGACGGTTACTGGGCTTTTGCCAAATGTGGCATCGGCTGAAAGTTTACTCCTTCTGCTCCCAACAGCTCTAGTTTCTTTAGCTGTACATAGGAATACTATCCGAAGTGAAAAGAAAACGCGGGTAACTGACATTTCGATTACATAATTTTTCGACCTATAGGCCAGTTCGTATTGGACACAATATTCTAAGGCCATTCGAGGTCCTCAAGCTTCAAAATTCACCGATAACTCGTTGTCTACTATAGATAAGTTTAAAAACAATGCAAATTCAATAATTGTACTTCAACCAAACAATTTAAGATTTATGGAATTGTAATGAAGTTTGGCCTGTCTTTGGCTGGCAACGTCATTCACATTAGGCAACTTGAGAATAATAAATACAACACAACAACACACGTGTTAGCCGCTAGAAAAAATTTTAAACGTCCCGTTTTATTCTAACAGATGTGTCAAAATTTTAATATTTGAAAAGGGATCCAAGTGCATGGTGCTAAGAGCAGCTGGCGGGGCCAGTTTAGCGTGTTGTTTCTCCTGCAATCGCGCTTGCGTACGGCCGCGGGTTTCGGGACATCGAATAACGGAATAACAGATGCGACGCTTTATATAATAAGCGTTCCACAAGCCTTGCCCCAATTGAATGACGAACGATGCAATTTTTACAATCAGGTAACTAAACCACTGAAAGCTACATTTGAACATCGATTGGCGGCTCAGTTGTGAATTAAATCAAGTTTTGTACGTGATATACCTACTGTTTATAAGAGTGTTCTTACTATAAAAATCAGGGCACAGAAAAATACAGATCTCTCTTTATAAACGCATTGAGATTCCTACACACATACCCTGAAAGTCGAAGAAAAGAGCAGTGGCTAAAAGTTGGCAACTTTTAGCCACTGCTTTTTTCTCACAATTTCAGCCATATAAATTCAATTTCTGGACGTAGAGCTTCAAGCAGTAATTTTAAAAAATCTGGTTAGAGAATACCCATTTCCAGTTATTTTATCAGCGACGTCTCACTCGTACTCTGGCTTTACTGCATGCCAAATTATTTGGTTAAAACTTGATATAAAGACTTACAATTATTATAAACACGGCGTCTTTGGTCGTATTGATATTTAGTAAAAAATGTCGTGCCGACATTTTTTACTAAATATCAATACGTCGAATATCGATAAGTAGCGTTCCTCTTTTAAATTAAAGAATGATAAAAAAAATATATTGATAAAATTATTGAATGAAAACGAAGTAAAATACTCGTAAGTCGATAAACACAGGCAGTTTATAAACAGTGTTTATATTATCTGCTAAAACAATATAATAATTTTAAATTTTAAAACACGTGTTTTGTGAAATAATCATGTTAGAAAAAATAATAACTTAAGTAGGTACGTAATAATTTAAAATATCAAAAAAGTAAAAATTCACAAAAATACTGAGTACCTATCTGAGTTCCAGAGTGGGGGCTTGCGACGTCACCACTGCGTAAAAATCGTACGAATCTGTAACATCATGAGAAATTTAAATGCAGTGTATCTTCGTCATTTATTGTATAAATGACGAAACGTGAAAATGACGTTTGGATAAAAGAAAAAATACATGTACAATATTTTTTAATAATCTAACCAATGGGCATTAAATATTTTTTCAGTCATCATGCCTAATGTTGGATTCATTAAAAGATGGCGCTATAGTTTCATAATTAAAATGTTTTTGGATTTTATTTTGTATCGTTAACTTAAATAATACATTATTTAAAGATGCTTGTTAAATAAAATTAACTAAAAATAAATCTAATATTAATTCAATGGCATGAGTGATAATAATACGACTGTGTCTTATATGTGGGTCTATCAAATCGCTGACAAATTTACACGATTTTCACGTTGGCAACCGTCGAAATGTCTACTTTAAACCCCTCACGCTCATGCTCGCATAGGATTTAGGGATAGATAAAATACGTTTTATGAAAGTTTTTTTGTCGCTCAATTTTATATATCTTTAGTAAGGTAGGTAAATTACGCAAAATGCGTCAAATTACCAGGATAACAATTTGTCGCCGTAACCATACTAACTCCTCAGGTTATCAATTACATAAGTCTGAGAATGCGGTAAAATCAGCATCTGAATTTAAAACAGTGAGACTGGCGTCAGTCACTACAAATATTACTTAACTATCTCTCTGTTGGCTTCAGTATTTTGTAAGCAGCGAACGATTCTCGTTTCTGCAGAGAAGATAATCGTGTTTAGTCATCGCTCGGGCGGATCGTTATTGACAGCCATGTGAGGTTATGCGTTCAATCTGCGGGCAAGAGGAAACTATTAATGAAATGAATGTTTGTATCCAACGAAACAGAAATTTAACGGTTATGACGACGAAGATGGACTCGTTGAGATTTCTTTTAAGATTGGATTGTATGAATTTGGATATCAAATGACTACGTCTTTAGTGAAAGTGGCTACTAAAAACATGACGAGCCTATACAAGTACAGATGTTTAAGTACCTACTCTTATTTAAAAATATTAAAACAAAATAAACGGGCAAGTGCGAGTCAGACTCGTACATGAAGGGTTCCGTACCACCGTACAATGTTTTAAAACGCTGAAAAAACACGTTTCTTGTATGACGACCCCTTTAATTATTAACTTTATCCTATTTTTAGTATTTGTTGTTATAGTGGTCATAGTAATACATAATCTGTGAAAATTTCAGGTGTCTAGCTATTACGGTTCAAGGGATAGAGCCCTGTGACAGATCGAGTTAAAAACGCTGAAAAAAACACGTTTTTTGTATGACGACCTCATTTAGTTTTCAATTTTTTTTATAATTTTTTTGTATGTGTTGTTATAGCGGCCACAGTAATACATAATCGGTGAAAATTTAAGGTGTCTAGCTATTACGGTTCAAGAGATAGAGCCCTGTGACAGACGGACAGACAGACGGACAGCGGAGTCTTAGTAATAGTGACCCGTTTGCACCCTTCGGGTACGGAACCCTAAAAATGATTTTGGGTGGGCAAGTTACTCGTAGGATTAAGTAGTTACTCGTTACAAAATCTTGTATGTCTTCTCTGTCTCTACTAAGATGTTTACTAAGTCCATGAAAAAAGTCCAATATAATTTTGTACAAAAGTAATAAATATTTTACTGACCTAGCGAGCCTAGCGTCTCAGTTTCGAGATTGGCCAAAAATACTTATAACTTTCTGTCTGTTCTCGCCTACAGGTCGTATTTTTCAACCGATTTTGACGAAAATTGGGACAGAAGTCCCTTTATTTATTTAAGTGTTTTAGTTGACCGTGTTTTTTAATTAGGGTAGATAGGGGGAAAAGAGAGAAACTTTGCTGTAGCATTATTTAATGGGGCATACGAAGGACTTCATTCTACACACGACGACGACGATCTCCGTGGTGTAATGGTCAACACGCTAGTCCACCAATCCGGAGGTTCTGGGTTCGACCCCAGCCAGGGCAAGTTGGAAAATGGCCTTTTTCAAATTATCCCGGGTCTTGGGTGTTTATCTATATATGTATTTATTATAAAATATAGTATCGTTGAGTTAGTATCCCATAACACAAGTTTAAGACTTACTTTGAGGCCTAGCTCAGTCAGTGTGATTTGTCAAAAAAAACACACAAAATTCTTCAAAAAAATTGGTTGCCTGTAAAGTCGGTATACGGGCGAAAGTTTTACGTGACAAGTCTTTTTATGTCTGTCTCTCTCGCTCTTAGGCGGGCTAACCATGCCCGAGTGGAAGGGACGCGTGCCTCTCACTCGCTCTCATTGTGAGCGCATAACGTGAGCGGAGCGTAACGCAGTTTCTTGAAGTGTCACCCGGCTAACCAATTTATAAGACGTTGTCACGTCAAAAAATCCAAAATGCGGCGTTCAGGAGGGAAGAGAAGGGAAGTTTGCTGTTGTGATATTTCTAAGCCAGGGGAAAGAGTAAAGGGCCAGTCGGTTATTGCATGGTTATAAGAGCTTCCGAGGTCTTTTTTACTATTTATCTATAATGGTTTTATTACATGATATAACTTTAATTTACATTGAAAATTAGAAAGCGGACGAGAAAGAAGACTTCCTTTCTTTTTCTCCCAAAGCTGTTTTGTAAACTTGTACCTATGTTTATGTCACAATATACGATTTTATGACTTACCCATGTGGTTCCGGTTCCGGGTTAGAAAAGGACCACTCCATCTCTCTGTGGATGTCGTAAGAGGCGACTAAAGGACTAAGCACAAACATCTCGTGCTACAATTGCATTTCCAAGGAGGGTTAACGTCGCGTGGCGGCCGGTTGTTAAACTTTTCGCACAGATACATTCCCAAAGAGGGTTGACGTCAGGCAGGCGGCCGGTCGTTACACTATAGCCAAATTTTGCAAGGTCTTTGTCTGCCTTGGGTGGCCATTGACATGCATGTTATATTTGGAGAAGAAAAAGCGGGCACACGGGCTCCGGAACGGCACGGCTGAGGATGTAACCGGGAACGCGCTTCGACAAACAAGATACGATTTTATAATTATATCATCGACATCTACGCTTATCTAGGGCGGTAGGGCTATGATATCTGTACTACTATGAAAAGCAAAAATAGTAGGACAAAGTTGTAATACCTACTATTATTTAGAAATTAATCTACCCTTAAAATAGTTTTAGTCTCTTTTTATTTATTTATTTAAAGTTTATTGTACAAAATATAATTTGTATAGCACAATAGGCGGACTTAATGCTAAAAGCATTATCTGACAGCCAACCTTTGGGTTGTTAGAAAACTTAAAATGTGTACAAAAGATATATTGATAAGCATTCAGATATATATTTAATTTCTACATAAACTTCTTTAGAATAAAAGATTTTAGGCGTTATATGGGTATTCTTCTAGTAATTTAAGAGCTTGCTCTTGTCTGTGGAGTTAAGTGGAGATGCCTCTATTCCTCTCTTCTCTTTGACATCTTTTTTATGGACCAAGTAGCAAACAAGAATAGTGATTAAATTTTACATATCTAAACTTTATCTAAAATTAGAATTAGCTAATTTAAAAAAGATTCTAAGAAGTCATTTTAATCTTTAATACTAAATAGTTTTTAGCTACCGCTACTTTAGCAAGTTAAGAATAGCTAAAACCTAGTTAAGTATTTTAAAAACTATTTAGTATTAAGTGTCTACAATCAAGTTTAAAAATTTGTTCTTTACTTAACTCTAATTATTTGAAGGGTCACTTAAGTCTCAATGGTATAATTAAAGTATCAGTTTAGAATTGCAAATTAAAAAACTATTTTGTAGATAAACTTAGATGATTGCAAGACTAAGTTCTAGAAACTGTTTTTCTGAATAACATTTTATTCTTTTATTACTGAATTTATTAAAATTCAAGTAAAAATAAGATTAATGGGACGTTTTTCATCAACATAGAATCAAGTAAAAAGATGGATCAATAAAAAAAAACTGGTGGTTTTGTAGGCGTATTGTGTTGTGAAATATAGAAAATTAAGTCAAATTGTGTGTGCGTTCAAGTGTTTTAAATGTTAACAGTGTTCTAGTGGCTGAGCTTTAAGTGAGACATCAGTGTCACCATGTACTAGGTATATAGATCACGACTAAGGAGAACTAAGATAAAGCATAAATTTGGAAATTGAAGTAGCGGGCAGCAGTGATTCCCATTGTAAATACTTACTGAATTAAAACCTGTGATGGGTTACTAGCCGGCAATAGAAATTATTCAGATTCTCGTTTATTCCATTCATAAAAATATGAGACTACCTATTGTAAATTTTAATTGCTTTGTCTTGCATAAACAATACCGTAAATTGGACGGTAATTTGCATAAATTAAATCAAACTATAGATTCTATAAAGTACCATTATGTATTAAGTAGACCTACATTAATTCGGTGTTTAGTTTAAGTCAAGCAAGTATAATATCTCTAAACTAGTACTACTCCAAATGCAATTTCTCTTTACTTTTTCTAAACTAATCTTACTAAATCAGTATCGTCTAAAGTCCTACTTCGTTAAGAAAAATAAGATTTAACGCCATTTTACAATTAAAGTGAAAATAAAAATAAAGAATTTC
Source organism: Acrobasis repandana (assembly GCA_963576875.1). Lineage (NCBI taxonomy): Eukaryota > Metazoa > Arthropoda > Insecta > Lepidoptera > Pyralidae > Acrobasis > Acrobasis repandana. Next base: position 12,260,942 of record OY756214.1, read on the forward strand.
CGACGCCAAATCATAAAAATATAAAGTAAATTGAACTTTGATTTTTTTATAACAATAATAACTGCATTTATATGTCAAAAATTTACAAAAAAGTATTATTCTGCGCTCCAAGTCATTTTTTTCATTTTGCAATATAATATTTTTAAATTTTGATGCTCTTTTTCCAGTATTTTGTAGGCCCGTCTATTTTAAAGCACTTTCTATCGATTTTACATGATAAAATATCATGCGTTTTTATTTTCAAACGCTTATAGGGACATAAAACAGCCTTTTCTGAACGTAAAAAATAATTATTTAATCGCCATTTTGATAAATCTTCAATGAATTCCTGAATTAGTAAAAGAGTTCACCATATTTTCTAAAAAAACAATAACATTAGCTCAACATTAGTAAAAAAAGTTTTAAATTTGTCTTTGTTAAGTAATGATCGAATCTATGCAATTCAATATTGATAGTTTTAAGTAAGAATTGTAGATATCTTTAAGTTTATTTCTTGGTCTAAAGTAAACCTTAAAGATAACTTGAAATCCAAGTTTAGAGCTTTGTAAAACCTTCACTTTTAAGTAGGGTTAAAGTTTGTCTAAACAGTTATACAATACAATACAATACCCTTTATTGCACAAAAGTAAAAAACAGAACATAATTATCTTAAAAACTAGGAAATGGAAAACTAGAATTAGTATAATTGCCTTATAGATATCTACAATTACATTTAAGACATTTGATTGCTACATGGATGTATATTACTACTTAAATATTTCTGCACTAAAATATTATGCATTTAAGAATAGGCTCTTTAAAATGTCAGTAACAATAGAGTGGCTTGCCGTCATCTTTTTCATTTTACATAAATAAATTTAATAGCCATTAGTATGCAGGTCACCCGAAGCAAGTAGTAGGCGTTTAAAATAACTGTTCTTACGTACAGACTCAGATACAAGTCGCGCCTTGTGAGAGTCGAACCCGTGCCTTACAGTTAGTGAATAAACCACTTGGCAAGCCCCACTTCAAAGCTGAAAGCTTTTGAAAGCTTAGCTGTTTGAAAGGACACAATTGCTGCTGTGCAAATAGCCACCTGCACTACACTATGATCCACTTCTGGATCCACTCAAACTGATAACAGAATCCGAGCATTCCGTTTTCTCCTTCCTGTCACTAGAGATAAATCGTGTAACATGGTCGAGAGAAATGAATCTACGGCGTGGGATGACCAACTCTGGGTGAGTTGGTTGGATTATAGCGGCCGGGCGCTTACATCGATGACAGAAAAGAGAATTGATATTGGATGAGGCACTGTGTTTGCAAGTAAAGGAAATTTTATAATCTACTTTATATTTATAGATATAGTAAGTTTATATTTATTAAAGGAGAGAAAAGGTGCATTTTGGATGAAAGATGAGGAAAGATGCTATATCGTCTGCTCCGACACGACGACTTTAAATAGATTGACATTGAAGGAAAGGTAGAATAGAATAGGGGTCCAGGAAGACCGAGGCATAGTTACACGAAACAGATAAAGGAAAGAATGCTTAAGCATTAAGTCTACCTATTGTAGCTCTTGGCTCAATAAAATTTTTAAATAAAAATAAAGGAGAAAGTGAATGTCGTATCATTTATCGAAGTAAAACAGCTAGCTGATGAGAGAGACAAATAGAAGAGAATACTCTACCGCACAAGAGCACAGTTCTCAAATATAGATAGATGCAGGTATTTTTGTAACTTATTTCAAAATACATCCATATTTGTATGTAGGTGCATATATTTTATGCTTGCCACAATTCTTGAGTTGCCACGAACGATGCTCTGTTAATTCAGTTTGCTACGGGTTAGCACAGCGGATTAGCTAGAATGCAGGCGAAATATTGAGTTAGAATTATGGAGATACTTCTATTAATGTATGGATTAATATTGCGTCAATTTTCATTTTACCTACCTTTAAAATGTATATGTAACTACTACTAATATTCCTCTGTCTTCAAGTTACACCGCAAATGTTGCTCTACTGATCAATTTGCTATCAATTAGACAAATTGCAGGTAAAATATTGATTTAGAATTATGGAGATACTTCTAATTTTGTATAGATTGATTATAAGTTAATTTTCATTTCACCTGCCTTAATAATGAATTTTGTCGGTAACTAGTTGAGATTCCAAGATATTCCTTTGTCTTCAAATTATACTCTTCTTCTTCGTCTAAACGCGTTCCCAGTTGCATCCTTAGTGCTTGCTTTGTAGCCCGGGATGCGCTTACCTGCTTTTTCTACACCAAATATAACATGCATGTCAATGGTCAACAAGGATGCCAAAGACCTTGCAAAATGGAGAAAAAAATAGCCGGAATAGTTTAAATGATTTGGCTATAGTTTTACGACCGGCCGCCTGCCTGACGTCAACCCACTTTGGGAATGTATTTGTGCGAGAAGTTTTACAACCGGCCGCCGCCCCGACGTTAACCCTCCTTGGGAATGCAATTGTAGCACGAGATGTATGTGCCTTTAGTCGCCTCTTACGACATCCGCAGGAAGAGATTGAGTGGTCCTATTCTAACCCGGAACCACACGGGTAGTCTTTAAGTTATACTAACTTCCCGCAAATGTTGCTGTTCTGTTTATCCTTACTAATATTATAAATGTGAAAGCGTGGATGTTTGTTACCTTTTCACGCAAAAACTACTTGACGAATCATCATGAAACTTTGTACACATATCCTGGGAGGTACTAGAAGTAACATAGGGTACCTTTTATCCCGGAAAAGTGTAATGTTCCCGTGGGATACGCAAGCGAAGCCGCGGGCAAAAGCTAGTACTAAATAAACAGAACTCTTATTCTCAGCCATATAACGTAAGGAAAATAGTTTGATTTTGTATTTTGTTTTAATGTAAAGTGGCTGTTGAATCAGACCCAAAATGAATCAGCACGAATGCAACTAGAATATGTAGTTAAAAAATTGGATGAACTCTTAGTTTTTTAATAGGTTGGTCTTGAATTTGTTTCAGTTTTGTAAGAATATTCCCTACCTACATCTGCGTAAGGTTTTCACCTGCTCTGTGTAAGGTTATCATGATATTCATAAAAACTAAACTTTTACCATAAACAGCCACTTTACATTAAGGCCGTACCTAAATTTTCTGGGGTCCAGTGCTGCCCCCATTTAAAATAAATAATTTCAAAGAAAAAGGAGACATCATTTAAAATTTTGCTAATACCAAGTCCTAGATAACCCTTCAAAGTATTTTATGAATTACTATTTACAGTCTAAAGTGAGAACGTTAAGCTTTACTACGCATATTTGCGAAAAACGGCCACTTTTGGCTAATGTGCGTAGTAAAGTTTAACGTTCTCATTATAAACTGTAAACAGTAGTTTATAAAATATTTTGAAGGGTTATCTAGGACTTGGTAGTAGCAAAATTTTAAATGATGTCTCCGTTTTCTTTGAAATTATTTATTTTAAATGGGGGCAGCACTGGACCCCGTAAAATTTAGGTACGGCCTTAAAACAAAATACAAAATCAATCTTTTTTTCTTCCAACTACGCAGTAATGTTATCATTAATCACTAAAAAACCGATCACAAAGTTATTGCTTATTGCATCAAACCAAAACAGTGCAATAATGGTTGTATGAAATCTCATTGTTGCACTGTTTTACTTTTTAATTTACCATAGATGCCAGGCACCGATGTTTAAGTTTTAATAAAAATGTATGCATTCAATCAAAAAGATACTGGCTGAAAAAAAATTGGCCGACGAAAAAAGACCTTGTTAAAAAAACAAAAATCGTGCATTATGTACCATTGTAAAAGTTTTAAAGTCAAATTATTTTACAAAAGAAAATATTTTTAAAATGCAAAATGACAGCGAATGCGAATGTGATAAATTCGATTTGCACGACAAATTCAACTATAGAGAGCATATAAACAGCTGCAAATGATATTATTAATAACCTTTAACTGCAAAAGTTCCGGGTAAAATAAGTATTATAAGTTAAGTTAGTTTTGTTTATAATTTGTATTTTTTTTTTCGTACGTATACTCAAAGAATATAAGAAGTTGAAAGAAAAGTAGATTACGCACCTTGCTGAAGTGAGTAATTAATGCACTCGTGCTAATTTAATGCCCTCGCTATCGCTCGGGCAAAAATATAGGCATAGCACTCGTTCAATAATGACTCACTTTGTGCTCGGTGCAGTAATCTACTATTCCTTACGTTATATGGCCGAGAATAAAACTAATTTGTTGCGAACAATACCCTCATCATCTTCAACAGGTCCTTTTTAGTCTCCACTGCAGGAGCACGACTACCTCTGTACTACCTACCACATCCACACTTGGTCAGAGCTGTCAGAGGGATTGGGCCTACAATCCCCACGCTGGCCAGACGGGTTGGAGAGGTATCAATGAGGTTTATAAGCTTTGTTTAGCTTGTGTTTCCTAAGTCACCTTCTACGACATCCACGGGAAGACTTGGAGTTCTATTCTACTCTGCCGGGAACCACACGGCAAAAAATGCCTAAGTATTTGTAATTTATTGTTCGAAAATTTCAGAAATTTACATGTACCTCTATATTGCCTTTTGACATCTGTTTTCTTTAATCTATTACTCTGTATGTTTTGGTGCAATAAAGATTTAAACTAACTAACTAAAGTGTTCTCAATGCACAAACTCAAAATAGCTGGGTGCAGCCGTTGATTTCCTCGAATATCCGCAGTTGCTAAGAATAATATAAATTAACACGACTATGAAAATAATAGAGAAGGCACTTTTGTTATTTATGTTGGAAAATTACTTTCTAATACCTAAATGTGAAACGTTAAATGATATGCTTATAGAAGAATATTCAAGTGATAATTTCCAAAGTTTTTGCACTCTTTTAAAAGCGCATGGTGCCCTTAGAGTTTTTTTAGGTTATGTTTATTGACGCAAAAGGACGATTTTTCTTGAATAATAAGTTAGTTCATTCCTGAAAAAGATACTTAACTAATAAATGTCTTCAGTAAAACTAGTATAAAAGTTAAAAGTTATTCCTCGAAGCTGAACGCAGAAGTTTGGACCGCAGTTCGTAAGTCGCTTGGCTTGAATCGGTTTCCTGCGGACAACGACGCCTCACTGATATTCCAGTTCATCAGGCAGCCGCGTACTGCAGCGAGCTCCATATTTAGTTAAACTAAACTGTGGCTATTGATTTTATAGATCAGCTACCTTGGTTAATTAATTATAAGGTTAGATGGAAATTCCGATATTTCACAGATATTTTAGTTTGTCTAGTTTACTTTTGCGACTGGGCGTGCTGCATATTATGTTAAACAATATTTTTTTATTAATGGAAAACTATAAACTAAAATATTAACTAGTAAATTAAAAGTAAATTATTCTAAGTAAAACTAAAAACTAGAACTTAAATATCTATAATAGAAATACATATTTAAATAAGTACATAAAAAGAAAATTAAAAGTATAAGCATCCGACAAACCAAAATAACAGTTAGATTATTCAGACTACTGATCTTATAAACAAGCACCTAGATTTATAAACGCTTGCAACTTATTTATAATATGCTGCCGATGCCGCACTGATAAATTCAGTTTATCTAGCGGCGCCGCTTGAAAGCTTAGAAAATTGAAGGGGCAAATTTTATTTTAAAAAGACGTTCGGCGCCCGTTTCTTTTTGATTTTTACAAGCTTTTATATTAACTTGCAATGTATATATGAAAGTAACTATTTTTGTTCGGGTGGAGTCTTGCAACTCAATTTTGAAGCAGATATCTTCAACTGATTGTGCTGAAATTTTCAGCGCAAATGTATATCGCGTGCGTGACAATTCAATATTATTATGACCTAGAGCTGATCTGATGATGGAGCTGGAAAGTGGTAGGATAGGAACTCTGTACCTAATGGAATGACGGAACCCCATCGAGTTTGGGCTCGTTGGATTCGTCTTGACGAGTACTTTGTCCTTTGATCATCTGGGATCTGATGATTGAGCTGGAAGGTGGCCATAAAATCTCCGTAATAAAACGACGCAATGCCTTTGAGTTTTGGCTTGTTTGTTTTGTGTTTTGTTTGTCTTACATTTATTGTTAGCTTGTATTTTTTTACAAAAAACTTATTTAAATTTTAGCCATAATTGTAATGAAAGTAGCTTAATTCAGCAGCATGAAAACACTTTCTTTTTTTAGCTTAAAAGCTGGGTATAGGTACAGAATAGGATATTAGTACTTCGTACAGAAGTCTCACTCAGCAAAGAAATTCAAAGAAATATCTACTCAATGTGGTTCGCGATATGGTTTAATTTAGCTCACGTCAGAACTCAGCACCTCAGGCCAAACGATTCGTATAACTGAATTTACCACTTGGATGGAGTGGCCGCCGCCGCGCTCTTAGTAATAATGTAGGTATATTTTCTATACCTAAACGGGGAGTGACAGAGGCCTGGTATAGGCTAAAAAAGAGCTTGCTCTTGTAGTTGGAGTTAAGTGGAGATGCTTCCATTTCTCTCTTCTCAGATGTGAACTTTTTTTCTTCTTTCAAATTGAATTAGCTATATAAATTTACCTATATAATATACCTGACCTAAAAAATTAAAGTGTGTAATCTATCTTGGATAACCGTAATAAGGAAGGAATCTATAATTTTAATGACATAAATAAGAATTTCTATAAAAACAACCTAATTTTATCACGTGCTTAGATACCATACAATTTTTACTCATTTACTCATCATGTACCTATTCATCGCTAACACGTTGAATATAAGATAACAAATATTTGTGCAGTAATACATGTACCCAGTTTGAGTGTTGCGATAAAAAGATTGTTTACATCGTCAATTTGTTACTTAACGTCGATTTAAAGTTAATAGATAATAAATGAAATATATAATTGGTAATCGTCAAATGATTAAAAAAATATTACAAGACAAAAAAACATGTTAAAAACAAAACAACGACCTAAATGTTGGGTTTTCTTCTCATTATTATATAAATTTGTTTAAAAAATAATAATTAGCAATTTGAAAATAGATTCAAGGCACTTTTCTTGAAAGTCTATCACTACTAACTAAATCCGTAAAGATGCGCAACGCAACTTGTGTTGTTAATACAATTTCTACCTGCGCAACTTGCGAAATTGTATGATACGCCATTTCGCCACGTAGGCGCGTACGCAAATTGCGACGCGCATCTTACGCTGCGAATAGTTCTACACTGAGATCTGATTTGATGGCAACATTGCTAGCTTTGTATTGGAGCAACCAAATTACACGCCCACACCTCAATTGAAGATGCCACTTCCAACGCTGAATGAATCCTTAAATCGATTGATGAACGTCGAGCGGCATCAACAGAATATTTAAATATTGAATTAAGCTTATATCGAACCGGAGATTTAATTTCCTGCAGATTTTGTGGAATTTAGTTCAAACAGTGACATCGCAAGTTGATTGTTTGCCGAAATCAATTCCCAGCTAAGAACCGATAACAATGCTCGGCTATTCCGTGTGTTCGCTTCCACCAATTCGATAAACTTATTGAATTATTCCGAGGGCTGACTGTAGCTATGAATAAGTCACGAAACAATGCAAACGGTAATGAAATACAAAATGTAAATGATTAAACTTTGAATTGGCAGCGACATTACATTTTTGAGTATATCGAACACTGATGGAACGAGCTCTAACAAAATTCGCGCTCGTATTCGTTTCATATATTTAAAACTAGCTGTGCCCGCGACTTCGTTCGCGTGGTTGTCGGAATGTTATATAGCCTAAAGCCTTCCTCTATAAATGGACTACCCAACAAAAAAAGAATTTTTCAAATCGGACCATAAGTTCCTGAGATTAGCGCGTTTAAACAAACAAACAAACAAACTCTTCCGCTTTATAATATTAGTATAGATACATATGCGAGATCTGTCCGTAGTTAAATAAAAAAAATTGGACAAGTGTGTGTCGGACCACGCTCAAAGTAGAGTTTAGAAATTTACATACAACATGCAAGCTTTATTTGCCATAATTAAAATTTTACATGTTTACCTATTTTAAGCAATTTAAAACTTTATATCAGTAGGTAATTGTTTTCTAAGAATTATGTATTTTGTATGAAATATATAACATTTTATAAGTAAAGCGGCTCTGACTGTTAAATTAACAAAGTAACATTTAAAACTAAGCCGGTATAGTTTTCTTTTAAATACGTCTATCATATCACGGGATCACGACTGTAAGAACACTGATGGTGGCTAAATGTTGGCTCAAGGGCCATCCCCGCCGCGTGGCCGCATCATAACTTACATGACCTATACAATAATGTTGGTTAGCCAAATTGGCCACTTTTGTCACTTAGTCGATAGACCTCAGGTTAATCAACTGTAAGTGAATTGTTTTTTACCACCATATACCATATATGTGTAGTGTATTATCAGATTGCCTGAAAATCACATTACAGTAATCATAATGTGATAAATAAGGAAGTTTAAATTATAATTGATTACTTTATCCTATGTTTTAGGAATGCCCGGAAGTTATGAATAATGACAAGTTACTTAGTTGTCATTATTCATGTTCATAATGCCCGGGCACTCCCCTTTTTTGGATGTTTTTACAACATCTTGTGTAGAATGTCCTTAGAGTGCCTCTCAAATTTGAATGAAATCCGTCAATAAGTAACGCTACAGCAATCCCTGCCTTTTCACCCTATTTCTCCCTCAATCAAAAATAACGATTGACTAAAAAATTTAAATAATTCAAGGGACTTGTGTGTCTATTTTTAGTACTTACTTACTATCCTGGCTCAGCGACCCAAAGTGAGTTTTGGCCTCCAGCACAAGAGCACGCCAGCTCTCAGCCAAGACTCACTTTGGGTCGCTCCCGGTCCCGCGCTAGCTCTCGCCAGTTTTCACCAACTTGCAGCTCGCGCAGATCCGCCATCACCACGTCGCTCCAGCGATACCTGGGACGGCCTACCGGCCTGCGACCGATCGGCCGGCCCTGGTATGCTCTCTTCACTCCCCGATCCTCCTCTATTCTTTCGACGTGTCCGAGCCATAGATGGCGGTGCGCTTTAGCTTCGCCCATAATGTGAGACTCGTCCACTAGATCTTGTATTTCGGCATTGCTCCTAATCCTCCATACACCATCCTCTCCTCTCACTGGTCCCAGGATCTTGCGAAGTATCTTTCTTTCCGCTACGAGAAGCCTTCTTTCCTCTTTTAATGTTAGCGTCCACGCCTCACATCCATACAATAGTATAGGACGGATGATCGTCTTATAGATCCGTATTTTTGTGCTTCTGCTGAGAAGTTTGGACGTCAACACCTTATATAGGGCTGCACTGCATTGAAGGGCATTTTGGATGCGGATGGTAATCTCGTCTTCTCTCGTGTTTGTGTCCGTAATAGTGCATCCTAGGTATTTAAACTTCGCTACTCCCTTAAAAACGGTGCCATCCACACGGAGATCCTCTCGCTTGACACGGGTGTTCTTATACCGCTTCATGTGAAGGTATTCCGACCCTTACAGCTTCTAGTTCCAGGGCCTTTGCAGACTTTTGAACGTCTTCGCGGTTTTCCCCTAATAGTGCTAGGTCGTCCGCGAATCCTAACACTTTATGACTCCCATTTAGTTCCACACCAGAACATTGTGCTAGAACCTTTCTAACGACATATTCTAGAACCAAATTAAAGAGCATTGGTGACAGGGCGTCGCCCTGCTTGAGACCATTTTTAGTAACTATTACTAATCTGTGATTTTTATCTAAATCGGTTACAAAATGCGGCATGGACAAACAGACGGACAAAAGCATCTCAAAACTGAGACGCTTCGCTTGCTCGGTTAAAAACAAGAGACCCCAAAAATCACGTTTCATTTACATTACAATTTTCAATTAAATAATGAATTTCATTACCTACTAAGAAAATTTTAACTCTCTACGGTTCATGCAATACTACCGCCCATCGAAAAACGGACGGACCGGCGGCGCGGCGGTCACTCAATAAGTTGTAAGCCTTTAAACAAAACGATATTTTATAAAAAAAGCTTTTGCTTTTTTATGTAAGTACCTATCTAAAGTGTTATTAGATGTCATTGCCCTTTTTTATAAAGGCTGCTTATAAAGGAGGCTGAAAAATAAAGGAAGATTCATTAAAATAGTCACCTCAGTCACAGAATAAATAATACTAACGTACAGAAGTCTGACTACACACTACACTACAGACAAACGATTCGTATAACTGAATTTACCACCTGAAGGGGCCGCCTGCGCGCATAGTATTAATGTAGGTACATTTTCGATACCTAAACGGGTAGTGACACAGGCCTGCCTCAGCGTAATACACTACTGTGTGAAATACATTTACTGATGACTCTTGGCTGTGTACTTACTTACGGCTACATGTGTTGTGTTCGGACAAAAGATTCATATTTCAGATGATGCATCTTGTCTACCTCTATGTACTTTTAGTCGTAAAAATCTTGGCCATATTGAGAAATGTAGGTTATTTGATATGTAGAATATGTACGTTATATATAGTGTCATATTTTTCTTCTGTTTTTAATTTCAAACATGTTATAAAATAGTAGGAATATTATACTAATTAACAATTAATTATACTAGTTAAAAATGGCGTTCAATTTTTCAAACTGTCTAAATCATGAAGATAGAAATTTACGATAGGAACCCTTTATATCTGTGTTTGCTCCCATGCTGATCTGAAAGTTAAGAAAAACGTTGAATGTACCAGCTGCTTCTTTCCCTGCGCAGATCGTAAAAGCCAATCGAGGGAATGGGCATTGTTAATGGAATGAGAATGGGCATATTTTGGAAAGCATTATTTTGAAATCCGTTTCGAGATAATGAACAGTTGTGGGTCATTTTTTGCCGAAATAATCAATAGTTTCGGATATTTCTACAAACAAACGTTCGACCTTACTCCGCGGCTGTATCGGATTAAGCTCTGAGTCCATTCAAAAATACGAGTCGCCTTTATGGTATTTATCCATCACTGACAATAACGTCAAATGTCACCGTTTCCGCCAATCATAAGTAAGAAAAGAAATTTCCGCCAATCATGGGCAACTGAATTCACTGACACTGACAAAGACTATTATGACATTGCGTGATTTTATTTTTTTAAATATATTGGGCTTGGCCGTTTGTTTTGTTAAGACACGACTTTGTCTTTGACATGATTTTTATAATCATTTATAAAAACTTAACTAAGATGTAATATGGCAAAATATTCAAATTAGTTTTTTGAAATACGCTTTATTTTGATATAAAAAAATAAAAATTTGGGGTTAAAAAAATGAACAATTTCAATTGGTAAGAATCGCATTATGTTAATAGACTAGCAATTCAACATTATTTTAATTTCCTTTTTCCACCTTCCCCCCACTATAACGCTTAACGTCGCCTTTAGGTATTACAGCCCTAGGCCCTATCTAGGTAAAGAAGTGATAATGTATCTGTAACAACTTCATGTGCCATCCGAAAGATGGAGAAACAGCTCCTCTAGATAAAGTGCCACCTTTAGGCTCCTTATTTGCGTGTAGTGACGTGTAAAAGTAAAAAAACATGCAACATTTAATTTGTTTAGTACAGTTTAAGGAGAAAAAGGCTGGGCCTGATGTAAATAATCTAAGTTTTGCTCCTGCTTCCACGCACACAAATTTACTCTAGCCGAAGCGAGACAGCGAGACCATGCAGGGTGAAAAGATCATGGTACGTCAATGAGGCTGGTTTCGATTTTAAGTTTTTTTTTCGTTTTACAAAGAATATTTAAGAGTTATTTAAAAAGTAAGACATATTATGACTGATTTATGTTTAATACAATTATAATCCAAAGTAACAAGGGCAAATTTATTGTATTTCTTGAATACTTTCCGTTTTAGTATATTTCTGAGGTGATTTAGAAGCAACCTCGCAATTTTTTTCTATAGAGAAAATTTTAAGCAATCGTGTTTTCGAAACATATTATGTACTTATAGACTTAGTCCTAAACTTTGCTGTGTTTTTATTTTAAAGTGAGCATTTCGTTAATATTGATAATATTTAAGATCGCTCTAAGAACTTAGGGTAGTACGGGCTCAAAATACGTAGTTGGTTCTGGTCTACCCTTTGGGTTGCGGAGGTCAGACGGCAGTCGCCCTGTGTGCCAGCAAACTCATCAAATCAGGTGATTTTACAAAGTATGCTTTTTAGTGAGATTTGAACCCACATCCTCCGGATCACAAGGCAAACGCCTTAACTACTGTACCACGGAGGCTGTATCTATCTTAAAAATTCTATTCAAGACTAAAAATCTGCACTCTGTCAGAAATATATACTCATTACCAAAAATTTATAAAACATATTTGTGTTATAAATTCATATTGTTTAAACATCGCCATAAGCCCAAATAATTACTTCACACTACGAGTAATAAACTTAAATACATACCACAACGTTACGAAGATAAAGCAATTTGAATAATTGAAATGAGATCAATTAAATTGGTGCTGGCGTTAATAAATACGTATCAGGTTTAATTGCTCCCAAATCATTTATTTACATTTCTTGAAATCTGTTTGCATTTGTAATGAATAATTAGGAAAATTAAATCTAAAAGCATTTTCATTTTAACGACCTCCGTGGCGTAACGGTTAACATGCCGGTCCGCTAATCCGGAGGTTGCGGGTTCAATTCTCAGCCAGGGCAAGTTGGAAAATGGCCCTTTTTAAATTGTTCTGGATCTTAGTGTTTATCTATACAGGGATACCTACTGAACAACTTTCCCCAAGGAACATATATCGAAATATGAAAAATAATTTTTGACTTCCCATACAAGTTGAGCGATCAGCTGATCCGAGTTTGTATGGAAAGCAAAAAAGTATTTTTCGTATTTTGATATATATTCCTTGGGGAAAGTTGTTCAGTATATGGACTGAATTTACCTTTAAAATAGTTTCAATATATTTTGTTCGACGTTATATATGTATTTGTCTTTAAAAATACTATCATTGAGTTAGTATGTCGTAGTAAAACCAGGCCTGTGTCACTTCCCGTTTAGGTATCGAAAATATACCTATAATATTATTAAGAGCGCGTCGGCCCCTCTAAGTGGTAAATTCAGTTATGAATCGTGTGTCCAGAGTAATAAGAATGAAAAAGGTCTGTAATGGATGTCTACGTATGTAAACGAAAAGGTACTGAAAAAATAACCTTTAAGAGAGTATGTTAACAAGTTAAATTAATGCCAATGATTTCAAATGCACCCTGTATAGGTACTTCAAATATTGAAACTGAACGGTGATTTATTACTAACTATAGTCAAGTACAGGCTTTTAAGTTATGCTAAATAATAATAGAAAATAAATCTAATAGCTTAAATTTCAAATTGAATGTAATTTAGTCCGTGAATTTCACTTTTGGATAGGGAATTAGCCGCGTTTGCAAAGTGAAAATAAAATTGAGTTTTGATAAAATTTGAATAGTGTATTTCCGAGTTGAAGTTAAAGTTATACAAGTGACCGCACTTTCAGATTTAGCTTTTCATATCACGATGGGAATCATGGGCAATTCTCATTACAATCTAGCATTTTTTAAGCAAAATTCGGTTATATTGTAACAAAAGAAGATTACTATGTATAAATACAAGAACAAGAAAGATATTACTAGATGTTACATACGGGCAACTCACGTGAAAATCAGGTACTGACCATGTCTGCCTTGATGACGACCTCCGGATGAGGTCGAGACATGTCGGCCATGCTGAATTTTTACGTGAGTGATCCGTATGTAACACATGGTAATGTCTGTGTCTTACGTTATATTTAAAACTAGGAAATGCGCCAAAGGCGGCCTTATTACTTTTAGCTATCACCTAAGTAGGTAACATATCACTTCCACAAAAAATTAAGTAGAACACTAGTTTGCGTGAATTAGGATATAGATACATTATCACGTTTTTATCCCTAGCGGGGTAGGTAGAGCCCAGGGCGGTAAGACCCAAACGCCACCTTTAGCTTGATGAAGGAATTAAAATAGTGATGGGTTGTTAGCCACATCGTTTATTAACATGATGCAGATTATCACCTCTATCGAATTAAGCATTTATTATTAAAAAAAAAAATATCTAAATATTGGTTTTTAAACTATCGCGCTTTGAACACATAATTAATATACGGTACACGGTTAAATACTGTATCATACTAAATACCTAATTTCCGATAAATAAAACCGGTGGGCCGTTGACCTCATGGACAATGAAATAAGACTGCCGCAAATGGCGCAAATATAGGTATATACGATATTTCATTTGAAAACACGTGTAAGTTGTAACTTGCAAGCTTAGTATAGCTTATAGCGGCATTCAGTCTGCTCCGAATTTTTATAACGCGATTCACTCTTTACAATACATACAAGTAACTTGCATGCAAATCAGGTGTCTTGAAGTTGGAATCCTTATCTCAAATTGTAGTTCAATGTTAGATGTAACAGCGCATTTTTCTGTAATAAAATTCAAGTTATTAAAATACCTCAAGAGAAGTCTTCCTCGGAGTTTACGGTAACCGTCGCAATTTGACATTGAAGATGCATTAATGGTTAGAAAGCGGCTAAGGATTATCATAAACCCCTAGGAATTTAAGATTTAAAATGAAATGGAAAATAAAAGCGGCAGCCGTAAGAACTTCATTTCTCGGAAATGCGACAGTACCGTCAAGGCTCCGGGGTATTATAGTAACTTGAAGTGTACGAGTATGTATATGTCAATAGCCAATCGACCGTGGAAACTGATTTGCTCTTGCTTTGCGATATCTTAGATGTGTTTCTGGGAAATTCTGATATATGCACTAAATGAACCAGGATTTTAGGATTTTGCATCTATAGCTTTTAATACAGATACAATATTGCTATTTCTATTTTTGTCCCTTACGCGGTATTCTGAGCCGAGAGTCCCAGAACCCAATAGACACGTATAGCAAGCAAGTAGGGCCTTTAGATTGAAAACAGGTAAATAATGTGATTGTGTTGAGTACATATCTAAATTCAATAAACCGGCCAAGTGCGAGTTAAACTCACGAGGAGAGGGTTCTGTACAATTGATTGAATTATTATAGGTTTTCCTGTAACCTACAAGCAATGAAGTACATTTTGTATTTTTTTCAACATTTTAGGCTTAGTAGTAGGGAATGGTCAATTTTCGTCTTCTTTCATGAATAAAATCAAAACTATTCATTTTACAATAATAAAAAAAATATATTTGAGATCCTCATAATGAGCCCTTTCATTTGATATATGACACAGTAAGGTTTGCAAAGCTTTTTTTTTTCATTTCTTAATTTGTCCCCCGAAAATGACCCTTATTTTGAAAAATTATTTATTTACTTTGCACATAATGTGTTTGGGTCATAGGATTACAACATTCTACCAAATTTCATCTGATTCGGTCCAGTAGATTTGGAGCAAATTGGCTGTAACAGACGGACGGACAGACAGACGCACGAGTGATCCTGGGTTCCGTTTTTTAATTTTTTTTACGGAACCCTAAAAATGTCATCACATTGTTACCTTAAAAAGAAAGTGCAAATGTAAAACTTAGTGTCAAAGATTTTATTATCAGAACAGTTAAAAATATAAATACTCGTAGATGTCGTAATTAAGTGTGTCACTGGGACCTAGCCACTTCTGTATCTCGACTATGTAGCATGTTCACATCTGTCATGCTTCACCGTAGCCGGTACCTACAAGATCAGAGAGCTTTACTTACCTCGGCTGCACATATAGGTTTGAATGCCTAGCTCAAACATTGTCCCAGTTACACGTGCTGTACCGTAGGCTACACTACAGATCAAGCGCAATATTTTGTTATGAAACAGACATACTCCAACGTAATAATGGTGTGTAGTTTCCTATTGATTTGTGGTTGGCGGTACCAGGATTATTACGTTCAGTAAATTCTCTTGCACTTCTATTTTACATCGAGAATTTAGTGCTGCTCCCGAGTTTGTTATATGAAACACGAGTTGAAGTTGAAGGTCAAGTTCACAGAGTACTTTACTGAAAGTGAAGTTCAAAGAAGTTAGTGAAGGTTACTGGGAAGCCAGAATACATTACAGTTACACACAATACGGATGTGGACTTTAAAAATATATTTAGCTCATCAGGTAGATTAATAAGAAATATTGAATGTATATGTTTTTTTTATAAGCAAATCATTACAAAGACACAGCGCATTTAAATTTAGCATGACGTTACGATCAAGTACGATTTTTACTTGACGGTGACGACAATCACCCCCACTCCGAAACTTCGACGCGCTGTATCTTTGTGAATTTTCACTACTTTGATAAACCGAAAATAAATATTATTTTGGATAAACTGACTACATAAAATACAATTTTTCGGACCTAGTTCAAATCCCTTAACAATTAGCTGCAAAAGCATGTCATTAAATAAAAGCGTTTACAAATCTTAAAACGCTTTTATTTGGTGACTTTTGCTGCTGACTGTACTGACAGTGATCACTTCATTTTTAACCGACTTCAAAAAAAAAAGGAGGAGGTTATCAATTCGTCGGAATCTTTTATGCTTTTTTATGTATGTTCCTCGATTACTCAAAGATGCCTGGACCGATTGGTAAAAATCTTTCTTTGTCTGAAAGGGTATAGGTACTTTCCATGTGGTCTCATAGAAATTTTATTAAAATCAGTTGTGTGGTTTGGTTTTTTAAACGAAAAAAACTAGAAAAAATATGTCGTCTATCTACGATTGTTTGAATATTTAGATTACAAAGATAATATACCTAATACAATGTTATCACAATATAACATGTAAAGCTTGTGATCGTGTAATCAAATCCAGTTAACAGTAGTCTTTAAAAATAAACGGGCAAATGCGAGTCGGACTCGTACATGAAGGGTTCCGTACCTCCGTACAATGTTTTCAAACGCTGAAGAAACACGTTTCATGTATGACGGCCCCTTTTAATTTTTAACTTTTTTTTTATTTTTAGTATTTGTTGTTATAGCGGCCACAGTAGGTAATATACAATTACTGAAAAATTTAAGTGTCTAGCTATTACGGTTCAAGAGATAAAGGCCTGTGACAGACGGACAGACAGCGGAGTCTTAGTAATGTGGTCCCGTTTTCACCCTTTGGGTACTGAACCCTAAAAAGAAGCCGAACTTACCTGTCGTTCGGATCGCGTGTCGTTTAAGGCGAAGATATAGGCAAATGACCTTGAAGTGGCGCCCTCATTTGAAATAAATTGTCAACTCGTAAATATGGAGATAATTTCCATATTACTCTTCGTCATGCACTAGATAGCCATTTAAATTATTTTATAAACCACCGTTGAAAGTATTTACATTAGTCCGTCTAGCTTTAAAACTCGCCTCCGCCAAAAGTGGCCACGGCAAGTTTTATAGCTAGACGGATCACCAATAATAGTTTTAACGGCAGTTCATAAAATAATTTAAAGGGCTATCTAGTGCATGACGTAGAGCAATATGGAAATTGTCACCATATTTACGAGTTAACAATTTATTTCACACTTCAAGGCCATTTGCCTATATCTTCGCCTTAAGGGCGTCCTCTTTTTCGTTCACGGCCTGCAACCACTCTGTTGTTATTTACCACTTATCCGGGTTCATTCTGCTTACATGACCAGCCCAGTCCCATTTGAGCCCGGCTGCTTTTCTCCCCGGATCTCTTATTTTGATCTTGGAGCGAATGGCGGCATGAACACCAGTGCCAGAAAAGTTTGTAGGGACTGGCTTCCTATAAGAGTGCTCAAAGGGTCCTGACTTTGTCAGAGAATTAAAAAAATCTTACAAGAAATAATAATTAGGGTGATTCATTCAATGAACAAATTGCTCAGTGCTTTTGCAAGTGGAGCTAATCTTGAGCCCTCCTTAAAAAAGAGGGTTACATTAATTGACAAAGATCAAAGGTGCAATTTGAACATCATTTTACAGATATTTTGCTAAAGCTTTATCAATTATAGATGATGCGCGTTTTACTAGACATTATACGTCTATATAAAGAACTAGATATTTTTAGTTTTCAAAAAATGGTTTACGGCGACTGGGCGAATCACACAAATACCTTTCAAGTATGAAAGGTATTGAGTCGCATTTGTGTGAGGCGCAAAGATCTAGAAATGCTTTACATTTGTAAAGCATTTCTAGATCTTTGATATAATATAAAAGCCACATGAAATAGTGGTTGCGCATTTTACAATTGCAAAGATGCGCCAATTGCACTCTTTACTTATTATCTCTATACTAACGGTGTAGATCGAGTTTGAAGCTGTAAGACCCAAAGGCCATTTTTAACACGATGGGCCTTAATTGAAACAGTGATGGGTTTTAAGCCTGATCGCCCAATACTTTTCGGTAGTTTATAATTACACACTGATGTGAGTTAAATATTTTTGTAAAGATTAAAAGTTAAAGTCCTTCTCATTCGGGTCTAAGATAAAAGAAAAATCTTTGAACGGACCGGCTGCTTCGCTTTCTGCGCAGATTCGAGGGAATAGGCGAGAATTTGCGGCTAGCATTACGGTTTTGATTTCCTTTTCCCACACTTGGTCTAGCGGGTCTAGACTCTATATAATGGTACACCATTGGGGATACAGATGTGATAGTAAATCTGTAGTATGACATTTAACAAAAAGAGGGTTAATTTTAAAAGGCATTGAACTAGGCTGATTGGGCAAATTAACACTAAAATTAAGTAAAATAGCTCGTTGAATTTTTAAAGCTATATATGCGGGTAATGTAAAACGATGTTCGTGTGTGACAGTAACGAGTTAATTAGGAACGCTCTATTTGAAACATGTAGCGCACGACATAAACAAATATTCAATGTATAACATTTTTGGATTTATTGAGAATTATTAACAATATTGTTACCACCGCATCTTAATCAGATTTAGTTTATAATCGCACACATCCTTCACACATAATTTTAGTCAAATCAGTTGTATTTATTTCTATATGGACCATGATTATGAGATGATCACGCTGTTTAATAAGGAATATGCATGTAATACCAACCCGGCTCATATTTTTATTTTACAATTTCTATTAATACGTTACCACGCCTAGTTAATTATTTTTCTTACTAACTCTTATTTGGATAAGAAATAAATTATTGAAAATATGCAAATATTGCGCGGGAACTTTTGACAAACAAAAGGGAAATGACGAGAAAGTTCACAAAAAGGAAATGACAAGTTCGGATGCGTTCGGTAGGACTGTGTTTTGACTCTTTAGCGTTTATACAATATGCGACCGATCTCTTGTCGAATCGTATAACAACTGCTAAAGTGTTCAAACCGTTTTCAAGTAAAGTTAGAATGAATGAACGAAGCGTATTAGTCACTATCGGTTGAAACTAGCAGTGACGGTTGATAAAAACAACTTCAAATAATTTATGAAAAAAATTAATACACAATCTAATAATTACAGAAATAGTAAAAAAGGCTTCTAAAAATTACGCAACTTTTTAGATTTATTTTTATTTATTTAACTTTATTACAAAAAAAATTTACAGGCGGACTTTAGGCCTAGGAGGGCCTTTTCTACCAGTCAACCTACAGGTGGTGCTGATAAAAGCAAATTTTGGACGATTAGTACATTCAAATTAGCTATTTAACCATTATTAAACATTTACCTAAGACATATATTCATATATATATTTTCTTATACATTCATGGACCTATATATAAAAATACACAAATATTTTATAAATTCATAAACCCTACATAAACTACATAAATATTTATAATACTCTATGACAATTAGTGAAGATAATGAGCGGGCACAGTACTCTTAAATGCTTGGCGACTAGGGGCTTTGCGGATATCAAAGGGAAGGGCATTCCATAGCTTCACGGCTTGTCTGGTGAATGAATGTTCGAAAAACCCACTCCTGCAGCGAGGCATATTAAGAAAGAGATTGTTGGAAGAACGAAGAACTTTGAGATGGGTATCACCCAGAAAAGTGAAGTTATTTTTAAGATAGATCGGACTTTTTGGGTCGAAGAGTATAGAAAATAGATTATATAAAAGATTCATCATCATCCGAGCGTCTTTCCAGTTGCATTCTCAGCGGTTACGCGTCAGAGCCCAGGGTCCGCTACCTAAAGGTGATTTGACGAGGTTACTGGTTTATACAGAGCGACTGCCGTCTGACCTCCGCAATCCAAAGGGTAGCCCAGAACCAATCCTAGGATAGATTTAAACAAACGCTACAAGGCGATTGGGACCCACAGCGTTACGGCCTTCCGATGCACGGAATCATCTTTCTTTTCAGATAATCAAATGATTCAAGCCTGCAAAATAACATAACCAGACTGAAAACCACTTTTTACAGAGTATGCTTCTGAGTGGGACTTGAACCCATGATCTTTAAGTCACAAGGCAAACGCCTTGACCACTGGACCTCGGAGGCAGTCGCGTAACACATGGTAATACAAATACCTATATTTAAAAAAGATTTTTCCTGGCTCTAAAAAGTTAAAACTATATATCCATCACTAGAGGGCTAGTGCAGAAACAATGTGCAGTTGCACACGTAGCTTTACTAATCAACTTGTTACTTCAGTTGCTTAAACTGTCAGTTGCAGAAATAGATGCACTTCAATCAGCTCACTTTGTTCCCACTAGTTCACTTGGAATATACCTCAAATATATAAAAGGAAACACAAGCTAAACTGGAGACTCAGTGGCCCGGCGGGAGTGCGCATTACTAGCGCTTTCGCAAGTAAAGCGGTACCGGGCGTGGTCCGCACTTGGATGGGTGACCAAAAGTGGCATACAAATTTCTTGAGCTCCTCCGTGCTTTGGAAGGCACGTAGCCGTTCGTCTCGGTTGTCATCATTGTATGGCAGTCGTTTAGCTATGTTAGATGCCTTTAGGCAGCAGTGTTGGCCACTTACACACACGATAAACAACAAACAACAACACAAGCTAAACAAAGCTATCTATACTAATATTATAAAGCGGAAGAGTTTGTTTGTTTGTTTAAACGCGCTAATCTCAGGAACTAATGGTCCGATTTGAAAAATTCGTTTTTTGTTGGGTAGTCCATTAATAGAGGAAGGCTTTAGGCTATATAACATTACGTTCCGACAACCACGCGAACGAAGTCGCGGGCACAGCTAGTATATTATAAACATCAATGAGACCTCTCCAACCCGACTGGCCAGCGTGGAGAGTGTAGGCCAAATCCTCTGGCTGCTCTGGCTAAGTATGGCTGGTAGTATAGAGAGGGTCGTGCTCCTGCAGTTGAGACTAAAATTTATCAAGTATTATCACTCACATATTTAGGGTTCCGTAGTTAACAAGGAACCCTTATGATTGCGCGGTTTTATTAAGAGACTTTTAGTACTAGAAAGCGGTAATTAGGTATGGCTATGTATATTAATTACGCCGAAAAAGTGATAAAAAAAAATAAAAAAAAATTATTGTACAGATACATTATCCCGTCTTTATCCATAACATATACACATACACATACTCTGCCCAGAGTACAGCTCTGGGCTCAACACTCATAGGCCACCTTTATCGTTATGGTGGATGTTAAGATGGAAAAACAAAATCAAAGTAGTGATGGGTTGCTAGCCGCATCGACTATTACATGATTCAGATTCTGCCATTTTTAGGGTTCCGTAACCAAAGGGTGCAAAGTGGCCCTATTACTGAGCGTTGTATGTCCGTCTGTCCCTCGTCTGTCCGTCTGTCTGTCCGTCTGTCACAGGTCTCTATCTCTTGAAACATATAATAGCTAGAACTTGAAATTTTCACCGATTATGTACTTGTATTACTGTGGCCGCTATAACAACAAATACTAAAAATAAGATATAGCTAAAAATTTAAGGGGTCGCCATAAAAGAAACGTGTTTCTTTAGCGTTTTAAAACATTGTACGGAGGTACGGAACCCTTCATGTACGAGCCCGACTCGTACTTGCCCGTTTGTTATATTTCAGATTTTAGCCACCTTTTATGAAAAAATCCAAGCTTATCTAATCACATCAAATCAAAATATCTTTATTATCATTAGGACATTTATAATATCTCTTAATTATAGTCACATTCTTTTGTTTTGCACAAATGTTAACATCAAATCGTTACTTACAGCTAAGTTTATGCCGCTTCCTAGGCGCAAGTGCAGAAGAAGCGGCAACAAACTCCACTGCACGTTTTCTCCAAAGATGTCAACTAACAAACTTAAAACTTAAAATTAGATATGTGGATGGACTGAGAATACATTGTTTTTTATGTCATAATTGAAATAAAACTATAAGAATTATGAAATTTTAAATAATGTCAATTTGTAAATGTAGTATGAACCAATGTACCTAAATTATGACATGTCTAAGTATATCAACCTTTAAGAGGGACCCGCGCCGAGCTCAAGCCAGACTTTTTTGTCTTTAAGATAGTCATCGGTCCTATAATAAGCCTTCTCACAAAGAACTTTCTTTATAAAAGCTTTGAATTTTCTGTTTGGTATATTAAGGACCGATTCCGGAAATTTATTATATCAAAGTATACACTTCCCTATAAAAGACTTACTGACTGTTTTCAGCCTGCAATTCGGGTTGACTAGGTCATTCTTATTACGTAAATTTCTATCTATAAAATCACTTACTTTATTGAACTTGGAAATATTTTTCCTTACATACATTATGTTTTCAAATATGAACTGTGATGCAAAAGTAAGTATGCCTATTCCCTAAATAATTCTCTGAATGAGTCTCTCCGTATTAAGCCGTAAATGGCACGAATTGCCCTTTATTGTAAAATAAAGATAGTCTCAATGCCGGCTGCACTCTCCCATAGAAGTATCCCGTAAGAAATTAGACTGTAAAAGTAACTAAAGTACACTTGTCTAGCAGTTGCTACATCTGTCAATTGTCTTATTCTCCTAACAGCGTAAAAATAGTTATAATAAAAATTCTTTCCAGTAATATACGATAAAGAAATAAGTCAAAAAACATTGGAATTGCCGTGCTAGAGCAGACAACTGCGTATTTGCACGGGAAGTTGTCATTTTTTTCACGGAATAATAAATTTGCTATAAAATTTGCGCACTGGAAAGCAATATCCTGTATTTATGTATTTTTTTTCCAAAGGCAACAGAATGTAAGTGGAAGGTCTATTGGGATTTTTTGTAAGCCTACCGCAGTAGGTACCTAGTTCCACTAACTCCTCCTTTTCTCGGAAATCTTCTTGTAGAGAGAAAGTTCCATAAACGTTACGCAGTCTCATTTCTCTCGATATTCCAAATAAACACTGCCAATCCAAACATAGCTTAATAAATTGAGTCAATATAATGCTTGGTGAAGTCTGACTGGCACGTTATGCTGCAAATATCGGATAAGCGCTCAAAGTGGGACTGTTTGATTTGTTCCTATGTTGATTTTATAATTCGCAGTTAAAACTAAATGGAACTGCGTAGTAGTGTTCGACCGAATATTCGGTTTCGGTTTCGGTCGAGTTTCGGCAAAAAATGGGTTTTGGTTTAGTTTCGGTTTCGGCGGTTATCTTAGTAAACTAAGATCGAAACCGAAACAGCATTCGGGAGTTCTCGGGCTGTGCTCGATCATGTTCGGCTTAGTGAATTCCATCTAAGCGTGAAGCGACGAAGACAATTTGCCGCGTCCATGTAACTAATCACGTCGTGACGGGTTTGTGTTTGCAGTTCGTTTTGTTTATTGTAAGATCTCGTGTGTTTTTTATTTTAATTTCGTATGTTTTATTACGTGATATAGCATAAGAGTAGGTAGTAAACATTTATAATAACGTTTTCTTTATTTTTTTCTTGAAACATGATCCTTGTAAGGAGCTTCGTTTCGGTTTAGGTTTCGGCCAAAACTGAGACCGTTGCCAAAATTCGGTTTCGGTTACGGTCGTAAAAACCAGTTTCGGCAGGACACTACTACGTAGTTTTGGTCAAACGTCGATCAAGGTTACGAGCTTCAAATATATTGGTGCATTTATTTTACACGTGTATGTTGGCTTACATGCCGGATGGCGTGTTTGCACTTTTTATTAAAAACAACGGTCAGTTTTTACCCAAATGCGACATAAGGAGGGTTATGTTTTTCGAGTTTATGTACCTATGTAGTATGTATCTTCTTTGGTACGCTATTTAAATTATATGTATATAAATATAACGTCTAACAAAACATACTGAAACTATTTAAGAGCTACTTTCCCCAAGAAACTCGGAACATAGAAACTCGGGTACGCTGATCGGTCAACTTGTATGGAAGGCCAAAAATCATTTTTATAGTTCGATATACCGCCCATTATACCTATGTACCTTCTGTGCAATATGTATTTGTTGCTCAATAGAGATAAACTAAATAAAATAAACAGTCGTTCACATACTCTAAGTTTTGAATTAAAAAAATAATAAGATATTGGTTTAGCCTAAATCCGCCGTTTCGATTTATTTTTATTTTTGGTATAGGTACCCAGTGTGACTCTAACAGTTAAGACGAATCTAACTACACCTCTCAAGCAAAAATCTAGCTTAAGCTTTCCGGATTTATATACAGAGTCTCACAAAATATACTGAAACTATTTTAAGGCTGAATTCAGTCCATGATACTGAACAACTTTCCCCAAGGAACATATATCAAAATAATAAAATAATTTTGCGTTTGTATAGAAAGCCAAAAATTATTTTTCATATTTCGACATATGTTTCTTGGGGAAAGTTGTTCAGTATCATGGACTGAATTCCCCCTTAAATATTTTTTGTATATTTCGTTAGACGTTATATAAAATACCGTATACCTACTTATATAAGTATAATAAATATAACATACATAAAATCTTTAAAAATATACAATTACTCAGCTATAGATAAACTTCTGAAAGTCTGTTTTTAAAGGTAGAGACAGATTGTGCACATCTAGACACGGCAGTTCATTTCACAATCGCACTGCTTGAGCTGTGAACGTGAGAGTACTTAATCTTGAGGTACAGAGAAAGCCAAGGAAGGTGGATGGAGTGCGTAAAAAAGGATATCCAGGATAGGAAAAATTTAATAAAAATAGATTCCAATGGAAAAATCTCACATGCTGTCCCTACCCCACGTCAAGTGGGATAAGGTGAGGAAGAAGAACAATAAGACCATACATTAGCGATATGCTTACAATACACGAATACACTAGGATGCA
Source organism: Acrobasis repandana (assembly GCA_963576875.1). Classification (NCBI taxonomy): domain Eukaryota; kingdom Metazoa; phylum Arthropoda; class Insecta; order Lepidoptera; family Pyralidae; genus Acrobasis; species Acrobasis repandana. Next base: position 12,286,118 of record OY756214.1, read on the forward strand.
TGCACATACGCTATACGATAGAGCTCGTAACTAATAAACAATATATTCATTAGATTAAAACTATACATACGATATAGAATTTAATACGGGTTTTAATGATCAATCATCAAGATTGATGAATTTCGTAATTTTGAAGAGGGGGCTGTAAAAGAACAGGGTTAATAATAAAACTCAAAGGCAAGTGTCCTCGATACAGGCGCCCTCGTTGCGATGAACCTCTGTCTGGCCCTCAAGTAACACTCAATTCATGCTTGAACCTTTGGCATAACATAAAGAAATCGTTTAGCCTTTATTTGAGCCATTACGATTACGGATGATTTTTATCAAAAAAACCTTTTTTAGGGTTTCGTACCTAAAGGGTTCAAACGGGAACCTATTACTGAGACTCCGCTGTCTGTCCATCTGTCCGTCTGTCTGTCCGTCTGTCACAGGGCTCTATCTCTTGAACCGTAATAGCTAGACACTTGACCTTTTCACCGATTATGTATTACTGTGGCCACTATAACAACAAATACTAAAAATAAAAAAATAGTTAAAAATTAAAGGGGGTCATCATACAAGAAACGTGTTTTTTTCAGCTTTTTTAACTTGATCTTTATAATGGCATTAAATAGATTTTTCAAATTTTCACCAATTATGTATTACTATGACCACAAAAACAACAAATCCTAAAAATAAAAAATAGTTAAAAATTAAAGGGGGTCGACATACAAGAAACGTGTTTTTTCAGCGTTTTAAAACATTGTACGGTGGTACGGAACCCTTCATCTACGAGTCCGACTCGCACTTGCGCGTTTATTTATTCTAAGCATACTTAAATTTTAATAATATTGGTCGCGTCTTTGAAAACGGGACTGGAAAAGAACAGTAGGGTTAATCATGGAACTCAAAGGAAAGTGTCCTCGATACGGGGCCCTCGACGACGCGAACCACTTTCTGACCCTCGACTCGAGTAACCCTCAGTTGACATGTTTGAACCTTTGGCATAATATTAAGACATCGTTTAGCCATTATCGGGTTTTGGCACTATTGAGCTTATGCATAAGTGAGATAGTTAAGAATGAAAGCGGCAAAGTATTCAATATTATCTGCTGAAAAATTATTGCATTATGCTTGCATTATAATATGAAGGTCAGAAGTACTCGTGACCGGCAGGCATGCATGAAAAGAGTGTTGAATGTACACGAATGAAGAGAGGTCTGTCAGGATAATATTATAGCAAGTAGAGGTCACAGTAGAGACTATGCAGTAACATTACTATGCTACTACTATGCTACCACTAGTATGACTCTCCATTGATTCAGAGTAACATATATACCTACTACTACTACAAACGAAACAATTTATCTGTACACACGTCGATGTGTGAGTTTTATACTTAGGGTCGCACCGCAGAATTAATTTAATACTTACCCACTAACGAGTTCGACATATTTACGATTATATTTTTCCATACCTGAAGATTTGCGAACACTATGACGTAAAAAATATTCTGTTTTATATGTATCAAATGTTACAGAAAAGTCGGAAACAGCTACATAATATCACTTCACAAATATTTTTCATTATGTCCATTGTCCATTTCACCATTAGTTCACTTTACTGATTATTATTGAGTCATTTATAATGTAACGCACTAATTCACTATTGTAATATAGTAATTTGCATATTCGGCGCTAAACTATACGGTAATTATATGAATAAATTCAATAAAAATAAACAAATGTTTATCACATTTTCACGCTCAGCATGTCAAGTTGTCATTGTCAACAATGGCATTTACCCTATAACCCGCGGAAATCTATTTGGCATCTGCGTGTATGTGATTACCTGTGAGCGAGGAGCCAATGTAACATTACCGGATTGCTAATACCCCTCTCGCTCTTGTGTATCTCCCGCCAATGCGAGAGAGCGAGAAGGGTATATATATCAAGATGGTTGCTGGGTTATAACGTGAAATTATATTTTTGCTTTGCTTACCTGTTTTCATCATTTGGAAATGTATGAAATATACGTTCTTTAGAGTATTGGGTGGATAAACAATTATTATACGTGCACCTTCTCACCATGATGGTTACTACTGGTTGACAGTTCTCAAGACAACACACGTCGCGTATTGCGTGCGGCTAGTAATTAAACCCTGGTTTGGAGCCGTCAAAGCTCACAAAGTGCGGGGGAGAGGTGCGGGGACGCCAATTTGCGGGAGACGCTGTGAGATACCATTCTGTTTGACTCTAATGTATTCTGTGATGCTACTACTAATCTCATCAGCGTTTTCTTAATTGCTGTAATGCTGTGAAGCCCGGGGTCCGCTTTCCAGCTTTTTCTTATTCATGGTTGGTTGTTAATGTGTGTCTCTGATGCTGTTAGACACTTCTACTAATATCACACTGAACATGTAGGGGCTGGGGATCGAGCCTTGGTGGACCCCGACTGTTCCTCATTACAGTCGGGCAATAGGAGTCCTAACTATGGACTGAGAATCACGATACATGTCGCGGACTATGTCAATATAGATCTCTGGCACCCTTTTAGACCTCAGTTCCCACCAGATTTTCTCTAGGAAAATACAATCAATTGCCTTCTCTATAAACAGAAACAAGACAGGAGAGTAGTCCTGAATATGAGTTAAGGATGAGAGATTGAAGTGGAATGAGTCAAATTAAGAAGGGATGTGTATGAATCAAAACTGAAATAGGGAATAAATTTTGAAATAAAATTAAGTTTTGAAAAGCGGACAGAATAAGATGAGGAAATGAGGTATGAAAATAAGATGCAGCATGCATCGTTACAAACAGAAGTACTAATATGGCCATGAAACACGAGAGCACAGGCTGTCAATAACCATTGTATATCCTACACGTGCAACATTGACCTTCGTTATCGATCCCACATTACATTACGGGCTGCAAGTTCAAAGTCTTTGTCCAATTAGCGTGATAAACAATTTAGTACAGGATACTCAGGTACGGTAGCAATTAGCCTAATGATGTCACACTGACGTGACGAGACAAGACTTGTGGAGAAGACAATTCATAATATATAGGTAGGTTACGTTAATAGCTTCATGGTAAAAACATATAGGGTATTCCCTTCCCGCGATGGCCCAAGACTACGTCACGAATGTCACATAAGTATTACCACTGATTGTTCTTTCCAGTAAATTTAAGGACTTTCACAATAAGTTAGTGAAAGTCCAATAAAATACGAAGTAGTTAAGTTAGATAGCTAACTTAACTATATCGTGTGAGTCATCTGTTTGGCTTCAAGGAACGGAATGACATTTTTCACAGTATTTTGAACATATTTTATTAATGAGTGTTGATATCAATGAAATGGGTTCTTACCTTGTTAGGATATCCTTTTACTTAATATTTTAATTTAAAATGAAATTCAAATATCTTCAATTTTAGAAATAATCAACGGTAGATTGCTGCGAACAAACCAGATAGGATTTACCCTTTAGGGCGATACTATAAAATGGAATGAAAAACGACTAAGCTAATACATCATCTCTTTCCGTTTTATTCATCGCCATCTGCAGACAGAGTAAACTTGACATTGAATTTAATATAGTGCATGAGAATTTCCCAGTTCCAGGAATATTACGGATTACTGATCAAAAGGAATGTACCGCGAGTGTCTACGAACATTATAAAATGAACTCGCATTTCAAAGCATTTATTGGAAAAGCTAGACTGGACGTTGGTCGAGACTGACATTGAATACATAATAAACAAGTGAAACAACGAGGAATATGCTAGGAAATGTTACTCTTTGTCCTGATCCTAGTTCATAAAGAGATATTTCCGAGAGCTTTTGGTTTGTTTGCTTGGACAGCGTGCCGCTTACGCTGTCTGGCAATGAAAATATGGTTTACTCATATAATGTCAAGTTCACTATGTAGATGAAATTTCACTTTCGTACGATATTGATTTTACATAGCGTTACGTTGACATTGATGTGTCTGTAAGCAATTTGTAGACTTCAAAAGCCATTCAATTTGTGGCAGATCAATGGCACTTCGGCTATGGAAATTGATGCTTGTTATCGTTTTATATTCGTTATTATCGTTTAAGATATTCATCAATTTAAGTTATTTGGCGGTCAAGTAGTCAGATAGAGTGTGACTAAATAAACAAACAAGATATTTGTTTACCCCAATGGTAATGGGTTTTTTAGTAGTTATGATCATTTGAGTTATGATGATGATGTAATTATTTTTTTATATTAATTATATAAAATAAAAACCAAAGCCAAAACCAGTTTGGGTTTATACCCGCGCGTGGAACGACGGACGCCATATTTTCTCTTCGCCAACTTTGTGAGAAGTATAGACTAGCAAACAAAAACTTGCACATGGTGTTCGTCGATTTAGAGAAGACGTATGATAGGGTTCCACGAAAAGTCTTGTGGTGGGCTTTGAAGAAGAAAAGAGTACCAGAAAAATATTTGCGTCTCATACAAGCAATGTATAGTACAACCAGTACATCTGTCCGGTCCGAAGCTGGCGTTACCGATGAGTTCAGGGTAGCGGTAGGCTTACATTAAGCCCTTATCTGTTTCTCCTTGTCATGGACGCCTTGACGTTAGACATTCAAGAGGAAGCACCCTGGTGCATGTTATTCGCGGACGACATAGTTCTTGTCAGTGAAGATGGACCTGAGGTTTAGAGCAGGCTGGTAAAGTGGCAACAGAAGCTGGAGAACTTTGGATTTAAAATAAGTACGTCAAAAACTGAACAGCTCTTTTTTGATTCTGGTGGTGCCTCCAGCTTTACTTCCGTTGCGTTAAATGGTGAATCCCTGCCAGTCTGCTCTGATTTTCGATACCTCGGTTCTCTTTTGCAAAACGACGGCAATATAGACCGAGACGTAAAAAATCGCATTAACGCAGGTTGGGCAAAGTGAAGGCAAGTGACAGGGGTTATTTGTGACGCGAAAATGCCCCTTAAACTTAAAGGAAAAATTTATAAGAGCGTAGTAAAACCAGTTGTTTTATGCGGTTCAGAATGTTAGGCTACCAAGGTGATGGATGAAGACGACTGCATGCAGCGGAGATGAGAATGTTAAGATGGATGAGTGGAGGATAGAATTAAAAACGAGTATGTAAGAGGAAGTACAAAGGTAGCCCCAATAACGGAAAAGTTGAGAAGCAATAGACTAAGATGGTATGGACATGTAATGAGGAGGGAGGAGAGCTGAGAGAGAAAGGTGCTGAATTTGAAGGTTACAGGAAATAGGAACAGAGGAAGGCCTAAGAAAAGGTGGATGGAGTGTGTTAAGGATGATATGGATAAAAATAATGTAACAAGTGCCTTGACAAAGGATAAAGGAGAATGGAAAAGACTCACATGCTGTCCCGACCTTACGTAAAGTGGGATAAGGTGAGGAAGAAGAAGAAGAAGAATTATATAAAATAAGGTAACTAATATTAAAACTGATATCGCCAGCCACCATAAGAGGGAATTTATGATTTATTATATGTATTTATTGATTTAACTTTTATTTTCTTTCCAGTTCTTAAAGTCCCATTGTTAAGCAAAAGCCTCTCTGGAAAGAAATTTGTCCTTGGATCCTGAAAGTATAAGAACTTTTATAATACAAGTAAATATAAAATAATTCACCACTGATTGATTAGTTATTTTTCCACTCTGGTATCACGGAGCCCATCAGAATTAAAATAATAATCAACATCTACTTTATCTTTATTCATATCGCACTCGCGCCCTTGATGAGCGGTATTCACATTCTATTTTAAAATTTTCCCGGTTTCCGTCGTTTACGTTCTAAGAAATTATCAATGGATGCATGATAAGTTTGCAAAATGACTGTAGCAAAAGGCAGAGAGTCTTTGAGGGTTTATTAATTTTATTTCCTCTGAAGGTTTAATTTCACTGAGGTTTATATTTTTATAAACAGACTAGCTTTTGTCCGCGGCTTCGCTTGCGTCCTTTCTTAGCGGATGCCTACGTCATAACATCTACCTGCATGCCAAATTTTAGCCCGATCCGTCCAGTGGTTTGGGCTGTGCGTTGATAGATCACTATGTCAGTCAGTATTTAGATAAACAGATTTGATATTGTGACTGTTTACCGAGGTCAACTATCGATTGTTTATCTGACGATAGTTGAGCAACACTATTCGCTCGATGCATTTATCTAAAGAAATAATTTAAAAAAATATATCTTATAGAAAACGAAAATTAATTAAGAATGCCTAAAAGGCTGATGACAAACGCAGTAAAAATTAAATAAATGAATAAAAAGTTAACGGATGTGAATTTCAAATGGTGGGCCTCTAGTACAAAATGTATGTCCCCTCTCTGTCCCAAACTCCCTCCGTCATTGGGCTCGCCGCACATTACAATTTTTTTTCTTTTAGAATATTACGGACGCCCGCCGGAAGGCACACCCTGCCCATACATTTTCTTCTAGACCCCGCAGACTATCAGAATTCGGACGTGTCTGACATCCGATGGAATGCAGCGCCGGATGCATTGTATCTGACGTAAGAATTTCTGACGGCGCGCTTCCCATACATTTTGCTAGACCACGCACACCTATCAGAAATTCGCAACAGTTATTTTTTTATAATTTTTATTTTTATTTTTTACGGCTTTTTCCATCTGTCTTTTAGCCATTCTTAATTAATTTTCCTTTATTATAAGATTCTTTCTCTAGATATGCACGTACTTATTCTTTGCAGTGCACAATAAGATTTGGAGTTGAGTTGAATTTGATTTGTCATCGTTGTTCGACTAAGAACATAAAACCAATTTTTAGTAAAATAATTTATTGGACGACTCAATTTTACAAGAACAATGGCGGAAAATGTACAGACCAAAGAGAACACAACTATCTTTTTTTTGTCATAGACAAATACAGAGTTATTACATTATCATGGACAAAAATGTAAATTTTTAATTAGTATGTTTTTTTTACAATCGTTTATTGGGTATGAAAAAAATTCATGATAACAAGTAATTATTTAAATAAACCAGTGGACGTTATGAGGCTGAAATGATGATTAAAAAAACAAAAAACCCGACTGCGTAATACAACAGCAGTACTTACTACCTATGTCTAGGGCGCAACCGCGAATACGCATGGCGAAGCGATGTCATTTGTTGTTTTTTAGCATTTTTAATGTAATTTAAACAAATAAGCTGTATATATTTTTGTAATCCTTGATTAAATTCCTTTAATTTCCCACCACCAATTACATTATCACTTCATAAAATTTGAAAAGAAAAGATTTTTCTTGCCGCACAAATTGGCTCCAAAACTTCGCCATTTTGATTTATAATAATTTTAATATAGCTTATACCACTACTGGTTAAGACAAATCTAACCACGTATACGTATAGCCGTTTAGTAGTTATGAGAAAACATAGAGTCGGACATACATACAGGTCAAACATTAACCTTTTGGGCTTTGCCGCAGTCGGGTAAAAATAAAATTATCGTCATCCATTTTGTTTTTTTTTTATTACTTTTTGTAAACCCAAGTGTATTCCGACCTTTGATTACTTGACCTTTGATAAAAAAGTCAGATTCGCTGGAACTTAGTTTGTGATAGTGTGCGGAGTGCAATCAGCGGCCGTCAGAATTTTCTAACAGAAAATTTCCGATAATATGCGTCCGAAATTCTGATCAGAATAAATTCTGACGTCCGTAGATTGCATCCGAAACCATCAGAATCTGATGTCAGATACGTCCAAATTCTAATAGTATGCGGGGTCTAGAACAAAATGTATGGGCAGGGTGCCTTCCGGCGAGCGTCCGAATTTTTCTAACAGAAAGATTCTGATAATATGCGGCCGCCTTTAAGCTGATGATTTACATGATATCATATTTGTCAGTGAATTTACATACATATTTAGTCTTAAAAAAGTCTATAAAAATCATAATCAAGAAGATAAAAATCATGTTGTTATAAAAGACATTTTGTACAAACAGTCGTCAATAGACATACGGGATTAAAAAAATAAATTGAAGCACAAATATCTTTCGTCGTAATCAATAGTCGTCTATGTCCATCACCTGTTAAGTTACAAAAGCGAGAACTGTGAAATGGTGGGTATTTTAACAAGGCGTTTCAACGTTACAGCAGCTTGTTCGGAAAACGTGATCGAGTGTAGGCGTTGCTCCACTACCGCAGCAATATTACTCTCAGTTATCACAAATTAAGAGTTGAAATGTTGCGATACGGTTTTTTTTATTCAACGACGCCATCATCTGATGAAATGTGTGAATGATCTGATGTAACATCTGAATTTTTAAGCTTTTCATTTCATTGATTTGCTTGTGAAATTAAATTGTGAAACTGATTTTATACCAGTTTCTGCCGTTAATAACTTTAAAAATAATTTTGTTTATGGTTTATTCCTCTTTATTACAATGAGTTATCCCTATTTCGATATTCACAAACAAAAAAGTCTGTTCATTAATACGGATTTATTAATTCGGACAAACAAATATTTTTAGCTCATCAGGTAGATTATTAAAGAATATTGTATACGTATTTTTTCTTTTTTCTGATTAGCAAATAATAACAAAGATCGCAAAGTTCTGTGCATCGTCGTTTAGGACACCAATTTATCACTAAAAAGGCTTTATTTTAATAGTTTTACTGCCTATTCTCAGGATTCAAAGCATATTTAAACAGAAATATGTACCTACAACAAAAAATATTTTGTTGCGAATTTCGTTATGTATATGTCGCAGTTGGATGGTATAAAATCAAGAAAAATCGCTAATACACGAAACCTCTAGTTGTTTGGCATTCCATTGTTTTCCCAGAAAACTATTCACGATTTTTATTGCTATAGGTTTGCCCTAACCTAGTAAAATGGATAGAACTTTTCAGCGTGTGTTGGTCGCAGTTCTAACCTAACCTAACCTATAGGTTTGCCCTAACCTAGTAAAATGAATAGAACATTCTAAAATTCTAAATTATATATAATTTCTTTAGATAGAATGATCAACAACTTTTCTAGCCGCATGGATGAATACAAGTCGTTCATTCCATTCCGCGTATTAGGGTTCGCTGTTTTACCGAGCTGTAATGCCAAACAGCTAGAGGTTTAGTGAATTAGCGGATTATACCATTAAACTGCGACATATACATACATAGCAGAGAAAATGGCCGTAAGAAAATGCGTCGTGTTCTGCGGTACATGGCTATTATATGTCAACTCACAGCAAAAATATACAAGTAGTAATACAAGAAAATTAAAGTCCAAGTTTCCTAGAAATATAGCCAAGGATAAGGATTCTAATGTACTATACCTCATAAATCCAAATCTGTTTAGGCATTTCGAAGTTATGGCGGAATCATCATCTTTCATGGTCTTTTTTAGTCTCCACTGCGGGAACACGACTCTCTGTACTAACAGAGCCATACTTGGCCAGAGTAGTCAGAGGATTTGGCCTACACTCTCCTCGCATTGAGTCGCATTGATGTTCATAAGCTTTGTTTAGCTTGTATTTCTAAAATCACCTTCTACGACATCCACGGGAAGACTTGTAGTGGTCCTTGTCTACTCTGCCGAGAACCACACGGCACCCTGGAATAAAGAAACTTAAATACATACATATAAACATGGTCCTTGAAATATAACACGCCTTTTTGGCGATCGTGCAAAAATTTAAGACAAACACTTACCACTTTCTGGTGTTTGCGCACACGTTTCTTTGTGCCTGCATTTAAATTCCGCATGACGTGACTATATAGTAGGATTTTCACTTCACGTTGACGTCGATCACCCCTACTACCAAACTTCGACGCGCTGTATCTTTGTAAATTTTTATTACCTTAATAAACTGAAAAATATGGGTCAATTTTTTAGGATCATCTAACTGTGGACGGACTAGCTAAAATACAAATTTTCGGACCCAGTCTACATCCCTATTGGCGAGATTTGAACCTTGAACCTTAAATATTTAGTTTGTGGCATCTGCCAGCTTGATCAGCTATCTCACCTTGAATTTATTGCACCTATAATAATACCATGCAATGTAGTACAGTTACTCTACCAGCTATTTTTCCCTTAATGACATTAATATAAATTGCTATCGTCTGTTGTTTTAATATTAAAACACCCTGGAGCTAATGACTACTCGGGAATATCCATGTGTTGTGCAGCTAATTATATGTTTCACACTACCTTTTGACGCCTTTTATTTTCTACGGTATACTCGTAACAGAAGGTAGAAGTAAACTTTCATGTTTGTAGCATCATTGTGTTATTCTTTCCCATCCAAAGGTTATTTGAAAGAGATTGTTATAAGTAGTAGATCTTATAGATTCGAAATCATTAAGCCTTTGCTTCCTCGTCGTGCCTTTGTAGAAAACAAAAAACCTAGAATTAACAAAGAAAACGTTTGCTTAATCCAAAATTCTGTGCCCTCAGTGAAAATTGTTATAAGCCGATATATATCGCTTTTGATATTTTTACATTGCTAGATTCAGCAAAAAAAAAGCTATTTTTCTATCTTGTCGCCATGTTCCTAGAGCTCAAAATGCCAGTTTTTTTTTGTGCATAGTGTTATAAGTGACTGTTTTTTTCGGATTTTGATGCGAATTTTTGTGTTTTTTGATATGATTGTATTTGAAACAAAATGAACTGATCTGGAATTTTACTTTTGGAAGTGTAAAATGATGTAACTTTTTTTTACTTGTTTTACACAACAATAACAATTAGATGTAAATACGTGAATACTGATCTAAGTTTACATAAAGTACTTGACACTTTGAATTTTTTGTAGAATAAAACAGTGAAAAAGGGTACATCTGTACTAATAACATGAATTAAAATCTTTGCATACACTGAAATGTTGTGTCAAATTATATTATTCCATTTATATCAATTTACACGAACAATTTTTATTTTATGATATTTGTGGCAAATGATATTTATCAAGTTGTACCATTATACACATCATTTTTCGTTAAAATCAAATTACTAAGTTTGACTTGTATCAACATTTTCTCCTTACTCCGTGATCGTCGCTCTTTAGAAGAAGATAGGGCGATTAGATTCCTGCAATGCGTGAAAGAGAATATAGAGTGGTAAACCGCGCACACGCGCGTCCTCGGATTTAGTGTAGGAGAGGTATCTGTCGGGGTAGCGTGTACCAAAATACATAAAAATGTCTCGCATAAGTATCAATTTGTAACATTTTACACAAAGCTATGTGACATTTTGTAACATTATTTACAAAACAGTACTCAACTATTTTGATACCAATTGAATTATAATAAGTATAATTTTTAGGGTTTAGTACCCAAAGGGTGCAAACGGGACCCTATTACTGAGACTCCGCTGTCTGTCCGTCTGCCACAGGACTCTATCTCTTGAACCGTAATAGTTAGACACTTGAATTTTTCACTGATTATGTATTGCTATGGCCGCTATAACAACAAATACTGAAAATAAAAAAATAAAAAAAATTAAAGGGTCGTCATACAAAAAACGAGTTTTTTAGCGTTTTTAAACATTGTACGGAGGTAAGGAACCCTTCATGTCCGAGTCCGACTCGCACTTGTCCGTTTTTTTTATTATATATTTAGGTACTGTATCGTAAAGAAAAAAACATAGATTTTTTCCTGCTGGTTTGTGATCATGGAAAAAAAATCATCCATATAAATTGTATTCATCACGTGCAGACCATAAAAGCCGATAGAGGGAATAGGCAAAACCCTAAAAAACTTCAATAGCAGCCGATCACTATTTTTAAACTGCTTTGTTTGATAGGAGTATGAAAATGTCTAATAAAAGAGGGAGACATGTAAAGTAGTTCTTAAATTAAAATAAAATAAAAATTGTTTGAAAAAGTTTATTATAAATGTAAATATAAACTTCTCTTTAACTAATTACAGAAATTACAATAAATAATCTTTACTAATCTATACTAATATTATAAAGAGGAAAGATTTGTATTTTAGTATTTTTGTAATGGATAAAATCAAAACTACTGGACCGATTTTAAACATTCTTTCACCTTTGGAAAGGTACTTTATCCCTGAGTAACATAGGCTATGTATGTATTAACGGGCGAAACCGGGGCGGACTGCTAGTTTATAATTATCACAACAATAAAACAACTGAATGTTTTCTTTTGTCTTGTTCTTGTGTATGTAAGTGGCCAACGGTGATTAATGATAAAAGCTGGTACCTACCAACTTCTAATTATTATATGCCTATCGTTGTGTTAAATTTTATCCTGCAGTTTAGTTTCTGAAAAAAAAAACTGCAGGATAATTTTTTGTTGACAATCTTGATAAGTTTGAAGTTGTTTATTTATTTGCATTTTTTTCCCATTTCAACGTGAAAGTATTTTATTAACGTTTTAGTCATTTGCATTTTCAAAAGCATATTAGTTATTAAGACAGATTTAGTACTGAGACAAAGCTTGATACCGACCCTTTGTTACAGTTCAGACGAACAACACGAATAGATAAAATAATGGAAAGTGCGCAGAAGAAAAACTTAAACAGTAATAATAATGAAAATATAGGAATTCCGAAAGAAAAAGATACAAGTCAATTAGAAAAAGTAGAAAGCCATATACATGAAAATGTACTTTTTCCCACAATATCTTCTTCAAAAAGTGAGGAAATAACAACCATGAAGACTAATTTTTCTTCGGCTAAAGATAAAGATACGAGTCAATTAGAAATATTAGAAAGCAGTTTGCATGAAGTTACTTGTTAACGTTAAGCTTTAGTTTGCGTTTTTGCCAAAAGTGGCCGTTTTTTGCAAAAATGCAAACTAAAGCTTAACGTTCTCACTTTAAACTGTAAACAGTGGTTCATAAAATAGTTTGAAGCGTTATCTAGGTTTTAGTAGCTTAAAATTTTAAATGATATCTCCGTTTCCTTACAAATAATTTATTTAAAATGGGGGCAGCACTGGTCTTCGTGTATCGTCTTAATGAAAAAATTAAAAAACATGGTCACGTATCTAAATCAGAAAGAGGTGTCATGCTGCTAGCTATAAAAAAAACTCAGATTCAAGACTAAAAGAGATTAGTGATCATATTGATAAATTTCCGGCATATGAGAGTCTTTATACAAGATCCAAGACTGCAAAGAGGAGTTTTGCTCCCTATTTAAACTTGGAATCTTCGTACAGGTTATATTGTAGTGTAAATATTAATCCGGTCTGTAAACATATATACGTCAAAGTTTTTAAAAGCAAAAAAATTTCGTTTAAGAAACCGAGCATTGACATTTTATTTTTAATACTTTAGCGGATTCTGATCTACGAAACCTAACGAATTGGTATAAATTAAGAATGTGCTTATAATATCAGAAAGAGTCTCTTTGAGAGAAAGAGAGAGAGAGAGAGATAAAAAAATACTGGCATAAGTTTAATAAATTTCGCAAGTCCAGAGGAAAAATACTGGTATAAGTTATTTTTATTTATGATTTTTATTAATATCATTTTACACATCATTGCCTTAATAGGTATATTTTTGAGGTATCATTTTGCACAAAAGATTTTGAGCATGTGTAAAAGTTACTAATCATTTTATAGCAATAAACACAAAAAAATATATCTTTTTTCTTGGTGTCTAAAGACACATCTTCACATTTTTTTTTAAATCTGAAAAGCTACTTGATTCAGAATATTAGTATTATCTATTAATTTAAAAAAATAGGATTCGTTTCCGTAGCTTAGAATTACAGTAATCAATTTTTGAAACTTCAAGCTCGATTATCTCAAAACAACAATTTTCGGCTAATAACAATTTTCACTGAGAGCACGAGTTGTGGCTACAAATTTCTATCGCTTACTATTTATGGAACAGGTTGGGGATTCGTCATTTTTGCAAAAGTTGATCGTATTTATAAATATTGAAAGTGTATTTTAATTTTTTGTACAAATTTTGACTTACATAATTTTTGGAACTAAATATATACAAGTACCTCATCTTATTACATATTTGTTGAAGGGAAAACGGCAAGGCCTACAATTAAATTATATATTATTTTACCTCCGCATCGTCCTCTCTTCAATTCCCATGACTTTTAATGCCCTACATTAATTATATTTTACATCAGCCTTGAGCTATAAAAAAGACAAGTCATAGTTATTAAGATTATAAAAACGAACTAAGGTTGTGACATTTCCAAAATTCTTACCATGTAATATTTCATTCCGAAAAAAAACCGCTAAATTGGAAGCACAATATGAATAGTGGCATTAATATTAGAATAGTCGAATCTCTCTTCGGAATATCGGCTAACATGCCACCCTGGAAGATCTAAAACAAGCACAGACTTCTGGAAACAACAAAATGTATGTTTTTCACGAACTCCATGGCGTATTGTTTGACACGCTAGTCCATCACTTGAAGGTTTCTTGATTCATCCCTAGCCAGGGCAAGTTGGGAAATGACCTTTTACAAATTATCTTTATGTACATATAGATAATGTAATTATTATAAAACAGTTTAAAAACTAAACTCTGGGACTAGCTTAATCAGTGCGATTTGTCCCTATTTATTTATTTACTATTATTATTTTGAAATCGAGTCTCAACCTTAAATTTGCTAACTACTATAATAATTCGAGTTTATTCCTTTCAGGACTTTTACCGCTGTAAAAGCAAGTAAAACTATTACCATTTTTTTTTATAATATCCTGTTTTGTGTCCAGCAGTGTAATAAAAATAATGTTGTTGCCTACCAAATACAATTAAGTAGCAACAAACAATAATAACTCGCGTTTTTTTAACGTTACATAAATACTGATAAACGCAAAATTGCTTGCCTTGCTCGCTCACGTCCAAATATATTTTTACATTTCATTTTAAGGCGAAGATTAGGCAAATGGCCTTGAAGTGTGAAATAAATTGTTAACTCGTAAATATGGTAATAATTTCCATATTGCTCTTCGTCATGCACTAGATAGCCCTTTAAAATATTTTATGAACTGCCGTTGAAACTATTATTGGTGATCCGTCTAGGTTTAAAACTTGCCGTGGCTACTTTTGGCGGAAGCAAGTTTTAAAGCTAGACGGACTAATGTAAATACTTTTAACGGTAGTTCATAAAATAATTTAAAGGGCTATCTAGTGCATGACGAAGAGCAATATGGAAATTATCTCCACATTTACGAGTTAATAATTTATTTCAAGTGAGGGCGCCACTTCAAGGTCATTTGCCTATACCTCCACCTTAAGAACTTGCAGGCAATAATTACTATATAGTACACACCATCGCTTCCCGCTGTCTGTTTGTCCCTATGTACCTATGCTAAGATCTTTAAAAATACTTAACAGATTTTAATGCGGTTTTTTTAAATAGAGAGAATGATTCATTTATTTATTTAAAAACTTTATTGCACAAAAATATTGTACAAGTGGTGGACCTAATGCCATATGGCATTCTCTACCGGTCAACCATAAGACCAATTATTAGGAATTAATTAATGAGGAAGATTTATATGTATAATACTTACATACGAGTGCGAAGCCGGGGCGGGCCGCTAGTATAAAAATAAATAAAAATTATTTTTGGACCCACGAGCAATATTTTCTGCTTCCCATACAAATTGGGCTATATCTTACTTATTTATCAGACTAATTTAAACTCTCTCAGTTTTAAGCTACCTACGTACCTAGTATTATATTGGAAAGAAAACATTACCGTAGGTATTTTCTATATATACGTATGTTAATGTGGAAAATTTGTTCGTTTAAAATTTGAAAATGACTTCTTATTGTGTATAACGTATATATCCACTGTTGTTAATCCAGTCCTCGTGCCTCATAATGAGTAGATGTGAAAACAATAGCGAGTATGGAAGTAAAAATTGAGTTGGATATTAAAAAAGTTTCCCCCACTTGAGCGTCGCTGTTATGAAAAAACCAGCCAAGAGCGAGTCGGACTCACATTATAAGTGCTCCGTATCATTGCAGATCAAACAATTTGTATATTCTTCGTTCTTGTAATACTTTTGTTGAGTATGTATTTGTAAACCTTGTCGAATTGAGTATGAGTTAGCGTGCTTTTAGTATGTATTTAAAATATATATTTAAATTTATAGTATATTAACAAATATTTAACAATAGTATACGAAGATGGCGGCCACATTCTGTATTATGTCATCATCTTTCATAAAATAAACTAGAGAAAACACAGTGTACTTAGAGGTATATACTTTTTATTTCATTTACATATTTTTATTTTAGTACAGACGGTTAATCAGATTTAGTAGACATATTACACAATTGTTTTAAATTTATTTGATCTAATATCAAATGCAGTTTAAGAGACAGAAACATAAATAAAATGCCTGAAAAAATTATTTACTATATGGAAATTGTGAAGAATACTCGTATATGTGATTAGAAAATACATTCTGCAAAAAAACTGTTTACCTGTTACGTTTAATATCGCTGACAGCGTCTAGGTGGGTGGGACAAACAGTGAAGGCAAATAACAGGGTCCTGTATCTTTTGGGCACTGAACCCAAAAAAGTAAGTTTTTCCCGCCTAATTGCTTTTTCTTGATTTACGTTCTATTATAGGTCAACATGAAAAGTTTCTTCACGTTTCTAGCTGAGGCTGTCATTACTACCAACTAGCTTTTGCACGCCACTCATGAAATTACTCACGTGACTCAGAAATTATTTTGGTTGCGTGGAAAAAAACACCCTAAGGCGTCCATTTAGCATATTTGTAATGTTTGTGCTCTATATTCTGTACAACTAACCATATTTATCATCAGTGTTATTTCTTTAATATCGGGTATTGATATAATTCAACAATATAATAAAAGCAACCCTTTGACTATTCTGAGTATTAATTGATTGATTTCTAGATCTTATCAATATGTAATTTATTAATTTAGTTTGAACCAGGCTTGTGTCACTCCCCGTTTAGGTATCGAAAATGTACCTACATTATAACTATGCGCACAGGGGGTGGAAAATGCAGTTATACGAATCGTTTGTCCAGAGTAATAAGAATGAAATTGGCTTGCAATGGTCATCTAGGTATCTATACGAAAAGGTGCTCAGTTCAAACGTGAGCTAAAAAATTAAATCATATCGCTAACCACATTGAGCAGATATTTCTTCGAATTTCTTTGCTGAGTGAGACTTCTGTACCTCAGTATTATTTATTCTGTGTTGAACTGGTGATCTCGCGCTCATTTACACATACTCTTACAGAAAATCGACGTCTGAGTAGTAGCTTCACTGCTTCTATGCTTCCTTCGGTGAGTGAGAGAGCCGGAGCCCCCCCCCATCCCCCTCCCCCATCCCTCCACCGGTTTTTGGTTAGAGTAAATCAAACTATATACCTATATTTTCTGAAAATGCTAGTCTTTGTCCTGATTTGCTTTTTGCAACTCTAATGTCGCATTTGTCTCATTTGAATCTACGTAAGTTGATATAATAACATATTCGTTTTCAGTTGCCAGACTTGTGTACGCATTACCCTGTACTCTTCTATGTATAAACATATAAATAATTATGTCCAGTGATGTAACGACGACATTGTTTACAAAGAATTATAAAATATAATAAAATATTTTTAACACGGGGCGAATGGGGTATTTGAAATCAGCAGTAGCGGCGTTAGGGTAGGTTGTGGTTGGGCGACCGCCCAGGGCGCCAGATACAAAGGGGCGACAGGGGGCGTTTTTGGGCAAGACCCCCCTTGCCCAAAAACAGGTAATAATAAATATATAAATAACAGGTGGTTAATGGCGGCAACTCCAAGACTCTAATTGCAGTTTGGGGGGGGGGGGGGGGGGGGAATCTCGCCCGGATCGCTGGTAGAGCTAAAACCGGCACTGGAAATCAGTAAACATCTTACCCTCATAACACTACTTTACTAAAAACCTACTTAAAAGGCGTGATTTATCGATAAAAATGCTGTATTATTATCACTTAATGCCTCGACACCGAAGAGGGAAAAATCACAATAGTGGGATTTACTCCTACGCAATAGATTACATACAAGTTACTACTTACATTACGTAACTGTGTTTGATCTTATTACAATGTATTCACGCCATGTATGTTGAGAGTAAGTTTATATTGTTAACGTTGATGATTTACCTATTGTTATAAGTTTAAGCGATTAGACCTTGTAGGTGCTTTTGTTGTAGGTGCTTATGATTATATTACGATATCGGCATAGCCCAGTGTACAACGAAGCATTTGCTCATTGAAATGTTGGTGGGCAGGGCACATAACACAACGAGCCTAAGCAGCTATTAGAGCAGAAATTAATATCCAAATGATTATGATCACGTACCGGCAAACGTAACGTAGAACAGGTTCTACGTTACATTTACCGGGACGTGATCTTAGGTGTTAAGAGTCCGTACTACCCTCAAGTTCTTAGAGCGATCCTAAATATATTCAATATTAACGAAAATCACTTTGAAATAAAAACACAGCAAAGTTCAGGACTAACTCTACCTATACATAATATGTTTCGAACAAACGATTGCTTAAAACTTTCTCGATAGAAAAAAATTGCGAAGTTGCCTCTAAATTACGAGCTCAGAATTATACTAAAACGGAAAGTATTCAAGAAATACAATAAATTTGCCCTTGTTATAAATTTAGATTTTGGATTATAATTGTATTAAACATAAGGCAGTCATAATATGTCTTACTTTTTAAATACCTCTTAAATATTCTTTGTAAAACGAAAAAAGCCTCAAAACCAAAACCAGCCTTATTGCTCAGACCTACCATGATCTTTTCACCCCATATGGTCTCGCTGTCTCGCTCCGGGTAGAGTAAATTTGTGTGCGTGGAAGCGGGAGCAAAACTTAGGTTATCCACATCAGGCCCAGCCTTAACCGCGGGAAATCGCTGTATCCGCTTGACGTAGTTTTAAGCCGTAGCAAATATTAAAATGATGAAAAATACTCGTGATTCATCGGTAGCATAGCATATTATTACGCCATCTGCAGAAGTTAAAACTTTTATTTTAAATTAAAATAAAATAAACAAAAACAGGAAAGACAGAAGAGAAATAAATAGTTAATAAATAAATAGAACAATAAGTAGTTTTAATTTTAGTTTTTACAATTTATATGTATGTTAGTTTTTAAGGTATTTATTATATGGGCCTTGTTTGTAAACCATGTTTGTAAACTTAGTTGCCTGAAATAAACGGATATTATTATTATTATTAAATAGGGAAATGCTAAATGAGTTTCAGAACCTTAATTTGATGTGATCCAAATAATATAATAAAACAGTAAATATATGTATACATATCATCATCCGAGCGTATTCCCGGTTGCATCGTTAGCGGTTACGCTTCAGATTCCGAGCCCGTGGTCTGCTACCTAACCTAGGTGATTTGATGAGGTTACTGGTTTTTACACAGAGCAACTGCTGTCTGCAGATGCGCTAGATGGCGTTCGGGACCAACGGCTTAACGTGCCTTTCTTTTCAGATAATCAGGTGATTCAAGCCTGCATATCCTCAACAGACTAAAAACAACTTATAAAATATATGTATACATATGACAAAACTATATTAAATGTGTGACCATTAATATGCATGTTATATTTGGAGAAAAATAAGTTAGAAAGCGGCCCCTCGGGCAAATATGCATGTCGTGTTTTTGCAAAAACTCTTTATTTTTTTCCAGTAAGATAAAAAAATGATTTTACCATTTTCTAATTTTATTCGTGTATTATTCATGTTTTCGGAATATCCCTAAGGTTTTAGAGAAAATTCGAATTATCAAATCATTCTACAATATAACATATAGGTAAGTTTCATTTCATAAATCAACAATAATTTATTATCGACAAACGTTAGTACCAAACCGACTACCGTCTAGAAACATAGATTGGAAACCATTAACATATTCAGTTCCGGTCTGCAGAGAGTACCTAAGTAAATCCGCAGTTAGGTGTTGACGGGAGATCTGCTGCCGCCCGAATCTCAATATCGCTGTAACCTAAATCGAATACGAGAAACCTGGTCGAGTGTAGGTCAGAAATGTTACCTACACTATTAGATTTGGTTTATTGAAAATGGTTAGCTGCCTCAATTGGATGAATATTATAAAACTGCTTTAACGGAATTGTTATAGAATATGTTAAGATATTTTTTTGTTTTAGGAGATTAATTCATATAATTTATAACAATTTAAAAGTTTATTTTCGCTTGTCTAATGTCAGATTTTGATTTAATTGCTATCTTCATTATTACAGCATTTCATCAAAATCATTCTATGGTAGAGTAACTTTAAACATCAACAAGATCATCGCTCAACACAAATTTTGCTTTCCAGTAATAAAGGTAAAAATAATAAGGCATTAGAAAAAGTTGTGCCAAAAATAGAGCTTTAATACGAACTTATTATGCGAGTAAAAAGAGATCAGATAAAAATAATTACAAAAACTACTCTAGACTTCTGAAAAAGTGTATCTTTCAAGCGAAAAAATTTTCTAACAAAAAGTTTGTGTTAAAGAGTAAAACCATTTGCAAAGCCATTTACAAAATGAAACTGACCATAATACGAGTTAACATAATTCGAATTTTATTGACAAAATAGAATTTAATAGTGACATTACCCAACCGCTAGGCCGACAAGACCCAATAGCTAATATTTTAATGAATATTTTATAAATTCTACTAATAAATTAAATCATAATAAAAACAACAATAATAAGCAAACTTCTGACATCAAAAATAATTCTATATATCTATCCCCAATTGATGAACACGATGTAAGAAAGATTATCGACTCTCTTAACAACACTAACACTGAAGGGTACGATGATATTTGTACACGTTTAATTAAAGCCTGCAAAGAGGAAATTAGTCCAATTCTTGCACACTTATTAATATGTCACTTAAAACTGGTATATTTCCAGATAAACTCAAGCTTTCCGTAGTTAAACCCTTATTTAAGAAAGGTAAAAGGACCCTTCCTGTTAACTACCGACCAATAACTTTAATCCCCATCATATCAAAAATATATGAAAAGGTTATGCGTGATAAGATCACATCATTTTTAATTAAATATAATGTGTTGAAAGGCAATCAATATAGTTTCCACAAAATTAAATTAACAACACTCGCGGCCTTTGATCTTGTTAACACAACATTGAATAGCTTAAATGAAAAAAATTATACCACAGTACTTTGCTTTGATATGACTAAAGCATACGACCTTGTTTATCATCCCTTACTTCTTTTGAAATTAGAAAGAAATGGTTTATGAGGTAATGCATTAAATTGGATAAAATCGTATCTCACGGACAGGTCGCAAGCAGTAGAAATATCACAATTGTTGCATAATAAAATGGTAAAAAAGCATACATCTTCCTATAAGGAAAATAAATTTGGTGTACCTCAAGGGAGCGTACTTGGCCCTCTGCTTTTCTTAGTGTATATGAATGACCTGCCGAATGTTATTCAACACAAGAGCATATTATTTGCTGACGATATATCAGTTATTGTAACAACAGATAGTAAACAACCTACAAGATCCCTACAAGATCATGAACATGACATAAATTATACAATAAAAACTATAATTGACTGGCTTACTAATAATTATTTAAAAATAAATATTGACAAAACATTTTATATAAATTTTAATAACTCAACCCCATCATTAAATATATCCTATGATGGATATTTATTAAAAGGCGTAGACATTGGAACATTTCTAGGAATAGCTATTGATCATAAATTAAACTGGAATAAACAAATAGAAAGTGTATGCAGTAAACTTAATAGCTTTTCTTATGCCCTGTATAAACTTGCAAGAACTGCAACAAGAAGCACGGCCCTTACAGCATACTTTGCTTATGTGGAATCCGTCTTGCGATATGGGCTTGTTATCTGGGAAAATAGGACGAACATACAAGATGCTTTTCTTGTACAAAATAATGCGTACGAGCTATATGCGGAGTGTCATCGGACACTTCATGTAGACCCCTTTTTAAATCCGTAAATATACTACCTCTCCCTTGCCTTTATATTTTTTAAATTGCCAAATTTGTGAAACTTAATTATAAATTATTCCATGAAGCTAGAGAAGGGTTTCCGAGAAATACTAGAAATGGGAGCAGGCTAGCTTTGATGGCTAATATTATGCCCAGAAGTGAAAGATTTTAAAAGAATTGTTATTATATGTAAATATGATCGGTCATTTTGGAAATCCCTGGGAGAGGCCTATGACCAGCAGTGGACGTTATGCGGCTGAAATGATGATGATGATGATGATTATATGTGTATGTTAATTTACAATAAGATACCAGACTTCATCAACACTGCGACATTTAATTCTTTTAAAACAAAACTATTTAATTGGCTTAGTGAGCAAGGCTTCTACACTGTGAAACAGTTTCTCAATTTCAAGAAATAATTATTAATACAAATTGCTTATATTTATTATTATTGACATTATTCATTCCTAATATTATTTGTGACATAGTTTGTAGGTAATTTATAAACTTTTAGATTTGCATGCTATTGGTAATGGCTGAATAGGTGTTACTTTATGATTTAAGACCTTGTATGTATATCGTTTCGTACCCTTTTCGAGTGCAAATAAAAATATTCTATTCTATTCTCAAAACGGCCCCATGTAATATGTATAAAATGACTGTCGCATGACGCAGCGACATATATCAGCCACTGTTGGTCCAGAATTGGCAAAGAATACATGAATTTACTTTTACTGAGGCAGTTTTTTGAGCTTGAATACGCTTCTATAGTAATAGTTCGCTGAATACAACATTCCAGTGCGTAGCCGGGGCGACTCTAGTCTTAAAGTAAAACCGGCCAAGTGCGAGTTAAACTCGCATAGAGAGGGTTCCGTACAATTGATTGAATTTTTATAGGTTTTCCTGTAATCTACAAACAATGAACTATATTTTGTATTTTTTTGTTTAATTTTAGGCTCAGTAGTTTCGGAGATCACGGGGGGGGGGAATGGTCAATTTTCGTCTTTTTTCATAAATAAAATCAAAACTATTCATTTTAGAATTATAACAAAAATATATATGAGATGCTCATATTGAGCCCTTTCATTTCATGTGTCATATATTAAATGAAAATATTTATTTACTTTGCACATGTGTGTTTGGGTCATAGGATTACACCATTCTACCAAATTTCACCTGCTTCGGTCCAGTAGATTCGGAGCAAATTGACTGTGACTGACGCACGAGTGATCCTATAAGGGTTCCGTTTTTTAATTTTTTGTACGGAACCCTAAAAATATTTAAATTATTAAAAAGGTACAAATTAAAATTATGCTTTGCGTTAATTCCTGTATTCAAAACTGTAGTTATCATGTAAAGAAATATTTTGATACAGATACAGATACATTATCACGTCTTTATCCTTAACGGGATAGACAGAGCCCAGAGCCGTCACACCAAAAGGCCACATTTAGAGCGTGACAGTGGGCGTGAATATAAATAATTAATTTTTTTACCAAAAAAACAAACAACTGACTTTATTTTTTAGGAGTTTCTTCCATATCTCCAAAGACCTTTACCAAATCTTCACCAAATAGCCTGAGAACAATAAAATTATTAAGTATGGCGAAAAAAAAAAATTCTAGAATAGCGATTTCCTTTTTTTATCGCTTAGATAAATTATCTTACAACATGTTGTGATAAAAATCCACAAAAAAATTGACACGCAAATGCGAAAAAATAAATAAATTATATAAAATAATTTATAACAATTAACCAGAAAATTGCTAACAGAAATATGTATTCATTATAAGGTAGATATGTACTAAATCTCTCTGTTTAGAAAATAATCTAACTTTTTTGTATTTCGGAACTCATCGATTTTATTAAAAATATTTTAATTATTCTTCAAAAAATAAAATCTCTAAGGATAAAAGTATTAACAATAAAGAAAAGGCTTTTTTAACGATCCTTTATACAATTATTTATATTTCATTTTAAATCCAATAAAAAAATTATGTGTAAAAAAATATGAGTATTATTGCTTGAAAAAAAATTACAACAGGATTTTTTTTTGGTAGACTTTTATTTCTACACTATCAATAAACAGACAGATGTGAAATCCAACAAATTAAGTGTTATTTTCTTAATAAATTTAATAAAACTTCGTAGCGATTTATCGCGGGGGTGACGCGGGGTGCGGGCGGGTCACAAGTCTGCCGGCCGGCCGCTCGCGGCTCGCTTGGTACTGCGCATGCTCGGGCGGGTGTGCGGGCGGGGCGGGGACACTCCAGGACGCGGAAGGAACTCGTACGCATTATTCGTAATGTCAGGCTCGGAACTAAGGAACGGAAGGTATTTTGTGTTTTAGTGTCTTTAACGCTGTGTTACTGACTTCTAACTGTCATCAATGGAGGAGGCAGGATCAATGCGTTGCAGAATCTGCGATTGCAGTCTTAATTTTGATGTAGTCGTTATCGGAGGAAAAGGGTTACAAACTCTTTGTGAAGCAAGTGAATCAAGACAAGACGGACTTTTTACATTGACAACAGTTAATCAAGAAATCAGATTACACAAGAAATGCAGAAAATCTTACACCAATCCAAAATGTGTTGAAGCGGCAGTGAAACGTTTGAGTGCTGGCATAGAACCTAAAAAACTGACTAAGTTTGATTTTACTGTTTCATGTTTTTTTTGTCAAGGAGATGCGTCAAATGCATTTATCGACCAAGAAAAAAAGAAATCTGCAAATTTTAGACGAGATGTGTCGATTGTTAAAACAAATATGACAAAAACTAATATTTTAATAAGATGTACAAACAGGAATGATCACTGGGGCTCTGAGGTAAGTGCCTACCAATGATGTGTAGTTTCGTAAGTCCTACTAATATTATAAACGCGAATGTTTGTGAGGATGTATGTATGTTTCTCTTTCACGCTAAAACTACTGAATGGATTTTAATGAAACTTTACAATAATATAGCTTATACATCAGAATAACACATAGACTAAGTATGTACCACGGGCGAAGCCGGGGGGAACATCTAGTATTTAATAAAAGAAAAGAGTGCGTAACGATCACGGCTTCGCCCGTAGTTGGTACATAAGTATATATGTATAATTATTTATTATTTTATAGTACTTACATGATTATATTATGTTATAAACATACAATAGTACGGGCCTACTGGAAGAGATCTCTTTTGAGATAAGTAGTGCCTTTGTACAACTTTTTGTTTATGTATTCTCTGTATATATTGTCCGTGTACATAAATTGGTAAATAAATAGTACTTTATGTTACTGTTAAGTAATAAGGGTCCTTAACATGTGAGTGTGGATTTATAAAATAATTTCAGAAAGGATATTTGTGGTCACATCGATGTAAAGGTGGTCAATATGACAAGTTTTTGTATGCTTATCAGATGTTTAAAAGTACCTAGCTATGTGTGTAGTTAAAGTATACCTAGTACCTATGTTACTGTTTGCAATTAGTCCTTAAAACATTTGTGTGATGCTGTTACAAAACTCGCTTTCGGCTCGTTTGTAAACCCTCACTCATGTGTAAAGGACCCTAATTACTTACAGTGTGTATATATAAATATAGGTGCAGGGATGACTGAAAATCACACAAACACAAAAATCAATCGTAGTGTAATTTTATACATCACATAAATGTACTGTCTGTATAGGTACTTACATTAAATATTTGTACTGAACTTATAAAAATAACTAATTTATAACGTTTAGGTTCTGGAACGTATTGGTGACGTCAACTTAATAGAAGAAAACGCCAGATATCACCGCAATTGTTTCACGCTTTTTTTTAGGTATGTAACCATAATTAGTATTTTTGTTATTCATCATGAATGTATTTGAACTGGGTCTTTTTTATTCTTAAGACGTTTCTTATTCGGCTTAAGCATCGATGATATTACATTGTGCATCATTTTTTTCTCTTTTTTTTCAGCCCAGTACGTACTAGTCAAAAAAGAGGCCGGCCTGAATCTACAGACATCAGGGAACAAATGACAAATATATATAATTATATAGAAAGAAACGAAGACTCCCAACACAGCATTAAAGAAATTAAAGAGCGTCTCAACATTGAAATTGATGAATATACAATAAAAAGGAAACTTAAAGAGAACTATGGAGACAACATAGTTATATCAAGTAACAGAAGCCGTGAGACTATTGTGTGTTTTATATCAAAATGCCATGAACTTTTACAAGATAACTGGTATACTAATAGAAATAGCAATGATCGAATTGAAAATCTACGTATCGTACAAGCTGCGAGTAATATAATTCGAAACGAGATTCGATCAATAGTGTATGATAATACAACATATCCAGCTCCAAACAATTTTTTGCAATCTTTAGAGTCTGACGTCCCTGAATCATTGTTATTTTTTTTAAATTCATTGGTAGATGATACTCAAGATGATACTTGTCGATCAAAGAAAAAACTAAGTATAGCGCATAGTATCATATCACTTCTAAGGCCACGTTCATTCAAGTCTCCACTGCTTTTAGGTCTAGGATGTTTACTTCATCATAAATATGCCTCGAGATATCTAATAGATTTACTTTCTAATCTAGGTTATTGCGCACCTTACAAAGATGTATTGAACTTTGAAACATCTGCAGTTGTTCACCCCCAGCCGACGCAATTTCCTGATTTCGCGCAGTTTTCATTTGATAACGCTGATTATAATGTTCGAACTTTAGATGGATTAAATACATTTCATTCTATGGGAGGTATTCGATGTAATACTCCTTTTTCAGAGACGGTTGACCAAGAAATAGTACGTGTGACAAAAATTCCTCCTTCTACTATTGTGGGATGTTACGGTCATGTGCCAATAAAGCACTTCATTAGAAATAAACCATCTACACTTAAAGAAAAAACAATTAAAAATTACGAATGCAAAGATCTTATTATACCTAATATTGGGGATTGTTTATGGGTATACGCTAAATCTGAAGAATTTGTTGGTATTCCTGGATGGAGTGAACATATGGAAGAAATTACAGAAAAGTCTGAGTTTTGTGTTTCTGAAGTTGTATTTCTTCCGTTTATTAACGCTCCACCTTCTGAATATGACACTATATACACGACTTTAAAAATTGCATCGGAAAACGCTCAAAAGGCAGGGATGGCGACATGTATTGTAACATTTGACCAGCCTCTATACCTTAAAGCACAAGAAATTTTGCATACATCTACAGATACCGATTTAAAAACAGTCGTCTTGAGACTAGGAGGTTTTCATTTATTGATGTCGTTTCTGGGCGCAATAGGTTATTTTATGAAAGAAAGCGGGTTAAAGGAACTCTGGAGCTGTATATATGCAACAAACTCTTTAGACAAAATGCTAAGTGGACATTCGTATGCCAGAGCTGTAAGAGCCCATACACTTACAAATGTATCGCTGTTCAAACTAATTAATGAAAACAACATTGTGCTGACTCCAGAAGAAAAAGCAGATATTGACATAGCAATTAATAATTTTCAAAATGGTGCTTGTGAAAACCGAGATGATGATAATAAAGCTGTTATTTTGTTGCTACAGAAACTAGAAGGTTCATTAATTGAACTAAAATCGCATGGTCCAACTGCTCAATTGTGGGTGCAATATTTTGAAATGACTACCTTGATAAAAAAGTTTATAGAAGCGGAAAGAACAGGTAATTGGCAGTTACATTTAGAAACTATAAAAGATATGTTGCCATTTTTCTACTCTAGTGGTCACTTTCATTACGCAAAATGTGCTTCTTTGTATTTAGATGATATGGCAAGTCTTCACGAACGCATGCCCGACGAAGAGTACGAGAAATTTATCAATGGTTTTTTTACAATCCGTAGAACGAACAAATTTTGGTCAGGCGTCTGGTCCGATATGACAATAGAACAAACGCTAATGCGTTCTATGAAGGGAATTGGAGGTCTCACACACGGCAGGGGAGTGGGTGATAGCGTAATTTCAAAATGGATTTTAAGTTTGCCTGTAGTGCAAAAGGTTTCGGAAACAATTGAAGATTTTTGCAAAATACAAGCTAAAACTTCGGAACAGCATATGGACTCGACATTTTCTCGAGTTAAGCGTGATGACAGAGATATATTGAAACTTTTCAGTTGGCTTAAAACACATGAACCGTTTCGTAAGACAGAAAAAATTGTATGTATTAGTAAAGGTGTAGTTGGAGATGACCAGATTAATTGTCATCGAGCTCGAGAAATTGGAAAAATCATGATGTCAGGCAAAGTTGGTTCTAATTACAACGACGTTACATTTTCTAGAAAAGAAAGGGTTACTGCTCTACAACATATGACATCGTCAGTAAAACTAGGTAATGATGAAAGTATGTCGATCGATTCAGATGCTATCATGAGGAGAATATGTTTTAATAAACAAAGCCAAGAAGAACTTAAAAACTATTTTGAGTATGAACTAACCCCCTATCCTGTATCACTTTTTGACGACTGTGGAATGAGAAAAACAAAAAAGTCTTCGCTTTATAATTTATTCCAACCGGTTGATAATATTCCAGAATCTAACAACAAATATTATGTAATTGACGGAGGTTATTTATTACACAAAGTAATATGGAAAAAAGGTTTATCATTCAGCAATATTTGTGATAGATATGTAAAATACGTCACAAATACATTCGGATTATTGTGTACGATTGTTTTTGATGGTTATGAAAACACAGAGGTAAGTACTAAAAATGCTGAAAGAGTTCGTAGAATGCAAGGAAAAACATATATTGAAATTATTTTTGAAGAAAACACAGTAGCCACCGTGACCCAAGAGAAATTCTTAGCCAACGATAAAAACAAAGAAAGATTAATATCAATGTTGAAAAATAAATTTAGGCAAGTTGGAATAACAACTTTTCAGAGTGATGAAGATGCGGATACCCTTATAATATCAAAAGCTATTGAACTTGCAGTTTCGAATGACATTGTAGTCGTGGTAGGAGAGGACGTTGACCTTTTAGTTATTTTGACGTCTACAAATCAGTCTAACGTATATTTAATGAAACCCGGCCGAGGCAAAATACCCACAAGATATTACAACATAGACAGTTTAATGGAGCCATCCCTCAAAGAACATATTTTATTCATTCATGCCGTATCTGGATGCGATACCACATCTGCTATCTACCGTATAGGAAAGAAAAAATGTGCTTTATCAGTAGTTAAAGATTTAGAACTTAAACAAATTCTTAAGATATTTAAAGATCCAAATGCAGACCCAAAAGCAGTAGCAGAAGCTGGGGAAATGTTTTTGCGTCGGCTGTACGGCGAGTCTTCCAAAAATCTAAATATTTTACGATATGAACGTTTTGCACAGTCAACCCTTAAAAGTTCCTTTAACATGGCTAGTCTTCCTCCAACTATTGATGCAGCAAACCAACACTTCTATAGAGTTTATCTCCAGGTTCAGAAATGGTTAAATAATGATGTTAATCCTACCCAGTGGGGCTGGAAAATACATAACGGTATTCTCATGCCTATACAGAGATTGTTAGATGCTGCACCTGAAAAAATACTGAACCTGATATCATGTAAGTGTAAAGTTTCTTGTAATAAAAATTGCACCTGCAAAAAATGTGGGATGTCATGTAGCGATCTCTGTTTATATTGCATGGGAAAAGAATGTAAAGAAACTACTTCTGATCGGCATTACGATGAATATTCTGATTACGATTATGAAGATGATAATCCCGAAGATGAGAATCGTTTAGATACTGATAGTGAAGATGATGAAAATAATTTTGATACCATCACTACCATTTCAATTAATGAACACGATAATGAAGACGATGAAACTTTGACTGAACCGCAGACTATATTGGTTACTATAGAGCCTTGGGTATCTGAATAATGATCCTTAAAGCTAGTAATAACAAAGATTGTAAGACAGTGGTACATCACCATTATTCAGTTCAGTACAAAGTTAAACTTAATTTATCTTTAATTTTTATATTTTTTCTTACTTATTCTAAAATTTCAAAACTACTAGCTAACATTTCGGTTAATTTCAGGCGACTAGTGGAGCTAACTAGCACTACCTTTTTTAAAATAGGTACGAATTTACAAAAAGGTGACGCTAGTTAGCTTACTTTCAAAATAAGATCAATCTTAATTTACAAAAATGGTGGCGCTAGTTAGCTCCTCTAATCGACCTAATCTAAAAATCAATGAATCATTGTAAGAATATTTTGTTTTTAAATCCTATTGTTTTGGTTTATGAATATAGAACATGATTTTTTTATTTATGGACCACTAGAACGGCCTTCCTTACACTGATCAAAGAGAATATAATCACTACATTACATTACAACGTCTTTACATTTGCCGCCAATAATTAAAAAGAAATAGTCTGTCAAAACCTGTGGTCAAAACATTGGTAAAACTAACAAATTATACCTAGTACATATCTCGTATATGTAATGTATCGAAGAGTGTCATCTTATTCATTCATGCCGATTGCCAAATGAATTTAACAATCACCGACCATTTCTATCATTCATCCATGTGTTTTTTTTTTTTATAATTTGTCTACTTACCTATATTACTACAACTTTGATTTTGTCAAACAATAAATATGTTGAGTTTGATTACCATTAATTACCAGCCTTTATAATCGTTCTGGATTAACAATTAATAAAAAAAATGTGCACTGATTTTATGTTTTATTTATTATATATAGTAGGTTATCTACCTACTACAGATAACATCTCGTCTCACTAACATTAATGAATACAAAATATTATACCTACATAGCCTATAGCACTCAGGGATAACGTATCTTTACAACTATGAAAGAAGTTTTGAAAACGGTTCAGCAGTTCCTGATTTTATCGCGTTAAAAAAAAAACAAACAAATAAACAACCAAACTCTTCAGCTTTATAATATTACTAGCTGTGCCCGCAACTTCGTTCGCGTGGTTGTCGGAACGTAATGTTATATAGCCTAAAGCCTTCCTCTATAAATGGACTACCCAACAAAAAAAGAATTTTTCAAATCGGACCATTAGTTCCTGAGATTAGCGCGTTTAAACAAACAAACAAACTCTTCCGCTTTATAATATTAGTATAGATTAGTATAGGTATAGATTTTTCCATGAAACCATGAAATAAATATTAATAATATTATTGCCCTATAGTAAAGGTGACAAGCACTTTAAATCATAGTCAGAGCGTATGATACCTACACACATAAGCTACTTACTGCTGGTCAGCGCTCCCTGTGTATCTTCCGCGCTACACAGCGATCGAAATTGAACCGTATGCGTTTCATGTTTAAGATTCAAAGTGACGTGCACTCTGATCCAGGTTTTAAGATTGTGTTTATGCCGTTAGATTTTTTGATGGATTCTTGTATTTCCGAATCTTGTTTTATATGAAACCAAAAGTCTACCAAAAATAACTTCTGTTATATTTTTGCTCTGTGTTTTAAAGAAGACATAATTTTTTTTTTCTTTCCAGTAATGTTATTTGTTAGATTTTTTTAGAAATAAGCTTAAAAGAATATTTACTTTTTTTAAATACTTCAAAACGGCATATATCATTTTTACCATAGCTTTTACAATGGTATAAAGCTGATTAGCTAAATTTATTAAAAAAAATACATTTCCTCTTTTTTTTATTAGTGGATTTTATTGTCGTCATTATAATTTTGGTTCCATAAGCACGTTTCAAAACAATAACCTCTGTTATTGTTAACGCTCTCCCAATGTACCCCTATTTTCAATTTTCATTTTTTTTTAATTCTTCCATATAGAAATTACTTTGGATTCGAAAATATAGTGTCTTAGAATTACCTAATATTTAATTATTTTCGGAAACCAGGCTGTTCGTGAGTTATTTTGGTTTTAACGCTATTTTTCTTGGGCTAAAATTACAATGGGACCAATTTGGTAGTAAAGTCTTTCAAATAAAAAAAGAATCATAAAAATCGGTCCACAATTGGCGAAGATATGGCGTAAAAATCATACAGTCAAATTGATAACTTCCTTATTTTTTTAAAGTTGGTTAAAAAGTGATACGAAGGAATCAAAATAGTGATAATTTGCTAGCTGCATCGTCTAAACATGATTCAGATTCTGGCCCATTCCCTCGATCGGCTTTCACGATTTGTTCGGGAAGACAAGCAGCTGGTACATTCTACGTTTTTTCTTTTCTTCCAGACCAACACGAAAGAATTTAATGAAATGAAGCAACATTTTGAAAGTGAATAAAGTGAATTAATCCCAACGAATCCTAACTAATAGTATAAATGCGAAAGTGAGTTAGTATATTTGTTTGGTACCTCTTCACACTTTATCTACGGAACCAATCTTCTTGAAATTTCGCATACATATAGGTAGGAGTCCTGATAAGGACATAGGGTACCTTTCATCCCGGAATAAAATACTGTTCCCGTAGGAGTTGGGATACGCGAGCGAAGCCGCGGTTAAAAGCTAGTATAGGTATATACTCGTACTCTTATGTTATATTTACAGTTTATTTAAAAAAATACATAAAATACCTATGTTCTTTTCGTTACGATCCCTTATTTTGATCCCTTAGTAAACACTAATAAAAATAAGCACGAGAAGCACTGTCACGCTCGGACCCCACTAAAATCGATATCCTTTTAAATCCTTACACAAAACCTTATTTTCTCTTACGAGTACAATCCGAGATCAGTAGTAGAACAGTCGTTAATTTTAGAAAGTCAGGCGGAAAGTTTAATATATTTGGTAATTTGCCTTTCAGGGGAGCGGGCGGAGGAGGGATGTTTGGTGACGTCAATATTTCAGCCATTTTGGATTCGCTAAGTGTAAGCTATGACAAGAGAGTGAGGCCAAATTATGGAGGTCAGTATATTGTCGTAATGATTTTATGTTAATTTTCTTTTGTTGGACTATTGACAGAAATAAACCTGAATTATACCTGCGTATATTTCACCATATTAAGTTGACATGAGAAGTTTTTGACTTATCAATAAGTTATTACAATAGTTAAAAATATCATACCTACAAAACTTAATATTTTTTCTAAGCTATGTTTTGTAATACTTACAATATTTAAAAAACTAATTACTATTAAGTAGTTTTTTTTTGTAGGTACCATATTAAGCTAAAAAAAATATTAAATGTACTGTAGGTACGCGGTTTCATGTAATGTCAAATTTTCTAATTGAAAATTATTACCTATTATTGCTAATTTATAAAAGTGAATATTTATGACAAATTATAGCGGTAAACCAGCTGACACGATATAATTTCCAATAATTCCGCACAACCGCTGGGGAACACCTAACAATTGGCTGTAATACTCGTACAATTAGTGTCACTCACTAACCAGCGTATTTGTTGTATGTAAAATACAGCAGAAAATAAACTTTGTACTCCAAGAAATAGACAATAATTCAATCTCAAGTCAAGTTACAAAGTTTATCATAACTTTGAAACAAGAAATAAAAGTTGTTAGACATGATCAAGATTGAGAATGGTGACATAGAATGTAATAAGATCAAGTTAGAAATCTGTTTATACATATGTAAAGCCGTTCGATGTAAACACTGCGCGAGCAAGGCGAATAATAATAACAAAAGAAAGGGCCAGGTAATGTAACCGATATAACATTTCAGGACCACCAGTGGATGTGGGAGTTACCATGTACGTGCTCTCCATCAGCTCCTTATCTGAAGTGAAAATGGTACTTAATAATCATGAAAACTAGCGTAGATGGTCATTTAGAGCAAAAATGACTGCAATTTAGGTTAGATACCCTCGACCGAGCAGTGGAGTTTGTTTGTCCCGAGGCTCGGTCGGGGGCCGTGCCTCACGTCACCGTCCTCTGGTTTGGTTTTCACGGCGCGAGACACGCGCGCGACTCACGATTGGGCTTGATTGCAGGTCCGCCAGTGGAGGTGGGCGTCACCATGTATGTGCTCTCTATCAGCTCCGTCTCCGAAGTGCTCATGGTACTCGCCACTGTCAGCTCACGCTTGTCTCGGTCGCTCCGGCCAGAAGCCGCCGCGACCGAGCAGCCCCAGACACGAGGCTGCGAGCATGCCGGCATATGGAGCCGACCACCCAGACGAAGTCGCACCTTTTAGTCATTCAAACATAAATAAAATAAATCTGTTAAACCGATTACTTATAATCTTGGTGCTGTGCTACTCTGGGTGTGTCTCTTTCTATCTAAAGACATACTAAATTGTACTTTGCCATTAAGCATCCCTCTAAGCAAGACTCTGTCGTAAATTGCTCCATTGTTGTTTTTTGTTTTAAGCTTTTTATGTTCTCGAGTAGGTATCTGTTGTGACTGTGGATTTCATACTATGTCTATCGGAATGGCGTTCAAGACTTCAATCACGCCACCGCCTTGAAATTTCTTACTTTAAGTAGTCTTGCTATGAATGTAATTGTATTAATGTTTGTACCGTTGTCCAGTAAGTTACGATCGGACGTGGAAACTTTGTATTTGCTTTAGTTTGATTGTTTCTTTTGTTGGTTTACTAGGAGTTCAGACATGCTTTTGATTTCAATATTACTGTCAGAATTATCTATTTTTTTGTTTTCGATGTTTCACTTTCAAGAAGAGGAGAGGCCAGACTAAAAGACGACATGTCGAATTTTGAAAACTGATCGGGGCGGACCTTAAATTCGCGTTTTATACCCTTGATAACGGTTCCAAAGAATGATTTTTAACTGAGACCAGGGTGTATGACCCCTAGTGGAAACCAAATCAAGGGACTCCTAAAGTCACCTCAGGACGTGACCGACCATTCCCGGTTTTACCTTAGTTTAGATCATAGTGAAAACTAAAAGTACACGTAGTCATTAATATTATTAATTAATTGATTTAAGAAGAAAACGGCACATGTACTTTTATTGATTATATTTATAATTAAGTGAAACAGTAAGTATAATATCAAATGTACTTCGATAAAAATATTTCACTTGAAATGTTTCACAATATTGAAAAATTATCATTGTTGTAGCTGCAATATGTTTGTGCTTTTTAAACTTCCTACAAATAAAATAACTCATCCATAATAAACAACATTAGAAATTTATCTCCTTTTACGAAGTTGGCCATTTGACTTACTGACTACCATGGGTGCGTCTCAGATCAGTGTAATGTACGTTATTTATTCGTATCCGATGTTCAACATGTCACATGTACACTCTCAACTTGCACGTACTATTCGTAACGGTAATTGAAAATTTGATTCTAATAGGAAATTTACTAAATGCGAGTATGATCCGCTCATCAATGAATTCCATATTGTAAATAAATTTTCCCATAAAAATACAAAAAAAATCTCGTTATTTTGAAATAATATTTTTATAGTTTAATTTCCCTATCTTATACACATGTTTACTGCAACATACGTAATAAAAATGGCATTGGATATGAAGAGTAAAGGATTTTTTAAAAATGTTTGTTGATTTCTAAAAAAATGTCATAAGTTCATCTTATAGCTAGTTTAATATTTTAATGTATTTATTAATTGTTTTGGAATCGACAAGAAAAAGAAAAAGATGTATTCATTGCTTAACAGTCTTAAAATCTTCATTTTTCTTATAATATATACAAATGCCAAGCGCGTCTCCAAATAAATTACAGATAAAGACAATGGAAAGTTAAAAAGAACAGTAGTTATTGTCAAAATGTGCAATATGTGAGTCTCCACGTACCTATGCCACGTTGAATATCGTAACATGTCTGGCGAGCTTTTCATATTCGTCAAAAGAATACGAAGACTGATGGGCTAAGCTGGTAACATAAGGGTTATTTTTACCACTGTGATACTGAAGCCTTCATGGCCTAATGTCTGATTACATTAAAAAATTTGCATTAAGAGATAAAGCTCAAGGCTAGATTTAGGCTGCATTTTGATCCAACTGCAGCGAACAGAGCGCAGCAGTCTAAGAATTAAGCAATCACAAAGCTTTTTCTGCTTTTGTAATTTTCCAATTAACGCGCTGCTAAGCTGCGCTCTGCACAGTTCCATTTCAATCGAAATGCACCCATAGATTAACTCGCCGCTCGGGCTGGAGGCCTTCATGTATGTGTCTAATTGATGTAAAAAATTGATGTAACAAGTTTGAGTTGTTGCGCCAATCCATGCAATACGAAGCGACAATATTGAAGCTACTCGTACTAGTTACCTACTATCAGATGCACAATCCGTTTTTCACACTCCCTTTCATAAAAGAAACAGCAATATAATACATTCTTGAGTATTTTCGAACTGTTACATATTCAATGAGCAAGGGGAACTTAAAATGAAACATGATGGCAACACATACGATATTGCAGCTATGATGAAATATTGATTTGGATTATAATTTTCACTAGTCAAAGTAGAATTTTAATTATTTTAAAATGTAATTAATAAAATAATAAAAATGCATAAAAATTTATCCCTTTGTAAATACTGTGTAAACAAGTGAAAATTATAAATTTGATTGAACCGCTATTGTATTACCATTTATAAATAATTGAATTGTATACATTTCATAAATAGCAAGACAAGCGGTGCCTGTTTCAGTCATAGGCTGTTTTTGCCAACTCTAAAAATTCTTTAAAAGAATACAACTGATGACGTAGCTACTAAATGGTAATACTAAAGCGGTTAAATACAGTGGATTGGATTGATTTGGAATATCGTTCTGATGCTTGCGGTGCGTGCTGATGAGTGCTGCCTCAGCTACGAGTATGTACACCGGCGTTCGAGAGGCGTTAACTATGAACGGAACAACGCTCTCAGGGCATTTCGTGTTAACCAGCTATTTGAAGCCAAAACAAGTTCAATGATTCATCCCAAATGAACCACAAAATACCAAAAACCATTATTTACTTTGATTACTTACTACATAGTCCAAATTCTGTGGTTAAAATAATGTTGTAAATTGCGATAGCTTAATCTGGCACAATGAAGTAAATATTTATATAAAATTTCATACAATGTTCAAAAAAAATCAGTCCAATCCAATCCAGATAGTAATGGTTTTAAATACTCGAAACTTTGTGAATCTAGTGGTGACCCAATTTGAATAAATTATACAAAATGTAAGGCAAAATTATATAGAACGACAGGAAAATAGTCTAGCTTTAGCTAGTGTCTTTGCTAAAACAGCTGTTTTTGACCGAAATGCTGTCGCAAGGTTTCCAAATACATCTATGAATCGTAAGTAAAAAACTTATTTCACGTCTCGTCAGGCTGCAAGTGACATAGGGTACCACTTACTGGCCAGCCAGGCGATCAAGTTAAATTGTATTCACGTTATGTTTGGTGATGAAGAAAGCTTTAGATCGCATATTTATCACTCTCGCCTTCGGCTCGGGCGGCTATCCCTGTAGTGTACTTGTCTGTCTGAGCTTTTGATGTATTTATTTAATTATCTATGTTATAATTTGTTTGATTGGATGTGCCACTGGATATACCACATCGTCCCAATGGTTCATTTGTAAATAAACCAATAATGGTCTCTTTTAAAAGTAACGTTTGTTTACAAGCTTTTATTGTAAGTTATTGTATGTTTTAACTTATCCAAAGCACTTGAACTTGACACAAAACAAAATAATAAACCATGAGTTTGCGTAATTTTGTTTTTGAGCTCATAACTCCATCACCACACTAGGTGACATAATGTAAAGACATAGTTTTCTTGTATCATTATCCAATTTACACATCCTTCCGAAATTTCAGCTCATCTGCATCATACAAAAGATGCATTCATCTTGCAATATTTGACCTGAATATTGCAAGTTAAATAAAAGCTTGTCAAAATTTTACATACTAATGAAGAAAGCTTTTTAAAGAACGTGGTTATTTGATAAAGGTTTTAATATAATTTCGTTTCCAGGACTTCACCCTGGATTTCTACTTCCGCCAGTTTTGGACCGACCCGAGGCTGGCCTACAAGAAGCGGACTGGCGTGGAGACACTCTCTGTTGGATCTGAATTTATTAGGAATATTTGGGTACCTGACACTTTCTTCGTAAATGAGAAGCAGTCCTATTTCCACATTGCTACTACAAGCAACGAATTCATTCGCATTCATCATTCTGGATCTATTACACGAAGTATAAGGTAATTTTATTATTAAATTAAATATTTACATTAGATAGGTAGATTTCGTAATTAGTATTTTTATAGAACAATTAAATATAAAATTTTAGTGTTTTAAATTCATTTGTTATAACAATAAATTGACTATCATATCATCGATGAAAGATATCGAATAAGTGATAATTATAATAAACAGAAAAATGTGTTTTTACAGACTGACTATCACTGCTTCTTGCCCTATGGATTTACAATATTTTCCCATGGATCGTCAATTATGCAACATCGAAATTGAAAGTTGTGAGTTACATTTTTGCTTTATTATTATTTAGCTTTGATTATTGGTCTACCAAAAGTCTATATAACTTCTAACCTTGAGCGCTACGAGTCAAGAGATTTACTAAACTTGTTACCTTGAAACTGCCGACCTACAAAGCTTTTATATTTGTAGATAAATTCGACAAACTTAACGCTTCCAAATTTTTCTTGTATGTCTGTCATAACTCTGTTACCAAGTCACTTCCCATTTGGTAGTTGAATAGATTTTATAAGTTCATTCACATCAATCGATGTAAAAAAACCCAGTAGAATGGGTGCTTATTTTATCGTTCCATATCTCTGCATGGTACAGTCGGCTACACCATGCGAGACATCCGCTACAAGTGGAACGAGGGGCCTAACTCTGTGGGCGTTTCGAGCGAAGTGTCCCTGCCGCAGTTCAAGGTGCTGGGCCATCGGCAACGCGCTATGGAGATCTCCCTTACCACAGGTATAAAGCATCAATGACACTGATTAGAGTACTTACCAAGTGTGGCTCTAATGGACAGAAAGCTTTTGATTCAGCATCTTGATCAAAAATATGCTTGCATGTACTTGCTTTTAATCTTCTATTTATGACTTTCCTATGTAACGGAGGAAAGTTTGACTTTTTATTTCTAGTTTCAATAACATCTACATTAAAATGATTTTTTACAGGAAATTATTCGAGGCTGGCGTGCGAAATCCAGTTCGTCCGCTCGATGGGCTACTACTTGATTCAGATCTACATTCCATCTGGCTTGATTGTGATCATATCTTGGGTCTCTTTCTGGCTGAATCGAAATGCTACTCCTGCTCGAGTGTCTTTGGGCGTCACCACTGTACTGACGATGACTACGCTCATGTCTTCGACGAATGCAGCTCTGCCAAAGATCTCTTACGTGAAATCCATCGACGTCTACCTGGGAACCTGCTTCGTCATGGTCTTCGCTAGTCTTCTAGGTAACAAATAAGGGGACTTGTATGTGTGTATTAGGAGATAGACTTATACTGACTAAAATATTAATTGATTAGATACGTACTTAAACTTATAATTGACATAAATGATTGACTGAGGTGATCAATTTAATCATTATAAAAGTTTTGACACTGTGTCAATATAGGACAAATATGAGTAATGTGATATAACATTAAGTACTTAAGTTACTGAGCACTTAATTTAAGCGATATTGTACTTTTAATACGCTTTGCGAACTGACTGCTATATACGATGTGGTCTCTAATATTGACCCTTCATTGCAGAATATGCTACTGTTGGCTACATGGCTAAACGCATACAGATGAGAAAACAAAGGTTTACCGCGGTTCAGAAAATGGCTGCTGAGAAGAAAATGCAAATCCCGGACATCCCGCCCGGAACATCAGAACCTTTGCCACCACCAAGGACGAGCACGCTGAACAGGCCGCTTCCTCCAAGCAGATCCTCGGTGAGACTTTATTCTTTTTTTTGTAGTCATATTTTTATGACTCTGCTCTTCTTTTTCTTATCGAGTGTGATAATAGCTAACATTGGTGTCAGAATTTTCAGCTACCTACAGGCATTCGACGTTGCGCATTCTAGTAACAAAAGTCATTTTGACACACTAGTACTTCACCGGAAATAAGTCGTGGTCGTTAAAAATTTCTGTTTGTCAGATTGTACTACAAATCGGACCATGCGGAACTTGGGACATTTTAGTTATAGATAGACCACTACTGCTTCAAAGTTAATCTGATTTTTGATTTACGAAAAACTTCGAGATATTTTTGCCATTTCTTGTAACCAATCCAATAGTGAACCAAGCTCGTGGTGTAGGGACTACTCTACGTCAGAGACAATACGGTTGAGAACTAGTAGTAGATTGTGCTACAAGGCGTAAAGGTAATAGTTTTAACGCGAGGGCGCTACATTGAATCCAGAGCGAAACGAAGGATGCCACAATAGAATCACGAGCGCAGCAAGGGATTCTACGGTGGAATCCTGAGTGAAGCGAGGGATTCAAGAATATCGCCCGAGATAAAACTATTACCGTACACCGTGTAGCACATTCTTCTTTTCATTTCCATCTATGAGAAAAAGCAAATATATACCTATAACGAAAGTAGAATACCTACATATACCTAATCAGAGTTTAACAGTCAGTTACTAACCTTTATTTGGTGACGTTTTCACTGAAGAAGTACTATGAAAATATTTTTCTAGGACCACCACATCTTTTACATTTTCCAGTCATTAGAATCGTCTCATTACTTTTTCCTTGTGTGTTAATTCTTTATATATTTAAATATGTATATTATACGTAAACTTCATATTAATTTACTATCGGCCTCATCAAGGAATTGGTCACATTTAAAATAGTTGTAAAAATAACCTAATAGTTCCATAATAAAATTTAAATCAAAGACAACAATTGCGCGTTTTTATTGGTTTTTAATAAATAATAATTTTGAAGCAAGAGAACTAAAACATTTTGACCTACAGTCATCCACGTAAAACGTGTTGTATTCCAATTTTAAAAAATTACGATGCTCTTGCCTATATTTTATAATTTTAAAACTAAATTCTTCTTTTTTTAGCTGACATCTACATTCGTGTTCGGTTTTAATTACTAGTGACTTTAGCCCCAAATATTTGGGATAAAATCATCGAGTTGGGAAAAAAACGATGATTTTATCCCAAATATTTAGGGCTAAACTCACTGGTAATTCTCTAGACACTGAAAAGTAAAAAGTAAATTCCGCGTTAAAACACATTTGAAAACCGAACACGAATGTAGAATCAAAAATTATATTGGCAGTCAGCTAAAAAAAGAATAATTTAGTTTTAAAATTATAAAATATAGGCAAGGGCGTCGTAATTATTTAAAATTGGAATACAACACGTTTTACGTGGATGACTGCTAGAAACAAACATGGATCATATATAATGATTCATTAATGATCAATCAGGCATCCAATCAACAACGGTGGTTTGTAGTCGATCCATCAATTTTGGAATCCAGCAACATTGACTAGTCTACATCAAAGGGTCATTGATTGTGCATTGAAGCTACCGATGGATATTAATGGAACCGGAACGCAATTGCACTCTAAAGGCTATCATGTTACTCGGAATAACTATTATCAATAGGGTAATAGTGGGATAATATACTTTCACTTATTTATCCCTAACGGGGCAGAAAAAGCCTAGGGCTGTAAGACCTAGCCACTTTTATTGTGATGGTTGGTATGAAGGTAGAAAAAGAAAATCAAAATACTTAGTAATGAGTTTCCACCCGCATCGCTTATGATTTAGATTCTCGCGAATCTGTATAAAGGTAATAGCGTTTTTTTATACTGTTAGAAACAAATAAAAAAGATTGGATGGATTTATATATATTATATATGTATATAAACGGCTATCTTTTGCAAGTAGAAGCGGTTAGGAAGTCTTCAAATAAATCCGTAAAAGCTAGATTTTATATAAAAATGATAATTTTTTTAATATAAACTGTAAATTTAATGTACGGGAAAGTACGAGTCGGACTTGCACATGAAGGGTTCCGTACCACCGTAAAATGTTTTAAAACGCTGAAGAAACACGTTTCTTGTATGACGACCCCTTTAATTTCTAACTTTATCTTATTTTTAGTATTTGTTGTTATAGTGGACATAGTAATACATAATTAGTGAAAATTTCAAGTATCTAGTTAATGCCATTATAAAGATCTAGTTAAAAACTCTGAAAAAAAACACGTTTTTTGTATGACGACCTCCTTTAATTTTTAACTTTTTTTAATTTTTAGTATTTTTTGTTATAGCGGCCACAGTAATACATAATCGGTAAAACTTTCAAGTGTCTAGCTATTACGGTTCAAGAGATAGAGCCCTGTGACAGGCGGACAGACAGAAGGACAGACAGATGGACAGACGGACAGATGGACAGACGGACAGACGCACAGACGGACAGACAGCGGAGTCTCAGTAATAGGGTCCCGTTTGCACCCTATGGCTACGGAACCCTAAAAATTTACTATCTTAAAGAGATCTCAAAAAAATATGATAACGTTGCGGTCAATGTGTGATTTATTTTGGTATTTCTACCATAAAATGTTAGCTTAGTTGAAAGAGCATTGTCGTATTAAGATCAGGGTTGCGAGTTTGAATCCTGTTTCCGTGGTATTTTTTCACCATTTCTTATTTAGTTCGAGTACTTGTACTATTACTGTATCTATTTTGTGAAACAGGAAGTTCGATACAAGGCGCATGATCCAAAAGCGTACTCAAAAGGTGGAACTTTGGAGAACACTATCAACGGGTCACGTGCTCCGCCGCCGCCACCCCCCCACCCCGCCCCACCAACCGATGAGGAAGCTCCGGCGCATCTACTACACGCTTCAAAGGTATTTGATCTAGGAAAAGGTTATGCTCAAATAGAAGGATAACCAGGCTCGGCGCAAATGATGCTTATATTTAAAGCTCTTTTATATACTTATTCAAGACATTATGAATAAAAAAGAGACTGATATTAGTTTTTTTTCAACCGATTCAAAAAAGGAGGAGGTTATCAATTCGACTGTATGTCTTTTTATGTATGTTTGTTACGCGATATCGTCGCCAATTGTGAACCGATTTTAATGATTCTTTTTTATTTAAAAGCTTTTACTTCCAAGTAGGTCCCATTTTAATTTGATGAAGAACTTT
Source organism: Acrobasis repandana (assembly GCA_963576875.1). Lineage (NCBI taxonomy): Eukaryota > Metazoa > Arthropoda > Insecta > Lepidoptera > Pyralidae > Acrobasis > Acrobasis repandana. Next base: position 12,329,130 of record OY756214.1, read on the forward strand.
GGAGATATGGAAAAACTCCTAAAAAAATGAAAGTCGGTTGTTTCTTTTTGTTAAAAATTTAATTACTTACTCTATACTTACCTAATTAAAAAAAAAAATATTTGAGTTTTGTATTTGAATGATATGATAGATTTTATTTAAATTGGTTTTATATGCTATTTGGCATACTTATCTACTGATAATGCAATTTGATTATCTAAAACTTAGTACTTAAATATATATATACCCTAATTATTATTTGCGCCGGCCTGTGTTGTTCTTCGGTAAGCATTATCTTTCGATTTTATATTTCTTAGCAAAACGCAAAGCGAAGGAGGATGCAAACGTGAACTAAGCAGTCAAAAATTTCTGCTCCGCGATTGTCCTAGACTATAAGCGAAATCAATAAAATGGACTGTTGATAATTTCATTTATTAGTCCTGATTGACAAACACCATATTATATTCCAAGTAAAATTCATACAATGTATTAATCGTCAAAGTCTAGTTTTAAAATATTTGCAGGGCATCAATAAACTACTGGGCACGACACCTTCGGACATCGACAAGTATTCGCGCATCGTTTTCCCCGTCTGTTTCGTCTGCTTTAACCTGATGTACTGGATTATCTACCTCCATGTCTCCGACGTGGTTGCCGATGACCTGGTCTTACTAGGCGAGGAAAACTAAACCTGGACCTACTACGACAGCAGTACTTATTGTATTGGCACTTACTAAATGTAATCATTTAATCAATTAGGGTGCTCATCATCGACCCTCCATACCTTGATATAGTGCTTTTAATCTAGGAATTTGTACTCCCATAGCACTATTACAGAAATAGTAAGCATCACAGTAAAATAATTATACTATATTGTAAGTGGCACTCAACAATCAACATCTCAGTCTTAGAACATATGTAAGCAAATTATAAAGTTCAAATATATGTCAATCCTTAAAATCAATAGATGTATTATATTAATCGTAATTATGACTCATTTCACATTGATCTGCATTGTGCGTACGTGTCTTACTTGTCTCCACTTATTTGGCAGTTAGCGTAAAATAAAAAGAATCTAAATGTTAATATAACAACAAGTAATAGTTCTATATAAAATTTTAGTTAAAAATTGGTCTAAGCATTGGGACTCTTACTACCATAACATTTTACATAGCACAGTTTGATGTTGTAGAATATCCTAAATCTGTTTTATGTCATTAATGGAATTTTCTGCTTTGCAGGAAAATAATTAATGTGTAAACAGATATTATTACTTAGAATTACAAGAAAATTCACTTTTAGAAAACCTTGCCCAAAGGGATTCAAATTTATAAATATTTGAACCTACATATAGACAGGTCATATAATTAAGAGATCATCATGTTATTACTCTACTTTGTAATTAAGACCATTGTAGCTCCTAAAACTAGTGCCTATTTCAAAGGTTACACTAATAGAGTCTGGATCAATCTGTCTAGTTCTCCGTCAATATTATCTTAAAAGTATTAAAACTAATGTCAACGACATGATGTGAAGAGGACTTGAAAGTATAATGTCACAAATATACTTGTAAATACTTATACATATATATTTATACGATTAGGATATTCATACACGATTGATCTAGTTTTTTAAAAGAAATGTTACTTGGTTCAATTTAACAAAGTATACACCGGTAATACACTTCAATATTAAAGTCTAGTGCACAGAACACTTTTTCTATGTAGTTTAAATTTACATGTATCAATATACCTAATATATCTACAAGATTTTATGGGATAAGACACGGAACCGATCATTCATAAAACATTGGTGGTCACAAAATTTAGTTCACAGAATATAGAAAAGATGTAGGTATTTAAATTTGAAAAAGTAGGAAAAAATATCGACTATGTTAACTAAATTAAAATTATAAGTCATTTATTTAAATGGATAGATGACGAAATCCTTTATAACTATAAAAGAGGTCAATAATACCATATACTTGTATTTAATACGATATCTAGTAAGTGCAATAAATTAAGTCTTGGGCAGTTAAATTAGTGGAAATGACATTTGAGACGTAGGTGTACTGATAGTGCTGTGACTATTTTCATTTTTACCAATAGCTTAAGGCTGTCAAGTAATCGTGTCATTCCATTTGTTTTTATTTTTACAGTTTATTGGTATTTAAGACGACCAATTTTCGCAGTGCTATATTATAACCAGTTTTTCTAAGATTTGTCATTATTAATGATTTTTTTGTACATACAAATTATGATATTATTTTGAGGAGTAATGTATACAAGTGGGTCTAACGGGTAGCAGAGGACACTAGTTACTGTTCAAAATGTACAAAGTTCTAAATAGTCTATCCTCTGAATAAATCTTTCTATTTTCAATATTTTGACTACTTTACCTCACATATCAAACTTTATTTTAGCAAAGAAAAATTATTATTGTCTGACTCCATATGAAAATATATTTTTTATACCACTACATCCAACTTACGTTTTGGTTTATATGATTTTTTCTGAATTTGCTCAATATTATTAAAAGGGATAGGGAATTGCGAATGAAAAGACGAATAGGAATTATAACAAATAGGGTAGGTAGGTATATTTTGAAACGAAATATTATTTATCTCCTTTTTATAAAAGACTTGTTTGTATTTGTAAGGAGAGGAAAGTAACTTTTTATTTATTGTAATATTTACGAGTATGTATAAATTTTATTCTGTGAAAGATTTCGAACCTTTGTGGTAAACATTTTTAATTACCTATCTTGATTGTTATTAACTGTAACTTTCACAAAGACTGAGTCAGTATTGTTTAATTTTCCTAATTATGTACTTAAGTGCACTAAATGAAAACCTTCCGCATTTAAATACACATAACGCCATAAAAAAAATTATTCGAGCTCTACAAGTATTTCTTCAACTACTGAAGATACCCTGGCTTTTTTATCAAAACTTTGTGGCGTTATAGTTTGTCGTTGCTAAATGGTTAAATTTGTCATTTATTTGTGGGCTGTATATTTATTTTAATTTTATTGATATGCTTTTAAATATTAATTTAGATCGCATTTAAGACATACAGGAGCTTTGGCTTATATGATTCGAAAAATACAGTATAATTCATTATTTATTTTATTTGGGAAACGAACAGCTACATCGATGAACAATAGTAATAATCTGAAATAAAACAAAAACTAATTAAGTTTCCTCAGATAACTTAGACATAAATACCGAACAGACTATGTTTATAAATTTAAATAAAAGAAAAAAATACCAAATTTAATCAATTGGCAACATAATATCACTAGAAGATTTCCAGCGCTAAACCTTTATTACTGCCTTTTTTTTTGTTAACCGTTAACCACTAAAAACATCAAAATACATCTATAATTTCTTAAAAAACTAAAACATGTTATGTTTGTACTCTAAAAAAAATATATTTACTGTTATCCTACGATTAGTTGTAATTACCAGCCAAAATTGATACGTTTAAAATAATGGTAAATAAGAACACTTCAAAAAAAAAACTAAGAATTATTAAATGTACATTATGAAAAGGAAATGCTCCGTTTCCGGCTGTCATACTGTAAGCATCGTAATTGTGTAGCTCCGTATTATTGAGTGCTAAAAAATAATTTCGTACACTGTTCTTGAGACTGCGACGTCACAAAACACAAATTGAAGTGTCGTCCGTGTAGTGGAACTACCGATTTCACACAATATCACGTAAGTTCTTGAATTTCAACAAAAGTATCTCCAAAGTGATAATTAGAGGTTAGAAATTCACCAATCATATTGAGCATAGACAAAAGATCAATGACATTGACACTTGTCACAGTAACAGCTAACTAGTGTTGCCAGAGCAAGTAAATAAAAACTACCACTAATTACGTTCCATAACACGCAGATTTAGTTTACAAGAATGGAGGATCAGTTTCAACTATTGTTTGATAAAATGAAGAATGAAATCTTGAACCAAACAATAGAATTGAAAGATTCGATAACAAATAATATAATGGAGAGATTAGACGAAAAACTTCAACCTATTATAACAGAAAATAGAAACTTAAAAATAAAAGTAGAAAATCTCGAAAAGGAAGTAGAAAGTTTAAAAAGAGGAAAGAAGCAAAACAATTTGATAATGTTTGGAGTAAATGAAGGCGAAAGGTCTACACAAGAATTAATACAAAATACAATACATATTTTCAAAACTGACCTTGACATACAATTACAAGAACATGAGATAAACAAAATATATCGTCTAGGAAAGGGAAAGTCTTCTGGAAAACCAAGACCAATTCTGATTTCCTTTACGAGCGAATGGAAGAAGAATGAAGTTATGGGAAAGAAGAAAAACTTCAAAAATGTATATGTTACAGAAGACTACACAAAGGAAGTAATAGAGAAAAGGAAAACGATGCAGGCGCAGCTAAAAGAGGAGAGAGAAAAGGGAAATATCGCGTACCTGAAATTTGACAAACTAGTAGTAAAAGGAAAAAATACTAACATAAATAAGGAAAAGCGCAAAAGAGAAACATCATCATCCCCACAAAACAATGCTCAACCAAGGAAACAACAAACTCTAATGCCGCCGATTAACAATAGACCAAATGCTTTCGACGTAATGAGGATTAGAGCTAATTCTCTTTCGTCTCTTCCCGCTAAGACAACAACTAACAAAGAATAACAATTAACTGTCGGTAAACGGAAAAATAAACAGCTCAACATGAACCAACATAAAATAACAAAACAAAATACTTCCCCAAGCCGACTGGTCATCGTGGGGAAAAATGACCACGACCCTCTAAAGGAAAAAAATAACACTAACATGAAAAACAAAGTAAATGACATCCACATAGCAACTATTAACTGTCGATCTCTTAGAACACCTGAAAAACTCCAAGAACTAGAGCTGGCAATAGAAGAGTTAAAGTGGGATATTATAGGTATTAGCGAAATGCGCAGATTTGGAGAAGGTATAGAAAACCATGGCAAATACGTACTACATTATAAAGGGGAGACGCCCGGGCTGTATGGAGTTGGATTCATGGTGAAAGTAAATCTAGTCAACAACATAGAAGAACTTAGTGGATTCTCGGAACGTATTGCAATCCTTAATATAAAACTGCCCGTGAACGGAGATAAAGAAGAGAGATGGTCTATTATACAGGCATATTCACCAACTGAATCTGATAAAAAAGAGGACGTAAAAACAATTGAGGAATTCTATGAAAATCTCCAAAACGCTATTGATAACGCACACAAAAACGTCATCGTGATGGGAGACTTTAATGGACAAATTGGGATTCAAAATAGTGGGGAAGAAAATACCATAGGAAACTATGGGTATGGAAATAGAAGCAAAAACGGAACAAGACTAGTAAACTTTGCACTGGAAAACAGATTAAGTATTCTAAACAGTTTTTATAAAAGGAAACCATCAAAAAAATGGACATGGATCTCACCCAATGGACAATATAAGAATGAAATCGATTTTATTATGTCTAATAATAGAAAAGCCTTCAAGAACATTTCGATCATAAACAATTTAAACTTCCACACAGACCATAGGATGGTTCGAGTTGCGATGTCAGGAATGTTCAAGAAAACAAGACGATTTCAAAATAAACAATTAGCGGTACAATACTCAGGTGACCCTAAACTATTACTTAATAATCTTCAAACATCTCTAGATGCCGCGGAATTAGAGAAGAAAGAATATCCATCGATACAAGAAAAGTACAACCTATTACTAAATCAACTAAAAACAGTAACCAGAAAAACAAACAAAAGTATCAAGAAAGAAGTCTCACTTACAATCAAACAATTATTACAAGAACGAAAAGAACTTTTACGACAAAAGGAAATTAAAGGAAACCGCCAAAGAGTAACAGAAGTAAGCAAAAAGATCAGTGAACAACTTAGGAAAGAAAGAAAAACTAAAAGATCTAATACAATGAAAAGTTACATAGAAAAGACAGGAGGAATAAAAAAGGCATTGAAGGAGTTAAACTACAAAAAGGACTGGATACCAAGTATGAGAAAGAAAGATGGTAATAGTACAGGTAAAAGACTCGAAATATTAAAAATCGCTACAGAATTCTACCGAAACTTATACCGAAGTCAAAAAGAGAAAGACACTATAAAAGAAAACGACGAAATAACTAATGAAGAATATATACCGGAAATAATGAAGGAAGAAACCATAAAAGCAATAAATACACAAAAACTCGATAAAGCCCCTGGATCTGATCTTGTTACAAACGAACTTCTAAAAGCAACGTTACCAGTAATCGCTCCAAGACTTACAGATATATTTAATGAAATTATCAATACGGAAAACATTCCAGAGGATTGGACAAAATCTACAATTATACTACTACATAAAAAAGGTGACAAAGGAGATATAGCAAATTACAGACCAATCAGTTTAATGTCCAATATTTACAAAGTGTTTTCAAAAATAATATTATCTAGAATCACAAACACACTTGAAGAAAATCAACCCAAAGAACAAGCTGGATTCCGTAGACATTTTTCAACAATAGACCACATACACGCCCTTAGACAAATACTCCAGAAATTTAAAGAATATAACAAAATTTACTACATAGGGTTCGTGGATTTCAACAAAGCATTCGACACACTTGAACATAGATTTATCTGGGACGCACTAAAAGATCAAGGCGTACATGCAAAATACATACGGATACTGAAAAACGTATACACAAAAAGCACCGCACAAGTAAAACTAGAATCTATAGGCGAAGAATTTCCGGTTGAGAGAGGTGTACGCCAGGGAGACCCAATTTCACCAAAAATATTTGCAGCAGTTCTGGAAATGATATTCAGAAATCTGGATTGGACGAATAAAGGACTAAATATAAATGGCGAAAATCTGAGTCACCTACGCTTTGCAGACGACCTAATCTTATTTTCGGAAAACCCGAAAACCCTAAAGGAAATGTTGCAACAGTTAGCGGAAGAAAGTGAGAAGGCAGGCCTGTCAATGAACTTAACGAAAACAAAAGTAATGTCTAACTCCTCACAAACAGAGTCCATAACAGTAAATGATGAAGAAATAGAGTATGTAAAGGAGTATGTGTATTTGGGACAGTTAATATCTACTGAGGAATGTATGCAAAAAGAAATAGAAAGAAGAATAACTAATACTTGGAAGAGATATTGGTCACTCAGTGAAGTCATGAAGAACCAGGATATGTCTATGAGGAACAAGAGGAGAATATACAATATGTGTATCTTACCATGCTTACTATATGGGTGCCAAACATGGGCATTGACAGAAGAACAAGCAAGGAAAATAAAAGTTTGTCAGAATGGAATGGAGAGAAGCACAACAGGAATTAAAAGAAAAGACCGAGTTAAACTAAAATGTATCAAAAACAAAACAAAATTTAAGAATGCATACACAACATACAGGTGCTTAAAGTGGAGGTGGGCTGGGCATATGATAAGAGAGAAGAAGGAGAAATGGACGAGAATAATAACTGAATGGCAACCACGAGATAGTAAAAGAAACAGAGGCAGACAGACTAGAAGATGGGAGGACGACATCAAAAAAGTGGCGGGCCCAATATGGACGCGCATAGCGAAAAATAGAACAGAGTGGAAATCTTTAGAGGAGGCCTATGTCGAAAGACAAGCTGAAATGTAGAAACGACCGTTTACCGATACCTGATTTATGAAAAGAAAAGAAACTGTTAAAAGTTATAAACGTATTTGTAAGAAAAATTACTGTAAAAATAAGTTCAGCAATAAAGGCTATTTTATTATTTATTTATTTTATTTTATTTATGAAAAGGAAATAATTGTGTAAGATGAGAATTCGCATTATATTGCACCTAGGTAGTAAGGAAGTAGCGTAGTATAGCGTGCGAAGGAACGGGCAACGCGCGTTTGTTACAATTTAATGCGAAATTGTCCTTTAAAAAATTCGGTTCGTTATTTTAAAACCAAACGCGATCTTGCGATTTTGGAGCATAAACTCCTACGAATTTATTCGGGATGAAAGTGATAAATTATTATGGGGAAAGAAAATGCGAATTGCCCGTAAACTTCACTCGCGAAACCAAATTCTAAATCACATTTAAATAAATTTAGTGTAATTAAATATATTGTGGGAGTAAAATCAATTTAGACAAATTAAGATACTATATTATAGGAATCAGATGAATTTCAATGATGTTATCATATTCAGAAGGAATTATTTGGAACACAAATTATAACTAGTTTGTTGCACATGATGGTGAACATTAAAGAGGAGTATGTTACTTAGAAACAGGTTTCGTATGGCTTTGAATAGAACGGTAAAGAAGTTCCGCTTAGAGGAAAACGTGTGTGCCTATCAAACACCTGAGATGCATACAAAGAAACCAAAGCGTTATTATTTAAGATATTTGAAGCACATCTTAGGCCTGTTAAAAATACACGGATTAAATAAAATTTCAAATCTAATTTTATTAAAATATTTTTTGAAGTAAATTGAAAAAGGCTTGAAAATATATATTTTTTGTCATTAGTTTTATTTATTATTGTGTTCTAGATAAGAAAATAAGCGCATGTTATGTGCCAAATTTAGGACTGTTAAAGTTTTATATTCTTTTTTATGAATTGGTATCATTTTTATTACATACTTCTTTGAAGTCAATGCTATGTTCAATATCGATATTCGGAAAAGAAAAACTACGCCTTTTTCTAAAGGATTGTGTGATAAAATTGATAAAAATTATATCGTTACTATTTTGTAGGTTAGGTTTTGGAATGTGTTTAATAAATTTAAAAGTGTGTTGCGTAATATGTGTACGTATAAGTTTATTTATTTTAATAATTATGTAAATTTTTTTCAAACTGACTCCTCAGTGGCAAAAAAAATATTCTCTGATTTTTTGATGTAAGTTTCTCATTATTACCATTTTATTTCATATGAAGGCGTAAGAATTCAAAATCAAAAATAAAAGTGAAACAATCAAAGAAGTACAAAATTGGAGGTTTTGAACAATAATTGAAAGTATCAGATTTCTTAAAAAATTAAATGCAAAAAAGAATGAAAAAAAAACATTTTTTTTAAATATTTTTTCATTTTTTTTAAAATTATAAAGCACTTGATCTAGTAATCAAGGATTGAGACAGGAAAAGTGGATTGTTTGTAAAGAATCACTTGCTAAATATTATTATCTTGGAATGAGAAAACATGTTGACAATTCTTATAAAGTTTGGAAAATGATATTGCTACTAATATCAGCTGCATTACTACATTACTAATAATATTACTACACCGTCCGTATCATAAACATCTATTGTTATTTTTTAAGAAGAGTCCAAGCCGGTATCTTTTCTCAAGGTTCGATATCCAATTATAATCGATATTCTGCAGAGCAAAAAATTCTGAAAAGCAACATCCAATCTTCCTGAATCCTGATTTCACTTGTAGATCTTTTTAAATGACGTTTTTGACTCCTCTTGGGTACAAGAACGCGACATTTTTTTTGTATTTTTAACCTTATACTTATTATATAGTATTAATTTGTTCGAGATTATCTTGTCATTGCAATATAAACTCAAAAGTCTCTTTTAAATTAATATTATCATGTGGCTTTGTTTGAATGTAAAACACAACCGTGAATTTCTTTAGGATTTCTTCCACTAAAAGCAAGCCTAAAATGTTTTTGACTAAAGTATAATTGTAATTATATTTAAAGTTATTTTATAGTTATTCGAAAAGTGCTCTTTGCAGAGCTTTGGCTCAGATCATGCAATAGCACGCCCTAGACGCAGCGTCTGTTGCAACGTGCGAAGATTTTTAAGTATTATGGCTTATAAAAAGCAATCTATACAGGTAGATTTGGGTTTATCGCGCTGTCGTCGGTTAGAAATGATCAAGACTTACGTCTTGAAAGAGCGTGGCCTAAGGCTCGGCATTTAATGTGCTAAATTGTGATGGCTAACATACTTAAACTGGCCAATCGCGAACATTTTTTTTCGCTGTTCAATCGCTTTTTTGTCACTACTTTCTAGCTTTAATTTAACACCAAATGTTAATGAATCAAAGTAATTAAATGCGCATAAACTGCAGACCCGCTATGAAATAATCATAAATATCGGCTCAATCGAGCACAAACAAAAGAATTTTATTTTAAAGTTACGTAAAAGCTGGAACGTAATGTATAAGTTATCACGTTGCATACGACAAAACTTATAAGAGTTTTACAGACGAGCGATAGTTTGCCTGCGAGTCCTGCGACACCTGTCGGTGACCGTCGCGCGACAGTTCGTGACAAAATCGTCGCGTGAGTCAAAACTGTAACCCTTTTTGAAACGTTGAGGCGTATTTTTTTTATCGCGATACGCCATGACGTGTGTGACGCTAGTAAATAGAAAAGTCACCTAAACAGAAGTCAATGTCATTAGACAATGTCATTTAAATTTTGCCGTATTTAGCAGAAAGTAGTATGAAGCAGGCTACATTTTTACTTTTGATGTTTAGCGAAGTTAGTGTTCTAGCAACAGTAAATGCCGATAACAGGGAAAGTATCTCTATAAGAAGGTACTTTTTTTGCTCTTTGCCGACAGGTGTAGAGGCCACACTGTCGCTCGTCGGTTAAAGCCCTAAAGGCCCACGACGGTTGCCAGCGTGAGTGCAGTTGATCAGCTTAATTGAGCCACTTAATTCCATCTCAATTAAATCTATTGCCTGAAATAACTTAGCAATAAAAAATTCTAAATTATTTTCCTATAATTTGAGACTAAGGGAGAATTAATGATTAAATAAATTGTTTTAAAGATGTATAGACTTTATATCCATGTGTGTTATGAAATGTTTGTTTGATTTGTTGAGATGTTTATAAATAAGTTGAATTTATACTTTTCCAATCTTCCTTGAAGCAAAACTAAATTGTATGGTATTGGTGTGTTAATGATGTTGCTCAAACTGAATAACTTTAAACAAGTAGTTACATTGTACGAAATTTAGTTCTGTGATCCAATAAATTATATGATCTGTAATGTTGTTTGATTATCCCAATTAATTTATTCCTTCTTTATTTAATATGTTCGTTATTTGTCATACAGTCTAACAAAATGGATAAAACCCCAGAGGCGACGTTTGTGTGGTTGTGGTTTGTTTCGATTTTCACCACTGGGTTGTCGTATTGTATTTTAATTTCACTATACATTAGTGATCTAGTATAGCCCGTGGTTCGATTTGTTACGGGTATATATGTCCCTTCCACTTTGTATATGCTCGAAGAGTGAATTTTTTATAATGCGGTAGCAATTGGCAACATGACAAGTTAAATAATTCAAGTAACATAGATGAATTAACAAGTTTTGAGCTGCGGCCAGGAATAAATTTTCATACTTACTTTCTTGGCCTAGGCCGGTAAAGTAATGCATGAGCCCAGAATCACAAATTTCGTGTCTCCTTTTTACTACAATAATGCCTAATTTCCGAGCATGTTTGATAAAATGAATTAATCTTCTTTTTCACCTGAACGCGTTCCCGGTTGCATCCTCAGCTATGCTGCTTCGGAGCCTGTGGTGCGCTTTCCGCTTATTATTTTCGAAATATAATATGCATATCAATGGTCACCCAAGGATGCCAAAAATCTAGTAAATTGGAGAAGAAATAGCCGGAAAATTTTAAACGATTTGGCTACAGTTATACGACCGGCCGCCTGCCTGACGTCAACCCTCATTGAGAATGCTATTGTAGCACGAGCTTTAAGTGCTATTTAATTTTTTCCTTTAGTCGCCTCTTATGACATCCACAGGAAGAGATGGAGTGGTCCTGACCCGGAGCCACATGGTGTAAATGGATTAATCTATCTAAAGGTACCTACCTATCACTCAACTTTAGTTTCTGTATATTCTGTTAGACTGATTCGTACACGAAAGGTTCCGTACCTCCGTACAAATTGGCTATAGTACAATATTTTATTATTCCATTATTTAGATAGGCATTAGATACACGATCTTTAGATAGAGTTAAAAACGCTGAAAAAACACGTTTCTTCTATTTCGACTCCCTTTTATTTTTAACTTTATTTTATTTTTAGTATTTGTTGTTATAGCGGCCATAGTAATACATAATTGGTAAAAATTTCAAGTGTCTAGCTATTAAGCTAGCGGTTCAAGAGATAGAGCCCTGTAAGAGACGGATGAACAGACGGACAGACAGTGGACTCTCAGTAATAGGGTCACGTTGGCACGTTTTGGATACGGAACCCTATAAAGCAACTATAATTAAATTAAATGTTTAATTTACTACATTATTAACTTTACAAATACGAGTATCAACAAAATAAAAGGTGTAAAATTTGTTGGACGTTTAATTGCTACGTCAAATAATGAAGTAGAATTCATCGAATATTACATTTATACGTCCGATAAGTGTATTAATGCTGACACGCTCCAAATATTCAACTTGCATTTCTGATAAAATAAAATTATATTTTATTTAAGCACTGATTGGTACTTTATTAATAAATAAATATATTAAATTAAACATTAGGTTATAAAACTAACTAAAACTAAACTACATCTAAAACTTAAAACTAGGAACAATCAACATTCCTGTGCAGTCAGTTCAATGTAAGAAATAATTCATTTTAAATGACGTAAAATGTATTTCACAATTTCTTTTGACGTATAAAAAAAACAATATCAATACAGTTGACACAATACGTCCCGCAGTTATGGAGTATAATGAGATATAATTTTAAAATGAATACGCAGTTTAAAATGAATTATTTACACTGACATGCGAGTTGACTAAACAGAAAAATCTGATAGTTCTTTATGATAAAGATGAAAACAGCAGAAAAATATTCGAGCTTTTTAAAAAATCATGCCCTCAATCAAGGTTTATTATGGCTCACGAGCTCAAATACCAAAACGGTGAAATAAAAAATATCTCAGATTCTAGGAATAAAGTAGCTTTTTCTTAGTATTTTTTGATGACAAATTATTTAATTAACAGCCTTTAACCTCCTACTGATGGGCGCCTCACGATGACGTCACGGTTGCCACGGTTGCCACGGTCCTGAAGGTACTACCTACTCTCAAGTTTGCATCATCAAACGATCGCTCATCGAACAAAATATCATTGTTTTAACCCTTTTATCCTAAATTATATTATATATTTCGCTTGAATAAGATTCGGTCCTTCTATTATTGTTCTGAATAGATTGTCATGTCTTATTAGATGTGCAATCATCTTCCTACTTCTATTTTCAATAGTTTTTAAAATATTTCTTCTCTCTCCCACTCTTGCTAGCACCTTCTCATTGCTTATTTTCTCCATTCTCCCCCAGCACCACATCTCGAATGCTTCTATTCATTCTCTGTTCTTCTTCCTCAATGTCCACGTTTCATATCCATATAAGGCTATACTCCAAATAAATGTCTTTATAAATTGTATTCTTACTTTTTTACTAATATTGGAGCAAAATATATCTTTTCTAGTTTTGAAAGTATTCTTAGCTATACTGGTTCTTTGTTTTTTATCCTGTGAACATGTAGAAGGAAAAATAAAAGGGAGACGAGGGAGTTAAAGACCAAGGATAAAGTTTTCCAAACAAATTAAGGAAGGGTTAGGAGTAAGGTCCTACCAAGACAATAAAAAGATGGCAGAGAGAATAGAGGAATAGAGGCATCTCCACTTAACTTGATCGACAAGAGCAAGCTCTTAAGTTAAATAAGAAGATTCGGTCATTCAAGTCCTCCTTTTACTTCTAATCTGTTGTGAGTTGGCGTATTGGGAAACATGCCAGTCTGCAACTCGAAAGTTAGCTGTGAGTTGAAAAATATAGTATCGTTGAGTTACTATCCTATAACATAAGTTTAAACTTACTTTGGGGCTAGCTAATCAGAGTGGTTTGCCCCTGTCTAATATATATGTATCTTACGTTATAGAGAATGTTAAATAAACGGGCAAGTGCGAGTCGGACTCGTAAATGAAGTGTTCCGTACCACCGTACAATGTTTTAAAACGCTGAAAAAAACACGTTTTTTGTATGATACCCCCTTTAATTTTCAACTTTTTTTGATTTTTAGTATTTGTTGTTATAATGGCCCCAGTAGTACATAATCGGTGAAAATTTCAGGTGTCTAGCTATTACGGTTCAAGAGATAGAGCCCTGTGACAGACGGACAGACGGACAGACGGACAGACGGACAGACGGACAGACGGACAGACGGACAGACGGACAGACGGACAGACGGACAGACGGACAGACGGACAGACGGACAGACGGACAGACGGACAGACGGACAGACGGACAGACGGACAGACGGACAGACGGACAGACGGACAGACGGACAGACGGACAGACGGACAGACGGACAGACGGACAGACGGACAGACGGACAGACGGACAGACGGACAGACGGACAGACGGACAGACGGACAGACGGACAGACGGACAGACGGACAGACGGACAGACGGACAGACGGACAGACGGACAGACGGACAGACGGACAGACGGACAGACGGACAGACGGACAGACGGACAGACGGACAGACGGACAGACGGACAGACGGACAGACGGACAGACGGACAGACGGACAGACGGACAGACGGACAGACGGACAGACGGACAGACGGACAGACGGACAGACGGACAGACGGAAAGACGGACAGACGGACAGACGGACAGACATCAGAGTCTCACTTATATGGTCCCGTTTGCACCCTTCGGGTACGGAACCCTAAATATGAAAGCAGTAAGCTATAGCAGCAGATATTGTATGATTTTTTTAATTATATGATATGATCTTAGACTTGGTATGTGCATGGCGTGTGAATGACGGTCAATTATCTCGGTGAATGCAATACTTTACAGCTGCAATAAGAAAAAATACTTTGAATAAAATTTTCTTGTACTACTACAGTATTCATTCATTTTGCTTGTTGTTTAAGATGTTTTGAAGTTTAATTCAAATATAACTGATTTGGCCTGCCACAATCTCACATGGGTTTGATTTTAAAAATCTTCGCGGAGAAATGTCCGACCAAAACCACATCAAAATAAATCGAAAGACATAAAGAAAGTCAATTATCTTCTTCATCTGAACGCATTCCCGGTCGCATCCTCAGCTATGCTGCTTCGAAGCCCGAGGTGCGCTTTCTCGCTTTTTCTTTTCCAAATATAGTATGCATATCAATGGTCACCCAAAGATGCCAAAAATGTAGCGAATTGGAGAAGAAATAGCTGAAACAATTTAAACGATTTGGCTATAGTTTTACGACTGGCCGCCTGCCTGATGTCAACCCTCCTTGGGAATGCTATTGTAGCACGAGCTTTAAGTGCTATTTTTCCTTTAGTCGCCTCTTACGACATCTACAGAAAGAGATGGAGTGGTCCTATTGTAACCAAGAACCACGGGTTGTATATAAAGAGAGTCAATTGACTCGAGGAAATTCAATTTATTTATAACTAGCTTTCGCCCGCGGCTTCGCTCGCGTATCCCACGGGAACATTACATTTTTCCGCAATGAAAGGTACCCTATGTCCTTCTCTGTACTCCTAACTATATGTATGCGAATTTTCAAGAAGATTGGTTCAGTAGATAAAGCGTGAAGAAGTAATAAACAAACAAACATATATACTTACCCACTTTCGCATTTATAATATTATTTAGGATTTGGATAGTTAGGATGAACTCAACTTCTGCAAATCAACTATATATATATATATATATATATATATATATATATATATATATATATATATATATATATATATATATATATATATATATTAGATTTAATCCCACTTTTTAATATTTCCTTCGAGCTTGGTTGCTTTATACGATTATATTGTCAATAGGTGTTAGTTTGTTTTACCGATCTGGTCGTCTTATATTTGGCTAATCAACTTATCATCTCTATGTTATACGCAAGTTTTTTTTTTAACATTGTAACTTTAATCTGAGATTGTAAGTTTCTATTCGAGCTGGTACCATTCTAAATATGTATCAGATATGCTGGTATAAAACTGGACAGGTCAAATGATGAGATTCTAATGATTAAATTTCAGAATTCGATATTGAACTTTGAAGCCTAAGAAAGTTGAAAGACTGAAAAATTCAAAAACAAATGTGAAAATGGAAGCCAAGTTCAATAACCGACAAAAGAATTAAGATCTAAAGCTTAATTCTTCTGTCGGACATTGAACTTGGCTTCCATTTTCACATTTGTTTTTGAAATGTTTAGTCTTTCAACCTTATTTATTTATTTTATTTATTCAAGTACACTTGAACATTTACAAACTATACTAATATGTAATATCGAAAACATAGTACTTAGGTGCTCACCTTGTATTTCCCATTGATTTAGCTCACAATGGCTTATCGTGTTGAATTTGATCTCAACTGACCTACTTTTATAAGTTTGGCTCCCAACTGCTAGGTAACAAATCGCTACGGCACGAACGATGAAAACTGCTATAAGTACCGTAGAACATGCCGCGCGCAAGTGGGTGCTTTTCATTGTATATGTAGACAACGAAAAATGAGAATTCGGGATACTTATCATGCTAATGGTCTCCCATGGGCGCCGAAGACCAAGGGAACTGGAGGAGAAAGAACACGCGCAATGGACCTTAGACTTATCAGCCTACCGAGAGTCTGCAAAGTAATTGTTCAGATCCCTTATTCCCTAGCGAGGGTAGTGAGGATTTGTAAGCATAGAAAAGAGAGTACACAAGTAACCGAAGTTCCCTTCGTTGACGGATAGGAAGCCAATTAAGTTCTGAACGATAAGAGGACACATGATCTTATTTACGAAGTCAGAAGATAAAGCGAAAGTCGATCAAGTTTATTATTTAAGAAGATCTACATTAAGATCAGGATAACATACATCGGTAAAGTCAAGAAAAAATAAAGACTGGATTAGTAAGATCTTTGTTTTAAGAGGTAGAAAATTCCTAAGACGATTCAACTCCTGAAGTCTTACCGCATTGTTTGACTAATTGCAGCTATATGTTTTATCCGAGGTTTTTTATAGAGCCTCGAGATAATACCGCTATTGAAAATTACGGGTTGGATCGTATTAGTGTCAATCTGTATAACTTGTCTGGAACTACCAACGATTATAGCCAGACACTTAGAGGGGTTAACTTTGATATCAAACTCGTCAGACCAGTTCATAATTGAAGCCAAGACAAAATTAATGGTGGCAACACACTTGTTGATATCCTATAATGGAGACTGAGCATAAATTTAGAGGTCGTCAGCATAAAAATGGTAAAAGCAACCAATCGCAAAAGAAAGAAAAATTATAAAAAGAGAAAAAAGCAAGGACGTAAAATACCACCCTGTGGTACACCTAAAGAGAGAGTTATCCAGTCCAACAGGTTACGGTCCATTCGAACAGATTGCTATGGGTCGCCTAGATAAGCCAAAAAAGAATTGAGATCTAAATGGCTGCCAGTTCTATAGAAAATCTTAAAATTTATTTATAAGTAAAAGCTTTGATATATTTAATACCGAATAAAATCGATTGATCTAAAAAAATATATTAAATCTACGAAATTCCCTGTTTTCTGAATAATTCCGTTATTTACACCTATTAGTCTTTAATGCCAAACATCAGGTGTATTAGTAAACTTTAATAAGTATATCAGTAACTGTTAGAGCTACATTATTAAAATGTTACGTTTGGATTCAAGATAAGCTAAAGGTCTTATAAAATGTGCCAAAATGCATGTGTCTAAGGGAAATAGGGTTCTATTTAACAAGGGATCAAAAGTACCTCGAAATGGTTCGTGTCAATATACAGAGGCTGCTGCGTCGCCAGTTCCTTTTTTTGAAGTTGGCTGGGCACGTTGCCGCGTGTCTAGATAAGAAGGTAAGTACTTATAAGTAGTGTTAGTCTACAGGGTTTGAATGTAGGTACAGTCGGCACACTCAGCGTCAATTTATTTATTTACTGGGAACTTGAAGATAATTTAGACTTGATATAAAAAGTTTCGTAACAGAACTACCAGATAATTTGTATAAAATGACTTTAAAAAAAATACTCATGTTTATTTCTTTATTGAACTAGGCAACAAGTTATTAAAAAACAAACTTTAATACAAGCTTTTAGAATTCTCTCTGGCTTCATTATCAGACTTTGGATATTATCCAAGGAAAGTAGGTAAGCTACGTAAAACAAATCAAACAAGCACAAACTTTACTGAGTTGCATTGTTTACCGGGTTTCTAAGGCGGCTTTCCCAAGTTCTCTACGAGTATAAATAAAATTTTTAATTTATATTTTATGCACAATACAAGTGCTCAAATTTTTTTAAGGCTTTCTTTTAAAACTAGCCTTTTATAACTTATTTGTACCTAAATTAATTACACATATCCAAACATAGCACGTCAAGTAAAAATACTTGTCATTCATGCTAAGTACGAGTAATACATAGCAAAACTTTAAAGGTTCATTGTCAGGACTCCATACCTTACTAGTCCAATCATTTAACCCAAAACTATAGCCTACTACCTACAGCCTCGGAATGAAACGGAATAAGCTGAATTTTTTTAAACACCATTATTTTGGTATTCTAAATATTTTCTCAAAAGCCTTACAGAATCATGTGTTTGCGCCCATAGGTAATCAAAGTATCAAAAATCAGATTTTTTATATCCCCTACGGAAAATGAAGTAAAAGTACCACCTATTTTAAAGAGTTTCAAAAACTTCCACATTTTATTATAAATCAAATGATCATTTTCTTATGAAACCCGTTTTTTGATAAATGATTAATTGAATAAGTAAGTATATGTAAAATAGAAATACGTTGATTAAATGAGGTTTGACAAGTCCCACGATAAGTCACTTGATGATCTTTGATTGCAACTACGTGACAAGATGGTAAAAATAGTTTGGAAAATCCAAAAGTGCACGCCTCATAATCTCATTTTTCACAATTAAATTGATTTTGATTGTTTTATTGCTAATTAAAACGAAGAAAAGTATGTGTTTTAGTCCAGTCGGCTTTAACGCACGACTGGAGATTATTTTTAACTTTTATTTTTAACTTCCCGCTGAGAAAGATATAGCGGGCACTGTGAAGGAGGACCCATTGCAAACCTTTTTGCCTACACCCCGACGATCTACGCATGCGCGAAGAGCAGCTCAAGTTCTGATTTTGATCAAGAGCAGATTTGTTATTGACAGTAAGATTTTGGTTTGTAACAAAATGGCGAGCTCACGCGCGACGATTTGAATTTTTTTGCTGCTCGCTATAACTAAACTACATTGAATTAGACCGTGATCTTCGAAAGGACTTAGTTTTGGATAATACTGAAGCGTATAAAAAAAATGGACTTGATCAGATAAGTTTTTCGGGAGTTATCGTGACCACGCCAGTTTCCATATATACAGACACACGGACGTCCACAAAATGATTTTATAAAACATTGTTTTTATTTATTTAAAAAGCAAAATGTCTTTTAAAAATGTCATAAGTGTTGAAACTAGTGTTTTTCTTTGACATTTATGTGTAAATATTATTGTACAAGTGCGATAGAAAATAAATAGAGACACATTTAGTTAAAAAAATCACTTGATTTTTGTAAGCCGACTGCGTGATACTTGTATTACTCGTACAACAGCAATATGCCTAGGATTCGAGTACAACCGAGAACACGCTCAAATACAAGCAAGATTTTTTACCCCAACTTACATTTTAACATATATACATACATACATAATCAGCATACATACTATCACGCCTGTTTCCCACAGGGGTAGGCAGAGACTATGGACCTCCACTTGCTACGATCTTGACAGACCTCTTTCGCTTCATCTACACTCAATAACCTCTTCATACATGCCCTTCGGTTACGTGTACTTCTTACCTCTCCCTTTTTCAGAACGTCTGCAATCTGATCGCAGAACGTTTTAACATATACGAGTATGTTGTATATATTTTTGTAATACCTTTATAAAATCCTTTATTTTGATAACCTACTTAAAAATATTTAAAGACGTACCTACCTATAATTTAACGCCAAGGATACGCCATTTTGCATTTTTTTTTTAATACTCAGTGTCACTCAAATTTAAGACGAATTTAAAGACACATCTCCAGTTAAAATCCATAAAGCCATTTAGGCTTTAGATCGTGCCAAATAAATATTCATACACTCCAAAAACGTTACCCTCCTTCTGGCGCAGTCGGGTAGTAAAAACATAGTAGCTAAATCTGTCAAGAGGTTCCTCTTAAGGCCGTACCTGAATTTTCCGGGGTCGAGTGAGAACGTTAAGCTTTACAACGCACATTTGCGAAAAACGGCCACTTTTGGCAAATGTGCGTAGTAAAGCTTAACGTACTCATTATAAACTGTAAACAGTAGTTCATAAAATAGTTTGAAGGGTTATCTAGGACTTGGTAGTAGCAAAATTTTAAATGATGTCTCCGTTTTCTTTGAAATGATTTATTTTAAATGGACTGGCAGCACTGGATCCCGGAAAATTCAGGTACGGCCTTAAACATCGCGAGTCACCATGAATTAGTTTATGTAAGAACAAGCAAAGGCGTGGATGAAAATATAGTCTGTTTGAAAGTAGCTCTAAACCTTGTTATGAAATAGCTACTGTGTAGTTTTAAAGTACTGGCTCTTTTTCGTTTCACCCGCAGTTTTTCAATAAACAAGTTTACTGCAAACTGCAACATGCAACTGCATAGCGGCAAACTTTACTTGGAAACTAATTGAAAACTTTTATGGGCCCTTTATAGACTGTCAGCGGCATCTGTAGGAGGTAGAGTTTAACTAAACATTCATGGTAGATGGCGTTGTAGGTAAAAGCACATATTTAAATTCAGATGCTGATTTTGTATACATTGCCGGTTTTGTTTTATGAAATTCTAGCCGGTTGTTACAAAACCAACAATAAATAAATAAATATATAGGGACAAACCACACTGATTAAGCTAGCCCCAAAGTAAGTTTTAAACTTGTGTTATGGGATACTAACTCAACGATACTATATTTTATGATAAATACATATATAGATAAACACCCAAGACCCAGGACAATTTGAAAAAGGCCGTTTTCCAACTTGCCCTGGCTGGGGATCGAACCCAGAACCTCCGGATTAGCGGTCTAGCGTGTTAACCATTACGCCACGGAGGGTAAATATATAACATTAACATTTTAAATTCAACATGGTGTACGCTTGACAAACGTCAAAATTGCTGCAATAAAAAAATTGCAACTTTTTTTTACATTCGCTGTTCACGTTACTAAAAAAGTTCCGTTTCTAGATTTAATAAACCAGACAATATGTTGTTTTGTCAGGTGAATAAAACTATGGATGTTATGTAAACTATGGATGGGATAAAAAATTCTTAGACGAACATTGCAATTGGGTAGACTGGGTCAAAAATAAATTATGTAGCACTGTTAAGGCGAGATGGGTTCACGGTTCGCAATACTACTAAAAAAATTGCAAGTATCTATAAATTTTTTTCGCCCCTGTTTATAACAGAAACTTTCCTTGCGAGTAAGTTGAATCTTTCGCAAGTTTAAGTTTTTTACATGTATTTTACGGTGTATTTTGTATACTTATATTAAAAAGAGAAAATATTTGATTGTTGTTATGTTTGTTTGTAATGGATAACCGCAAAAAGTACCTAATAATCAGATTTTAAAAATTCTTTCAACTTTTTTTATTATCGGCGAGTAACATAATATGCTATATTTTATCTTTCAAAACGCGGGCTACTCCGCAAGACTCAGCTAGTATATTATTATAATAAGATGGTGTTTTGGCGTTAAATTTATAATTATATTGAGTATAGTACATAAAACATGTAGGTAAAACAGGTAGGACATACCATTTGAAAGTAGATCGATTAAATAAATTTATAGGTATTTTTAAAATGTAATCTGAAAATTGAAGATTTGAATGAAATCAAATCTAAATTTCATAAAATATAAATGTATTTTTTTTATCTGTCTACGAGATATATATTGAACTGTAGACTGTTTGTTTTTACCGATATTTTTCACCTATTTTGTGAACATCATAGGTAGCGACTGCCATATTATAATGAAAAAGGGATCAACGTCCTAACGCGCGTCCTGAAATGCTTCAGCAGTGGTTCAGCAGTGGTCGTTCCAAAACGCTAGTAGTTTGTAGCTTTTGCACTTAAAATAATTTAAAAATAATGACCTTCAATAAGTGATATACAACCACTGTGCCAGTCGCCTGCGGAACTTTGTACTATACTATGGTAAGCCGCTAGAATAAGAACAGTATTTTATACACGGGATGGGTAGGTTGGAAGGTAGGAAGGTTGGGTAGTACGGTAGTTGGTAGTAGTATAGAACAAGATACTGTATTTGTCCTACATTAAGAAAAATTGTCATTGACTTCAAAAGCAAGAAGAAGCTCCTTATTCTGCATGCTACTTGTGGTCGCCAATCCAAGTGCCGATCACACCTGGAGTACTAAAAATGAAAGCAAACCAGTAATGCGTACTCCCGCCGGACTATCGACCTCTTTTATTGTAGTAATATTTACATATACGGGTGTGTCACAAAATATGGTTTAAATAAAACTATGTATAATCAGTCCCACATAATATATTACTATTTAATGCCTTATGTGATATTATGTCGATAATGCTATGACATTATTGGAAAAATAAATAATATATTTAGTTCTTTCACAGCTCTGTTCAGCTTTGTTGATTGCGTTTCTGCTCTGATGATGCTGTAGATTATATAATAGGTATTTACAAGGTATAAGACACGTTTATGTTACAATGTAATAAATGAGCTGATTTTTATCTAAATAGTAATACCACAAATTAAAAGGACTGTAACCATATGGCTCTATTTGCAGTAAATAAAAAACCGTACTCATGCCAAAAGTGGTCGTTTTTCACAAATGTGCGAAGAAAAGCTTCACGTTCTCACTTTAAACTGTAAACAGTAGGTAATTCATTTAATAGTTTGAAGTTTCATCTAGGGCTTACAAGAATAAAATTTTAAATGATATCTCCGTTTCCTTTCAAATAATTTATTTCAAATGGGGGCAGCACTGAACCCCGGAAAATTCATGATTACACAAATAAAACTGTATTTTTCGGTAGACCCTTTCATATGAATAAATAGTTTAAATTATCCTTAATGCATTTTTGTTCAGTAAGTTCTATCACTCCTTTTACTAATTTGGTATTACTAATAAGATTAAAACTTTAGCCCACTTTACAGCGTGAACTTTTATGCACTGATTTAGAACTGAATTAAGAGCATAAACCTTCTTACAAACATTTAATCCTGATTAAATAGTAATTCCAATTTCCTCTGAAACTTCTAGTTGCATGAAGTAGAATTTTCAATAGTTACAGTTTCGTACAACAAACTCACGCTGAAAGTTAACATATTCAATTTCCTTAGGCAAGATTGAGGTAGGCGTTTACTATACGTACTTGTGGAAATATACAAAAATATATATCAACATATTTTGCTACACTAGTGTTTATTTCCAAAAGTATTCGTTCGTTTTCAGTTACAAACTTTAGTAAAGAGCCTTTAAACAATTATTGTATTTCTGACAATATTATTTGACTTGTGAAGCCTTATTATTTTTGAATTGAATTGAGCTGAAAAAGTGAATATAATAAGTTATTTTTCTTTGATCAAATTACTTTTTGTTTTTCCATCACATATTTATAAATGGTCTTTTTTAAATTGTCTTGGGTCCTGGGTGTTTATTTAAATATGTATTTATTATAAAATAGAGTATCGTTTTTTTTAACTATAAGATAAAATGAAAAAAGAACTGTTACCTACTCAAAAATTCCGCCCTGGACAGTACCCAGCTCAAAGGTACCCATTACGCTAGCTGCGTTGCCTCTCTGAATGGCAATGGATATCCTTTGGACCAGGTACCATCCAGTACTCAACGAGAGTTAGTATCCCATGATACAAGTTAAAACTTACTTTGGGACTAGCTCAATCAGTGTAATATTTTGTCGTTGTCTATTTTTCTTAAATCATGCAGATTGGCGTCCACCCACTACTTTTAGACTATAGTACTAGTTTGCTTTTGAATAATATCTTGAATCTACAAAAATAATACTTTGGTTAATTCCTTAGACTTACTCTTCATTCTGTGCGCTATTTAATTTAAATAGCATATAACACGAGCCCTTGTTTGAAAACTTTAATTTCATGGCAAAATTAATGAGATCTTTGTATTTTAAAACTCTATATACAAACGTAACGTCTGCTTCATCGGTTGCTGATAAAAAGTAAATTTGTGAACACAATTTTTTTCCCGGTATATTTCAGAACAAACAGAGGAACATAAATAAATTTTACCTCACACACGTTGCGGGAAGTCCCGTTTTTTATGTTCTATTTCGCCATATGTTTCAGAGAAGAAAAATAATAATGAACAGAACTTACTCCAATAATTCTGTGTGTATGTACTTTCAGTTTCTTTTATATTGTCACCTGTGCAGTAACTTATGGTTGATTAGGTATTTTAAATCAACAATCGTTGAAACTGACACTAGACAAAAACATACGACTGTAATATTGTGGTGAGGGTATGTATAAAATAATCGCACAAGCAATCTCTCTAGTGATCATCTAGCTACACAGATCAATGGGGTGCATGTCTCAAATATTTACATACTTATAATAATCGGCTTAAAGTAACTAACAAAAGTTTTACGTACATTTTAAAATTTGGGCTGGCCGCATAATGATTTAATATCTAACACGTCATATATAAATTAAAAGAGATTAACATTAACTTACCTACTTTCGTGTGTGAATTTGGTTGGATGTAATTTATTAATTATTTAAAATTTCGTAATTCTTATAATTAAATTTCAATTGTGACATAACAAACAATGATTTTCAGTCCATTCACATATCTACTTTTAAGTTGTAAGATTGTTATTTGACGTCTTTAGAGAAAATGCTGCAGTGCAGTTTGTTGCCGCTTCTTCTGCACTTGCGCCTAGGAAGCGGCACTAAACTTAGCTGTTAGTAAGGATTTGACGTCAACATTTGTGCAAAACTAAAGAAAGTGACCATTATATAAATATCCTATGCTAGTAAAAATATTTAAAATTTTTGAATTTGAATGTCAACTGCTAGGATTCGTGGTTGTAAAATAATGTTTATTTTGTACTGCCAGAAAATCAGTCAGTCTAACATGTCTTTGCATTATATTTTTATTTAATAAATGTGTTTGAAACATTTTTTTTCCATGTTAACATCCTATATAGAAACTATAAAACGCTACAAATGCGAGTGTATTGCCGTATTTCTGTTTCGAAATATACACAGAATAAATTTTGAATAATTCAAATAAAGCTTAAGGAAATTATGACTTACCTATCTTACCTACTAAAATCATATTATACAGTCAGCCTAAATTCGCTAGATTTACCTCTTTGGAAACAGAGTCTAAACATGGAATGAAGTTTGAGTTAGGAATTCATGTGTAGATATTATCCAAGATTTTCAAATAACTGCGTAAAAGTATGTTAGTATAATAATATAAGTTAGTTTTACAGGCCTATGTTTTAAACAATTTTGATTACGTATATTATAGTACAATTGAGTATGCGTCGATTTTTGTTCAAGCTACATATGCATTTGAGAGAAATAAGTGTCCATATAGTTTTTTACATTTAAGACACAAAAGTCATACATGTTTTATGATAGTGTTACTTGCAATTAACTTGAACAAATGACGCTAAAATAAGGACATTAAATATACAAAAAGAAATTGCATCTTTTATCACAGTATTTGAGATTCTTGTTATAGTTTTTTTATATTAATTTAACAAGATTCTATTGTTTTTAACAATCACGAGCGTACATCAACCGCTTAAAATAATATTATAGTCTTTATGAGATACTTTATAAACCATAGGTTTGAGTTCTTAAAGTAGTAGATGCATTATATACAGCCTGTCTACGTAACAAGATGTTCAAGCAAGCCAAAAATATTAGTTCATCTTTCGTTAATACCTGCAAGACGCATTTTTAAGATATTAAGACTAATAAAAAAATATGTTCTTAACTATTTTTATAGGCAATATATCTCATGCCCCATTTAGCATATTATATAAATACGCTTGTTTAGTAGTTTAGTATGACATGATACCCAATGGAAAACTAAGCAGCTATTTTTTTCGGTCGTTGAGACTAATATCAGTAGGTAGATAAAAAGCGACTAATATATAATAAAAGTAGATGATAGGCAAGAGTTATTAGGTAAATTCAAAAACTAAATACATTGTGTCACTAAAAGATTTTCTTCATCAAAAAGTACAAAATATACCTTATCTAATAATTCAAATACATACCACTTTTCTTATGAAAGTTGTGTAAAATCTTCCAGGTATTAGATGAACTACTTTTCTTGATATCATTTTTAACATGCAAAAGATGAATATCGATAGTATTTTACATTGAAGGCTTCATATTATAGATATTCCATCTAATATTAAATAATATAATATGGTTTATAAACAATCGAGATAGTTAATACAATAACCAACAACGAATCCTAAAGTTGGGTGTCGTCACAGCCACTAAGTCTTTAATTTCGTTGCGGGAAAATATGACTGTACAATGTTTTTCTTCTTTATTAGTCTATTTCAATCTACTCTCGGACTAAAAGCTTCTTCAAATGAAGGAAGGATATGCCACCATGCTCGAGAGGTGCAGGCGAGTTGATGACGGCAGTAAATGGTTTTAAGCCGAAGCACAGTGAACGCCTTGCCTTACCCTCATCGCACCATTATGTGGAGTCGGCCTAGTATAGATTTTTCCATCTCTCTTACTCATCATCCATCTACCATTTCTTTGTATCCTACTCTCTCGTCGGCAGACAATTAGTACATGGGATGTATTAAAATAGTCGCAAATCAGCTACAACTTACCTGTATAATACGAACCAACAAACGAGCACAGTCAGAGTAAATTAAAGAATACTGTCTTATTTTCTAAAATTACAAACTTGACATTCAAAGTAAAAAATGTATGAAGTACAAATAAATGTTTAATTAAATGTTAAATTAAAGAACCAGCATTGCCATACAACGTGTCAATGCTGCCAGCCTTTTGGCCACGCTGCCGAGGGGTTATATATCCCGATATCCAATATCTTAGTGGGATTACATAATTTGTAATTTTTTAGTTCTAGTTCTTAGAAGTATAAAGAAAATATATTATTCAGTCAAACAATTTGAATATAATTATGATTTACGAGTAGGTGTGTTTATCATTGTGTTAAACAAAATTAAAGTAAAATGTTTAATTTCGCATCGTTTGTTTACGCTAATATTAAATACTTTATTATAGGTAAAATCAGACATTGTAGAACATTTTAGAAGGAAAAAAGGGGGACCTTTGCCCAACAGGTGGGACACGAACTGTCAAATAAAAAAAAATATTGAAACATGAAGTCGCTTTATCGTCTGAACATTATCTTTATTATTCTGACTTTCTGCAACACTTTATACAATATTTCATGATATATCTTGTTTTGAGAGCATAGATAAAATCCAGGATCTCTGGATGCCTGTTCGGGCCAAGTGAGGATGATGACATCTTATAGTTTTTTCACGTCAAAAACTTCCTTGAGTGATGCGCACAAAGTGGCGGGCAATGATTAACTTAGTGGCTGTTATAATCTAGGTTTTTGTCTTGGTAAGCTTACGCTAGTGATGCTTACTCGATGTAGATGTCCTCTATTGGATATGCCGTCTCTATAAATTTCTGATAAAACCTCTGGAATGCTCGCCTGAAAAAGAAGAAATATTTTGAGATGAGATCAGACTATGTCAGTCAAATAAATAGGTAACATAATATTCGAAATAAGTCAGCTAAAGATAGAAGTGATTGGAAACATAAAGGGGAGGCTTTTGCCCAACTATGTGACGTAAATGGCTAAAAAAAAATATTCGAAATAAAAAGGAAAAGCTGAAAAAGAACCCGAGATCCAATTTATTTGATTTTAGATTCTTTGCAACGGAAAAAGAACCCAGGCATCAAAGTAACAGAGCTGAGAATGCAACCGAGTACACGATAGGAGATAGATAGATATCATTTAGGATATAGGATACATTGAACTATTTTAATAAAAAAATGTACCTACTTTTGCTTAACCCCGTGATCTGAACGAAAAAAATCCAGAGCACTCTCGGCTATCGACTGATGTACATTTTTATTTTTATGTCCTAGATTTTAATAAAAAGTGACACATTTACTAAACCCATAATATAACATCTAATACGAGTAAGTTGGTCGAGTACGAGTATTACTCTTTTATTTGTAACTTGGTACTTAGCTGATAGTTTTCCACTTTGTCAGCGTGAATAATATAATCGATTGATCGATGATAATATACAAACCCATGCCAAATTTCAGCTTTCTAGTACTAATCGTCTTTTAGTAAAACCGCGGACAGACAGACAGTTAGAAAGACATGGCGAAACTATAAGGTTTCCTTGTTTATTACGAAACCCTAAAAAGGTGTTGTGTTTATGTTATATGTTAAAAACCAACAGAAGACATGTCCACCAGCCACGCGCTTTGTGTTTCAAAGTGCCCGTTACAACACTTGGGTAATTTATTTTCCATAATTTTGTGTGTTTACTAACCATATAAAAAATAACTTAGTTGAAGCCAAGTTATTTTTTTAAGGATTATGATTTTGTATAAATTTTCCAAGTAGGTGTATTTTGTAAATTAGGCGACTTTATTGGTATAATATATTACTTTACCTGAGCCAATTTAGGGTAGTTTCCCTTCTAAATGAAAAATACAGCCAACTAAATAGTATTCTGATGACACTAGACAGATATACTATTTCTATCTTTTTCGATGTGTCAATAATGACAACGCGTTGGTTGTAACATTACACAACACATCCTTGCTCAGCTC
This sequence comes from Acrobasis repandana, assembly GCA_963576875.1. NCBI lineage: Eukaryota > Metazoa > Arthropoda > Insecta > Lepidoptera > Pyralidae > Acrobasis > Acrobasis repandana. Next base: position 12,358,048 of record OY756214.1, read on the forward strand.
AAATAGAGTTGCAGCCTTAAACTGGTAGGTGGGGGATGACCACACTATGAGATAGATGAGAAAAAATATCATTCCTATTTTATGTATAGTGAGTTATTGGCGTGATTAGATTAACATATTATATAGGGGAAAACCCGGATAGTCACCCCGGGGGTATAGCTGCTTTGATTGCAATTACTCTAGTTTCGCAAATAAAACACATGTTATTAAATTTATCTATCGAGAGACTCTGCATCTACAAATAAGTTGACCGTGTTGCATGTCTCTGTGCGATTGCATGAGACGGCTAGGTGCGATCAAAATTTTTGCGGGATGGATGTCCTCTTTCTTGACAGGGCATCTATCCTAAATGTAATTTACATGGAATAGGCAAGTATCCCCTATATGGGATAGTTGTTCCAAAATTTAGAGGTCCGCAAAAATCGCCAATATTCAGGAAACATCAAAGATAATGTTTATTTCTTTTATAAATTTTAAGATAATAAACCAAAGTACCTGCCCGTTTGACAAATAAATAGCTTGCTTTTTGTACAAAGAGATATAAATTAATTTCAAAAAGTGGGGCAACTATCCGGGTTTTACCATACCCATGTAAATTTACAGCTTTCTAGGTAAAAGCCGGATAGTTAGATAGCCCTACTTTTTGAAATAATATCTCTTTGTACAAAAAGCAAGATTCTTTATTTGTTATACGGGTAGGTACTTTGGTTTATTTTCTTTAAATTTATGGAAGGAATACACATTATCTTTGCTATTTCCAGAGTACTGGTGATTTTTGCGGACCTCTAAATTTTGGGACAGCTATGCTATATAGGGGATATTTGCCTAATCCATGTAAATAACTATTAAGATAGATGCCCCGTCGAGAAAGAGGACTTTCCCACAAAATTTTTTAACGCAACTAGCCTTCCCATGCAATCCCACAGAGACATGCAACACGGTCAACTTCGTTGTAGATGCAGAGTCTCTCGATAGATAAATAAAATAACATGTGTTTTATTAGCGAAACTAGAGTAATTGCAATCAAGGCAAATATAACCCCGGGTCGACTATCCGGGTTTTATCCTATTTATTAACAGTCTCTACAAAATATTAAATGCCCTAAAAATAAAATTCAATATCATTAGTTCATAAAAATTTTGATTTTCGTGACTACCAACCAAGGATGATCGTAGAATTTGAAGAAAATATCCTGGAAAATGGCTCCGAAGAAACATAGCTAAAAATAACTGGGAACGCAAAAATCAGAGAGACATAAAACTTACCCTACAGCTTCAGCCACGGGCCTCGTGGATTCCTGTCCTCGGAAGACATGGCATGCGAACCGCTGCAGCGTAGGGTGCTTCGTGATGAAGCCCAGATACCGGTGGTCGCGAGGGTGGAACGCGCAGAATGACACGTTTTTGAGAGAGTAGAAGTAGTCGATACAAGGCCCATTTCGAGTCCTCTGCAAAAAGAAGAAGTGTTTTAGAACTCGTTGCCACTAAGGGGCCATCCTCATATTTCATATTACGTCACAGCGTTGGGGAGGGGGGGAGGTAATGCCGAATGTGACTGCGTATTAAAAAGGGATCGGGAAAATCGAGAAAAGAAACAAACAAACATATGTGGACGGCCCATACCTCCGTTATTATTATATTTCCTTTATTTATTATATTCACGGGTATTTTCACCCCGGTCCTTTGGGAGGCTTGCGTGGGGATACAAATCCAACACGTAGAGGTAAGCAACCAGTTATATGCAATTTCTATAAAATTTCAAAATTTTGCCGAAAGACTTGTCGTTCCAAAATAGCTAAACTACGTTTGTATGAAAAATTCTGATTTTGTCTATGGTAACGGAAAATCCGGCGTTTGTATGTACATATAATGATGACTATTGTATGTAGGTATGTATGTTGGTTGACGATAACTCAAGTAGGTAATTTGATCGGAGCTGCATGAAAATCGGTAATAGTATGGCGCTTAACATCGAGTTTAAGCTAAAATGGTCAAAGGTTTGAAGTGTGGTTCACGACTATAGGGCACACATTTTAGAGCGAACTCTAATAGTTTATGTTTTTTTTCTAAATACTTACATCAGGTTTCGACCGGTCGACCATTCGTAGACCCTGATCCGACACTTCTAGAATGCACGGCTGCAAGCCAGGTTCTCCATTGCATTCACCCACTATCTTTTTTACAGCTTGACAAACAACGCCAGTTCCTTTATGTGCTAATGTCTCTACCGATCCCATATATCTGGTAACAAAGATAAATTTAATTATTATTATTTAAAATTCTTAGTTGAATAAGTATTTTCTAAAACAATTTCTTCTTCTTCGTTTAGGGTTGGGACTCATCTATAAGCACGGAACAGCACTTTCCTATGCTGCTATCCTTTTCGGTCGCTCAGAAGCGTCATTTGCTGGAGCGAGAGAGAGCAACGGAACGCTGCAGCACTGCACTCTCTTGCTCTAGCAAATTACTGTGTTGAAAGCTGCGTTTCAAGTACGCTTGCTATCTATTCGAAGTCACGAGATTTTATTTCTGCAGTGTATCGATAAAAATGTATGAAAAATGTAAATCGCAATAACACGACGTGCGAATTCCACCAGTAAGAGCGTCCGAGTGTGTGGTTGGCAAAAATTAAGTAATTTTAAAGGCTAATTTCTTTATATAATTTTTCACTAAAGCAAACTTAAAAAGCAATTTTCTGTTTTAACAATATTTTTGGTACAGATAGATTCAGCACCAGGATATTAAACCGCATAATTCCTCGTTTGTAGCGTTGTAATATAATAATCATTTAAAAATACGTACCCCAACAAGTATCTCTCCCGTTTGACTTTCGTATTTGCTGGATCAAAATCGTTATAGTCCATATCAACTGCGTAAGCAGACGGAAAAATTCCTTGCTGACCTGTCCTCAAATTTACTCCTAAAAAATAATAATTTTAATAAATATTATTGCCGATAAATAAAATTTTAACAGAAATAAGTATGCTGCGAATTACAAAATTAAGCATTTTACCTACTCTAAATAAATATTTTTCTAATTTCATTTTCAGAAACTTTCAGAAACGACGTCGACATATTATGCCGCGAAATATACCTCGAAACATTTGGCCTAGCGCATCAGTCGTTCGAATAGTACATAAAATTCGAACTGAATGTCTGCATAAAACGTGTTGTTGAAATATATTTTGCATTTGTCATTATTGCCACGCAGGCCTAAACAAAAAATTAAAAATGTACCAGCTCTTTTTCTTGCCCTGTAGATCGCAAAAGCTAATTGTGAATCTGAATCATGTCAATAGCAACCCATCAGTTAATTTTTTTCATTCACCTTTAAGCAATTACGCGTTGCCTTTGGGTCTGATACTCGTAGCCCTGTTAGTATAAATAGTATCTGCCCGTTTAGGGATAAAGACGTGTAGATTGACAGATTGCACTGACCTTCGCACCATAGATCGTCTGCTTCTTTCTGGACATAGATGGGGTCTCCGATCTCCACCTCGATTTCGTCGTGATGCCTGGGATTGAACTTGTGTAGGCCTCGGTGTGTTGCTTCAAGCATCTCTAGTTGGCTGTGCGGGACAGTCGTCATATTTCCAGCGAAGTTGATACCGCTGATACTGCAACTCGAAGATGGGGACACTGAAAAATAGATGAGGTTTTAAATGATTAACATACCCCGAAGCTGTTTTTGTTACACTCATAAACTATCACATATCAATCACAAAAACTATAGAATTTAATTTAAATTTATATTATCACCACTGAGAAATATACCTAACCTACCTAACTACCTGGGAAAAGTTTAAGAAAAGAAAAAGATGAGAATAATGAGATGGATGAAGTCTCGTGAGAAGAAAGGATAAAATAAAAAACGTGTATGCGAGAAAAAGAACAAAGGAGACCCTAATGAAGTAAAAGTTGAGAAAGCAATAGGCTAGGACGGAATGGAAATGAGGGACAAGAGGGAGTACACCAAGTTACTAAAAGGGTGCTAAATTTAAAGGTTACTGGATACCGGTGTAGTGGAAGTACGAAGAAAAGGTGGATTAAGTGCGTTAAAGATGATATTAATGAAAATAATGCAACACGTTCCATGACAAAGGATAGAGGGAAAATGAAAAGACCCACATGCTAGCCCAACCCCAGGTAGTGTGAGATCAAGATGTGGAAGAAGAAGATCTAGGCACTAGGAAAAGTTTCAGGCAAAATGAGAACATAATAATATAATATAAAACAAAATAAATATCTTACCATATGTGAATTTTATATATTTTCATGTTGTGTCATTTAATATTTTAACCTTTCAGGTCCTAACAAGGCAAGATAAAACCGCGACCCCATTTTTACTTTTTTATGGTTTAAATTTAAAATCAGTAGAATGTTCAATTCAACATTTTAACGATACAAGTTTAACGATATATTTTTTAATAAATTACCATACAAATGACAAAAAGGTATAAATTTTTACGTCTTTGTTCCAATGCCAACATTACGATGGCAGTTAGTTACAAATATTTCTTTTTCAAGCTGATTTTTGCTAACTGAAACTTACTTCATTTGTAAACTAAGCTTCGCTCGATGGAAAACAACGGGAAACGAGGTTCTCTTAAAATACAATAAGCTAGATCGATTTTCAGCCCCGACCCCCCAACATACAAAATTTCATCGAAATCATTGGAGTCGTTTCGTTTTGTTGAGTCAGAGTAAAATAGACCGTGGATGTCGTAGAAGGCGACTTAGGAGACACGAGCTAAACAAAGCTTATAAACATCAATTAGACCTCTCCAACCCGTCCGGCTAGCGTGGAGAGTGTAAGCTAAATCCTCTGACTGCTCTAGCCAATAGAGAGGGTCGTGCAGGTCGTGCTCCTGCGGTGGAGACTAAAAAGACCTGATGATGATAATTTTTCCGAGATCCTCATTGAGATTTTTAAGTTTACAGTAATAAAAATTAAAAGTAAGTAAGAAAAATAAACAATTTTACGTACCATTTTGTTGCAAAGGAGTCGGTGATAAACTTTTGGGACCTGTGTCGATGGGCGAGTGTGCTGTACTGTGTCCACTATCGACGTCTCCTAGGCTTTGTAGCCTTTCAGAGTCCGGACTAGAGTCTTCGTCGAGGAGGTATCCACACTTCAGGACTAGCAGTGGCCGCCCTTGGCATCCTGGCCTGATAAGGAGTCCTGCGAGCTCGTCAGCCAGCGACGCGGGCTGCCCGCAAGCTAATATTGTTGCTGGAATTTTAAAAGTCACATTTGAAAATGGAACTTTCGAATATAAACTTACGCAATAATTTCGATTACAAGATGTTTCAGAAAGGCGAAATAATTCTTGAAGGGCACACACATGCGCACAGTCTGTGATATTGAACAGCTCACCTAGAAAATAAATTTTTCATTTCAACTTCTTTCATAGGAACTCGATCAGCCGAATGCTCAATTTGTATAGGTTTCTATTTTTATCGTATTTCGAAATTTCTTTCGATCAAACAATCGTTCTTTTGCCCTTCAAAGTAAATTTAGCCTTTTTTAATCCTTCTGTAGTTACTTAAAGTTAATTTGATGGTCTCTGACGGCTCTTTACAAACCTAAGTTTAAATTACCTAACCAAAAATAAAATTAAACTTTATGATTTAACGATTGCCCTTACTTATTTAAAGTAAGGGTAATCGTTAAATCATAAAGTTTAATTTAATTTTTGTATTGAATCTCGAGGAAAACTTTAATTTTAAACTATTTTGTTCGAATATAATTGTCGTTTTATTTTTATTAATTAATGAAAATAAAAGTAAATTCTAGGAAACAACGAAAATTTAACTAAAATACCAGCTTTAATGAGATTAATCAATGCGATCATATACTTACGCCCTTAAATCTGAACTTAAAACAAAAATTATTCTTACTGTAGTGGCATGTCTGTTTGTCCGTTCTTACGTCAAAAACTAGCATGAAAATAGTTGATCACCGGATGGTAGGAGCCGACTATATTTCTTCCAAGGAATGTTTTCCCAGCGGCAACAGTAAAACTATTTTCTACAAGATTATACCATCAATATCATACAGAATATAATTATTGTTACTAGTCCGAAACTAATTTCAGTTTCACAACCCAATTCAGATTAATGAGCAATCTAATCAGCATGTTATAGCATTACAAGCAGCCATTTTCAACCCTCGACGCAAAAAGAGTTATATGTTTTACGTAACTGTGTGTCTGTCTGTAGCTCCCAAACGAATGGGCCGGACGTTTTTTTTTGAAGCTGACGTGTTCGAGATGGTTTATAGTTTAGCTACAGATGTATCGGAGGTAACTTAGTTTTTTTATTTTATATCTTGATTTTTTATGAAGTTAAGAATCTTTATTTACGGGATATTTTAAATAAAATAATACTAAGTACCTATACTAAATTAAAAAATAAAACTAGAATGATCTACAAAAAAAAGTATGTCCTTTAAAAGTTGACAGCCAGCTGATCACAATCAGATTACAAAAAAAATATTCTTTTTTTTTTAAATTTGTATCCTGTAAAAACTATATTAGGGATGGAACATGCCTTTAGGGGTTATTTTAGAATGTTGGTACTATTGAAGCTGTGCGAGGATGTGCTGTAGGTTCACAGCTCACAGTATTGTAAGTATTTTTGAAAAATTTCTGTAATTAAACTATCTTAAGGCTTTTCTACAAACACACACAATATCCAAAACACTATTGAGCACTTTTGGCTCGATAAAAAAAAAACACAAACATACCTCTAAATTTGCCTCTAAAAATTATAAGTATTTTGTACAATCACCTTTTTATATGAAAATTATACCAAAAAATGTATAATCTGAATTAGAAAAAAAAAAAGTTATAAAAAATATAAATTAAATACAAAAAAAAAACAGCGAAATATCATCGAGCTTGGGTCCCAGCCATTGTTCGCTCTCGATAATATTTCGCTGTGTTTTATTCATAGTTTTTTTGGTACTTAATTTTTTAACAACATTTTTAAAGGTCTATTTAGGTAAGCTTAGATGTATGTTTGTGATTTTTTTCTATCGAGCCAAAAATGTTTAATCGTGTTTTTGTGTGTTATTTTGTGTGCTAGTAAAAAAGCCTTAAGATTCCTATGTAAAATTTTTGAAAAATAAACTGTAAAAGTTTAATTAAAGTAATTTTTCAAAAACACTCACAGTATTGTGTGAGCTGTGAACTCATAGCGCCTTAACAACTAATGATATAACGTTATTGACACGTCAAAAGAGATAGAGATAGTATATTTATGTAGTGATATGGGGTTCTATTAGGGATTAGAGTCTCGACATTATTATAATGCCCTTTCTTTAATAATACAACTGACGTATGTATATATGCCTACAGTACTAATTTTATTATTTTTATGTTTAATATCTCGCTGGGCGTGTCCAAAATCAATATAAAAACAAAAAAATATATAGGTACTAATCATCTTGACATGATTTTATAATTTTAGTGATATTTAAGTTATTAATATAATATTATTTAAAAAAAAAACGACTGAAAAACACTTGAAAATTACAGCACAATCAACATAAAACAATATGATTAAAATCATTAATTATTTTGCTGTGTAATTAAACTTTTTAACTAATGACTTGTTAACTAATATTGAAATATTTATAGAAATGATAATTTCAAATAAAGACGTCGCAGGCAGCTATCAAGTTTTTTTTTCTGATTACTAAAACTATTCTTATTCTCAAATTTAAATATACCTAAGTAACTGCATATAATTTTATTCCCCAAAAAAAAACTTGATTTCTCCACTAACAAACATTTGCAACAAAACACGTGGACATCGTTTCAGTGTTCCGCCGGTCGAAAATACCAAGTTGACATTGCATTCGCTGTGACCTCAAATCTCAGAATTAGAAATTGAATGGATCTAAAGTTAGTTCGCAACAGCGCTATGCACCCTATACTTATCGATAACACCGTTTGACATTTGTGCTTTTAACCTTTGGACTTGAACCAGACTCGGGTTTTCAATGTCCAACACTGACTGTTTATTTAGGAAAGGGTATAACTTACATTTTTTGTTTTTTGGAATCTCTGGAAGTTTTCTCCTTCTTCTTTCGCCATTTGCAAACGTCTGATGTCGTGGACTCCTTTGCAGATCAGTAATATCTGGCTGGGGTGGTGGTGATGCGGTTTCCTCGACTACGGTGGCAGGTTCATTGTCTGCAATGCAGCCTCTATCTTCTTCAGGAGACCCCTCACTTTTCGATGACGGAGACTCATCGTCCAATCCCACATTTGGCACTAATCTAAATAGTTCACAACATTCGTTATTTAAGTATGAGCGTATGAAATAAAAATGCAATAGTGCAATTAAAATGTATGGGTTTTTTTTTGCATTCACGTGACAAATTTGATAGTAAAACTTAGCATTCCCATGTGGAATGGTCTATCAAAAATGCAGGAAAAAATGTACTCACGAGTAGAAAGGCGTCGGTGCTTTTATATGTTGTGGTAGTCTGTCGAATACTCGGCGAAATTCTTCAAATTCGCTATCAGCCATGTCGTTTTACACCTGATCGTAAGGCAAAGAGGGCGCCGCATGCGCGAGTATACGCAACTTGCTTGTATTGAGCGACGTCCTGGGGTCCTGCTGGATGGGTTTGGGTGCGGCGCATGCGTGTGTGCGGTGCGCGCGCATCGCAACCCCTCAGTGCGCATGCGTGCTTTTTTCACCCTCCTCGAATATCGTTGCAACAACACTGATGCATCACCGGAAATCCCGTGAATGTACTAGGCTGAGTGACGTAAAAAGTTTTGTAAACATGAACTTTTGGGCGCCTGTCCTGTCATTCAATGCCGACATATACCTACTTCATTTTATTGGCACTAGGTTTGAAAACTTGTTTTCATTCTGTTGAATAAACTTTTGATTGGATTTATTTATTTTTAAAACTTTTGACAAACTGTTTAAATTTTTTAACTAAGATTTTAACATGATTTATCGAAATACATATTCTGTTTTTTCTAAAAGTTAACTGATAGAGATTGTACCATTGTGGCCAATAAAGGTTTATTAAATAAATAAATAAAAGAAAAAAAAAACATTAATTTATTTGTACATGTAAGTCTTTATAAACATTTGTAAACAAACTATTGCACCAATATCATTTACAATAAAATTACAACTAGGAGATTGCGATTAAGATACAGAAAACTATAAAAAGAAAAAGTGAACATTTAATATGAATAGGTGGCGCAGTTCTATAATATTTACTAAATAAATTAAATTAAAAGAAATAAACTAAAATTATATATAAATAACGCATATGATAAGCCCGCCGTTGTAATTTGTCATCTTTTGTGTTGCATGCTTTTAATAACTGTAATCTTTTTGATAATCACTAAAGAGTTAAAACAAACAGACAAATAAGTATACTTAATATATATATAAATATATCAATACATAAAAAAAAAATGTTTTATTACATACATAAGACGAAGAAAAAAGATCGTCAATGAACCTGTACACGACAGCGAGTAAACAGTAGGTGTTACAAATAAATAGCTAAACGTGACAAATAACATGAGCAAGAAACTAAGTTTTATCAGATATTGGCCTCTTTATTAATTAAAAAAAAAACACTATTGTAAATAACTTCCCATAATAAATAGGATGAATACGGAACAACCCAAAAATCTAACTAAAACTAAACTTTGGTTTAGTTTTTATGTTGTATTAGCTATTTATGTTGTATATTATAATTATTTACTAAACTCGTGTTCGGACGTATGTCATCATCATCATCCCAGCCCTTCTTCCGCCCACTGCTGAATATAGGCACAGAATACAGTAAGAGTAAACAGAAGGGAATCTCCTAAGGTACGCGCAATATGCGTCCCCGTTCCCCGCACCCGCACCTCTCCCCCGGTTCTTGACGGCCAACGTGAGTCATCGAGGCGAAAGCGGGGACGGGGAACGGGGACGCATATTGCGCGTACCTTAGGAGATTCCGGTCTGTGGTATAGGCCTCCCTTCGACGACGCCGCCCATTTGGGTCTTCTCTTCTCTCGAATGGATGGATTAATTAATTTCAATCAAATTTGAGATACACACTAAGGACTTCATCCTACACAAGATGTTGCAAAAAAATGCCAAAACAAAATAAATAGTAAATAAATATATAGGGACAAATCACACTGATTAAGAGAGCCCTAGGAGTTTTTGGCGGGAAGTCAAGGGGTTCGGTTGGGGTTTTCTTTAAATTATTTTGCAAATTGATTTTAGTGGACTTTTTAATATGAAATTGGTGTAATTTGGTGTTATAAAAATGCTCATGCTCATGAACAATATGTGAAATAGTTAAAGTGGACAGTCATAGTACGGCTGTGATATTTGTTTCACGGACTGTGTCTTCGGGCGTCGTCCGCTACTTATTCGGCTATGAAAACCAGTAGACTCGTATAGATTTGTCGCCAGATGCTCCCTGAAAAGCAATCAAAGGCCTACACCAACCTTTGATTGTAACTTGTTAAGAAAAAAGAATTTCCCACGTTTTATTAACTTGTTCCTGGCTAAATACGTAGTAGCGTCAAGACTTTATAAAAAAAAATACCCCCAAAGTAATTTCGAGACGTGTGTTATGGGATACTAACTCAACGATTCTATATTTTATAACAAATACATAAATAGATAAACATCCAAGACCCAGGTCAATCTGAAAAAGATCATTTTCCATCTTGACCTGACCGGGGATCGAACCCGGGACATCCGGGTGGCGGACTGGTGTTTTAACAACTACGCCACGGAGGTTGTTAAAAGGGAGAAGGTTGCTGTAGCGTTATATATGGACGGATTTCACTAAAATGGCTTTGCTAAGGCAGGCTGCAGGGAAAAGTGTCGGTTATTGCATGGTTTTAGAAGAGCTCGCAAGGTCTGCTTGTCACACAGGAACACTAGTATTATAGGCACATGGATGTAGTAAGAATAAACCGGCCAAGTGAGAGTTAAACTCGCGTGGAGAGGGTTCCATACAATTGATTGAATTCTTATAGATGTTCCTGTAATCTACAAGCAACGAACTATATTTTGTATTTTTTTTTTTAATTTTAGACTTAGTAGTTTCGGTTATCTGTGGGGGGGGGGAATGGTCAATTTTCGTCTTAACTCTAATAACGTCTAACAATAATAACAAAAATATATGTAAGATCCTTATAAGGAGTCCTTTCATTTGATATATGACACAGTAAGGTTTGCAAAACTTTTTTTTTTTAATTCCTAATTTGTCCTACGAAAATGACCCTTATTTAAAAAAAATATTTATTTCCTTTGCACATATGTGTTTGGGTCATAGAATTACATAATTCTACCAAATTTCACCTGATTCGGTCCAGTGGATTCGGAGCAAATTGGCTGTGATAGACGGACGGACAGACAGACGCAGGAGTGATTCTATAAGGGTTCCGTTTTTCATTTTTTGTACGGAACCCTAATATAGTAACCTAGGTAAGGCGAAACTAAAACCTAGATAATTAGGTATTATTTTTTTATTTTTTATTATTAGAGATTTGAATGCGTTTGACTTCTATCTAGTCTGATGGGAAGCTAGGATAAGGTCTAAGGTGTAACACGCAGATTAAAAAAATGCCTATACACACTTGTCTTGAAAATCCCTAAATCGTATGTATGGGGAAACATCGACGCAGGGAGGGAATTCCACACCTTATTATGTATGTACCTATAACATTTTCAGTATTGTATTTTAGCCGCAAATATCCTGTGTATGTATTACTAACGTTTACTATACTACCTTCTACCATGATCGGTTTTATGGATGAAATCGCTTTTAGCAATAAGACCACGCATTTTGAATTCCTTAATAATACGAGTATTCTAGAGTTCCGTACCACAAAAGGTAACGGAACCCTCACTAGTTTATCCGTCCGTCTATCACAGCCAATTTAGTACAAAACTACTACTTCGATTCAGTTGAAATTTGTACACATAATATAAGGCCTAAAGACGAACCTATGACATAAATAAATAATACACATACTGGTCAAAGATGATTTGAAATTGAAGCTACAGTGAAACCATTTCGACTCGACAAGAAGAAGAATAAATGAATTTTAAATATGGGGCCACTTATGGCGGATAAATTAGACATTAAAAAAAGATTTGTGAATTGTATTGTGTGAGATAACAAATGATAGAGTAGAGATATGTGTGTTACGTGATAATTTCGCCAATTGTGAACCGTTTTTGATGATTATTTTTTTATTTGAAAGCCTTTACTACCAAGTTGGTCCCATTTTAATTTGGTAAAGATATGATGAAGAACTTTGAAGATATAAAAGAAACTCCTGAAAAAAATTAAGTCGGTTGTGTTTTTTTGTTAAAAAAATAATTATTAAAATATATATTTTTAGATTAATTATTTCGAAATTATTTAAGAAAATAATCAATAATGGCCTATTAACTCCGAATCACTGAACCCAAACTTTTGATAAAAATACATAATAATAGTTCTTTGCCTGAAGATTACAGGAAAAGGTATAAGTAAGATGTCTATCCGATCATTTAAAAATGAGCAACATTTATATATTTTGGAACTAAAAAAAATCTGCACACAATATATTGTGATATATCAAACAAAAGAACTTATTGTAAGAATCTCAAATATAAATATATTTTATAATTTTAAAGTAAATATGTATTTTTGAAGTTAATTAATAAAATAGGCGAAATCCGACCACACATCTACTATTTATATTGTATATTTTTGTCTTTAGTGACACATTATAGCATTTCTTACTAAATTATGTTGTAATTGTTTCTCTTCTTCATCCAAGCGCTGTCCTAGTTGCATCCTCAGGCTGTGCTGTGTTCGGATCCCAAGGAACGCTTTCTCGCTTTTTAGGGTTCCATAACCAAATGGCAAAAAACCGCACCCTTATGGATTCGTCATGTCTGTCTGTATGTCTGTCCGTCCGTATGTCACAGCCACTTTTTTCCGAAACTATAAGAACTATACTATTGAAACTTGGTAAGTAGATGTATTCTGTGAACCGCATTAAGATTTTCACACAAAAATTAAAAAAAAAACAATAAATTTTGTGGGTTCCCCCTACTTAGTTTTTTTTTTCATCTAACCCATACCTGTGGGGTATCTATGGATAGGTCTTCAAAAATTATATTGAGGTTTCTAATATATTTTTTTTCTAAACTGAATAGTTTGCGTGAGAGACACTTCCAAAGTGGTAAAATGTGTCCCCCCCCCCCCCCTGTAACTTCTAAAATAAGAGAATGATTAAACTAAAAAAAATATATGATTTACATTACTATGCAAACTTCCACCAAAAAATTGTTTGAAAGAGATCTAGAAAGTAGTTTTTTTTTAATACGTCATAAATCGTAAACCGCAATTTACCTTTACAACTTTTATTTTATGTTACTTGCTGCTACGGAATCCTTCATGGGCGAGTCCGTCTTGCACTTGGCCACTTTTTTTTCTTCTTCAAATATTATATGCATGTCAATGGTCACCCAAGGATGCTAAAGACCTTGCGTAGACGAAGAAATAGCCGGAAGAGTTTGGAGGAGGAGAAGAGTTGGAAGGAGAAGAGCCGGCTATAGTTTTACGACTGCCCGCCTGCCTGACGTCAACACTCTTTGGGAATGTATATAGGCCAGGGCTTCCCTAACTGTGCGTCGCGACGCCCTGGGGCGTCGCGGGACTATCCCAGGGGCGTCGCGTGTCGGGAGGCGATTTACATAAATATTAGTTATCTGAGTCCATGCGACCGTTGTCGCCGCACGGCGCACGCATTCTGCAGACGCGCGCGCGGGCCGCCCCGCCGCCCGCGCCTCGTCCCGCGCGCGCTGTCGTCCCTCTCCCGCGCATTCTCCATTCCCCGCGTGATCATGTCTTTCGTTTGGTCAGTTCGCTTTTGTTTTGTGTCAATTACGCACGTGAAGTTTTGATATTGACTATGGCGGATAATTTACTTAAAAAAAAAAGGAAACCAACTGAAGGTGAAAGCAGTAATACTTTAGAAAAACGGAAGAAATATAGAAAATATGACGACCAATATTTGGATTTCGGATTTACCTATATTACTAAAGGAAACCTAGAACTTCCTCAATGTGTTGTTTGTCATAAAGTGTTGGCGGTTGAAAGTATGCTTCCTAATAAATTAAAACGACATTTGGAAACTACTCACAGTCATCTTCAAGGTAAGCCAAGAGACTTTTTTGTGAGAAAATTGCGAGAACTGAAACATCAGTCCACAGCTTTGCTCTCAAGAGCATCGGTTCCTACCAAAGCATTGCTCGCCTCATACAAGGTTGCTCATCGTGTTGCCAAATGTAAGAAACCTCACACAATTGCTGAGCAACTTATTTTACCTGCAGCAATTGATATGGTATCAGTGATGATTGGAGAATCGGCGGCTAATGATTTAAAAAATGTGCCTCTTTCAAACAATACGATTAGCCGCCGTATTCATGACATGGCAGAAGATATTAATGAGCAAATTGTGGAGAAACTTTCGGATATATTTGCCATTCAACTTGATGAAGCGACCGACAGTAATGACGATGCTCAACTGATATGTTACGTGCGATACATACATGAAACAAATGTGTGTGAGGATTTATTGTTTTGCAGAAAAATATGTGAAAGTGGTAAGGCTACTGATTTATTCAAGATCCTAGATTCGTACATGATCGAAAATGACATTAAATGGGAAAACTGTGTGGGTGTGTGTACGGACGGTGCTCGAGCGATGTCTGGACAGTACGGAGGACTACAAGCTCTCATCAAAACCAAAGCTCCAAATGTAAAATGGACACATTGTGTCATACATAGAGAAGCCTTAGCTGCAAAGAACCTTACGCCTGAATTAAATACCGTGATGGACATAATAATCAAAGTGGTAAACTATATTAAAACAAGACCCGTGAAAGCAAGATTTTTCCAAAAACTTTGTGAAGAATTGGGTGCCGAGCATACCTCTTTAATATATTACTGCAACTCTCGTTGGTTGTCCAGAGGCAATGTACTCGCACGTGTGCACGAGTTACGAAATGAGTTTTATACTTATCTGCAGTCAGAATCACACAATTATGCGCAAAACTTTATTAATACAGAGTTTATAATTAAATTGGCATATCTCTGCGACATATTTCAAAAATTAAACGATCTTAATAAGTCTTTGCAGGGAAACAACACTCATATACTGCAACTGGCAGATAAAATCACTGGGTTCCAGAAGAAGTTGCTTTTATGGAAGAGAAAATTGGAAGAAGAACAAGTAAATACCGACTGTTTCCCTGCATTACAAGGCATTCTACAAGAAAAATCTCTCTCTCTCGATCCGTCTTTAAAAATAATATTTACACAGCACTTATCATCATTATGCGAACATTTTGAACAATATTTTCCCGAAAATCTTGAGCGATATGACTGGGTTAGAAACCCTTTCCAATCGACCACACCATCAACACTGTCAACAGAGGAAGAAGAACAATTAATAGAATTGTCCTGTGACTCCAGCCTTAAGCTCCAATATAACAAAGACAAACTGCTTCAATTTTGGAGCACAGTTTCACCCGAATATCGCTCTATCAGCACTGCAGCATTGAGAGTTTTGTTACCATTTGCGACTTCATACTTGTGCGAAACAGGTTTTTCTGCAGTTGCAGTAATAAAGAACAAGTACAGATCAAAACTAAATTTAGAGAAAGAGATGAGAGTGGCAATATCGAAACTTGAGCCCCGTTTTGAAAAGCTATGCTCAGAAAAGCAAGCACATCCTTCTCATTAATAGCCAGCCAACAAAGTGAAATAATTATTTCCTTTCATTTTCCTACTTGAGTTTGTTATTTCTTATTTTCTAATAAAAAACTAAATGTACTTTGTAGTTTTTCTTACAACTTATTACTAGGTTAGTAGATACCACAACTGATAGATTACTTATTGGCTAGCTACGGGGAAGGGGCGTCGCAAAAAACTGTCAAATTGCCAGGGGCGTCACAGTAAAAATAAGTTTGGGAAGCCCTGATATAGGCGAAAAATTTTACAACCGCCTTCGCCCTTCTTAGAAATTCAATTGTAGCACGAGATGTTTATGCTTAATCTTTTAGTCGCCTCTTACGACATGAAGAAATTAAGTGGTCCTATTCTGACCCTAAACCATACGGGGGATGTTCTTATTGAATATTCTTGTTTAAAAATATCTTCAAAAAAACAGTTTTAAAAGAATATAGACAGATAGGATAGGACTGGAATAAAATAAAATGATTTACGCTTAACGAAGAGCTCTCCTTTTAAGACTTTCTCCGTCTTTTTAGTCGTTAAGAGTTTCCTATTGGAAAGACGTCAAGGTAAGATATAGAAGTATAAGCTTAGTTATGTTTTATGTCCTAGTTTCATTTAATATAGGTCATTTACAGCATCACGTAACAATACTAGATAAAATTAGGTCACGGAACAAAGAAAAATAAGGTATGTTCTGCTATGTCGGATGATGATGGTAACAGCATGTGGACTAGGTAAAAAAATATATTTTGTACTGATAACAAAAAATAAACGTGCAAGTGCGAGTCGGACTCGTACATGAAGGGTTCCGTACCACCGCACAATGTTTTAAAACGCTGAAGAAACACGTTTCATGTATGACGACCCCCCTTTAATTTTTAACTTTATTTTATTTTTAGTATTTGTTGTTATTGTGGTCATAGTAATACATAATTGGTGAAAATTTCAAGTATGTAGTTAATGCCATTATAAAGATCAAGTTAAAAAAGGTTGAAAAAATACGTTTCTTGTATGACGACCCCCTTTAATATTTAACTACTTTTTATTTTTAGTACCTATTTGTTGTTATAGCCGCCACAGTAATACATAATTGGTGAAAATTTCAAGTGTCTAGCTATTACGGTTCAAGAGATAGAGCCCTGTGACTGACGGACAGACAGACAGACGGACAGACAGAAGGACAGACGGACAGAGAGAGGAGTCACAGTAATAGGGTCCCATTTGCACCCTTTGGGTTCGGAACCCTAAAAAGGACACAAAATAATGTCACTTGTCATTGTCATCATCATGATCACACCCATTTATTGAGAGCGCTATTTAAATTCAAGAAACTGTAATGTCTAAATTAATTTCTTTGTCTTCCCATTTTACTCTTTTCCTTAATATAAATATGTAATTTTCATTTCCGTGCATATTCGAGACAATCTAATGAATCTTATTTTTAATTTGAGTTTTTTTACGTTTTTTTATTAAACATCCAACCAAAAAAGGTACGAGTAGGATACTGTCGTCATGAGAAGGTAATGAAGTCATCTCAGGTTCCCATTGTTCTAGAAATAGTTGGTGGTCTATTTGCCATGGCCCTCATCCTGCGCTGGCCGCCCGGGGCACGTTTGGAGAGTTCTGTCAATATAGAAAGCTGCGGACTTTGCAGTGATGTCTAGTTTATAGATAGAAAAAACTTATATTAGACTATGGATAAAATAAGTTTTGTTTAAAAAAGTTGTTTTAGACTACTTAATTTCTTGTGATAAAAAAGTAGTCAAAACAAAAACGGCCCAGTAGTTTCGAAACAAAATGGCTGTGACAGATGGACATCCAGACGTCACACGAGTGTGACCGACTTCATAGGATTATAAGGAATCCCAAAGGGACTAAAACATTATTATTGTTTCTGAACAAATTAAAACTACAAATGAGACAAGAGTTTCGGAACCCTGCTTGCATAACGAAAAATTCGCATATTTCACTATCTAGCTCCTAATATAGATGTCGCTACGGTTCATATAGTTAAATTAGATCAAAGGAACCGCAAACGTGGCGTGGCATAGAGATTTAGCAGCCAAATTTTCCACTCATTTTATGAATAAACAATTCTAAATAAATGGAACGCTGACAATTCTACATTTATATAAATAAATAAATACATAAGTACGAGTATATTAAAAAAAATTGACTATCACACACATTGCCTTATCCTCAAAGCATGTGAATTTGAGTATATCACGCGACATAATGTAAAGTACAATTAAAATTGCATCATCATTAAATCTACGACATTCAATGTAGTAGAAAAATACATCTCAAATAGTATTTTTTATATATAACGCAATATTTTATATTCAAATAATATATTAATTGAAAAAGGTACATACATTTCCAAACATAAAGAACTAACACGCAGGAAGAATTCTTTTTTTTGCTACATTGTCACACATAAAGTTATATAGGTGGTAGGTAATAAACAGGCAATGGAATTTTTCATTTATAAACACCGTACCTCCCGCCGTCTGGGTTATTTCTGGCAATTTCCCAAAAGACTTCATACAGGTTTTTAGAGGAAATACGAAGCTTTGATATATCGGTATATGCTAAAAGTTTTGGCAGTCAAAGTTCTGCAAGCTGTGGAGTGAATATATGGAGCTACGCGAATAATTTTAGTGTCTCGTATAATAAAAAGATACTAATTAATATTATTGCATGCAAACGTCTAAACGATATCTTAGTTTGCTGTTATTTTATTAAAACTAACGTAAGGTAAATCTACACTAATATTATAAAGAGGAAAGATTTGTACCTATTTTTGTATGTTTGTATGTTTGTAATGAATAGGCTCAAAAAGTACTGGGCCGATTTAAAAAATTCTTTCACCGTTGGAAAGTTACACTATTCCCGAGTGACATAGGCTATGTGTGTACCACGGGCGAAGCCGGGGTGGACTGCTAGTTTATTATATATTCAAATATTTTTTCATGTAATATAGTCAGAAAGGCCGACAAGGTTTCGATCGATTTAGACGATTATCAAATGATATAGACCAAAATATATTCCTATACTACGCTCAGTACTTACATCATCACCCTAGCATATATCCGGTTGCATCCTCAGAGGTAACGCTTCAATTCCCGGGGTCCGCTACCTAAACCTAGGTGACGAGGTTACTGGTTTTTTTTTACACAGAGCGACTGCCGTCTGACCTCCGCAACCCAAAGGGTAAACCAGAACCAATCCTAGGATAGGTTTAAACAAACGCTTGATGACGTTTGGGACCCACAGCTTTATGTGCCTTCCCAAGCATGGAATCAACTTATAATCAAGTGACTCAAGCCTGCAATATCCTAACCAGACTGGAAACAACTTTTCACAAAGTATGCTTCCCAGTGAGATTTGAACCCACGACTTCCGGATCACAAGGCAAAGGCCTTGACCACTGCAGCACGAAGGCAGTCGACTACCTACTTGAGTTCAACTGCGCATTTATGCATTTTTACAATATAGGTACTAGGTATATGTCCTATCTATCTATCTAATCCTCAGACACGTTCATAGACAATAAAAATTGGCAATCAATTGCACGAAAGTTGAGAAAACGAATCCAATTTTTTATCCAATTTTACTTATTATTTTGTATTATTTACTTTGTTCCGTAGATTTAAGACTAATGTATTTGCAGACATTTTCTCTTATAATTTGGTATATTTACATCTGAATTGATATATTTGTACGAGTACCTTTTTTAATATATAGTACATGAGTATAGTTAGCAGTATCTACAAGAATAAATCTTGACGAGTTTTTCAGTACGCGTACATTCTATGACCACAATATTTTCTTATATGTTCAGTACTTAGACATACTAAAAATTTCTAGCTAGTTTTAAATTCAAACATCAAATAAATATAGGCAGAGGGTGTTCCAACATGGAGTCGTAATATAAATGTATCTGTTGCAAACAAGAAAGACGCTCGGAAGGCCCCAGAGGAAATAGAATTAAAAGCTGAGAGACGAATGTTATATTCAATGTTGTAATCATGTTTATTTTTGCTGTCATGGACTGGGAAATATTTATTTCGAGAATTGAAATATTTATTAAATCTTAAATGAGATATCTTCTTTTTTTAATTTAAGAGCTGGCACTTGTTGGTGGAGTTAAGCAGAGATGCTTCCATTCCTCTCTTCTCTCTGCCATCTTTTTAATGTCTTGGTAGGATCTTACTCCTAATCAATCCTTAACTTGTAGGAAAAACTTCATCCTTGGTCTTTCTTCGCCTTCCTCGTGTCTTTTATTTTCCTTCTACTTATTCTGAATATTCTGAATAGATTTCTCATGTCTTATTAGATGTCCAGTCATCAATATATTTAAGGTATCAATTAATGAATATATTTAAGAACTATGGTTCTTGTCGGTGAAGTTTTTTCCATGCCTTCCGACCTTCAGCCAAATGCTTGACTTCCCTATACGACATGACTTCTGCCTTTTCCTTTACTTTATCCATGAACGTCCTTCTTGGCCTTCCATTTCCTCTTCTTTCCTCGATCTTTCCCCCCATGATATTTTTGATGATATTATAGTGTCGTATGGTTTCCAAACATTTTTACTCTTCTTACATTGATTATCTTCATTAACGTTCTTTTCTCTTTGATAGATAATTTATATTATTACGTAAATTAGGATACTTGTTAATCCAGCTTAACGAGGCGTGAAGAGTGGCGTCAGCGAGGGTTGGCTTTGTGCTAGTCATGTGATGAGGGCCTAATCGTATCCCCTTTGTGTTCACGATACACTACTGCCTGGAGATAAAATCTCAAGAAAGTAGGCGATAGATGTTCTGTATTAAAATTAAATTAAAAAAAGAAATGAAATAGCCTTTGAAGTGGACACAATTTAGTGACAATATCTACCATACCATCAATCATTTCTAGAACAAAGGCATCTGAATGTACGGTACGCGTAGATTAAAATAAGTTTGGGAAATCCAAAAGTGCACGCTTCATAGCGGTCACTCAATTTTCACAAAAAAAAAACCAGAACTTGAATATTGCATATTTATCGGTGTATTATGGACAAAAAATTATATTTTAATTATATATTTAATGGATAAAAAATTTTCTTTTAAATCTTCGCGCCATTGCCCACACAGAAAAGAAAGGTACTGCGCATGTATTGTCAATGTCAAGAAGAAAAGAAAAATGAAAAGATTAACATTGTATCCAGAAAAAGAATAGAAATTAAGAATGGCTAAAAGGCAGATGCTAAACGCCGTAAAAAAAATAAAAAAAAAATTGTCAATGTCATCGAACCTTATTTACATAGATTTAGATATACCAACGATAGGTGGATTTCAGTTTATTGCTAATTATAATTAATCTACTTTTAATTAGACCGTGATTTTCGAAAGGACTTAGTTTTAGATAATACTTAAGCGTATGAAAAAAAGAAGGGTTCGATTTGTTAAGTTTTTCGGGCGTTATCGTGACCACGCCAGTTTCCATACATACCGACACACGGACGTCCACGAAATAATTTTCTTAAACACATGTTTTATTATTTTAAACAACAAAATGTCCTTTAAAAATATCATGACTGTTGAAACTAGTGTTTTTTCTTGACATTTGTGTGTAAATATTACTCTACAAGTACGATAAGAAATAAATACAGACATTTTTAGTTCGAAAAATCACTTGATTTTTGTAAGGCGAGAGTAGAGCACTACCTCAACGCTCCGCTTATGAGGCGTGCAAAAAAAAGCTAGCTAAACATCGTTCTTAATATTACAGTGAAAATTAATATTACCGTTTTAAAACATAAAAGTTTCCTGCGGCTAAAATTATGAATATGATGTATTTTTATTTGAGATGTCTGTTTTATCTTTTTTGCTACCTATCTCATAAAAAATTACTTAACAATTTTAATTAAATTGACCTTATAAATCGACATTTCACTTTTTGATTCTATTTAGTTATATTTCATTGTCTGTAAAGGGGTAGCGACTCTCTTCAGAGACAAAGGCGTGAGAACCAAGAGTTGGAAGACGCAAATGGTAGGCTTAGCAATTTGATGTGTGCCTGCAAAGGCACCGTCAAGGCATTGATGTTCAATCTGATGTGGGCTTTTACCCGTCAATAACTTTTGTATGAGTAGATCATGTGTCAGTTTACAAATATACAGTACTAGCTTTCGCCCGCGGCTTCGCTCGCGTATCCCACGGTAACATTACATTTTTCTGGAATGAAAGATACCCTATGTCCTTCTTTGTACTCCTAACTATGTGTATGCGAATTTTCAAGAAGATTGGTTCAGTAGATAAAGCGTGAAGAGGTAACAAACAAACAAACATACAAACTCACTCTCGCATAGGTATATAATATTAGTTAGGATTAGGATAAGAGAAAATCCATCAACTCGAATCATGACGCCGCGCCGCCACTTTTTTGGACTTTTTAGTGAGTTAAGGTGCGAGTAGAAATAATCAGAAATAAAGAGAAGTTATGTTAAATCGTGGAATGGTATTATGCAAATAACCTTAATTTACTTTCTCCAGAGAAGAAACTGGTAGATTATGCGATTTGTTCAAAGGCTTAATATAATATTTACTGTTAACATACAATATAAGTAATCAAACCATTTTTTACAAGTTGCTACTTATTATTCAATACCTATTAAGTACGTATTGATGTAAGAGCGATAAAATTTACGTTCGGTTCTATTTTTATTCGGAGGCAAAGGCAACTGAATAAATAGCAGGCCCTCTAGATAATGAATGATACGGGATGCTCTTTCTGCTAAACAATGGTAATAAATACAGTGACTAGCGAGTTAACAGCCGTCAGCCAGCCACCCTGTATGTGTTAGTATGTGCTAACACGACGAACTGCAACTGTGTGTTACGGCCCTTGCACATAAGATTTAAGAGATACTTAATTTTTTACGCTCATAAGGTTGTAAGTGAAAATTGAGTAATAGTTTCCGTTTGTTTATTTTCTTCGTTCAAAATGGCATGAAATAAGTTGAAAAAACAGACGAAATTGTCATCAAGTTAACATTTTATCCAGTCCTAAGGTCGGTAAGCCTAGATGGAGAGGTGAGCATAACTCCTATTGCTGGTGGTTAGGGCTTTGAAGGCTCTCGATCGATAGACTTTGAGTGCTAGAAAGGAAGCCTTTGCCCTGAGGCAGTTAAGGCTGGAGAACGAAAATATAAAAATATACTGTGCTAGAAGCTCAGTTGAAATCTAGGTCATTTTCGAGCACAATAACTTAATGTCAATAATCACATTGCCTCAGGAATATGGCAAAATAAAACAAAAATAATTTGGGTTACACAAGTTGTAGATTGACGTTTATATTCTTGGGTTAGAAAATGTTTACTGAAAAAAAAGGATATATATGCCTTTTTGTTCAATTAAATATCAATAATATAATCCATCATCTTTAACACTTCCCCTGCTGAAAACGCTCCGTATGTGTTTTCCTCTTTGACAAAAAACACACGTTGCATTTTTCAGCAGTGGAAGTATACTTTATTGAACTAATATATTTAAAGCACCTGTGCTAAGTAAGTGCGGATCCAGTACCCGCCCTTGCTTAGCATTAATTTCTAGAGTTTTTTAATATATTCATAAAAAAAATTATATGATTAGAAAAATAAAAGTAACCTTATTGTATGTTGTAACTTTCGAGGACAACAAGTATACTTATTATATATTTTTGTTTTGTCTTTAACAAAGTACCTACTTTGTTTGTTTGTTTGTAATAACTTTATTTTACCAAAAAATTAAGTATAAAAAACAACATAATACGAAAGAGCAAATATACAAAGGCGGGCTTATCATATGTAGGGATCTCTTTCAGTCAACCTGCGATAGATTGCGAGGATATTTACTCTGTTATATATAAGGTAGAAGCCGGTACGTATAAATTTAACTACAAGATACTTAGATATCTACACACATAAATATATACGAACATACTTACATAAATACATATAGCAATACACATAAATAAACTATACATAAAGTATATATCTTACATACATAGGTACGAGTATATATTTAATAACATATTAAAAATAAGTACTTAATTCAGTCCAAGTATGACGCAACCAGAGAGAATTTCGATAATCTAGTTTTAAATGAATCTATTTATATATGAATATTTTTATCCAAACGTTTTTGGCAATTTCAATTTAGCCACGAAACATACACGGAAAATGATTTTTGAAGAAATGCACACCTGAAAATTTAAACACAATATTTAAAAAAATATCATGTGATAAAAAATAATCCCTTAATATATTATTATATATTATCTCGTATTATTTAATAATAATCCTTTATTACTGTGAATTCAAAAATAACTCACTCATAAAACATTTTTTCGTTCTATTAAAATATGACTATGATTCTAAACGAAAGAATAACAAGTCCCAATAAAACAGAAACAGCTCCAATTAAAAATTTGTCCCGATTTTATAAATGAGAAAGTGTGTCCGTGACTTAACGGGGCGAAAAGAGAACGGTTCCCAAGTTACTTCGAACACTTGATTCAGCCAATCAAATATACCCACCCTCCGAGGAATCTCCCGCGCCTCTTCTCTTTATAAGGCGGCAGAGCACCGAGGACGGCACAGTATGTCCCTAGACCTACATCCGAACATCTCATAATCTATTTATCTAACTTTAAACCCCCTGTCATTTATAACTACATCAATACCATCTTTGTTGAAAATGAGTGGATCTGGAAAAGGTCTTTTAGGGTTGTGGCTATACAGAAACGGGTCAGATTGGCAAGTGAAAACTGAAGCTCCTCATCACCCGAAATTAGGGGAAATACAAATGGCGCAGCAGCAGGCAAGGGTTGAAGGCGAGAGGATTTCAGTGATATTTACCTTAAAGAACCAAGTGGGCGGGTTGGTGAGAGCCCTGACCGTCTTCCAGGACCTGGGGATTAATGTTCTACACATTGAGTCAAGGAAATCTGTATCAGCTACTGCTGCTGTAAGTTTCCTTTACTAATTAATGTATGTACTCGTATATGTAACCTGATTTTAGACTTTCTTTATGACGATACGATATTCCGGCGCCTTCCCAGCAGAAGAAGATTGACGAATGCGGATGGTGATTATTTTATTGTTTTTGTGGCTTTGCTCTGGTTAAATAGGTACATAGTGAATATTTCGATTATTATTAATAATTTTTTTTGTGGCTTTGCTCTGGTTAAATAGGTACATAGTGAACATTTCGATTATTGTTCTTTATTGTTTTTGTAGCTTTGCTCGGGTTAAATAGGTACAAAGTGAACATTTCAAGAATATTAAAAAGAGCACTCTAAATTGTACAGCGAACTGTTTCAAAACTTGTGTAATAGTTCTCGAATTCTGCTTACATTTAACTTTAAAACTTTACATAGGTACCGATTACAATAGTGAGGTGAGAATTCATATCATATATTTTCTCTGGTTCTTATTTGTAAACATTTTGTAACGCAATAATCCCATAGTGACATTTTGTCGCTGTTTAGTAGTGTATTAGTCGATATTTTACAACTGCGATTTTTTTAACTATGTTCTAATATATAAAAGGAATATAAAATTAACAAGTTATTCCGATCGGGTAACTTAGGCAAGTAAGCAGTCATTCAGTTATATTATATTTTTACATGCCCGCGGTACTTACTATATTTGCGAAATACAAATTTCTATTAACGTAGGTAATTAATACCTTATAAATATTTAAAAAACAAAGAACCTCTGAATTAAAAATAAATAAAAAAAAACCTTATTAAACTAAATAAAAAAATATATATTTTTAGCCAATGCAACATGGTAGAAGGAACACTGCTTGCGTCCCTTGCTGGATAGCAATGCATGACATACGAGTACATATAAATATACTGTACAACTTTCTCCAAGGAACATATATCATTAAGCAATGATATATGTTTCTTGGGGAAATTTGTACAATATTATGGACTGAATTCAATTGTTTCAGTAAATTTTGTTAGACAATATAATAAATATAAATAATGTCTTACTATATAATAAATAAAATATTTTAAAAATACTCAAGTATGAGAAGTACCTATCAAATATAAATATTTGCATAAACATAAATTTTACCTGTAGTTGCCAAAAAACACTTGTTACTAAGTGAAGGGACCCCCTTATTCATAAAATAATACAAAAGTTTGCTAAACATATTTTACTCGTAGTTAAAATATGTTCTTGCAATGTCAAATTTAAAAAAAAAGTGATAGGGACAAAACATATTTTAAATAAAATAGGTTTAGCAAACGTTTGAATTTTTTTATGAACTAACCCCCTTAGGGTTAGTATTGATTTGTGATTTATTTTTCACGTTGGTTCTGGCAAACACGTTTACAAAAGAACCCATCATTGTAATATTTTTCCTTGAAATTCAAACCAAATCTTTGTATCCACAGGCTGACATATTAGTGGACGTAGAATGTGACCCGCGCCGCTTCGAGCAGTTGCAAAGGATGCTAAAACGGGAAGTTCAGGACTTCGAGGTAGTCCCGCCTCAGACTGGAGATGAATTTCCTCCACCAACCCCACTCTCCGCTGCGGCTAGCTTTGGTAAGATTTTTAAGGCAAAATGCGAAAGGCAAAACAGATGTTTTACAAGCAAAACCATTTTTTTTTTCAAAAACTACGATTTTGCCATATATTTTGCATGAGACTGAAAGTTGACGCTGGCTGGCGGAAGCCAAAACACGATTCATACAAGTTGCTTCTATAGAAAAAGAAACATAAAATTACCTCTTATTCTGAAGATTGATATTAAATTTTGCAAAGTGGCTTCGGAGAATCTGTTTTATTCAATATTTATAAATGTATTTTTTAAGACATCTCTCAATGTCTTCATTATTAAATACTTTTTAATTTAAAGGAAATAGTTATTTTTAATACTCTATTTACTTTTTTATAAATTATTTTATCTTTTGTTCGTTGTTAAAATTTCAAATATAATTTTAACATAAATAGTTTTGAAGTAATTTAAGAAAATAGGCGAAGGCCATTACTAGCGTAGTGGCCTACGAACTTTAGCCTTTTGAATATCTCAAAACACTAGTGTGAGACATCAAAGAACTATACAGCATA
This sequence comes from Acrobasis repandana, assembly GCA_963576875.1. Taxonomy (NCBI): domain Eukaryota; kingdom Metazoa; phylum Arthropoda; class Insecta; order Lepidoptera; family Pyralidae; genus Acrobasis; species Acrobasis repandana. Next base: position 12,384,965 of record OY756214.1, read on the forward strand.
TGCCTATATAATAAATTAACAAGTAACATATTGGCTTTATTTTCATGATTTATATATAATTTTATTTCATTTTCAAACATAGGTAACAATTACTACTATTAATTATTTAATCTAAATTATAAGTAGTTAAAAATAATTAAAACTAACTAAAAACTAGAGCTTAAAAACTAAATATATTATTTAAAATAAAAAATAAAAAATATTTTTATAAATAAAAAATATCATTGAGTTCAATGCCCTGCGGTAGGGTGCCCAAAACGCTGGCTGCATTGCCACGTTGGATGACAATGCTTACTCGTTGAGCGAAGTAATTGCCAGCCCTTTGGTCAACCGACACCTCGAACAGCATTTTATTTAAAATCTTAAAAAATTTATGGGCCGATGGCCCTCACGGACCCAACGTCTCGACCCCAAACGGCTCAAATATAAAGCCGTTCCCTAGGCATTCATATTTGCGCCGTTTTAGAGTCTAAGCAGTGGCTGCAGCAGCGCCAGCCTTCGAACTTGTACCGCGAAGATGGGTTGCCGCCAGTGTGTCGACACACGTAGCATCCCACACCAACGGCCTTCCCAACTTCCACGGCACAAGTGTCATACCATCCGGTCTCTTGCCATCATCGCGGGCCAAACCATTTGGTTCTATAATGTTTGGGAACCCAATGGTGACAAGAGCACGGTGTATGATGTTATTCAAATTGGCATGACGGGCCATCCTCAATCAAGGGCTCAATTTAGAGAGTAAGTCCGGATATTTCCAGAGATGGCTGCATCATAGGTTGTAGGTAAAATTGGGGACAAAAAGGCAGTGTTTTAATATAGTAAATGCGAAATGAGAATGTAAATTCGAAAGGCGTTGTGCTGCTATTAAGAATTTTTGAATTTTGGCTTCGATGAAATTTGGAAAAGATTCATTAAAAATTGGGGATCCTAATAGGTTAAGAGTGGACTTATCGATAATTTTGATATTAGGAGCAAGTGCGTTAAATTGAGAAATTGTTTTAATCTTAGATATAAACGGCATATCATTATCTATGAAAAGCTCACATTTGGAAAAGTTTAAATTTAGCCCGATAGACTCAAGATCCGTTTTAATTGTACCTAAATCTGCCAAAACAGTAGGAGCATCACCTCATAGAGTCCCATCGTATAAATAAAATACATTAAATTTTGAATTTATTTTTTCAATTATCGGGCGGATTGCAAGGTTCAGCCTTGCAATCCACCCGATAATTGAAAAAATAAATTCAAACCCAAAATAACCGGACCCAAGGAGTCGCCTTGCTGACATCCTACTTCTGAGGACAGAAGATTATTCTGATACCTACATTAATTTAGTATTTTGGCTGTAGCATTGCCAGAGAAAATTATAAATGGAAGGAATTTTTTTTTGTACCTGTGTCAGCATGGCACCCCTAAGAACCGAATTAAAAGCATTTTTATGTCCACCTTCAGCAGGACCTCTCCTTTCTGTGTGCTGAGGAATGTACGCAAAGAGTGGACGGCGGCTTCGCAACCACCCTTGGAACCAAAACCTAACTGTATGGGCTGAAAATAATCACCAAGAGTGGTTGCGACAGCTCTACAGCATATTTTTGCCGTAAGTCTGCGGTAGGTGGTGCCTACGGCAATAGGTCTGATGCCACCGTCCTTTTTTTTTAGGGCGCAAAGGTTTGCACCATATAAAGTATCAATAACTGTAGAATTGACCCTACCCAACAGCATGAGGTTTACTAAGGCCGTCAGGTCTTGCAGAAGTGTCCCATCAGCATGGTTACTGTTGCCGCTTAAAAGATCTTTAAGGTGTTGTGGGGATAATCCGTCTAGACCGCCAGCTGAGCCACTCCTGAAAGACATGACAGCTCTATATACATCCTCCTCTGTGGCTTTAAGAGCTGTCCCAGTGCTATTGGGTGGGTCAGGGAAGTTCGGGTCCATCGCTGAAGGTGGGTGTTTTTCCTGAAGGGCGGCAAGGGTGTCTGGGTTATTGGGTGCGACCGCGTCCGAGAACAACATTCTGGCGGCTCCTTTAACATCGCCTTCGCTAATTTTAGACTTCACAAGTTGTAAAATATTCCTATTATTTGATTTAGAAGTCGAATGTGGCCTAAATATATCTAATTGGGGATCAGTACAGTTTTGTTTGATTTTAGTCGTAAAATTTTGACATTCAGATATATATTTTTTGGGCTAACATGTAGAGTTCTAAAGGGAAAGGTCAACAAGTGCTCCCAAGCCTGAGGGGTGTTGTCCTGCACTGTTTTACGGATTATAAGTGACAGTGAATGGGATACCGTCCTTCTAGCACCCTTTGGAATGCGTTTTATAATGGGCCTGGTACTTTTTAAATGTGATAAGAGATCATGAAGGGAACGATTGGAAGGGAAATAAGAATTGGTAGATTGATTGGGTTGGTTTGTTTGGTCTGGTATATGTGCTGATGTAAGACCAAGAGAATTATCTAATAGTATATCCTTGTGAGCTCTAGCGATATGAATTTTAAATCTCCTCTGTCCTTTGAACGAACGGGGTTAGGAGCACTGAGTACATTGAATGAAGCCCTCAGACGACAAAGATTGGGATGAATCCACATCACCTGGCGATACCCTATCGCGTAACGACATTATAAATTTGAGTAAAACTTACATGGGACATAAACTTAAATCACATAAAAAACACAAAATAAAATAACGGTAAACAAATAACTTTTTTAAGTAAACAAACAAATTTTATTTTTATTGTACTTTTATGTTTTATATCCTCCTTTTATATAAATATAGAATTTATTTTTCATTTTGTTTGTTATATAATAATCTATGTACCTATTGCCTAACAAAAGTTTGCCAACTCCCTATTATATTTATTTTAAGTTTAGTTAACCAAAGGATAGCTAGAAGAAATCGCTTTAGTGATAAGTCTGTAGGTACCTACTTTATTTCAAATTTACTTTTAATTATTGTTATATTTAGTTGATAAAATAAGTTGTATCTTTTCCTATATTATATGATATGAAGCGTTACTACTCCTAGTAATCAAATGATCGTAAGTGAACTTAATAAACGAAAAAATTTACTTTAAAATGTTTTAATATGTAAATGTTTACGTTTTAAAATATATGTTTATATCAAAATTCTGTTGTTAAAAAATGGGTCAAATACAATACCTATCATGAATCAAAACGGTTTAGCCGCTTTGATATTAAAATCATTAGATTTTATTAGAAGTAACACAGCAAGACATCGGTTAGTTGCATTATTTACAAGCATGTTTGTTTACAAGAATTAATTGCTTAAAGAATTAGGGTGGCCGCATATTATCAGAATCTTTCTGTCAGAAAAATTCGGACGTTCGCCGGAAGGCGCCTGCCCTTACATTTTGTTCAAGACCCCGCATACTATTTGATTAGAATTCGGACGTGTCTGACATCAGATTCTGATGGTTTCGGATGCAATCTATCGAACGTCAGAATTAAAAAAAATATATATATTTTTACCCGACTGCGGCAAAGCCCAAAAGGTTGATGTTTGACCTGTATGTTCTCTCGTAACTTCTGAACGGCTAAGCCGATTTTAATAAATTATATGTGGTTAGATAATAAATATAAGGAAGTACTTTTGTAAACTTATAGTACTGCAGATAAAGTTGCAGTATGTGCCACTGCATATTTCTGACAAGCAGATGGTCTCCGTAAGCTTGCCAGTATTATTATGACATTTATGATCGAAATTTAAGAACTTTCCTGTCCTATAAAAATATAGTCTTACTGCAAGTAGTCTTTACCTAGTTCATAAACGATAGTAAATCATCATTCAAAAGACATCTATAAACTTACGTGAAAAAGTGCCTTCGAAGGCATTGTAACTAATAATAAAAATCCACAAATGACACATTTTTTTTACATGAATAATGGTGATAGTTTAAATATCCTCAGATTTGACAAAACACAGTACCTACCTACATGTCTCAGACTAGTTACATACTAGTTATAGGCTACCACTATTTAAAATTATTGAAAATCAAAATGGCGTTTTCGACACTATCGATATTCTTATTGTTTTCCAAGGCCACGATAGCATCGATAGACTATCGATATTTCATTCTATTGCTAGCAACAATAGAGCCGTGTTCTAAATTCAAATTCGCCGGATCGAATTTTCTGATAGGTGTGCGATGTGGTACCAGCGGCCGTCAGAAAGTTTCTGAAAGAAAGATAGGTGTGCGATGTGGTACCAGCTGCAGCCGTCAGAAATTTTCTGACAGAAAGATTCTGATAATATGCGACCTCCCTTCAATTAGAGTTTCGTAGAGTTGTTTCCAGGAACAATCCTTTATACATCATCATTTAAGACGCATAACATCCTCTGCTGGATATATCTCTCCCAATGATTTCCAAAATGACCGATCTAAAGCGGTCTGCATCCAGCGATTCCCAGTCAGATCAAGTCGTAGTATGACTACGTTGTAGGTAGATGTCTTGCCGCCCGCCGCCACGAAGTTTGATTGACCTGCGACAGCGACGCGTGGCGTGAAGATCTTAAAAATCAAATATATAGTAGGAAATGAACCTATGGAACATGCCACGAACAAGTTTTGGCGGCGCAGTTTGGTTGGGCTAAGCCATTGACTTATATATTAATAGGGCTAAGCGTGCCGCGACGCGGACTAGGTAAGGAAGGTACGTGACATTTTATTTTTGTACATGTTATAATCCCGAAATTCATCTTTATTTCCTTAATTCACCTCGTGCATACCTTATCTCGTACCTACTCATATTTAAAACGACTTCGTCACAAAACTATATAGGTATAAAAAAAAACTCGTATCAAAAAATTCTAAATCAAAATACGTTCACCTCGGGCGCTGCTGTAAATACTTACTACAGCGAACTTTGTGGCGTGGTCTACGCGCATCACTTAGACCGGCTCTTAGACCCGCACTACGCCTAGGCCTAAGATCACCTCGTAACTTCGTGGCCGAGCGGTTAGGCTTTGCTTGCCAGAACGTGATCGCATCTGAGAATCTTTTATGCCCTATCGGTTCTTCGCACGTTCTTTCTCGCTAACAGCCACTGCAAGAGCTAATCCGCTATGTCAGTAACTTTTCTTATAAGACCCATAGTAAGGGACCACGTTTCAGAGCCGTAAGTCATCAATGTTAATCTTTATTCAGTTCAATAAGTATCTAAGTATATCCTAAAATTTTAATAAAATTCATATAGTAGCTTAATTAACAATGCTAACTGGATTTAAACTATGAATCCAAGCAAGAAACAGTAGTTGAAAGACTTAGTCGGAGCTGCAAAGTTGTATTGACGCAGCTCTCGACGGTTTAACTTGTCACAGACTCCATTTCACACAATTTGAGCTAGTTTAACAATAAATCAGTTTCAAGTTCTGTATCAACCTTCTCGAGTTTGTTAAGAAAAGTACTTTGATGTTTTAAAAGAAATTATAAACTTCAGTACTTTCTCGAAGAAATACTGTCAATACAATCCAATACTTTAAATAATAGAAAAAAATAGTCCTGCAGATAAAGTTGCAGTATGTGCCACTGCATATTTCTGACAAGCAGATGGTCTCCGTAAGCTTGCCAGTATTATTATGACATTTACGATCGATATTCAAGAACTTTTCTGACCTATAAAAATATAGTCTTACTGCAAGTAGCCTTTCATAAACAACAGTAAATCATCATTAAAAATCACATCTGTAAACTGACGTGAAAAAGTGCCTTCGAAGACATTGTAACTAATAATAATAAACCTCTTAAAACCTTAAATGACACATTTTTTTTTACTATGAATATTAGTGATAGTTTAAATATCTTAGACTCAGACAGTCTCAGACTAGTTACATCTTTTTTGAAGTGAAAACTTTTTTAGGTGCGTTGGGCATTTTTTGTGATGGGAAAAAACTCGCGACACTGTTACCGTGTAACCGACACCACCTTGTTTAAGTTTTCACTTCTGTCGGCACTCCCGGAGTGCCACTGTTTTTTTGTAGATTTTGGTGACATGGTGTGGTTCCCTCGCAAGATTTCCGACTTAGACAGGGCACAGAACGTCCTCATGTACGGCTCGGAGCTCGATGCAGATCACCCAGGGTTCAAAGACCCTGTCTACCGCAAAAGACGTGAACAGTTTGCAGCTATAGCCAACAACTACAAATAGTAAGTAATAAGTAGTAACTACCTCTAAAGTAAGATTAACATAAACTTTACAAAGTGACTAATTAATAATAATTAACTTTATGTAAATTTAAATTAAATCCAAATATTCTAAGTGCAAGTTCAATAGATACGAACAAAAATTACTTCTTAAGCTGATTAAATTTCTAAAGTCACTACGACTTTAGAATTTAATGAAAAGCAAAATGTTTGTTTTTCGAAAGTAATGTTCAGAATGATTAATTGCAGAGAATTATTAGGTTTCTTAATTTAAAATGTTTTAGTTAATTTTAGTGTTGTTTATTTTCTCATTTCTTATTATGTCATTAAATACTTTAGGTAAGTATATAAGATAAGTTGCTTCATATATTATAGTAAAATTGTAGTACTTTGGAAAAGTAAAACACTTACTGAATACACAAAAGCTTCAATTCTTAAATGCGCGAAAATTAAATTTTTCATAAAACTTAAATCATGCAATATTAATTAAATAACAAACATGGGGTTGTTTTTGGAAAGAAATGTTTTATCAAAATATGCTTAGTTATCATTTAAATACAATTTGTTTTATATCTATCAGATACCTTAAAATTTCGAAAAAAAAAACAAATAAAGGAGTCTTTATTTTTCCTAGCAATTTTCAAATACTGTGACGTAATCATGTTACTAACATTGACCGTTCGTGTTCCAGCGGCCAACCCATTCCCAAGGTTCAGTACACTGAAACCGAAATTAGGACTTGGTAAGTTCACAATGTAGCGTGTTTTATGATAGATTGTTCCTCTTAGTCCCACTTAGAGTTAGCTCACATCGAGACGCAACGAGACGCGATATGGTGCGCTCTTGTGTCACTCACGTGACTCACGTCTCGGTGTGATGTGAACTAACCTGTAGTTTATATTTCTTTCAATATAATTTTTTTATTAAATAATTATAATTGACTTTATTTATTGCCCTCAAAAAAGTTACAATGTTTGGATTTAGTACCTATTAAATTTGAACTTGATCAAGTTAAGACAAGGATTACCAAAGAGTGTACCGCGGCGCGCCCCGGTATGTCGTAGAAAGTAAAGAGGGGCGCCGTAAGCTACTTGTTTTTACTTAAAAAAAGCCAAAAGTGGCCGTTTTTCACAAATGTGCGTAGTAAAGCTTAACGTTCTCACTTTAAACTGTAAACAGTAGTTCATAAAATACTTTGAAAGGTTATCTAGGGCTTGGTAGTAGTAAAATTTTAAATGATGTCTTCGTTTTTTTAGAAATGATTTATTTTATATGGGGGCAGCACTGGACCCCGGAAAATTCAGGTACGGCCGTAAGTTCGTATGTTTGATGAAAATCGGTTCAGCCGTTCAAAAGTTATTGGGGGGTTAACGTTTGAAAGTCGGGGCTTTCTCTAGCAAAATAATAGATGGCGCTATCCGTAGCGCGACTTGATATCCGTATCAAATCGTTTCAGTAGTTTTTCTACTTATCACTAAATGGCGTTCTTGAGAGTCAAGGTTATTTTTTATTTGCCTAGCAAATAAACTTTTAAACCCTTTATAAAAGATTGACAAAAAACGAAATAGAACAATATATATAACGTCTAACAAAATATACTGAAACTATTTGAAGGGTGAATTCAGTTCGTGATTCTGAACAACTTTCCCCAAGGAACATAAAAATATTTTTTGGCTTTCCATAAATTCAAAAAAATTAAAAAAAAAAATTCAAAATTCAAAATTCAAAATATCTTTATTATCATAGGATATTTATAATATCTCTTAATAATAGTCACTTTGTTTTGTTTTGCACAAATGTTGACGTGAAATCGTTACTTAAAGCTAAGTTTACGCCGCTTCCTAGGCGCAAGTGCAGAAGAAGCGGCAACAAACTGCACTGCACGTTTTCTCCAAAGACGTCAACTAACAAACTAAAAACTTAAAATTAGTTATATAGATGGACAGAGATTACATTGTTTATTATGTCATAATTAAATTGAATTATAAGAATTACGAAATTTAAAATAATGTCAATTTGTAAATTTAGTATGTACCAATGTACCTAAATTATGACATGTCTAAGTATACAAACCTTTAAGAGGGACCCGCGCCAAGCTCAAGCCAGACCTTTTTGTCTTTAAGATAGTCATCGGTCCTATAATAAGCCTTCTCACAAAGTACTTTCTTTACATAAGCTTTGAATTTTCTGTCTGGCATATCAAGGACCGATTCTGACAATTTATTATAAAAAAGTATACACTTCCCCATAAAAGACTTACTGACTGTATTCAGCCTGTAATACGGGCTAACTAAGTCATTCTTATTACGTAAATTTCTATCTGTAAAATCACTTACTTTATTGAACATGGAAATATTTTTCCTTACATACATTATATTTTCAAATATGAATTGTGATGCAAAAGTAAGTATACCTATTTCCTTGAATAATTCTCTCAGTGAGTCTCTCGATCCTAAACCGTAAATAGCACGAATTGCTCTTTTTTGTAAAACAAAAATAGTCTGAATGTCGGCTGCACTCCCCCATAGAATTATCCCGTAAGACATTAGACTGTGAAAGTAACTAAAGTACACTTGTCTAGCAGTTGCTACATCTGTCAATTGTCTTATTCTCCTAACAGCGTAAGCCGCAGAGCTAAGCCTATTAGAAAGTTTAGTTATATGAGCGCCCCATTGAAGTTTCGAATCAATTGTGATTCCTAAAAAGGTAGTACTTTCAACCAGATCGAGTTTCTGACCATTAATTAGTATGTCAACGCAGGCTTGATTCACATTAGGAAGAGAGAATCGAATGCATTGGGTCTTGTTCGCATTTAACATGAGGTTATTGGCCGAAAACCAATCAGAAATTAAAGATAAGGTGCTGTTCACCGCGCTAGCATCACTGTTATGTCGATCTATTTTAAATATTAGCGAGGTGTCATCAGCAAACAGCACCATGTCAGCCTCTTTCTCAACCATGTAAGGCAAATCATTGACATAAACTAAGAAAAGGAACGGTCCTAGAATTGAACCTTGGGGAACGCCCATTTTCACATTAGACCCGTGTGATTTTACGCCGTTTATATCAACAGTTTGAAGCCTATTTGTTAAGTAAGATTCTATTAATTTAATTGACTTATCATCAAAACCGTATTGACGAAATTTGAGCAAAAGTGTTGGATGATCAACGCAATCAAATGCTTTAGAAAGATCGCAAAATGATCCAATTGCATCATTTCTGTTTTCCCACGCGTCGTAGATATTAGTAATAAGTGCTACTCCTGCATCGGTGGTCGATTTTCCAGCAGTAAAGCCGTATTGTTGGCTATGGAAAAGATTATTGGTCTTAAAGTGAAGTAGCATTTGATTGAGCATTATCTTTTCGAACACCTTACTCAAAACTGGCAGAATAGAGATAGGTCTGTAGTTGCCAGGGTCTGTTTTTTCTCCTTTTTTGAATAGGGGTTTACTACATTTCATTAAGTTAGGAAATATGCCTTCATCAATACATTCGTTAAATATGAAAGCTAAATCGGCAGCAATTATGTGTATAACATGACTTACTACGGCTACTGACATGACTGACCCATACAAACTTGGATCAGCTGATCGGTCAACTTATATTTATATGGGAGGCCAAAAGATATTTTTCATATTTCGCTATACGTTCCTTGGAAAAAGTTGTTCAGTATCATGGACTGAATCCACACTTAAAATAGTTTCAGTACATTTTGTCAGACCCTTTATATGTATTTACAAAAACACGCAACGATCGTGAGGTATATTATCAATAAAGTGTAAATAAGTTTTTGTTATAAACACAATCCGGTCTTAACTGCAACCTAGGTAATGAAATCAGTGTTAAATAGGTATAAATTTAGAACAATTTGTCATGATTTTGCCGATCACTCATCGTTTAAAAACCCCTGATAATTTTATTAAAAATACTCGTTTATGTCAGCATTTGAAAAGTGGGACCAATGGGAATGTATGTTTTAATCCCCTGCTGTTTCTGGCTTATAATTTATGTGTTTTTGTTGTGTTAATTCAATAGAATTAAACTACGAGCGTTCAAGTTATTGCATAAAGCGAAGACGTCAAATGTAATTCAGATGCGAATTCGTACGACCAGATTTCGTAAATTCTTCTTGATGATTATATGTCATTCTTAGTAACATACAACATAAAATAGTATACAAATTTCGGTACTTAGCATGTGTTGGCGACGCGCCTTTTTTGATATTCTTCGTATATACGAGTATTTTGATTGTTTCAAATTTAGTGAAATAGACACATATATTTCTTATTAAAATATATTTTATCAAGCTCAGCCTGGCCATACAACGTGTAAATGCCGCCGTTTGCTGTTTTAGATTTAATTTATTGTTTTTATCAAGTTTATTTTATAATTTTATCACTATTATTAGTCAATTCTTATCCAGCGCCAACAGCATCTTAATACTAATAATATTATTATTGCTTTAGAGTCAAGTGAATTTATATTAAACTAAGACTATCGCAAAAATAAGCAGAACAGTATAGCACGGAATAATGATGATGAATTTTGTACCAAGTTCTGTACATGATAATATTCATAAATCACTTTTATTTTTATTTAAATCTATTACATACTACTAAACCCATTTTCTAAATTCAGCATCCGTGATTTGTATCCCCGTTCCAATTCACATTGGAATCGACTCAATCTTCAGTAACATTACTCGAGAGACTATCCAGAATGGCTCATTAAGGTCGACTGGATCTATAATTAGTCGGTGGATTAGTTTGTGAACTGTTTCCAGGGGTATCGTGTTCCGTGAGCTGCACAAACTGTATCTGAAGCATGCTTGCGACGAATACTTAGAGAACTGGCCGCAGCTTGTCAAATACTGCGGCTACAGAGAGGACAATTTGCCACAGGTAATATCGAAGTTTGATAGTTTCCTGCTCTGTGGCGCCACAGAATAAATAATACTAACGTACAGAAGTCTCACTCAGCAAAGAAATTCAAAGAAATATCTACTCAATGTGGCTAGCGATATGGTTTAATTTAGCTCACGTCAGAACTCAGCACCTTTTTGTATAAATACCTAGACATCCATTGCAAGCCAAATTCATTCTTATTACTCTGGACAAACGATTCGTATAACTGAATTTACCACCCGGAGTGGCCGCCTGTGCGCATCGTAATAATGTCAATTTTCGAGTGACACAGGCCTGGCGGCGCGGCGTGGGACGTTTAGGCGGTGATCCCACTGCACCGCGCACTGTCTCGGAGCGTGGGGCGGCAGATTTTAACATTGTGTGCAAGTATCTCAGTTTGTATTGAGCGGCAGATTCCGCGCACCTTGGCGGGGCGCGTTGCCAGTGGGTGAATCGCCTTATATTTTAGCCACTATTAAAGCACACGTTACATTTTTAAAATTATGTCAACATGCGATAAAGTAATGCGTAGTCCTGATTGGCCATTGAGCTCCTAAATAATCGTTTATCTTTTTTTTTACAATTTAATTTATCTATCTGGTGTGTTGATGTAAATTATCGTATAACAAAAAATGCAAGGTAAATAAAATTGGCATCTGAATTGTCACCTTACTTAACTGTTGAAGGAATAGGGTTCTTCAAAGAATTAGATTTTATACAAGCCGTTAAATTAGTATGCCGCTCGCTGACGCAGACCCCTACAATACTTAGAGTTTAAATGCGGGTCTCAGTGTAAATTGAATTCGAGATCACTTTACAATCTTTATCAAGTTGTTATCTGAGACGGTTTAAAGTGATAAGTTTACTTTTTGATCTTTAGCTAAGAAACTGGGTAATACCTATGTTTACCCAGGGCAATGTATGACGACGGCAGAGTACAGTACAATTTGTTCTTATTCCTTTCCCCTCACACGGATGTCGTAAAAGATGACTAAGGGAGTCATAGGTAACGTAGAGAACGGTTAGTAGCGTCATCTGTGAAAAAACTATAGGCACCATTTCTACTGCGATTATTAACCGCCTGCCCAGCGTGGTTAAATGGGAAAATCTTCCCTTTGGAGGTTGCCTTCAGTAAGACCTGTGGTCGAGCAGTGGACCGATACAGGCTCTAAAGAAGAAATCTAAAAAAGGTCTTGCTTCACTAACATACATACATACTATCACGCCTGTTTCCCACAGCCTATTGCCTACCCAGGTCGAGACTATGGACTTCCACTTGCTGCGATTCTGACAGACCTCCTTTGCTTCACCTACACTCATCAATATCATCTACATTCATTCCTTCCCCTTCGGTTATGGGTCTAACCTCTCCTTTTTTTAGAGCATCTGCAATCTGGTCACTGAATGTTTGCCGACCCTGACCAGCTTTTCATATTCCACCCTAAATACTGAACCTTCACATTTTAGTAAGTTTCTAAATATAATATTTTTTTATTAGCTTGAAGACGTCAGTGCGTTCCTAAAGCGGAAGACTGGGTTCCAGCTGCGCCCAGTGGCTGGATACTTGTCTCCACGGGACTTTCTCTCAGGGTTGGCGTTCCGAGTATTCCACTGCACGCAGTACATTCGCCATTCTTCTGATCCATTCTACACCCCTGAACCGTAAGTATATTCTACTTAATACAATACCCATTAAATAATGCTCGAGCGACACTAAGCAGAAACTGTGATGAAAATGCTGCGCTGGATGTGTGAAGTTTCATAGAAAATCCGTATTCGCGGCAGCCCTTATGACCGTGCCACAGCTACTCTAAAAGAGTGGTATTGACTTATCATTAGGAGAGATCCAAAAACGTTGACTTAATATCACCATGTAGTGACGCTCTTGGATGGTGAGAACAATGTGCTTACAACTAAAGATGCTGAAGAGAAAGCGAAATGCGTAGTGGATTATTTTACATTTGTAAAGAGGTATTGGTATGCAAACTGTATCCACAATGTGGATGTGGACAAAAAAATTTTTTAGCACATCACGTAGATTATTTTAAAATATTGTATACGTCATCATCATCAGGTCTGTTTTACGTCTCCACTGCAGCATGACCCTCTCTGTACTACCAGAGCCACATATTAGCCAGATCAGTCAGAGGATTTGGCCTACACTCTCCTCGCTGGCCAGACGGTCAAATTCCAATTCACATTAATTCAAGGTCCCATTGATGTTTATAACCTTTATCTAGCTTGTGTCTCCTAAGTCGCCTTCTACGACATCCACGGAAAGAGTTGGAGTGGTCCTATTCTACTCTGCCGGAACCACACGGCGACCACATTGTATACGTATTTTTTATTTTTTAGCAAATACTTACAAAGATACTGTGCATTTAAATTCCGCATGACGTCACGATCTGGTACGATTTTCACTTGACGGTGACGTCAATCACCCCCACTCCGAAACTTTGACCCGTTGTATCTTTGTGAATTTGCACTACCTACTACTTTGATAAACCGAAAAATATGGGTCCATTATTTTTCGATAATCTAACTGGCGGACTAAAAAAAATACAATTTTTCGGACCCAGTCCACATTTAATAAAATGCTTAGGTAAGTCACTCAATATGAAATAATATTTTATATAAGAAACAAAAGTCAGAAAGTATTGTTACAGAAAACTTGTACATCACTTGGAGAACATAATACACAAGCAATTTACTTACTTTTATTGAACTTCTAACAGTGGAAAAGTTACGAGGGTTGTTCGAGTTATCGGTTCGAGACTGTTTTGCGTGTTTTCTCTCTTTTAGTTTACTTTTTGGTAGGTACTCTCTTTTTGGTTTACTTTTAGGAATTTTTTGTTGTTTTTAAGATTCCGTACCTCAAAAGGTAAAACTGGAATACTCACTTGTCTGTTTGTCCGTCTTTCACAGCTAATTTGCTACCAAACTACCTGGAGTATTTCTCGAAACGCAACCATTTTGAGGCGCACCCAATGAGTCGCACCTTAACTATTCCTCGGAGCACACCTTTTAGTTGCGCTCACGATAGCAATTAAAAATATTAAAATTACAATGACATTGTACATAAAGTTTATAATGTCTGTTATTAAACTGCTTGTCTCATCGCTCCCAATATAGTGTAGGGCAAGCCTTAGAATAAACCTAAATACTTTAGTAGATATAATTATAATATTGCTATGTATTTTCAAACGACGGCCAAATGCCGATCTTTATTGATGAAGACATCGTATCTTGAACCATTTTAATGCATTAATATTTTTCACACTTTCTGCTTTATCGATATCGATAAAATTAATAGCCGCAGAGCGGCTTACGCGTAGGTAAAGATGTTGCCAAGGTAGATTCGTTTAAAAAACAAGTTTTTTAGGTAGCCAACGGCAATCATAATGGTTCTGGCCAATGGCGAAAATGAGACGTTGGGGTCACTCAACGCGCTATGGAGAGGGCTATTCTCGGTGTTTTTCTACGTGATCAAATCAGAAATGAGGAAATTCGTAGGAGAACAAAAGTCACTGAAAACCCAGCGGATAAGCTTGTTGAAGTGGCAGTGACACATTCGCGACACATAGCTCGACGAACCGATGGCCGATGAGGCAAAAAGGCTCTCGAATTGCGACCACGTACTGGCAAGCGAAATGTAGGACACCCATACAAGGTGGTTAGACAATCTGACCAAGTTTTCTGATCTAGATCGGTCATTTTGAAAATCCTTAGGGGAGGCCTATGTCCAGCAGTGGACATATTATGCGGCTGAAATGATGATAGTGATGAGACCCATTACATGCTTTGTGGTTTATGATTTTACTCACTGGTGCGAAAAATAAATTTTGACAGACATCAGGCAGTCAATTGAACAAATGTTTATCTGAAAAATAAATTATTAAAGATATATTGTTCATTTTAAAAAGAAAAACCTATATTGTTGTCTATAAAAAGGAACCGAAAGGAACTATATATGCAGTGTTCTGTTTTAAGACACAAAGGTACAAGTACATAAATTTTAATTTCCCTTGTCACTTTTACATTAAAAAAAAGACGGGTTCTTATATAATTTTGATATCTTATTTTATAATAATCAAGCTTTATTAACATGAGTCCTTGTTTGTCAGGGATTGCTGCCACGAGCTGCTTGGTCACATGCCGCTCCTGGCTAACCCAAGTTTTGCCCAGTTCTCCCAGGAACTGGGTCTAGCTTCTCTTGGTGCAACTGATGAAGATGTCGACAAACTGGCCACGGTAATGTTATATTTATATAGGTATCATTGTACCTATACAAAGATGGTATCCATATACAACGTGGAAAAGACAATACCGTAATAAATGAAAGCACATACTTATAGGTACTATGGAAAGAATCATTGAAATCCAGCTGACAGTTTTCGAGACAATCAATTTTGCAGCTGAACATAATGAAAAGCGAAGATTTTTAAACTTTACTTAATTTTACTTTTGTACCATTTTATATTTATCGGAAGAAGTGTCAAGTCGTCTTCATTGCTGTTTAAATAGCGTTTAATGTTAAAATATGATTGTCTTCAACCAAACCTTAATTTAATTTAATATGATTTCTGAAATGGTTTACTTTGTGTAAAATCCAACCAATTTATTAAAAGTTATGATTTTTGCAATTTACGTCATAGCCAATCAGAGCAGAGGGCCAGCCCGGAGTGGGCTCAGGCGCCATCTTGGTTTTTCTCGTGAAGATAATCAGTTGTGTGGTGTAGCGTACATTTTGAATAATAATTTTGGATCGATGTGGATCCTGGAGATATTTGGTATTTGGAAGAGCACGAGCGGTGTCCTGAATCCACTGCTCAGATTTCATTCAATGACTTTAAAATTATAAATTACGAAGTGTAATAGTGAACTGACAAAGTATTGTAACAAAACATGGAATAAAATTGTATGAAAAGCTATTACTTATTTTGTTTTGTGCTCGCATTTAACCCTGATAACGCCCACTAAACCCATGATGATTGACGATGTCGAGGAAGATATGCTTACTCCAAAATAGTAGTTCGAAATAGTAGAAAAGTGTTTTAGTATAAGCCTGTGCTATCATTTATTGCACTAATGTCTTTTCCACGTTGCATATTGATTTTGAGAAATCCCACTTTCTCAAGATAATTCATATTTCTCAATTTTTTTCATTCATTTATACAGCAAATATTGATGCTGTACTATAAAAACGATAACGACTAAAATTTTAATTATATCCGGGCTTTGCACAATTTAAAAACCAACTATACACCTCGCTGAAACAGGTTGAATAAGCTCTATAAACTGACCAAACATCCAATAAATAAATAAAGTAATACAATATAAACTTGTACTTGCACAACAACAATATAGACTTTAATTAAAAGTTAATAGCTGAATTTTTAGTTATTTTGTTTACAGCTGACTCCGTATTTTGACGAGAATATCTATATGGCATTTTTATTTCAGCTGTATTTCTTCACTGTCGAGTTTGGATTATGCCGTCAACAAGATGGGACTTTCCGTGTGTACGGCGCCGGATTACTGTCGTCTGTAGCCGAGTTGCAGCATGCTCTGTGCACCCCTGAGAAAATAAAACGTTTCGATCCAGAGGTGACGGTGAACGAGGAATGCATTATCACGTCGTATCAGAATGCTTACTATTACACCGACTCGTTTGAAGAAGCTAAGGAGAAGATGAGGTTTGTTTATGTATAAAATCATATTTTTGTATTAACTATGTAGAATTTATTTATTGGTTGGCACGATGGAACTTGGGTTTTGGTACCATCTTTCCCAGTTTGCTTTCATCCGTAGCTTAACCGTAGCATACTTTATGTTGCTCTGGGAATATCAAACGATGCGATCCAGACGTACCGGTGAACGAGTTATGCATTACACGTCGTATGAGAATACTTTCTACTACACCGACTCGTTTGAAGAAACTAAGGAGAATATGAGGTTAGTTTATCTATTCAATCATATTATTGTAGTACCTACGTAGTACTTATTTCTTGTTAGGCACTATGGAACTTGGGTTTTTGGTACCATCTTTTCCGGTTTGCTTTCATCCGTAGCAGCATGCTTGATGTTCGAGTTCGATGTTCAACGATTCGATGCAGAGGTAACGGATAACGAGGAATGCATTATCTCCTCGTATCAGAATGCTTACTATAACACCGTCTCGTTTGAGGAAGCTAAGAAGAAAATAAGGTTAGCTTATGTATAAAGTCATATTATTGTAATAGTACTGCAATTCATATTATTTCAATTCATTCATAGTACCACACTTCTACCCTCCTTGTGAGTAATTCTATCTACTTATTCGCAGTCTGACTGGAAGAGATTCCATTATGGGATACGTCCGCCGTTGTCAATTTACTCTGTATGTTGTTTTTGTCTTTAATTATGTGTTTTCTAAGTACAATAAAGTTATTACAAACAAACAAACAAACAATATTATGACTTTATGTATTATGTAGTACTTCTTGGTAAGCACCATGGCGTGGGTTTTTGTTGCCATCTTTTACTAGTTTGCTTTCATCCGCAGCTCTAACTGTAGCATGTTCTATATACCCCTGAGAAGATCAAGCGCTTAAACAAAGCGGTTAATTTAAATGGCCTATCTATAATATGCCTCATTGTTTGTAAAATGTTAATTTTCACCATATTAACGATTCAATAATTTATTTAAAATAAGGGCGCCACCTCTGCACAGTATTCGCCTAAATTTTAAGCATACAATCGTACGTTCTGAATTTTGAACTCGCGAAATCTATATCTCGGTAACTCATTGACCAATTTCGCTCGAATCCAAACTTAAAAATATTATTGGCAAAATCTACACGCCTACCAAATTTTAAAGCTACAGCTGTAATCAAAGATATTCATGTTATCATTGAACAAACACACCCACATACATCAAATAAAGATAAAATCGCTAACTTTGCTCGTTCGTTACTTTCAGGTAACATTACAAAAGCAACATAATGTGAAGTTGAATAAAGTCATCTTCATCAAATCCATATAGAAGCCAAAAATAGCTTGCCTCTTTGAAAGAATAAGAAACTCTTGAAGTATTCTAAATAAATAAAAGTTTTACTTTCTGAGAGAAAAAGAAATTACCAAAGTTTTGTTTAACTTTAAAATGTCTAAATATTGAGATTCTTGAAATTGAAAATTGAAGGTGAATAAGACTTTATTTATGCTATCATGCATATTTAATTTTAACCGAAGATCGATAGATTCGTCGATGTCTCATGAATTTGAATTAAGTCAAAAGGTATTTATCAGATCTTTTATATGTATAATATTAACATACATAATATTATTAAACATTGTATTCAAATTATGTTTTAAGGTATAAGACTTTGTTTATAACTATGTTTAAAGCCTTAGGTAAGGTATGATTCAGACCGACCCGGCTATTCATCATCATCATTATCATCACGATCATATAAGCGTATTCCCGGTTGCATCCTTAGCGGTAACAATTTAGACTCTTCAGAGCCCGTTACCTAACCAAAGAGATTTGACGAGGTAACTCGTTTTTACTCAGAGTGACTACCGTCTGACCTCTGCAACCCAAAGGGTAGACCTGAACCAATTCTTGGATAGTTTAAATAAAAGCAACATGGTTCCGGCTATTCTCTTGTTCTTCATCTAAGCGCGCTGTGCTGCTTCGGAGTCCGGGGTGCGCTTGCCCGCTTTTTCTTCTCCAAATATAATATGCACGTCAATGGTCACCCAAGGGTGCCAAAGACCTTGCGAAGTGGAGAAGAAATTGTCGGAACAGTTAAAATGATTCGGCTGTAATTTTACAACCGGCCGCCTGCCTGACGTCAACTCTCTTTGGGAATGTATTTGTGCGAAAAGTTTTACAACCGGCCGCCACCCGACGTAAACCCTCTTTGGGAATGCAATTGTAGCACAAAATTTTTGAGCTTAAGTCCTTTAGTCGCCTCTTACGACATCCACAGGAAGAGATGGAGTAGTCCTATTCTTACCCGGACTAACACGGGTTTTAAAAATTTTGTGCTACTTGTGGGTTCATGTATGGACGATACTCTTGTAACTCGTATTTCCACCGCGTCTTCGGGCTCTTCTACTACCTATCTACTGCAATAAAATCGCGCGATTTAGTTCTTCATTATTGCAGACCAAGCGTTTTTAAAAGTTCAAGTTAATGAACCACTAACAAGAAAATAAAGCACGTAAAAATACTCGGTCGGAAATTGCAGTGAACAGGGACGCATGGAGGGAAATGTGAGGGACCTTTGCCCAGCAGTGGGACGAAATAGGTTAATTAAAAAAAAAACTCAGGCACTCTGCTTACTCGTAAATAAATTAAACATCTAAATGAAGTAACACAGAAGTTGACAGGTCAAATTCCATGACCTAATTCTATACGTAATAAAATAAATGAGACTCATTTCAATATCAAGATTCAGAAGTCGCAAAGAAGAGGCCCTTTTTTTCAATTTACATTAAACACCTAGATAAAGAACTTCTTTTTACTCACTTTATGACTGTTAAATTAGTAGAATAAAATTAAATGTATAGAATTGAACAAAATGTTCAGTATTATGTAATAATACTTATAATTAAAATATTCGTTTTGGCTCGTCTGCCATTTAAAACAAGGTTCTGTTTTAAAAGGAATATAGCTTTAAAATGTTAAATAGGTGCCAACTTGAAGGGTACGGGCATTACTTTGTCGGAGTTCTTGACGAAGGCGAGGCACGACATCTTCATGGCCGCTCGTGAAAAATATGGTGTCGCTAAATGTTGGACACGGGATGGCTACATATACGTTGCGGGATCCGAAGGAACCCGACACCGAGTGACGTGCCTCTCAGAGATGGACAATCTTGAACAGGCAGCTTCGAGCGGTAGCAGGCGAGCGGCTCCTGGGGCCAAGAAGTGAACAACTGCGGCCTTTGTTTGTTTGTGGCCATCATTTAAGTTTTCGTTACGTGATAACGTTATTAAACAAGTAGGTAGTCTGCACAGTTGTTTTAATCTCTTAAAGTAGGTAATTTAGTAATTTATTTCACTTTTTAAGTATACTTTTCAAGCCGGTGGTAGTTTAGTTAAAAAACCTAGCCTTTTTATCAGCTGTCACTGTCATGAAGTAAATGTCAAATTGTCAATGCAGATGCAGTTTAATACATTCCGTTCTACGTAAGAAATACCAAATAATTTTATGTTTTGTTTTTTTCTTTTGTTTTCTTTTTAATTTGTTTTTTAATATACCTATATATTGTTATTGTAACAGAATTGTAGTGCTTATAGAACGTCGGTGTTATTATTTATTGTCGAAACACGGCTGGTGGGTGGAGGAGGTTGTTTTTTTTTATAATTTAGGTTTTTATTTTATTTATATATTTAGTTTATACTTATTTTAGATATATATATAAATTATTATTTTATATATTTTTAGTAATGAATAACTTACTATACGATAGCGATAATGATGAATTTCAGTCATTTTCTTCCCACAGTAGCAATTTAAGTGAAGATAGTTTTTCGAGTCTCCCTACTCTCTCTGATACACTTTGCAATGTTTTTTCTGATGTACCAAAAAATTTTAATGTAGTACATATTAATGCCCAAAGTATACCGGCACACTTCTTTGAAATGCAGGCATCTTTTGACAACAATAACATTCATGCCATTTTAGTCTCCGAGTCGTGGCTACCTCCCTCTCTTCCTTCTATATTATATCCTTTGCCAGGATTTCAACTTATTCGCAATGATAGAGTCACTGACACGTGTGGAGGTGGTGTGGCTATCTATCTACGTTCACATATACAGTTCTCAATAATTAGTGTATCTGCTCAGCCACCTCCTGCAAATGCCGGTGAACATCTTTTTATTGAAGTGAATCTCTCCCACAATAAAGTCCTTCTCGGAGTTTATTATTGTCCCTCTTCAAATATTAACTATTTTTCTTCTTTTGAAACCCTTTTAGAAACTTTTCATCCTATGTTTAGTCACACTATTATAATGGGTGACTTTAACACTTGTCTCATTAAAAAAGATCATCGATCTTGCTCATTAGAGTATATTGTTTCCTCTAACAACATGCATATTCTCCCGCTTAGCACTTCATTTTATATTACGCTTATCACTTTCCTAACAAAACTCCGTCTCTCCTTGATCTTATTCTTGTCTCTTCAGAACAGCATGTTGTTAAACATGGGCAATATCCTGCTGATGCCTTCTCTTATCACGATTTGCTATATTTGTCCTATAAAATTCGTCCGCCTAAACCTAAACCTAAAATAATTCTTCAGCGCAATTTTAGTAGCATAAATCAGGACCAGTTAATTAGTGACGCGCGTGCATTAGATTGGACACAAATTTACGATGCTGAATCTGTTGATGAGATGGTATCAATTTTTAATACCAAAATAATTGAACTGTACGATCGCCATGCACCATTAAGGCCAATCAAAATTAAACATTTACCTGCACCTTGGCTTACTGATGAAATTAAGGCGTTAATGCATAAAAAAAACATCGCAAAAAGCAAATTCAAACACCGTCCAAATGATGTAAATAGAGAGAAGTACATTCGTGTTCGTAATCGCTGCAATACAGTGCTTAGGGACGCACAACGCCGTCATATCCATAAATCTGTCGAAAACGAAGACCCAGCTAAAGCTTGGAAATTCCTTAAATCTCTTGGAGTTGGTAAATCTCAAAAAGACAATGTTCATAATGATATAGATATCAATTCTCTTAATGCTCACTTTTCCTCTACTCCAGTTCTGGATGATAATATTAAATCAAAAACTATTAGTCACCTGTCTACCATCTCTACTCCTCATCATGAACCACTTTATTTTTCTCAATTAGCTGCTTGTGACGTTAAGAAGAGCATAATAGCAATTACTTCTAATGCCATGAGAGTTGACGGTATAAGTCGAAACATGTTAGTTCCTATCTTAGATTATATCCTTCCTATTCTTTGTCTTATTATGAACGCATGTCTTACAGATTGTGTGTTTCCTTCTATCTGGAAGGAAGCCGTCATTATTCCTTTACCCAAAAAACCTAACCCAAAAGCCTTTTCTGATTATCGTCCTATCTCCATACTCCCTTTCCTATCAAAAGTCCTTGAACGCCTTATTCAGTCCCAGTTATGTAGTTACCTTAATAAAAATAATTTATTTAATCCTATGCAATCAGGTTTTCGTACAGGGCATAGCACCACGACTGCACTTACTAAAATATCAGATGATATTCGTCTTGGTATGGAACAAGGGCTGCTAACTGTGCTTTCTTTATTAGATTACAGCAATGCTTTCAATACCGTTAATTTCGATATACTTCTTGCAACATTGCGCTCCATTAATGTATCTCCATCAGCAATTGAATGGTTTCGCAGTTATCTGTATGGTCGCAGGCAGCGCATACGCCTCGAAGACTCTTATTCTGCGTGGTGTAATGTGTCTGCTGGCGTACCGCAAGGCGGTGTTCTCTCTCCTCTTTTGTTTTCAATTTTCATAAATTCAATTTCAAAACACATTTCTTGTCCCTATCACTTGTATGCTGACGATTTACAAGTTTACTCTCAAGCTCCACCCAGTGATATTGCCAATGCTATCCAAGATATAAACAATAACTTAAGGCACATAACTGAGTGGAGTCGTGAAAATGGACTGCTAGTTAATCCATCAAAAACTCAGGTAATCATTATTGGCAGTACACGCATGTTAGCAAAAATAGACAGTTCGACGTTACCTTATGTACAATTAAATGGTGTGAATATGCCCTACTCAAAAACCGTTAAAAATTTAGGATTAACCTTTGATGAAAATTTATCTTGGGTTCCTCAGATGAAAACTACAGCTTGTAAATTGTATGGGGCTGCGGCTTCTCTCAGGAGACTGCGTAATTTTCTACCTACTGCTACTAAATTGGTGCTTGCTCAAACCCTCTTGCTTCCAGTTTTAGACTACGCGGATGTCTGCTATCTCGATCTCACGGCGGACCAGCTTAATAAGCTTGAGCGACTTCAAAACTTCTGCATAAGATTTATATTTGGTTTACGCAAATACGATCATGTCTCACAATTTCGCACTCAGCTCAAGTGGCTTCCCATTTGTTTTCGCCGGAATACTCATATCCTTTCTTTATTGTATAACATTCTATATTTCCTCCCATCCCCCTGTTATCTTAAGGAACGTTTTAAATTTCTGCATTCTAATAATATGCATAATTTAAGGTCATCAGAAAATCTAGTTTTGGATATGCCTTTACATCGATCCAACTTCTATGATAAGTCCTTTACGGTTCAAGCTGTGCGTCTGTGGAATAAATTGCCGGTCTCAATACGGCGTGCAGAGTCTCTCTCTATTTTTAAGAAAATGGTAGTAGATTACTACCTTTCAAAAGTCATTTAAATTGTCCATAAAAATTAAGATTTTTATAGGTATCAGTAAGTTTATTAATTTTATGTATTTATGTATGTAGTATGTATATATAAAAACTATATATATATATATATATGTATTATTTGTATGTAAGTATAGTTTATGTTTTATGTATTTTATAAAAGTTTGTAAAATGTGTGTAGTTATGTGTAGAAATGTGTAAGTTTATGCTAAATTTTTAAGTCTAACTTATTACAGTTTCTTTTTTCTCTTTTCCTTTCTTGTTTAGTTACACCACCGTCATTGTCTTTCTCATAGTCCTCTCCATCCACTGGTTGTCTGGAAGAGATCGCTTTAAGCGATAAGACCGCCCATTGTACTAGTGTTATTTTAAGTTATTTGTTTATATTGTTTTTTCTTTTGGTGTACAATAAAGAGTTTTCTATTCTATTTCTATTCTATTCTTTGTTTACTTTTGAATAACTCCTTGAATGTACTGTAAATGTCGCAAAAATTAATGCACCGATATCGTGACCAGGAAGCTAGGCTACTTAGCAACAAAATTAATATATTTTTTGGTGCGAAAAATCACATCGCTGTTCTAGTAGACCCTGTTTAACAACTTAGTTTAATGTTTTCATGATTTCGTCAAATATGTGGTAAAAAAATGATTTTGTAAACTAAAAATTCATTTTAAATATTTTGAAGGAGTGCTACTTTTTAACAACAATGAGGAGTCAATTTCAGAATGTAAAATTAAGCTCAACTCTGTTTTTTAACCCCCGACAAAAAAGAGGGGTGTTATAAGTTTGACGCTAATGTCAATGTTATACACATGTTAATTCGAGAGTAAACAGATCTTGGATCATAGGGGTGATACTGACACACTCTCACGTCTTTATACCTAACGGGTCAGACAAAGGATTTTAGGTCTTGCGGGTCTAAGAAGACAGAGCCCAAAACCGCAACAAAACCGTAAAAAAAAATACCACTTTCAGCGTGATGGTGGGCGAGCAGGTGGAAAAGGGAATCAAAATAGTGACGAGTTCAATAGTTGATTCCCTCGATCGGCTTTTACGATCTGCGCGGGAAGAGAAGCATAGGGGTGATGACATCTTAAAACCAAGTTTATCAGGATGGTTGGGTATTAATTTTACGGGTTAGGTGACAATGACAATATTATAATCCGTATATCTTCCAGGGCTTTCGCCGACAGTATACAACGCCCGTTCGGTTTGCGCTACAACCCATACACCCAGAGCGTGGAAGTGCTGAGCAACGCCCAGAAGATCACAGCCTTGGTCAGCGAGCTCCGAGGAGACATCTGTATCGTGTCGTCGGCTATCAAGAAGATCTCCGCACAAGACTCCACGCTTGATGTAGAGACGATTGCTAATATGCTTCATACTGGATTGCAGGTGATAATCTGACACGCAAAAAAATATACATGCTAAAAAGTTATAGATACATACAAAAAAAAAATATAATTTTTGTTTGCTTGTATTATCGTAGGTTTAAAATGGAATAATTCATTTTGATTAGGTTTTTGTTGTTCAAAGTTTTTTTGTGTTGTCTTTTTAATATTTCTTTTTTTAAATAAGTATTTATATATTTGTCTTTGCTCCATAGATTAAAAGTTGATGAGTCAGCTTACTCAAGTTTCTATTGAAAGCAAAAATATATTTAAATATATACTTTTTGTTTGCCTGTAGGTATAAAATGGAATAAATTATTTTGATTAGGTTTTTGTTGCTCAAAGTTTTTTTTTTGTGTTGTCTTCTTAATATTTCATTTTCTAAATAAGTATTGATATATTTGTCTTTGCTCCATAGACACAGCTTACTCAAGTTTCTAATAAAAGCAAAAATATATTTTTTTTATTATGATTTCGTCAAAATGTTCCATTGACAAAATAATTTACCATCATTACTACATACTACTGAAGGTCCCCTAAAGTTTTTAAAGAAGAAAAAATGAATAACATTTGCAAATAAAAATAAGTCTCAGATTATTCTACCAGTATACGTATACTAATACGAATCAGTTATGAATATTAAAATGACCTCAAGACAAATTTTTTACCCAATATCAAGAAAAAACATAAAGAAAATCCCGAGCAGTAAAAATATTAAGGCCGTACTTGAATTTTCCGGCGTCCAGTGCTGCCCCCGTTTAAAATAAATCATTTCAAAGAAAACGGAGACATAATTTAAAATTTTGCTACTACCAAGCCCTAGATAACCTTTTAAAGTATTTTATGAACTACTGTTTACAGTTTAAAGTGAGAACGTTAAGCTTAAATATGCACATTTGCGAAAAACGGCCACTTTTGGCAAATGTGCGTAGTAAAGCTTAACGTTCTCATTATAAACTGTAAACATTAGTTCACAAAAAAGTTTAAAGGGTTATCTAGGACTTGGTAGTAGCAAAATTTTAAATGATGTCTCCGTTTTCTTTAAAATGATTTATTTTAAATGGGGGCAGCACTGGACCCCGGAAAATTTAGGTACGGCCTTAACGTAAGAGTGAACTGAGCATGGAATAATTTGTCTATATAACAAAATCCCTGACAAGGTACGAGTATATTGTCCCACTTAAGTAGCAATATCGCCTTAAGCCCGTCTTAAGGCGTCTCGACATTTACCTACTACGACATAAGAATTTAATATAAGCAATTTAAGCTCAATATTTTTTTCACGTATCTCTCTTTACTTGAAATAGACTAAAAAATTATATGAAGCAAACTATGGGAAATGATAACTAAAGTGAATCAAAAGTGAGTGAATGCTGGGTTGAGTTTAGCCTGCTCCAGTAGTCTACTCACTAATGAGCATTGTGGTTGACATATAGGCTTGCCCCAAACCCTTAACAATCTCTCTCCATTTGATCATATAGTTGGAAACATACTTTTCCGCACCACCTCATTGCAATTTTTCATAATTTGTTTTCATAACGCAGGCACGTAGTAGGCCCTTAAAATATACTTGCTGTCTGTGTGCCGTGAAATTAATCTTATTTTGAAACAAGGAGCACATCAAAGGTTATTATATTGGTGGGTTCATAATTTGCAATATTGTGCGTGTTTTTGAAAAATCACTGTTTTTAAACTACTACAGTTTATTCCTCAAAAAATTTACATAAAAATCTTCAGAGGGCGACTGATGTCAATAATCTAAATTTTGCTCCCGCTTCCACGCACACAAATTATTCTAGCCGAAGCGAGACAGCGAACCGTGCGGGGCGTCGGGAATCGCGGTGGGTCAATGAGGCTGGTTCTGGTTTTAAGGTTTTTTCGTTTTACAATGAATATTTAAGAGTTATTTAAAAAGTAAGACATATGATAACCGCCTTATGTTTATTACAATTATAATCCAAAGTTACAAGTGCTAATTTATTGTATTTCTTAAATACTTTCTGTTTAAGTATAATTCTGAGGTGATTTGGAGGCAACTTCGCAATGTTTTTCTATCGAGAAAATTTTAAGCAATCGTGTTTTCGAAACTTATTATGTTTAGAGTTAGTCCTGAACTTTACTGTGTTTTTATTTCAAAGTGAGTATTTCGTTAATATTGATAATTATTTAAGATCGCTCTAAGAACTGTAGGGTAGTACGGGCTCTTAAGGATTTTCTACAGACACCCACCCACAATACCCAAAACATTTTTGGCTCGATAGAAAAAAATCACAAACATACCTCTAAATTTGCTTAATTTTACCTTTATAAGACATATTACTATTTTATACAATCACCTTTTTATTTATAATTACACAAAATTTTTTTTTATCTAAATATATAGTCGTTTTGGCTACAAAAAAAAATACGAGTATAATACCAAAAAAATAATAAACAAAACATAGATATATAGATTATTTTTTTTGGTATAATTTTCATATAAAAGGGTGATTGTTTAAATAGTAATATGTCTTATAAATACAAATTTAGAGGTATGTTTGTGTTTTTCTTCTATCAAGCCAAAAATGCTCAACCGTGTTTTGGATATTATAGGTGTCTGTAGAAAGGCCTTAACATGCTTATGTAACATTTTTGAGGAATAAACTGTAGTAGTTTATTTACAGTAATTTTTTTAAAAACACTCACAATTTTCTTGGCTCTGGACTGGCGGGGCCTTAAGTACTTAAGTAGCAAGCTAGAGCATAATATTATTACTTACTACCGGGAGGGATTTTAAATTGCAGCGTTCTATAATGAGCTGAATTTACAATTCGATGCCGCTGCTATTGACAAAAAAATAATAATTGATACAGTAATCATATACATGTTACGTTTTAATTGCATTTTCTTATTGAAAATTAAATTTGATAGCCGTTGCTACACATTTACAGCATTTTAAGTTATGCATTTAAATTTAGTTTTTGCTTACAGTTGCCTGCACTCCATAACAAGCGGCGTGTTAATAAATACCTCTGACTAGTATTTCATGAATTGGAAGATTGAAAGAATTAGGTATATTTTTTGAAGTTATGTCATATCATTCAAAATCAAAAGATAACAATAACTGGGCAGCTTGTGGCGAGCTGTTGGTTAGGAATGATACTACAGACCCAAGTGCTTCAAAGAGTCGATCAGAGCTCTCTTCCCCGACGCGTCTTCATCAGTCGGGGTGGAGACCCAAGAGGGCTCGCAGGACTATCAGCTTTGCATTGGCTTAATTGGCCGTGCAGAGAGGAGTCGTTAGAGCTGTTTTTTCAGGGGTGTTAAAGAGCATCACGCACGCTGCGAGTGACTTCGGAGAAAGCGCAGCGCACCTCACGATACCCCCGAGTCGCCTTCACCAGTATTGCTCCTTTGCCGGAAAATATTGTCGGTTCGTTTGAGGGGCCTATCTAGTGGGCGGCAAGTCACCTTCTGCCTACAATAGTTAGTAATCATGATATATACGATATTGCAAAAGCCCAGTATTAATCCATCCCAATTTCATTCCCTAACCCATAAACCTTTACACCTTCTTGCAATACATCTTTCTCCTGTCGAAACCTATTCAAGGATATACCTTTCATTGATATATCTAAGAATGGGTTATGGCGAGAGTGCCACATAACATCAATTTCTCTAAAGGGCCACTACGTGTTGGATCTATATCCCCACGCAAGCCTCTCAAAGGATCGGGGTGAAAAGACCCGTGATTTCCAAATAAGAACGCTAAAGATTAAACGCACTCACATTAATATAAAACCTCATTATACAGGTACAATGATATAAGCACATGAAACGAAATAATTCAGCCAGGACTATACAATACAACGATATTATCCTCAAAACAATAGCCTGACCGCATTGACGGCATTATCATGCAGTTAATCCGAACAATGGTGACTTGATGAAATTAACTTTATTAACCACAACACCCGCAAACATTGTGTTAAAAATTGGTTCACTTAATAGCGAGCATTTTGAATAGCGAGTGCCAAAATATCCACTTCATGAACAGTGAAGGTTCGAGTACTTCGAGTTGTTACTTTTTCTAGTGACCACCAAGTATTTTTTTGCCGTAGATCTCGATAGCTTAGCGGGGCATGTACACCTTCAGATTAAACTTGGATGGGTCATCTTACTAGAGGCACTTCTACAAAACACGCTACACTTGTTATCCCAAGATTATGACTTAAGTATAAGGTCCTTAGGCTCCAGGTGGGGCGGAGGGCGACAGTATTTTTCCATCGCTATTGATCATTGGCTACGCGCTTTGCTTTGAGTCAGATTACCCCGCTTGTCTTTATCTCCACAACAACTGTGCGCCGCCAACAAATAAAGATGTCAACTTCAAAACAAGTTGTAGTAGGCGATCGAGATTGCTCGTTTTCGATTTCATATCAATTTCATTATCGTTTATTTCAGAAATTATGTTTTTTTTTTGCCGTTTAGGTCTCGTAGTTGGTCAAAAGCCTCACTTTCTTCCCCTAATTATTTTATTTATTGAAATTATGTTTATCAATGAGACGCATATAAACAAGAAACTTCAAAACCCTTCTTATTTTACTGAATTAAAATATGTTAACGATTTACGCTTTAATAAAATACCTATATTATACAAAAAAAAATCAATTGTGAATTTCTAGTATCTAATATATCGTTAAGCATGTTGTAACTGAAGGTCCGATCGCTTTGTGCACAGCACCGCATTGCGGATTTTCGCAATTGCCTACATGCTCGTACTGGAGCTTTATTCTGTATCTTTATTACTTCTTAGTACTAGTTATCGTTACCATTTATCCAATGTAAATGATATATTTTTGTAAAACTACATTAATCAGTTCATAATTTATTGTATACCCTTATATATGCGTGTTTTTACTCCATAACATTTTATACCAATCAATATAGAAAAAATCTTGAAAGTTTTCAAGTTAGTTGGAGAAAATTCTTGACCTTGCCTTAAACTGTTTAAGTAATTTATCCGCTTTTTTCAATCCCCATTGTTCAGTAAATAAAGGGTCGCTTACTATCAACATAAAGTATCACAAAATTTTACTAAAGAAATATCCTCTTTTTAGGGTTCCGTACCCAGAGGGTGCAAACGGGACCCTATTACTGAGACTCCGCTGTCTGTCCGTCTGTCACAGGGCTCTATCTCTTTAACCGTAATAGCTAGACACTTAAAATTTTCACCGATTATGTATTACTGTGGCCGCTATAACAACAAATACTAAAAATAAAAAAAGTTAAAAATGAAAGGGGTGTCGTCATACAAAAAACTTATTTTTTTAGCGTTTTAAAACATTGTACGGTGGAACGGAACCCTTCATGTACGAGTCCGACTCGCACTTGCCCGTTTATTTATTATTTATTGAATAATATTTATTTGGATTTCAGGTAAGTGAAAGAAGCCCACAGAGCACTTCAGGAAACAGTTCACCAAACTCGGAAAGAGGCACTTCCCCCAGACCAGAGGCATCCAAATAAACCAAAAATAATAAAATGCAAGCCCAAATGTTATCTATTATAATATACATATGACAAATATGAATATATCAACATTACTATTAGTGAAATATTGATAATGTTAATTTAACAAAATGATATAACAATAGTAAATATTCTGTATTTAAATATAAAATGATTCACTTACCACTTCTCATTTTTACATTATTTGAAAGCCGCAAGTATAATATGGGGCCTGTAATTT
Organism: Acrobasis repandana; assembly: GCA_963576875.1. NCBI lineage: Eukaryota > Metazoa > Arthropoda > Insecta > Lepidoptera > Pyralidae > Acrobasis > Acrobasis repandana. The sequence continues at coordinate 12,415,553 of OY756214.1, forward strand.
TTTTACATCGTTTTTTTGGTGAATGAACTGAAAATATCTACGTTATGCTAGATTTCTAGTTCTAAATGTATTAAATGTTTTCAATAATGCAATATTCATTATTAATTAATTATAATGACAAGTGAAAAAAAACTATCTAGGCCTACTCGTAATTAACGTGATGTATTTCAAAACGTGTATTGTTTTGTTGAAATTTTAATATTATATCAGATCTGTGAGAACAGACATTGAAATTTAACTAATATATTACGTCACTATCTCTTTGTTTAATTCACTTTGAAGAGTTATATATATGATGTTTATATCCATATTTATATATCGATAAAAACATTGACATTGTACATTGTACCGTTACTACGAGTTCTACTATGTTTTATCAGTGATGCGATTTCATATATGCATAAAGCTATCTTTTACAATGCTTAAAGTCTCAGTATTTCTAATCGATAAAAATATTTGTAATGTCAAGCCAATAAATCACAATTTGCTGGTATTATATATTGAAGCGTTGTATTATTATACAACAATATTTATTATATAATGTTTGAAGATATGGATATCTATAACGATAAAAATATTGCTAACTTAGATAATGTTTGAACTGAATGTGTCGAGAATATGCCAGCATAATGTTACGCAGCTCTGTGTCTTGTGAATATTAGTGTTATTACCTATATGTATAAATTTTGTCTTCAATAATGATTTAATTACATTTTCCATATCCATATTAATTAAACATCGAAAATGTTGTTAAATAACGTCACTAGTTCTATCTCTTAACCACGTTAAAACGTTTTAATATCTACGAAAGCTGTAACAATGTTTGAAGTTTATTGTATAATTAAATGATGGTAGCAAAACAGAATGTTGTTTTAATCTTCTTTTTACTTTTTACGGCGAAGCCAATAGGGGGGTTATATGTTTGGCCGTTAAGTATGTATGAATGTAAGATCTAGAGGACGCCTTGGTCCAACCAGATTTGCTCGATACTCGAGACCAAAGTCAGCGATGTTGTCCGAACTGCACAGCACAGGACTGAATGGCAGGAATATAAAATATTGCGGGAAAAAAAAATTAAAAGTCACATCACACAGATTACAGAAAATATGGAACACAAGAAGGTGTTCCACAGAGACCACGACCCTCGAAAATGAGAATTACGACGCAAGAAAGAGGATATATGATACAGAGTTCACTTAAAGCGCAACATGAATAACAATTACATTAAAACCTCCTAAAACCTTTGATGCCAGTGGCAAGTTTACGCGCACATAAATTAGTTACTTAGTATTTCTGAAACACAAAATCAGTCAAGCAAATCGCCGAACGGGACCGCAGCGTAAACATAACATCATAAACAAACGGTTCATCCAGTAAACAGTCCGGCCAGTTTTCCGACTAAAATAGAAATGATTTAACTGGCGAGGGTAACTGCTGAAAAAATTAAAATCGATAACATTATAATACTTAACATTTGTTGGAACGACGCCAGCAAAGAACGTGTAAATTATGGTTAAAAAAAAAATAAGCACGGGATCATGGCTATCTGAGACCAATAGAACGATCAAAAGCCGTAAGTCCACGGTCATTATCTTTCCGTTGATCTTCAAAATTGTTTGGGCGCACTGCCAGAATATAAATCCAGTTATTTATTAAAAAAATGTTGCAACGATGCAAAATGAGGTCGTGCACTGCGGATGAGTAAAGACGAAACGCAGACGCATTTTATAGAGACTAGTAGCTATAGCACGAACAAACTACCTATACGTATGTATTGTTCAATAGAACACGGAAGACTCTGATGACGCGTGTATTAAACCAAAGTCCTTGGCAATGCTTCTTGAATTTAATTATAACTACTTACGTATCTGTCAAAATCGTATGAAAGTTGGCAAGTGAGCGACAAGAGTAGCGATAAAATTAGCTTTTAACATTGAAAATGTGGATGTCACACGTTTGGTTATTTCTGATTTAGCCCAGTTAAAGCTAGCTTTTGGGATTCTGAATTTACGAGCGATCGGAGTGGGCCGCGCGATTTATGACCAATTTGCGTTTGATATCAGAGCATCGTAATTTCATAATGTTTTTTGTTATATTTATGTTCGGGTATTAACCGGTGTCTGGAGGGAATGCGGTCAAAGGAAATTCTTAGAACTTTAAATTTGTGTCAATGTAGTTTTTTTTGGATAATTATTAAGAAACGGGAGGTTATTATATTTTTAAGTCATATTTTCAAATAATATTTTTACTAAGAATAATTTATTATTTTTAATATGTTTATACCTATGTATAATATGAAGTTTCTATATCAATAGAAAAATAATACTTATGATAAAATATACAATTTACAATAACTGATAGAAAAGGTAAATTAGGTTATCTTATATTAAACTGAAAAGTCTATTTACAAAATAAAATAGGTATCACTAAGTTTCTTTACATAATATCAGAATTTGCATTACAGTATTTTTTCTATTTACGTGTCTATTGCGGCTTGCTACTTTACTATACTTACCAATTTTTTACTAATGGTGTTATGTAATAATAACGTCCAGATACCTGATTTTGGCAATTTAGAACCATTCTTACTAAATTCCTTGACCCTATCCTGGTTTGATACAAATACGCCTAGTTTATATTAACCAGGTAACAATAAAAAATATTTTTCAAGTTAATAAAATACGTTACGTGATACGTAAATGTGTGTACCTCCCCAATCCCGTATAAAATAATTGGTAAATCAATCAAAAGAAGATGACTTTCCCTGGTGACTGCCTGTTTTTTGCCAGAAAGATTTTGTTTTCATTGATGTGCCCAAAAAGAACAAAACACAAGGGTTTGGAAATAATAATCGCCAATATTGAACTAAGTACTTCGTTCATGGAGGTTACCGGCAACTGGGACCGCAATTAACTCGGACTGCGGTCCCAAGTTGGTCTAGGAGAGAAAAAAGTAGAATGATCGTGGGCGGTCACGGATAGTATACACGTGACTAAATGTGTGTAATATTCAAATATTAGTAGTGGTATAGATAGGTGTAATAATACAGTAAGGCAGCTAAATCAGTTATCACCAGGTGTCAATTCTAAACATAGGTGTACTATTTTCGTTTCACTCGTGCCGTAGGTATACATAGTATAAGATCCCCGTCCCATAGTTTGCAGAGTCAACGATCGTAGACTGTAGTTACGCTAATAGAAGGTAAGGTACCTATGTAGTTTTTGGGTTAAAAGTATTTTTTAAGCATTTTGTTATATTTATTATATATAGTATTATTTTAATAATAAATGGTAATATAATAAAAGTCTTATTTCCAGGTTATAAAAAAGCATTATGTTTTAAAAATACGACTTTACTATCATGTGTGCAAAATTCAACTTTAAATAATTTGTCTAAGTCCCGATACTCATCCTCGCTTTCTTCTTCAATTTAATTATTTATTATTTATTTAAGGTTTATATTTATTCTTTATTGAATTTTTTGACTTTGACTTTTAAATTGATCACACTAATAAAGATTGGCCTGATAAATTAATATAGAATAGATAAGATCACATACGAGTAGATTTAAGTAGCTCCAATATTATTGCTTACAATTATCATGTAGATCGCCTACTTTTATAATATGATAATCCTACATTAATTTTGGATGCATGAACGTATATTCATACTTTTGAGTTTTTGATGGGGATTAAATGAATAATTCTTGGATTTGAAAAACAGGCAGGTTATTAGACTTTCGTAGGTATATGAAAATTTTCCGTTCCGCCTATTTCTCAGTTTTTAGTCTTGAGTGAATTGAAAAGCTAGTAAGTATATCGTAGGCTTGTATTTGCAGTAGCATGTTAATACATTAAGAAGGTAGGTACTATATTATGTAATTTACAACTAATTTCATAAAGCATATAATGGCATTTTTCTGTACGCTAAAGTTTGCTGCTGATGCATTTATGGACCTTTTGATAAAGCCTGTCTTTAAGTACCTATGTAAGTAATTTAGATTTTTCAATGTTACATTAACTTTCTTTTTCACTGGCATGCATATAATTTTTGGAGAGGAAAAAACCGAACAGTGTACCCTGGATTCCGAATTAACAGAGCTTAAAAGAAACACGTTGGTTTTCCGCAATAGACTGACTTTATTTTTTCTTACAAGGTACACAGTACACGTAGATGGCGCCACTAACACATAGGAACCATAGACATATCAGGCAAAGGAACCTATTTTGTTATCTATATTTTAACACCCCTACTTAACAAAATAAATGTAACTCTAAACAGAATACAAAGTTTTTTATTTAGCTTTAATTCCTAGCATGTGCATGAACCGATAATGTTTAGTTGACATGAGGCCTTTAGTTAACAAGTCAGCAGGCATTTCTTGAGTTGAAATATATTCAACACTAATTAATTTATTTTCAACCGCGTCTCTAACATAATGAAAGCGAACATCAATATGTTTAGATCGAGCATGTGACTGATGACTCGTTGCCAATTTTAACGCACTTTGATTATCACATTTCAATTTTATTGCACATTTTTGACCAGTAAGCTCATACATTAGATTTCCTAAATAAACAGCTTCCCTAGACGCCTCTGAAAGGGCAACATATTCTGCCTCAGTACTGGACAAGGAGACAGTCTGTTGTTTTTTACTTTGCCAGGAAATTACAGATCCACTCATCACAAAACAAAAACCAGTGTACGACTTACGATCTATACTGTCACTAGCCCAGTCTGCATCAACAAAACCAGTCAGCTCTACATTATCCTTATGATACGTTAGACAAAAATGTTTTGTTTTTTGTAAATATTTCAGTATTCGTTTTGCATAATTGAAATGAGTTTCGTTGTAGCAGTTATTGAACTGGCTAAGGTAACTGAGAGAATATGACAAGTCTGGTCTAGTCAAAACTGCCAGGTACATAAGGCTTCCAATAAGCTTTTGATATGGAATGTTTGCTGCATTATTTTCAGCCTTTTCTATGTTTAACTTACTCTCTATAGGTGTATCTACAGTCTTACAATTTGACATATTAAACTTTAACAACAATTGCTCTATATATTCCTGTTGATCTACAGTTATAGTTTTACATTCTTTGTTTACATAAATTCTCATGCCTAAGTAACGTCTAACAGGACCTAAATCTTTCAGCTTAAATTCAGAACTTAATACCTTTTTTAATTTTTCAGTTTCTGGTATACTATTGGAAAAAATTAAAAAATCATCAACATATACAGCTACAATTACTTTTACATTCCCATAAAAAAATGTAAACAAGCATGGTTCGAATTTACTTATTTTAAAACCAAATTTAAGCAAACAATTTTTCACCTTTTCATACCATATTAAAGAGGATTGTTTCAGCCCATATATGGCTCTTTTTAACTTCAAAACCTTTCCAACTTGCTTATTTACAAAACCTTCTGGAATAGACATGTAAATATTTTCTTTTAAATGTCCATTTAAAAAAGCTGTTGTCACATCTAGATGTGATATATCCATGCCCCATTGTACACTCAAAGCAAATAACATTCTCAGTGTAGAATGTTTTACAACAGGGGAAAAAGTGTTCTCATAATCGAAACCACGTCGCTGGGTGAAACCTTTAGCCACTAGTCTCGCACGATACCGCACTTTATCATTCACATCTAGTTTTTTATTTAGCACCCACTTGTTTTGCACTATTGATCCACTGCTTGGCATATCAACAATTTCCCACGCATTGTTGTCCTCGAATGACTGTAGCTCCTTCCGCATGGCCTGTCTCCACTGCTCAGCTTCTGGTCCATTCAACGCTTCTGAGAAGTCTACTTGTTCGACATCTGGACTAGCATTGGAAATACAGATATTACCAAACCCGTAACGTTCTGGTGGTCTTCGTGTTCTCATATCTTGATCTAATTCTGGAATGGGTTGCAACTCACTTCTTGAGATATCTGTCTCCATGCTTGTAGTGGTTGTATCATCATCATTTACACTAGGTGGATCAGTGTATATGGATGTATCTGAATCTGAGTCATGGAGAGATTCATTCATTGAAGACTCCCCTACTGAATCTCTGCCATCTTCATTTGTTGCCGGAGATTCCTGCTCTTCAACAACATCCTGAATCCATTCTCCTAAGTCTTCTTTAATGATTTCTGATGATACTGTTTTTTCTTCCATCACTATTATGTCTCTCTTTATAGTTACAATATTTTTTATTGGATCATATACACGATATCCCTTTACTGTCTCTGAAAAACCTACCAAAATGTGCATGGTAGCCTTCTTGTCCCATTTCAATCTTCTTTCTTTGGGAACGTGAACCATTACAGGGCTCCCAAACAGACGTATATGACTGAGATCTGGTTTCTTTTGATACCACGCTTCATAGGGTGTTTTATTTCTCAGACTTGAAGTTACAGATCGGTTTTTTAAATATACTGCTGTATGAGCTGCTTCGGCCACAACTTTTTTTCTAAATTCGCATCAAATAGTAAACATCGAGCTTTCTCTACAATGATTCGGTTAGACCGTTCACAAACTCCGTTTTGTTCTGGCGTGTATGCGTTTGTCTTTTGGTGGATAATACCTTCTTTCAGTAAGTAATTCTCCATCTCACCACTACAAAACTCACCACCATTATCAGTGCGCAATGTCTTTATCTTTTTCTTCTGTTGATTCTCAACCATTGCTTTAAAATTCTTAAATATTTTGAAAACATCACTCTTATGCTTGTGGAAGTATATGAAAGTCATACGACTGTGATCATCTATGAATAAGACGAAATACTGAGCACCACCTATGGATTTTGTTTCCATTGGACCACATACATCAGCATGTATTATCTGTAGTGTTTCTGTACTTATTTGTCCAACATGAGGAAATGGTAACCTTGTCTGTTTACCTTCGCAACAGGTCACACATTTAGACATTGTCATATCACTAGTATCTGGGTAAGACAATCCATCCACAATACCATGCTTCATTTTATTCAAATCACTGCTGTTAATATGTGCTAACCGCCTGTGCCAGAGCTCTGCACTTGCTACAGCTGGTGCTGCCACTGCTGCCAGCATACAATCTGCTACTGTAATATCTAGCTTGTACACGCCATTTGTTGACATTGCTGTAGCCACCAATACATTCTTATTGTTGCGAATGTAGCATTTGTTTTCTTCAAAAACAACCTTGTTTCCGTTTTTGATTAATTCACTCACCGATAACCGGTTCGTTGTTAGGCTTGGCACGCATAGCACATCTTTAACCATGATATCGTAGTTATAATTAGTTGTTATCTGTACGTCTCCTGAACACAATACTGGCACTTTCATATTGTTCGCGACGGTTATCTCAGATAAATACGGCGTAAAATTCGCATTTTTTATCCACTCTTTGTTGGCCGTCATATGAGCACTAGCGCCGCTGTCTACGTACCATTCATTTGAACTATATTTTCCATTCAAAAATACAACACTAAATGCTTTTGATTGTTTGTGTTTCTGCAATAATGGACACTGGTTTCTATAATGACCTGTTTGTTTACACTTGTAACAAGTGATGATCTTGTCACCTGTCACTGTCACTTTAGAGTTTGTCGATGACGTCGCGCCATTTTTCTGTTTATAATACTTTTTATTGTTTGCAGCGAATGCAGCGCCGGTGATATCCACATCATTCTTTGAAACCTCCATATCAATCAATTTTGATTTTATTGCATCTGTAGTTATCTGCATTCCAGAATGCTCTATTGCCATTATCATCGGCGAGAATCTTTCAGGCAAACCGGCTAATAATAGTGATCCGACCCACTCTTCGGTGATTGTAAATCCTGTGCCCCTTAATCTCTGCGCAGTTTCGACCAATTGCGTTACGTATGAAGTCATTGACTCGCAATTCTCTAGTCGTAACGAGATTAAATGTCTTAGCAGGGTTATTTTACGGGAAAACCCAGAGTCATCAAACATGGCCCTCAGTTTCGTCCACAGCTCCAAAGATGTTCTTGTTTCCTTAATGTGCACGTACAATCCCGGGTCAATTGTTAGCATTAACTTCGCCTTAGCTTTTGCGTCATCTGATGCTTTACTCTCGAAACCGGCATCTGGCTTCGACTTGATGTAATTCACGAGGTTGTCAAGCACCAACAGATTTTCGACGGCAAAACACCACTCATCAAAATTTTCTCGTCCTTTTAATTTCGGAATGCTTTGAATATAGTTCACAGCCATATTTCTACGAAAAATCAACTACTTTCGACTGTTTTATACTAAAACTCAGTAAAAAACCGAAAAATATGGATATTCGCCCATAACCTAAAAGAAACACGTTGGTTTTCCGCAATAGACTGACTTTATTTTTTCTTACAAGGTACACAGTACACGTAGATGGCGCCACTAACACATAGGAACCATAGACATATCAGGCAAAGGAACCTATTTTGTTATCTATATTTTAACAGAGCTAAAGATGCAACCGGGAAAGCGTCAAGATGTAGTTAAGAATTAAATTATTTTATGTAAACAATTAAATCTAGCAATAATACTGATCCGTCAAAGATTAATCCCCCGCCAGATCTCTGTTACAAAAGATTGCCAATACTCGATGCCTGATTGTTTACAATCGATTGACATCCTTTGAAGATGGGACCCGAAAGAGTCTAAAAATATTGAGGAAGGCTCTTGGGTAATATTGATTTCTTAAGTGAATGCTTTTCAATTGAATCAAAATGCTTTGACTGGAAAATCGTAAGATGTTTTTTCTGTTATTGATTTAAGACGCAAATATTTATTTACAATTAAAGTACCATTGGAATGGTACAATGTTCATACTGTGGTTTACGTTATGAAATTATATTTGATGTTAACTGAACAGTTGATCTAAGCTTTTTAACATTAAACATTTTTTTAGGGTTCCGTTCCACAGAAGGAAAAAAACGGACTCAAGAGGGAAAAACGGAAACCTTATAGAATCACTTTGTTGTCCGTCTGTCTGTCTGTTAAGACCCTCTTTAGTGTTCCGTAACCAAAGGGTGCAAACGGGACCCTATTACTAAGACTCCGCTGTCTGTCTGTCTGTCACAGGGCTCTATCCCTTGAACCGTAATAGCTAGACACTTGAAATTTTCACCGATTATGTATTTCTATGGCCGCTATAACAAAAAATACTAAAAATAAGATAAAGTTAAAAATTTAAGGGGGTCGTCAAACATAAAACGTGTTTTTTTTCAGCGTTTTTAACTCGATTTTTATAATGGCAATAATTAGATACTTGAAATTTTCACCGATTATGTATTACTATGATTATTATAACAAGACATACTAAAAATAAGATAAAATAAAGGGGGTAGTCATACAAGGAACGTGTTTCTTCAGCGCTTTAAAACATTGTACGGAGTAGGAACTCTTCATGTACGAGTCCGACTCGCACTTGCCCGTTTATTTTTCATAGTAGGTAAAGCTTTGCTTCCTAACAGAAACGTCTTGTTTGCTGTTGCTAAGGATGATACACGTGCTATACCTACGTGATATACGATTCCAAGAGCATACATTTTTAGATCCTTGTGTTGTGTTGTGTTTCTTTAAATTTATAAACGGCGCTGATATAACTAAACTTTCTAATAGGCTTAGCTCTGCGGCTTACGCTGTTAGGAGAATAAGACAATTGACAGATGTAGCAACTGCTAGACAAGTGTACTTTAGTTACTTTTACAGTCTAATGTCTTACGGGATACTTCTATGGGGGAGTGCAGCCGACATTCAGACTATTTTTCTTTTACAAAAAAGAGCAATTCGTGCCATTTACGGTTTAGGATCGATAGACTCACTGAGTGAATTATTCAAGGAAATAGGTATACTTACTTTTGCATCACAATTCATATTTGAAAATATAATGTATGTAAGGAAAAATATTTCCTTGTTCAATAAAGTAAGTGATTTTACAGATAGAAATTTATTTAAATAAGAATGACTAAGTTAGCCCGTATTACAGGCTGAATACAGTCAGTAAGTCTTTTATGGGGAAGTGTATACTTTTTTATAATAAATTGCCAAAATCGGTCCTTGATATGCCAGACAGAAAATTCAAAGCTTATGTAAAGAAAGTACTTTGTGAGAAGGCTTATTATAGGACCGATGACTATATAGCAGTGAAAGTATTTGGTATGCTGCTATGTATTTATTTATATATTAACAATGATTATTGCACTGTTTTGATATAAAATAATTAATAAAATATATGCAAGGGAATTTTCCGTGACGGCCGATTTGACAGGTTCGATATGAAGGGGCCATCCATGCGTGCGCACTGTTAGACGTGCGCTCGACGATGTCGTCATCTCTATGAGATTATTTACAAAGAAGGTTGGCGTACGGCAGGTCCGATACGCCACATTACTCCCCCGCTGAGACCGGTTCACGGTCGATAGTGCTGAAGATGAGCGGGGAATCTGACTACACGTCCGCTCCTTGTCCGTGGAGGATCCTTTTCTTCAGGTGCTGAAGAAGGATGGACGGTTGTCTTGTTTGAAGTTTTATTATCATCTAAAGTAAGATACGCTGGCTTCAGTCTGTCTACAGTGACAGTAATTTCTTTGCCCTGGACTTCAATTTTGTAGGCTTTGGCTCCTCTGTGCAGTACCTTATATGGGCCGACGTATGGCGATTCAAGGGCTCGTCTTTCAGGGCCCCGGCGTAGAAATACGTAATCCTTATGTATGTATGTCCTTTGGCACGTAGAAAGTTTTGTTGCCGTGATTTGATGTAGGCACAGGAGACAATCCAGCCATGTGTTTCCTTAGGCGTGACACGTAGTCCACAGGATCCAGATGACTGGCTGAAGATGGAGTAAAGAATTGCCCAGGTAGTCTCAGAGGCTCGCCGTAGACCATCTCAGCAGCCGACGTGCCGAGGTCCTCCTTCCAAGCTGCTCGTATGCCCAACAGCACAAGAGGGAGGGTTTCTGTCCACTGCGGGTTGTTGTGGCACATGATGGCTGCCTTCAGCTGGCGATGGAGACGCTCCACCAGTCCATTGCACTGCGCATGGTAGGCAGTGGTGGGGCGATGTTCTGCACCAATCAGTCGCGAAATGGCTTGAAATAGGTGTGACTGGAACTGCTGTCCTCTGTCGGTAGTGATGGTGGAAGGACAACCATAGCGCGATATCCAGTTGGATAAAAAGGCACTGGCACAAGTTTCTGCAGTGATGTCCGCCAGGGGATAGGCGTCAGGCCAGCGGGAAAAACGGTCGACGACGGTGAGGCAATATTTATACCCTTTGGAAAAGGATAAAGGACCAATGAGATCAAGATGAACGTGGGAAAAACGTTCTGAAGGTACAGGAAAAGTTTGAAAAGGGGAAGAGAGATGACGGGATATCTTGCTTCGTTGGCAAGCTGTGCATTGCTGAGTCCAGCGGGTGCAGTCCTTGCGCAACCCAGGCCAAATGAAGCGTTCGGCGATGAGTTGAGCGGTTGCCTTGGTTCCGGGGTGGCTCAAACCGTGCATCTTCTCGAAGATTTTCCTGCGGTAGGAAGGGGTTAGGTATGGACGTGGGTGATTTAATGAAATGTCGCAGTATAAATTGTTCTCAGGCAGTTTCTTGAGGATGAGGGATGATTTCTGCCTTAACAGGTCTTGCAGTTCAGGGTCTTGCTCCTGATCTCTTGCAAGATCTGCGAAGTTAATGAAAGATGAAATTTGTTCAATGCGGGACATAGCGTCAGCGACGACATTGTCAGAACCGGATATGAATTTGATGTCAGTGGTGAATTGTGAAATGTAATCGAGGTATCTGAACTGTCTGGGTGAGCATCCGTCTCTTTTGGTGGTGAAAGCGAATGTGATGGGTTTATGATCTGTGTAAACCGTGAACACTCTAGCTTCCAGCATGTACTTGAAGTATCGGATGCCTTCGTAAATAGCCAACAACTCTCGATCATATGGGCTATACTTCTTTTGTGATGACGAAAGTTTGCGGGAAAAGAAACCGAGAGGCTCCCAGCTGCCGTTGTTGTTCTGCTGCAAAACTGCACCAATGGCTCCGTCGGATGCATCAGTGAACAATGCCAGTTCTTTGCTGACATCTGGATGTGCAAGAAGTGCAGCTTGAGATAGGCAGTTTTTGCCAGCGTTGAAAGCTGATAACATTTCTTCCGTCATGTTAATGGGAGTAGCTCCTTTGATATTGCCAGTGAGGGCTTTGTCGAGCGGTGCTTGAAGTTCAGCAGCTTTTGGTACGAATCTGCGATAGTAATTGAACATGCCCAAGAAACGTCGAAGTTGTTTAGCTGTTGACGGAGGAGGATAGGCTTGTATACTTTCTACCTTTTCTGTTAAGGGCTTGATACCATCTGTGGAAACAGAATATCCTAGGAACTGTATTTCCTCAACGCCAAAAACGCACTTGGACACGTTAATCAGTAAGCCGTAGTCCTTGAAACGCTCGAACAAGATTTCCAGGTGTTGGAGGTGTTCCTCTTCAGACCTGCTAAAGATCAAGGTGTCGTCCAAATATCCGTACGCGAAATCCAAGCCTTGCAGTACTTCATCGATGAACCTTTGAAAGGTTTGAGCTGCGTTTTGTAGACCAAATGTCATGTACGGAAATTCGAAGAGCCCGAACGGTGTTGTGATGGCATTTTTCGAAATATCAGCTTCTTCGACTGGGATCTGATTATACGCCTTGATCATGTCAATTTTCGAGAAGATCTTGGCACCTGACAGCTGGTAAGTGAAGTCGTTGATGTGCCTAATTGGGTAGCGGTCTGGAATTGTTCTCGCATTGAGAGCACGGTAATCACCGCATGGGCGCCAGCCATCGTCTTTCTTACGAGCGAGATGGAGTGGGGACGACCATGAGCTTTCCGAACGTCGTGCTGTTCCATTCTGCAACATAGCATCAAACTCCTGCTTTGCGATTTTTAGGCGATCAGGGGCCAATCTGCGAGGACGAGCTGCCACTGGAGGTCCTGGAGTCGTGCGGATGTGATGTTTAGTATTGTGCTTGGGTTCTGTGGGCCTACCTGCTGGCGTGGTGAGGGTTGGGTACTGCTTCAGCAAGTCCAGGTATTTGGAGTCACCGCTGATGGTCTTGACTGCTTCGGTCTCTGGCGAAGTGCTGTGACGACATGGGACTGTGATCCAAAACGTTGTGAGTCCGTCAACCAGTCGATGTTGTCGGCAGTCTACCAGAAGATTGTAGTGCTGTAAGAAGTCAACTCCTATGATGGGCCTGGATACCTCAGCCACGATGAAGCGCCAGCGGAAGTCTCTACGCAGGCCAAGATCAAGGCACAAATCCAGAAATCCGTACGTATTAATACGGGTGTTGTTCGCTGCATACAGCTCATACGTAGTACGAGGACGGAACCCTTTGGCCATCGATTTGGGGAATACGCAGAGGTAGGATCCTGTATCAATGAGGTACTCTACCCGGGTCTTCCTGTCGACGACGAAGAGGCGGCCGTTTCCTTGCGGGCAGTCATTTGCCGCCACTAGTGGCTGCCGCTGGAGTTTTCCGGCTTTTTATATGCGCAAGGCGTTGTGCATTTGAAGGCCGCAGCACCAAACTTGCGGTGGTAAAAACATAGGCCATTACCACGTGACCGGGATCGCGAACTAGACCGATATCGTCTGAAGTTGGGCCGACTCTCTCGCGTGGCTAGCTGCTGTACTTGACTGCGCAGCTCCTCTATTTGCTTGGCCATACTCTCCATTATACCTAAATACGGGTCAGCTGAAGAAGTTGTTGGTCTGACGTCACATACCTGGGAAGCGGGCGAGGCGATAGCGATTACTTTATCAGCCAAATCAGCTAATTTCTCTAGTGGTGAGTCGGTCTGCGACGCAATAATTGGCTGTATTTGCGAAGGTAAGCCATTACACCATACCGTGCGTATAAATTCGTCTGAGATTTGAGGGCCCGCCAGATGCCTTAAGTGCCTTAAGAACTGCGAAGGTTTACGATTGCCCATTTCTTCTTTATTCAGGAACTGTAAGATTTTTTCCTCTCTTGGGGCTGACATACGCTTCACCAACTCTCTCTTGAGCGTTTCGTATTTATTCTCTTTGGGCGGGTTCTCAATGACATCTGCGACTTCAACGGCATACTGATGTTCTAAGTAACTACACTCAGTATAAAATTTGGTAGTATCGGCTGTTATACCGGCTAATATGAATTGACCTTCTAATTGTGCGAACCATAGGTTTGGGCGGTCAGGCCAGAATGGCGGAATTTTGACGCCGACTTTAAATGTTTGTTGAAATGTACCTTGAGTTGGTTCGGCCGTTGGGATTCCAAAATTTTCATCCTTTTCCATCTTCGCGAAGTACGGTTGCGGAATCACGTCGGGGTCACCAATATAGCAGTGAAAGTATTTGGTATGCTGCTATGTATTTATTTATATATTAACAATGATTATTGCACTGTTTTGATATAAAATAATTAATAAAATATATGCAAGGGAATTTTCCGTGACGGCCGATTTGACAGGTTCGATATGAAGGGGCCATCCATGAGCGCGCACTGTTAGTGCGCTCGACGATGTCGTCATCTCTATGAGATTATTTACAAAGAAGGTTGGCGTACGGCAGGTCCGATACGCCACAACTATCTTAAAGACAAAAAGGTCTGGCTTGAGCTTGGCGCGGGTCCCTCTTAAAGGTTTGTATACTTAGACATGTCATAATTTAGGTACATTGGTACATACTTACTAAATTTACAAATTGACATTATTTTAAATTTCGTAATTCTTATAATTCAATTTAATTATGACATAATAAACAATGTAATCTCTGTCCATCTATATAACTAATTTTAAGTTTTTAGTTTGTTAGTTGACGTCTTTGGAGAAAACGTGCAGTGCAGTTTGTTGCCGCTTTTTCTGCACTTGCGCCTAGGAAGCGGCGTAAACTTAGCTTTAAGTAACGATTTGACGTCAACATTTGTGCAAAACAAAACAAAGTGACTATTATTAAGAGATATTATGAATATCCTATGATAATAAATATATTTTGAATTGAATTGAATAAATACTTACCTCGAGTCAAATGTATTTTTATTTTATAAAAAATCAAAATAGTGACGTGTTGCTAGCTGTCTATCTAACTATTGATTCTGATACAAGTTTGTGGAAGTCCAGAGGGGAGTCTTTTGCCCAGCTATGGGAAACTACAACGATAAAAAAAAATCCTAGCCGCATCGCCTATTAATATGATTCAGTTTCTCGCCCATTCCCTCGTTCGGCTTTTACGATCTGCACGGGAAGAATAGCGGCAGCATTCCAAGTTTTTTTTTTCTCCAAGACCAGCATGGAAGAATTTTCAGCCAACTTTTGGGTAAAAAGTGATTTGGGCAAATGTTGGGGGTTGGTGATAAATTGATACTTATCATACACACAAAATATATAAATAAATATATAAGGACAAATCACACTGATTGAGCTGACCCCAAAGTAAGTTTTAAACTTGTGTTATGGGATACTAACTCAACGATACTATATTTTATAATAAATACATATATACTCGTAAATAAACACCCAAGACCCAAGACAATTTGAAAAAGGCCAAAACTTTTGAAATAACTTGACCTGGCTGGGGATCGAACCCAGAACCTCCGGATTGGTGGACTAGCGTGTTGACCATTACACCACGGAGGTCGTCAAAGATAGTATGTTTATAATTGCCAGAGCGAGCGAATCGAGCGAAGTGTCTCAGTTTCGCGGCGAAATTGGCCAAAAATGCCTTTGTCCGTTAGTTGTGTCTGTCTGTCGGGTCGGATTTATCAACCGATTCTCGTGAAATTTTCGATAATAAGAAAGATTTTTTTGTCATATCAGTTTTGGATTTTTTTTAAAATGGCGGAGATACGGGCGTTTAAAACTTTAAGAAAATCATATTTTAGCAATTTCGAAAATTTTTCAATTATGTTATAAAACTTTTTTGATACCTATCCTATACTAAGACGCAACTTTTTTGTCTGAACAACTTTATTATCCGATAAACTTTAACGGGTTGGGGGTGAGTCGCGAACTCGCGAGGTTTACAGCTCACAGAGCCAGTAAATAAAAGTACTTAGACTTTCAGTTTGCTACGATAATTTATTAAAATCGATTCTTGGTTATTGTCTAAGCTACAATGCCGAAGTTCAGCGAAATAACTGGAAAAAAAATGTTATTTCAGTACCCATGACTATTGTGTATTTTGTTTTTCTACGAGTTTTAAGTGGAAACCAAAATTCGCATTAAAAAGCAAAATTCAAGGATGGCTTACTAGTTTGTTATCGATTTCTGATTGTTTTTAGATTTACTGAATCCAACGCTAAATGTTGAATTAACAAATGTAGCCTGAAAAATGAGATCAATGTATTTTATTACTTTAAGTGTTTTGTGTATTTATTGAGTAAAATTACAAACATAAAAACATCTTAAATGAGTGAAGTAACTCAATCGATTATATTGTAGATGTTTATCTGCATAGGTAAGACATTTGTTAAGTTATCGATAAAAGCTGAATATAATGTAGATTAATAACTGAAATAACATTTCAACCGTTAACGATGAGCCATGGGTTTAATTGTGAAACGAAAACATTGACAGTGATTTAGGACTTTTTAACTAGTGACGTCAACCAAACTTGGCCTATTTTCAAATATATCTACCTAATCTAATAAATATTTTTTAAAAACGAAATAAGTTTACAATTTCGTGTGAATTAAATTATTGTAAACTTATTTCGTTCGTTTAAAAAAATTGCAAAAGACGTGGTCTTTAATTTATTTGGATAAAACAAGTTTATTTTTAAAAAAATATTATTTACAAAAAAAGAACTTTATACTGAACAAAGTTACCACCACAGTTTAGTAAGTTTTGAAAAAAATCTACATTAAAAAAATATTTTTTGTTAATTTTACAATTTCATGCTTTTATAACTTCTATAAAATACTCTCCAAATTAAAGTCATAATATAAACATATACTGTAGATCATTTTTTTATTCCATTCAAATCAAAACTCTTATTTTATTCGCTCATTACTATGTCCATGTCCACAGGGTGCGTATTTAATTAAACTAGGAAAAATAGGTCACTAGGCCAATGCGGTCCCAGGGAGCGGGAAGATTTGGGTTTGGCTAAAACTTATGCATCACACTTACAATTATGACATATTACAGTTCTGAAATGGAAATGAATGCGTGAAGTTTGTTGACAGTTGAATAGTAGTTTGGAGTCTGAGGTTGCCTCCAGCGTGTGTTCGGAAGGAGACCGGTGGCAGTCGCTCCCGGCGCCCGTCGCGTCACCACGCCCCGCCGTCGTAGCTTCCAACGTTAATCGATATCGCGTTCCACACAAACACGTTTTTACAGCTTCACGTAAATTTTTTATTACTCTTTAAAAAGTTTTATCTGTTCTTCAACACTGTCAAACATCTCTAAAACCGCGCTGACAGTTAGTGCGGCAACATAAACAATAACAGCTGACTTAGTACGAGTATCAGCTGATCGAAAAGTTTTCAAGTTTTCTTTCGATAATGAAGATGTCGCTAATAAATCGGGTGGAAGACGCGTGCGATTTGGGAAAATAACGAGGTTTTGAAGGCCGTTGATTGCGTCGACATCGTCGCTCCTTGGCAGCTTGCGCGGGCGCGTCATAGGTGATGCCCTGATCGGTGTCTGGACGGTTCAGTACAACCTTGCTCGCCTTCAGGACATGTCTGTGTTATGGATTATCAATGCATCGTCGTGTATACGGTCATCAACATCGCCCCGCCAAGGCTTACGGCCCAGTCATCAGGATATACAAACGGCTGCATCACTTGGTTCAAAAATAAAATCAAAAGGTGAGTTATAAGTAATTTTCGTTTAGTCAAAACTTTTTAAATTATATGCGAATGAATTTTCTTTTATTTTATGTATGTAATTCGGTCGATTTCCTACTTCTAAGTTTTTTGCTGTGTAACATATTAATTGCATTTACTACAATTTTTGTTGGAGAGTTCAAATTGATAAGTTCAACATAGTCACGCTTTCTTTTTAACTTATTTAAATAGGTAGGTACGTATATACATAAATTTAAATACGAAACATGACTTTTGTGAAAAACCGAAAATTCTTTTTCCTATTCCACTTCGAGATCGTTAATTAGTATATTTTTCTTAAGAAACTTTAAAAATACAAGTACCTAGTTTCAATTCAATATATTTTTATTTGATTCTACAGAATGATCCAAGCGGAATGTTAATTATTCAGTGAAGTAGGTACACACCGAAGTCATAGATTTTTTATATATATTTGAACACCCGTTTTCACGATCGCTTAATATTAAGTAGGTATACCTTGAATCAACATTTCTGTACAAATTGTCCATTCAAACGAATATTTTTAAATGGGAAAGTAAAATAAAATATTCTAAATCCCAACACCGTTCACATTGAAAATTGAAAATAATTTTCAGATTGACAGTCGCCCCCGCCAAGTATATATTGTAGCCTGTATATATAGACACTGTAGGTACTGTATAGATTATATATCCCTATCAACGTAGGTGGCGCCCAAAACACCCACACACCTGTCGCAAGTTTCATTACAATAGATATTAGACATGAAGGTATTCTGTATTACAAATGTATTCATAAGAATGTTCTTACGACTACATTTTAAAGTAGGTACTACTCGTAGTAGGTTTCAAAATAAGGTAAAGTATCACAATTAAAGTTCGATTTAGTTATTATACCTACATTAATGAATTATTTTTAAAGTCAAAATGTACAAAATTGGGCTCATTTTGTGGTAGAATCGTTTCTTATACTTATATTATACTTTTAGTACGTTGGGTTTGAGTACAAAAAGAATATATATATTTAAAAAAACTCCTTAGCTCGTCGACACTATTGGTAATAAAAGAGCTGGCTCATATCTCACGCAGAGAATTGCAGTAGCCATTCAGCGTAGGAATGCCAGTGTTCTTAGCACTATGACACATGAACAAAATTTAGAGCTTTAATTTGGTTTTAGTGAGATATTAAGTCTGGAAAGTTGTTATATCAAATAATATTTTAAATAAATCAATTTAAATGTACCTTATCCCAAAATGTTTAAATAAAAAAATCTGTCTCACTAAAAAAGTCTGGGCCAGCAGCAGCATGGCATGCTATGAAACTGACGCTGCGAGCGGGCGCTCAAAAAATTCTAATGTAAATTTGTCGGGTCCCGCATGGCTATGCCCATGCGAATAAAAAAATCAATTTAAGCTGAGTATACAACGTGTAATTAACATATGCGTAATAAATCGAACTACAGGCTATTCTAGACCACTATAGTATAATGATATTAAAGTAACAGTTAAAAAACCAAATTACCCGGGCGGCTACACACTTTTCTATGGAAATGCCCTGTTATTTTAATTTCATTTACACTATAGTGATCTAATGAAGCCCGTGATTTGATTTATTTTATTACGCTTATGTTAAATACACGTTGTATTATGTTCTCGAATGTTTTGCTGATAAAACAGAAGAACCATATAACGTACGGAGAAAATTTAACGTGTAACAACAGTCTCTTTTAATTTTAATATTAATTCCTTTTGCCCAGTAATATTTATGGCAATATCAAATTAACTGCAGCATTTTATTGGGACTGCTTTGAAGTGTAGCTCTTTATTATTTGGCAATGAATCACGCTACAATGACAAAAAATGAACGTAGGCGGTATCAAACTGAATATTGTTAACCAAAAGGTATATTAATATTAACTTATAGTGAAACACGGTATTCAACATTTATATGAAAAGTGCGTGGGTATTATGTGGTTGTCCGCCCACTCACTCAACACGAACTTCAAATGTTATTTATGGCGATTAAAATGAAAGTATGTATATTGATAGGTATTTGTTTTGTACCACTAGCGTAGGTTTACAATGAATTATTAGGTTTTTACATTTACGAGTAGTGCGTATATCTACATATATATTACTTTTTATGAAAAAAATTTAGACCCTAGAGAATAAATATTAGGACACGTGGACGCGGCCTTAGATTAAATTAAATTATTCTATTTATTGATTTGTAAATAGGAGTGGGAACAAAAAAGTCTTCCATATCTGTTTTTCTTATTTCATTTTATGCTATAAAAGTTTTAAGTAAATCTTTATTTTCAAACAAAAGTACATTTTAAGGCCAAATGTTTATTGACAAGCGCCAATGCAACCGTACTATTTTTATTTCAAAGCAAAATAATCATCTTTTTAGGGTTCGGTACAAGGAACCCTTATAGTTTCGTCATGTCAGTCCGTCCGTCTGTCTGTCCGTCCAGGCTCTTACTCCGTCCCCCCACCGTAACTTTTGAAATATTACTAAAATAATTCTGAAAAAAATGTGGTATATACCTTAAAGTATTACTTTCAATTAAAACTATAGTGGTCTCGGTATCATAAAAAGTTATTTTTAATAGGTACGTCATAAATCGTAAACCGCAATTTACCTTTAGAACTTTTATATTATGATACTTGCTGCTACGGACCCCTTCATGGGCGAGAACTACTTGCACTTGGCCGCTTTTATTGTTTTAGTACTGACATTACAACTACAGCGTAAAGCTCCACAAATACTGAATGCACTGAATTTCTTGGCAAATAATATTTGCTTCAATAAATACTTTACAAGCTTAGATTTACAAGCGATGCGACTGTTATAGTATATTTTATTTTTAACCGACTTCTCAAAAACTGATGATTCCCATTCATCAGAAATAAAAATGAAATTTTTTTTTTATGTTTGTTCCCCGATTACTCGAAGACGCCTAGACTGATTGGAAAAGTTGTTTTTTTTTTGTTTATATAGGTCACAGGTGGTCCCTAAGAAATTATATCAAAATCGGCTGGGTAGTTCAGTTTTTAAACCAAAATTACTGGAAAAAATAACTGTTGTATTTAGCTTTTCTGTGACTTACTGATGATTGTAGTATCGTTGTCACATTTAATTGTCCAGAAAATCATCCTATCCAAACCATCCTATTGAAGTTGGTTCCCTTTTCGAAATTTGGTGATGCGATTTTATTGCACCAGTAAAGTATTGACGGAGTAAAACATCGCTCTAATAATTTAGCTTAATTTTTTAAGCTGTGTGTGTAAGTCTTCCTTTGAATTTCGTAGAAGGCGAGTTAGGAAACACAAGCTAAACAAAGCTTATAAACATCAATGAGACTTCTCCTACCTGTCTCGGCCAGCGTCGAGAGTGTAGGCCAAATCCTCTGACTGCTCTTGCTAATATATGGCTCTGGCAGTACAGAGAGGGTCGTGCTCTTACAGTGGAGACTAAAAAAGACTGCCAGCTAAAGCGAAGTGATTTTTTATTTCTATTTCAAGCATTGATCTAACGATCATTACTATCAATGCTGGCAAAATCACTATTTTAACAGGTTTTCTGTCCCATGTATCGTATATATATGAACAAATCAATTGTTTTATATACTATTTTTCTTTATTTCCGGACAGAGAATGGGTTCATTTACAGAGAAAAAATTGTCAGTTAGAGCTTACAAATCAGCCCTGCTTATGCTTCTAAACTTAGCTGTAAGTAAATGATTTGACGTCAACAACTTTTATGAAATCGCAAGATAAAATTGACAAATATCAAGTGATACAAACACCCATTAAATAGGTAAATGATTTTGACTTTTACTTTGACTATGGGAATTGCCGTCTTTACAGACATACTCGTGGATCTTATGGGATTTTTATTTCCTGTAGATTGTAAATGTATATTCAAATTTTAATAGTATAAAAATACTTATCAAATCAAAACAATTTTTTGCTTTGAAATATATTGAACTTTGTATGTTTAACTTAAATTACTAATATGATGCCTCATTAGTTCTTTGCGTTGTTTATTTTTTCAAAATAGCACTATAGAAAACAGGTAATTTGGTCACGTCGTAGTTCGTGCTATGTAAAAGAATTCTATAACGCGAAGGTGTAGTTGAAGTAACAAATGTTAAAGTAATTTACACCAATTTGAATAAACTCACTACGCATGACTTAACATTTGCTTATTATTCGCAGTTAATGTGCCATTCTACCTGACTAAGATTACGGTCATCGAAGCAAATAATATTCCGCTAACTATACGTAAATATCGTGGCCAGATCAAAGAAATGATCATTTCAAAATAGCGGATTTTTGGCGCCAAATTGCGCGGCATAAAAAACATTTTCTTTTTAAAACCTATCGCGTGGGGTATCAAATTAAAGGATTACAAAAATATATAAAACTTATATGTTTAAATGAAACTTGGAATGAGAGATACTAAAAACATATTTTATGACATCGCTTCCCCAAGCGTATTCCCGGTTGCGTTCTAGTATCTAAGTACTTACTGCTGTTGTATCATGCAGTCGGGTTTTTTGTTTTTTTAATAATTACTTCTTGATGATATAGAAAATACCTGCTAATGACATAATGATATGGTCTGCCCAGATCAATGAATAATTAGCGTTAAACGATATGAAATAAACGCATGGTTCCTTCATGGGATGATCAAAGATTAGTGATCATATCGCAAAATAGTTATAATATCTCTCGTTAGAGGTCTTGATATTATTTCATTTTTGTAATAGGTACATCATAGCGGTGGATAATTACGATTATTCAGTTAAAAAAAGCTAATATTAATGTGACCATTGAGAATAATAATAAAGTGAAATGTCGTTACAACACAAAATTACTTAAATTTTATGAAAGTCACACACAAAACCTTAGAGTTCGAAACGTATTTCAGAGGTTAGAAGATTTTAATCTCAAATAGTATTATTTAGTGGTAGTTATCCCTTTAAAATTCTACTTATAATAATATATATAAAGTTCTTTATTTTAAATTATTATTAAACCTCTGTTGTCATGGTAGCCCTACATTATTGATATGGCCAAACGTTGATTAACTTATGATCAAACATTGACGTGTAAACGATATGGTCAGTTTTAGCTGGCCATATCATAAAATACAACCATTCCATGAAATGGTGGCCCTATTATGAACTTTTACAATAGCTACGACATGTTATTATACAGTATACAACGTGGAAGGGACACACGTAATAAATCGAACCACGGTCTATACTAGATCATTATAGTATAATGAAATTAAAATAACAGCCAAAAACAAAAAAAAAAATTCTGCATTTTTATACAAAAGTATGCAGCCGCTTGTGCAATTTGTATGGAATCGTCAATTTTTATTTTATTTTCTCGACTGTTATTTTAATTTCGTCATACTATAATAATTTAGTATATAACCCGTGGTTCGATTTATTACGGGGATGTCCCTTCCACTTGGTATATTTTTTACAAATACGTTCGCAAACAGACATACAGGTCGTATTTGAAGGCCTACGTAGTTTTAATAAAATATTAAAACGCAATAGTTATTTATAGATCATAGAAACTACGAATCCAAAAAAAATATCAAAAAGTATTATCTATACTTTCTAGGTAGTTAAAAGTAACTATTTACTAAATGTAAAAAAATATATATTTAATTAATTTTGTCATAATCTTTTAGTCACTGTTTTTTTTTTATTCACGTATCAATAACAAGAACAAAGTTTGTTACTATCACTTTAAATCTTCATCATAACTAAAAAATTTAATAGGTTCCTACCAAAAGTCAGTTAGAGAGTTGATACTTATAAGTATATAACTACATTAACTTGGGTCATTGGCTTTATAAACCTAACTAGAAAATATATTTTTTCAGAGCGGTAGCAGTATATCTACATTCGCTGAAACTGACCCCAAATAACGGCATCGTCCACGGAAACCTAGCGTGCATCTACTACAAACAAGGGTTTATAGACCTGGCCATAGACACATATCGGCGCGCCATAGAACTCCAGCCTAACTTCCCAGACGCCTACTGCAATCTCGCTAATGCTCTCAAAGAAAAAGGCCTTGTTACCGAAGCGGAAGAGTGTTATAACAAAGCCTTACATCTGTGCCCAGTGCATGTTGATACTCTCAACAATCTCGGAAATGTCAAAAGGGAACAAGGGAAGATTGAAGAGGCTACGAAATTGTACATGAGAGCTTTAGAAGTCTTCCCTAATTTTGCAGCCACCCACAGTAATTTGGCGTCGCTTTTACAGCACCAAGGTTCGTACAATTTTGTTTGGACTTTATTTAATTACATCAGTTCGGCTGTTGTTGTGACTTGCGAGTCTTGCCACTCTCAAATTAAATTTTCATTCTATAACAAATTTTTCTCGTGAAAAATCCGATGACATAAAATGTAGCACACACAGATTGGCGTATAATTAAAATGTGTTGTTTTGACATTCATATAAACCAAAAATTAATTTTATCAATTCCAACTTTGAAAAAGCTAAGGGGATAGCTTTTTCAAAGTTGGAATTTTTATCATCATCACCATCATCGTTGGCATTTTGACAAGTTTTTTTTTCTTTACATAATACGCAGGTATACAGTAAACACAAATTTTACTAACCATAATAAAAATAATAAAAGACAAATTTGCGAGATTTATATTATTTGCTGCTAATCTACCAATAAATAAATAAATTGTACGCCAGCCAACTATTTGCTTGCACTTATGAAAATTGAAATGAACAACAATATTTTAGCGTTAGTTTAAATGGATGTTAACAAGCAAACTAATAAGATCTAATATCGCTACTAAACAAATTAGAACTAATACTATCGTTGAACTCATCCTCACATTAGTAATCAAATTACTTAAATTATACCTGTAAACAAATAACAGGCACAGTTCAAAGTCTATGCGACTGCAAACAGTCGTAATTAACTTTAGTGTTACAGTTACTTACAATTTTAAGTTTTTAATAATATCATTTTTTCATTTTATTTCAGGTAAACTTCACGAAGCATTAATGCATTACAAACAGGCTATAAATATTCAACCAAAGTTTGCCGATGCATATAGCAACATGGGTAATACTTTAAGAGAATTAAAAGATGTTTCTGGAGCTCTTATTTGCTTCAAAAAGGCAATAGAAATAAACCCAACTTTTGCCGACGCACACTGTAACCTTGCAAGTATATACAAAGATATGGGAAATATTACTGAAGCTATTGATTTCTATCACAATGCTTTGAAATTAAAACCCGAGTTTCCGGATGCGTACTGCAGTTTAGTCCATTGTTTGCAAATCATATGCAATTGGGATGATTACAATGAACGAATGCAAAACATAATTTCGATAGTTGAGAACCAATTGTGCAACGAACAACTAACTTCGGTGCACCCACATCATTCCATTTTATATCCGTTATCAAACAAAGTCAGAAAAGAAATTGCGACAAGACATGCCAATTTATATTCCGAGAAAGTGAAGAGTGTTCAAAGATTAACTTTTAAATATGCAAAAAAGTTGAATGGAAGATTGCGCATCGGTTATGTTAGTAGTGATTTTGGAAATCATCCCACATCACACTTGATGCAATCCATACCAGGACTACATGACCGAGCCAAAGTTGAAGTATTTTGTTATGCTTTAAATCCAAATGATGGAACCACATTCCGTAGTAAAATAGAAAAAGAATCTGAACATTTCGTTGACTTATCTCAAATTTTTTGTAATGTCGAAGCAGCTAAAAAAATCAGTAGTGATGGCATAAACATATTGATTAATATGAATGGTTACACTAAAGGTGCGAGAAATGAAATATTTGCTTTAAAACCAGCACCCATTCAAGTAATGTGGTTAGGATATCCTGGTACTAGTGGGGCTGACTATATGGATTACATTGTGACTGATGAGATTTCTTCACCTATATTGTCAGAAAATGATTTCAGTGAAAAGTTTGCCTACATGCCTGAAACATATTTCATTGGAGATCACAAGCAAATGTTTCCACATTTAAAAATTCAATATAGAGTAAATGATGATAAAAATCCCGATAATTATGTCAACAATGCTTTAATTAATTGTGCTGAAAACGTTAATCTCGAGGAAATCTTTAGTATGAATCGAAAAGAAACTGCAGTTGAATTTCATGAATGCAAACCCGTAGAAGTAATAATAAGGACAATAGACATTCCGAGCTATGCTATTGTAAAGACAACGAATCCTAAGGAAATACAGGTAAACAAAAATATTAAAAAAATACTGTTTTTGTTATATTTTTACAATATGAGCTCACTTTTTTTAATTTTTTTATTTCAGGTACTTGTTGGGGGAACGCCTATAGAAAATGGCATTTCAATAAATTATGCAAATAAAAGAGTAGCATCTGGAGAGGAAATAAGTCGTGGTATAGTTTTAACTACAAGAAAACAATATGGTCTTCCAAATGACGCTATTGTTTATTGCAATTTTAATCAATTATATAAAATAGATCCTCGTGTGTTGGAGTCATGGGTTAAAATATTAAAAAAAGTGCCAAATAGTGTTCTTTGGATTTTAAGCTTTCCCACAGCTGGAGAACCAAATATTCATAAATATACACAAAGTTTAGGTACCTAACATATTTTTTTTTGTAAAGTTTTACATTAATCTAGTTTGTGAGGAAGTTCACCTTTTATCACCTTCCAATACGTTTATTTTTTTAGGATTGCCACCTGGTAGGATAATTTTTTCGAGGATAGCATGCAAGGAGGAACACGTGAGACGAGCGCAATTGGCTGATGTATGTCTAGACACTCCGTTATGCAATGGCCATACTACTGCTATGGATGTACTGTGGGCTGGAACTCCAGTTGTAACTCTTCCTGGAGAAACATTGGCATCCAGGTAAAAATCTTATTATATTTCAGCAACGTCACTTTGAAATAAAAAAAAATGTTGTAATACTCGTAGGTGTTAGTTTTGTATCAAAATTTATTTATTTCTCCAGACAACTGACCCAAGAGCTAGTAGTTTTTTGGCCCAACGGATTAGCTATCC
Organism: Acrobasis repandana; assembly: GCA_963576875.1. Taxonomy (NCBI): domain Eukaryota; kingdom Metazoa; phylum Arthropoda; class Insecta; order Lepidoptera; family Pyralidae; genus Acrobasis; species Acrobasis repandana. The sequence goes on from OY756214.1 coordinate 12,442,445, forward strand.
AGTGGAGGAATGCTCCCAGCATTTTGGGCACGTTGCCTCAATGTGGCGCTTTAGATAAAGTTTTTTAATCCAAAAAGTTTAAAAAAAGTAAAGTTTACTTTAAAAATTTTAAATGTTGATTGTTTTTATTATTTTCAGTTATCTATGTTTATTGCTAACTTTTAAATATCTTCAGAGCACAAACATACCTGGTAAAACAGATTTCCACAGTAAAAGTAATTTACGAAAGAAAAAGACTACCTTAATTACTACTTTTATATAAACTTCTGTTCGTTTCTTTATGGGTAAATCGGCACTCTAAGTCATTGTTCACTAGAATATAAACTAAGCAAGAACATTGGCAATAGCGTCTCTGTTTCTGTTTTAATAGCACCTAACGATAATGATCCTCAGTATTCAAGAAAACGACTATAGTGTTAACCACCTGTGCTCTAAAATAGTATTAATAGATAAAGTATTATTACACAAATCATTTTTGATACAAAATACACCTATTGAAACATTTTTTTTATTGATGAAACGTAACAGCATGCAATCTGTATTTACAGAGTTGCCGCATCCCAACTTAATACTTTAGGTTGTCCAGAACTAATCGCCAGAAGTAGGCAAGAATACGAAGATATTTCTGTGAAATTGGGAACAAATTCTGAATAGTAAGTTATAATATATCTTCTTCTTAGTCTAAGCGCATTCCCGGTTGCATCCTCAGCTGTGCTGCTTCGAAGCTCGGGGTGCGCTTTCCCGCTTTTTCTTCTCCAAATATGATATGCATGTCAATGGTCACCCAAGGATGCCAAAGACCTTGTAAAATGGAGAAGAAATAGCCGGAACACTTTCAATAATTTGGCTATAGTTTTACAACCGGCTGCCTGCCTGACGTCAACCCTCTTTGGGAATGTATTTGTGCGAAAACTTTTACAACCGGATGCCGGCCGACGTTAACCCTCCTTGGGAATGCAATTGTAGCACGAGATGTTTGTGCTTAGTCCTTTAGTCGCCTCTTACGACATCCACGGAAAGAGATGGAGTTGTCTAACCCGGAACCACACGGGTTAGTAAGTTATAATATACCTTTTTAAATTAAGCCATAAACAAATTATTTTTGACCACTTCTCTTGGACGTGTTGTGACGGGAGAATAGAGTGCAGTATATTTATTACCACCCTTTTCTCTCCCCCGGCGTTCAAAGAGGCGAGTAAGGGTAAATTATAGGTATTAGAGATAACGGGCAGTATTTTTTTCAGTGCAAAGAATTTATCCGAGCTATCGTGTCGTCACCAACTCGCCTGCTCTGCTTGGTTATTATGATGTAATGCATCTGAAGCTTTTTGGTTTAAAATATGTAGTTTTTTTTTTATTATTCTTTCATCATCATATCAGCCACGGGAAGTCCACTTCTAGACAAAGATTTCCAAACGGCCGTAATTTTTTTTAATAATAAATATCTTCTTTACAGTTGCAAATATATCAAAGCCAAAGTATCGAAATCACGATTAGAGAGTACTTTATTTAACTGCGAGTACTATGCTAGAGGACTGGAATCTCTGTACGAGAAGATGTGGCAAGTCTACGAATCTGGAAATAAACCCATTCACATCAAAGCATCTGTTGGGCAGATCTTAAAGTCGGATTAAAAAACAGGTGAATATTTTCTTACTACAAATTAGCTTTAGTATTATAAATTGCGCTGCCTTTTTATCTGAGGTATAGCAGACAAACTGGTGTGGTCACGTCTTAGAGGTAGGTTACACGATCATTCTGGCATCAGTCAAGTTCAGCAGTCTGATCAGAATGATCGTGTAACCCGCTGAATTACAGACTGACGGTTCGGACTGATGAAAATTAAAATTCACGGTCATTCTGGATTGACCGTGTAACCATGAAAAACATCTATCATTCTGGCGTCAGTCACGTTATTCCAGACTGATGCCAGAATGATAGTGTAACCTTACTCTTACTTAACTCTTAGTCTGAATCATACTTAAGTGGCAGCGGCCACTTTAGAATTAAATAATAACACTATGGGATATGTTAGGTCAAGTGTACAAACATCATTATAACGGCCGGCAGCACTAACTGTCAAAGATATTCTATACAGAAACAGTAAGAGTAGATATACCTATATCTACTCTTACTGTTTCTGTGCCTATATTTCTAACTACAAAATGCTTCGTACAAATAGAAAAAAATTGAATACGAGTTAAAAAGTCCGCTGCCAGCCGCTCACACTTAGGCTTCAATTAGGTTTTTGAGTAGGTGTACATTTGATTAAATGTACACCTACTTAAAAACCTGATTAGGTATGTACATACAGGCTGACTTTTTATCCACCGGCAAAATTTTTGGAGCAAGTTCAGGCCATGATACTGGACTACTTTCTTTAAAAAAGTTATTAATAATTGATAAAAACTTTTTCGTACTCACATAAAAATCAGTGCTCAGCCAAAAGGATTTTCTATGGGAGGACAAAACATTTTTAACGAGATCGTTGAAACTAACGATCTTCATTTCGAGTTCCATACTGTAGATATATGTACCGTTCCCATGGCATTGGTTCCGTCATGCCACTTAAGTCTATACTGTCTATAAACCAATCTTCATACGGCGATATCACCGCGACGAACAAAACGTGAAGGTTTCGCCGTGTACTTGCTACGAGCGCGCGGTGTCTCGCGACGACACGCCAGCCCATCGTGTAGTGTATACAACGTGGAAGGGACATACCCGTAATAAATCGAACCACGGTCTATACTAGATCATAATAGTATAATGAAATTAAAATAACAGCCAAAAAACAAAAAAAAAATTTGGAATTTCCATACAAAAGTGTGCAGCCGCCCGGGCGATTTGTATGGGAATGTCGCTCTTTTACCGCCGGTAACGCCGAAACTTGATTTCACCTTTGAGTTTATATGCTTATTAGTAGTCTCTAAGAATAATACAAAAAAGTTGATTAGTAGGCTGGGCTCTAAAGCATTAGAATAGAAAAAAATAATCTAAGAGATAATGTAAAAAAAGAATCTACTCTATCAAAATTAATATAAATATTAACAAAGGCCAATGCAACCTCTTGGCGTGTTTGTGTTTTTTGTTTTCACCAGAAATGAAACTAGGTCATGTACTCGTACTATATATCATAGGACCATGTGAGTAGTCAATGTCAGAAAAAAACAAGGCCGGAGACCGCAACAGAAGCATGATAAGGAGTGCAAGCAAATTGCAATTTTTTTTACAGGCGTTATTTTGATTAGAGTGTTTCATCTATCATACATATTATCACGTCTTTATCTCTTACGTGGTAGATAGAGCCACGTCAAGAAGACTCTCGGCCGATAACAAAATAGCAATTTTTACCCTTTGTCTCGGTTGGAAAATACAACGCCTGGAATAAACAAAATAGCAATTCTTCACCATTTAACTCGGTTAGGTTAAGTAGGTTATTTTCATTTAATTTGTTGTATGAAAGTAACGCCTGTTAAAAAATATGGCAACTTTTCGTCCCCTTTATCTCGGCTGGGTCGGGATTTAGAGACCTGGTTTTTTGCTGCTATTGACTTCTCATTATGGTCCTTTATTATATGATCTGGGTTTAATTTTTAGCTAAAGTAATAAAAATAAAAACCGGCCAAGTGCGAGTCGGACTCGCGCACCGAGGGTTCCGTACAAACCTGCAAGGTTTAGTATTTGGTATGAATTTCAATTTAATACCTCTACGCGTTTATGAGGAAATGGGTAGTAAGTTTAAAATTATTAAAAAAAAATATATTATGTGATGTAACTAAAAATTTATGGTTTTCGTAATTTTTCCTTTATCTATGCTATAAGACGTTGCTTCGTACCAAATTTCAAGATTCTGAGTTCACGGGAAGCACCCTGTAGGTTTTGATTCCCTTGCAAGTGTCGAAAATTTGCGGCATAAACGGCTGTATCTTTTGATTGCGTTGGCTTAGAAGTTTGATTTTTTCACAGCTTCAAGGGACAGTAGACTTGAGTAATTGATATAAATTTCAGCTTCATACCTCCACGCGTTCCTGAGAAAAAGGGTCTTGACAGACGGACGGACGGACGGACAGACGGACAACAAAGTGATCCTATAAGGGTTCCGTTTTTTCCTTTTGAGGTACGGAACCCTAAAAACAACGCCGGCGGTGTATGGCTAAGTTGTATTGCCTTTTCAGCATGATATTATAATTATCGACACTTAGATAACTATAAAGTCCCATCCCCGTCTATAAATCTAAGAATAATTCATATAAATACGATTTCAAATTCTTGTCATTAATTTGTGAAATTGGCATTGAATGAATATTCGAATTTATTTTCTTTCAGATTACTAACAGAAGTCATTGAGGGGTAAATCTGCAAAAATACCTAAAGAGCTGTCCGTCCAAAAGCTGTCCATAAAATCATTCATAATCATAATAATTTGTAAATAAACAAAGTATTAAAAAGAAAAAAAATCTACAAGTATGTTGTAATGTGAGTGGTTATATATTTAAGTAATAAAGTGTTTTACATATTTGTACATTTTACTATTTATACATTCTAAGCTAGATTTTATATGTAATTGTTTTATTTATTAATAAATTGACAATATTTTGTCCAACCTTTTACAACAAAAAAGATATTGCTAATGAAAATTGTCAAATAATAAGACATTTTTAAAATAATGGATTTTACGGGTTATTATTAGGAATAGGCAATGGGATAGGATAAAGAAATAGAATATTTACTTGAAAAATGATTTTATATTTTCATTTTTACATATTAATAAATCATTCATAAGTACACAAATTACTATAGTGTAGCTAATAATTATAAAACTGAACTCGCGAAACATGCTTGTTAAATTACATCTCAATTTTAATAAAAATCTATATAAGTATTAAAAATATAATTAGTAACATATACACATTTGTCATGAATTAAATAATATTGACTTGGTTAAAAGCTAATAATGAAAACAATTAGCGTATATTTACTGGTTTTATGTGTGGTCTTTTGTATTGCTTTTGTTGTAAATTTAGAATTATTATTTATGACTATTTTTAACATTTAATCAAACGATCTCGACACTTTACGAAATCTATTCTGAGACACGAATATTATTTCTGTAAATTAAGGCAAACATTAATGCATTTCATCAAATGGTGAACTATATTTTTAAACTTCGTAAAGTCTCGTTTTTGTCAAGAAACACAGTTTACGTTATTACCACCAGTGTGAACCGCTCAAGTGTTATTTCAATTCTTCAATTTAATTGTCATAGCCACCAATATCTCGCTTGTGGAATACAGGAATCAGGGACAGACATTGAGTGGCTAGTGGCAATAAAACTAGGTTGCCTTCACACACTCACTACTTCCCTGCATCACCCAATCAATCTCTTTCAGCTAAACGGTTTACTTTTATCTACTACGGAATAATCCTATCGCTGAATTGATCTATCGTGTAAATGGATACTAAAATTTCTATAATTATTGAACGCATTTATTGGTGACTATTATGAGGTATAGTTTTGTAAGCGCTATATATTAATGAAACTTCATAATTATTATGATTAACAAATTACTATGTTTGAGCTTTTTTTCAAGTATTTTTATTACTTACAAAACTAATATTCATATAATATTGAGGGTTGAAGTGCGATAAGAAACACTTGAGTGTGAACAGATGATAATAGATGTACAGTGAGCAATACAAACAACAGCTCTAACCTAATTCTTTATTATACATCTCTTTCTTTCTCTCATCAAAAGCGACAGACAAAGAAAGAAATATTTTATAGATTTTAGCAGATGATTTTGGTATTTTTCAAGTGAAGGTTATAATATAAGTTAGTGACGAATGTGTTTTTTATAAATGGGGAAAATTACTAAATCTAGTTACCTAATATATTTCATGTTAGTGTAAAGGTGCATTCACATTATGTATCTTAAAATATTACATCATAAGATTATTTTCTACTATAGTTATCGTAACTTCAAAACGACCAGCGTTATTGAATATACCTACATGTTTTCTGAAACATACTTCAAGGTAGTTTTGCACTTATACCTATTACAACATAAAATCTTTTGAAATTATTTTGCCGCTGCCGTTTACTAGATTATTTTTTGCTTATAAACTGTCCAATTAAAGAAAAAATCGTTTCATCTTCAATCAAACATTCATATACCTATCATAAATTATTAATTCAAATGGTACAGGATGACAAGTATATATTTTTAGAATCATATCATAAGCAAACAAAAGTCAGTCACCGATCAAACTTTAGTTCTGAGGCACATTTTTTTGCTACTTTTACCTTTGTTTTCGTAAAAGAAAGTTTATCATTACCATATACTTACGCTTAAAATTTGTTTTAATATATACCAGACAACCTGTTTTACCTAATGCGAATCCACGTTTACTATTGTATGTTAATCTCGTCGCCTTAATCATCTGCTAACGCTCGCAATCCTGATTGTCATTCATCGCTATTAATAAATACAAATAAATAATTGAAATTACACTTTTTACAACGATATGAAAATAAGTGCCACGTAATTATACTCAATTTCAAATATTTTAACGAATAAAATGAAATTAAAGTTGTAAATTAAATTGATATTTATTATCAGTTTCAGTCAATAACTATGATTTAATTCAAAATTGTTGTTAGATTTATTTGAACGTCATGACTTTATTTATTATTGGATTTATGATTATTTGATTACTGTTCTAAACAACTTTGTCAAACTGATATAATTTCTTATAAGTTCTTGAGATATTATGTTTAATTTAGAACATTTATTAAAAGCGTGAATCACCTCAGAAATACGATCATTCTCATACACTTGCGATAAACTTAAAATTTAACAGTCATTTCTACATGTTCTATTACTTGTAATGTTCATACTTGTACTATTATAAAATATTGCGAGTAAAGTATTTGATATAGAAGTTATATAAACAGCTCGATAGGAAAATTATACAATAATTTATACACCAGTCTATTGACCGTTGTTTGACTTTAAAAACGTAGAAGTATGTATTTAATTAAAGTGTGTTTAAATATCTTTTGTTTTAAATGAAAATACCCGTAGATACCTATACTTAAATATTAAAATTAGAAAAAATTGACAGAATCCCTATCATAAATATATAATGACGAAATCTTAAAAATGATAGGTTATAATCAAAAGTACTCTTTTAGAGTTTGAAAGTTTCAATATAAATACTCGTACAACATTGAGCAAGGCAACAAACTTAAAGCAGTTCTTTCAAAAAATGAAATGAAAATAAGTTTTGGCTAAAATGCAAACAGTGGCTACACTGTATTGTACAAATCTATATTTTGTCAAAATCTATAAGGAGTGTAAAATAATAAGAACAAAATTTTTATTTCAAAGATTTGTTCCCTTGACGTCGAGTCCCACCACGACGACTCCCCACCACGTCTACTTAAAAAACGCCCACTTTTATTCACGCATTGCTAAATCGTTAAAAAGGTCATTTTAATTACCGCCACATCGAGTCGCCGTCACGTCGAATGTACAGACAATAAAACAAATTATACAAATCATAATATTTTTATTCTATAAACTTACAAAAAACAATAATAAAAAAGTTAATTATTTTAATTGGGCACAGTAAATCACTTATCAATTACAGGCAATAAATATAAACTAATAATTACGGTTTTTATTAAATGTTATATGAAGTATAGTTAAACATAAAATTAATGACGATTTTGTCTTTCAATAACTTTATGTTTAGCTATATTGGGAAACATTACAATATAATGCAAAATGATCTCAAGCCGAGCTGAAATTGTGTTTGTTAAATTAGGAATGAATAGTTATGATCAGAACATGTCTTTATTATTATTTACCTATTTTATTTAACATTGTATAAAAAAATCTGTAATTAGTAATTTAAACTTATTGCATATGTAACTGATCTGTGATTTATGTTAGATAAGTATATTCTTTTTAAGTTATTGTGTTTTGTTAGTTTATAATATAATTTTTTTTACAGATTTTTATAATTAAATAAAAATATTATGATTTGAATAATTTGTTTGACTGTATATTTCACATTCGACGTGGCGGCGACTCAACGTAACGGTAATAAAAGAGGCGTTTTAACGATTCAAAGAGGTGGAAATAAAAGCGGGACTTTTCGAACTAGACGTGGCGGGAGTCGACGTCAACGGTACAAATCTTCATAATAATAGAAATACGAATACCTTTCTTTTAGGATCCTCATTTTAGCCATAATCTGTACCAAAATCGAAGGATCTCAGGGTTTTATTGCATTTGCATTGCATCAAATATAGGTATTATATAAACAAACAAAATAGATTTGCTAACATTTACTAACGATTACACTCCCCATTTTATTGCAAACTAAGGCTTCAAAGATTTCTAAATCAACCACTAAAACACCATTTTTTGCAACCAGAGTATTTTGAAAGGCGTCGTACTAGTAGTTATATTTAAGTCGACGTGTGTAATTTAATGTACGAATATAGTGCTGTCCACTGTTATAAAAATTTGCAACATTATACTAAATAAAAATATTTAGTATCAAATCGTATTATTCAATTTTTTTAAAACCAAAACGTATATTTACTACATCATTGTAATATTATACTGATAATTTCTAAATAATTTTTATTTTTAATGGAATTTGATGTTATAAACACGTTAATAAAAGTGTAGCAATGCAACAGTGTTTTCAAGGATATTTCGTACTTATTACCTTTTACTGTGATCAGTTATCACGCCAATTCTGAAGCAGTTACTCATATAGTTGGGACATTACATTAGTCACTTCAACTTCTATCTAACCTGCAGAGCTCTCGTAGGTTGAAAGTTCTGGTTTATTTTACGTTATGTTAGGTCTTATATAATAACGCCTTTTTAACACAATTTTTTTAAAGTGCTTTTCGTTTATGAGTATCATATTTGCCTCATTAAGTTCCTACATCGTTAATAAACCTAAAGTCGCGGCTATTATATACAGTACACTCGCACCAATTCCATGTGCAATTTCATGTGTATTGCCTTTTTTGTAATGAACAATCCTAATGTCATCTTTACAAAACACACAATGTAAATGTATGTAATAAGGCATGTATGGCTCTTCGGGACATTTGTACACACCAGTATACAATACAATCAACACTGATTTAACCAGATTAGTCTCAAAGTTCCATCAGAAATTGTAATACGGGACAAGTTCCCTTACAGGAAAATCATCCTTATGGTTGAATGAGAGAGAACGCTTTTAGCGTTAAGTCCGCCAATTGTAAACAATTATTTATTGCGAATCAATAATGTTTTTATAAAAAAATAAAATCATATATGTACTTATTGATGGAGCTAATGTGACTGGTATTAAATGTAAGTCTCAGTAGTTATAACTTAAACGTTCTTATCGACTTTCTAACTTTATGATATGAAAAAGTGCCGCTTCTAGCATATTTGGTACAATTGGCACTAAGTTATCCTACCAGACAATCGGGACTAAATCAAGTTTTTTTTACAATTGCACTGATTGCTATTTAAAAATGCAAAGGGTAAGTATTTATTTTATAGACACTATTTCTTGATAGTTTGGCTTTTATCCTCTGACTGTGTCTTGTTGTTCTTCTGACCTTAATCAACTTCAACCTACGAGTACTCGACCGTTCAAACTAAAGTATTAAGTCACCAACGTTATTTCTATCATAGTAAAGAATTGGTATTAAACCCGTCTAATTACAAGTTTATATGCTAGGCAATTTAAAAAACCCCCGACTGTCAAGAACGCCATCTAGTGATGAGTATCGGAACTATTTATACGGAGTCGTGCTACATGCACGCTACGGATAGCGCCATTTATATATTTGCTAGAGAAAGCCATGATTTTCAAGCATTAACCCCCAATAACTTTTAAACGGCTGAAACGATATTCATCAAACAGAGCTAAGAACCAGCGCAAAGGAACTTGCTTTTACGTAAAAAAACCGCATCAAAATCAGTCCATCCGTTTAAGCGCTACGATGCCACAGATAGACAGACCGACAGACATTAGCGTCAAATATATAACACCCCTCTTTTTTGTCGGGGGTTAAAAATGCAATATTAGGATTATCAATATAAATAACTTTACGACGACAATACAATCAAGAAATGAGAAGCAGTCAACTTCTGTTATCAGCTTATTTTTAACCACCGATAAAAGAGGGGTACCTATAAATTTAACACTAATGTCTGTCGGTCTGTCTATCTGTCTGTCTGTGGCATCGTTGCGCTCGAACGGAGAGATCAATTTCGATGCGGTTTTTTTACGTGAAAGCAAGTTCTCTTGCGGTGGTTCTTAGCTATGTTTGATGAAAATCGGTTTAGCCGTTTAGAAGTTATCGGGAGTTAACGCTTGAAAGTCAGGACTGGTACATCCGCAACTCATCACTAGATGTCGTTCTTGACAGTCGGGGGTTTTTAATTTGCCTAGTAAATAAACTTGTTTAAGGTGAAATAGTAGCATAAGTGGCGTCCTCATTTGAAATAAATTGTTTAAAATTAAATATGGTGATATTTAAAAAAAATATTTGTATCAATGTCTAAAAAGACCTTCAAACTATTTTATGAATAACCTTTAAAATTATTACTAATAGTCCGTCCAGTTTTAAAACTGGTTTCCACCAAAAGTGGCCACTTTTGGCGAAAACCCGTTTTAAAACTAGACTACAGACTACCAATATTACTTTCAAAGGTTATTCATAAAATAGTTTAAACTTTTTAGACATTGATACAAATCAAATTTTTAATTATCACCATATTTAGTTTTAAACAATTTATTTCAAATGAGGGCGCCACTTATGCTACCACTTCACCTTAAGGCATAGTTTTCATATCGACTTACACTTTGCGGGTTAGTTTTATTTCCAACTAAAGTCATTGAAGTATGCCAGTTAATAATGAATGAAAATATATAACGTCTAACAAAATATACTGAAACTATTTTAAGGCTGAATTCAGTCCATGATACTGAACAACTTTCCCCAAAGTATATACAGCAAAACACGCAAAATATTTTTTGGTTTCCATACAAACTTAACTCAGCTTATTGGTCAACGACGAAGGCTAAAAAATATTTTTAATATTTCTATAAACTATTAAAGACTGAACCTACCTTTAAAATAGTTTTAGTATATTTTGTTAAGCCCTGTATATATTTGTCAGTAAAGTTTTCTTTTATGAACCGGTTTAAAAATGTAATACTATTAATTATAAATAAAAACAGTACATATCGTGAATAAATTGAACTTGAAGCCCAATCTCTATTTCATAGGAATCAAATCCATATTTTATTTTACTGTTTATTTGATTCAAGTGGATATACGAGTATCTTATAGTTAGCTATGTGGTTTAAATATTAAACTTAAAACGAAATAACTACAATATTATCTCGACATAGACTAACAGTACAATTAAATATTTTAAAAATACAAACAAAAAAAAATTGGTTGCCTGTAAAGTCGGTATACGGGCGAAAGTTTTACGTGACAACGACTTCACTCCACTTCACTCCAAACTTGACTTCCACTCGGGCATGGTTAGCCCGCCTAAGAGCGAGAGAGACAGACATAAAAAGTGAAAGGCACGCGTGCCTCTCACTCGCTCTCATTGTGAGCGCATAACGTGAGCGGAGCGTAACGCAGTTTCTTGAAGTGTCACCCGGCTAACCAATTTATAAGACGTTGTCACGTCAAAATATCTTAAACATTCAAACATCACTTAATAATGAACATAAAATGTAACTGTCTATTTGAGACAACACTTAGTGACATACCTAGATATAAGTAAAGTAAGTACAAAGTCTCCAAATAACTTTCTAGGATATAGTTAGTCCTTAAATCTATTTGTCATTTACTTACTAATAACTAGACAATTATTTTAGAATTTCGTTACGGAAAGACGAAGCCCGGGCTGCGTCGTGTAAAACCTACTTCCGGTCGTCCTACCCAGTGACTCCTAATTCACGACTTATACATACTCTATGATACCTAATAGATAATTTAGAATATCATAATAAATTGCAGTTAAATAGAAAGTAGATACACAGATTGCAGGTGCCTTTATATCTGAGTGCAATTTACTATATACGGTAAACAATAATCTAAAATATTATATAATATCTAACAAAATGTACAAAAACTATTTTATGGATCGGACATTCCCATACTCTTGTATGGAAATGTCCGATCAGATGAAAAATAACTTTTGACTGGGAGGTCAAGGTCGGCATCTATGTCCGACCTTGATCTCCCGGTCAAAAAATAGTTTTTATCAATTTCCTTGGGGAAAATTATTTCATTATATAGTTTTAGTATATTTTGTTAAACTATATTTAAAACATCTAAAATATACAATCCTCGTCATCATTTTGCGTTTTTTTGACAATGACATTCATTTTATGGATCACAACATTTTAAAGATCAACTTCCATGACATTTGTAAAAATATACGGTTTGTAAAAACTGTTAAAATAGTTGCACGGGGCCGCATTTGAAGTTCGCTACGCGTGCGATAATGCCTTTTTCTGAGGCCTTACTCCGAAAGCGAAACGATATCAACACGTAGCTAAGCACCCTGGTTGAAGTATCAAGTGACATTGAACGCTACGCAATTATAATAAAGCTTTATTTGATTCAATATTGTAATCCAACGGTACTATCGGACGACAGTTTTGAAATGTTTCAGAGTAAACCTGGCCCGATCAAGACAAAGATTCATACACCAAACGATGATAAAAAAGCCTAAAATCGTATATAATAAGGCTTGAATTCAGGCTCCACTTAAGAGATAAGCGGGGGCGGCTCTGTTTTAACAACTAATGTCATTGTATCATTGACACTTCGAAAGATATAGATATTATATATTCTGCCGTCACTGCACGCACATCCTTGCTCCTCTTAAGTGGAATCTGGGCTTAATTCGCTCTGTGACATCTTAAATATGCATTGTCCCGTTCTATCAATATTAAATATTGAAAAGAGAGATAAGGACAAAACATACTTTAAACTAAAATAGGTTTAGCAATGTGAGTGCTTAATGTCTTACTAATCTATTTGTAATATTATAAAATTAATTTCTGCAGTCTGACACATTGTATACCTAATGTATACCTTGCCTATTTGTTGTATAGCCATGATATATTCAAAACTTATATGCATTTCTAACATTTCTGGCAATTTTCATACAGGCTATATTCAATCCTCAGCTAATAAATATACAAAATAATCCCCTCGATATTTTTATAAAAAAATCAGCATGTCGCTTTTTAAATAAAATACAATATATAATACTTGTGCAAGTACGCCTAATTATTTAAATATTATCTTTAAAAATGTGTGGCGTTAGTTCCGAACTAACTAACACTTTCTATGGTTAATCAATGCACGGTTAGTAATTTTAACGATTAACTAGCGGACTAAATAAAATGTTATTATATATTGTATTTTAATTAATGTATTATAAAAAAGGGTTCCGTAAGGCGTTTTCTAATCAGTAGATTACTAACATCTTTTATCTATGTGTCATGATATATTTTTATTGCTTTTTGAGATTTTATTTAACACTACTTATTATAGAAAAATTGGTGTTGCTGTTGCTGGTATGATTAATAAAAACTGTTAATATTTTATATTCAACTATTATAATTAATTTCAATAGCTGGCATGGACGTTGAGTACTGGAGCAAGGCATCCTTTTGTATTTCTTACAAAAGGATATTAATTGAGTGTGACAATGGAACCCAGTAATCCTTGCTATGACACCCAGCGCTTAAGGTCCTTGTCGGCTGCTGTTTGTACGTTAAGTAATTTATGACTATATCTATATAATTCAGTAAATATTTGTTAATCATTATGTCTCCAGACCTTAAGGAACCCGCTCTTTTTCAGTTTTCATTATAGTCGTAGCTGAAGACAGGAATCCTGCTTGTCAGATATACGAGGGTCTCGTTGTTAAAGTAGGAAGACGAGCCTTTTGTTCAAAAACAATATCATCTACAAAGAAGTGCTAATGAACCTCGAAGCTAATTTCCCACATTGACAACGTTGTTCTAATGCTCAATTGAATTCTTTCACTACGGGAGCATCGGTAACAGGAGCGAGCAAAACAAGCTTAAAGTAGATTTCTTTTTAATTTACCACGCCCTTTGATATTATACCGATAAAATAGTCCGCAGGAACATAAAGCCCTAGAAACTGCAAGACAGAGGGAAGACAAGCAGTCGCCTTATTAGATTTTTGAGACACTAAACGAAATATTTTTTGTATATCTAAAAATAATTTGTTTAGTAACATCATTTAAAAATAGGTATACAGTACCCTTGTCAGTAGCGAACGCTTTTATGGCATAGTCTAGAAGCGCATAAAATTTAAAAAGAAATCGACCTCTTTTATCTAATCGAACTAATTTAGGAAAGCATGGCGTGGTCTACTGTGCGGCTAGTCTATAGAGATAGCAAATGTTTTGAAAGGTAGAAAATGGTTCATGGTCAAAGGAATAATTCGTATTCTACAAGAAGTGACCTAAATAAAACTAGCTAGCCTTTTTAGGATTATTATGAATCATCGCATATTTAATTCATGACAGCAATCAGAAATAGAGAAGTTAAAAATTCGGTTTTGTACTTAAGTACAATTGCCAAATTTCGGACAGTATTATATGGGATGGCCTTTTTGGTCATGTGAAATACATTATCCAAACTGGCTTCTTGCCAAATTCGCTTGATACGGGAAATCCGAAATTCTCGGTGATATATGATGCTCTAGAGGTGGGTGTAGGAATTAATCTACGTAAGACACTGACAATGCGGGTCACAATGCAATGCGTACTTCCTTTCAACAATTTCCTTATATATGTACAAATAACCAAGAACTAGCGTAGTTAATCTGGTTAAGTAGGCAAAACAAGAATCATGAGCAAATTTGTCCTTTTTTATCTTAAACACACGTGATTTTTGCATCTTAAAATACGTTAAATATTAAATTGAACGTTCTTACAAACTATTTTAAGGAACGTAGTTAAAATATGAATAGGAAGAAATATGATGTATATAATTAGTTTCAATTGCTTTTAAAATATTTTGTCATATACGATGTTTTAATTACAACATACAAAAACTCAGAACCTACTTTCCAAACACGTGTGAATAAGATGTTCAATTGTAAAATTGTGAAAAAATGTTGGTAGGTAGTAATAAACCTGAATAAATCCATTAGACTCATATTTATAACGTAAAAGAAAATGAGTCAAGCTTCTTTTGACAAGGTTTCGGGTAATGACAAAATTATGAACATACATGCTAGAGGTTTCGAAAATTTTATCATTTTAACTTCGCGCATGCATGCTACTAGTGGGTATAAGATTTACCGTTGCTAATGATAAAAAAAAGGATCGTAAAATAGATTTGTAGCAATGTGTGTATATTTACCTGTTCCGTATAGTGTAGTAAATATCTAATCAGCACATTAAATGCAGTTGACTTCTGACATGGCTATTTTACTACTGATGTCGATATTTATAAATCATATGATAATAATCAAAGAAATCTAATATAATCCAATGTCAAAAATTATCATGCATTTATCATAAAAGCTAAATCAGTTGCTTAAAAACATTCAGTATATTTTTTACATTTTACAACATAAAGCTACGGTATTCAAATAAAAATAGTTCTGGGTAATTATAATAGTTAGCATCTACATTAAATTAAAATACCTTTGGTTAAGTCATAACAGTCAGAATTAGAAAAAAAAAATTAAATGAATCATCAACTTTTAACAAATACAAAATTCTACAAAAATAATGGGTAAATTTCAAGCAGAGAAAGTTGAGCATCAGATTTTGATAATAACATTTTGTTATTCCACTCATTTTGCCATACAAATAATAATTTGAAACTTATTTGTCACATCAATGGAAAGAAACAATGGAGCTAGAAGTAATTTAATTCTATATAATATATTGCCAAAATTATTGCAAAACACTAGACAACTGACAATCATTTTTTCCATCTTAAGTAGGTAGGCTGACGTTATTTGCCAATCTTATACGCTACACAAATATTATTTACAAGGATATTATTAGGGATGTGCTGATAAAAAAAAAAATTTAATACTTGAATTTTGATCCTCGTGATAAAAACTTAATTGCGAGAAAATTATTAAATGAAAACTTTATGTTTAATCAAAATCATTGTTATCAAACCAATGGACGTACCTATTTTAGTGGACTTCATTCACTCATTCTAGGTATACAATTACTTGAGCACTTATCATTTTTGAGACCATTCTAATGCAAACTTACTATTGTTTAATTTCAATTTATTTAAGTTTACGTCATAAATTCCTAATGTCCATTCTTCTAGATCACGTCAAAGGTTTCTACTCAAAGACGAAACGAATCCTTTCACCCTTCTAAATGACATTTTTTTCAGTCGTGTAACTACTTCAGACTCCAAGAAAAGATAGCCGTATGACTAAATACGCTCATTAATTACTCATATCATTCAAATCTTCATATATTTACATTTTTTTAGATAAGTATTTATTAATTTATCATCTAGCCGTTACTTCCGTTTTATCTACAGACTCATTTAGAAATAAACTTAGGCATGTAATATCTAATAGGGAAAATGCTAATGTGCTAAGCATCGAAACGTCCAATGCTTAATGGTTTTCGTTAGTTTGTTTCAAATTATTATTTAAGTCATTTTGGTGGAGAAATAAGTGGATATTACATAGCGCCCTCTATTTATCCTCTTCCAGAAGAACCAGATCGTCAGCCACGACGTCGGAAACGTGAAGGTAAATGATCCAGTACATAAGGTTAAAGCAGACGAAACACACGGGGAACACAATGCGGGAGTACTTGTCAATGTCCGATGGAGTCATGCCCAACAGCTTGCTTATGTCCTGAAATTGAAAGAACGGTGACGTTACTCACACCATTAAATTCATAAACGCAAAGAATATGGTAGACATCGCTTAGCTAGAAATTATAATTCTTAAACAATCGCTTAGCATTAAAACTATCGCAGGCTGGGTATTATTCGCTCGGCAATTATAAGAAGTGTAATCAACATTTACCTTCCCAGGGTGCAGAATATGAGGAGGTGGACCTGGATTCTCTTCTTCTGCACCGCCTCTTCCCCCATTGATAGTATTTTCTAGTGTTCCACCTTTCGAGTGAGCCTTAGGATCGTGGACTTTAAAGCGGACCTCCTGGAAACATTGATAAGATTTTTTTTTAAATCGCCAATCTCAATTCTTAGTAAAACGCAGTAATAAATATAGCAAATGAATTTACCGAGCAGCTTACCGAAGGCCTACCCGGAGGGCATCTACCAAGTGTCCCCATTTTAGACAGGGTATGGGGGTCACCTACGGGAGGACAATCCACTGGCAGTTTTTTTTCGGACGCTATTTTCTGAATGGCTACAAATCTTTGCTTTCTCATTTGTATTCTTTTAGCCATATATCCCACCGTAGCATACTCTGTAAAGAAAGAAAACGTCTATCCAAATCAGGATTCTCTACGACTATTCTGGAATACAAAATTAAGCACATATGTAATTATTTGCGCATCGGTTATTTAAAAAAAATATACACTTCTAACACATACTAAAGTCGCCATAGCAGAAACAATTCGCACTGCATAATCATCATCATTAAACACGTATGAGTGAGAATAGAAATACGATAAGAAAATAACTATATTTGAAAATCTCGTAAAAAATATTTTGTCAATTTTTCTTTAAATATAAAAATCCGCTACAAATCTTTCTTAGGTTCAATATCATGCGACGTATTAATCTATACATTTCTAAAAGTCTTGGTTAATTTCACAAGACTAGATATAAATAAATAGTTAAAATTGTCGTATGCGTAAAATACAGTAAAATAAAATAACATGACTATAAAAATTTTAAACAATTTTAAAATAAAAATATTATATAAAAGAAATACAATATATTTCTCATTTGCGCAAACGAGAAAGTGAAGTAATTGGTAATTGTATCACCATAGGGACATACACCCTAGTTTAAACTAAAAAAAAGATACTGTTTCGACTGAAGTAAATAAAAATGCTGCTGACAATGTTGGTGTAATAAATAGATTAAAATTGTTTGTTGTGTAATTTAGGAGATTCAACATTTTTGTTGACCTCAGTCCTCAATAAAAAAATAAAATATACTTTACCTAATAAACTGGCGAAGACCATCACGAAACAAGTTCCCAAGTATACGTCTATAGACTTGACGTACGAAATCTTTGGCAGCGCAGCGTTTGTGGACGACATCAGCGTGGTCATCGTTAGTACAGTGGTAACACCCAAGGCTACTCGCGCCGGTGTCGCGTTTCGATTCAGCCAAAATGAGACCCAAGAAATGATTACGATCAAACCCGATGGAATGTAGATCTGTATGAGATAGTACCCCATAGACCGAACAAATTGAATTTCACATGCTAATCTTGAATAGTTTCCTGGAAATCGGTAAAAATATATGATTATATTTCAAATTATAAAGTAAAAAAAAACATGTCTTTATAATTCACTTGTTACATACAACAAATCAACCTACAAAATTCTATTCTACTGTATTCAATATCTTTCAACGTTATTCGAATACTAATGTACCTACTTACTTCTAAATTTCAAAATATTATTTAAAAAAGTTTAATAAAAAATCAATATAGGTAATTTTTGTATCTCAAAACATAGACATGTTAAAGATAACTTTAATTAAGTAAGTATATAAAATTTATATTAATATTAATATTAATATCACACCACTCATTGTGTTTTTGTGCAATAATACAAAAGCAGGACGTGAAAAGAATCGTGGCTGTTTCTGTCCAGTGTTCCACGTAGTGGTGTATACGAGTAAGTATAATTTCAGTAGAATTCCCCCCGCAAACTGAAGTACCTGTGGTAAGGGAGATCTCCATAGCACGTTGCCGATGGCCCAGCACCTTGAACTGCGGCAGGGACACCTCGCTCGACACGCCCACAGAGTTAGGCCCCTCGTTCCACTTGTAGCGGATGTCTCGCATGGTGTAGCCGACTGTGCGCAGCGGATACATAAATAAAATAACCCCAGGCCCATCGCAATGGGTTTTGTGTCGAGTCGTCAATCGGTCGGGGTAAGAGCGGGGGAGTCGCGAACTCAAGTTCGCGCGTCTCGTCGTGCGATTGTCGTGTCGTGTTAGCGTGTGTGCTAGTGTCGCGATATTGATCGTCTGCACACGGGCTGAGGGAGACGGGGTCGGTGGCAAAGCGATGGACGGAAAGTGCTGGGACTGCAGCATTTGCTTTGGGTTACCTGTCGTCAGCGTAACAACAGTGGCCCGTTGGCGGTGGCCGAGCACCCGGAACTGCGGCAGCTGCACTTCGTTGCTCATTCCGACGCTCGACAGTCCGTCTTTCCAATGGTATCGAATGTCTCTCATTGTGTACCCGACTCCGGAGACATGCCAAACACACAAAACGCTATCACTTACGCTGCGAAGCATCGCGTATCCCTCGTGTGGCGCGACGGCGTCCAGGATGGGACTCGCGGGCACAAAATGGCGAGACATAACAGAGCCGAGCCGAGATAGTCTCACGAACGTCCGACTGTCTCGGATTAGCTCACATGGATGATAGAAAAATATAATCTACCAGATCTACCTACAAAGTGATATAAGGCGAAAAGAAAATCAAATGCTAATATGTGTGCTCAACAAATAAATACGCAGAGTATTTTATTGATATGCTAGATTAAGTAGAGTGAGTCGCAAAATAAAAAGGTCATGCAGTGCGTTCGGTCGGTGCGTCGGTGAAGAGCGAAAGCGTGTGGTGAGGGTGCGAGGTGCGCGGTGGCGGCGCCGCGGCGGCGCGTGCAATGCGTCTGCGGCATGGCCCTCGGCGGTTGTCAGACCCCAGGGCGCCCCGTCCCCGCCTCCTTCGGCCCGCTCGGCTATCGCAGCGTCGATGTCTCAATATCAGTTCTTTCGCTTAATGCTCGTGAGAACAAAGGCTTACTATTTACGAGTCTGCCTTCTGCGGGTGCTGTATGCGAGAAGGAGACGTTCCAACTTATGAAAACACGAGGGGAATCACAGCACGTGTCGACGAGTAAGTTGTACGCTTGTGCTCACAGGGTATCCCTGAGTAGCATCTGTGATACAAGAAAGTGGTCACAACACAATATCAGTAAGCCTAGTGATAAACTTGCATCGTGGTAAAGAGTCAAATCAATGATTGCTTTAGGTGAGCACAGTACACACGTAAATTTTCATATGATAAAAATTATTTTTCTATCATCATTACAGTTGTCAGAATGTCTCGCGATATTTTTCGTAACATATATTAAAAACGATCACAAATTGTGATTTGGTTGATAACATTCCATCAATAAAATTTACATATATTAGATAAAACACACAAAGCGTGCCATTGTTATTTTAGTAGGCTATTTTCTAAGTAATATTAGTTTGGTACACTAACAAAACATTGTTGTTCAGTAGTTCTACCACGTGAATTATTAACAAACATTTTATTACACACTTTTTATAAATCATAGTCAAGATACTTACAACTCTCTATCTCAATGTGGCAAAGCTGTCGGTCCATAGGGAAGTATTGTAAGTTCATTGGACAAGAGGCAGTGATAGTCAATCTGAAACACAATCATGGTCAAAAAATGTATAAATGAGTAGATGGACAAGTAAGATAAAATACCCAGTAAATGATCGTTGAGTAAGAAAATAACGAATTTTATTAGATAAAAATATGTGTCGTTAGTAGGAACTTTCGTAACAAGAAACAATACAATCACTCTTTTAGGGCACTAATCTTCAACTTGAAGTTAAATTATTCATGTACCTAATATAATTACTTATTATTTTTTCCTGCACGTTCAAAACTATCAATTACTACCCACTACTTGCTGGGTGTTTTACCTTATGTTCCAAGTGTGGAAATGTTTTCAAAAATGTTACCTGATACTTCTAGTGATTGAGCCAGAGTAGTGTATGCGGATGAATTCGTTGCTAGTAGTTGCTATGTGAAAATATGATTGTTTTTCGTTCACGAAGAATGTGTCAGGCACCCATATGTTTTTTATAAATTCTGAGCCCACTGATAATGTTTCTACTCCAGTTCTTTTTTTGTAAGCTAACCGTGGGTCCGTCCAAAACTGTCTGAAGTAAAAATCCAGTGTGAAGTCCTGGGGAAATCGAATAATGTATATTTAATGCGTTCATACATTACATACATAAAGTAAAACATTGAAGATACGTATTTTTAACGACTTATTATTAAACATAGTTCCAACAGATGTAATGACTATTAGATTAGATTATTCCAAAATAAATTTGAAGCACTCCGATTTGAGGGAACTATGTTTTTTTCTGATTTCAAAGTATTAGTATTCAGTAGTGGAATACCATAGAGTGTTAACAATTATATAAATTACAAAGACATCTAACATCCGCATGCTTTCGGAAACTTTATCCTACATTAGTATGCACTCTCACAGATGTGTTCAAGACAACGCACTGTAGAGTTGAATACAAAGTCCGAAGCTTGGTTCTCGTAACTTCAGATAGGAATGAAACTTTATGATATAGACACTGCACTACATCCAATAGACATATGAGCGGTAAGCCAGGAACAGTTAGTAAAGAAAACAAACAAAATGTGCTGAGTGTATTAGTGATATGAAGCCTACGAACACAGGTGAGGTCTAAGAATGAACATAGGTAGGTGCTCTAAGTGACAGGAAAGGGCAAGGTGTGTGGGCGGCGCTGGCACCCACGGCTCGATAAAGGCAATCCTCTCTTAATTGAAGCTAACAAGCCGGTACGTTATGTAAGTTGCCACAAATAAAGTTTGAACAAGGTTTGTGGAACAAATTAACGTTCATTAATGAGCTCAAATTGACTTGGAAATAAGGCAACCTCCTCCCTGGGCCATGGGTCACGTCTCACTGTGACCTTCCCAACCTTGATTTGGTTTCCACTTTGGGGTCCTTCACCCAAACAAACGCCTAGCAAGCTCACTTAGACATATTGGAAAACCGAATGTTGACCTCCTTTAAATATATGTCATTATTTAATTATATTTATGATTAAAAGTCACGAGACCTGCAAGAAACTCGAATTACAAAGTTTTTTAGGAAGTAAAGGCCAATGGTATCGGTATTCCAAGATTCGGGAGAGAATAGAGTTAACGGTTATATTGGCAATATTTCAGTAGATACACATATACGTACAAACACAACAAACTACAAAATGAGTCACAATAAGAATTTGTACAGTCGTCGCAAATCCATAGAGCATGAGATATTATGACATTTAAAAAAATTGGCAATGCTATAAAAAACTCCCGTGCCAGTGACATATTGAACAAAATGATGTAAGTACTGTTAATTCCATTCAATACCAAAAGTGAGTGATGATAATCTGTTGGTTATCATTTAAAATGAATTGGTGATCATAACAATTTTGAAATTGGAATAACACGGAATGAAAATGATTATTTACCCTCATATTCATAAAAAATTACAAACGTTTGCTAAACATATTTTAGTTATAATATATTTTGTCTCTATCACTGTTTTTTATTTTTGCCATAGTACGAACGAGACAAAACATATTTTAACAAAAATAGGTTTAGCAAACGTTTGTATTATTTTATGAATAAGGGGTTAATGTTTAAACTTCACGAAGCCCATATCAAATGATATTTCTTTTTATTAATTTGTCACTAAAAATATGATGTGATCGTCATTTAAATATCTGGTTGGAGCCAGATTCTTGTAAACGTCCTCGAGCTACTTATGGTATAATTTCCAAGTTGTATTACGGAAACGAACAGACGTCATCACTTCATTTCCACGTAGCAGCAACTTTGGAGTTACGAGTACTGCCGGACACACAACTGGATAACTTTCAAGGTTGTTGCTTTTCTTATTATGATGTTTACTTGAATTGTATTATACGGACATACTGTGTTCTGAATACACATAATAAGAAAGCAAGTGGGCGGACAAAGGGCGATCTGCTCCACCAAACGCGGACATGCTCGCAGCCTCGTGTCTGGGGCTGCTCGGTCGCGGCGGCTTCTGGCCGGAGCGACCGAGACAAGCGTGAGCTGACAGTGGCGAGTACCATGAGCACTTCGGAGACGGAGCTGATAGAGAGCACATACATGGTGACGCCCACCTCCACTGGCGGACCTGCAATCAAGCCCAATCGTGAGTCGCGCGCGTGTCTCGCGCCGTGAAAACCAAACCAGAGGACGGTGACGTGCCCCATCGCCGGTGAAGTTAGCGGAGGGGACGCGAGAGGCGCGGGGTGAGTGCGGGTGGCGGGCGGGCTGTTCGTGTTTGTGGTTCGGGCAGCGGCTTGTGACATGCGGGCTACGGAACCGGATGGGTCTGAAGTTGACCCGACCTTGACGGTCGGCGAGGCACGCGGTAGCCCGCTCGCGACGAACGCACGCGCACCGCGCCGATTCGCATCGCGTCGCGCCTAGTCAATGCGATCGAACCGTGGACACGGGTGCTACAATGAACGATTTAATGCTGGTGATCATACTAAGGGACAGATCTTTGCTATGTATGCGCTGTGTCTTATATTGCTTTGAAAATAAGATACCATTTTCACTTCAGATAGAGAGCTGATGGAGAGCACGTACATGGTAACCCCCACTTCCACGGGTGGTCCTGAAAACGACGCAATAAACATGACAGGCGTTAATTTGTCACACTCAATGACTGAGCGTTGAAACTCTCTATTGAAAGCTAAGTATTCAGTCTAAAGCGGGAATTGTTTACTTATTTTTCATCGAAATCTCTAACGATGTTCGATATAAGTCGTAAGGCTACACAAGGCAATATTGATTCAATTGAGCACCGCTTTGTAGTCACAACTTTACGACTGCAGAGAAAACTTGATATCTGCTGCTAGCGTAGATGTGTAGTAGTGCTTAGAACTTAGACCATCATCTAGTTATTAGGTTTGGCGTTATCAGCACTGGGCATCTGGAATGACCGTTGCGACTTCGCTCAGACATATTTAGTGTTACAAGTTCTTTTAAAGGACATTGTGATATATTTGTTTGTCATGAAATTAATAGTTTTAGAAAATTGACTGTTTGAACTGAAAACACATCTAAGTAGAGAAATAGAAAATAAAGGAGATTAAAATAATAAATAAAAAGAAATTATAGACACTTGAAAATACGAGAACACAGTTAATAGTAAAAGTGATTCTGTCCGAGCGCAAAGGTTTATTTATTTATTTATTTCTATTACCAATTGACAGTTACATAACGTCTAAAATATACTGAAACTATTTCAAGGATAATACTGAAAAACTTTCTCCAAGAAACATATATATACTATGATTTTTTTTTTTGGTTTCCATACAAATTCGTGTCAGCTGGTCGGTCAACTTCTATGGTATATATGTTACTTCGGGGAAGTAACTCGGACAAAATTCTGCCTTAAAATAGTTTTAGTATATTTTATTAGACACTGTATAGAGGTATATTATTAAGAATATATAGGGTATATTCAGTCCATGATACTGAACAACTTTACCCTAGGAACACATACCGAAATATGAAAAAAAAATCCTCTCCATAGATACTCTGATCAGCTGATCGGTCAATGTGTCTATGGGAGGCCAAAAAATATTTTTTCACATTTTGATATGTTTCTTGGGGAAAGTTGTTCAGTATCATGGACTGAATTCACCCTTAACATAGTTTCAGTATATTTGGTTAGACCCTGCATATAACTTTTTTATTAAAGTTAAAAACGTTTATTGTCTATGATTTTTTTATTGTTCATTTCACATATCATTGTTTTTGT
The DNA here is from genome assembly GCA_963576875.1 of Acrobasis repandana. NCBI lineage: Eukaryota > Metazoa > Arthropoda > Insecta > Lepidoptera > Pyralidae > Acrobasis > Acrobasis repandana. The sequence continues at coordinate 12,467,357 of OY756214.1, forward strand.
AAGTTCCTATTGCCAGCTTCACTGTACCTCTATATAACAAGGTCTTGTATGATATTTCCACATCATTAAGGTTCTGTAACAAAATGGTATAACGGGAACCCTTATGGTGTCGTGACGGACTGACAGAAAAGTAAGTGATTCTATAAGGGTTCTGTTTTTACTTTTTGAGCTAGGGAACCTTAAAAACCAAGCAAATAAAAACTTCTGTTTTGCACGCCTCATAAGCGGAGCGTTGAGGTAGTGCTCTACTCTCGACATGTCAAAAAACCCAGTCTTTCGAAACTTAAATGACTTTTTTTTTTAATATAACACTTACAGGATAATATGAGTGCACTAATATGAAGTTAAATAATCTGTCTAGCACATATAGTACATTTTATAAACTTATGAATACTTTTGTTTTTAATATATAAAGTATTACACTGTGCTGATTCCTAGTTAATATTAGCGTTCTAAGTACTGTCGTTTAATTATAATTTATAAAAAACTAATATACCACTGTATTTCAGAATTTTGAAAATTTTCCATTTTCTCAGCGGGAAGTTAAAAATAAAAGTTAAAAATAATCTCCAGTCGTGCGTTAAAGCCGACACATACTTTTTTCGTTTTAAGTTAGCAATAAAACAATCAAAATCAATTTAATTGTGAAAAATTAGATTATGAGGCGTGCACTTTTGGATTTTCCAAACTATTATATTATACAATTAATCGGCCTTCTTTCACAGAAATATATTTTTTGTAATTTAATTAATAATTTAAAGAATAAAGTAACACCCAAAACATCGTGGTAAAAAGAAGCATTAGTTTTAGTGAGCAATTTTATTTATACTTTATAAAGTAATTCAAAATTATTATTGTTTAAAAAAAATTAAATATTTTATTTTAGAATAAAATAATTTTAAAAGAAACCTTAGATAGGCACAGTGTATCAATACAAATACACTGTATATCAATGATATACCTAACCTATAACTTTTCCCTTGTAAGTTCTATGGTACTGGTGGTACAAGTGCTTGTTTTACCACGGAAATAGTTTTCGTGATGTATGATTTTACCATTTGACCGACGTTTGATTTTATCACGTTTTAAACGTAAGGCATAGCTTTTTTAATATAAAAAAATATAGTTAAAATGTACTAACCTCCATAATTGGGCCTTACTCTTTTGTCATAACTTATACTAAAAGAATCCAAAATTGCTGATATATTGACGTCGCCGAACATGCCACCCCCACCGGCACCCCTGTAAAAAAACATAAATAGTTGAACTATTTGTAATAAATAAAATAATATACAACAAAGCATTTATAAAAAACTAAGTCTGACGTGTCACAAATCACCTTCGTACCGGAATAAAACGCATATACCTAGGTATTTTTACGAAATATAAAGGATGGCTTGGTTGCTTTTTTTTTGCTGGCCTAAGGGGTCCCATTGTTGGGCAAAGGCCACTTTAAAGTTTAATACAATTCTACAGTCCTTCTTATAAGCCGTAAGATCGTCTGCCCATGTTCAGGGCACTACCAGGCCCACATATCCGGATCCTTTGTTGTTAATTATGATTTTTTCAATGAGTTATTGCCAATTGCTATCAATGTGATTCCAATAATGTGTTATATTCGAAATTTGTTCGATTCCATTATTTAAATCAAATTATTGATTAAAAAAAAATATGAGTACGCGACTGCCTATATTGTGTATAATAATACTAGTTAACTGTTATTATATTTTTTACTAGCAGTCCACCCCGGCTTCGCCCGTGGTACACACATAGCCTATGTCACTCGGGGATAGTGTAGCTTTCCAACGGTGAAAGAATTTTTTAAATCGGCCCAGTACTTTTTGAGCCTATTCATTACAAACATACAAACATACAAAAATAGGTACAAATCTTTCCTCTTTATAATATTAGTGTAGATGTAGATATGATTTGTACCGGTAAAATCCCGAATTAAAAGACATTTTATCATTTTGTCCTCACGTGGACGTAAAAATCAGCAGGTAAAAACCAGAAGCGAACGAAGTTCTCTGAATCAACTTGAACAATCCGGTGTTATAGAGGTACTTATATGTATTGTACATATGTATTTATGTAACTATTGGTATGTATTTGACGACAACTCGAAAATCTTTCAATGTATGTATGTGGGTATACATATATGTTACGGCTAAAGATAGGTGTGAACGTAAACCTAGGATTAGCCGGCTAAATTTAGGTTTAATCTAACCCAACCTAACCTAAATGTAGCCAGCTAAAACTAGGCGTAACAGCATTTTAGCCGTACCATATATACATACAAACGCCAAAATGTTCAAATGGACTGAAAACCTCGCTCACTTCTCTCGGTCGTTCAATAAAGAGAATAAAATATTTTTTATTGCTTTTACTAAGGTAAGTCTGCAACAAGTTATTTCAAAGTGCTCTGTAAATGTTAAGTAATAAATTTTATATTTAAGAGAAGTCACTTAAACTTACATTTATGTTCAACAAAAATAGCTGTCTACAAATAGCACAAATTCATTAAGGTGGTGAAAATATTTACGGAATCTCCAACAGGTAATTATAACAGAACTGCTATATAATAATTTTAAAGTACGGGCGTACGGGCGGAACGCCGGTACTGAAAGTCCTTCAAAGGCTCTTTTATTCCGTTCTACTCGAGGGAGTGACGCCAGAGGCGTGGAACAGGGGTGTGGTGGTTCTGTTCTTCAAAAAGGGTGACAACACTCTCTTGAAGAACTATAGGCCCATCACACTTCTGAGTCATGTGTATAAGTTGTTTTCGAGAGTCATCACGAACCGTCTCGCTAACAGATTTGATGCCTTCCAACCTCCCGAACAAGCCGGGTTCCGAAAAGGCTATAGTACCATGGACCACATCCATACGCTGCGGCAGGTTATAGAGAAGACGAGGGAGTATAACCAGCCATTGTGCTTGGGGTTCGTGGACTATGAGAAAGCCTTCGATTCGATCGAAACATGGGCCGTGCTTCAGTCTCTCCAGCGGTGCTGTATTGACTATCGGTATATCGAGGTGTTGAAGTGTTTATACGTCAAAGCCACTATGTCGGTCGGAGTACTGGAGCTCAGTACGAAGGCTATTCTATTGCAAAGAGGCGTGAGAAAGGGAGATGTCATATCTCCAAAACTGTTCACCGCTGCTCTGGAAGATGCCTTCAAGCTTCTAGAATGGAAAGGACTGGGCATTAACATCAATGGCGAGTATATCACTCACCTTCGATTTGCCGACGATATCGTTATCATGGCAGAATCGATGGAGGACTTAAGTACGATGCTTGAAGACCTAAATCGAGTTTCCCAACAGGTTGACCTGAAAATGAACATTGACAAGACGAAGGTCATGTCGAACATGCACGTAACGCCTTTACCTGTTTCTGTTGGGAGCTCCACCCTCGAAGTTGTAGACCAGTATATCTACCTGGGTCAATTGATCCAGGTAGCATTGAAGCAGGAAGTTCCAGCTTCGAGGAAGAGGTCTTTCGACGAATCCGACTCGGCTGGGCAGCGTTCGGAAAGTTACGCAGTGTCTTTTCGTCCAAAATACCTCAGTGCCTCAAGACGACAGTGCTTAATCAATGTGTGTTACCAGTGATGACTTATGGCTCTGAAACGTGGTCCCTTACTATGGGTCTCATAAGAAGGCTCAAGGTCGCTCAACGGGCTATGGAGAGAGCTATGCTAGGTGTTTTTACGTGATCGAATCAGAAATGAAGAGATTCGTAGAAGAACTAAGGTCACAGATATAGCCCAGCGGATTAGCTCATTGAAGTGGCAGTGGGCGGGGCACATAGCGCGAAGAACCGATGGCCGATGGGGCAGAAAGGTTCTCGAATGGCGGCCACGTACCGGCAGGCGCAGCGTAGGACACCCACCTGCTAGGTGGTCAGACGACCTGAGCAATGTTGCAGGAAAACGTTGGATGCAGGCCGCTTCCGATCTGTCGTTTTGGAAATCCTTGGGGGAGGCCTATGTCCAGCAGTGGACTTCCTGTGGCTGATATGATGATGATGATGATGACCCAAAGGGTGCAAACGGGACCCTATTACTGTGACTCCGCTGTCTGTCCGTCTGTCTGTGTGCTCTGTCTGTCCGTCTGTCACAGGGCTCTATCTCTTGAACCGTAATAGCTAGATACTTGAAATTTTCACCGATTATGTATTACTATGACCACAATAACAACAAATACTAAAAATAAAATAAAGTTAAAAATTAAAGGGGGTCGTCATACAATAAACGTGTTTTTTCAGCGTTTTAAAACATTGTACGGTGGTACGGAACCCTTCATTTACGAGTCTGACTCGCACTTGCCCGTTTATTTATTTTTTCTTATACTTATTTAGGTTGATAAAAAAGAAACAGAAAATTAACAAACGTAATTTGTTTCCTATCTCCTATTTGACCAGGGTACATGTACATGCAAGTTGGTCCCATTGTCACTAAGTGAATTTTCCATCATCTGATGATGGAATCCTCGAGAAATCGAGAGAACTGTTCAAGTATTCTAGGAGCACATATAGTGATTTTGATGTTTTTGTCAGTAAAACACGCATTTGCATTCAGAAAGTCTGATTTGGTAAAGTAAAATTTATAAAGAACACCAGGAATTGCAATCAAATTTTATTTGTTTAAACAAATAAAAATCGACTCATCATCATTATCAGGTCTTTATTAGTCTCCACTGCAGGAGCACGACCCTCTCTGTACTACACATTATACTTAGCCAGAGTAGCCAGAGGATTTGGCCTATACTCTCCACGCTGGCCAGACGGGTTGGAGCTAGGGGTATCATTGATTAAGATTTGTTTAGCTTGTGCTTCCTAAGTCGCCTTCTACACAAGTCTTCCCGTGGATGTCCCACGGGAAGACTTGGAGTGGTCCTCTTCTACTCTACTGGGAGCGACAAGGCAAAATTGACTACAATTATTGAAAACTCGCTTTACGTTAAAACCAGTTGGATTAATACAAACAGAATTAGTCTCGAGCGGTTATACTCTCCGTATAAATGCAATATCGAATCAGAACTGAATAGAAAAAGTATAAAAAAGAAAGCCATTTGATATTTTCCTGGAACGTTTGCAGTTATTCACTTTTATTTCGCTCATTTTTATGCACCTGCTATCTGAAAATTTTCACGTAGAATATTTTATTTTAGTACCCAGTTTATCAGTTTCGTTTATATATTCTATAAAGTTCTGGGACTTTTCATGTTAAATGTAATACATTTAGTTTTGTCCGATAAAATGATAATAAACTGTTTCCGTGTTGCTAATATACATAAATTTTATAAAAACAAAATTTATTATTACTAGTCGAATCATTATAAACAAATTATTAATTACCCGTTTATAAGCAAATATATATACTTTATGGGAATAATTACATACCAGACCATATTGAATTGACCACATCATTTTTAATTGATGACAGTTTATTTATTATATTCATATTTTCTACAATACAAAAGCCAACTTTTTATTTGATAACAGCTACATAAAACTAACAACCTCGTTTTTTTAGCCTGTACTGTCCCACTGCTGGGCAAAGGCCAATGATTTCTATCTTGTAGATTATTTTTATATTTTATATATACTTAATTACGTATTTCAAATTAACTCATTAAGTTATAACAGTTAATAAACTGTTATAACTTAATGTATATGTTAATTTAATATATGTTTATTTCATTATCCCTTCTGGTTATAAAATGTTTTCTTAAGTATAACTTTACACTTAAACCCACCGTTTTCTATTTGTCACATAAATTTTCGCCTCTAAAAACAAGTCCCATAGCAGGTAAGCACTGAATAAGCGTACTCGTAAAACCATTTTGAATTAATTAATTAGGTACTTTTAAACTGTTTAATATCTTCATCATTATCTTAGTGCATTCCCGGTTGTATTAGCTATGCTGCTTCGGAGCCCGGGGTGCGCTTTGCCGCATTTTCTTCTCCAAATATAATATGCAAGTCAATGATTCTTATGGGCACCTAAGGATGCTGAAGGCCTTGCAAAGTGAATAGTTTAATGTCCGGCTGCCTGCCTGACGTCCACCCTTTTTGGGAATGCATTTGTGCGAAAAGTTTTTAACCAGCCGTCGCCCGACGTCTTACGACATCCACAGGAAGAGATGGAGTGGTAGGCCGGAATCCACATGGCACTATTGACATTTTTTTTATTTTTTCCTTATCTATACTAATATTATAAAGCGGAAGAGTTTGTTTGTTTGTTTGTTTGTTTGTTTAAACGCGCTAATCTCAGGAACTAATGGTCCGATTTGAAAAATTATTTTTTTGTTGGGTAGTCCATTTATAGAGGAAGGCTTTAGGCTATATAACATTACGTTCCGACAACCACGCGAACAAAGTTGCGGGCACAGCTAGTTCCTAGATAAAATGCTTTCTTTTGACTAAACATAAGCTTTTTATGTACTTATATATGCTTACAGCGACATAAAACTAAAAACTTTGTTTTCAAATACAGTTTATTATTAAATTCAACGATCTCTATTTTCCAGAAAAACATTTGCCTTAAAAAACTTCCATAGCAGTGAGATGAGAGTTGAATATTCGTAACAAAATATTTGTGAAAACATTTTAACTAACCGATCCGTTTACAAAGAGGACGGAGGGAGTTTATCTGCACTCGCCGCGAGTCCCGCGCCAGTTTTAAACTTTGCTTCTCTTTTTGCTTATTTTACAACGTCGGAGTTTGACGTGTTACTCGATGTGTAGATAGGGAAACTTTTCTCGTTAATCGGATGCGGTTGAGAACTAGCTGTGATATCATTTTGCAATGATATTGCAAAGCAAAGGTAGATTAAGGGCAAACTTGAATTTTCCGAGGTCCAGTGCTGCCCCCATTAAAAATAAAACATTTCAAAGAAAACGGATACATCATTTAAAATTTTGCATCTACCAAGTCCTAGATAACCCTTCAAAGTATTCTAGAACTACTGTTTACAGTTTATAATGAGAACGTTTAGCTGTACAACGCACATTTGCCAAAAGTGCCCGTTTTTCGCAAATGTGCGTAGTAAAGCTTAACGTTCTCACTTTAAACTGTAAACAATAGTTCATAAAATACTAAAGGGTTACTAATTATTTAAAGGCTTGGTAGTAGCAAAATTTTAAATGATGTCTCCGTTTTCATTTCATTCAGGTATGGCCTTAAAAAAAGAAGAAGAAAAACACAGGTACATACACGCGTCTGCTTACCGCAACCGCTGAGTCATTGAATACAGATGTGGACTAAAAAAATATTTCTTGGTCATCTGGAAGATTATCGAAAAAAATTTAACACGTATTTTTTCCTTTCTTTGATTAGCAAAAAAATAAAAAATTATAGCGCATTTAAATTTCGCATAACGTCTCTATCTTATACCGTTTTTGACTAGACGGTGATGTTAATCATCCCCACTCCGAAACTTCGATAAGCTTGGATATAAAATATATATATTTACGACTGCGCCATATAAAGATATTAAAAGGGAGCGTCAATAAATTAAGCGGGTTAGCTCAAGATATACATATCTATACAATGTGTTCATGAACTAACGAAAAACCTCTCAGATAGTAAGTACTCGTACCTCAGCACATGAAACTGAGCAACTTTTGTTCTACATTCCCAAAATTTCACAAATTTACTCGATCAGCTGATCAGTTTGTATGAAAATTCAAAGTTTTTTTTTTTTTTTTGGGTTTCGTGAAAGTTGTAAAACAAAATTTCTTCAGTTTCATCGGCTGAGGTACTATCTGAGAGGTTTTGCGTTAGTTCATTAACACGTATATAAAAATTAATTGATGTACGTTAGTCACACTAAAACGCGAGTATGACCAGACTGATTTGACCAATTTTGATTTTGAAATATTTGTAAAAGTCCAGAGTAGTTTACGTAATATTCGGTTATATAATATGGAAAAAATAACGGAACCGGGCGGAAAAAAGTTCGCCGGTTAAGCTAATTGTTGATAATTATTCACTTACACAGTAAATTCGGAGGGGTAACTTATTTAAACTTTGAAGCCTGTGCGCTTTTTTTCCAATATTTTTTATACACACACGGTAAAAAAAATCTAGGGGAAAAAGAATGATAAATCTACAAATATCTAAGATCAAAATTTTGCAAAAGCTAAATGACAAAACTTTTCACGATTAGAAATTCTAAAACCAAAATAAAAACAATTGATCTACCCTATAATAGAACAATCGATTTTCCCAAGTATTACGACTTACTGAAAAAGCTAAGAACACCCAAGAATGCCAAAGACGTGCGAAGAAAAGAAAAAGGCGAAGCCAATAAAACTATTTAACCATATAATTTTCCGACTCGACGTCTGCTTGAAGACATCCTTTTTTTTTAAATGCATTTGTGCTTAGTCTTTAAGTTAAGACCTTTATTCGACATCCACGGGAAGGGTTGGACTAGTTGTATTCTAGACCGGATAAAATCATCATCATCCAAGCGTATTCTCGGTTGCATCCTCAGCGGTTATGCTTCAGAGCCCTGGGTCCACTACCTAAACCTAGGCGATTTGACAAGGTTCCTGTTTTTTACACAGAGCGACTGCTGTCTGACCTCCGCAACCGAAACGGTAGACTAAAACCAATCCTATGATAGGTGTAAATAAACGTTAGAAGGCGTACGGGATCCACGACAGCTTTACGTGCCTTCCGAAACAGGGAATCAGCTTTCTTTTTGGATAATCAGGTGATTCAAACCTGCAATATCCTAACCACTGCAGGAGCACGATCACGACCAGCCGGGTAACATATGGCACCAACATTTTAAAAGCTAGATATTACTAAAATATGTTTTAAAAATACTGTTTTAAAAATAATCTGCTTGTTTAAAATACTTATTTTTAAAATTAACTTTTGATTAAGAACGTAGCCAATCTCCTCTTAAATAAAGCTCAAGAGCTTGAACGCCGATCGCTCTCCACTTGTTTTCGATAAAACACTTAATGTGGAGTGGCTCTAAGCAGTTTTCATTAATTTCAAAACGTTTTATTACCGTTTTTATAAATTTAAACATTTTTGCTCGAACCTTTTGATTTTGTAATTGATCCCCGTAGAGGTTTTTAAATAAGTATGTATATCAACTGCGGAATTGATTAAGGTAAATTGCTACGAGTTTTCTTTTGGATCTCGTGAAAATTTCATTAGGTAATAAAATTATTTTTGAAATTTGTATGTTTTAAAGGCGAATCACAGCTTGTACTTATATAGATTTTAAGATACTAATTTGCCTGCCTGTGGTACACAAATAAATGATTTTGAAGTTTGAAGTGTTTTTATAGCAGATTCCTACAAATCACCTTGACTACGCACTATCGTGTGTTTGGTACCTGTACACCAAGCACGCACGATTACTTCTATTTCTGAGCATTTATTAAAAAAAAACATAATGTTCCTATTTTTTTACTTTTTATTTTATCTTTTTTAGTATAGTTTTAAGTAAAGTTCTTAATAAAAGGGGAAAACCGGTTGTACAGTAAATGATTTTATGAAAAGGTTAAGGTATAAATACATGATAGTGTTTTTATGAATTGTGTGTGTTTACCTAAGAAATAAGTGAAAATAAAGCTAATTTGTTTGATATATGTATATTCAGTTCTAGTTGATTTTGGTCCAAGGACTAGGACACTCTATTCCAAATGAAGGAACAAAGGATGAATAAGAAGGGCGTTTCCACTGATAGATAAAAGAAGAAAAATACGAAAAATTACGTCACAAGAAGGTCAATCACTCAGTTGAAGATGATGAAAGGTTATTTTTTGACATACCAACGGTCATATACATTTTCTCATCATAACTAAAATAGTAAAATTTTGAGGAAACATGCCAACACTTCGATTAAACTTTCGACCTGGACAATCCAATTAATTAAGACAAAACAAACGCAAAACGCTTAAAATTTAACGGAGATTGACGCCTTTTTCAGCTATCTAAAAATAGATTCGGTCCCGGAGTATCGGGGGGCGTCGGTAAAGGCACTCACGGCGCATGCCACTCCCAAAATTTCTTGGCGATTCAATTTTGACCTTAAGTTTTTGTGCATATGATCGTTTTACGCCTGCAAGCTACAGATGCGCAGTGTTCAGTATTTTAACATTTAGTATGCCGCAAAACCCGGTTTCAGATAGATGTGTTACCAAGAACTAAGATGTTTATTACAAAAAAAAGAAAAAAAATTCAAATGACTTCAATCAAAATGCTATAGGACTTTGAGGATTCGAGTTTCTTCCATATCACTAAACTTTATCATATTCACCAAATTAATAATAATATGTGATCAATAAAATAGTAAAGGCTTTCAAATAAAAAAAAAGAATTATCAAAATCAAAAGAAAAAAAAACAGTCAAATTGATAGCTTCATCCTTTTTTGAAGTCGGTTATAAAGCCTCTGACTTTAAAATGCAATAAATTTTATAGCATGTTACATTAGAGTAGCAAAGAAAATTACACCCAATTTAACTAAAGTTATTAAACTAAATTTAGGCTTGCTGGCAAAATTATCATTTACTTTGAAGTTAGACGAAAGCAGATAAGTACCTATGTATGTATATACTCGTTGTTTATTACTTATATATTGTGATTATTACTTTAGGGTTTGCGAACCGTGGACAAGCAGCTTTAGTGCTTTTCTTAATTACAAATACCTACTATCTAAGTAAGTACCTACAAAAGAGTATCAAAATAAAACAACATTAGTACCTACACTAATTCAATTTAGTGGTAGATTAGTCAAACAATGTTAAACCAATTACTGAAGATCTATATAACAAAACATACTCTGAGTAAACAAAAACAATATGGTTCAAAGCTTATGTTTTGGCTGTGGTTTTGGTAAAGGCTTCTCTTTCTAAACTGCTCCAGATGATATCGTAAAAATAGCTATCGTAAGGATACCTTTCGAATCCTTCGAATTTCCGTAACTTTAAATAGTCGACTTATGTACAAATTAATACATACTATCATTTATCTAGTGTCATCAATAAAAACAAGTAAATAAATGCATATTCTGCACTCAGGATTTTCGCTTTGTTTTCACAGCCGATCTTAACATTTTTCTTTACACCAATAATTATTTCAGTAGGTACCAATTTCGGAAAAAACACCCAAGACAGCGATGTTAACAAATCCTTGCTAGATCGATTTTTTGGTCCCGAAGTCACATACATACTAAATTTCATGGAAATCGTTAAAGCCGTTGCCGAGAGTCTCATTATATAGGTATACCTATATAAATATCTCTTTTCAAGAATTATTGCTCGTTAAAAGTTATAAGATCAGATACGCACCTTTAATTTTGTTAGGTATTCAGCTTGGATGACTAAGTTTACATTTTTTTTGTTAGGTACGTTGGGGTAAGGACGGATCGGGGAAAATCTAATAATTCTAATAACTCCCAAACGCGGTAAAAAAACCCCTCTTCAACTAATCAAAAAACAGTCCCGCCTTACCCCAACATACATAGAAATGCTTCAAATGAGCGAAGTCACGGGAAGAAGAAAGGTAAGAAGAGAATAAACATGGCTACAAAGTATTGATGAACGTGGCCAGCCTCAAAAACGACGGATATTTTGTAGCTCGCCAGTGCTCCTCTCATGAGTAGATAGGAATATTGGGCATAGCTGAGAAGTTCCACCACTGATTGCCAACCAAAACTACTTGAAGAGGCACGTAAAGGACGAATAAACTGGAATATCGGGCATAGCTGAGAAGTTCCACCACTGATCGCCAACCTTAACTACTTGAAGAGGCACGTAAAGGACGAATAAACTGGAATATCGGGCATAGCTGAGAAGTTCCACCACTGATCGCCAACCTTAACTACTTGAAGAGGCACGTAAAGGACGAATAAACTGGAATATCGGGCATAGCTGAGAAGTTCCACCACTGATCACCAACCTTAACTACTTGAAGAGGCACGTAAAGGACGAATAAACTGGAATATCGGGCATAGCTGAGAAGTTCCACCACTGATCGCCAACCTTAACTACTTGAAGAGGCACGTAAAGGACGAATAAACTGGAATATCGGGCATAGCTGAGAAGTTCCACCACTGATCGCCAACCTTAACTACTTGAAGAGGCACGTAAAGGACGAATAAACTGGAATATCGGGCATAGCTGAGAAGTTCCACCACTGATCGCCAACCTTAACTACTTGAAGAGGCACGTAAAGGACGAATAAACTGGAATATCGGGCATAGCTGAGAAGTTCCACCACTGATCGCCAACCTTAACTATTTGAAGAGGCACGTAAAGGACGAATAAACTGGAATATCGGGCATAGCTGAGAAGTTCCACCACTGATCGCCAACCTTAACTACTTGAAGAGGCACGTAAAGGACGAATAAATGCTACAATAAAATAAACATTAAACATGTTACACCCACATAAGCTCTCCAATCAACCCAAAGGTTTGACTGTTAGCGAATACTTTTAGCACTAAGTCCGCCTGTTGTACTTATTACATTTATATGTGTGTACAATAAAGTGTAAATGTTATGTTCCAAGTAATAAATTGGGCATTATACATAATGCCCGGCCATTATGAAAAATGCCCAATATGAGAGTGCAATTTGATAATAATATTCGAACAATCAAATTGACCGCGCATTATATATATTGTCTATCACCTTTTAGGCAGTGTTATATAAACATATTTCATTACTATTTTATTATTATTATTGTCATTTAACTGCGTCATAGCGGCTGGTTATACTACCTCGTCTCATCTATTACCTTCTATCTCTTAAAATACAATAATTATTTTAAATTATACAGATTCATGGACATGTTATCTTATGGGTCTAAGCTCTTTTCACTTTCCATGGATACGAATAAAAGCATGTCGAAAGAAAAAAATCCATCAACATGTTTATAATAAATAAATACTCTTTTGAAACCGTAGTTTATAAGTGTGTACATATTTATCAATTTCGGTTATTTACTTGATGGGAAACCCAATTCTATTTAGCAGTAATATAAAATTAATTGATTTTAATTTATACCCAGTATAAATTCAAAACGGGTGGGTAAAAATTGGTATAAATGGGTATTTTACACAAGTCTCGGGTTTTTACTGGCTTATCTCTGGCCGCACGCTGAATGGCGGTCTCTAATTGGTCAAAGCGTGTTACTCGTGCTTCCCTCCCCGCACCGCCTTAAATGTAGCTTTATTATCAAATTGCCCAATTGTCAAGTAGCAATATAATAATGACCGTGCAATGTGATAAATAATTAAGATTAGATAGTAATTAATCACTTTGCCCGATAGAGCTAGACATTATTCATAATGCTGGCACATAATATATAATGCCCGCATTAATCACCTGGTCCATAACATAAATAAGTAAATACAATAAGAATAATTTGAGGTATCTACCTCAGTCAAATCCATTTGAATATATAGATATAGATAATATATAGATATTTTGTCACAACTAAGTACTAACTTAGTTGTGACAAAATATCTAAGTTTCGCAAGACTTAAAGGTCAAAATTAGTAGGTTGGGGTTATCAAAAGTAGCACTTCTGTTATTTAAGTACAAAATATCTAAAAAGCATAATTATCTAAAAGTAGAAAATATTTCATAATACAAATGACATGAAATCCCTTATAAAAGACTCAGTCTACAACTAAAGTAAGTATGCAATAGAGATAAATGATTAAAGGCAATGACCTTGTGTATGGAAGGTCTTTGATTGAAGGACAAAAATGAACATGCCTTTTAAAAGAAAAGAATAACAACGTAAGATCCCTGAAATGTATTTTAATACGAACAGGCTTTCAAAAAGAGATGTTATAAGCCGTGATAAAGCACAATAATTATTTTCACGTTCCAGGAAATGTTTATTAGAAAATATCTCAGGCGAGAAATTCTCGTGTATATTTTCATTTTGCTTAGAACGTGATATCTTTTTCATTATTTATTTCGACTTAAATGAATTTTGGTTATGTATGTATATTTATTATGTATCATCATCATCAGGTCTTTCTAGTCTTCACTACAGGAGCACGACCCTCTCTTTACTACCAGAGCTGCACTTCTTCTGCACTTGCGCCTAGAAAGCGGCATAAACTTAGCTGTAAGTATCGATTTGACGTCAACATTTGTGCAAAACAGAAGAAAGTGACTATTATTAAGGGATGTTATAAATATCCTATGATAATAAAAATATTTTGATTTGATTTGATTATAGCCAACCTTGACCAGAGCAGCCAGAGGATTTGGCTTTCACCGTCCACGCTGGCCAGACGAGTTGGAGAGGTCTCATAGATGTAGTATGTAAACAGCTTTGTTTAGCTTGTGTTTCCTAAGTCGCCGTCTACTACATTCACGGGAAGACTTGGAGTGGTCCTATTCTACTCTGCCGGAAACCAAATAGCTATTTAATAAATAGTAAATTTGTAATAACCTTTTTTAAATTGTTAGGCTCCCATCTTCTAAATGTATTAATTTATTTAAAAAACTTTGTTATACATCAGTGATATGTAGTTACACGTCATAAAATAACAAAGGTAATTTTACAAATGGTGGACTTATTCCAGAAGGAATATTTATTTATTTAAATTATAGGTCACATGAAATTAGAACCATACTATCCACTCGATTGCAACCATAGGAATGGGAATGGGAATTGTATTGCATTGTTTGTTTTGTATGAAATAATTTTTTAAAGTTGCTCTATGACATCGGACATAACTTGACGACTGCTAATCTAATGACAGGGGGGCCCCGGCTTTCCGAAACTCAGAGGACTTATGCCCTGGGTCGCTTTTTTACTATATTTTTTTTTAATATATATGGACAAATCACACAGATTAAGCTAGCCCCAAAGTAAGATTTTTTAAACTTGTGTTATGGTATACTAACTCAACGATACTAAATTTTATAATAAATACATATATAGATAAACACCCAAGACCCCGGAAAATTTGAAAATTGCAATTTTCCAACTTGCCCTGGCTGGGGATCGAACCCAGAACCTCCGGATTAGCGGTCTAGCGTGTTAACCATTATACCACGGAGGTCGTCGCTTGTTGTTTTCATGAATAAAAAATCAAATTATTATTTACATTTACTATCACGTCTTTATCCCTAGCTGGGCAAACAGGAGCCTAGCCTAGCGTGGTGGTGGACATGAAGGTGGAAAAAGGAAATCATAATAGTGGTGGGTTGCTAACCGCATCGTCTATCAATCGGCTTTTACGATCTGCGCGGGAAGACAATCAGCTGGTAAATTCTATGTTTTTATCTTTTTTCCCTGACCGACATGAAATAATATTTATTTTGAAACACTAGTGGCTCTGTGTGCTGTGGCGCTGTGAAAGACCTCGCAAGTCGTTATGAAATATGATATTTTTTAGGTTTTTCAACATCCATGACTCTGATGACTCTGCCATTTGAAAACATTCCAAAAACTAAATCGACTTTATAAATTATCGAACCTGCTCACAGAATTTGAGGAGAATCAGAGAACGCATTTCTCTGATTCTCCTCAAATTGCTGTACAAATCCTGTAGAGGAGGAGAGCCGGATAGCAGGACAGTTAAGTAGGGTAGGACAGTCGGACAGAGGTACGAAAGCATTTTTGCCGAAGCTGAAACAGAGACATGACATGATGACATGGAGTTTTCATACACTAAAACACAAGCCTATGTAAAAACTGATTCCGTTAGTATCGTTGGTCGAATCACGATGTAAGGATAGAAGTGAAATTGAAAAACCAAAATTCTACAGTTTTCGCGAAACAACGAAGCTATCCTTTACTAAAATGGAACGTTTCACGAGTTCTATTGAAAAAATTGGTTCAGTGTCGTATGGTTGAATCAGACAGCTAAGTAGAGGTTTGCGTGCTCTACCGCTCGCGTGTGAATACCAGATCGTGTATGTAAATACTGTGCCATTGTAGCGAACCGAAGCAATGGTGAAAATTCTACTTCTTTAGTAGTAATGTTGATTAAAAAGTAGAATGATTTATGCTTCCACTATGCTTGATTTGAAAGGCACGGCATGAAGGAAAATTACGGCACGAGGAAATCTATTTTGAGGTTTATTATTCTCTTGTATTACGTGTATATGGGGCTTTGCACACAAGTGTAAATCGATCTGAAAAGAGATCAATGTACACATTTGTGCGAGCAAATTTTAAGATTGGACCATTTGTAAAATCACAAAGAATGTCTTATTTTCCATACAATACATTAACAAAGTCTAAAATGCAAGATTTCGAAAATAAATATTAAACAAAAATAACATGAAGTTGAGCAGAGCTAAATAGATTTGATTCAGAATAATAGTAGAAGGAAAAATAAAAGCCAGGAAGGGGGAAGACCAAGGATGAAGTTTTTCCAACAAATTAAGGATTAAGGGTTAGGAGTAAGGTCCTACCAAGACTTTAAAAAAATGGCAGAGATAAGAGAGGAATGGAGGCATCTCCACTTAACTCTACCGACAAGAGCAAGCTCTTAAATTAAAGAAGATCAAATCACCTTTATCTTAGTTTTGAAGCGAATAGTTTTAAAACTTCACCATAACTGATGCATAGCTTGAATCAGTAAACAAAAATATAAGAAGAATACATTCGAACATGCCCCAAGCCTGATTAAGAAACAACGAACTACCAAGTTATTTCCTTTACGGATCAGAAGGTTTTGGAAGCTAAATGTCCTTAGGTGCACATCGACTGCAATATAAAATGCTCTGAGAGCAAAATTCCCTTAATTTAAAATGGGTACTGAAGCTAATCGGCCTAACCTATAATTAGTCCTCTAGATATAATGTCTTTGAATCTATTTGACCATTCCGGAAAAACAACCAAGAAGCAAATTGTCCACATTTCAGAAAGTATTTGTGTTTATAAAATATACCTATAGACATTAATTTTACTTCCCATAAAATGTCTAGTATATCATAATTATAACTTATACAAAAACTCAACCAGTTTTATTTCATAATTCGAAATACTCATTAAATATTCTCCTGCTTTTAATTAAAACTAAATAACCACTTTACAGAATGTATTCAATTTAAACGCAATTCTGTTAACAAATTTAATTTTGTCGCCGACCCTAATAGGATTAAAAAGAACACACGGTGAGAATTCAACATAAAATGAAATGCCAATTTGCCGTAGTCATTTCCTAGAAATAAAATGTAGCTAGGTGTTTCACTTCGTGGGATTGAATAAAATGGCTTTTCCAAATTTAACACGCCTGGTTATAAGTCTAAATGTGAATTCAAATAATTGCTCTCTTTTCAAATTTGTCAATTTATGACTCTTGACCAAAACCATTGTGTTTTTACTTTCCGTGTAGGTACTTAAATCTTGCCGTGTACGTAAATCACCATCCCAACACGCAAGTAACTAGCTGCGCAATTTGTAATTTTTAAAGACTTTTACTTTTTTTTTGAGGATCATTGGTTTGGTCGTGCTTTGTTTATACATTTTTTGAGTACCTATTGTTTGAGTCCTTAGATTTCTTAGCTGCGTTGTTTGGAATTCATTAATGTGTTTTTTTTTTGCTTATTATGTTATTTTTAATAATTAATTTTTTTTATTCCACTTATTCGGGTCATCTCACAGTAAGTGACAGCTGAAAATCAGCGGTTGCTCCTTGTGAGCAACGTAGTGCTGAGCTGTAGCCTATTTGTGTTGCTGTAGCATATATTTGCTTGTAATTAGGCTAAGAATGTATATTTCTTTTGTAATGTATAATGTGTGTAACAGCTGTATCAAATACATGTTTTCTCTATCTATTATACTTTTACATGTATGTCTGACGCGTATAAGTTTTATGTGTGTGGTTAGGTTTAAGTATGTGAGCATTTGTATAATTTCTACAATTGAAGAATGTTGCAGTTGGATGGTATAAACCGCTAATTCACTAAACCTCTAGGTGTTTGGCATTACAGCTCGGTTTTGTTAAACAGCTGAATATCGTTCAGCTGGATTGTCCATGGGTCACGTTTAAAAAACCAGCTAACCATGTTTAGACCGCAGAATCAGTTATTTGCAGGCATATTATTAACAAACAAATTTATGACGGGGCATTAAAATAAAACCTCAATTTCAACTTCTTACTATGTAATCTAGTCTCCAACATCATAAAACAACAATATGGAATGATACATACGAGTACATTATTCACGTAAATTCTCCATCTTGCCGGAATGCGGGCGGTAAAATAACTATATGGGAACCAAGCTGAAGATCTGCTTTATTTTTCCTAACCATTTGCAGTCCAAAATCATAAATAATGTCTCCGATATCTCTCGATGAAAACAGCTTACTCTCGGAACTCTGTGAAGAATTCCGAACTAAATCTACAATCTTACGTCTTGCGCCGCGGCATAGATGAATACAAATCGTTTATGCTAATCTGCGTATGAGGTGTCAGTTATTTAACGCTGATTTACGAAACCGAGCTGTAATGCCAAACAGCTAGAGGTTTAGTGAATTAGCGGATTATACCATTTAACTAATACATTTATATTATTATTATTAATGATTTTTTTATATTAGAAGTCCGGTTCATTTGAGACCCCTGCATATACGTAACATCTAAGAAAAAAATTTATCTATTCGTAAACTTTTAGTGCTTACTTACGTAAACGTAAGTAAGCACTAAAGTGCCTAAACTTTAAAGCATTTTTCTTAGATGTTCTCATACACGTTTCTGAATTGTTTCCATTGCTGTGCTACATAAGAGCCCGCGGCAATCCGGCGTTTTCTTCTTCAAGAATAAGTTGAAAAGTTGGGAACTTGCAAAGGCTATCCTATAATTGTATCTGTTATGGGCCAATTAGTTAATGGGACATTATAAAAATGCCCTGCTTGAAAAATTCTCAATATGAGATGGCAGTGTGATAAAAAATATAGAAATAATCAAATAGTCCGGGCATTATTTATAATGCTTATCATCTATAGGGCAGAAAAAAAAGTTTTTATTCCAAACGTAGAATCACAGAACAGAGGAACTGAACAGCATCTTAACCAGCTATAATTTACAAATTCATATAAAATTTTCAACAAGAGGTAAAGCATGTTTAGATCAGATAGCGAGTAACATTAAGCAAGTAGTGGCCAAAAAGCATATTTTATGTCTCTCCGATCATGAAACAGCTCAGTCTGTTACATTTAATTGTAACAGAAAGCGAGGTTATATTTCTTGGTTTGAATACAGGAGAGATTTAAGTAATGATAATATAAAAAAATTTAGAGCAGGTCTTTCTGCTCTATCTTTTAAGGAAGTTATAGATGCCCGAAATGTAACAGAAGCTTTTGAATACTTTTATGATACAGTGTGCCTGCTGTATGATTTATGCTTTCCTGTTGTTAAAGTAAAAATGAATAATCGCTCATCTAAATCAAAATGGCTTACAAAAGGGTTAAAAATATCAAGTAAATATAAAAGAACTTTGTATTTAAACTACAGGCAATCAAAGGTCAATAAAACAATGCACAAGATAAAATTTAAGGAATACAGTAAAATATTGAAATCTTGCGTTTTAAAATCTCAAAAAATAAATAGTAGTAAATACATAAATAATAGCAAGAACAAAGGCAAAGCTATTTGGGACACTATTTCGTCAACCATAGGCCAAGACCCTCACAACAATGACATAACTCAAATTAAATTGAATAATGTGACATATACTGATCCCGATGACATTTGTAATATATTTAATAATTATTTTATAGATCTTACTGACGTACCAAATTCAAGTATGGACATGAAAGGGCCAAAAAATTTATCTAAAAATGAAAACACAATATTTCTCACTCCAGTTACAGAGGAAGAAACTTATAAGATTATAATGTCACTAAAGAACAGTAAAAGTAGCGGTATTGATGGTATAGTCACAAAAGTTATTAAATGCTGTGCTTTGGAGATATGTAAACCACTAACACATATAATCAATATGACTTTTTTGGAGGGAGTTTTTCCAGAAAAGCTTAAGCTTTTCCGGAAAAACTCCCTCTGCTTAAGCAGTCTGTAGTTAAACCTTTATATAAAAAAGGTGACAAAATAGATCCAATGAGCTTTCGACCAGTTTCCTTAGGATCAATTTTCTCAAAAATATTTGAGAAGGCTATGTTAATTAGGTTGAATAGCTTTTTAACACAATTCAAAATACTACAGCCTGGCCAATTTGGTTTTCGCAAAGGAAGCTCAACTGCACTAGCGTGTTTTGACTTCATCAAAATTGTAACCGAAAGTTTAAATAAGGGAATTCCCGTTCCCAGTTAGTTCATTGTTCTTGGATATGAGTAGTGCTTTTGATTTTGTTGACCATGAAATACTTTTAGATACATTAGAATCATATGGCATTAGAGGAAAAGCTCATGATTGGCTAGAAAGCTATTTAAAAAATAGGACACAGTGTACAGAAATTATCAATCTTACTGTAAATGAAAAAACTCTGACTAAATAAAAATATCGATCAGATTTTCGTACTAAAAATACAGGAGTGCCTCAAGGGAGCATTTTGGGGCCACTGCTGTTTCTGTTATATATAAACGATCTTCCAAACGCCACTCCTCATAAATGTATTTTATTTGCTGATGATACTACTCTTGTTATACAAGAGAAAAATAAAATTGACATTGTAAAAACTGTAAACGAAGCTCTTTTAGATGTAATAGAATGGTTAAATAAAAATAAATTGAAAATTTATTTGAGTAAAACTAAAGCCATGCAATTCTCATGTTATAACTCGATACGAGAACCGCTTAATGTTTGTTATAACAACTGTACAATTGATGAAGTTGATAATTTTAAATTTTTGGGAATGCATGTAGACAAACACCTAGATTGGAAGGAACATATTAATACAGTTTGTAAAAAAATAGAACGATATATATATGCACTACGTAGATTACGTCAGACTGTATCAATGGAGGCTGCCTTAACCGCCTACCATGGCTACGTATCTTCGGTACTAAGCTATGGACTACTGCTGTGGGGTAATTCGGTTGATATAGATAAAGTCTTTAAAATACAGAAAAGATGCATTCGTGCCATCAATAATGCAGGATTTATTGATACATGCATACCATTGTTTAAAAAATGTAATATTTTACCGTTGCCATGTATGTACATCAGAGAGGTATGTATGTTTGTAAAGACTCACCCAAGTTATTATAAAACGAGAGGAGAATATAATTTAAGACAGACTAGGCAAAAATACATGAAGTTGCTATATAAATCTTCTTGTCCCAAAACGGTGTACGAAAGAAATTCTTACAACATAAGTATTGTAATATATAATAAACTACCTGACGAAATCAAGGAATTAAATGGGACTTCATTCAAAAATAAATTGACAAAATGGCTTTTAGATAAATGTTTTTATAGTGTAAAGGAATATTTAGCATCTAAGTAGAATTACATTTTTTTTTTATTTTTTTTATATATTTTTTGTAATTTAAATTGTACGAGTATAAATTCAGTTTATGTAACTTGATAAATTTATTGACTTGATTGTGTATATTTGCACGTCTGCTTGCAGGCTGAATACAATGGCTTTAATTGTACTGAACACCTATTTTGTAATGTATTCTGGCAAATAAAGATTTCTGATTTCTGATTTCTGATCAATAAAAACAAATATAGTATTTTCATTCGAAGGTACTCTGCTGAAATATAATATTAAGGTGTTACATGAAGTCCAGTGCTGCCCCATTTGAAATAAATTATTTAAAAGGAAACAGAGATATGATTTAAAATTATGTTCTAGTTAGCCCTAGATAAGGGTCAAACTATTTTATGAACTAGAACTAGCTTTAAAGTGAGAACGTGAAGCTTTTCTTCACACATTTGCGAAAAACGGCCACTTTTAGCAAATGTGCAAAGAAAAGCTTCAGGTTTTCACTTTAAACTGTAAACAGTAGTTCATAAAATAGTAGTAAAAAGTTAAATACTTATGTTTCGTGTAGGCACTAACGCAACAAAAATAACAAATTAAAAATATATAATTACTTATATAGAAATCATATGGAAATAAGCCCAAAATGTCGGGCAAACGTTTTCTCAATAACAATGTACGTAATGACAATACAACAACGGGTTCAATGGTTTGTGAAAATCTGCTCATTAAGTCTCTCGAATATTTTCTGAGCCACGACACAAAGTTCTTTTTAGTCAGATGAATAAAAATTACCTTGGCTTTGTTTAAAATTATTAATTAAAAGTATTGGGTGTGTGAGTAAGTTGGTTTCAAAGAAGTTCGGAATGTCTTACGCAATTTCTTTTGTCAGTCGAATAATTGCCTTTTTTAAGAGCCCATTCTACCTCACAGTTCTTAGAACGATCTTCAGTATTATCAATATTAACGAAATACTTGGAAATATAAATACAACAATGTTCAGGACTAACTTTAGACACTATATTATGACTCAAAAACACGATCACTTATAATTTTCTGAATAGAATATTATTTTTAAATTGTTTGTTTTATGACCATTGAAAAATGGTGGGGTCCTTTATGACCTTCAGTTACCATTTACGTAGGTAAAACTTCAATGCTAGTCTAGGAGAAAAGAAAAAACTTATAATGTACCAGCTCCTTCTCTCCCACGCAGATCGTAGAAGCTGATCGAGGGAATGTGGCTAGCAACCCATCACTATTTTGATATCTTTTTCCACCTTATCGCCCACTATCACGCTAAAAGTGGCGTTTATATCTTGTAGCCCTGGGCTCTGTCTGCTTAGAGCCACAAGACCCAAACTGCTCTGTCTGCCCCATGAGGAATAAAGACGTGATATTGTATAGGTACATAAAAATTAATTTGGCCCTTGTTTTGTCGCTTGTGGATGACAGTCGTTACACTAGATCAAGCACCATCGTTAAGACAACTTAAAAAATCTGGCCCATTGTTGCCCAGTAATAAATACAAGAAAAAAATAACAAAAATAGGTACATTCTCACATACTTTTTATGAACAAAGGCACAAAAATCCACTGGAAATAATCGAACCAATAAAAAACTGCGTTGCGCCGGCCGTTTGTTCATTTATAATTAAAACCCGCAAAAATTGTTAGGTCACGGCACGGCCATTTCCATCCCAACACAACGTATTTTATTATTGAATTGCGTTGCTCGGTCGGGAAATACGAAAGCTGAAATGACAACCGGCCAATGGACATGGTTAACGGTCCCGATATGTTTTTATTGATATTTCATATACTATATGAAATATCTATGATAGACATATTATTTGGTGCAAAAAATCCGCCATTTTTTTTTCATATACCCAGTGTCACTCTCACAATTAAGAAGAATCTAACAACACCTCCCAAACTTAAATCCATGAAGCCGTTTAGGCTGCATACACTACATACACTTTTTACCCGACTTCTAGCGCAGTCGGGTAAAAAGAAACAAGCATGAAAATAATGTTGTTTTACGACCAGCCATATCTGCCTGACGTCCACGAAATGTTAGTTCTTAGTCCTTAAAAATGTTATTAAACTGGTAAGTACTTAATAGACGTCAGAGTTTACTTTCTGGTTGTCAAATCCGGTAGCTTGATCATTCTATTGGAAGGCGTTCGCACCATTTTCCGAGCCGGAAACAGGGCTAAAGCTTTTCCGATTTAATTGTTGTTTCGATTTTACCTGAAGGCGCGATCTGCATATTGTTTCTCTACCACATTGTGCGAAAGGGTAAGGACATATAGCGAGCGCTTGAGAAATAACGAAGGGTTTCACTTTAGCCGGATGAAAACGATCGAACGTATACGGAGTGAATCCTATCCGGTAACTTATTCAGAGAACTGTAAGCCAAACCGGACGGTATTTCCAACCGGCCGAGCCTTCACTCATACAATGTATATCCAAAGAGGCAACGCAACTGGCGTAATGGGTACCTTTAAACCAGGGACAATCCGAGGCGGCATTTTGAGTAAGACTTATTGTATTTTTTTTTATAATTGTTATTTTTTTATTTGTCATTAATGGTTATAAGAAATGTCAATAAAAAAGGTACGTAATACTTTGAAAACAATTGCTAAGTAAGTTGTGACTAGTTTAAAATGGTTAGTAAATAAATTACGGAAAATACTCGTAAAAGATGATAAGATATATAAGATGGGAACCATCTTGTAATAAATATTGATTGAACTAGCCACTTTTATTTTGCGATACTAACTCAACAATACTAGATGTATACTTAATATAAATACATACATAGATGGGATGTTGGGGTACAGACGCCAAGCGTCTAATCCGGGAGTTAGGACACAGAATAAGGGAAAAGAATGGTGACTCCCGCTCAGGCTCATTTCTGATGCAAAGGTTGGCCATTGCCATTCAACGCGGTAACGCAGCTAGTATATTGGGCACCTTTGCAGCAGAAATGTCAAGGGGCGGGTTAGAAATATAGTACAGATTGTATTTTTTTTTAATTGTATTATAAATATAAGACCTCTTGTAAAACTCTTATTAGCAAATAAACATACATAGATTAACACTCAAGACAACAAGGATGTGGACTGGGTTAAAAATCTGTTATTTTGTACTGATACGAGTATTAAATAAACCGGCCAAGTGCGAGTTAAACTCGCGTGGAGAGGGTTCCGTACAATTGATTGAATTCTTATAAGTTTTCCTGTAATCTACAAGCAATGAACGTTTTTAGCAAAACTTCAAAATTTTAAGGTCAGCAGTTTCGGAGATCAGGGTATGGTCAATTTTCGTCTTCTTTCATGAATAAAATCAAAACTATTAATTTTACAATAATAACAAAAATATATTTAAAATACCTATAATAAGCCCTTTTATTTGATATATGATACAGTAAGGTTTGCAAAACTTTTTTTTAATTTCCTAATTTGTCCCCCGAAAATGTACCCCTAATTTTAAAAAAATATTTATATACTTTGCACATATGTGTTTGGAGTCTTATTAATATTATATATTAATAGGAATTTTACAACATTCTACCAAATTTTACCTGATTCGGTCCAGTAGATTAGGAGCAAATTGGCTGTGACAGGCGGACGGACAGACAGTCGCACGAGTGATCCTATAAGGGTTCCGTTTTTAATTTTTTTGTACGGTACCCTAAAAAGTAACAAAATACTCACGTTCTCACAAAATACTCACTTAGTCATTTGTCATTGATCACATCCATTTTAAAAGTGATTCTAAAATAAATTTGACTTAAAACACTATGACTTCACAGTTCGATATTTCAGACTTATCTCAAAAGTGTTTGTTTTGACATAAGGAATAAATATTTGATTTGACTTGTTTGTTGTTTCCAACAAGCGGATTTGAAAAAGTGCCATATTTTTACTTTTCCTGGCTAGAGATTGAATACAGAACCCATACGCCACGGAGCTCGTGACTACTACTAAACAGATATATTACCTCTATCTCTTGCTATGAGTTATTGACGAAATTTCATTGGTCATTGAAATACAGCACTACCTTTTGAGTGGAACCTGGGCCTTAGTCAGATAAAATATCGATACTTATCTGACATATTCAGTAGCCAGCCCTGAAACGCGGTCAATTCGAGGCTCCTTTCAACGTACGAGTAGCAATGTTGGCGATGGTTATCTGATTGGCTTATTCAGAAGTCCGGCAAAGTTTTCATTTAGTCTTGTTGTGTTGAGTTTGTAATTGAGCGCTTTTGAACGGACCCAAACTGTGTAACTACTGATACGAGTTGGTATATTAATGTAGTTTCTGTCTGTTAAGGTAAACTCATATGAACTTTTCTCATTATAAGATGTGGATTAAATTAAAGATATATTTGTAATAGGCATGAAGACTGGAAAAATAGTTTTTGCCCATCGGTTAGGTTATTAAAAAATATTGTAGATGTATTTTTTCTTTTTTCTGAGAAACAAAAAAATAATACAGAGATACAGCGAATTTAAATTTGGCGTGACGTCAGGGCTAAGTACGATGTTTACATAGCGGTAACGTCACAAGCCCCCTCTTCTTTTCTTTGTGAATTTGATTGACTGAAAAAAATGACTCCAATATTTTTGGATAATCTAAAAGACGGACTAATTCGAATACCTACCTAACACTTTTCTGTCTCTTACGTCACGACTATTGTTTGAAGGTGTTTTAATTTCAAATTTTTAAATTATTGGATGTTTTTGATAAAACTGTCACTAACAATTTTAAACAATAGCGGGGACGCGGATATTTTTATCAAGGTAATAAAATTGTGCCTTAATAATTTGATATTTCCAGTAGCTACATGACCCTGCATAAACACTTTTGGTGGCTAATCACTTCTGTCACAAGCTCTGTCTGTACTCTAATATTTAGGTAAATATTTTATACAAATAAATATTAATTATAAATAGATGAGAAAGACAAATGGAATAGAATTCCTACTCCACCGATAAGAGCATAGCTCTTAAATATAGATTGAAAGATAAATATATATATATATGGACAAATCCAATATTGATGTTTAAAAATTCCGAATTTTAATGGACATATGAAGGTGCGTACCTAAGTGCTTATTTACAAGTGGAATACATACTGTTTTTCGGGATAAACATGTAACGGATATTTACTTCTTGGTACTTACAAATATCGAACAATGAAGAACCCGTATTTTTATTATTTTTATAAATAAGGTATAAAAATTTCGTATTATTAATAGGAATTTTACTACTAATAAAATTCGGATTTTTGAATAATATATGAAATCAAAAAATCACGTAAATAATGTGTGTATTTTTGCAGACTAGTATTATTATATATTAATAATATCCCAAATATAAACGTTAGCATCATGTACTTAAATTATTACTAACTACCGTTGTCAGTGATTTCCCACGAAATAATAACAGTATGCAGACATAAATTATCAGGGGTATTCACAATACAATAAAAATACAAATACTCTTTATTGCACAATAAACAAAAGGAATTACCCACGTGGAGAGTTAGAATAGCACCACTCCATCTCTTCCTGTGGATGTCGCAAGAGGCGACTAAAGGACTAAGCACAAAAGTCTCGTGCTACAATTGCATTCCCAGGGAGGGTTAACGTTTGGGCGGCGGCCAGTTGTAAAACTTTTCACACAAATACATTCCCAAAGAGGGTTGACGTCAGGCAGGCGGCCGGTCTTAAAACTATAGCCAAATCATTTAAACTGTTCCGGCTATTTATTCTCCATTTTACAAGGTCTTTGGCATCTTTGGGTGACCATTAACATGCATGTTATACATATTTGGCCAAGAAAAAGCAAGAAGGCGCACCCCGGGCTCCAAAGCAGCATAGCTGAGGATGCAACTGGGAATGCGCTTAGATGAAGAAGAAACAAAAGGAATTACAAAAAACAAAGGTTATCGCATAGCAATCTCTTTCAGTCAACCTATAGGTAAAGGAAGAAGTGAATATTGAAGAGATAGGCAGTATTTATTTAGTTGTTGCAAATTTTGCGCATCGCTAACATTCAAAGCATTGCCGACTAACACACGTTCTGTGAAATTGCAGCAATACCGTGTATAGTACAAGTTTGAACGTAACTTATTTTGCTCATGTGGCGTGGAATTATTGCTTGATACAGATAAAATATTTATTAAATATCTGATGACATATTCGAATCACTTTACACGACGCGCGACGTCGACGTTAAGACTACTGTATACCTGACACTTTTCGTACAAAAACACCAAATAATGCTATTGAATCACAAATTAACAAGTGACAATAATGTCATCGTAGCATAATCGGACACTACCATGGCTAGCGCGGTATTGCGCAAAACAATAGATTGACAGCAATACAATTAATTTAGCCGTGTGGTTACCGGCAGAGTAGAATAGGACCACGCTAAATCTTCTCGTGGATGTCGTAGAAGGCGACTTAGGAAACACAAGCTTAACAAAGCTTATCATCAATGAGACCTCTCCAACCCATCTGGCCAGCGTGGAGAGTGTAGGCCAAATGCTCTGACTGCTCTGGTTAATATACGTATGTCTCTGGTAGTACAGAGAGGGTCGTACTACTGCAGTGGAGACTGGTGGCCACATACAGGTGGATACCAACTGAACGGGTGCTTGCAGCATGCTGCATGAATAATGAATACGTAATCGGTGAAAATTTTAAGTATCTTCCCGTTTCAAGTATTATAACGTGTTTTTTTCAGCTTTTTTAACTTGATCTTTATACTAGATGCTTGAACTTTTCACAGATTATGTATTACTGTGATTAACTATTCAAACAAAGTGATAATAAATATCTTCGACAAGAAATGTACATAGAAGTTGACGTGTGACCTTAGAATAATATTAGAATGCGGCATTCTGTAGTACTACGTCGAGGATATGAATATGCAAGTAAAGGCTAAAAAATCAATCGGGGGTATTTGTGACGCAGTTCTACGCATAGTTGAGTATGTAGGACCACGGCAGACATCGCGTCGACAGGCTTTGAGTGAAGAAACTTTTAATTAGACGGCAACTAATTAACGGCATTCCATAAAATAATAGAAAGGGCTATCTAGTGCCTGACGATTAGCAATATGGAAATTATCTCCATATTTACGAGTTAACAATTGATTTCATTAGAGTTAACAATAAAGAAAGCGCCACTTCAAGGCCATTTGCTTCTTTATTCACCTTAAGGGAATAAGAAGAATATGCAAGTAACGCCGGAAAATCAATCAGGGCAGAGCTGTGACGCCATCCTGCGACTGATTGAATAACGTAGGACAGACATCACGGTAATAGAGTCTTGGTTTTTTGGGCCTTTAGGATGCCTCCACAAAGAATTATTTCACCGAAATTCACATTATTGGTACTGAGATAATAAAAAAAAAATATACGTGATTTGTGATTCATAAAATGGTGGAACAAATCTATTTCAAAATAATAAGCGACCGTGTTGAATTAAAGAAACTTTTATAAAAACAGCATTTCTGTAAAAGCTAAGCAAATTTTTAAGTGTTTTATCAATAAGTATCGAATAATTTCTATTTATTTATTTATTTAATTTCAATTTCAAGTAAAAAAAGTCCTTTTGTAAAAATACCATAAAAATAAAAAAAATATTTTCATTGTGAATCAGTCTCAAGAATCCTGTTTCTTATGGAGTATTACGATAATGTCCGACGTAAAGGGACTTTTATAGCTACATTAAAACGAACATTGAGGTCTTACTTTTACTTTTTTATTTTTGTTTAAATGTTAACATTTAAAGTATTAATTTGTTTTACTTTAATCTTTTATTTTAGATGAGGATTATTTTAAATGCCAGGAGTAAAAAAATGGTCTCATTGTTTTATCAAAACATAATGTTATATATCATTATCATCATCAAGACGACCTTGGTCAGGTCGTCTGATCAGCGCTGGAGAGCGCTGGACGCAGGTCGCTCTAGATCGGACGTTTTGGAAATCCTTGGGAGAGGCTTAAGTTCAGCAGTGGATGTCATGTGGCTGACATGATGATTTTTTGAGCATTGTAATGCTATTTAAATCAATATCTAGCATATCCTTAGCATCATGGGTTTTATATCAAAATCTTTACTTAAGAAGCAAATGTAGACGGTAGAGTGAATGAGAGCGTAATAATTAGTATAACAGGCAATATCACGGCATCTCGACATGATACCCGTAAAATCGAATGAGTTAATTAAACCCGCTGCTTTCGGGGATGATGCATTGAATCTTTTAATTTTTGCGGGAAGCCTATGAGAAAATTTACTTTGGCAAAATAATTACGCTCCAAATGTAGTAACGAATGTTAATAATAAGGCAACCCGTTTAATTCTTTGGCACATCACGCAACGGCGTATAAAGTACAAGTATTTACATTCTTGTGAAATCTATGCAAATAACATGTTAAAAACCTTTTTACGGTAATAGACAAACAATTTAAATGTAATGAAATTCCTAAATCGAGTGTTGTCAACGTCTAAGTCTTAATAGAGGTACAGAAATTTCGTTACTTGAAATGCGTTCGACTACTTAAACTTCAATTTTACAAGTATAGTCACTATAACTGTGTTTGACACACTCTGTCAAACACAGTAATTATAACAATAGATTAACATCTACAATCGTAAGTCTGACAAAAATATTTCAAGTCATACTACAAGTCTTTTACAGTTATGGCTGTAAGGATTTGGAACTCGCATCCCGCTGATGTAAAAATGGCACTAGCGCTTGATTCATTTAAAGTAAGATTGTATAAATCTTGTCTGGTTGCGTCACACAGTCACACTTGAGCTAAATTAAGTAATTAAGAGCCGTACTACCCTAAAGATCTTAGTGCGATCTTAAATATTATCAATATAAACGAAATACTCACTTTAAAATAAAAACACAGTAAAGTTCAGGACTAACTCTATATAAGTACGAGTACATACTCGTAATATGTTTCGAAAACACAATAGCTTAAAATTTTCTCAGAAAAAAATCGCGAAGTTGGCTCTAAATCACCTCGGAATTATACTAAAAAGAAAGGAATTCAAGAAATACAATATATTAGCCCTTGTAACTTTGGATTATAATTGTATTAAACATAAGGCAGGGATGATATGTCTTATTTTTTAAATAACTCTTAAATATTCTTTGTAAAACGAAAAAACCTCAAAACCAAAACCAGCCTACTGTGATCTTATCACCCCGCATGGTCTCGCTGTCTCGCTTTGGCTAGAGTGAGTGAAAGCGGGAGCAAAACTTAGATTATCCACATCAGGGCCAGCCTTAAGTATGTATTTTGTATAAAGTAGTATATGTAAGTTTATGAGTATTAAGTATTTGTGTTTGTGTATGCAGTGTAGCTATGTAAGTATAATCTTTAAAATGATTTTGTACGTACTTGCTTCTACCTGTTAATTAAGTAAATATCCTCTCCATATGTCGTAGGTTGACTGGAAAGATCCTTAAATGGAAAAGTCGACAATTGTATATTTGCTCTTTCGAAATTTTGTATTTTATTTTATGTTTTGGTACAATAAAGTTATTACAAACAAACACATATTATTTTAGTACAACAAAACAGAAAAAATAGGTCCGCTGATAATCTAGGTTAAGGCCGTACCTAAATTTTCCGGGGTCCAGTGCTGCCCCCATTTTAAATAAATCATTTCAAATAAGACGGAGACATCATTTAAAATTTTGCTACTATCAAGTCCTAGATAACCCTTCAAACTATTTTATGAACTACTGTTTACAGTTTATAATGAGAACGTTAAGCTTTACTACGCACATTAGCCAAAAGTGGCCGTTTTTCGCAAATGTGCGAAGAAAAGCTTAACGTTCTCACTTTAAACTGTAAACAGTAGTTCATAAAATACTTTAAATGGTTATCTAGGACTAGGTAGTAGCAAAATTTTAAATGATGTCTCCGATTTCTTTGAAATGATTTATTTTAAATGGGGGCAGCACTGGACCCCGGAAAATTCAGGTATGACCTTAAGAAGTGTATCGTTTTCGTCATAAATAACTTAGCATAAGTATCCTTAAAATCAATGATTGTTACCATTAAAATAATTAACTAGATATAGCACATAAAGCTACATTTATATGTACTATGTATAAGAGATGACTTTCAAAATACTCCCCTTGAGGTTTTGAGGCCATTTGTCGTCAAGGTGCCATTAAAGCTTTTGACAAATATTAATGTCACTTTTAAAACTTCTTTTGAAGATTTTATAGAAGATATTTTATAAAATACTATTCGTTTGTCCTTTCAATATTTTTAAGCCAAATCTTAGGTAGATGGTACCTATATAATACAATACAAACATTTCATTTTAGACAGACAAGTGTCCTTTTAAGCCCATTAGGGGCCTTTAGAAGAAGAGTGTTTTAGACTGTCACACATAAATATATAAAGAAAAGTCTGTCAGGGCAAACAACATTTTTAGATAGGCTGTTCTTCGGCTTATGTGAAAACCTAAATTACGTTTAGTGCAAATGAGTGTAAGTTTTATATTTAAATGTAATTATGAATGATCTTACAGTTCACAAACGGATTAGCTTACTGTTTTCTATATTTGAAACTATGTGCGTGTTTTAGTGTGCTAAGTGAAAATTGAGCAGTAACAGTTGAAACATGGTATATTAAAATATGGTAATCTCTTACCGAGATAGCCCAATACTACGTCACGAATGTTACGAAAAGTGTTACCACTAATTGTTCTTTTCAGTTATTTAAGGATTTCATTAGTTAATGAATTTAAAAACATACTTAATAAACTTTTTCATATAAAGTGTGATTCATCTGCTTTTTATTTACCTATTACATTATTTGTTCATGATTAGTTTGATAAGTTAAATAAAAATGCACTTTGCTCGAGTAATTCAATCACAAGTAGTGGCCACCCCAACTGATGACGTATTCTTGTTCTAATCATGTGACCAGCTGTCACGAGAAGAGAGTACCGTATCTTATTATACCATGAGTTGATATTACATTGGATGACAGTGGAGTGCCATGCCTCTAATATTCGCGTCCTGAAGATCATCGATAAATACACATATATGTATAGTAAACAAGTGTGATTCCACGGATGGGTCAAAACACAGGACATACGTACGTAGCTACGTGCCCGCGTTGCAGTATCAAGCGACAATGAGTACTGCGAAACGACAATCTATATAGTCTAATTTTATTTGACATTGAAATTGTTGAATAGAGTTAGGGTTGCTACACGCTTATTCGGGCCGGCATGAATCAGCACAGCCGGGCGGTAAAATCAAATATATTATATAGATGAATGTTCGGGAAAAAGAGCGATATAATTGATTTGGGTCAGCTTTGTTGTTCGACAAATACTGACGAACCGACAATGCCGGCCCGAAAGTGTAAATAACACAAAAAGTGGACTTTTTTCATGCCCTTTGAAATTCGCAAAGGTGGCCTTAAATATAATTAGTTAAGTAGATTATTAGTTTTTAGTTAGTAGTAATTTTTGTATTATGTTACATTTTATTTACTATAGCGCCGGCTAGTTTGCTATGAGGGTTCGTGGGCGGTTCAAAGTAAAGTCCAGGATACTATGTTAACAATAAAAAGCTTTATTTTTACACACAGAATAATATTATAAGAGTACGCAATTTAACTCGGACACGGCTACACGTCACACCAACTTAGTTAATTAGTTAAGTGTTAAGTGTTAAGTTTAGACTTTAGCCACGCCGCGAGCTCTGTAATTTTAGAAACTAAAATTTATTTTAATTTTATCTTAGGTTCTTTTGTACCAAATTCAAAATCTTTGAAAATACGAGTAGTTAGAGTGTCAGACACTAACGTGAGATAATCTAAGGGTCTCTTATCTACAGAGGTGGATGGTAATTGTCAAAATAGTCGGTACCATGCAATGAATTCAAACGGACAAGTAATGCTGGCTTGACGTCATCCAGGGATGTTTGCGTGCCAATGCTCGTACAACTAAGGATGCTAAAAACCGTGCAAAGTGGAGAAGGAAAAGCCGGTAAGCGGACTTTAGGCTTCACAGCATTACAGCTGAGAATGAGAGAGAGAGAGAGAGATAAGAAACTAGTCTACAACATTATGGAAGAAACTATTTTATTAGATGTATGTATGTATATTAATATGTTTATACAGTCTGACTTTTTATCCACCTGCTAAATTTTTGGAGCAAGTTGTAAATATTTTTTCTTCTTCATGTAAGTCACTTAATTTGTACCTTCTATTAAAGTCTTTTTTACCTATTAAAGACTGGTAGATAAAGCCCATGGTTTTAATTCCGCCTAATACATTTGTAATTAAGTTGAATAAATAAATTATTAAAGTATAATTTATATCTGGAATGTGGAACCTTAAAAAGACTTTATATAACATTTGCTTAGTGTCTAGTCTAAGCAGAGACTAGACACTAAGTCAATCTGAACACTTGATACTTGAGCATGATCTACATTCGAGAACTGAAATCACAACTGGGTCCAAGAAGCTTAAGCATCTTAGCTAGTGCCGAGGCCAGGAAAATTTGTAGATTTACCATTTTGTACGGAATCCTAAAAATGGAAAGAAATAACTGGAGGCAGAAGTAGTTTAAAACTACGATTTAAGGCTTTTGCCCTAATATGGGACCTAAATAACAAATATAAAAATATTTTGTGTTATTTAGTACATATTTACTTTAATAGAAGCAGTGTAAAATTATTATATTTAAAGAATGGCGGTAAGTTCAATCATATCAGACATTTTAATGTAAGTAAAATATCAGTTATCTTTGAACATTTAGTTTTTCAGTTTTGTATATTAACCTATTCCATAATAAATTTGTATATAAATATAATATTAAGAACTATAGTAAAACAATAGATTTGTTTTTATAAGATTCATTGCACGAACTTAGTCTTTATTATTTTCCATATAAAATGGCCTTCTGCTATAACTAGCTTTGTATTTATGTAAAAGTAGGTAAATTATAGATGACAGTAATTTTTGTTACTTATAGTAATAGCGTTGACCTCGGTTTAGGCTAAATGTGATCGTTATGTGCCAAGGTTAAAGTGTTTGCATGAACGTACGAGTAGGTGTGACCATCCTTTGAAACCTGCCTACTGTACATATTTTAGGCGTTATAAAAAAAAATCTCACTTATCTTTAAATAAAACATCAGTGAGGATGAAACCCTTAATTTAAACCCTCATCCCCGAAACAGACGCATAGAAGTCACATTCCTAAGTATATTGGTACATTTTTTTTAATGCTTTAATTTCAGATAACTAAAAATAACATCATTAAACTAAAATTAATTTTTAGTTTAGTTTTATATACGTATGTAGTTATATCTTTATAAATATAACTACATACGTATATAAAATTAAACTTAATAAAAATTTTGAGATTGGTTTTATTATTACCTATTCATCCATATTTCATGCCCATAAGTGTCGAAAAAAGTTTTGATATCTCAATAAAAATAAAAACACCTACACCTTAGACCTCATCTTAGCTTCCCATCAGGATAGATAGAGGTCAAACGCACTCAAATCTATAATAAAAAAATAAAAAAAACAGTTCCTTTTTTTCACTAAGTTGCTCGTATTTACAAAACAACACAACACTTGATATAAGTTTGTTTTTCAATACTTCAAAAAAGGAAATCTATTTGTAAAAAACATAAAAAAAATGTAATATTATTATTTTAGTAATTCAATAAAAGAATACAATATATCTGCGTATTGTGTTTAAATATGCCTATATTTGACGACCTCCGTGGCGGAGTGGAAAACACTGCCACTCCGAAGTGCCTAAATATTTTCGAATGATCTTTTTCAAATTTTCTTGGATCTTGGATGTGTATCTACTTATATATTTTATAATATATATTTATTATAGAATTATCATTGAGTTAGTATACCATAACACAAGTTTAAAATTTTACTTTGTGGCTAGCTCAATTAATGTAATTTGTCACTATATTATATACAATTACTGAACTTTCTCCATAAAAAAATGCATTTAATAAACAAATTAATTAAGAGATTATCTACTTATCTAAATAAATTCGGTGGACGAAATCAATTTAATTTTAATAAAGCCCAGCGATATTCATTGGTTGGTAGGTGTGTAGTTAAGTTACTTTGTATTTTTTCCGTAGGTGTAGTTTAATTTACTATATTTAGTATAGTTTAGTGTATTTGTCTTCCCTAAAAATGTATTGATAGTAATTATAATTTAAACAGTGGACAAGCACTGGCGTATAAAAAAAAATATAAATTCATTTAATATATCGATCAGGTCTATGATTGATGCATTAAATTCAAATAACACAAATGGTATACGCCGAGATTTTTGGCAACGGTTCAGGCTGACTCGCAGATAACTTCAGAAATGATAGACGAAGCTCTGCCAATGAAAGCTTTCCCTCGAATCTTGTCGAATCAATAAAAACAGGATCAGCCAAAATACCAAATGCGATCTCTTTATCTCCTTCATTTTATTTAGGTAAGTTCTACTTTCTTAGTACTTTTTACGCCATACTTACACACATATATCAGTTTAATTTAGTTTTTTATTAGAATTATTATAGTAATAATAATATTACTCTTATATATATATCTAATAACTGGCACCCTAAAGTTTAATAAAACCAATTTTTCATGGTTCAAGTCACTTATTATGGTCAAAAACAAAATAACAATTTTAATTATAATCGAAGATACCAAATATCTCATCGAAAAGTAATACTTCATACTTTCGTAAAAGTTTAACTTCGAGCGTAGTTTGAGCACGTGTTCACGTAAATTCAAATAAATTCAAATATTTAACTTTTTACACTTTTAAACAATATCTTATAGACTAAGGATTTGATGTTGAGTAATAAAACTGGTGATTCCATTTATTATTCGCGAGAAAAATGTAATGTTGTCATACGTCGTAAATCTAATGCATGCCGGTTTAGTGCCGAGATTTACGATCGGAGTGAAGTTCACAACGTGATAGGTCGTTCGGTACTTACGCGACATGGTTGGCCTGCGGTAGGAAGGCTGCCGCTAGCGCGAGCAACAGCGGCGCGCTGCGGGGGCGAGCGCCGCTCATGGCGCTTGCGGTGCGGACATCGGCGCGAGTGTGCCGTGCTCGCGGTCGCCGCCGTCTTCACGGCGGACTGAGAAGGTTTTGCCGCTACTGCCGCGCGACTAGCGCCAACACGAACACACCGCGACCGCGCCGATCGATCGTGGTAAGCGTGACCCGGGACGGCATCGGCACCGCCTGTCGCTCGAGCTATCGACCGTCGCGCCGTCGCAGCATGCGACGTGTACACCTCCTAATTACAACTACCGGACTCCTTCGCATTAAAACTTTAAACCTGCGCGCGACACCGACACATAAATCTCACTTTTTTAACTTTTTTTATCCGCCGCACACACTCCGACAAAGCTTTGTAGTAACATTGCTCTCGGTTGAAAACTTTGTCTCACGTAAAGTTGCCGCAACGTATAATAACTTTTACAAATTTACCGTTGAACATTAACTGGCCAGCAT
The DNA here is from genome assembly GCA_963576875.1 of Acrobasis repandana. NCBI lineage: Eukaryota > Metazoa > Arthropoda > Insecta > Lepidoptera > Pyralidae > Acrobasis > Acrobasis repandana. Next base: position 12,504,351 of record OY756214.1, read on the forward strand.
TTTCAACAATTTCCACAAAATTCGCGAGAAAAAAAAAATGCTTGCTGCTATACGCTGGCTAATTAATCGGTAAATCCAATTAACTACATGAAATAATATCGTTAATTATACACGAGCGTATTTCGTGAATGTAATGATTCTGCAAATTTGCAAATACACATAATTTCGCCGCAAATCCGTAGACATGTTCTTTACATACTCATATTGAATACCTTATCAGGTACGGTAGCAGTTGAACAGGCGATACCAAACTTAAAGAAGGAGGCAATGGGTCGAAAATCACGTGACAAGGTGAGCCCGCATGTAGAAATTGACCGTGTAATATTAAAGAGGATTCCGTTGCCGTGAGGATCCACGCTATTTAGTTAAAACTTGAAACATCTTTTTATAGTAGCCGAATGCAGAAGATTCACGATTTTACTTACAGCTAAAACAGAAACAACAGAAGCAGAGCGCTTCAGTGAAAATAGCTTCGAACGTTAGACTTCAACGCTCGCCGAGTTACTTGACAACATTTTCAAGCAAGAATTATTTTGATTATGGAAGATAAGTAAATAGACACCATGTTATGTTATAGATAGGTGTAAATTAAAATACTTCTTTGATTACATTTTTTTTTTAAACTCATGATCAATATGTTTATGTTTTCTTTTTAATTTTACAGACAATTTAGAGTTATAAGAAAGGGATTAGAATACTCAATATTTTGACATTGGAAATGTCTTTTCGTTCGCTTCAGTATAGGCCCCGGTTTCACGAAAAAGTGCGATCCCCTTATATCTCAGATAGTTATAAAGATATTATATTTAAAAAAGCTCAAAAGACGCGTATTCATGAAAGCTGAAAGTTGCAAAAAGAAATATTCGAGAAAGTCAAAAACGAAATAAGTTATGGCCGAAATAGTAAAAAAAATATATTTTTTTTCCAAATTTTTGGTTTTGGCGCTCGATATTTTGGAAACGAAGAAAGATATTAAAAATTTGAGAAAAACTCCTCTGGACAATTTAGTCAGCTACAATTTAAGTCTTTTAAACAATGACGATCAAGTTTTGGGTTTACCCTGAAGTCTACCTTTTTTTAAAAGTAAAAAGTCAGAACGACATTTTTTTTAATTCAATAGATTCATTTCCTATGTGCTCGATAGTCGTGTGTGAGGCACGAAATCTGTGATTTCTTCTATGAACATGACTTAATCCCAAGTCCTACTGATATACATCACATATGGACTTGTCTTTTTAACCGACTTAAAAAAGGAGGTTATCAATTCGTCAGAATCATTTATTTTATTTTTGAAGTGAAATCTTCTTTAGGCGCGTTGGGTTTTTTTTTGAGATGGGAAAAAACCATTGTACTCGCGACACTGTTACCGTAATCGACACCACCTTGTTTTAATGTTCACTTCTGTCCGCACTCCCGGAGTGCAATTGTTTGTTTTTTCTGTATTTATTTTATTAAATCTAACGTGAGATAAATCCATAATTGATTAATTTACAACGGTTGACTCATCAGTGCTGAGCGGACAGCGACATCGTCGGGTCGCCGCTGACACTCGCCCTGAAGATGATCGTCTAAATCGATCGAAACCTGGTCGGCCTTTTCCGACTATATCACGTGAGTCAACCGGTGTAAATTAATCAATTTTTTTTATGTTTGTTCCAGGATTACTCGAACACACCAGGATCGATTTAGAATTTTTTTTTGTTTTTTTGGAAGGGTATACTTTCCAGATGGTCCCATAGTAATTTTGTAAAATCATTTGTGAGGTTTAACTAGAAAAAATATGTCCTCTAAGCATACAATGTTTGAATATTTAGCTTCTCTGGTATAGAAGTCGGTTTTTTGTTTTGAAAAAATATCAATAATTATAATAGCTATCCCTGTGCTTTCGCTATTTGGCACTCTGGCAGACAAATCAAGATGTACGCTCAAACGTGACTTTCAGCTCGAGACTGGGCCCAAACATACTCTTTGTAAATATTTTCATGTTACGTACAAGTTACGCACTTTTTTTTTAATTATAGTGAAATAAGAAGCAAAATGACCTTGAAGCGCCTTCATTTGAAATAAATTGTTAACTCGTAACTGTGGTGAAAATTTTCATATTTCTCAATGTTAGGCACTAGATAGGCCGTTGAAAGTATTTACATCAGTCCATCTAGCTTTAAAACTGATAAAAACTGTATCCTCCAAAAGTGGCCACTTTTGGCGGAGGCAAGTTTTAAAGCTAGACGGATAACCAATAACAGTTTCAACTTCAGTTCATAATAGTAGATTGTGATACAAGGCGTAAAGGTAATAGTTTTAACGCGAGGGCGCTACTTTAAATCCAGAGCGAAACGAAGGATGCCACAATAGAATCACGAGCGTAGCGAGGGATTCTACGGTGGAATCCTGAGTGAAGCGAGGGACTCAAGTATATCGCCCGAGATAAAACTATTACCGTACACCGTGTAGCACATTCTTCTTTTCATCTCCATCTATGAGAAAAAGCAAATATATACCTATAACGAAAGTAGAATACCTACATACTCGTATCCCTAATCAGATTCGAGTTTAACAGTCAGTTACTTTAACAACCTTTATTTGGTGGCGTTTTCACTGAAGAAGTACTATGAAAATATATTTCTAGGACCACCACATCTCTACTACATACATTTTCCAGTCATTAGAATCGTTTTATTACTTTTTTCTTGTGTGTCAATTCTTTATAGATTTAAATATGTACTAGCTTTTCGGGCGTAGCGCGGGCTGCAAGCAGCCCGCGGTTTTTCGTGCAGCTGTTGAAGTTGGTTGGAATCTATGTCCTGTTGAGAAAATGGGTCAGTCACTGCAGTCAGTATGGCAACATCAAAAAATGTGTGGGCGGCAAAACCTTGGAATCAAAACTTTTTTTGCAGTTTTGAGTTCCGCGGGTGCTTTACCCTAGCATACAAAATTCCAGACCCCTTCGATGTTCCTGTAGGACGTTATGATCGAATAAAGTTGAAATTCTAAAATCCAGACGCTATCTTGGATTCCAAAAAATAATGTCAGATTTGGATTCCCCGGCGTAAAAAACCCTTAAATTTTGAATTTTAGCCAAATCGGAGTCAGTCGACTACTGGCGGCTATCTTGGAAATTAAACAAAACGCTCAGCGCTTGGTGGGAGTGGCTCGGCCTACTGCCTCAGGCTTTGCTTAGTGACTTGGGGGGGGTCGTGGGTCAGGAGGGGCTCGGCCTACGGCCTCGCGGAAGAGGTCTGTATTTGTCCTTTGGCCTCTGGCTTCGCTTATACACTTGGGGGGGGGGGGTTCTGGGGGAAGTGGGGAGGTCAAGAGGGGCCTGGCGTCTGGAATCTTATTTCCAGTTGAGAGAATAGGTAAGGTGCTAAAGTCAGTATAAAAAAATAACAACGTATACGGGCCGCCATCTTGAAACAAATTTAGTTTGCAGTTTTGAGTTCCGCGGGGTGCTTTACCCCAGCATACAAAATTTCAGACCCCTTCGATGTTCCAGGAGGACGTAATGAACGAATCAAGTTAAAATTCTAAAATCCAGACGCCATCTTGGATTCCAAAATAAATGTCAGATTTGGTTTCCGCGACCCAAAAAACCCTTGCATACTGAATTTCAGTCAAATCGGAAGCAGTCGACTGTTGGCGGCCATCTTGAAAAATTAAAAAAAAAACGCTCAGCGCTTGGTGTGAGTGACTCGGCCTACGGCCTCGCCACGCAGCTCAGCCTGCGGCCTCGCGGGACAGCTCATCCTTCGGCCTTCGGCCTTAGGCTTCGCTTAGTGACTTGGGGGGCGGGGGTTTTGGGGAAGGGGGGAGGTCAGGAGGGGCTCGGGCTTCGCCCTCACCACGCAGCTCGGCCTTCGGCCTCGCGGGTAGCTTCGTTTTCAAAAGTGGCCGGTTTTCGCAAAAATGCAAACTAAAGCTTAACGTTCTCACTTTAAACTGTAAACTATTACTACTATTTTATGAACCACTATAAAATAGTTTGAAGGGTTATCTAAGTTTTAATAGCTCAAAATTTTAAATGATATCTCCGTTTCCTTACACATAATTTATTTTAAATGGGAGCAGCACTGGACTCCGTGTATCTTATTAAACAAGATATAACAGAATACAACTAAAAACAAGTAATTATAAAAAAAAAATAAGCTTTTATCTAAAACAATGAACTAAAAAGTTTAAGTGCTCCCTAAGACACAATAGTTAAGCCCAAACTCCGGCTTCCGGCTTCATCATGAGCCGCCATCAAGTCATCATAATATTGCATTGTCACCCAACTTACATAAGTATTGTGAAGTTTCAACTCGATCGAACAACGCAAAATTGGTGTAATTTAGCTTGAAAATGTATAACTACGAGTAAATACTCGTAAAAGCTTTTAATAAAAAATTACAATTTGTATAGTCCTTTATTATAACGGTGATGAACTTAAAGTGGAACTGGGCAGGACTCCTGGCCCGACGGAGTGATGGCAGGTGGAGCAAGGCTCTGACCGAAAGGTGGCCCAGAACGGGTGAGAGAAGCGTCGGGCGTCCGCCTATGCGATAGGTTGACGATATAACCAAAGTCGCGGGTTGCACCTGGATGAGAGCAGCACAGGACCGAAATGGGTGGCGTCGACGAAGAGAGGCCTATGCTCAGCAGTGGGCGGAAGAAGGGCTGGGATGATGATGATGATGATGTATAGTCCTATCAGTTAGTTAAAACTTTTACTTATACTTCTTAAGACACTTTATTTTTATTTCAATCCCCAGCAGTATAATAAACTTAACGTTACGTCAGCAATTAAAATATATAGGTGTTTGTGATAGTCATATCGAATCTAATGTAATCTTTAATCCATATGTAACAAAAAGATATTAATTTATAACATAACTTGAAGCACGCAGAATATACTCGTACACGCATACATTTTTAGGGCTTTTAATAAAAACATTTAGCCAAAAAATAACCTTTGTATTTTTTTACGACAAGATATTTAGATACTTACTCGACAAAAAGTAATAATTACAATCGGATTAAAAGACATCCATGATGGAAGGTGAAGAGAAAAAATACAATAGCTGTTACTCTTCCCGCACAGATCGTAAAAGCCGATTGAAGGAATGAGCGAGAACTTGTATTTGCACAAGGCGAAGCGGCTAGGAACCCGTCAATATTATGCTTCCTTTTTCCACATATATGAAACGTCTGCGTCCACCCCGTAAGGCATAAAAAGGTTTTACATTTATAAATCGGCAATAGAAAATCGCACTCTTTCAACTTTTCAACAAATACGGGTTGGGATACAGTCTGCCCCTAGACGTCCTAGATGGCGTTGAACGGTTTTAATACTCGCTACGGTTTTCTTTATCACACAGCTTAACATGTTCGGCATAGAATGTGGCAAATGTTCTGGCAGTCAGGCGTAGTAGTAAAATAATAACCCTGCCCGCTCGACACCGATAAAAACTCAAATAAGTACGTAATGTGGTTCAGTCAGTCGAGTGCCGACTGAGCTCATTTTTGAAATAAGTCGTGAAGGCGATTTTGACATTGGAAATGTCTTTTCGTTCGCTCCAGTATAGGCTCCGATTTCACAAAAAAGTGAGATCCCCATAGATCTTGGAGAGTTATGAAGATATGTTATTCAAAAGACGCGTATTTGCGAGAGCTGTAGCTGCATTATGAATTATTCGAGAAAGTAAAAAAACGAAAAAAGCTATGGCCGAAACAGTAAAAAAAATAGAAGCTACAATTTGAGCCTAAAACAAAGACAATCGGGGTAAGGGTTTTGCCCTGTAGCGTAGTTTGAGGAAAAATAATTATCATTCAACTTTGTAGTTTTATTTTGTAACCTTTTCGTTTCCGACTTTCTCGTCGACAATATTTTTTTAATTTCGTAGATTCATTTCCAATGTGCTTGATAGTCGTGTGAGGCACGAAATCTGTAATTTCAAATAAAGTTTTTGTTTAATTATACACTTATACAATTATTGTATGAGGATTCATACGAAATTTAAGTAGTTGCTTTTTAAATGTGCTTTTATACAATATTTTAATTTGTGGGAATGCAACGGGTGCGTCAATATTTTGCTCTGTATATTGAAATATCGTGAATTTGTATTCTTGTATGATATACATAGGTGAATGCTTTTAGGTAAATATAACACATACTGTACGAGCTACGCTGTACATAACCGATTGACCTAGAAGCAGAAATGCTGACAGGCGCGCCGATGGGCCGCCGTCGCGTTGTAATTTACTTAAGTACCATTAAAATAGTCTCGAAATCAAGTCGTTTTATCATTATCAATCATCACGGTATTCAACCCTATCAGTATCAATTTTATATCATTTCTAATATCAATATATCATTATTGTACGGTCCCGGATCGTACATTGGTCCTTCGAAAAAACAAAAAAGGGATCACGGTGCGTGTTATACGTGTCAGACTGATACGTGTCAGACTAAAACCAGTGTCGGACTTGTAACGCGCGCGCGACCCCGAACCAGCAGCGAGGAAACACAGTAAGCAGCCGTATGCCAAGCTATCGAAGCAGCAGCAGAAAATCATAGCTGATCAAGTAAGATCTTTCCTTTTTTATCATAATGGAAGGTTTACTAGCAACCCAGTCCCAAATTATCACGGGCATGGATCAGATCTTGACCAATTTCAAAAAAGATAGTGCTGAGCGCAAAACTAAAGATTACATTTTGAGACGTTTAGACACTTTGGATTCCTATTGGCAAGAATTTCAAGTAAACCATATTAAGTTGTGTGAGTTTGGTGATAAAACTGGTGATTATTTTGTTGGTGATCATTACAACAAAACTAAGGAATTTTATCAATCAGCTCGTGAATACATTATACAAAAATCTGCACCAATTTTAAATTGGGGGTCGATTGTCACTCGCGTCCGTAGGCTTTACCCTCGAGACCCTACACGTGACCCCCGGGTGGTGCTAAAGAGTGACACCCTCTCCGGTGGTAGGCTTAGGCCGCGGCTGGTCACCACCCTCAGTGGAAAAATCAGGGTGCCAAGCGTTCGCGCGTTCCATCCTGCATTCCCTGAGTAGCCGTTCGAGGAGTGGGTCTACGCAGTTTTGCATCTGCCAATGTACCGAATTCAGACTCACAGTGTTGTTGCGCGGGGTGCCTAGTTTCGGAGGGCAGCGGGATCCGGAGCAACGGTTTTTTCGCTGGCCGCCCGCCGATAGTTGGGAGCCCAATTGCAGACTAGCCTTCTGTGAAAGGCTGCTCCGCCATCGCGCGCATAATCCTAAGGTTGCCCCTGTCGGGCCGGTTGGCAACCGGGCGAGAGGCCTCGACAGGCGGCCTTGGGGGGGTCCGGGCGTCCCCGCGGTCTCCGCACTAGTCTTATCCTACCGCGCAACAGTACTGTGACTTCTGGGGGGGGCTGGCTGATGCCTCGCGTAACTGCCACTCTTCGCCTTTTTTCCCTCTTGCCCCAAAAAAAAAAAAAAACAATAATGAATAAAAGAAACAAAAAGTTGAGGAATCAACAGCGGATACACGGCCTCTCGCTAAAAGTGCACCTCACTAACATTCGAGGTCTGCACTCTAATCTCGTCCCAGTCCACCACCATCTTGAGACTGTAAGGCCGCATCTGCTCTTGCTTACGGAGACGCAAATTACTACCCCTGCTGATACATCCTACTTGAATTACCCAGGATATGTCCTGGAGCACAATTTCCGCTTTAAGGCAGGGCTTTGTTTCTATGTGCGTGATGACATCTGCTGTAAGCGTCTCCGTAACTTGGAAGATCCCTCTTCTTCTTCAATCTGGCTGCTTGTGGACACCGGCACAGAACAAATTGTCTATGTCGGTGTCTACCGATCGCATAGCGGTGACCAGGAGACAACGAGGCTTTTTCGTCACCTAAGTGAGGCTGTTGATGTGACTCAGCAAAGGTATCCTACCGCGCAAATCGTTTTTCTGGGGGACTTTAATGCTCACCACGAACAATGGTTGTTCCCATACCAGAAAACTGACCATGCTGGTAGAGAGGCGTACAAGTTTGCCTTGTCTTTGAACCTTTCCCAGCTGGTCGACCAGGCGACTAGGATACCCGACGTTGAGAATCACATAGCTAATGCTTGGACCTTCTGCTGACGACTGAACCAGACCGATATCACGTGTCTGTTTCAGCCCCTCTTGGGAGTTCTGACCACTGTCTGGTAAAGTCCGTCCTCATATGTCCTCCACCTGACTTCAGCCCTAGAGGCAATAGACGGGTTTGGCGGTACAAGTCAGCAGATTGGGATGAGATGCGACATTTCCTTGCTTCTTACCCTTGGCTGCAAGCCTGCTTTTCTTCTGGCGATCCGTCGAGCTGTGCAAGTGCCGTTGCTGAGGTTCTCGGTCAGGCGATGGAGTATTATATTCCATTTTCTGATCGACCCTCTGGCATCAAAGCTGAACCCTGGTTCAATGCTGACTGTTTAAAAGCTGAGGCTATTAAACAGTCAGCATACCAGGCTTGGGCTGACGCTCGTAAGCGCAGAGCTCCGGATACGCGTAAAAAGAAGAAAGCCTTTAACTTTGCGGCCAAGTCCTGCAAAAAAACGCTTAAAAAGGCTCGCTTCGACCACATAGGCAGAGTTGGTGCCAAACTTGCTTCGTACCCATCCGGTAGTAAAGCATTTTGGTCTCTGGCTAAGTGCGTTGAAGCTAACTTTTGCCGCTCCTCACTTCCTCCTTTGCAGAAACCTGACGGTACACTGGCACACACGGCTTTAGAAAAAGCTAATTTACTAGCTTCACTGTTTGCCGAAAACTCACGTCTAGATGCTAGCAATCAAACACCGCCCCAGTTACCTCCTTGTGGATGTAAAATGCCTGAAGTCCGCATTCATCAAAAGGAGGTTCTCAAGACTCTACGCAACTTAGATGTGAATAAGGCCAGTGGTCCCGACGGTATTCCTGCTATTGTCTTAAGGAATTGCGCACCCGAGTTGTCTCCTGTTCTGACGCGCCTGTTTCGTCTATCTCTTCGGTCCGGAATCGTCCCAAAAATGTGGAAGCTCGCCAATGTTCAACCCGTACCTAAGAAGGGTAGACGTGCCGACCCTTCAAACTATCGCCCAATTGCAATCACCTCCATTCTGTGTAAGGTAATGGAGCGTGTTATTAACAAGCGCTTACTTGCGTACCTTGAGGACAATGATCTCCTCAGTGACCGGCAATACGGATTTCGCCAGAACCGATCTACTGGGGATCTTCTTGTGTACGCTACACATCTTTGGGGTGAAGCCCTTGAAAAATACGGTGAGGCACTTGCTGTCTCACTTGACATTTCAAAGGCATTTAACAGGGTATGGCATGACGCTCTTATAGCGAAGCTTTCCGCTTACGGTATCCCTCCCACCCTTTGTGCTTGGATTTCCGATTTCCTGAGGGAACGGTTTATTCGAGTAACTCTTGACGGCTGCTCGTCTGACCTATTGGCAATTAATGCTGGAGTACCTCAGGGATCTGTTCTTTCCGCAACGCTATTTCTGCTTCACATTAACGATCTGCTAAAGCCCGGTATTTTTGGGTATGCAGACGATAGCTCCGTTACGGAAAGATATTTTTCTAGTGCAAGGGCAAAAAAACCGGAAATAGACGAACTAAGAGAGGCAATGGTGCTCCATACCAATCTTACTCTGCAAGCTGTCTCCGATTGTAGTGATGCCAACCTTGTGAGATTCAATGCCTCTAAGACACAGGCGTGTCTCTTCTCTGCTAAAAAGAGCCCTTTCAACTTGGCTCCCACTTTCCGGGGTGTGCCTGTTCCTATCACCCGTCATCTCGAACTTCTCGGTATCGATCTCTCATCAAATCTTAACTTCGGTAGCTATATTGAGTCCAGGGCTAAGACGGCTTCTAAAAAACTGGGCATCCTCTCCAAGGTCCAACGATATTTTACCCCTGACCAACTGTTGAGCCTTTACACAGCTCAAGTCCGCTCATGTATGGAGTATTGCTCCCACCTATGGGATGGATCTGCCCGCTATCAGCTCGAAGCCCTGGAAGCTATCGACAGACGTGCCAGAAGACTCGTTGGTGAAGAGTTGCTTACGGCAGGACGGCTCCACAGCCTCGAACATCGCCGACTGGTAGCAAGTCTGTGTGTCTTCTACAGGTTGCACTTCGGGGAGTGTGCGCAGGAATTACATAATTTAATTCCCCCTGCACCATTCCACCATCGGACAACACGACGTGGACAGGGATTCCACCCATTTGTGGTCGATATTCCTCCTCATCGTACCTCTCGATTCGCCTCCTCCTTCATTGTGCGAACCGCTAAGGTGTGGAATTCCCTCCCTGCGTCGATGTTTCCCCATACATATAATTTAGGGATTTTCAAGGCAAGAGTGAACAGGCATTTTTTGGGAAGCATCTTAGCTTCCCATCAGGCTAGATAGAGATCAAACGCACTCAAATTTCTAATCAAAAAAAAAAAAAAAACAATCCAAGCACACCTGTATCAAGCATATCGAGCCCTGCAAATATCAGTAGCAATGCTGCTCAAAAACCTATTTTAAGACCAGCCACTCCTTTAGCATCAACGTCTAGCACAGCGGACATCATCAACGCTGCAGAAGACAGCTCCAGGGATTTCAAGGCGTCTTCGGTAAGCAATATTTTTAAGATGGTTTCTCACGGTACGAACAGCCATTTAGATGACTTACTAAGAAAACAATCTAGCAATTTCAAAGCATTTTCACGTACGGTTTCTAGCATAAACATTGATTTAATCATGGAGCAATGGGAGTTCCAAGATGTATTAAAAACCCTGGAGTCTAGGTGGTCAGTCATCGACAATCTTCATTGGGAATTGGATAGTCAACTCAACGGAGAAAACGAACTCTACGAGCAGACATTCTCAGCAAATGAAGCAACGTATCATCGAATGAAAAAACTTATGAACAACAAACTGTGGTCAGTGTCTCATCGTGAAAAATACACCCCTAAGGTAGAGGTTTCCGTTTTCCACGGTACGTACAATAGCTGGGTTTCATTTAAGGATCACTTTACAGAGACTATACATAATAACCCGTCACTCTCGAGCGCGCAGAAGATGCAGTTCTTAAAGTCTAAAGTTAAGGGTGAAGTGGAACGTCTGATTCAGCATCTTCCGATCAGCTCAGAAAACTACGCAGTATGCTGGGAAATTTTGAACCACCGTTATAATAACGTCAAGCTAATTTTTTCATCTCACGCTAATATGTTAATGAATCTCCCAGTGATGCAGCAACCCACAGTAAATCATATAAAACGCATTCATGACACTACTCTAGAAAGTTTAAATGCAATCAAAAACTTAGGCGTGGATGTGACAACATGGGATCCATTATTGGTTCACATTTTGACGCAAAAATTGGACACGGACACACACAACGACTACTTATCATCTCTCAAGAAGCCTAGGGAACTTCCCAGTTTGCAAGATTTCCTGAACTTCCTCGAGGGCAAGTTTACCAGCATGGAGGCTTCGAGACGTAAGCAAGAAAACATATCTAATCATAATAAATCATCTCATCATCAAACGGGATCATATCAAAATCCTAAACCAAATAACCAAAATTATAAATCAAATCATTTAAAACAATCTTTTTCCAGCAATAAAGTAATGGCGCAATATGTCGGTAACAAAAATATGTCGGTTACTAGGCCAAACAAAATATGTCCAAACTGCAAAAAAGATCACATATTGTTTAATTGCGCGCAGTTCGTTGACATGTCACCTAAAAACAAACTTCAACTTATCAAAAAACTAAAGATTTGCGAAAACTGCCTTTATGATCATTACGGTAAAACTTGTTTTTCTACTAGCCGATGCCGTGAGTGCAATGGATTTCACAATTCTATTTTGCACGATGCATTTGTGCAAACGTCAACATCGAACAACAGCTCAAGTCATTCACCCGAGTCAGGTCAACAATCACGATCATCTAATACTTTCGTATCTCAGCAAGAAGACTGTCCAGAGATTCTATTAGCAACAGCATTGATTTGGGTTCGGATGTCAGATGGTAGCTACGCGGCCCTTAGAGCTCTTTTAGACCAAGGGTCGCAGACAAATCTCATCACCGAGAAAGCTGCACAGATGTTAAACTTACCTAGACAGCAATTCAAGGGTGTCATTACGGGGGTAGGAGTTAGAGAAAATAACTGCAAAGGGATGCTTAACATCAAATGTATGTCAATGGTTAATTCATACTCATTCGACACGGAAGTTTTTATCATGAATCATGTTACAAGAAATCTGCCAAACATTTCTTTCCATAAACCACAATGGACTAACTTAGAAAAAATACAACTTGCCGATCCCGAGTTTTATCGCAGTCGCCCTATAGACTTACTTTTAGGGGCGGAAGTCTTTTCGAACATATTGTTAGACGGAGTAATCAGATTTGATCGATACATATCCCCCATCACACAGCAAACTCGCCTTGGGTGGATTTTAAGCGGTGGTGTAAAGACCCTGCAATGCAACGTCGTACAAATTGATATAAAACAATTTCAAAAGTTCTGGGAGGTCGACGATATCTCTTTAGAATCATCATTATCAGAAGGAGACAAGGAATGTATTACATTTTATCAAAATACAACACGGCGTTTGGAGAATGGTCGATACGAGGTCAGGATTCCTCTTAAACCAGCATTTGAGCAACATTTAGGTGATTCAAAATCAAAAGCAATAGCGCAATTTGGACAACTGGAAAAAAGGCTTATTAAAAACGAAAAATTATCTACTCAATATATATTATTCATGGAAGAATATAGGTCATTAGGACACATGAAACCAGCTGACTGTAATCAGAAACCTGAGTCATTCTTACCACATCACGGAGTAATTCGCGAGGATTCTACTACTACAAAATTACGAGTTGTATTTAACGCTTCCGCGAAAACAGCATCAGGATTGAGTCTCAATGACCTCATGTACACGGGTCCTAATCTTCAACAGGACCTGCAGTCATTGATACTAAGCTGGAGGCAGCATCAGTTCGCCTTTTCAGTTGACGTCGAGAAAATGTTTCGGCAAATCATGGTTAACGAGTTAGACCAAAAATTACAGAAAATCATATGGCGAGATCATCCAAATCAAGCACTCCGAGAATATCAACTTACAACAGTCACGTATGGCACGAAAGCCGCGCCGTTCTTAGCAATGATGACATTGAGACAATTAGCGGCTGACGAACGAGAAAAATATCCTGAAGCAGCAGATGCCATCCAGAGATCATTTTATATGGATGATCTTTTGCATGGTACAGGAGATATTTTATCATGTAAACAATTACAACACGATTTATTGCAGTCCGGAGGCTTTAAACTACATAAGTGGGCTTCGAATAACAAAAACCTGCTAAGAGAAAACGTTGACGGTAAACAAGACGACAAAGAATTTAAACATGTCGAGGCAACCAAAACTCTAGGTTTACGTTGGAATCCCGATCAAGATACGTTATCATTTAGCTTAAAAATAGATTCATCAAAAAGAAATACAAAGCGGACTGTACTATCGGAAATATCAAAGGTGTTCGACCCGCTGGGTTGGATTACTCCCGTTACAACTAAACTAAAGATTATGTTTCAAACTATTCTAACATTAAACCTCGGATGGGACGACGAAATTCCCGAAATCAATCAATTAGAATGGAACATAATAAAGGCCGACATTTTAAATATCATAAATCAATTTAAAATACCGCGTTGGTTAGGTACGGAGCCGATCAGCGATATCGAGTTACACGGGTTTAGTGACTCATCAATGAAAGCGTACGTCTGTGTGATATATTGTAAGTTATCAAAACAAAATCAAACAAGCATAATATTGGTAGCTGGAAAATCGAGACTGATACCAACTAGCCAAAAATTATCTCTGCCGAAATTAGAATTGTGCGGAACATTTTTATTATCAAAACTAATGGCAAAGGTAAAGTCAAGTTTACCAAAGTATAAAATTAAAACATACGGTTGGGTAGACTCCACTGCTGTTTTGGGTTGGCTGCACGGCGATCCCCGGAGGTGGAAAACCTTTGTCTCAAACAGAGTACAACAAATCTGTGAAGTTATGCCATCAGAGTGTTGGCGTTACGTCAAATCGGAAGAAAACCCGGCTGACTGCGCGAGTCGTGGTCTGACAGCATCTCAATTATTGAATCATCCTTTGTGGTGGCAAGGTCCAGTATGGTTGCCCTCTTACAAACATGAAGGAAGTAAGCGAATCACCTATACAACCGTAGAGGAAATGAAGCCAATAAAACACGTCAATATCGCTATTCAACAAAACAAAGGCGAGGACGTAATCCCTGAACTATTAAGAGATTATAGTTCATTTCCAAAAATAGTAAGGATACTAGCATGGGTTTACCGATTTATTTACAACACAAAAAAGCAATTATCAAGAAACAAACAGAAGATAGATAAGGAAGGATATATTACTCTCTCGGAACAAAGGAGGGTAAAATCAAAAATCATTAATCATACACAACAGGAGCATTTTTTAGAAGAATTAAATCAATTAAAATCAAAGCAGTTAGTTAGTCACAAAAGCAAGTTGCAAAACCTCAACCCATTTTTGGATAAAGAAGGTCTCCTGCGAGTTGGAGGACGGTTGAGGCATGCACGTATCAGCTATGAAAGCAGCATCCCATCATCTTACTGAACAACAGTCGCCTGACGGAGCTTATCATAGATCATTTTCATCAACTTACCTTTCATGGTGGACCCCGCCTCACACTTGCCTTTATCAGGCAAAAATATTGGATTCTCGGAGGGAATAGGGCTACAAAAAAGCTAATATTTCGCTGTGTAACTTGCAGAAAGCATAACCCCTTAAAACAAAGTCAAATAATGGCCGACTTACCAGAATCAAGATCTAATCAATCTCGTCCGTTCTCCCACGTCGGAATTGATTATAGCGGACACATTTTTCTGAAAATAAACAAGGGTCGAGGAGTCAAAACCACAAAAGGCTATGTAGCTGTATTTGTTTGCATGGCTACAAAGGCGGTTCATCTAGAAGTGGTATCAGACCTCACTACATCAGCATTTATCGCAGCCCTTCGTAGAATGATCGCACGAAGAGGAAAGCCCACTCAAATATATAGTGACAATGGTAGCAACTTCGTCGGGGCAGATAGAGCATTAAAAATGGAATATCAACAACTGCAAAAAATATTTAGCAACGATTTTCTAGCAGAGATATCAGAAATGGAAATCAAATGGAGTTTTAATGCTGGCGCCTGGCCATCGGCGGGAGGCCTATGGGAAAGTGTTGTAAAAAGCTTCAAATTTCACTCAAAGAGAGTGATAGGCGAGCAAAAACTTACCTATGAAGAACTCAGCACCGTACTAACGCAAATTGAGGGATGTCTAAATTCGCGACCTCTTTGTCCTTTATCCGAAGATCCTGAAGATCTGGACTTCCTGACACCCTCTCATTTCCTGACGGGAGGGTCTGCACTCACTTTGTTCGATACAGAAAAGGACATGAGGACAAGATGGCACTTATCACAACAAATCTTTAGGGATATTTGGAAACGGTGGCGTTCAGAATATCTTACTCAATTATCGGCCAGAAGTAAATGGAAGCAAAGTCGTAGCAATATTAGACTTAATGATGTAGTAATAATTCACAATGATAATTTACCTCCAGGAAAGTGGGCCATGGGAAGAGTGATCGAGTTATATCCAGGATCAGATGGACAAGTCCGTGTCGTTTCTTTGAAAACAAAGAACGGAGTAATAAGGAGGCCCATCATCAAACTATCAATTCTACCAGTACACGCTGAAGCTTTAGAAGATCAGGCAGGAAATAATCACAAATCACATATCATTCAGCAAGTTGAGCAATCAGATGCTGCCGTATCAAACAAACCTAAGAGAGAAAGACGTAAACCATTTAGTTTCGTTTCCTTGGTAACATCGTTTCTATTTTTTCTATCAATATTATCAAACACTGAAGCGACCTTGAATATCACGAACTTTAGAAAAAATCAAGGTCTCTACTTCGATAAGTTAGCAAACATGCAAGCTATACAAGACGAATGGAAACTTGTACCTTATTACAATATGCAGCCTTATTGGGAAGGAATAAGTGCGCTCAACAAGTATACTCAATCGCTGAATCAAACTTGTAAAACAATCAAAACAAGCGTTCATTGCGATGTAATTCTACTCCAGTTACATCACGGGGCTAATGAACTTGAATACTACAATCATATGTTGCTCGGTCAGCAATACGCGGCGCAGACGACGTCCAGACTACGACGCGGCCTTATCGACGGGGTTGGCTACGTTGCTAACAGTCTGTTCGGAGTGCTAGATCAGCGATTCGCAGACAAGTACGAAAAGGACATTTCGCTCTTACGGAATAATCAGATAAAACTCATGACATTCTGGAAAAATCAAACGTCTGTAGTGGAGGCGGAATATAACTTTCTAAAACGAACAGAAGAGTCCATGACAAAGCAACATAAGCTTATCCATCAACACATCAATGATATAGAGCAAGCTGTCAATACTCTACAGAATCAAGATCAGAAAAAATCTTTGGTAAACGAATTTACATTAGCATCAATCATAGCAAGCAACCTACTTGGAAGTCTGAAGACCATACAGGGATTCATATTGGATACCGTAACCGACATCTATCATGGTCGATTTAACCCACACCTCTTCAGACCAGAACAGTTGCAGAATGAATTGAGTACCATAGCAAGTCATCTAGCATCAGATGTCTCCCTTCCCATACAGAACATATATACTGACCTCAGTAAAATCTATAAATTGCTTAAAGTCAAGGCACGCATGTTACAATCGTATTTAATATTCGAAATAACATTACCACTTATCAGCCGTGACTCCTTTGAAATCTTCAAAGTTATATCAATCCCTGAAATAAAAAACGACCAGATGACTAAGATCAAACCTATATCAGATTTCATCGCTATTAGTTTAAGGAAAAATATGTATATCACTATGACTGAAGGAGATATACGATCATGTTTCATGTTAGAACCGTACTTATGCTACATAAAAAATCCGATATATCACCTTAAGTCAGATCAAGACTTGTGCGAAAAGAAAGGATCAGAATGTGAAACCATTATCAGCAAATGTGAAAACAGCTGGTTTGAAAGCAACACCATCAACAATTATATTTATTTTTGTTGCAATCAGTGCCCGGTGCGTTCAATATGTGACGATCAAGTTACAGCGCAGATATTATCACATACTGGTTTAGTTACCACCGATAATGGTTGCGAGTTGAAGACTGATACCTTCTCAATATTCTCACGACATAAACATACGAGTGAGTTACAAATTACACCAGATCTTTACACACCAGTTGTCTCACCTATAAACCATATTATTAATATCACCATTCCACGCAACTCACACAATTTCGAGTGGAATACCTCAATCTACGATGATCAGAAATTAGCAGAAATTGGAGAAAACATCAAATTCTTGAAAGAGCATCCTCCGGCACTATCAGATGGTATTTCAACTCACGACGTGCACCACTATGCATTGATCTATGCTATAGTAGGTGTGCTGCTGTTATTCGGACTGGTATACGTGTCATACCGGACTCGCTGTAGCTGGCGAGTGTCGGCGGGACCCTCAGCGTTGGCGCGCCCGCCAGTGGCGGCGTGCCCCCGTGCAGCAGAGCAAGCGCCCGTGGCGGCTGAAACGCTCAGCCCGCCCGCGCCTGCACCCCGGGCCCGCGCATCAAGCCTTGGAGATAGTGTGTTGTATCAGTGCGTAAATGAAAAATCAAAAACAGCGAGTGCGCGAGTGTTAAACAAAAATACGTCCCCACTTTTTCAAAACAGATTTAGTGCTTTGAACATTGCCGATCAATAGACTCGAACTATATTTATTTTCCAATTACTACTCACAAAGTTATTTATTTAGTCTAAGAACTATAATCAAATCATTTTTATTAACTATTATTTTTTGTTGATAATATTAACAATATTTAGATTTGAATCAATGTTATTTATCTTTATCATTTGTTAATATTTGTGCCTGCCTGCTCCCTGTTGCCCCGGAGCATGTACGAGCTACACTGTACATAACCGATTGACCTAGAAGCAGAAATGCTGACAGGCGCGCCGATGGGCCGCCGTCGCGTTGTAATTTACTTCAGTACCATTAAAATAGTCTCGAAATCAAGTCGTTTTATCATTATCAATCATCACGGTATTCAACCCTATCAGTATCAATTTTATATCATTTCTAATATCAATATATCATTATTGTACGGTCCCGGATCGTACACATACTACCTTTAAATTAAAATGTCCAGTACTAAATTATCCCAAATTTTGGATTGGGAAATATTTAGTAAACATCTTTTTCTCATTGGCGCCCGCTACCTTAAGCGGGCGCACTCGACGTATTCAGTCTACCTCTGTCACAAACGTGCGAAAGAGTTAGCAGAAGCCGTCGCGTGATGCCGTGTCTCTCTCACACGGAGAGTTTGTGATAGAGATAGACTAAACACGTCGCGTGCGCTTGATTAACTTAGTGGACGTTATTTTAAAATTAAAAGTGGTTTTTTTCACAGGGTGATGTTAGTTTTAAAGTGGTTCGTTTTTAAAAATTCTTTTGGTTTGCCTAGTTTTATACTGCCGTGTAGTGGCGGCAGGAGTAGAATACAATATTTTCTTCTTCCCCTGGTGTTGTGGTGAGGTGTGGTGTAAGTATGTAAAGAGGTAATACTTTGATTGCAGGTAAATTATCATGACGACTAATCACAGATTTAAAATGGTGTTTGCTTCTATAATACAAAGAAGTAAATGTGAGCACATGTGATTTCTGATGAGTGAATAAATTATTGGTTGGTAGCTAAAGGTTCATCTGATATTTTTAGGTTTCCGTACCCGTAGGGTGCAAACGGGACCCTATTACTGAGACTCCGCTGTCTGTCCATCTGTCCGTCTGTCCGTCTGTCCGTCTGTCCGTCTGTCCGTCTGTCCGTCTGTCCGTCTGTCCGTCTGTCCGTCTGTCCGTCTGTCCGTCTGTCCGTCTGTCCGTCTGTCCGTCTGTCCGTCTGTCCGTCTGTCCGTCTGTCCGTCTGTCCGTCTGTCCGTCTGTCCGTCTGTCCGTCTGTCCGTCTGTCCGTCTGTCCGTCTGTCCGTCTGTCCGTCTGTCCGTCTGTCCGTCTGTCCGTCTGTCCGTCTGTCCGTCTGTCCGTCTGTCCGTCTGTCCGTCTGTCCGTCTGTCCGTCTGTCCGTCTGTCCGTCTGTCCGTCTGTCCGTCTGTCCGTCTGTCCGTCTGTCCGTCTGTCCGTCTGTCCGTCTGTCCGTCTGTCCGTCTGTCCGTCTGTCCGTCTGTCCGTCTGTCCGTCTGTCCGTCTGTCCGTCTGTCCGTCTGTCCGTCTGTCCGTCTGTCCGTCTGTCCGTCTGTCCGTCTGTCCGTCTGTCCGTCTGTCCGTCTGTCCGTCTGTCCGTCTGTCCGTCTGTCCGTCTGTCCGTCTGTCCGTCTGTCACAGGGCTCTATCTCTTGAACCGTAATAGCTAGACACTTGAAAGTTTCACAGATTATGTACAACTATGACAGCTATAACAACAAATACTAAAAATAAGAAAAAGTCAAAAATTTAAGGGGGTCGTCATACAAGAAATGTGTTTCTTCAGCGTTTTAAAACGTTGTACGGTGGTACGGAACCCTTCATGTACGAGTCCGACTCGCACTTGCCCGTTTATTTAATGATAGACAAAAGGAAATAACGTCAATAAGTATATAACTGGGATTGCCTTGTTCGTCTGATTTATTGTCAACAATATAATGATCATCATCATCATCATCATATCAGCCACAGGAAGTCCACTGCTGGACATAGGCCTCCCCTAAGGATTTCCAAAACGACCGATCGTAAGCGGCCTGCATCCAGCGTTTTCCTGCAACCTTGCTCAGGTCATCTGACCACCTAGCAGGTGGGTGTCCTACGCTGCGCTTGCCGGTACGCGGTCGCCATTCGAGAACCTTTCTGCCCCATCGGCCATCGGTTCTTCGCGCTATGTGCCCCGCCCACTGCCACTTCAATGAGCTAATCCGCTGGGCTATGTCTGTGACCTTAGTTCTTCTACGAATCTCCTCATTTCTGATTCGATCACGTAAAGAAACACCTAGCATAGCCCTCTCCATAGCCCGCTGAGCGACCTTGAGCCTTCTTATGAGACCCATAGTAAGGGACCACGTTTCAGAGCCATAAGTCATCACTGGTAACACACATTGATTGAGCACTTTCGTCTTGAGGCACTGGGGTATTTTGGACGAGAAGACACTGCGTAACTTCCCAAACGCTGCCCAGCCGAGTCGGATTCGTCGAAAGACCTCTTCCTCGAAGCTGGAACTTCCTGCCTGGATCAATTGACCCAGGTAGATATACTGGTCTACAACTTCGAGGGTGGAGCTCCCAACAGAAACAGGTAAAGGCGTTACGTGCATATTCGACATGACCTTCGTCTTGTCAATGTTCATTTTCAGGCCAACCTGTTGGGAAACTCGATTGAGGTCTTCAAGCATCGTACTTAAGTCCTCCATCGATTCTGCCATGACAACGATATCGTCGGCAAATCGAAGGTGAGTGATATAATCGCCATTGATGTTAATGCCCAGTCCTTTCCATTCTAGAAGCTTGAAGGCATCTTCCAGAGCAGCGGTGAACAGTTTTGGAGATATGACATCTCCCTGTCTCACGCCTCTTTGCAATGGAATAGCCTTCGTACTGAGCTCCTGTACTCGGACCGACATAGTGGCTTTGTTGTATAAACACTTCAACACCTCGATATACCGATAGTCAATACGGCACCGCTGGAGAGACTGAAGCACGGCCCATGTTTCGATCGAATCGAAGGCTTTCTCATAGTCCACGAACCCCAAGCATAACGGCTGGTTATACTCCCTCGTCTTCTCTATAACCTGCCGCAGCGTATGGATGTGGTCCATGGTACTATAGCCTTTTCGGAACCCGGCTTGTTCGGGAGGTTGGAAGGCATCAAATCTGTTAGCGAGACGGTTCGTGATGACTCTCGAAAACAACTTATAGACATGACTCAGAAGTGTGATGGGCCTATAGTTCTTCAAGAGAGTGTTATCACCCTTTTTGAAGAACAGAACCACCACGAGTAGAACGGAATTAAAGAGCCTTTGAAGGACTTTCAGTACCGGCGTTCCGCCCGCTTTCAAAAGCTCTGCTGTGATTCCGTCCTCGCCCGGCGCCTTGTTGTTTTTAAGCTGTTTGAGAGCCATCCTAATCTCGTACAGACTGATGTCCGGGATATCTTCGGTATAGTGTCGGGTTAACTTGGCTCTTGGATCTTTTGCCGTATTTATGTTAGGTTTTGCAACGGATGTATATAACTGCCCATAGAACCTCTCGATCACTTCCAGAACCCCCTCCCCCGTCGACACAACGTTTCCGCCCTCCGTCTTCAGCTTAGTCAATCGGCTCTGCCCAGTAGACATAGCCCTTGCAAACACTTTGGAACCTTTGTTTTGTTCTATCGTCTCCTTAATACATTTATTATTAAAGGAGCGAATGTCGTGTCGCAAGGACTTTTGAATTTGTCGGTTAAGCTTTCGATATGACTTAGCGTCTTCGGAGGTTTGCAGCGGCATGGATCGTCGCTGTGTCATAAGGTCTAGGGTCTGAGCAGAGATTTTTTGAGGTTTACTTTTAGGGCGGGACTTAAATATTCAAGATATTCGATATTCAAGATGCCTCTTACAATTCGGTGATCGCTGCCGGTTTTAATCATATTGATCACGGAGACATCATTGAATATCTGCCTCTTCGCTGTCAGGAAGAAGTCTATCTCGTTCTTGACTGGGGGCTGGTTATTCTTACTAGGACCCATCCAGGTCCACTTCCTCTGTGGCGGCTTCTTGAAGAAAGAGTTCATCGCAAAGAGTCCCTCTTCCTCCAGAAAATCAGCCAGCCTAATATAATGATCGCTGCAGATTAAATCATTTAGTTTTGGGTGCCATGACGATCGATCCATTAGCACTGAAACATAAGCGAGTTTGTACTATGTATTCTGATTAATATAAAATATTGATTGAAATTAAAGTAAAATTAAAGTAAAGATGTTGCTTTTTCTTTTGACGGCAGCTAAACATTTCTTGCGATGTTCTAACAAGAAGCTGTTTGGAGTCAATCGTAAATAACAAAAACTTGTATAGTATTTCTACCAGTAATCTTACAATTTACTTTCGCGAAATCGGATCCGTATACCGCGGCGGCATGCGATACGAACCGCGTGTTTGGATCTTCTATTTATGTATTTTTTCACATAGTTTTTCTTTGTAAACTACTGCAGGTATCATCGTACATGATGTTTTTAAATGGCCTTGTATTTGTTCCTAATAAAGATTTATTATTATTATTATTATATATTTATAAATTTGCTTCCATGCGGTGGCGTCTCTTATGCACTGAAAATCTTGGTGCAGCAGCAAGACGGCGACTACGACACTACATTTCGAGCGTTGTAACCCACGGTGGTAGCGGATACCGCTACGGTTTGAAAAGCGCGTTATTCGCATACCTATTTGGATATTGCTACTCACGGCGATAACGAATTCCGCTTCTGTTTGAGCAGGCCTTAATCACAGAATACAGTAAGAGTAAACAGAACGGAATCTCCTAAGGTACGCGCAATATGCGTCCCCGTTCCCCGCACCCGCACCTCTCCCCCGGTTCTTGTGAGCTAACGTAAGTCATCGAGGCGAAAACGGAGGAGAGGTGCGGGGACGGGGAACGGGGACGCATATTGCGCGTACCTTAGGAGATTCCGGCCTGTGCGTTAATGCAAAAATCATTTAAAATGTCCATAGACTTGTTTGATAGAAATAGGAACAGCACCCATATAATTGCTACTTTAGGCGCTACGAACGCTGCGATAGAATATACCCAAAGGCCTTTACCCCTCTCTTTCAATAACTACCTGATAACATGTGGAGGTTTTCAAAAGCACAGAATTTATTTTCGGCTAAAATTAACCCCAGTTGATTGACAATTTGTCTAAACGAGTCATGTTTTAAAAAAAACATTAGCTAGTTTTAATTAAGATCAGGACATAAACTCATGCAACCACAATTTTTTCACATGTTCAGCTTTTTCTTTGATCATTTATATAAGTATTTAGATGCTGAGTGTGTCTGTCTGTCTATCTGTCACAGCAAATTTGCTCCAAGTCGTAGAATAAAGATTCTGTGCCTAGACACAATTTATTATACAAAAATAAAGTATTTGTTAAAAGATAAGTAAGCAAAGTAAGCAGACAATTACTGTATTGTTCGATATTGTTACTAAATTGTAAAAACATACTTAAATATCACTTTTACTAAACAACTCAAACTAAACTATAAAAAACGCAATGGCCGTGTGTCCGCCACTGTGGTATTCAGTTATTGCATTAATGCACTAGCAATGCTACAAATCTGTCCACTTTGCTAATCTATATGGAATGCGCACTATGCAATATGCATCTGTTCAGTTTAGACATTTAGCGGAATAATGCTATTCTATTGAAACAGATTTTGCTCATGGAGAAACTTCTTCTATTTTTTAGGGTTCCGTGTCTCAAAAGGTAAAAACGGAACACTCAGAGGATTGATCACTTATTATTATGGTGCAATAAAGATAATTTGTATTGTATTGTATCACGTGTCTGCTTGTCAATCTGTCACAGCCAATTTGCTACGAAATAACTGGATCAATTGAGTTGAAATTTGGTACAATGTAAGTCAGTGTTCCATAGACGGACGTATAACGGGTCCATTAAGCATTGACTTAGAGCTTAAGTGATTAGTGTTATCAGTTTAATTAGCGTTTAGATTACTAGGTATTATCCTTGCGCGTATTATTGCTAATATAACAGACTGATGTTCTCTTACTAAGCGATTCATATCCTGACAATGAGTGATTTGTATTTTGTAACTACCACTCTGTTGTCGCTCGTGGGATGCTTGCCCCGACATTCATATATATATATATATATATATATCTATAAAAATAAATAAATGATGTCAAGCTTCGAACCCGTGGTACTTGGATCACAGAATGCTTTATTTTTGTATAAGTGACTAAGTTTTTGATGTGTTTTCAGACATAAATAAAACTAATATGGGGCCGCTTTTGAGGGATCTGGAAACTATGTCGTGTGACATACCAAATGAAAGCGCTTGTTGTAAGAATCTCAATTTTTATTTTTATAATTTTAAGATATATTTTTAAAGTTATTTATAAAATTAAGCAAAATTTGACCATCCCCCCTTGTTTTCGAAACTATCTTCTTTCTTTACCTATACATTTCAGGAAAACCTATGAGAAGTACGGAACTCTCTTCACGCGAGTGTAACTCGCACTTGATTATATAAATTTTTAATTCATTCTTGTTTTTTGTTAAAAGATCAGTTTTTATTTATTCTATATTGGAGCTCATTAATTATTTTTATCAATATTTTACTGTTTTAGTGGCTTTGGTAGTAATATCTACTACCCGTGTGGTGTTGGGTTAGAATAGGACCACTCTTCCTGTGGATGTCGTAAGAGGCGACTAAATGACTAAGCACAAACATCTCGTGCTACGATTGTATTTCCAAGGAGGATTAACGTCGGGCGGCGGCCGGTTGTAAAACTTTTCGCACAAATACATTCCCAAAGAGGGTTGACGTCAGGCAGGCGGCCGGTCGTAAAACTATAGTAAAATCATTTAAACTGTTCTGGCTATTCCTTCTACATTT
Organism: Acrobasis repandana; assembly: GCA_963576875.1. NCBI lineage: Eukaryota > Metazoa > Arthropoda > Insecta > Lepidoptera > Pyralidae > Acrobasis > Acrobasis repandana. The sequence continues at coordinate 12,529,120 of OY756214.1, forward strand.
CGCAAGGATTTTGGCATCCTAGGGTGACCATTGATATGCATGTTATATAATATTATATTTGGAGAAGAAAAAGCGGGAAAGCGCACCCCGGGCTCCAAAGCAGCACAGCTGAGGATGCAACCGGGAACGCGCTTAGACGAAGAAGAAGAAAGATTACTCATCCGGTGCAAAAAATACATGTTAAAAAGTTCGAACAGTTTTTGTAGTCGCGGCCAGTGGGTGAATTACCTTAGGCAGCTTGAAAATCTGACACCAATGTTGGCAACGTACTTACCTACGATAAGTTATTAATTTAATTAAAACAATAAAATACTATCAAAGCATATACAACGCAATAATAATCTCATTAGAGAATTTCCACAGCGCTGGAATTGCCATAAAATAACTTAGAAATAAAAAAACTATATAATTAAACATACTCATAGAATGCAAGCGTGATTTGCAATTACATCTTTTCAATGTACGTGATCGAATTAGAAATGAGGGAATTCGTAGGAGAACAAACATTTAGACTTTCTGTATAACCCAAAGGTTGACTGGTAGACAACGCTTTTAGCGTTAAGTTCGCCTATTGTTCTGTACAATTTGTATTTGATGGACAATAAAGATTAAATAAATAAATAAACAAAAGTCACTGACATAGCTCAGCGGATTAGTTCGTTGAAGTGGCAGTGGGCGGGACACATAGAGCGACGAACCGATGGTCAATGGGGCAAAAAGGTTCCCGAATGGCGACCACGTACTGGCAAGCGAAGCGTAGGACACCCACCCACAAGGTGGTAAGACGACCTGACCAAGGTCGCTGGAAAGCGCTGGATGCAGGCCGCTCTAGATCTATAATTTTGGAAAACCTTGGCCTATGTCCATCAGTGGACGTTATGCGGCTGAAATGATGATGATGATGAATGTATGTAAACTGCCTAGACACAACACCACATGCAAATAAAGAACAAAACAATCATTCCAATAATAAATAAAATTTAAGTCAAACACGAAATATAGAAATAAGCTGTAATTAAAATTGAAACTTCATCAATCACAGTAATTACTAAAATAACATGATTCCAATTTATTCTCGTTTCCTTTGAATTATTAAATACTCATCACTTTAATAATTACAGAGTTAAATCATTTTATTGCACAGTCTTTACATTATGTAAATTTCAAATTAAGCAGTAGAATCGATGATATTTGTCTTGCGTTTAAAATGGGTACCCAGTAAATTTAATTGGTCTATAATGTTTATCTATGGCGTTGTGATGTTTATTAATACGAGTATTGTACAAGTAGGCTACTTTTTAAAAGCTTTTATTACCATTTACTTACAACTACTCTAGCATTATGTCTTAGACTAATGTGTCAAATCGATTTAAAATATTGTCGTCTTACAGCATGCCACAGCAGAATACTTTTTAATTGACTCATTTCAGAATAGGTCGTCGCTCTCGAATCGTCTCCTAGCTAAGTCATGTTGAAAAAAATTTGTGACAGAACCGTTTTGAGATATTTCGACTTAACTATTGGCGAATTTAATTTTTTGTAGTCCTTAGATTATTTGCAGATCATCATTGCGTTCTTCGAAGTCTGGGGAAGAGCTTCTGATCCACCAATCGCTAATAAAGGGCAACCAACAGTCAACGCAAACTCCTCGATGTGTATGTATATCCTACCCATTCTTACCTATATTGCACCAAACTGGTTACTGACAGAGGCACGAAATTCCAGACTCAAAGTCTGCCGCCAGCCTGCAATCGAACACAGCATTCTAGAAGTAGGACGAATAGAGGGACGGCAAAACTCAAGTGGAACTGCAGTGAAAGATTGGGCATGTGCGCTACATGCCACCGGTCAGTGGGCCCGAATAGTCATTCTATCGGTACCAGAAGAACCACGAAAGAGATGGCGGGATTACATACTTAGACTGCTTCGTGAGTAGATGCCAGCAACGCGTCACTAACATTAGGGTGGTTCGGGACGTCTTCGTGTAGCGTCACGCATCACATTCGCCCGATGACGACCTCCGGATGAGGAGTGGAACAAAACACTAGACAAATAAAAAAAGACGCTAATTTTCCTCGCTATAATATAATAGCATATAGTATATAGCTCATAGCACAACAATTTCGCACTCCATACATTGTTCACAATATATAGTACAGTACAATGTGAACGTGTCCATAACAATATATGGAGCGCGATATTATTGTACTATGAGCTATATACTATTATATTATAGCGTAGTTTGAAATTAGCTTTACCGCAAAACATAATTTTTATTCAAGCTGTGTGGTTCCCGGCAGAGTAGAAAAGGACTATTTCAAGTCTTCCCGAGAATGCCATAAAGGGTGACTGAGGAAACACAAGCTAAACAAAGGTTATAAACATCAATGATACCTCTCCAACGTCTGGCCAGCGTGGAGAGTGTAGGTAAATCCTTTGGCTGCTTTGGCCAAGTATTGCTCTGGTAGCACATAGAGAGTCTTGCTCCTGCAGTGGAGACTAAAAAAAGACCTGATGATGATGGTGATGATTATTTTTATTGCTGACGTTTCGTATCTAGTTGCACTGAATGTGGTCTCAGCATGACTTAAGTAACGACGTTAGGCCTCCTATTGCTATCACCTTCATCATCACCATCATCATAATTGACACTTCCACTGCTGAAAACGCACCGTATGTGTTTTCCTCTTTGGAAAAACGCACACGTTGCATTTTTCAGCAGTGAAAGTCATAACCATCATCATTACAGCCACATAAAGTCTACTGCTGGACATAGGCCTCTCCCAATGATTTCCAATATGACCGATCTAGAACGGCCTCCATCCAGCGCTTTCCAGCGATCTTGGTTAGGTCGTCGTCACTCGTCACATTAACTAAATTATATGCATTAATTTTGTAATAACGTGCTACTTTAAAAGTAGATACTGCACGCGGTGCTCTGAGTCTTGTGTCTATTATAATTTTTCCTTTTATCGACACAGTTCTTGGTAACTACTTGTGGACATCCAATGAATTGCCTGTTGAATAAACCACAACATGATTATTCAAAATAGGGCTTTAAATGCATTTCAAAGCGTCGGTGTAAGTCAACCTTCAGTTGGTAACATGCTTCTGAATAATAAAAACACTATTAACAGTGATCAAGGACTCTTTTTAGCCCGAAGCCTGAGACATTAAGTCACACGGTGAGCGGTAACGGTTTACTGTTCTCTTTTCACTGCGCGCTTTTTAACTTTTCACTGCGCCATTTAAAGAATGTTGAGAATAAGGCATGCGATGAAACAAGAAAAGTAATTTTGTCACCACCTCTGCAGAATATTACATACTATAGCGCCGGCTAGTTTGCTATGCGGATTCGTGGGCGGTTTAAAGTAAAGTTCAGGACACTTGGTTAACACTAAAACTATATTTTACACACAGAATAATATTACAAATGTTTCTAAAAATTATAGAGCACGCGGCGTGGCTAAACTTAAACTTAACACTTTACATTAAACTAATTAACTAACTTGGTGTAACGAGCGTGTAGCCGCGTCCGACGTAAATTGCGTACTGACGCCATCCCTTGTTTAAGGGTGCGCGTGGGCAAGGGCATTACCGCGCGTATGGCGCGCTAATGCTAAACCTTGATTGGTAGGTTCGTTTGGCGTGAGTCTGCGTCTCTACAATGCTTGGTACCTGATATGGTTGCCAGATGGTGGTTTCTAAGAACCCGAGACCTCTCAGAATTTGATGTGGGGAATTTTGGCTATGATGAATAAAAATACCACATGTTATAATACCTATTATGTCGGTAAAATTGTATATTACGATATCGTATTGTCGTGGCATATAGATAGGTATTTTGAGATTTACTTTATGTTTCTTTTTTGTATTTTTATAAACTGCTAGTGCATATTTCCGTGACGTCAACTAGGCTCCAACGGAAGACGAGCGCTGGCAGTCCTTACACAGCCAGCATATGCTGAGTTGGATCCTTTTTGAGAGCTCTAATAGGTTATGATAATAATATCTGTTATATTTATTATCTATATATTTTATCTGTATATTTTATTGAACTATAAAAAATTATATATCTGTATATTTTTTTGTGTGTTTCTCAAATAAAGCATTTTGTTATAATTAATATTTTTATCATAATCAATGGCTGAAATTCACAACTGTGGTTTCGAACTGCTGCCCCACCCCTCCTTATTCGCCATTGGCTCTGTCGGACTATCACCTCTTTCCGCATTTAAAAAACACTTGGGAGGATCAAGATTTTCAACAAATGAGGTTTAAACAAACGCTATTTTGCATCAAGTCACATCAGATACTCTTTTATCAACGTCAAAACCAAACATTTTCTATAGGATTTGTATGAAATATGTTCCTTGGAGTCAAATAGCCTCTTAATATCCGTTTTTCTGCATTAATAAATCTAAAATCACGTTCAAAGTGGATGTGATCAATGACAAGTGGCATTATTTTGTGACGTTTTATTCATATAACAGTACCAAATAATTTATTTTTGACCCACCGTAATACCCAATTAAAAATATTATCTTTTAAAACAATTTTGTTTTCTTAGTTAGGCCACGAACTTTTAGATCTAAGCTTGTATTTATTATTTTATAAACAACATTTTTGCATAGTTGATTTTGTGAATTTGATATCTATTTAAACAGTATGTGTTAAAAAAAATAAGGTTATTTCAGTTTTTCTTTGTTTAAGTTATTTAGTTTAATAGACTGTTGATTCCATAGATTGATTATTATTAGTATTATTATTTCAGAGGCTAACATGAGCTAGAAATGCGCACACACATTGTAACCGTTTGTTTCAATCATATTTTTTCATTACAGTAAGGGAGAGCAAGGCATCCGTATAGCATCAGGCCTCGGCCGGTACAATAGATACAGATGTGAGTAGACGTGTTCTGTTCGTATTGATATATAGCTCGTTAGAATATTATTGGAACAAGTGTTCCAATAATATTCTAACGAGCTAGATATTATGTCAGTTATTTGCCAGGAAAATTTAAAAAAAAACCCTTACTGTCAAGAACACCACCAATTAATATCCGTAGCGCCATCTATATATTTGCTAGAGAAGGCCCTGACTTTCAAGCGTCAATCCCCAATTACTTTTAAACGGCTAGACCGATTTTGATCAAACATAGCTAAGAACCACCTGAGAATTTTCTTTCACGTAAAAAAAACCGCATCAAAATCGGTCTATCTGTTCAAGCTCTACAATGCCACAGACAGACAGACCGACACTAGCGTCAAACTTGTAGCACCCCTCTTTTTGTCGGGGTTTAAAAAATAAGCATTTTAGCCAGCGTTGGGACCAGTAATCTTTCTGTTACACCTAGTCACAGAATACAGTAAGAGTAAACAGAAGGGACTCTTCTAAGGTACGCGCAATATACGTCCCCGTTCCCCGCACCCGCACCTCTCCCCCGGTTCTTGACGGCCAACGTGAGAAATCGTGGCGAAAACGGGGGAGAGGTGCGGGGACGGGGAACGGGGACGCCTGGGTGACGCATATTGCGCGTACCTTAGGAGTTTCCGGCCTGTGACCTAGTATGAATTTGACTTATTTTGAGCCTTTGTAGCTTCTGCTGCAGTGCTACGAACCGGGTCTTTGCTACGAAACATTATGTAGCAAACTAAGCTACGCCGTAGACTGTCGCTACGCAACGATGCTGAGATCAGCTACGAGTAGATATTGCTACACAGAGCAACCTGTAGCAGCGAGTGCTACGGCGTAGAGTTACTTATCTGCTATTTTCTTCTTATTGCGACGATATAGTTGTTTCAGGTTACTATAAAAAGATAGCATTGTGAAAGTTACAAACTTAAGGTGAATATATAAGCAAATGGCCTTGAAGTGTGAAATAAATTATTAACTCGTAAATATGGTGATAATTTCCATATTGCTCTTCGTCATGCACTAGATATCCTTTTAAATTATTTTATGAACTGCCGTTGAAACTATTATTGGTGATCTGTCTATCTTTAAAACTTGCCGTGGCCACTTTTGGCGTAGGCAAGTTTTAAAGCTAGACGGACTAATGTAAATACTTTCAACGGTAGTTCATAAAATAATTTAAAGGGCTATCTAGTGCATGACGGAGAGCAATATGGAAATATATATATATACATGTTGACAATTTATTTCACACTTCGAGGCTATTTGCTTCTATATTCACCTTAAAAGTTTGTTGCGGATAAGAGTCAATTTCAACAAGTGGATTTTTTTCCTAATTTCTGTGGAATTTTTTATTTTCAGGTTTTTCATAATTTTTTTATGTAAGTGCGCAAACGATCCACATTTTATATACATTTTCTGAAAGGGAATTAAATAACTATAATACTTGAAGAGTTATTTTGACCATCGAAATTGCTGTACCATAGAAATTGTAACGGTGCCACAGAAATTGTGTTTGTCCACTAAAATTGACAATATCGCTAGTAAATAATAATAAAAAATGTTATATATCATGGTGTAAGAAAAAACGGTCATAATACAAATAATTTTAATTTGATAGCATTTATAACGTCTTATTAGAATATGCTTCACATGAAAGTATGCAAAAAAATTTAACAAAATAGATGAGACTATGTTTGGAAACAACAGTTTTATCTCAGTAACCCAACGTATCACAATGGCACGTTGACTGGATGCACAAGGGAGCTAGTCGATGTACTTTCCAGGCGGAAGTTATCTGTGGCAATCCTACAGGGGAATCGATAAAAAAGGCAGCAGATTCCGGGCTATAGGAAACACTTATAAAGCAATCTATAACGGTGTACCTGGTGGCGAGAACAGGGTGGGCTGCGAGAGGTTTGGAGGGGAAATGCTATAGAGAGGTTTATAGCTGTAGAAATACTAATCGAAGTGGTTGTAATTGTATGTAACCCTTTTTATATGTGCCTACGTGCCACAGGCTGGTTGCAGTGAAGTCGATAAGATGAGGTTCTGGAACCAACTAGACAAAATGTTGCAAGCCATCCCATTGTTACAATGGTTATGGTTAGTGATTTGAACCGTTATATGGGTAAGGCGTGTCAGAAGCCAGAATTTGTTCATGGCGGGTACGGATGGTCGCAGCCCAGAGGAAGAAAACATCCTCTCAACGTGTGAGGCGGCCGACCTTACCGTTGTGAACACGTTAAGTAGAAATCCAAACACCTAATCACCTCACCAAAGTAACCAACTGCAAAGTCATACCAGGTGAAAGCCTTACTGCACAACACCTTCTCCTTATCATGGATCTTCGCACAATGTCAGCTGACAGGCCTATTTTTATGGCAGTTGTGTTAAAAACATATTGAATAAATGTAATTTTTTTAAGAACCCTTTTAAAAGTAATATTAAATTGATTCGTACAATTTCTGTGGACACAAATCAGCCACAGAAACCACAGAAATTAACCCACAGAAATTGGAAATATGTGGTTTATTTAAAAATTACAAAAAAGTATCAAGGTTATTTCAGGTTTCTACTTATAAATTAATAGTGTATCTAAGGGTTATTAACATGTATCAAAATCATAATTTTTATTCCTAAGGTAACCATTCAAAACCTAGCCACAGAGATTGCAAAATTTCGCTCCGCGTAAACTAAAATCGGGTACTTACATTTTTTTCGGGAAGACGTAGCATGATAATGCACCACCATTCCTACAGCACGAAAGGGCACGGCAGATCCTTGCGGGGTAAGGATTTACTAATCGTGTATACTCACCAGGGGAAGGAAGGATTGGCGAGACAAAATGACCACAGAAATTGATTGTTTCGCTCGGACAAAACTAGTTTTGATAAATTTTAATTAACTATGGGTCTCAAAATTTAAATTTTATTATTTTCTTGTACAACATATAATACTCAACATAATGAAAATACCTTTTCTTATATTTATTGGAGATTATTTTGCTGAGAAGTGAATATATTGCATTAAAGTAATTGTGGACAAGGCACAGAAATTAGATTTCATAATTTACTGTTTTTTTTTCTTTAAGACTAATTATTTTAACAAAGGTAATTAATATGACTTCATTTAGATATACGTTTCTTTAGTCTTGAGAAAAAAAACCGTGATATTATCTGCAAAGCATCTTCGCGTTTTCATCCAGGACGCGTAAAATTTTCGTTTGAGAAATTCTCTCATAACATAAAAAAAACCAATCCAATGTTGTCGTATAGATCATACTACACCTCGCTTTCATTAAAAATAAATTTAAAGATTTTTATTTATCCCATCCCAACTAATATTATAAATGCGAAAGTGAGTTTGTATATTTGTTTGTTTGTTACCTCTTCACGCTTTATCTACTGAACCAATCTTCTTGAAAATTCACATACACATAGTTAGGAGTACTGAAAAGGACATATTCATCCCGGAAAAAAAAATGTTACCGTGGGATACGCGAGCGAAACCGTGGACAAAGACTCAGGACAATTTAAAAAAGCGGCAAAGTGCGAGTCGGACTCGCCCATAAAGGGTTCCGTAGCAGCAAGTAATATTTTACAATTTATGACGTATTAAAAAAAAACTTCTTATTCTTATTTAAAAAAAAAAGATCTCATTCAAACCAATTTTCGTTGGAAGTTTGCATGGTAATGTACATCATATATTGTTTTTAGTTTTATCATTCTCTTATTTTAGAAGTTACAGACAAATATTTTACCACTTTGGAAGTGTCTCTCGCGCTAACTATTCAGTTTAGAAAAAAAATATATTAAAACCTCAATATATTTTTTTAAGACCTAACCATAGATATCCCACACGTATGGGTTTGATAAAAAAAATTGAGTTTCAGTTCTAAGTATGGGGAGCCCACAAAATTTATTGTTCTTTTTTCTATTTTTGGGTGAAAATCCTAATGCGATTCACAGAATACTACTTACCAAGTTTTAACAGTATAGTTCTTATAGTTTCGGAAAAAAGTAGCTGTGACATACGGACAGACAGACAGACAGAAATGATGAATCTATAAGGGTTCCGTTTTTTTCCGTTTGGCTATGGAACCCTAAAAAGGTAATTTTCAACTTGCCCAGGCTGGGGATCAAACCCAGAACCTCCGGATTGGCAGACTAGCGTGTTGACCATTACACCACAGAGGTCATTTTACAAATGACACTAATGTTTTGAAAAACTATCGTTATTTTGTTCTTCAAAAGTCACATCATGACTAGAGACACGACATTTTGTGTTTTAGTCAAACTCAAAATATTTATAATCTAAATATGAATAATAGTAAAATACCACATCAACAATGAAAATTGTTTACAAAGATGGCGTACAATGGCGTAATTTGCTCTTAATTCTGTTGCAATAAACCAGCATTGTGTAAACCCAACTTAACATTGTAGTGGAGGAAACTAGTGGTTCGCGTAATAAGTTAGGCTGGAGCAAGTCTCTTCACGCCCTTACAAATAAACCACTGACTATTTTGAATCTAAACGGATCGACAACAAGATTTATTTTTGGTTGGCAAACTTTTTTAGTTAGAATGTAGGTTTCCAACTTTAAATTAAATCCGTTCTGTGTATCATGCGACACACAATATTCACAATGTTGTAAAGCTCCATACATTGTTTATGTTAGTAATTACTTAGCTGCTGTGAAACCGTTTAATTTGTCACGCAAAAATAGCTGCAATTCTTAACAAATTTGGAATATTGCTGTCACCTATGGGCAGGCGCATCCAAACATGGGATAGATACAGATACATCATCACGTCTTTATCCCTAACGGGGCAGACAGAGCATTTTAGATTTTGCGGCTCTAAGCAGACAGAGACCAGAAAAGCAAGATCTCTCGTATATTGTACCTCTGTACAATGTTTTAAAATGCTGAAAAAACAAATTTCTTGTATGACAACCCTCTTTAATTTTTAAGTTTATCTTATGTTTTTATTTGATGTTATAGCAGCCACAGTAATACATAATCGATAAAAAATTTAAGTGACCATTTCGGTACGGAACCCTAAAAAGGAATCAAAATACTGATGGGTTTTTTACCCAATCCCTCGATCGGCTTTTACTTAGGAAAAGAAGCAGGTGGTACATTCTAAGTCTTTTCTTCCCTTCCAGACCAGTATGGAAAGAATTGGATGGATCCATTTTACTAAATACTACAAGTATCAATGCATTGAGGCTCAAAATACATACCTTAGCCACTGGTATGACTCTTCATAGATTCAGAGTAACATATATACCTACTACTACTACAAATGAAACAATTTATCTGTACACACGTCGATGTGTGAGTTTTATATGGTCGCACCCCAGAATTAATTTAATACTAACCTATTAACGAGTTCGACATATTTACGATTATATCTTTCCATACCGGGAGATTTGCGAACACTATAACGTAAAAAATATTCTGTTTTATATGTATTAAATGTTACAGAAAAGTCGGAAACAGCTACGTAATATCACTTTACAAATATTTTTTATTGCTTCCACGCACGGCTTGTCAAGTTGTCATTATCGACAATGGCATTATAGCACTATAACCCGCGGAAATCTACTTGGCATTTGCGTGTATGTAATTCTCTGTGATCGAGGTGCCTAGGTAATTTTGTCGGATTATACTGCTGCCGATTGATAATACCCCTCTCGCTCTTGTGTATTCTCCCGCCAATGCGAAAGAGCGAGAAGGGTATAATATCAAGATCGTTGCTGGGTAATAACGTGAAATTATATTGTTGCTTGCTTACCTGTTTTCATCATTTGGAAAACTATTAAATATTATGTGTTCTTTGTTGTAATTTGTGGATAAACAATTATTATATGCGCATCTTCTCACCATGATGGTTACTATTGATTGACAGTTCTCAAAACAAGACACGTCATGTATTGCGTGCGGCTAGTAACTAAACCCTAGTTTAGAGCACAGAAAGGCCCAGAAAGTGCGGGAGAGGAGTGCGGGACGCCAATTTGCGGGAGATGCTGTGAGATTCCATTCTGTTTGACTCTTATGTATTCTATGCCTTAGCTTCAAGGCTTCTACTTTTTTTGCGTGTTCTGTTGCATAATGGACGATAATATTATATCAGTAAACTCAAGCCATTATCATAGAACATAAAAATGTAGACGTGAAAATTAAATGTATAAGAAATCGATTAAAATAAATAAGGAAAAAGCTTTTTTAATGATATTTAATCATTACAAATCCAAAAAAACAGTCCTTTACAAATCCTAAACGCAGTTTCAAACAAAGGATCAACAGATGTGTGCTAGCAGTCAAAGGTAAGACTAAAATCCTTACAAAGTCACTAAATCAGATGAGAAATCTTCTTTTGAAATAGTGTAATATCCCTGGGCCCGTAACTCCACTCCGCAAATGGCCAATGCCTGGATTATAATGATAGACATAATGAGAACAAGGAGCTCAGAACTTTAACAGACATGACCCCTTTTAGTGTCTGCGCTCCGGACCCGTTGGTTTTTAGTGAAACAGCTTTGCTGTAGACATTGACGACAAATATATAAACCAGCTATCTCAAACGTTAGCCCCTGTTCTATTTTTGCATATGGCGGCGTAAATGTAACCATGCTTACTTAATTCTCAAACAATGAAATGTGGTTACTTACCTATGGAAAATTATTTCTTAAAATTTTTTCGTGTTCCTTGGATTATTTTTACTGTATTGTTACACACACCTAGGTATTTCAAATTATATTTACCACAGAATAGGATACTAGTACTCCGTACAGAAGTCTCACTCAGCAAAGAAATTCAAAGAAATATCTACTTAATGTGGTTAGCGATATGGTTTATTTCAGCTTACATCAGAACTCAGTACCTTTTCTTTTATATACCTAGACAACCATTGCAGGCCAATTTTATTCTTATTACTCTGGACAAACGATTTGTATAACTGAATTTACCACTTGGAGGGGCCGCCGCGCTCTTAGAAATAATGTAGGTATGTTTTCGATACCCAAACGGGGAGTGCCACAGGCGTGTATTTACCATGTTTTCGTATGGTTTTCGCTTATATACTGTCGAATGGACTAAGCTAGCAAGCAACTAAGTGAAGTTTATGGAGATAGCTACAATTGACCGGGACAAAACAGTGATATGTGGTGTCTCCTCTAGTTTTACATAATAGCTCTTTGGCTGCAGACTTTAATCTCATTGAGTGCTAAACTCTGCAACCTAGCACTTGATTATTTATTGACTAGCTGATGCCCGCGACTTCGTTTGCGTGAAGTTATTTTATAAAACATATTTTTTGACAAATAAATTTTTTTATATTTAAATTACCATAATTTATTTCATTGACATCAGATTTAAATGAGACAGCCTAAAAGTTAGTCTAGTATTGAAAACAACATAAAACTATGTTTTAAGAAGTTTCGGAGATTAGCGCGTACATTTAAAAAGAGAGAATTTTTTTTTTGTGTTCTGTTACTCTTTTCTCATCGCCCACACAATTTCTTTTTGATAAATTTATTAAGTCAACAGAAACGTAATTTCTCCTATTTAATTATATGTGTGATAAAATCATACGTACATAATCTTATGATGTATGATGATAATGGCCGAAAATATATCGTCTGTATAGTTTGTTTTTATGTTATAGGATGGCAAACGAACAACGTGGTCACCTGTTGGTAAGTGATCACCGCTGCCCATGGACAACTGCAACACTAGGGTACGTAACAAAAGCGTCACGGCCATTCAGGGCCCTTCCCGGGGGGAGGTGGCGAGGAGAGGGGGAGGAGGGGAGGGGGCTCCGGCTCTCTCACTCACCGAACGAAGCATAGAAACATAGAAGTTTTATATTGTTATGTTTATTATTTTACTCCTAATTTGTATCAAATTATTACTAGCAACTCTTTATAAAAATACAATGTTTAGCATAGAGAGAAAAACTTAATAGTTAGTTCTTCTAACACACAAACAATAAAGTTGATAGGTATTCGTAATTTTTAAATCTTAAAGTAAAATTATATTTTTATTAGCTTACACTGTCTATATAATTTTTAGATGTGCCCCAAAAATGGTTTATTTCATGAATTTAATGCACTAAAAATATTGACTCAAATCGAATTTAGTTCTGATATTTTAAAAATACTATAATAACATTTCAGTTCGTATTCGGTTCCCAATTATAAAACCAAAACTTGCACCTATTTTCAGCATATTGAGTTATCGTTCTCAGAATTTAAATATTATTTTAAATGAGCGGAGGCGAGGGTGTTAAGAGGGTGGGTGGAGATATGGGAATAAAGAGTCTCTCCAGTGTCGGAAGTGTTGATATCTTGAAAGCCACCTGACTGACCTCTCTTCTAATGATGCTAATCAGTGTTGGATTATCAATATGGTTTTCATAAAGCCATTCTTTTGTTTCCATATTTCGTAGCTGTTCTAGAAGGGTTACAATATTTAAAAGTTAGGTAAACAGAGGAAGTAATTAATAAAATAAACGGGCAAGTGCGAGTCGGACTCGTACATGAAGGGTTCCGTACCACCGTACAATGTTTTAAAACGCTGAAGAAACACGTTTCTTGTATGACGACCCCCTTTTAATTTTTAACTTTATTTTATTTTTAGTATTTGTTGTTATAGCGGCCATAGTAATACATAATAATCTGTGAAAATTTCCAGTATCTAGTTATTGCCATTATAAAGATTTAGTTAAACGCTGAAAAAATACGTTTTTTGTTTGGCGACCCCCTTTAATTTTTAACTTTTTTTATTTTCAGTATTTGTTGTTATAGCGGCCACAGTAATACATAATCGGTGAAAGTTTTAAGTGTCGCCTGTGACAGACGGACAGACAAACTGACGGACAGACGGACAGACAGCGGAGTCTCAGTAATAGGGTCCCGTTTGCACCCTTTGGGTACGGAACCCTAAAAACAACTACTGCTAACACTTCGTCTGCGGGAAAACGCACCATGGTTACAATCCGCTAGTTACCAACAAATCAAACCAGATACTTTTTCTTAACGTCAAAAAAATCATTTTATATGAGACTAGCTTTTGCCCGCGGCTTTGCTCGCGTATTCCACGGGAACATTATTTTTTTCCGAGATGAAAGGTACCCTATGTCCTTCTCAGTACTCCTAACTATGTGTATGCGAATTTTCAAGAAGATTGGTTCGGAAGATAAAGCTTGAAGAGGTAACAAACAAACAAACAAATAAACAAACAAACAAATGTACAAACTCACTTTCGCATTTATAATATTAGTTGGGATTTGTATAAAATACCGGACTGTGACGGCATAGTTTCTTGGGGTCAAATAGCGCTCATAATATCAGTTTTTCTGTATTAATAAATCTAAAATGACGTTCAAAATAGTTGTGATCAGTGACAAGTGATATTATTTTGTGACTTTTTGTTTTCTTATCAGTACAAAATATTTTTTCCTTAACCCAATCCACATCCCTATTGTAAGTGGCCATCACTGGCGTCAAATAGTACCGAAAGTCATCTTACATAGTTTAATGATGACACCATGAAATTTTTCTTTAAAAATCAACGTTAGTGTATACCACGTGGTCTTGATCATCAAACGAAGACGCAAAAAATATAATTATTCATAATAACAAAGTTGTCTGCATTAAAATTTTTAAGTTTTTCTGCAATACAATTACAACAAAAATGACAACCCACTCCTTAGCGATTCCGGATCTAAGGGGCCCAAAATACTAGTCGCGTTATCGCACTGGATTGCTATGGATTGGTATTTTAAACCTACCTATTATTATTATTATTATCGACAATATGGTTCAATGTACCAAAGTTGGTGAAAGAGTGGGTCATTATTATGACAAAATGACATGTTTACGTTACACGTTCTCTTATAATTACGGGGTATTGTCCACATCAACCTCGGAGCTCAGCACAAAGGACATTTAATACGGCAAGAAAATGTTACTATGAAACAAATGGACGTACAGTCAAGTGCAGAAGGTAAACGCTATTTTATTAATTGTATAATTGTTTATTTTAGGAAGACTTGGTGGGTGTATGAAGTCTATTCAATTCAATTTGATATCTTTATTGCTTATCACATTGTACCTACATGTATTACATTTCACTAAATAGTAACTGCTTAAGATAGTAGGTACATTGACGACCTTCGTGGTGTAATGGTCAACCCGCCCGCCAATCCGGAGTTTCTGGGTATCGATCCCTAGCCAGGGCAAGTTGGAAAATGGCGATTTTCAAATTGTCCTGGGTATTGGCTGTTTATCTATATATGTATTTATTATAAAATATAATATCGTTGAGTTAGTATCCCATAACACAAGTTTCAACTTACTGTGGGGCTAGCTCAATCAGTGTTATTGGTCCTTACTATAAAAAAAAACAACGTGAACCCTAAAAGGGCATTGCAACATAAAATAATGGAAGGCATGGAACGTATTAATGTTAAATGTAAAATTATTAAGTGTTAAAATATAATTAATTTTTAATCTATTTCTTATAAATTTAATTTTTATGTCTTCATTTTTAATTTGTTTATTATGTCAATTGTTTATGTCAATTATATTGTCTAGCAGCCGACTTCGAGCGGCTGGAATAATTATAACGATTCACTGTCATTATGTGACAACAAGAATAAACTTCAAAGTGAATTACTAATTTCAGGCTATGTCGAGCAGTCAAGGTAGTTAGTTATATTGATGAATATTATGTGCAATATGCAAAAAAAATATTATTCTAGAAAAGATTAAGTAGGTAAGTACTTATATTTTATCTTCTTCCATATAAATTATGGTTTAATTTTGTAGTACGAAGTTTATTTCTTGAAATCAAACCATACAAACTAGTACGAGTAATATTATAATGGTACACTTTTGTAGTTAACCGTACTCGACTATGTGAAAGGGGTTTCATTGACGCTGACGTCCAGTTATAAATACCTTGTTTACTGCTGTGGGTGAAGGAAAATGTAGGACATATACTCTTAACTGCGCAGTCAACGAATGGCAGTATTAAAAGTGTAAATAAGGGTCAAACCACACGCAGCGCAAGATGCGATGCATAGAATTTATACCCACTGTTCTCACCACGCGCATAATACTTTATTTTCTTAATTTCCCTCTTACATGCATTCATAAGTAAGATGGTTAGTAGGTAGGTAAATGAACCCTGACACTGATCCTATTTAAAACGTTATTTATATTATAATTTAAGACCGAGTATACCCCTTCGCCAACCTTTTTAGTTTTTTGTATAATTTCTTATCATTTTCTTCCGATTTTATTGTTCATCTTGATTGCGCTTTATATATATTTTTAAGTTTTGTTTTAAAGATTTAATCACCTGTATCGCTAGTGTGTCTTAGAGCCGTATGTTTCCTGTGTGATTGTCTTTAACTTGTTTGTAGACGGACATATATTTTTCTTACGAACGTGCATAATTCAAATATGTAGATTAAGGGCAGTGTAGGAATAAAATGTTTTATAACGGTAGGTAGGTGTGTCTATACGGAAGATTACACAATATTCGTAAAGTCGCCATAACTAGAAGATCATTTTCATCTACGCTATTACCCCAGAGCATCACTCCGTACTTAAATTACGAGTATGCAGTTAATTCAGTTTCATAATTTGCGTTAAGTTTTGTGTATACAAATTTCGAAAGTTTAATTTTTATTTTACTATGTATAAATACATAGTAAAATAAAAATGTTATGTTTAATTTTTATTTTACTATGTATAAATACATAGTAAAATAAAAATGAAAGTGTCTATATTGATTCCTAGTAAATTAAAATGGCTGACTTCTTTCATTTTATAATTTTCAAAAGATAGGTTTAAATTTAATGTTTTTGTTTATAGGGACGAAATGGTGTTTTTTTCATGTTCATTTCTAAATATTGTTTGTCAAACCAAGTCTGGCGTGTGAAAAAATAAATTAGCTTCAGCTGTTGTGTCTCCACTTTTAGACTTTTACACTTTTTAGCGTTACGTCGTCGGCAAACATGATACATAAATTATCAGGAAATAGTTTTGATAAGTCATTAATAGGAAGTAGAGTATATACAATGCACCCTAAAACGCTCTCTTGGTGTATAGAGGAGTTAGTAGTTCGTACCTGTGATTGAACCATTTTAGCTTGGCGTGAATGTTATGGTGTTCAATGTTCATGTTTAGTTTCCGGTCCGTCAACTGTAATTTTAGCCATTCGTAATCTTGTCCCGTATGTCACAGTTATTTATTGATCTCAGTAATATTTTATGACACACTTTGTCATATGCCGTCGCCATGTCGAGTAATAGTTCAATAGCATATTTTTTATTATTAATGCAAGTCAATAATTCTTGTAGGTTGTGAAACGATTTTTTCTAAATCCATTTTAAATTTGTAGCCATTTAGCTACAAACATTAAATTTGAATATACATACAGGGTTCAATAAAATAAACTGAAACTATTTTAAGGATGAATTCAGTCCATGAATAACTTTCCCTAGGAAATATAATATCGAAATATGAAAAAACTATATTGGCCTCCCATACAAGTAGACCGCGATCAGCTGATCCAATTTTGTACCTATGGAAAGTAAAAATATATTTTTCATATTTCGATTTATGTTTCTTAAGAAAAGTAGTTCAGTATCTTGGACTGAAAATAGTTTCAGTATATTTTGTCAGACGTTATATATGTAACATGTTCATAAACATATGAGTCATCTGTATTTTCTCACGATTTAGAGACATAGTACCCCATTTCTAGTTTGATTATACCCTCAAAGGTTATGTTGTAAGTACAAGTAAGTATATTGTGAAATGGGTGTAACATTGACCAAGGGTAGAAAGATGTTACCCTCGTCTCGTCGCACAATAGCGTCGGCGAGGTTTCCTGTCGACCAGCCGGGCTTTGTTTACAAATCTTCACCACAGACTGAAATAATTATAGCTTTTATAATAATATTTAAAATAGAACTAATAATTATAATAAACACATGTTTTATTAACTGTAGCCGTGTGGTTCGGCCGGCAGAGTAGAATAGGACCACTCCAAGTCTTCCCGTGGATGTAGTAGAAGGCGACTTAGGAAACATAAGCTAAACAAAGCTTATAAACATCAGTGAGACCTCTCTAATCCATTTTGCCAGCGTGGAGAATGTAAGCCAAATCTTCTCACTGCTCTGGTGTTACAGAGAGGGCCGTGCTGCTGCAGTGGAGGCTTCAAAGATGATTGATTCTTGATGATGATTAAGTAACTGAGAAATAAGCTTTGGCATCAACTTGTCTTCTTTTTTTTATATTAATCAAAGAAGAGAAAAGTTGTAAGTATGGAAAAGACACCCTTCTACTGTAGTTTTAAGTCTATTGTTTATTGATAATTATTGGAATGCCCAAAACTTGAAAAGAGACAAGAAAACGATCTTTTTTAGATTAGCCTGGGTCTTGGATGTTTATCTTCAGTGCTTCGAGAGGTACGTTAAGCCGTTAGTCCCGGCTTTCATCATTGTATGGCAGTCGTTAAGCTACGTCAGATGCCTTTAGGCAGCTTAAAATATCTGACACCAGTGTTGGCCACTTGCACACACGAAAGAAAAAAGTATGTAAGTATATTGTATTTGTCATAAAATATAGTATCGTTGAGTTAGTATCTCCTAACAAAAGTCTTAAACTTATACTTTAGTGCTAGTTGTGTGATTTGTCAGTATACTATATATATTTGATTCAAATCTACTACATTTTAATAACATTTATCTGAAAAGCTCTTTAGCAAACTAAATTTGTTCAGAAAATTTAATTAGGAAAGGTGTGGAGGATAAGGTGTGGAGAAGAAAAAGTATGATGTATTAGACAACATTTTGCGTTTGGACATATCCTAAAACATCTCAAACTTCTTTATCTTCTTTTTAGACTTTGATAAGAAGATTTATCCCGAGGTTACTTATTTACCCATTTCGGGACACTTATATCTTTAAACATTGCTATTTTTATTGAGGCGAGTTCATGAACTTAAGACTAGAAATTGTGGTAAATTCCACTAAATGTCACCTTTATTCTTTGTGAAGCATCAATAAAATACAGGCAATATTGATAATAAAATAGCCATAAATTTGACCGAACCGACATTTTCGGGTAGGACAGTTCGCAAGGCCATTAAAGCCGTAACGTCTTAGCTATGTTACTTTTAGGTATACAAACATTTTATGACAATTTTTATAGCTCTATGTTTCATAGCAAATTATGTCAGAAAATACACAAAACGTGTATTATTGATTTTCATATCAACAATTCAAGAAGAGCTAGTGAACGGACATTAGTAGAATTTATTGTTGGCGATCGGTAGGGCCAACGTGATCTTGTTGGCGATCGGTAGGGCCGACGTGATCTTGTTGGTGATCGGTAGGGCTGACGTGATCTTGTTGGCGATCGGTAGGGCCGACGTGATCTTGCTGGCGATCGGTAGGGCCGACGTGATCTTGTTGGTGATCGGTAGGGCCGACGTGATCTTGTTGGCGATCGGTAGGGCCGACGTGATCTTGTTGGCGATCGGTAGGGCCGACGTGATCTTGTTGGCGATCGGTATGGCTGACGTGATCTTGTTGGCGATCGGTAGGGCCGACGTGATCTCGTTGGCGATCGGTAGGGCTGACGTGATCTTGTTGGCGATCGGTAGGGCCGACGTGATCTTGCTGGCGATCGGTAGGGCCGACGTGATCTTGTTGGTGATCGGTAGGGCCGACGTGATCTTGTTGGCGATCGGTAGGGCCGACGTGATCTTGTTGGCGATCGGTAGGGCCGACGTGATCTTGTTGGCGATCGGTATGGCTGACGTGATCTTGTTGGCGATCGGTAGGGCCGACGTGATCTCGTTGGCGATCGGTAGGGCCGACGTGATCTTGTTGGCGATCGGTAGGGCTGACGTGATCTTGTTAGCAAACGATAGGGCCGACGTGGTCTTGCTGGCGATCGATAGGGCCGACGTGACGTTGGCCAATTGTAGCCAATGGTAAATGCTACTAGGGTGCTAAAGTTATTCGTACAAAGTAATAACAAGTTTATTTGCCAGACAAATTAAAAACCCCTGACTTTTAAGCGTTCACTCTAAATAATTTGTGAACCGCTGAACTGATTTTCATCAAACGTAGCTAAGTAACATTTCGCCATACAAGGCTTTTGATTACAAAAAACACATTTAAATCGGTCTATTCGTTTAGGAATCGTAACGATGCCACAGTCCTATTCACAGACACACAGATACACAGATTTACAGACACATAGACACACAGACACAATCAAACTTTTTCGTCGGGGGTTACATACAAGTAAAAAAGAACATACAAGTTCACTTCGAACAAAAAAAAAACAATCTCAATTCTTCTAATGCCAAACAAAATTAATAGGCATGATGATTGAAAATTTACAATTACAAAATATGACGAAGATGCAAAAAAATTACGAAGATATACAGTGCATTTTAAGTTCGCGTTACGTTTTATTTTTACTGAAAGTTGACGTCACAAGGCCCTGCCTCCAGAACTTAGACGCTCTTCGTAATTTCTTCTAATTAAATAGTTTGTTAAGTAAGTGTTTATTATTTTTTGATACCTAATCTATCTGACAGACTCAATAGAATACAATTTCTCTAACCTAGTCACCATGCGTATTAGACATATGAACAAGTGTAAGCTTTTACGGATTATTCATTTTATTAATTCTTACGATCTTTTTTAGATGCTACAGATTACTAAATGTAGGTTACACTTAGGTTAAGATTTTATTAAAAAAACACAACGGTTTTTATTAAAAATAAATCTTCTAGAGATAAATTCTTTACTACCTACACAAAATATATGTTTAATTTTAAAATAAATTTGGCAGATAAATGTCTTTGGTAAAGTTTACCAAAGACACTTATCTGCCAAATATATGTCAAATTATACTTATAACAAACATTGTCATTTTTTTATTTGAATATTGTTTGCTGAGTTTTGTATTTTATTTAAATACCTACTCTCTACCAATCTAGTTGTAAAAAGTAAACAAAAAGATGTATAATACCTACTTCAAAAAATGCTTCTGGCGTTTTCATTTTACGATGTTCTTATCCACTCACATGTTTTGACACCTCTTATAAAACGGTTGCATCAAATACTTATATTACTCTGGTAACAGTTTACCTGACTATTACATAATAAATAAAGAAACGACATGCAAACACTGTCACGGTTTTATTTTTCTTACGACTGCGTCAAATCGGACGATTTGAGTGAATCCGACCTGATCTAGAATAACTGATCTAGCTAACTAACTCTAACTTTTCTTACGAAAATCCATATAGCGTCACGCCTGTTCCGGTAGCCCGATCGGTATTTTGAGATGGAAGCGATGTCACGACAGCCTTGCAACTCCGTCAAATCTGACAAATTATGTGTGAACCGGTCTACTATAGACACATTTGTGTGCATAGGCTAACTGTGCCTAAATAAAATTTGGAAGTAAATAAAAAGTAATTCGGTTAACATTAACATTAAAAGTCGCAATGCGGCGCATTGGGTTGTTGCGAGCGTGCCAGACTGCCGTCTCGTGAATCCTTACAATTTAATGGTTTATTCACAAACACCGGCCATCTTTCAAATATTCTTTTAAATATTCTGCTTTAAATTTTCCTTTTTTCCTTACCCATAGGTTAGGCTGCAAAATACTGGGCTGTAAAAAATAGTTTTTATTTTATTTATAATATACCTATTTATAGAATAACTCTTTATTTAAAGAGTACCTATCCAGGGCTAAACCGTTAAAAATCTAGTAACGTTAATTCTGTCAAACGGCGTTAACTTTATCAGCAAGAACGTTATGCTGGGTAATGGTATTTTTCCAACCATTTACCGATAAATCAGATAACGTTACCAATGATATTAACGGTAAAAGGTATTGTTGACAGAATAAATTGATGAGAGTTTGTCTAGTAGGCTACAAGAGCTACACGGATGTTGTATTAGTCCGTGCTACCTCGGGTTCGATTCCTAGCGAGATGTAATACACTTGTATAATATTTATATAATATTTTACAAGTATTGAAAAAAGTATCGTTACTTATATCGTTAATTGATAACGTTATTATACAAGTAACGTTTTATAACTGTATTACCGATACTGTATTACCCCTTATAACGCTACCACTAATACCTGTATGAAAATAACATTATTTAACGTTACTTTTAGTGTGAATTTGGTATCGTTAACAAGCCCTGAACCTATCTGTGTTATGAATAATTGTTGTATAATAATTTGCCAGAAAGTAAAGAAAGTGTCAAAGTTACAACGTAAAAAGCTCACATTTGCTTAGAGGGCCTACAAATCCGTTGCAGAATACACCACGACTTAATTATACTCCGAGCAACGTTTTTTGTTGTAGGTTTTTAGTTTTTTAAATAAGATGTATAATCACAGAATAAGTACCAGAGTAGGACCACTCCATCTCTTCCTGTCGCAAGAGGCAACTAAAGGACTAAGCACAAACATCTCGTGTTACAATTGCATTCCCAAAGAGGGTTAACGTCGGGCGGCGGCCTATTATAATTTTTTTTCGCACAAATACAAACGGAATTTTTTGTTTGTTTGTGCTCAGTCCTTTAGTCGCCTCTTATGATATCCTCAGGAAGGATGGAGTGGTCCTATTCTAACCCGGAACCACACGGTATTTAGGAATCAACTACATAATAATATAAAGTTTATGATTTTTTTTTATTAACCTATTTTGTCCTACAGTTGGGCAAAGAAGATTTATAATAAAACATTTATTTTACTTGTGAAATCAGACTAATGAACTAACTTTTCCGTGAACATTTGAGCACTGTTTGATAAACCTTCCTGTATTTTAATTCCCACAAACAACACAAATGTGAAAATGGGAGCCAAATTCAATGTTATGATATGATGTGGTGGTCGACTTCACCGACAAAATAATTTAGATCTACATCGCCAAGTTCTGTAGGCAATCCTAAAATAATTTATAGGGTAAGTCCTCTCTTTCTCTCTATCTTTCATTTTCGCTATCTAAGATTTACCTATAAAATTATGTACATGATTAAATCTAAGTACCTACCTAATAGAAAGAAGAAATTTGCAAGGCGCATACACATATTTACCTAGCTGGATAATAAACATGAACTATCTAGGTCATCTTGAAATGAATAATGTTTTAGATCTATATCAATCAGTCATAAAAATAACGATTTTGGACGTTAATATCTAAGTAACCGTTTCAGCTGTGTTTACCTAAGTATATTAAATTTAGGGTACTTGTTCATATAAAGGGTCTCAATATATAAATCAAATGTTGTGTGTTTATGTTAAAAAGATTCTGTGTTATGACGGGGACAAAAGTGGCTTCAAATAATTCTCGTAATATAGCACACAGCCTGTATGGCATTTTCTAGGCTTGACACGCTCGCGTGTCCAGATTAAATTTTAGGAAAAAAAACTTTGAAGTCTAAGTGAAAAATCTGTGTTGAATACACTTTGATAATTCGAGAGGTATGACATCTAGCAAACTCCCAGTACGAGTTTCTACGCTGATTAAAACAACTTCATAAGTTTCCTTAGGCGCCTCGGTAATTTAAAGTTTTGCAGGGAACTAACTAAGCGGTTATTGAACAAATAATATTTAATTTTATTTGCTTCTTCTCCTGCACAGATTGTAGAATATGATTAAATGAATGTACGGAACTTGTGTAATAGGTAAGCCCGTAGGATACTTACTTAAACTTCTTACTTATTACTAAATTTCCACCTTAGATCCACCCAATTTTGAATAGCTACGAGTACCTCCATGTCATACGTCTCACTCTATGTCATTAGGGATGAAGTAAAACTGGATTGTATGTTTACTTTGACAATATAAATAATGTACTTATACCTTAATGTAATAACATAGTACAGAAATGAATTATATTTTATTTTACATAACGAGACATGGCATTTATACTGTAAAAAAACTAGCTAGGTATATTACAATCTTGGAATCAGAATTATTAATAGAACACAAAACCGTAAAAATGACTTATTTTTACAAATTTTAACATATTTATATTAAACTAATATACGCGCGGCAGTTTCCCTTCCCGCTTATGTCTCTAGTTTTTATCATGAATAGAATATATATATTTTATATTTTTTATTTCTCTTAAATAATACTTTTCTTGAATGAAGCTTCAAGGTTTTTAATTACCCTGTATAACAGAACACAAACGACTTAAATCAATATCCATGAAAATATATATAAATATATGAAGACCTCCGTGGCGTTACAGTTAACACGCTAGACCGCTAATCCGGAGGTTCTGGGTTCGATTCCCAGCCCCCTGGCTGGGAATGGAAAGTTGGAAAATGGCCTTTTTCAAATTGTCCTGGGTCTGGGGTGTTTATCTATATATGTATTTATCATAAAATATAGTATCGTTGAGTTAGTATCCCATAACACAAGTTTAAAACTTACTTTGGGTCTAGCTTAATCAGTGTGATAATATGTCCATAAATATTTATTTATTTAATTTTCAACACCCTTGCTCATAAAATCGATCTAATTTCTATCTATATCTATAAAACACGCGTGCTACAAAACTCACGATTTGCTATTGCGAAAGAAAGGGACAGAATTAATGGTAAATCCAGTATGAATGAGAAAGTAAGAAAGTTTGACAGTTGTGTGAACGAGATAGTTAAATAACCTAAGGTGAAGGTTAGACAAAGAAAAAGAATAAATCAGAAATCGAACGTCATCGTTGTTTCAATATTTATCTTTGTATCTTACATACGCTACAAATAGTTTTTTTTTAAATTTCGAATTTGCATGCTGCGCGGCGCCGTCCAGTAGGCCGCGCGTCCTGCTGATTTTAAAAAGTAAAACGGTGGGAAAGCAACAGTGGTGTGCATCAAAGTTTTATGGTTGAGTATATTTAAAATGAAAAATATCAGTTTATTAGGTATTTTCCCTGGCAAGTATGTTGAAAAAAGTTGTACGATATACGTGCGTATATTGGTTAAACACACTCAGCTCCTTACGCCCTCGCGTTCGCTCGGGCTGAAATTCCGCTTCGTGTGTTACAACCACCATAACGCACTTATATCTTAATGTACTATATATATGTCAGATGTCTATCAAAATTCGAAAATCAAAGTATTTTACTGCTATATCTAAGTGTATGTCCGTAAATCCGTTCAGAAGCTCTATTTTTTTTAATAAGACTAACTTTTATCTTGCACTGAAAAAATCACGGAAGAAGTATGGCCGCATTAATATTAATGCAGTCACAGCTGTTCTTTACAACTAATAAAGTTACTGCAAGAGAAACGAGGGTTTATTGGAATATCCGATCACTTGTAGTCGAATCACGATCCTTACATGTTTCGTATCTATGAAAATTTAATGTCTGATACATAAGTACGACCCAGTTCAACTTCAATATACTTAATTGGAATATATTTTCACCATCGAAGAGAGGTGTGGTGTTATATGTCTGTGTGTGTGTATATAGTATGTTAAAGTCAAAGTAAGTTGTTTTTATTCAATGTAGTATACATAATAATACATATGTATATTGAATGTCATTTTCATCGGTTAGTATTATAAAGCATGTACAAGAGTCCAAATTATTGAAGACAATGCTTCAAAGTACTTTGGTTAAGAGATATTCTTTAAAGATTAGAACAAACACGAGGACTCATCCTTCATACTTTAAAGAGTAATTAGGTTTTTAGTTTAATTGTTGTTCTAGATGGAGTTATTAGTTCTAAACAAGGTAGTTTCGTAGTGGTGCCGCTTAAGAGTCCCCTTACCCTAGACAGAATTAGAGTTTTAGTAGTCTACGTGTTATTTTGAAACGACATGTCAGATTTCGGTAAAAACTTTAAAGAAATTTCATATATCTACGGTTGTAATTGGTTTTCACAGTCAGAATATGAACTTGAAAGAAAATATAGATAGTGTATTATATCATTTTTGACTATCAGTATAGAAAACTTTTACACCCTTATATTATAGATAGATACCCTAGATATATGCAATTTCTTTAACAATAATAAAACGGCGTCGGGACGTGACGACCCATAACCCAGTTTTTCGGTCCACTAACATCCCATCCACATAGCCCAAACCAAGTAAATCCCTCCCTGGAAATAGTTCGACAGCTATGGAGGACTGTCCGTTAGTGCATCTCAATGGTACATTAAGGGATAGATCTCCATAGATGCATCCATCTCACTTTTTAGATAAAAAAGGTACTAAAAGGCCTCTTCATATTGGCTTTGGCTCCATGAACGCCTCAAAGCGTACCAACATAATAATAATAATTATTATTTAATTCAGATAACGAGATTCATACATTTAATTTGCAAACACTTACATTTAAAGTTGCAAATTTTTACCGAAATCTGGCATGTCGTTTCAAAATAAAACTAAGTTTGTATGGGAAAGTCTAGGGTAAGGGCATTCATAATTTCGGAAAGATGGTTGTATAAGTAGGTATGCTTTTTTGTATGGAGTTATCAGTATGCTTGTATTTGTTCATCCATATTTACAGCTACGTTTAGTCCCATGTCCGCACCACTTGTAACCAACTACAGTGCAGCACGTTTTGTCATTCACTGAAACTTTTAATAAGTATGAGGAAATGAGAATACGTAGTCAATAGCCATCATCATCAGTCTTTTTTAGTCTCCACTGCAGGAGCAATTTCTGTAATACCAGAGCCTACTATGGCAGAGCAGCCAGAGGATTTAGCCTACACTCTCCACGCTGGCCAGACGGGTTGGAGACGTTTCATTGATGTTTATAAGCTTTGTTAAGTTTGTGTTTCTTAAGTCGCCTTCTACGACATCCACAAAGACTTGAGAGTGGTTCTATTCTACTCTGCCGGGAACCACACGGCAATTCCAATAGTTATATCATTAAGTAATAAACCCTCAAACTTTGTACTGTTTAGTAATTATATTATCTTTAGTACTACTTCTATCTGTTATCATATCTTTATCCTAGCCCTTTCAGACCTGACGCTAAACGGAAAAGTATTTCAAAGCAAAAGTTACTGTTTCTTGCTAATTTGGGGTTGCTAAAGACGAATATACTACTGAAAAAAATCTAGGAAAACTGAAAATCGGTTTTTCAGGATGCTCACAATTGTGAGGGATTGGGCCAAGCCTTGGTACACTCACGTTAGTGAGGGTTGTAAAATAATACGATTATATACAGGAAATTAAACTTTAATTATCATGAAACCAGTCAAAATTATCAGAATAATAACAGTATTATTTATTTAACAATTATAGCAGTCTTTTTTCTTGGACATTATCAACAAAATTAACATTTATTACTTATTAGGAACAATTTTCTCAGTTTTAATCATAATTCTCTCTTTGGACGTAACTTTCATCACATTTTTTACTAATTATAAACCCCTTATTACTTTTCATTACGAAATATGTAAAAGCAGTGGTTATCTTTGCTAATGCAAAGATAAACGTTGCACTGATGCACTAACTTTGGAAAAACTGCTGCAGCTCTTCAGTCTACAACAGTCGTGGTGCTTTTATTGTATCACACATTGGTCAGGTATCCATCGTGTCTTAACATTCATTGTAGGAATCGTAGCTGGTTTGTAATGAGAAGTTTCAGGCATCTCAGCCAAATTGTCAGTAGGATCACGTTGCCTCTTTCTAGTAGTTCTACCGAGCAAAAAATCAGACACAGTCAGCTTGAAATCCAAAAAGTTCTATGGGTCTGTTTGATAGTGATGCTTCACGATATTCATACCATGCATTTACGCCCGAAATATCGAAGAAATGCGTAAATCCTTTTAAAGGCCACTTCCGTATTTTGTGCCAAAACCTGAATACTTCCAACATCTGATCACTGACATCTACTCCGACTATGTTCTCGTTATACTTTTTGACGATTTTAGGGCATGGAACAGTGACAGGACAGTGACCGTTTGGTCCAGGTATTGCTAGCAGCTGTTGCTTCCACAACAGGAGCACTCACATCTTCCTCCTGGTCTTCATCGGACGGGTTGTAAGGCTCTTCGCCTGGCGACACCCAATTTTCGTCATCATCGGAGTCGTCACCGAAGTCTGAGTCATTTATTGCGACCAAAATAGCATTATCGTCAAGTTATAAATTTTTTCTACTTATAGTGATAGTAAAACATCAAAACAATAACTAAAATAAAGAAAAAAACTGTTTTTTATTTTTATGAAATTCACGCAAAATTTAAAGTACAGACCGAGCCCTCACATTTGTGAGGTTTATTTTGCGGCACCAGAATCCATTCAACGTAATCTGTGATTAAGTATTTTCTAACCTCATGGGCTTTTCTTCAATCATTTTAAACACAATTAAACAAAAATAAACACGAATAATGCTTACCAGAATTAAAAAAATATATAACCAGGATGACATGTCTTGTCACGTTCACCTTGCGCTGCTTTGGACGCATACTGAACCACAAAGACGATACCTGTCGCCTTGAAAAAATTCGTAGGCATAAAGGACTACCCTCACATTCGTGCGAGCTCGCCCCCGTTTGCTTACCATTCCCGACTTAGCGTATACAAAATCTTAAAATCATACTCACAAAAGTGAGTACAGGGTCCGAAAGGGCTAGATTTTCCAGACTTAGTATACTTGATTACATAATCAATATTATAGTCCCGTTTGTTTATTTTATTACATCAAGAGACTAAAGTATTTATGGAGCGATCGGCAAATCACGGAGAATAAGGCGCGTGTTGACAAGACGTGCTTGCAGCGAAGCTCGGAGTATCAAGTGGTATCGTTATTGAGTTTATCATAACTACATAGCACAAGTCTGTTAAGTCTGTATAAAAAGCCACTGTCAGTAAGAGTATTTTCTTTGCTACTTAGTAGTTGGAAGAATGTTGGGTTTACCAAGCGACCACGCAAACCTGGCATAAACAACGAGAGGCACCATGGAGTTTAATGGGTTCGGGCGCTACAATACCGCTCCCCTTTCTCGTGGAATAGTGTTGTATGTTGGCCATTTCTCTATGTAAATAAGGTTTTTGGAAAAAAATAACAATTCGTAAAACCTTTTTGTACAAGCTTTTATTATGAGGTCTAAGTACTAATCAAGAAATGTAATAAGCCCAATCTCAATGGGGATGTGTCGTTTTATTACAGGATTCCTAAAGTCACCTTTCGGATCCATCATCAGATCAGCTTCTTGTTATAATTATATTGTATTGTCACCTGATTTACATAAGAAGACAAAATTTCATCTTATTTGGAAACCAGTGGCTCAATTTAACTTGCAAGATTTGACCCGAACAAATAAACAACTACAAACAGGGCAAGCTACATAAAAGTTTGTAAAATTAACGAGCAAGTGCGAGTCGAACTCGTACATGAAGGGTTCCGTATCTCCGTACAATGTTTTAGAACGCTGAAAATACACGCTTATTGTATGACAACTCCCTTAAATTTTTTAGTTTATCTTTTGTTGTTATAGCGGCGTTACATAATCGGTGAAAATTTCAAGTAACTAGTTAATGCCATTATACAGATCTAGTTGTAATGTACAAACAACATGAAAAAGTTGTAATGTAGGTACAGTACAAAATACATTCCATGATATTTCGAATTACTACTCATGCATTTGTGACGCAGGCACCGCCTGCATCTCCGGCGTCAATTAATATTTACGTTGAACCGACCAAATGTTGATAATATTTGCCCTAATCTTTCCTAGTTGAACCGACCAAATGTTTTCGGTGTACATTTTTTGTTACACGTTGAATTTATTTGGTATCTATGTTTCGTATATACGCGGAAAACTGCAATAAAATTTAGATTCGATTATTTTTAATATATATTAATATATGATGAGACGTATAGTGTTATACATTATTTGAATAAAACTATACGCTTTCTGTGGGTGTGCTTTCTTTTATAGACAAAAGTTTAATAGATTTTCGTTGAACAGAATTTTTTTCTAAGATTATCATTTCATTAAATAATCAATACGTAGATTACTTAGTTTGGAGAATTTTTAAAAATAGATTTTTGTTACGCTAAAAATCCATACTCAGAATATTTAAGTATTATGAAGAATTTTAAATCATAGATTTTACTTTTCCGATGTCTATAATATCATAATATCAAATCAAATATTTTTTTTTTCAATATTTTTAGTTTATATAATACTCATAATACTTATAACTAAGAAACCATTTTATCATGTGATAGTTTCTAAACTCTTCTCTCGCTTCGCTCGCTCAGCTCGTGCGTGTGTTGGTCGCAGTTCTAACTTAACCTAACCTACAGGTTTGCCCTAATCTAGTAAAATGGATGGAACTTTACTAGTTGGTCGCAGTTCTAACATAACCTAACCAATAGGTTTGCCATAATCTCGTTTTAAAAATGGATGGAACTTTCCTAGCTCGCTCGTTCGGCTCGTGCGTGTGTTGGTCGCAGTTCCAACATAACCTAACCTATAGGTTTTCCCTAACATATATATTATGATAGCGATTTCTAATCTGACTGATTATATGGTAAATAATTTGATTGAACAATGTTTTTATATAATACTTCCAATAATAAAAGTTGTTTTTTTTTGCAGAAGAATTCAAATAAAATTCCATGAAAGAATATTCCGAACAAAAAATATTCTTAAAACAAATATTCTACTATTTGATTAGTTTGTTAAATGAAAATATGAGATAAAATTCATTAAACTGTGTTTCTACAAATTATGTTACATTCAAGTAAAGTCTTTGAAACAATAATATTAGAAATAAAAATATAAGAATTAAATATTATATGAAACAATTTCTGCGAATTTAAATTCTATGAAATTTGAGTCTGTGAAACAAGGGTTCCCCGATTTCTGTACAAACTAGTTGCCCGCGCAAATCCAGTTTGCCAAGTACCACCCTTCTTGTACCAATTTGTTCTGTAAATAAAGTTTAAATAAATAAATAAAAGATTGCTTTCTCAGACAAAAGGCCTTTTAGCTGCCAGTCACCCAGATTGTCAGAGAAGGCATTTACATTGTATTGTTAAATATATTGTAATCGTTGAGAATTACTTTTTCTTTTGAAATATTTAACCTTTTAGTTAAAAGGTTAAAAAACATACTCGGATTTTTCAAAACCTTATTATTAACCTTTCAAGGTTTTTTTTATTATTATTTTGATATACATACGTTCAGAATTATAGTTTGAATCTCCTCTTTGATTATTTAAGTATGTTTTTAACACGTTATTTACTACTACGATAAAGCTCAATGTAAAATTAGCCTGTCACTGCATACAGCGACCAATATTCTATGTACATATGAGCATCTCGCTAAATGGAAACTGCCGCCTGTAATAAATTCACCATGCAGGTTGCATATTGCCGTGTCGTGCAGCCTACTGTGTTCT
Source organism: Acrobasis repandana (assembly GCA_963576875.1). Classification (NCBI taxonomy): domain Eukaryota; kingdom Metazoa; phylum Arthropoda; class Insecta; order Lepidoptera; family Pyralidae; genus Acrobasis; species Acrobasis repandana. The sequence continues at coordinate 12,560,493 of OY756214.1, forward strand.
AGTAATATCAGTGAGATATAGTAATTTTACACCCGTGTGGTTCTGCGTTAAAAAAGGACCACTCCATCTCTTCCTGTGGATGTCGTAAGAGGCGACTAAAGGACTAAGCACAAACATCTCGTGCTACAATTGCATTCCCAATGAGGGTCAACGTCAGGCAGGCGGCCAGTTGTAAAACTATAGCTAAATCATTTAAAGTGGTCCGGCTATTTCTTCTCATCGCAAGGTCTTTGGCATCCTTGGGTGACCATTGACATGCATATAATATTTGGAGAAGAAAAAGCGGGAAAGCGCACCCCGGGCTCTGAAGCAGCACAGCTGAAGATGCAACCGGGAATGCGCTTAGATGAAGAAGAAGAGATATAGTACCTAATTTTTACACCATGTGGTTTCTGGCTTAGAATATGAATATACTCCATCTCTTTGTCTGTCTCTTTGTGATTGTCATTAAAAGACTAAGCACAATCATATTTTGGAGAAACCAAACCTAAAAGTTATATCACTATATTAATCGTATTTGAGTTAACATTGTTATGTTTTTACGGCTGTCTTCCATTCCTATTTTATTAATAAAAATCCTTTTTTTTATTACTAGAGGTAAATTTAAATTTATTTATGAAATATAGGCAATGATTAAATTTACTTTGTTTATTTATTTACCAATTAATGTACGTGGAGAATATATACAATACAATACAATACAAATTATCGTATATACAGATAATACATAAAATAAAATTTGTACAAAGGCACTACTTACCTCAAAAGAGTTCTCTTCCAGTATGTCTGTGAGATATGTTTATGCTAGAAGGGGGCACACATAATAAAGGATGAAAAAGAAATTAACATAACATGAAACTACACAAACTATAAATAAATATTTTTTACATACATACTTAAATAAATACTAATTATTTTGTATATATTTGGTAAATAAAACCGAATTGGCGTACTTTTCTAGCTTTAGTGGGCTGCTGAAACATTTGCATCGTAGTGTCACGTAGGCACACCACACCTACGTTCGATATATACGAGTAGGCCAATTCACATACAAAGATATAGTATGTTCCAAAGTTTCACCACTCTCTTAAAATATTCAACGGGTGAAGGTTTGAAAATCGGAGGTTTCGAGTCATCACTGTCTTTCGTACAATTTATTCCCGCTTCTAAGAAAAGCTTCGTAGGATTTTTATAGTTAGAGGAAATAGTTTCCAATTGAATCTATTTTATAAGTAAAACTTATTTTATTGGTGCTAACGTGTGTTTTTGATTCAAACTACTTATGGGTCGATCGTTGACTGTTTTAGACAAATAGGTACTTGTTAAGATTCAAAGATTTGTTTTAGATTTTACAATTGTTTTCAACATCAAATGATTTACTTGAAGCTAAATGAAAGCTAAGTGAATACACTAGATAATGGAAGGCTACGTTTTATATTGGAATTGTATAAAGTTCCCGAGGTATTGTAAAAAAGTAAACGAGAGCAAAGAACTAGCTTTATAAATAACCACGTTTTTGTCGGTGGAGTATTTTACATGTCTCTCAATCTTCAGCCAAATGCTATATTTCTACGAGTATACTCGTATATGATGGGACTTCAACTTGTTCTTTTCATCCATCAAGTACTGTTAATGGTACTAGCGACATAACCAATATTTATGATGGTACAACTGATCCTAAATTAGTGTCACTAGTACCATTGATGGTACGAGAGATACAAAGTTGTGTCACTTAGTATTATCGTACCATCAATGGTACTAGGCAATGGTACAATACAACGTACAATGATCCGGAGGGCTTCTTTTTCCTCTAGATCTTTTCTCCTATGATGTCAATTTTATTAAAAGCATATTAGTTTTATAATTGAACAAACCTAATGTAACGAGTATGTGTATTACGGGTTCGATATCCAAGTCCGATTTACAAGTATTCGCATGGGGTTTTGTTCGAAAGATTTTTATTGCAAACCACACTTAATTTGAAATACGTATCCGTAGTTTCTACGAAAACGTATATTACATTACACATACTCGTAGCAAGTTCATTCGGTGTTTTGCCAACACAGGGCTGATATCGAGTTGGCACCGACTGCTCGGATATCACAGAATATAATTATAGGTTCTTATAGACGGGCATGAGAAGGCATATTATAATAATGTTATCAAATGTTTATTACGCAACTGAAACTGGCAAAATAAATTATAATAAATAAATAGTTTAAGGTAAATCACACTTATTCAGCCAGTCACAAACTAACTTAATTCATGTTACCAGTTCATAAATTACATTTTAACACACAACAACATTTTACACAAAAATATTTAAAGCTGGTTTTATCTTTAAATCCTTTCTTGCGCTTCTAGTATACCAGGAGCATATACCTAGACAAAATATGCTTATAACCCAAAAGAAATATGCTCATTCGTAGAATAATAGCTAATTAAAAAAAATCTTAATATTAATGATACTTGAATAAACTTACTAAAATTCGTGAATTGTGGACTGTGTTGAATAGACGTTGAAATAACACCAATTTAAACGAACTAAGGCTTTGAGCGCATTCTGCGAAAGTTATTCAAGTTGGAACAATAACAGGCTAACAGCAAAATTCGGTTAGTAGTCAAAGATTAGTTATAGCATTGCAAAGCCAACCGCGCGTCGGTTCGGTGAACGAACTGAAATGGCCGGAATGGTAACACTTTGTTCACTAAACTATTCATCTAGGTATACAGGATGATTTTGAACCTCGAAGCTATGTTCAAGGAAAGTACTCTCTAAACGAAATAAAAAATACATATTCTGTCATGTCTAGTTTCATATGAAAAACCAGAGCAGACAAATGCATAGGTAACAAAAACCCCGTTACCGAGCTAGTGGCGGCGGCGGGCGGTGAGCGGGTACGGCAACAGCCGCGCGTATAGTAAAGTCACTAGGATATATCTGGATGAATATATAAAAACATATATACACATATATTAAATTTGGGGAAAAAGATAAGAAAAAATAAGTCTCTTTTCTTACGGTTTTGTGTTTTAATGATTCTGATTTCAAGATTTTAACATAGCTAGGGGGGTACAAATTCAACCTGGACTTACCAAATTTTGGTCAAAAGGCACACGGTGGTTAAGGACCGGGGAAGAGGTGCGGAGACGGGGAACAGGGACGCATATTGCGCGTACCTTAGGAGATTCCGTTCTGTATGTAATACTCTTACTGCCTTCTGTGCTTTTACTAAATCTACGACATGTCCAAATATGGTGAAAGACAGAAAAAAGTGGAAGCAGTTGACATACAGAACAGAGAGCTGACCACAAATATACAACGTGGAAGGGACATACCCGTAATAAATCGAACCACGTGCTATATACTAGATCATTATAGTATAATTAATTTAAAATGACAGTCAAAAACCAAAAAAAAAATTCAACATTCCTATACAAATCGCCCGGGCGGCGGCTGCACACTTTTGTATGACATGCCCATTTTTTTTGTTTTAGGCTGTGATTTTAATTTTTAAGACCGTGGTTCGATTTATCACGGGTATGTCCGTCCCACGTTGTATAATGACTGATAATGGCTTATAAATGTTTTTTCATCTCACCTATTCGAAAAACGATGTTTTTATCCCAAATATGTAGGGCTAAAGTCACTGGTAATTCTCTAGACACTGAAAAGTAAAAGTAAATTCCCTAGGCGTTAAAACACATTTGAAAACCGAACACGAATGTAGAATAGGCAAAAGCGTCGTAAGTTTAACATGGATGACTGTAGATCAATATTTTTGGTTCTCTTGCTTCAAAGTAATATATTTTATTAAAAAGCAATAAAACACGCAATTGTTGTCTTTGATTATTTAATAGTAATTTTAGGAACTATTGGGTTATTTTTACTTATACTATTTTATATGTGAGTAATTTTCTTAATGAGGCCGATAGTAAATAAGTATGAAGTTTACGTATAATATACATATTTAAATATATAAAGAATTACACACAAGGAAAAAGTAATAAAACGATTCTAATGACTGGAAAGTGTATAAGATGTGGTGGTCCTAGTATATTTTCATAGTACTTCTTCAGTGAAAACGCCACTAAATAAAGGTAAGTAACTGACTGTTAGGTAACTCTAATTAGGTTTATGTAGGTATTCTACTTTCGTTATAGGTATATATTTGATTTTTCTCATAGATGGAGTTGAAAAGAAGAATGTGCTACACGGTGTACGGTAATAGTTTTATCTCGGGCGATATACTTGAATCCCTCGCTTCACTCAGGATTCCACCATAGAATCTCTCGCTCCGCTCGTGATTCTACTGTGGCATCCTTCGTTTCGCTCTGGATTCAAAGTAGCGCCCTCGCGTTAAAACTATTAAACCTTTACGCCTTGTAGCACAATCTACTATTTTCCTCTCTGACCAGTAAGAATTTTATTTTGTAAATAAACTTTTGCATTTACACCACATTCATAATGCTTCACAGCATTACAGCTGGTAATGCAACTAAGAATACGCTAAGATGAGAGAGAGAACTTCAAGGGATGAAATTAAATGTAAGACAGAAAGAAGTAACTGAAGAAAAACCAAGTGTTTACTTACTCTTTGATAGTTATTTCTGACCTGCAGTTCCTCTAATTGGATCGAGTTGCTTTTGCCGTTTGCAATACACTTGCTGTCCGATGCACTCCTTTAGCTAAATGTAATATCGAAGTGGAAGTATTCGTTTAAAGACCAATGTTGTAAGGATTTTTTTTGGAAATAATAGGGATGTAGACTAGGTCCAAAAAAATATTATTTTATTAATCCGTTACTTAGATTATCGAAAAATACTCGTAATGGATAAAAATAATATAATAATAAGATAATTTTTCGGTTTATCAAAGTAGTAAAATTTACACAGCGCATCGAAGTTTCGGAGTGGGGGCGATTAATGTCACCGTCTAGTGAAAATCGTGGAAAAAAAACTAGATAGTGACGTCATTCGAATTTAAATTATCTTGTGGCTTGGTCATTATTTGCTAATCAAGGAAAAGAAAAAATACGTATACAATATTTTTTCATAACCTACCTGATGAGCTTAAAAATATTTTTTCTTCACGTTTATATTGTGTGTAATCATTTAGAAGATCTTCTCGTAGTCTACACTAGCTTTACCTTGTGATAAGTATTTTATAATGTAGCCTATATCATAACTCTGTGTCTTATATATCTTAGTAAGCGAAAATCACATCCATCTGTTGTTTCATTTGTTTGTTCTATCTGTTGAACGGAGAAGATATGGGAACATACATAAAAACAATAAAGTGACCAAGTACGAGTCGGACTCGCCCATGAAGGGTTCCGTAGCAGCAAGTAACATAATATAAAAGTTCTAAAGGTAAATTGCGGTTCACGATTTATGACGTATTAAAAAATAACTATCTATGATACCGAGACCGCTATAGTTTTAATTGAAAGTAAATACTTTGAGGTATATACCACATTTTTTTCAGAATTATTTTAGTAATATTTCAAAAGTTGCGGTGGGGGACACCTCAAATTTCAACTTTGTATTAGATTATCTCAAGAATGGGGGTTTGATCTACATAGTTTCAAAGCAGTTTTTGTTGCATTTTAAAAGACCTTTTCAACCATACCCCACACGTCGGGGTTAGTCCAATTTAATTTTAAATTCACTTTTCGTTGTATGGGAGGGCTGAAAAAAAAAACATTTTTTCATATTTTTAAAAACCAACTTTTGGATCTTCAATATCTTTCTCCCCACCTCCACCATTTTCGTGACAATCTGTGCAGTAGCGGTGGAATACGAGCCCGGACGGACAGACAGACGGATGGACATGACGAAACTATAAGGGTTCCTTATGGACTACGGAACCCTACAAACATATACTTATATTCGAATTAGGGAGCTCCTCCTTTTTTAAAGTCGCTTAAAAATGTGCTGTATGATGGCGTCATATGGCTATCACTTTCAACAGAAAAATATAATCTTACACAATATTGTGTAAGATTATATTTTTATTATAATTATTTTTGACATATTTTTCTTCTGAATGTGGTCTTTTAAATCTTATGGCCCAAGGCTTTGTCTAACCCTGTAAAGGATAGAGCTGTAATCAGTATGAATCATCATCAGGTTTTTTTAGTTTCCACTGTAGGAGCACGACCCTCTCTGTGCTACCAGAGCCATATATGCCACAGCAGCCAGAGGATTTGCCCTACACTCTCCACGCTGGCCAGACGGGTTGAAGAGGTGTCACTGATGTTTATAAGCTTGGTTTAGCTTGTGTTTCCTAAGTCGCCTTCTATGACATCCACGGGAAGACTTGGAATGGTCCTATTCTACTCTGCCGGAAACCACACTGATGAATCGAATGATATGAATGAACAGAAATGATCAGTATGAAGATGTACAAGGTGTTATTAATTTATACTATTCATATTCATCAGTATTAAGAGTTTAAATTAATTATATCTTGTACATCTTGTAGTTTGAATTCTCGTATGATATTGATAAGTCAAACACCAGCGTTGCATTCTGTGATATGTGCACAGCATTAAGACGTGTGTATATGTAGATGAAAGTACACATGTGCAGTGCACATGTGTCAGCTTCACATATACACACACCGGTATTTATTCACGTGTTAAACTTGTTAGACTGTGCATCACTACTGACTGCATTGCGATGCGACTTGCATTCGAGTCTGTACCCGTATGAAAGTTTGAACTGCAAACCCATTCTAATTCATGTTACAGTAAACTTAGTTTGTATATGATAAACGGCTTTCGGGGTCACATTAAAAAATAAATAACGGGACTTGCCCTTACCACGATTAAGTTTCATAATTCGAGGTAAGTGTAATATTAAATATAACAGTCTGGGAGAAAAGAAAGCACTTTAAATGCATCAGCTGCTTCTCTTCCCGCGCAAATCTTAAAAGCAGATCGAGGGAATGAATAAGGCCGAGTCCACGGACCCGAGGCGCGGCGTGAGAGGCCGCCAGGCGGACAGGCGGACCGTAAAATTTCCATAGTTTGGCCCACGTGTCCGTGGACGCGGACTAAGAATCTAATTGATGTTAATAGGCGATGCAGCTAGCAGCACATCACTATTTTGATTCCGTTTTTTAGGGTTCCGTACAAAAATAAAAAAACGGAACCCTTGTAGGATCACTCGTGCGTCTGTCTGTCTGTCCGTCCTTCTGTCACAGCCAAATAATCAAAGATTTAAAGGTTATAAGGGAAAATACACATTAAAAGGATTTAAAACACTGATTTAATTTTATTAAAAAAATTTAGATTAATAAGATTTTCAAAAAAATAAAAGATAAAAATACTGCAATCGGCCATTTTGACTGAAACACCAATCACAGCGCATGACGTCACGAATAGGTAAACTTCACTGTGTTTCGTTGTAACTACTAGTGATTACGCATTTGGATATTATATTATATTATTATATAGATTTTTTATTAGTTTAAGTATGATATCATACTTAAACTAATAAAAAATCTATATCTATATAATCTAGTGGAGTGGAATGGATATATATCTATTCCACTCCACTCTACAACACGAACCTATAACAATAGAACCAGGCTATGTTAAGGCAAACAGCTCAAATTTTCCCAGGATTGATTTATTGATGTTGGAAAATTTCCTCGCAACAGTCGCAAGTCGCAACAAATAAAGAATTAGCTCGTCTGAGTATAGAAACGTGAAAACCTCCTTGTAAGCAAATTTTGTTTGTTTGTTTGCTTGTTTGTATTAACTTTATAGTACCTAAACATGAAAATAAAATACAAAAATCTTAAAAGAAAAAATACAATGGAAGACTTATCCCATATCCCATATGGATCTCTTTCAGTCAACCTGCGATATATTGAGAGGATATTTACTCAAGTAACAAGTAGAAGCACGTACAAAATAATTCAAGAGATTATACGTACACAGCTTAATTTCATACACATACACAAATAGTAAACTTACTTACTTCTTCTTCTTCTTAAAGTGCCTCTCCAATCAATGAAGGTTGGCCATCAGCTTGGCGTAGTCCTTCTTGTTTTTGGCTCGGCGGAATAGCTCAGCAGCGCTTGCTATCTCGGTCCACTCCTGAATGTTTCTCAGCCATGACTTCTTTCTTCTTCCAACCTTTCTCTTCCCTGCATCTTTACCCATCATTATAAGCTGTAGGAGATCATACCGCCGATGTCGAAGAACATGACCTAGGTATGAAATTTTACGCCTTTTTACCGTTAGCATAAGAGTGCGCTTTTTACCTTCTGCGTCCAGCTAATGGATAGCAAACGTCTATATGCCCACATTTCAAATGCTTCTATACGCTTTTTAAGGTCCTCCTTGTTGGTCCAAGCCACACATCCGTACAATACAATGGGCCAGATATAACAATGTAGTAAACGAGTGCGTAATGCGATGTTGATATTACGACTACAAAGAATCTTTTTCTCGGTGTTGAAAGCACAGCGAGCGACTTCTATACGAGACTATATCTCTAACTCGCTATTCCACTCTTCGGTTAGCCATGTACCCAAGTATTTGTACTTCTGAACTCTCTCTAGATTTTGGTCTGATACGGTTATGCTCAGACTGACAAGAGTAACGTCAACTTATCCTGAGACGACCATAAATTTTGTCTTTTGATTTAGGTCCATATACTACTTTTTCAAAAATAGATACTTAACTTAGCTCAAGAGTGTGTTATGTATTTGCCATGACACGGCGAGCTGTTCTCGCAGCACTATCGAAAAAATATTAGAAAATGGCTTTAAAATTCATTAAACTTTGGTTTATTACCCAAATAAAGGTTTTTTCGTAAATAGTAAATGTGTCCATATTACGGAAGAGAATTTCAAAATCTTTCGTCATGCCTATTTGCTCCGAATCTATTGAAAAAAATCAGGTAAAATTTGATAGGATGGTGTAATCCTATGACCTAAACACAGATGTGCAAAGTAAATACTTTTTTTTTATTTAGGGTCATTTTCGGAGGACAAATTAGGAAATAAAAAAAAGTTTTGCAAACCTTACCGTATATTTTTTTATTATTGTAAAATAAATAGTTTTGATTTTATTCATTAAAGGAGACGAAAATTTACCATTCCCCCCCCCCCCCCCCCTGATCTCCGAAACTACTGAGCCATCAATTTTAAAAGAAATACAAAATATAGTTCATTGCTTGTAGATTATAGGAAAACGTATAAAAATTCTATTAATAGTACGGAACCCTCTCCACGCGAGTTTAACTTGCACTTGGCCAGTTTATTCAATCTTCACTCCCACCATCAGTGGTGTTATCTGTCTATCTGTATTAAACTAGATAGTTTTTAGATAAATTAAAACTATGTAAGAACTAATACTAAAACAAATACAAATTGTGTAGTCCCACTAAGATATTATGTCCAGCAGCGTGGCCAAAAGGCTGGTAGCATTGCTACGTTTTATGGCAATGCTAATTCTATATGCCAGATAGTTTTCAGCCCTATGGGTTGGCCTCGAATAGTACTTTTGATAAGTATTTAAATTGTTTATATTGTACGGATATTCCTAACTTAACTTTTTCCGAGACACTGTCAGCTAAAGTCCTAAAGACTACTATTTTTGGCTAAATGTCTCGCAAGGTTTTTGAAATGTTTAGTATAAAATATGCCGCTTACACGAACGGCACAGAATAAATTAACGGAATCGAGTTGGAATAATTCAATAAATTAACCTCGTTGAATATGAATAGGCACTAATAGTCTTCTAAAGGCTTTTCTAAATATAGCTATATGGCAATATCACTAAGATATTATTACATTACTGTGTTATAAAGGCGCATGTGATATTCTAATTAATCATATTATTGTATGATAAAAATATTCTATTATGTATGATAAAAGTACGCATTTTTATATCGCTATATTTTATTGAAATATATTTCTTTTTAATAATGTGTTGTCTTATGCACACGAGTATTCAAATTAGTACGTAATAAAATGTATAAGGAGGCGTTTCAAAGAAAAATATATTGTTTTTAAAAAGCTAGTATCAGTGTTTGACATCATTTGGTATTTTACAGTCCCTTCTGATTCGTGTATTTAACACAAGTCGTTATATTAAAAAAAATCTTGGATTATAGTGGCAATACTGTTGTCCTCCTAAATGAATACACCGATTTCGATACGGTTTTTTTTTATCAAAAACCTTGTCTGTCGAGATAGTTCTTACTTTTGTTTGATGAAAATCTGTGGACCCATTCAAAAGTAATTGGGGGTTAATGCCTGTAAGTTTGGGGTTTTTTAGTTTGTATGGCATATAAACTTGTTCAAGCTACCTTAAGATATCTAACAAAGCATGATGGCTGATCGTACCTTTCGAAGTACGGAGGAGCTCGTAAATGTTTTTGCCGCTGAAGGTCACCCACCAGAGGGCGGCCCGAGCCCTGTGTTGTTTAACCTGCATTAGCGCTAGCAATGCGTACTCCTGCCAAGCCATTGAGCTTCTCGACCTTATTAATCAGAAGCGACAATATGATAATCAATAGCACTGTGTACAAGTAATCGCTACAACCCTTTCATCCATCTACAACACTATCGACTAGTTACCATGATTTGTCTAGCAATTGGTTTAGACTTTAAAATATATATGGGAAAAAATATAAATATATATTCTTGAGATAGCTAAAATTCAATTCAAGGTTTTCAGATTGTATGTATAATCTATTTTTAAACGCCAATTAGTAGCCGCCATGCTATTACATCAAACGCCTGTGTTAACTAAAAACGTTTCAACTGTCAGAATATATACGTCATTTATAATTAAAATACCTAGTTTTTAACGAAAAAAACTAAGTTTTAAATTTTATTACCTGCCAGAGCTATTTTTAAGCAAAGTTTTTTGCCTATTGCCACGCGAAAGATTCTCAGAATAGCCGTTTAACGCTCGACCGTTCTGGGTTCTGGGCAAAAACTTAACTGCATTTTTATTTAAATTGTTGGCACAGTGCTCTTTAAATTGTGTTCCTTAGACCGGGCGTTTTATCATTCTAAAAGCAAAATGCTCCATAAAACATAAACTGTATTAAAGAATTGCTGTTTTACTTATTTCTGTTTAATTTGTGTATTTACTCATGAAAATAAACAAACAAACGACCAGGTAGGTAATTGCCTATTTGTTTATGAATGATTAGTATAATAATTCAATGCGGCTGGGCAGTGACCAAACCGTAAATTATTATTAGTACTTCGTAAACAAATTGCCAGTATCTGTATCTATCAATTACCATGTTTATCAAACTTTTGATGATTTAATCTGCAATATGCAGCTATTTGAACAAAAATGATTTAATCGATATGTAGCTATTTCAACAAAAATGATTTTATCGATATGTAGCTATTTCAACAAAAATGATTTAATCGATATGTAGCCATTTCAACAAAAATAAGTCGAGATTGTTAATTTTTTTTAGAAAGCGTTATTTCGCCAAAATAATCAATGGTTTTGCATATTTCTACAAACAAACGTGGGACTTTTGTTTAAAACCTTACTCAGAGGCTGTGTCGGTTAAAGCTATTAAAAAAAAAAGGTTAAAGCTATTGAGTCATTTCATTATTCATATACAGCTTATTTTTAATTAAGTACACATAAGTATTTTAAGGGGTGATTCACTTTGACCAACATTTTGATCATCAAAATCATTTTGACCAACTTTTATCAATAAATGTATATCGAAATAAAAAAAGAAAATTCACTTCCCATAGTAACAAGACTACTTCTATGTATGTTTTTTGGTTCACTATCCATTTGCATAAAAATAATAACCATAAAATATATATGGTAAAAATAATATATGGTAAATTAGACTAATGATAATTACGCATATTTTTTTATCCATAACAAATGTAGCATAATTGTCTTAATCATAAATAAAATTAGCATAATCATATTTCAACATAACATTTATAAGCATAAATTTATAAAGGCATCATAGTATCAAAGAATAATAAACATAGTCATAATCATCTTACGCAGAATAAGTAACTCCTAAATTAATAGACACACATCAATACCTTTTAACTGCGACACATGCATGATAAGATTTTTTCGACATCGAATTTCAGTTCCCAGAAAACTATTCACGATTTTTATTGCTATAGGTTTGCCCAAACCTAGTAAAATGGATAGAACTTTTCTAGCATGCACGTGTGTTGGTCGCAGTTATAACCTAACCTAACCTATAGGTTTGCCCTAACCTAGTAAAATGGATAGAACTTTTCTAGCATGCACGTGTGTTGGTCGCAGTTATAACCTAACCTAACCTATAGGTTTGCCCTAACCTAGTAAAATGGATAGAACTTTTCTAGCATGCACGTGTGTTGGTCGCAGTTATAACCTAACCTAACCTATAGGTTTGCCCTAACCTAGTAAAATGGATAGAACTTTTCTAGCATGCACGTGTGTTGGTCGCAGTTATAACCTAACCTAACCTATAGGTTTGCCCTAACCTAGTAAAATGGATAGAACTTTTCTAGCATGCACGTGTGTTGGTCGCAGTTATAACCTAACCTAACCTATAGGTTTGCCCTAACCTAGTAAAATGGATAGAACTTTTCTAGCATGCACGTGTGTTGGTCGCAGTTATAACCTAACCTAACCTATAGGTTTGCCCTAACCTAGTAAAATGGATAGAACTTTTCTAGCATGCACGTGTGTTGGTCGCAGTTATAACCTAACCTAACCTATAGGTTTGCCCTAACCTAGTAAAATGGATAGAACTTTTCTAGCATGCACGTGTGTTGGTCGCAGTTATAACCTAACCTAACCTATAGGTTTGCCCTAACCTAGTAAAATGGATAGAACTTTTCTAGCATGCACGTGTGTTGGTCGCAGTTATAACCTAACCTAACCTATAGGTTTGCCCTAACCTAGTAAAATGGATAGAACTTTTCTAGCATGCACGTGTGTTGGTCGCAGTTATAACCTAACCTAACCTATAGGTTTGCCCTAACCTAGTAAAATGGATAGAACTTTTCTAGCATGCACGTGTGTTGGTCGCAGTTATAACCTAACCTAACCTATAGGTTTGCCCTAACCTAGTAAAATGGATAGAACTTTTCTAGCATGCACGTGTGTTGGTCGCAGTTATAACCTAACCTAACCTATAGGTTTGCCCTAACCTAGTAAATTACTTTATACCTATTAAACTTTAGTAAAATATACTATTATGCGACTGTACTATGTATAAATATATTAGACCTAAATAAAATTATTCCAAAGTACATATGCTGCTAAAAATCAATTATGCCCAAGTATAAATATGCCAAAAAAAGTATGCCAAATTCATTGTGCCAAACCATTTTAGTAATAAATACATTATGCAAACGAAAGGGATCCCTGTTTTTTTATGCATGGGAAGTGTTTTTTTTTTTATTTCAGTATACATTTATTGGGAAAAGTAATTTTATTGAAGAAATTTTTGGAATCGAAATACGAAAAAAATCTACCCTTAAAATATTTGTACTAATTAAAACTAAGCTTGTTTAGCAGTTATTAGGACTATAGTCTTTTATGAAATAATCATAAGCCTATTCCATAATAGGCTTATGATTTTTAGCCTTTCCAGTTGTATAGGGCATTTCTTTGATTTTCTTAAACTGTGGATATACAATAGAATATTATTTAAATCGAAAAAAATCCCTTTGAAGTTAGTTACCTTTTAAATATATCTGCTGCATTTTATCGTCTCTAATGCAATATAATCATATATGCCCAAGGGGCTGTAATAATGTGGGTGGAATGAACACTTGTATAAATGAGCTGCTCCCTGGAAAAATATTTCAGTATCTGTTGAATTATTTCCTTACATTTTACACAGCAATTTGAGTAATTAAAGGAAATCTTGTGTCATTATTTAATGCCAATATAATTGTAAGTTGTATAAGCAATTTTCTATATTTCCCATCTTCAATGCATTGTATGTACCTAATTATGCATTTAAAGTTGGCGATAACTGTGAAGTGGTATAATCGATTCTCAACACTCATATAGTATGAAAGAATTTGGTGTTTCGTGGAATTCTTAGTTTAATAATTACACTTAAGTGTTCCACGAAAACTCCCAATTCTTTTTTTTTTATATTATTTTAACCCTTATGCAAAAAGGAGGTTACGTGTTGCCTTTTTATCATCAGTGTGTGTGTGTGTGTGTTATCATAACTCTCGATTGGATGACTGAGCAATTTTGAGTATTTTTCTTTTTGTTTTCGTTTGAAAGTTGATATTTACATCGAATTTGTTTTTAGCTATGTTTGTTTGATCGGAATCGGTTTAAAAGTTTACAAAATATTAGGGAACGTACCCATACCTATTACGTGACCCATTTTTTTACAATATTTTACCCTCCGTAGTTAATGTTTCGATGCCCAAGTTTTTTATTTATTATTTTTGCCCGCGGCTTCGCTCGCGTATCCCACGGAAACATTACTATTTTCCGGGATGTAAGGTACCCTATGTCCTTCTCAGTACTCCTAACTATGTGTATGCGAATTTTCAAAAAGATTGGTTCAGTAGATAAAGCGTGAAAAGGTAACAAATATACAAACTCACTTTCGCATTTATAATATACTAGCTTTTTCCCGCGGCTTCGCTCGCGTATCCCACGGGTACATTACTTTTTTCCGGGATGAAAGGTACCCTATGTTACTTCTAGTACCTCCCAGGATATGTGTACAAAGTTTCATGATGATTCGTCAAGTAGTTTTTGCGTGAAAAGGTAACAAACATCCACGCTTTCACATTTATAATATTAGTAAGGAAGTTGGGATAGTTGGGATTTAAAGTTGTTTATATATTATTTATTTTAAAGTTTATTGAGCCAAAAGCCTGAAATAGGTAGACTTAATGCTTAAGCATTCTCTCCCTGTCAACCTTTAGGAAAAGAGGAACAGATAAATCTTGCAAGCAAAATTTGACCCACTTCCCGGTTTCCGATTGAGATGAAATTTTGCATGCATTGTAAATCATAACATCATCATCATTTTCCTCGCCATCTCCCTATTTGGGGTCGGCTCTGTATTTCAATT
The DNA here is from genome assembly GCA_963576875.1 of Acrobasis repandana. Classification (NCBI taxonomy): domain Eukaryota; kingdom Metazoa; phylum Arthropoda; class Insecta; order Lepidoptera; family Pyralidae; genus Acrobasis; species Acrobasis repandana. The sequence continues at coordinate 12,575,571 of OY756214.1, forward strand.
CCTTCCATTTTTTTATATCATTTACCATATCTGTACTAGCCCCCCTCTCCATCATGCCCCGCTTAACACATTCCCCCCATGTCTTTCTAGGTCGTCCTCTATCTCTGTGGCCATCCACCTTCAAGTTAACCATTTTATTAGCCAGATTTTCGGCATCCCATCTCTTGATAAATTGATAAATTCCCGCATTGTAAATCAGATGACAATGCTATATTATTATACAAGAAGCTGATCTGATGATGGAGCCGGAAGATGGCTATAGGAACCGTGTAATAAAACAACACAACCCCATCGAGTTTGGGCTTATTACATTTGTCCTCACAATAACAGCATGTAGGTAAACTTTTTCATTTTGAAATACGAAACCATATATTTTACTTAGACTGTAAAACAGCTTAAAGCTTAAGATGAAGTTCCTTAGGGAACAATACCATTCTTCCCGCACTTTGTTCACAACTCTTTCTTTGTCTATACGGTATGTTTGAGCAACAGCTCAAGTCTGCAGTTCAACACTTCTTAGTATATCCAAGATTTTCACTCATAGGCCTCATAGGTACATATTTATGTAGGTATTTATTCTATAATCAATAGATCGTATACTTAAATACACACCGGGTTAAAATTGGTATGTTATTTTATGATGTCCTATAATTTAAAAGTTTTTTTAACTACTTTAAAAAAGGAGTAGCTTATCAATTTAAACGTATATTTTTAAGAAAGTTTTTGAACTGATAAAAATGAGCTGTTTTTTGTTTGAAAAGGTATATAATATATTTGAGTTGGTCTCATTGTCACCAGGTCAAGATCTGATGATGGAATCATCAAGAAATCGAGAGTACTCCTCAAATATTCTAGGAGCACATCATCATTTTAGCGCGTTCCCGGTTGCATCATCAGCAGCTGTGCTACTTAGTCTAGGGTGCCTTTTCCCGCTTTTTCTTCTCCAAATATAAAATGCATATCAATAGTCATCCAAGGATGCCAAAGACTTTGATAAGTGAAGAAGAAATAGCCGAAATAGTTAAAATTCTTTGGCTATAGTTTAACGATATTATAAACATCCGGTCTTTTTTAGTCTCCACTGCAGGAGCACGACCCTCTCTGTACTATCAGAGCCACTTGGCCATAGTAGTAAGAGGAGAGCATTTGGCCTACACTTTCCACGCTGTCCAGACGGGTTGGAGGTGTCTCATTGATGTTTGTAAGCGTTGTTTAGCTTGTGTTTCCTAAGTCACCTTCTACGACATCTACGGGAAGATTTGGAGTGGTACTATTCTACCCTGCCGGGAACCACACAGCAAATATTAATACTTCGCATGTAGTGATTTTAATGTATTTGTCAGTAAACCTATTTGTCAGTACAAAATGGAACACAGAGAAAAGAGATAAAACAGAGTTTAAGGAAAAACTCATATATATTTTAATGTAGTTATCAACTTACTTTGGTATCTTCATACATGTACTATTTATATAAAAAAATAGAGTGTCGCATAGGGAGGTCAAAAGGATGGCTCAAGAGAGGGACACATGGAAACTACTCCACCGACAAGAACGTAGTTCTTAAATTATAGATAGACGCAAATTATTTTTACTAAGACACTCACCTACGTAGTTCAGAAAACTGCAGTTCACTTGACTCGGTGCAAATTTGCTGTGACAGATAGTAAGTGTGACAGAATTTGCAAATACTATAAAACTGAAAATATGAACAAAAAACTGTTCAAGTGCGAGTTAAACTCGCGTAAAAGGGTTCCTTACTTCTCATAGGCTTTACCGAAATCTATAGGAAAATATTTTTGGTCCAATAGTGGGAGATAAGGTCAAATTTCGCCTATTTTCTTAATTATCTTCAAATATAATTATCTTAAAATTATTTCCAAAAATAGAATTTTACAATAAGCCCTTTCATTCAATTTGTCACACGACATAGTTTTCAGATGTTTATTTTTTTATTTACAAACATGTCCCTCAAAATTGGCCCCATATTTTTTTTATTAAAGTCCGAAACTTTGAAAACCTAGTTCTCTAAAATAAAACAGCAAAAAAAAAACATATAAAAACAACTTTCTTACTATAAATATTAGTTTTAAGGTGAAGACATAAGAGAAACAGTGTAATCGAAGTGATTTTGGGCAAATATTTTGGCTTAAATATAGAACGTGAAGTTTTGAAATATTTATATACTGTATAGGATATCCTAAAGTGTTGCTTTACGATTGAAAATGCTTGCTTTTAGTTCCTATTCACATCCAGAAATAATTTGAAAAGCGTCGATCTGTTATTTTTTGGGCAAATTTTTTATCATTATTACAAATCCATTTTAAACCTATACTGGATATATTTGTGACTTTAGTTTGTGTCTATTATTCAACATTCCAATAGTTGGAAAAAGTAATCAAACAATTGAATAATTTAGAAAAAAGAATTTACGCCTACTGAAAACATGAAAACGTCAAAACTATATTTGCTTGCAAAAACTATCAGGCGCAAAAGCATTCGGCGGCGCTGCGTTGCCGATCTGTGCAGCGTTTGTAAACGCGGCGTTGTTGCCAGCTCGTGCACGTTTCGCTACCTAACCTACGAGTATTGTGATATATTTGATGGAAAAAGTCATAATGTGATAATTTCGAGCTGTTGTATATTTGATTTTAAAAAAATGGGTAATGTTTATTTTTCGTGTATGTAAGTGGCCAACACTGGTGTCAGATGTTTCAAGCTGCCTTAAGGCATCAGACATAGCTTGACGACTGCCATACAATGACAACCGAGACCAACGGCTTTTAGGTGCTTTCCGAAGCACGGAGGAGCTCGAGAAATTTTTGTATCACTTGTGGTCACCCATCCAAGTACGGACCACACCCGGGGTTGCTTAACTTGCAGTAGCGGCGTTAGGGTAGGGCGCGGTTGGGCGACCGCCCAGGGCACCAGATACAAAGGGGTGACAGGGGGCGTTTTTGGGCAAGGGGGGTAATAATAAATATATAAATAGCAGCTGGTTAATGGCGGCAACTCCTAAACTCTTATTTGTATGCATATTGTAAACGAAGGGAGGAAGGGGGTGGGCCCTTCCTCCCTTCGTTCACAATGGAGTGGCAAATTTTAAGAATTCTATATCGTACTTGCACCCCTCCCCCCCGTCGGCAGAAATAAATCCTATAAGATTGAAGCCTAACTCAGAGTCTAAATTGCAGTTTGAGGGGGGAGGGGGGGGGGGGGGGGGAACTCGCCCGGGCCGCTGGTAGAGCTAAAACCGGCACTGTTAAGAGCCGGCCGGGCGGCCGCCTGACGTCAAACCTCTTTGAGAATGTATTTGTTCCAAAAGTTTTACAACCGGCCGCTGCTCGACGTTAACCCTGCTTAGGAATACAATTGTAGCACGAGATGTCCTTTAGTTGCCTCTTACGACATCCACGGAAGAGACATGGAGTAGTCCTATTCTAACCCGTTCCGGGTTGGAATAGGACTGGACCACACTGGAAAGTTGAACAAATAGAATAAGTATAATAGGTAGGTACTCATGTTCATTTTGTAAGTAGTAATCTGATATGCATTCATCTGAATTGCAATGTTTTAGATTTTCTATGATTTTAACCGCGCGGCACACAAAGGATTTGACTCAGTACCTACATTGCGTGAATGTATAGAGTTATATCGATTCAGAGACGTCATTGTTTAAATTATACCTACTGAAGTTGTTACAACAAATAATCCAAATAATTAAATTCGTTTTGTTTTTACCCGACTACGTCGAACGAAAAAAGAGGTTCATGCATGTGTTTCGCCGCTATGCATGTATGGTACGTGTTCATCTGTTCCCTCGGCATAATGATGATATCCATGGAAAAAAAATACACGTGTATATTAAATACACGTGTATATGTATCCAAGTTTTTCAAAATTTCTGAAGGCCGTACCTAATTTTTTGGGGGTCCAGTGCTGCCCCCATTTAAAATAAATCATTCCAAAGTAAACGGAGATATCATTTAAAATTTGAGAACGGTTTGTGTTGGTATGTATTAGTAGTTATTGGTATGTGTTGATAAGTATTGGTATGTGTTGGAGATAAAATATGAAGCATTGTAAGATCTAAAACCTTTCCTAATTTCATAGGAAAAGTTAAGCCTATATGATATATCCATATACAAAGTAAAGAGGAGTAAACTTGTCTAGTTTTATTTACCCTATACTACTTACATTTTACCTCTTTACTACTTACATTTTTAACTTTGGTTCAATTATGGAAATTTACAGATTTAATGTTATGTAAATACTAAAGTTAATTTGTATGAGTACAATAGCCTCTCGGCTTATCTATCAGACAACACCGTCACACTCACGTTCTTTTCTTTCTCTTTAACATTCTATTTAATCCTCGCTCACACGTATATCTTCATGAAAAATTCTCCTTTAAAGTTTTTGATAGCCGTCGTCGTTCGTAGTGAACCACTTCTACAGATCCCAGATCACATTCCTCACAGACCTACGCGAAGTCCTTCGCTGTGCTCGCTGCGCGTTTATGGAACGCTTTACCAGTGGAGATAAAATGTCTCAATTATTAGGCTCCTTTAAATCTAGACTTGAGTAATATAAAATATTTATTTATATATTATATGTAGCATATTCATTAGGTATGTATGTAGTGTATTTGTAGCGTTTAAGCTTTATCATTATACTTGTTTTTTTTTCATTGCTCTGTACGTACTTCTGCCTTCCTACTAAATTTGTAACTATCCTCTGCCCTACCTACTGGTTGACTGGAAGAGATCCCTTCTGGGATAAGTCCACCATTTGTAATATCAATTATTTTATTATGTGTAACTATCGCTGATGTACAATAAAGGTTTTTAAATGAATTGTAAAATTATTACCATCACAGAAAGCCTTATACGTCGTATAAGATAATAATGTTTATGTGAAACCATTTTTTATCTATTTTGTTTCGTACAAATTCTTTAGATAGTAAGAGAAAAGTTGAATTATGTTTTAATTTCTATTTTGAAAAATTGTTTCGAAAAGTATTTACTGTGTTTCATTTAACATCAACTATCAACATACCCTGTATTAATTATTTATAAAAATACAATAGGGGTCATCCCTATTGTATTTTTATAAAGATAGTTGATGTAAAATGAAACAAAGTGAGTACTTTTGCAACATGTAAATACTCAACGCTTGTGCAAAGCATGTACTGGTCTTAATTGATTGATATTTAATGCACAAGACTATTTAATTGTAGCAAAAAGTAACAGAAATGGTTGTTTTTTTTACTGGTGTGACTTTCGTGGTCAGATTTTTTCAGCATTTTATATCTTTATCAATGAGAATCAATAAATTAACAGAAAACAGTTTTTGACTAGTGTTTCGCATGCATCATGATTTTTTTAGTACGGTACTTTTTGAATTTTTGAAATCCGTTCATAAATGCAGAAGATATTCAATATTTTATTGGACCCGATTTAAAAACACGCGTCTGCCAGCCAAGTAGTGATGACGTCACTCCGGACCATACGGCACGCCACCGCCGCGCGCCGTCCGCCCGCAAATATCGTGGTTAGTGGTCAACACTGTTGGTTTTTTGCATTGTTTCGGTAACTGTAATAATAAGTAACAAATTGAAAGATGGATTTGAAAAAGGACTATCCATAAATCAGTATTTTATATATTTATGGGTACGGAACCCTGAAAATTAGTTAATCGTAACATTTATTGCAGGTTAAAATACAGTTGTCTCCTGAACTATGCATGTACCTACGTAGGTAGATAGGCGTTCAGATAACCCAAACGTTTACTTTTAGATTTTAAGCAATGGCCGATGGGTTATTAAAAGGCTGTACCAGGTTGAATTAGATAAATCTAGCAATAATGAGAAAAAGAGATAGATAGGTACCTATAATATAACCTATTTCTATTGATCGTTTAGGTAGGTAGGTACATACTTAATTAATACTAAATAAGTACTATAATATGTCAAAATGATCTTCGCAACAGTAAAAAGTACCTACTCTTGCTTGCTAGTGGATCTCTCTTCATAACAATGATCCACTTTTTTATAGTTTTTTGGTCCGTTGGAACACGAAAAAAAACGGCCAAGTGAAAGTCAGACTCGCCCATGAAGGTTCCGTAGCAGCAAGTAACATAATATAAAAGTTCATGTAGTTCGTTGTAACTTTGATTGATGTTTTAATGATAGTGTATTTTTTTTAAGTTATTTGCGGTTTACGATTTATGACGTATAAAAAAAAACTACTTACCAGATCTCGTTCAAACCAATTTTTGGTGGAAGTTTGCATGGTTATGTACATCATATATTTTTTTAGTTTTATCATTCTTTTATTTTAGAAGTTACAGGGGCGGGGGGGATACACACACATTTTACCACTTTGGAAGTGTCTCTCGCGCAAACTATTCAGTTTAGAAAAAAATGATATTAGAAACCTCAATATCAATTTTGAAGAGCTATCCATAGATACTCCACACGTAAGGGTTTGATAAAAAAATTTTTTGAGTTTCAGTTCTAAGTATGGGTTCCCCCCTAAATTTATTGTTTTTTTTTCTATTTTTGTGTAAAAATCTTAATGCGGTTTACAGAATACATCTACTTATCAAGTTTCAACAGTATAGATCTTATAGTTTTGGAAAAAAGTGGCTGTGACATACGGACGGACAGACAGACAGACATGACGAATCCATAAGGGTTCCGTTTTTTGCCATTTGGCTACGGATCCCTAAAAATTGTTTGTTTGGAGTAGGTACCTACTATTAGAATTAGAATTTCATTGTTCCGGATTTTTTTGTTTAAAGCAATATATTTCTGGCAACAAATAAGTTGTTTGAATTTAATAGCAAATAATGTTTTTACGTCAAAACATGGGTATATACATTTGTATTAAATTCTCGTAAAAATAGACTAAAATAGTCAATCTTATAATCTCTGTAAAATATTTTGGGCGAATCTAACGTAACGTGAATAAGTCTGTGTGTAACAACTAACGACGCGCAAAAAACTTTTTGAAAAGTGATATTTGCTTGCCGTCCATTGTATGTAATTCCGGTTTTTTGATAGATGGCGCTGGCCATGTTTCTATGTGTGCACACTCACTGTGCGTATTAGGTTGTGCATGTGTGAGTGAAAACAAGCGAGGTCATTTGCCTATCTCTTCGCCTTAATGTAGCTGTTATTGTTTTGTAATATGTCTGGACTGGGTTTGAAAAATATTATTCTATTTAGTCCGTCAGTTAGATTATCCAAATAATATAACTTCGATTTTTTTAAGTAGCCAAAATTTTGAAAGATACAGCTCATCGAAGTTTCGGAGTGGGGGCAATTAATGACACCGTCTAATGAAAATCGTACTAAATCGTGACGTCACGCGAAGTTTAAATACGCTGTATCTCTGTCATTATTTGCTAATCAGGGAAAAGAATAAATAAGTAAGTATATAATTTTTAATAATAATCTACCTAAAGAGAGACATTTTTTAGTCAACATCCGTATTGTGGATTTTAATAAAGATAATTTTAGTTTACGATTCCCTCCATAAAGCTACTATATTATTGAGGTTTACAATCTCATTAAATACTTTGTTGAGTATCAATACTATTAAAAGTCATTCAGCTTAACGTAACGTAAAAGTAAGCGATAAAATGGATATATATAAAGTTGCAACAACGCTCGCCATCACAACGGATTAGACCCTGAAGCAATAGCTTTCCTTATAGCACTTTGCTTAAAACACGTGTCGATTTAGATTTTGAATTTGATGGAGGCTAGTATGTTTTAGCGGAAAGCCGGGCTACATTGTGCACACTTGCAAGTAGTGAAAATCTAGGGCTTTCCCTAGATTTTGTTTTCTGTGTAAAAAGACCTTTATAGCCGATGCGACAAACCGGGTCACGTGATCGGCCCAAGAAAACGTCATGCAGTTGGAAGCGTTGCCACTGTATGATTATTAAAATATTCGAAAGAATGAATTTACCAATTATAAACTAAAATTAAATATATACATTTATTAAAAATTAAATAGATGAATCACACGAGGCACTCAAAGTTAAGTTACTATTTTTAATTCAACCCTTAAAATATTGTTTACTTATTATAGGATCACTAACCTGTCTGTCAAAGCCATTTGCTATGAAACTACCGATTGACCCCTCCTTATCTATAATATCTCATATATAATTATTGGGCTTAAAATTTTGAAAAATATTCAGAAAATAGTTCTTTTCCTAAAGATTTCAAGAAAATCTATGACAAGTACGGAACCCTTTTCACGCGAGTTTAACTAGCACTGGACACACTACGTCTATAGCTATAGTTATTTAATTGTTATATCTATTGTGTCTGGAGTAGTGTCCAGCAATTTGTTAATAATCTACCTGATGAGCCAAAAATATTTCTTATTCTACATCCATATTAATTTAACCTTTAACTTTACAGAAATAAGGCCAGTCATATTCCGATACTAGGAAATATAGCGTTGAATTCCGCTCTCGATTTCCGTAACTACAGACGCTTGACGGCGGACTGAGTATTTCTATTATAATCCCGGTGTGTACTGCATTCCTGGAAAACGGGTTGAATTCCCAGGAATTACTACTACGAGCTTATTGTGAGATTGAATGCTTTCGCTTTCAGTGCAATGCCAATTAACTAAATGCAGTGACGAGCACATTCATTCATGCTGTTAGAAAAGGAAAGTAAACATATAGGATTGTGGGTTTACGTATTATATTTGTTTACGTTACCTTTGTCTTGATTTGAGTGACATTACGCCACGTGATTAAGGTGACGTGGGTTCATAATTTGCAATACCGTGCGTGTTTTTGAAAAATCAGTTATTAAACTACTACAGTTTATTCGTCAAAAAATTTACATTAAAATTGTAAGGATTTTCTATAGATACCCACAATAGCTAAAACATGATTAAGCATTTTTGGCATGATAGGAAAATATCACAAACATACCTCTAAATTTGCCTAAATTTGCCTTTATAATAGGTACATATTACAATTTTATACAATCACCTTTTCATATGAAAATTATACCAAAAAATGTATTATATAAATATCTATCCGTTTTGGCTACAAAAAAATAAAAATACAATACCAAAAAAAAACACTTAAATATTCGTTGAAAGAGAAGGAAGGCCCGGAGCCTTGCTCGACGATATTTCGCAGTGTTTTATTTATTATTTTTTTATTATTTTAAGTTTTTTTGTAACCAAAACGGATAGACATTTAGATAATACATTTTTTGATATAATTTTCATATAAAAAGTGATTGTATAAAAAAGTAATATGTATTATAAAGGCAAATTTAGGCAAATTAGAGGTATGTTTGTGATTTTTTTCTATTGAGCTGAAAATGCTCAATCGTGTTTTGGCTCTTGTGGGTGTCTGTAACAAATCCTTAAGATTTTTATGTAATTTTTTTGTGGAATAAACTGTAGTAGTTTAATAACAGTGATTTTTCAAAATCACGCACAGTATTGCAAATTGTGAACCCACGTCGCCTTAAGGTTGTCACTTATGGATGAATGTAAGCTGTTTGGGATTTCATGATACGAAAAAATTATAAAGATGTGTGTCATTGATATAGGGTGTACAGAACACAGTCTCAGATTTGATTTTTGATCAGGTTTAGAGGAAGTATAATCATTCTTTATTTTGAAGTGGTTAAATGTGTAAGTATATGCAGTCCATTTCAATTTAGTACCTATAACATTTCAAACTTCGGCATAATATTGTTAAACAGCAGAATCATATGCCCCCATTTAAAATAAATCATTTTAAAGAAAATGGAGACATAATTTAAAATTTTGCAACTACCAAGTCCTAGATAACCCTTCAAAGTGTTTCATGAACTACTGTTTACAGTTTAAAGTGAGAACGTTAAGCTTTACTACGCACATTTGCGAAAAACGGTTACTTTTGGCAAATGTGCGTAGTAAAGCTTAATGATCTCATTATAAACTGTAAACAGTAGTTCATAAAATACTTTGAAGGGTTATCGAGGATTTGAGAGTAGCAAAATTTTAAATAATATCTTCGTTTTCTTTGAAATGATTTATTTTTAATGGGGGCAGCACTGGACCCCGGGAAATTCAGGTACGGCCTTAACATCAAGACAAGAATTTGTTAATATTTTGACGCAAACAGGTCACTGAATCGAAAAGTCGTATTTACGGAACCCTCAATATTTTTAAAAAACATATACAACGTGCTAACGAAATAACGCAAAACCTCTCAGATTTTACCTCAACCCATGATACTGAACAACTGCTGTCCTACAACTTTCAGGAAACCCAAAAAACAAATTGAATTTTCATACAAACTGATCAGCTGATCGAGTCAATTTATAGGAAAATCCGAATTTTCAGCTGATTGAGTATAAAGTACAATATATTTATTTTTCGGATTTTCATACAAATTGTGTATGAAAATCCGAATTTTATTTTTGGCATTTTGGGAATGTTGTAGAGAAAAGTTGTTCAGTTTCATGGCCTGAGTTACAATCTGAGAGGTTTGCGTTATTTCATTAACTCGATGTATAGTCCAACAACACCTCTCACTATATAACTATATTACTACTTTATCGAAGGTACAACAGTATCTCAGCTACGGAGAGGACATACCGAAACCACAAAATTAATAATATAAGTCGGAAACTATAAAAGTTCCTGGAAAATTCTAAACTCTTCATAGGAGAGTCGTTGCACATAAATTCACTAGATGGCGCTGACTTAATTTAAAACTCGCTATGGTTTTTTTTACAAAACATGACTTATTTCAGTATTAATTATTTACTGTCGTACTGCAAAAGAAGCTCTCCTAATGGAATTATTGAAAGCATCCGCATGATCATTCACGAATTGGAGCTTTATTTCATAGTTTCATGACTTTATGTTCGAAAGACAATGGTATAAAGACCCGAAATCCGTTGCTGAATATATGTATATCATACTGTCAAAAGAAATACCACTTTGGTACATACTGGTAATTTCACTTTTTATTTTAATCTCTCGAAGTACCTACTTGACACTAGTGTTGCCGAAAAATCGATAGTTTTAATCGAAAAATGTCATACTATCGATAGTATCGATAGCTAAATTAGTGCAATACTATTAGTAAGCAGCAATAGTGTCGATAGTTTTGTACAATTGATAGTTACTCGTACTTTTATTTCAATAGTATCGGTTGCGTGTAAAAAATACAACCTATACTATTGAAAGAAAGGTAACAATCGATACTATCGGTAGTTTATGTGACATTGAACAGCAATACTATTGATAGTTTATGTAACATTAAAAAGCAATACCATCGATAATATCGCGTACATCACATACCGCCATCTATATTTTTGCTAGAGAAGGCTCTGACCTTCAAGCGTCAATCCCCAATAACTTTAAAAAGGCTAAACCGATTTTCATCAAACATAGCTAAAAACCACCGCAAGGAACCTTGCTTTCACGTAAAGAAACCGCATCGAAATTTGTCCATCCGTTCGAGCACTATGATGCCACAGACAGACAGACAGACAGACCGACACTAGCTACAAACTTATAACACCCCTCTTTTTTGTCGGGGGTTAAAAATACATACACAAGGTCGTCATTTTTTAAATTTATTTATTTAAGGCCGTAACTGAATTTTCTGGGGTCCAGTGCTGCCCCCATTTTAAATAAATCATTTCAAAGAAAACGGAGACATTATTTAAAGTTTTGCTACTACCAAGTTCTAGATAACCCTTCAAAGTATTTTATAAACTACTGTTTACAGTTTATAATGAGAACGTTAAGCTTTACTACGCACATTTGCCAAAAGTGGCCGTTTTTCGCAAATGTGCGTAGTAAAGCTTAACGATCTTACTATAAACTGTAAACAGTAGTTCGTAAAATACTTTGAAGGGTTATCTAGAACTTGGTAGTAGCTAAATTTTAAATAATGTCTCCTTTTTCTTTGAAATGATTTATTTTACATGGGGGCGGCACTGGACCCCGGAAAATTCAGGTACGGCCTTAAAATAAAAGTACCTATTCCTGTTAGTAACAATATATACGCCTGCTACCTGTTTTCTTCTATTTTCCACTCCTGGGTCTGCTGAAAGAAATTTCGTATGAAATAAGCATCTATGTACTCTTATTTTTTTATAGGAATGAGGTGAAATGAAACGAGTGTTGACTCCTCATTTATTCAATATGTTCAAATGTGCATCAATTATATAGGTTTTTAAAGACACACACACTTACAACTATACTACTACACTACACCTTCCCCCTTGAAATAAAAAAACACATAATTTGTTTTTGTTTTTTCATACCTAACATTATAAATATGTAGAACGTACCGTACGTACCCGGGTTAGAATAGGACCACTCCATCTCTTCCTGTGGATGTCGTAAGAGGCGACTAAAGGACTAAGCACTTACATCTCGTGCTACAATTGCATTCCTAAGGAGGGTTAACTTCGGGCGGCGGCCGTTTGTAAAACTTTGCGCACAAATACATTCCCAAAGAGGGTTGACGTCAGGCAGGCGGCCGGTCGGAAAACTATAGCCAAATCATTTAAACTGTTCCGGCTATTCCTTCTCCATTTTGCAAGGTCTTTGGCATCCTTGGGGAACCATTGACATGCATATAACATGCATTTGGAGAAGAAAAAGCGGAAAAGCGCACCCCGGGCTCCGAAGCAGCACAACTGAGCATATAACCGGGAACGCGCTTAGACGAAGTAGATTATCCATATGTAGAACGATTATCAGAAGTCATTTAATAACAATACATCATTTTCAACAGAAACTAAGTCTTGATCGAAAACAAACGAATAAACTTAATGATAAAAAAAATTGGTTGCCTGTAAAGTCGGTATACGGGCGAAAGTTTTACGTGACAACGACTTCACTCCACTTCACTCCAAACTTGACTTCCACTCGGGCATGGTTAGCCCGCCTAAGAGCGAGAGAGACAGACATAAAAAGTGAAAGGCACGCGTGCCTCTCACTCGCTCTCATTGTGAGCGCATAACGTGAGCGGAGCGTAACGCAGTTTCTTGAAGTGTCACCCGGCTAACCAATTTATAAGACGTTGTCACGTCAAAACATGAAACAATCACAAGTATGGGTAAGGAATGCAGTGTAGGCCAATAAACAAAACATTTGAATTAGGGTATTTGGTAAGCGAACTTACAATATATCAATGACATTTATTTCATAACTTTTTTGTTGAAATTGTTGCCAAATTATTTATTTTTAAAACAAATATGTACGTTTATACTAAATTAATATATTCTAAGTTATTCCTACGCACCTACAATCGTATATCTTTTTAGAAATTAGGTACATTTCTATAACTATTATTTCGGAAATATCTTACATATTTCCGAAATAATAGTTATATTTATTACACGTATTATAAAACTTATTACTTTTTTGCCTTTTATAACCTTTATTTGTTGCCTTTTTAAAAATATATAATATATATATATCTTGTATATAATACGTCTTGTATATCTTGTAATATATATTTCTTGAAAGATTTCTCATTTGTTTCTTAATATTATTTTTAATAAAACACTTATTTTTCATATTACACATTATCCTTTTTTCCCTTTAATCTTAACAACTTTTGTTTTTCTTAACATATTGATTTTAGTATTCATTATACATCGACTCATAACTGCTTTCTTATTTTTATTTAAAATATATTTATTTTCTACGTCAAATCCTTGCTTTTAAACTTTTTATTTGTTTTACAAAGTTTATTTTTATGTTTTTAGAATTATTTAATTTATCAACCTTAGTTTGCTCACTCTCTGTATATTTATTTATTACATCTTCAACAAATAAATTACACAAATCACACAAATAATCATTATTTGTTTCGTAAGATTTGGATTCGGCAACAGGCTGCCGGGCCTGCTGAATTGGCGTTGTATTGTATTATTGAATTGTACTTTTAATATGTAAATGTGAATAATTTCTTGACAAGGTCATAAGTGAATAAGTATCAAGTTTACGCATATATAAAGACTAGCATTTCGCTTTCGCTCTACGCCCGAAAATGCTGTTGAAGTTGGTTGGAATCCATGTCCAGTTGAGAGAATGAGTAAAAACCTATAATCAGTAAAGGAGACACCAAAAAATGTGAGAGCGGTCATCTTGAATCCAAAATCTAATTCCAGTGTCAAGTTCCGCGGGGTGCTTTACCCCAGCATAAAAAATTTCAGACCCCTTCGATGTTCCAGTAGGACGTTATGAACAAATTAAGTTAAAACTCATCCATCCATCCATCCAGACGCTATCTTGGATACCAACAAAAGTTACATATTCAGATTTTGCGTTCCAAGAAACCCTTGCATACTGAATTTCAGTCTAATTGGAAGCAGTCGACTAATACGGCAAGCGGCCATCTTAAAAATTTAAAAATAAAACGCTCAGCGCTTGTGCGGAACTGACTGGAAAGGTGCTAGAAATAAGGTATATACGAATGACCAGAGGGCTGGCTTTGATCTGACTCAAAAGATTAGCACTGCCATACAACGTGGCAATGTTGCCAACCTACTGGGCACGTTACCACGGGGCAGGGATTTTTCAGGGTTTTTTATTTATAAGTAGGTTAGGATAATACATTATTGAGTTTAGATTTAGTAAGTTTTCTTGTTTTTAGGGTCCCGTACATTAAATGAAAAAAACGTAACCCTTATAGCATCACTCGTGCGTCTGTCAGTCCGTCCGTCTGTCACAGCCAATTGCTCCGAATCTACTGGACCAAATCAGGTGAAATTTGGTAGAATGTTGTTATACTATGACCCAAACACACATGTGCAAAGTAAATAATTATTTTTTTAACATAAGGGTCATTTTCGTAGGACAAATTAGGAATCATAAAAAAAAAAGTTTAGCAAACCTTACTGTGTCATATATCAAATGAAAGGGCTCGTTATGTGGATCTCAATAATATTTTTGTTATTATTGTTAAATGAATAGTTTTGATTTATTTTATGAAAGAAGATGAAAATTGACCATCCCCCCCCCCCCTTGATCTCAGAAACTACTGAGCCTAAAATTTTGAAGGAAATACAAAAGATAGTTCATTGCTTGTAGATTACAGGAAAACCTGTAAGAATTCAATCAATTGTACGGAACCCTCTCTACGCGAGTTTAACTCGCACTTGGCCGGTTTATTTAAATTAAGGTGACGTGGGTTCACATTTTGCAAAACTGTGCGTGTTTTTAAAAAAATCACTGTTATTAAACTACTACAGTTTCTTCCTCAAAACATTTACATAAGAATCTTATGAATTTTTTACAGACATCCACAATAGCCAAACCACGATTGAGCATTTTTGGCTCGATAGAAAAAAATCACAAACATACCTCTAAATTTGCCTAAATTTGCCTTTATAATACGTATATACGTTATATACGTCTTACTATTTTATACAATCACCTTTTTATACGAAAATTATACCAAAACATGTATTATCTAAATATCTATCCGTTTTGGCTACAGAAAAAAATATAAATATAATACAGAAAAAATAATAATTAAAACACAGTGAAATATTCGTCGAGAGCGAAGGAAGGGTCGGAGCCGTGCTCGACGATATTTCGCAGTGTTTTTTTTATTATTTTTTTTGTATTATATGTATTATATGGTATGTTTGTGATTTTTTCTATCGAGCCAAAAATACTCAATCGTGTTTTGGCTATTGTGGGTGTCTGTAGAAAAACCTTAAGATTTTTATGTAAATTATTTTAAGAATAAACTTTAGTAGTTTAATAACAGTGATTTTTCAAAAACACGCACAGTATTGCAAATTGTGAACCCACGTCGCCTTAACTTGTTTGTAATCTTCTTGATAGTTAAATAAATAAATCTTTACTCAACTGCGCCGAAAAGACGCTTATGTTTTTCGAGTAGGTATATAAGTTTGTATATTATATTTTTAGCATGCTCTGCAGTATAAACGGTTTGAAGGATTAGCTTGTAATGTGTCGTTAAATTCGTCTTATTTGTCACTGGTAATACTGGCAAATTAATGTATACAAATAAAAGAAATGGGTTTTTGAAACATTTTCTCGCAGTCGTGTCTTTTTTTATTTTTTTAATACCTAATAACTTGTTTTATATTTCACTAGTAGTTCATTTATAGTTTTCAATATATCAGCGTATGAGACATGTTCTGGCAGGTGTTTCGTCGATCTTATATATTTTATCAAATCTCATACCACATGAGAATCATGAACTCTAAAACGATTTTATATTGGCATACTTTCTAAATAAACACCAAAATTAAAAAAATATAATTACTTTACAACACTTTCTGTAAAAAAATAAACTGTGCGCTTAGATGTTACAATAGTAGTAAAGTAATTTTTTACTAATGCGATGCAGGACATTTTACGGCCCTGGATTCGAGTTATTCTTAGCCCGATAAAAGGTAAAAAAAATTAATGCCATAAAAATTGTGAGCCCTGTTCGTTCATTAGCAAAAAGTCGATCTCTCCCGAGGAGAAAACCGTGAGTTCTGACGAGGCTTACCATTTTTAAGCCATAATAAAAATATTCAATTTAATTACTTGTCTTTACCTCAGCGCGTCAATGCGAATTCGCGCTCCTCTAAGACATTGACATTTTGAAATTGGATCGCAGAAAATAATGTGCTTGTTTTAGCTCCATTTATACGCTTTTATTAGTTGTTCCAATCCTTATTTATGAGAATAAAATAGTGTATGATACTGCATATTACTATCACTACTCGTATGATAATATTAAAAACTTCGCCTACAGCTCGATTTTGAAACACATTCTCGTATTTTAATATCCTTATTATGCGACAATATTATCATAAGCTACTATTTTATAAACACGTGTCTAAAAACACATCATAATTAAAGGTCACATATTAATAATAGAGGCTAACCTTAAGTATATTCAAAGGTATTTTTGATGTGATGGCTACAGAACAATGTTTTAATACGAGTGTTGTGTAAATAAGAACTAAAATTTTGTACAAGAAAAAACATAACTGTAACATTTTAGAGCAAATAAACGTGTCTAAAGATCCGAAGCATTATTTGAATTCTAAATACGTTTACTCCGCATCTGGGATCATAGACTTCCTATTATATTAAACTTAGTGGTAACTGTGGTAAATACATCAACCTCATTAACGCGTCACGCCAAGGCAAGCATACACTGCCGCCTATTTGCTTACTTCAATAGATATTAATAGCTGGCAACTTATATGCATGTATTTGATTTATCAAAAGTTTTTAAATGCTGAACAATATTGCTATTTTGTGTGTAGGTTTTGATACAAAGTTGTGTGTCAAATTAAAAATTTAATATATCTGTGTTGTTGAGTCTCTGTTCTCCACTTCCACCTCCTATCTTCTATGAGGAAACTCCCCTGACTGCACCGAGACAGGTCGAGGTCTCTCACTCTTTGCATTTTGGTCCGATCGGTTGGGAGCTTGACGACTAAGTCCAACGACTTCCGTGACTTCCAAAGAACGGTGAACTCAGAAAATGATTTTCCACTTGTGGTCACCCACGTAAGTGTGGATCATGCCCCTAGTTACTTAACTTGCTAAAGTACCAGTGATGCCGCTGAGCTCCTCAGTCAGACTTTTCATGAAATTATTGAATTCGAAATACAAATATAAATTATCGTGATACGTTATAACCAGATTATAAGTTAAGTAAGTTAAGTAAGTAAATTATAACTTCCATACAAAGTACAGAGAAATAAATAAAAAAAAAAGCCAGTAATAATGGAAAATGTAATACCTCGTACATTATAAGTATTTGCGCTACAAAATTATTGTTTGCGTGATTATACAACAATTGTGCATAATAAGTTTAGATCTGATACATTTCTAGGTCACTATTGCATGTGGCTTTTAATCTATTTTATAATGGGAACTACGACGACGTACGCACGCTATGCCGCGACCTACAAATATTAATGGATATAATTTATCGTTAATTCTTTAAAGCAATATTTATCATGAAAATAAAAAAAGTATTCCTTTCTCATCGCTATTTTTAAATGTCTGTGTTGTTATGTGGATACAACATTTAAACTAAAATATTGTAACTACCACATAAGTATGTATATCAATCAAATCTAACCAGGTTTAGGGTACAAATATTTGTAACTTTATTACGAGTAATACATATGTTTATTTTCTTTTAAAACCTATTCACGGAGTTAGCTTACATATTACTAGGCTACATTAATGAATGATCAGTATTTAAACCACAGATTTAAACAAAGAAATATCATTGCATTGGCTGCAATTTGTACAGTTATCGATTTAAAAAAAACCGGCCAAGTGCGAGTTGGACTCGCGCACCGAGGGTTCCGTACAAACCTGCAAGGTTTAGTATTTGGTATGAATTTCAATTTAATACCTCTACGCGTTTATGAGGAAATGGGTAGTAAGTTTAAAATTATTAAAAAAAAATATATTATGTGATGTAACTAAAAATTTATGGTTTTCGTAATTTTTCCTTTATCTATGCTATAAGACGTTGCTTCGTACCAAATTTCAAGATTCTGAGTTCACGGGAAGCACCCTGTAGGTTTTGATTCCCTTGCAAGTGTCGAAAATTTGCGGCATAAACGGCTGTATCTTTTGATTGCGTTGGCTTAGAAGTTTGATTTTTTCACGCTTCAAGGGACAGTAGACCTGAGTAATTGATATAAATTTCAGCTTCATACCTCCACGCGTTCCTGAGAAAAAGGGTCTTGACAGACGGACGGACGGACGGACAGACGGACAACAAAGTGATCCTATAAGGGTTCCGTTTTTTCCTTTTGAGGTACGGAACCCTAATAACTTTGCTGGCACTTTTAAAAGAAAATTTCACTAAGGTAGCGTTAAAAGAAAGTATAAAATGCTGTATAAAAAGTAAAAAAGCTGTAGAACTTTAAATAACGAGAAAGCGCTTCCAAGTAGAGAATCAAAAGAAACAGAAACTGCCCTTTTATACAAAACACTTAGCTTTTTTATAAAACAGATAGAATCATTGAATTGAATGTAAAGTAGGATTTTTTTAACGCCCTCTTTAATTTATTTTCCTGTCATAGTTATTTGTTTTCTTTGTCACTATAGGAGAAAACAGAGCTTAGGGAAATTACAAAGGCTATTTTTGGTGGATTGGTGGGCTCAAAGATGGAAAAAGGCTACATAAACATCTAGTATTTATTTATCTTCTGATTAACAGTCCATGACGATAGTAACCACGCACTGCATTTTTAAAGGAAAGCAAGCACTACGGGTTTCACGAATTTGGAAGCGGGAGGGCGTTCCAGAGCATCACGGCTTGTACCGTAAAGGAATGCTTGAAGAAGCTACTCCAATTATTCGGCATAGCAAGAAGATTGTTAAAAGAGCAAAGTATTCTGACGTCAGAATCTTCAGAAGAAAATGAGAGATGAGATTTTAATTACGGCGGAATTTTAGTGTTATTTGAAAATAAAATAATGCGTTATACTATTCCTTCTCGAACGAAACTCGCAATAGCATTAAAATATTTTGCGACCGGAGATTTATTAGGTTTGCTGTCACAATTACGCAGAGTACCTACCTATGTGTATTACGAGTATAACTATTTTCTGATTAGTAGTACTTGAAGCTGTTTACTCAGTCACTACAGGTCACTACCACTATTACTCTTTTCTCATATATTTTATTAAGCAACATACTATACTATCACGCCTATTTTCCACTGGAGTAGGCAGAGATTATGGACCTCCACTTGCTACGATCCTGACAGACCTCTTTCGCTTCATCTACACTCATCAACCTTTTCATACATGCTCTTCGGTTACGGGTACTACTTACCTCTCCTTTTTTTAGAACGTCTGCAATCTGATCGCAGAATGTTCACCGAGGTTCACTCTATCTCGCTCTTCCTTTCAAACTTGCCTTAAAATAGAAGATGATACTGTCACATAATGAGGGGTACACACGAGTGTGGGTTTAAAAATCGAGCCGCAGGCGAGATTTTCAATAGTATCTCACGAGTCTAATAATACCGAGTTATGTGTAGTGTTATACACTACTTTATCTAATCTCATAAACAAGACTTCTAGCTACGAGTTTTAAATAAAAGATCAAAGTTGAAAGAAAAAGAAGTAGTTGTTTGCTTATAATGTTTATTTTGAATATTTGGACACATCGACTTCGTTATAGGTACTTATACACTTTATGCACTCTAAAATTTAATATTTAGACCATACACATAGAACACTTAAACTCCTTAAACAATTTCTGGAAATAGGCCAATAACTACGTTTTCCGAAAACAAAGAAGCTTGTTTTTGCATTTTCCATGCCAACACTTATCATACAGTTTTCTCGACTTTGCTGGTAAAAGATTGTAAGTCATTTCCATCGCCGCTTCTAGAATCTCGGGCGGGGTCCTATTTTCTTTAAATTCACTACTATCAGACATTTTTACAAGACGTAAGCAAGGAAATTACAAGATATTTATTACTTAAAAATGTATGAGGCGCCATACTAAATTATAGGGACACAGATAATTCATTCTTTTTTTTACGGCCCTGAATACGAATCCTTTTGAGTCATCATACAACAATCAAAATTTGTTTGTAACGCCATAAAATAGGTGAACAGCGTCTATAGCGTTCCATTAATAAAATAAATTGATCGCCAAGAATTTTCACCGTCAATTACAACGGCGGGCGTCGCTACCGGGTTAAATATACCACAGAGATAATATAATCAAGTCTTTTTCTTTTTAGTCTCTGTAGAAGCATGAATATCACCAGAGAGCCATATTTGGCCAGATCAGCCATATGATTTGGCCTAAACTGTCCACGTTGTGCAGGCCAGTCGATTTAGAGAGGTCTCGTTAATGTTTTTATTTATAAGCTTTGTTTAGCTTGATTCCTAAGTCGCCTTCTACGACATCCACGGAATAACTTGGAATGGTCCTTTTCTACTCTGCCCTACGCTGCTCGATGACCCCACAGAAAATTTCGTTATAAGTTTTTAAGCAACTAAAACCAACCCGAATGTGATCCAAATTTGTATGGGTTAACCACAAGTGGCATAAAATATCTCGCGCCTATATCTTTATAGTTATCTCTCCATGCTTCGGAAGGCACGCTAAGCCGTTGGTCTCAGATGTATTCATTAGATGGCAGTTGTTAAAGTATGTCAGATGCCTCTAGGGAGCTGGACAAATCTAATTACAGTGTTGGCCACTTAGGGCTCTAACAGACGACAAACGTTCCCGGGAACGGCACATCACTAACTGGAAGAGTGGTCCTATGGTCCTATCTAGGCCGGAAGCCACACGGCATCAATCTAAATGTCCACTATTAGTCTAAATGTCGCCTCTTTTATGGCCTTGGACATCTGTCTACATCACAAGGGATAAAGCCGTGATTGTGTATTGTGTGTACTTCACGACACAAATGATCCACTCTGTTATGCACTTGTCTATCACTCCCATGCATTCAACTCAACGTACCTACAACTGACGTCTAAGACACCAATCTAGTGCATCAAATTGCATGCCACCGAGACTTGGATGTAAGTACAATGCACAATGCACATTGCTCACATGTCCAGCGACAAGCCTTTGATCTGAGTGGACTGGTATTGCAATCAGTTTAGATTACTAATGCCATCCACTGAGCAATATCTTACCTTCTAATTACGTAAAGCATAAAAATAACGAGGTAGTAAAATCCTTATAATTTGGTACCAAAAATTTGATTTCAATATTTTTTTTTCCAACTTTTCCAACTTTTCTCAGACTGATTAAGTTTCTTTTTTTTATGAGGACATATTGCGCTAGCCCAACATGCATTGTGAAAACTAAGAAAATTTCAGCCAATTTTTGGTAGAAATCACAAACTTAGGTACGTTAGCTTATTTGAGCAGCATGGCATTGTAGGGCAGGTACATTCCAAGCTCTTTGGTACGGCTATCTTAAGAGACGTGACTATGCTAACAGACGAATGAACATTCAACAATTTAAAAAAATATATCCGAGACACTCGTCACTAAAAAACGCAGGAAATGCGTGAAAATGTAATGTTCATACATCTTATTTGCCCGCCATATACGAGTATATTGCTAAAGGATCGTTAAAGCCAAAAACCTTGTGTCGACCTTGAATATTATAGTAATACCTAGTACTAACGCACCCTGTGGAGTGGGCGGCGCGTCATAACCACGAAATAAATTAAAATACCTAGTAATTTTTATTCCATGAATACTTAACACATTCAAAGGCAGCGAACTATATAATGCCTACTATCAATTTATCTATTAGCCTTTTATCCTGAACACAGGTTGTTTTTCTTTCCTTACCATTCTTCCTATAAGATGTCTCTGAGCTCAGTATGCCCCTGACAAAAGCCACTGTTCTCTATCTATTACAACTCTTCTCCAAGTTGGACCCACTGTCAATTTGAGTTCATCCTTACATCTTGCTAATTGCCTTCCTTGGTTTGAAATTTTCCATGACTTTTACAAAGCGATGCGGCTATATCTCACCGATAACGCGTTGGATCTCTTATTTGAGCTCAGAAATTGTTTCTGGTTAATTCGCATAAACCCGAGATTTCACAATACCCCAAAGAAAAAAATCGCACAGCGTTAAATCACACGATCTTGGTGGCCTGTTGACATTAGAATTTCGTGAGATAATGTGTTCTGGAAATCTTTGCTGCAATACGTCGATTGTTTCATGCGCGGTGTGGCAGGTGCCACCGTCCTGCTGAAACCACATGTTGTCCAGATTCATGCCATCCAGTTGAGGCCACAAGAACTCCGTTACTATATTCCTGTAACGAATGCCGTTCACAGTCACTGCAATTTCGGCCTCATCTTCAAAAAAGTAAGGCGCAATCACGCCGCCTGACCGAAATTCGCACCAGAAAGTTGCTCGTTGTGGGTGCATGTTTCTCATGGATGGCATGAGGATTTTCCGAGCCCCAAATTCGACAATTTTATGTATTCACGTAGCTATTCAGATGGAAATGCGCTTCACCTGCGATGACTTTTTTCGAAAATTTGGCGAAGTTTGCGAGCAGTTTCAGCGGTGTCCTCCGAAATAGACCCTCTATTTAGGGGGACAAATTAGGACATTAAAAGGAAAAATTCTGCAAACCTTACTGTGTCATACATCAATGATAGGGCTCATTATGAGGATCTCAAATATATTTTTGTTATTATTTTTAAATGAATAGTTTTGATTTTATTCATGAAAGAAGACGAAAATTGACCATCCCCCCCCCCCCCACCCTGATCTCCGAAAATACTGAGCCTAAAATTTTGAAAAAAAATACAAAATATAGTTCATTGCTTGTAGATTACAGGAAAACCTATGAGAATTCAATCAATTGTACGGAACCCTCTCCACGCGAATTTAACTCGCACTTTGCCGGTTTATTGAAATAAGTAACGCGTTGTTCTTTCGAAAAGCGCTCAACTTTTAATAATCGGAATAAACTTAGGTGACAGCTGTCTAATTTCAGAGTTGCCACATGCAAGAAAAAAAATTATTCTAAATTTTAAAAGTGCACTCTTACTTAGACACGTTTTATTATAATTTGCATAAAATTGTTATGCCGTATTAAGTGTCCTAACATATTGCCTCGCCTATTTCCGATTACCTCGAGTATGTTACCATATCTACTATGGAAGCAAAAAAAATTACCCCATCAAAAGTACATTCAAGTGGGCAGTATTTAAAAACTACATCAAGGTTTGCGCCAATCCTGTCACTGACATGCTACTTTGACGCTGAGTCATGCGACAGTCATTTTGTATAAATGTCTAGGGGTAATCTTGTGGAATGGTAATTTTTGAAGTTACTCTTCCATTGAGACTTTCAGGTCTTGTGGCACTGGTACTAGGGATCTCCTTAAAGAAATCTCTCCAATACTGCTCTCCGCCGCCGGTGACAAGAGGGCTGGCTGTTTTGTTCGCACAACGTCAAATTCGTAGTAGCTATTTAATTTTTTTGTAAGTATCTGTAAATGTCTTTAACCCATCTGGCCAGCGTGGTGAGTGGCGGCCAAATCCTCTTACTTCTCTGGCTAATATGGCTCTGGTAGTACAAAGAGGGTCGTGCTCCTGCAGTGGAGACTAAAAAAGACCTGATGATGATGATTTTAAAAACTAAATTCACCTTAAATATTGTTTCAGTATATTTTGTTACACCCGTATAAACGAATCACAGGTAATGCTATTAGATTTAATTACATTAGTATGATTTGGTACCAAAAAGTAAGTTGTTAATGTCCTGCCTATAAATTAAGTTTTTAATTAACTAACTATACTACTACTATATAAGAACGTATACGCATATGAATTTTCATAATAATAACTCTTTTAGCTACTAATTTTGTTTCATTTATTCATAAGATAACTAAAAATAACAACATTAAACAAAAATTTGTCTATAACTTCATACGTATATAAAACTAAACTAAATAAAAATACTTAAATAACATTAAATAATGTAAAAAATGGAACCTAAATCGCTGCGCTCGCAGGGTAGGGCACACATCCAAAAAAAAAAAAAAAACTTTTTGCCGAAACTTAAATTTTATAATTACTTACTTTCATAACTAGGGAGAAAGGAAAAAATAAGTTCTTTTATTTTAATTGTGCAATAAAGAATAAATAAATAAAAAAAGGAACTAAACGTACTTAGAATGTCTCTTCCCGCGCAGATTGTAAAAACCAGAGAGAATATAATGATAGATTCATGTTTGTAGGCGATGCGACTAACAACCCATCACTATTTTATGATTAAATGTTTCCATCTTCACGCTAAATGTGGCCTTTGGGTTTTATAACTCTACGTTTTGTCTACCCCAGTTAGTTAGAAAGACGTGAAAATGTATTTTTTTAATCAAGACTACAAAACTTTTCACACGCGACAAAAGTTTTAGTACTTATCAAAACTTTTAGATGCACTATTCGTATCTGGTAATGCCATCTACATTTAAATCCCGAGTAAATAGTTACTTATGTTTTAAATAAGTAGATGGCAGCACTGGGACGTATACGGGATAACTACCAACAAGAACCTCTCACATGATGTTTCATAGCTGTAAAGTCCTTAATGAAGGCATTTCATAGATGGAGCCACGAACAATCTGAGTATATTAAAAAAAATATATTATAAAAGTCAAAAGAAAGGGTCAATCAGAGATATGGGATATAATTAGTCAATCTTAAAATAAAACAAAAAAACTAGATTTTGACAGAACCTTTATTTTTGGCAATCTGCATGCACGAACGCATGAGTGTCCTTAAGACTGCAGTCTTCGACCGTGGGAATTTTTTCTTAAACACCCGAATCTATGTTTTCTATCTACACATACGCAATGCGCTGTATTGTACATGCACCATGGAGACGAATTTAGACGAATTCAGAAGCACAGTGAGTGGTCTGCCTTATCAGCGTTTTCGTCCCCATATTTATTTGAGAAATTCGGAGAACTTAAAACTTTTCTATCTTTTTACAAAAGCCAAATTATTTTTATATATTAATTGTACATGTTTAAGCATGAATCAATCTTCATATATGTGTATTTTTTATTTTTTAACTCAGTCGTATGCGCAAGAAATCCGACGACGTATCCGCTTATATTTTCTTCAAAGTTTAACCTTTTTAACTAAGTTTTTGAATGAATCAATTTCTTCTCATTTACTTTTTAGGATTTTCCTTTGTCTTTATTTCTCTGTAATTTAAACTCAACTTCATGTTTTAAATTCCGTGTAAACAACAATGACATGAACGTCGCACACCGCAAACAATCGAAACACGTCTCAGGTTATTTGGAATTAAACAAACTATTACAATGAAAATCAATAAATTGTCTCATTTAATTTTTTAATACTTAAATAAACTTCAATTTAACATATCTTAACATATTGTTAGTAAGTTAGTTTGACTCCAATAAACTCCAAAAAAGCAGTCAAAATCACTAAAACTAAGGACGGGGCCCTTAAATGAATACTCAAGGTCAAAGGTCGTAAAAATCTGTATTTTGATAATGACTCTTCTTTGGCTTTGAACGGTAGATATATGCATGTATGAGAAAGTTGTAGACTATGAAATCTAAAAATGGCTTTTCAATAATTTTTAGGGTTCCGTACCCAAAGGGTGCAAACGGGACCCTATCACTGAGAACCCGCTGTCTGTCCGTCTGTCCATCTGTCCGTCTGTCTATCTGTCACAGGGCTCTATCTCTTGAACCGAAATAGCTACACACTTGAAATTTCCACCGATTATTTTATAACTGCCGCTATAACAACAAATACTAAAAATTAAAAAAGTAAAAATTTTAAAGGGGGTCGTCATACAAAAAACGTGTTTTTAACTAGATCTTTATAATAGCATTAACTAGATACTTATAATTTTCACCGATTATGTATTACTATGACCACCATAACAACAAATACTAAAAATAAGATAAAGTTAAAAATTAAAGGGGGTCTTCATACAAGAAACGTGTTTCTTCAGCGTTTTCAAACATTGTACGGAGGTACGGAACCCTTTATGTACGAGTACAAGTCGCACATGCCCGTTTTTTTAAATATATTTTACTGCTTTTGAGAAAGGTACAACGCAAAAAGACTTCTTTTTAATTCAAGAGCTTGCTCTTGTTGCTGGAGTTAAGTGGAGATGCCTCCATTCCTCTCTTCTCGCTTTGGTAAGACCTACTCCTAACTCTTTCTTAACTTGTTAGAAATGCTCCATTTTCTTTTCCTTCTACTATAATTATTCTGATGAGATCGCCATGTCTTATAAGAATTTATCTATCTCTATTATCTTCGTTCTATCTATTAACCTTCGTTTTTCTATTTTCAATAGTTTTTAAAATATTTCTTCTCTCTCCCACACTTTCTATTACCTCCTCATAGCGCAAAGAGTGTGGGTGCACAAAAAAGGTAGTAAGATATGTAAATAAAACAAAATGAATGAAGATAATAAGTATTTAATTAAATGCATAGTTCTTAAATACAAAGTTCATAAAGAATAACAAGGATATGCATGCATATATTAAATTATTAATTTTACAAAACCAGTTACAAGTTTTCAATATGTTTACAAAGTTGGTATATTGTACGAGTACATTTGCTTTAAGAAATTAAAATATTCTGTACTTACGTAAAATGACAAAAAATAAATATGTTATAAAATAGTATACAATATGTAAATAGAATATAAAATAACTAGTTACAGAAGATAAAATTACAGAAGTTAAATGCTATACTTATTATATTATATTTTTGTAAATATTGCATAATATGATTGATGTTTATCGCAAAAATAAATCGTAATTGTTAATATTAAATATACCTACTCATTATATTCTAATTCTAAAATTTTAATAATAAATAGTTGTATTATATGATTTAAAATATTAGCACGTATGAATAGGTACTTCAAATATTAATAAAACCTAATAAATATCTTTGCCTTTGCCCAAGAATGCCTAGATGTATTCTGATATAAAACGACGAGATAATTTTTTAATATGCTTTAGTATTATAATCAAATGGAAAAGATGCAGAAAGGTTTATTCGTATAATTTAGTATAAGATATATGTATAGACATAGTGCGATGTACCTATGACGGGTGGAGTAGAAAGATTGCCTAACGGCAGCCACCACGTGCCAGCATGCGCTGCTTAGGACGCCAGTAGGGTTACTCCAAAGGAGTACGCAAGTCGTACGTAACTGCGTATCCGAATTCAGTGTCAAGTAACATTGAGTGTTGGCACATGTTTATAAAGTCTAATTCGGTTTGACATATTTATATTTATTTAATGGGAACAACAAACAGCTACATTATAAATACCAATACAATGTACAATTTATACATAAAAAGAGTTATCAATAAGGTAGCCCACAGCATTGTTCACAAAATAACAAATAGTATTATGGGCTGCTAAATACATACAAGCTTACTAATTAAATAAATAAACATGTAGATATATTAAAATTGCTTTTTTGTGTCACAGAAGACACATATGTTTTACAGGCAAATACAGGATTAAAAAAAAAAAAAGAAACTAAAGTAAAAGGGGGAAAGTAAATTAGGGGAATTTAATTTTGGAGGACTAGATTCTTAAATTTAAACACACTGTGTGCAAAAATATAAATGTTTACAAAGTTACTGTTGTAAGATTCCATCATATGATGAAGAGGGGCTCTCAGTCCACTGTTCGTGCGACATGCACTACGAGTAAGTGCAAACAGGGGACGTGAACGTACCTCATTACAGCATTCCTAGGTACAGTATAGCGCAATCTATTTACAATTTCGGTACAGTCAAAAAGGTTGTTAACTATTTTATATAGGGTAGATACTTCAAGGTACTTACGCCTATCACTTAGTGTAAGCATATTATATTTTTCAAGTAACATGGGATAGGGTAAGTAGCGTTTGAAACACCTATAATGCATAGTACTTAAGAATTTTTTCTGTAATCTTTCAACAGCATCAATATATTTATTATAAGACATATAAGACATAGAAATAAGACGTCACTATGGGACGACTATTGTATAATTTTATGGAGTAACCCCCCAGCCTATAAGAACGTGGTCGAAAGGTCAAGCAAGTTTGCTGGAAAATTCAAGATGCAAGCCTGCTTCCTGTCAATCGTTTTAGTAATCCTCGGTTAAAGCCTACGTCTAGTAGTGGACTGCCTATGGCTGTGATGATTTAATAAAGTAGTCTATTGGACATTTTTGATTTTTTGAAATAATATTGTTATCCTACTTTAAAGAACCAAAGAGGATTTTTTTCTTCTAGCTATTTAGGTCCAAAAGCCTCCCCTTGTTGTTCCCAGTTACTTCGATCTTTAGCAATTTCTTTCCAATCCTTGTCAAAAGCAGATAGGTCGTCCCTTTATCTCATGTCAGGCCTTTCCCTTGATCGTACCCCGTCTTCTGGCGTCCATATAAGAGGATACATAAATCTTCTTTTGTCTTCGTCTAAACACGCACTTCATAGATTTAAAGAAGTTTTTAAAGGCTTTATTTTAGGCATTTTGCTTTGT
Source organism: Acrobasis repandana (assembly GCA_963576875.1). NCBI lineage: Eukaryota > Metazoa > Arthropoda > Insecta > Lepidoptera > Pyralidae > Acrobasis > Acrobasis repandana. The sequence goes on from OY756214.1 coordinate 12,604,653, forward strand.
TGACTTCTTCGGCAAACTTCATTTTAGACAATTTGAATAGGTAGTATATAGCACTTTAGACATTTTGCTTCGTAGGCTTCTTGATTTTTAAGCAAATTACTGTATTTTACTTCATAGTTGCTTTGCTCTATAGACATGAATTTTAGGCATTTTGCTTCGTAGTCATTTTGATTTTTAGGCAATGTGATCAGGAAGGGCTACAATACAGACATGTAATGGTCGTGCTGTTCATTCTGCTATGTAATAAACGTAAAAACAACACACCGGTTGGCAAAGGGTTGTGAGATATTAAATAAAGTGAAAAAATGTCTGCATTTTTTCCGTTTGAAAATAGTAAAAAATATTATTCCTAGCTACCATTGCTTGACTAATTTTTGTTGTTTTATAATAGAATTACTTTAAAACGGTAACATTAATGGCAATAATAAAAAGAAACGTATGATGTATATTGCTTTATGTTTTGCGACGGAAGACATTCATCAATTCATTTAATGGAAGCAGAATTATCATATTTTCTTATTCAAATATATTTTGTGTCAAATTGAATAATGCGTAGATAAACGTATATAAACATACATTTTGTGTATATAATATCCATTAAATCGGAACGTATCTTGAACACTTAAATTTATACTTACTATATAATTTTATAACACAACTGTGTTGGCACAAGTTATTTTGTATCTCGTACTATAAATATTACAATAAAAAGAACTACATTATCAAAAACTCGTATAGATAAACAGGACTAAGGTATATTAATGATTATTTAAAATGCCTATATTATAAGCGTTCTAAATAAGAGCATTATTAGAATTCTGAACTAGATTTGACCTTATAGGCCCTATAAGGTCAAATCTAGTTCAGAATTCTAATAATGCTCAAACAGAACAAAACCTTAATAAAAAAACTACTCGATCGATTTTATTTTATTTTATGAGGCATTCTTGTTATATGGAATGAAAAAAGAAGACACTTGCTATTTCGTCATCTAACTGAAAACTATACTGTAATATTAAAAATGGCCCACCCTTCAATAAATTACACTAAAAAACTGTTTAATAAATACATGCAACATGCTCGGATTATTTATACCATTGTTTGTTAATGACCGAGCGATCGCGAATCGCGAGCGAAGTGACTCCGTTAAATGTAGGTTTCACGCTCAGTTTGGCATCAGTTTAGTCCATCAGTCTGGTCAGAATGATCGTGTAACCCACGGAATGATAGACTGATGGTTCGGACTTATGAAAACTATAATTTTGTCAGTCCGTTTTGAATGATGAAAGACTGATGGGAGACTGATCGCGTAACCCGCTCATATCATTCTCGCGTCAGACACTGTACTTTACTACACACCGTACACCAAGGAACATAAGTTAATTTATAGCTCTATGTATACTGTAGTCTCTGCCGTACACGTACTTTTTATCAGTCTGCTGTCAGTCTAGATTGACCGTGTAACCGTGAAAATCATCCATCATTCTGGCATCAGTCAAGTCAATCCAGAATGATAGACTGAACTAATGCCAAACTGAGCGTGTAACCTTGCTCTTACAGCTTGGGCAAATATTCGGTCGTATATCTGGTCCAGAGGCTGACCGAGAGCTGAGAGATTTTGTAAGCACATTCGACATGATTCATTTATTGAAAAATTTTGAAACGGTAGAGTCATGATGGGATTGCAAGGCCTACAGCTCGCAGAGCCATTCTATTAGATTTGTGTTGTGCAATTGGTTAAGATATGAGTGATTACATTTTGGACAGCCCTAGCGCGATTTTGTATAAAAAAATTCACTTTACTACCCTTTTCTTACGCATTCTCTATACCATAACTAAATATCAGTGTCGTGGCCAGATCGTAGAATTCATCATTTCATAATGTCGCTGAACATTTCATGAAATGGTTGTATTTCAGCTAAAACTGACCATATCATTTACTCATCAACGTCAACTCGTCAACAACGTTTGATAATATGTCAATCAACAACCTTTGGCCATACCAATAATGTATCCATGTTCCATGACATCAAAAGTTTTATAAAAAAATCAAATAAAGAAGCATCTTGTCATCACAGAGTAAAACTTTAAGGGAATACTACTAAATAACACTTCTTGAGATTGAAACCTCCTAACCTGTAAAATATGTTTCGAACTTAAAAGGTTTTTTAAGACTTTCGTGAAAATCTATTAGTTTTGTGTCGTAACGACATTTCATACTTGTACTCAATAGGAACATTAATTTAGCTTTTTTATTAGAATAATTGTCCGCTGCCATGATACATCACAAAACTAAAATAATATTCACATCTCTTTCGGTGGATAATGTAACTGCATAAAATGGTCGGCCATATCATGAAATGATCAATTCTACGATCTGGCTACGACATCAATATTATATGTAAGGCTTACATGTAAGGAGATTAATATCCTCTTATAAACCTACGTTCATATCTACTTGGTTTAATTCTTTTAAGACTATTCCTTATTCTAAACATATTTTAACAAAATAATTATTTTATTATTTTCAATTTGACAATGAAAAAAACTACTTATTCATAAAATAATAAGGAAATACAGCAATATTCGTAAAATTATAGATATTTACTACTAATATCAATAATAAAAATAAACCATAATTAACTTCAAAGCCGTCTGGGTTTTCGTACCCACATAGTGTAATATCGACACATTAATAATAACTAAAATTGCAACTCAAATCGAAATAAATACGTTTCTTTTTTATTCTTAAACACCATGGGAGAGAAAATCGCGACGATCTCGCTCTCATATCGCCGGGTAAACTCCACGAGTCGGCGATATGTCTGATACTTAGGTCTGATAGATAGCAACTACAACGGATCTCGCGCGAAACGTCGGCGTATCATTGCGAGAGTCATAGAACGCGTGAATGATGAGGCGAGGCGTAAGGAGAAACGAACGACCGCGATGCGATGGGCTCGCGGCGTATCGCAGCGAGTCCGCGGCGAGTTCTTAAAGTTTTTCTCGCCGAATTTCACGTCGTATCGCCGCGATTAAGTCGCCCGTAGAAGCAACGCCTAAGAAAATCTAATTATATTTTCTGATATCCCAGCCTTATTCTGGTCAATTGAAAAATTTTGATATCAATGGACTGAGTCGCCTTTTGAACTTTTTTAGATACACACTTGATTTATATTATTATGTATTTAATAATAAGTGAAAGTGAATAAGAAAGTACCTACTTACTACTTTAAAAACGTGCATCTTTTTCATAAATATTTACAAAGAGCCCCGCAACTACGGGTAAGTTTAATATTATTACACTAAGTATAAAGTATTTTTCAGTGCCGGGAGTCAAGCGTACGAGCCGTCTTATATATGTTTTGCACTGACCCGATATCTAGTTGCATTGTTGCTCGAAGTAAAAATAGGTAAAAACAACTAACTGTATAAAACTACGTAGAATGTTTCGCAAGGTTTTTTTTTACTTTAGGTAAAAAAAGAATTTGAAAGTTCTACATGTACGTACTTACATAAAATCACAAACTACTGAAACTACCCCATAGAATGTATTTTATGCGTCTTTTTGTTGGAATGGTTTATGAAGGTGAGTTTGGCCAGAACATTTTTTTTGCAGATTGATTTATCAGTTAATACAAAATTAAGTCCATATTGAAAATATGTGATGAAAAAATCCGCCACGAGTGGGACTCGAACCCACGACCCTCACGTTAACGCCGTGAGTGCACTACCAATTGTGCTATCTTATATATCTATGACTTCGAATCATCCCGACGAATTTGAAGCATGCGTAAATCTTCATTACTACCCACTATTAAGAAGTGTGGTATTTAACTTAATTCATATTCGATGAATTGAATTATTATTTAGTTTTATTAGTTTAATTTAATGATAATGATAAATATATGTAACTGCCATATAATATTAATTAGTGTATAATTTTAATAAGCTAGAATTTATTCTTTTTGACACTTAATTTTGTTGTTATTTTTAATAGCATTACAATGCTCGTAAATTTTTCCAAATTGAAAGTATGCGAGGAAAAAAATCCGCCACGAGTGGGACTCGAAGCCACGACCCTCACGTTAACGCCGTGAGTGCACTACCAATTGTTTTTTATCAATTGGAAAAAAAGTTATCAATTGGATTTTTTCCTCACATATTTTCAATTTGGATAAATTACCGAGCATTGTAATGCTATTAAAAATAATAACAAAATTAAGTGTCAATAAGAATAAATTCTAGCTTATTAAAATTATACACTAATTAATATTATATAGCAGTTACATATATTTATCATTATCATTAAATTAAACTTCAACTACTGCTGACATGTTTTACAATATATATAATTATCCAGGTTATTACAGAAAGACAGCAAAAGTTATAAATATAAACAGTTCTAGAAAATAATATGTTTTCGATTGCTTAATGCTTACTTTTGTTATTATATTTCAATATTATGAACTGTACTCCTCTTTCTATAGCAAACTGTATTTTTGAAAAAAATACTAGTAAAGAATTATAACTCTAAAGGAACCGAAAAAAAAATGTATATATGACTATCATATGGTAATCCACATGGCTTATCATAGTTATATAGTACAAACTATATACTTTCTTAGTTTTATATTACTAAATCTTAACATCGTAAAACGAGTAAGTCTGAAAAGTTATAACTTTTCGGAGACTTTCTCGTTTTACGATTTAAATCAGATACATTACAAAATTTTATTACTCACTAACAAGATAGATGTAAAATATGAATGTTCTAATACCTATTAGTGTTTTCCATTTATATCGTAAATAACCTCATGCCATGACACGCTTGTAATATTATGAAACTGTTCCTATAAGACCAATACTAAAATAAACGAGCGAGACCCTGGGGGCCTGTATTATAGAAGAGTCTGATACGATTTACGTAAGTCAGAGACAAATTATTTAGAAAGCGGCGGTGCCACTCTCTCGAGGAATGATTCGTCTCATTAAAACTTACGTAAACTCGTATCAGAGCGGCGGCGCGATACGATACCTGATACGAAACTGCCGCTATACCTGAAGCTTCTATAATACAGGCCCAGTATTCGTGTATGTGTTACATCTGACATTTCACCTTGGTAGTATGCAACTGCGCTCATAGGTCAAATCAAATAGCGCGTGCTTCCCCGGCTTCCTGTTACATACTTCCGTCACATTTCACAAAATCACTCCCACAGATAGCAGGAAAACAAGATGAAAGATGTAACACATTAAAAAACAATCAAATGGTCGATTAGCGTAGATCACGATGGATATCAATTACCTAAATAAATTAATGCTCAGCATTAATTTTTAACCCCTGACAAAAAGTTTGACGCTAATGTCTGTCGGTCGGTCTGTCTGTGGCATCGTAGCGCTCGAACGGATGGACTGATTTCGATGCGATTTATTTACATGCAAACAAGTATACCCTAGCGGTGTTAAGTTATATTTGATGAAAATCGGTTCAGTCGTTTAAAAGTTATTGGGGGTTTACGCTTGTAAGTCAGGGCTTTCTCAAACAAATAATAGATGGCGCTACAGGATGTATATCACGCGCGCGTGATGAGTAGCGGGACTACCGATACGATACCGAGTCGTATCAATAGTTCCGCTACTAATCACTAGAAGTCGTTCTTGACAGTCGGCAGTTTGATTTTTAATTTGCCTAGCAATTATACTTGTTATTCAATAATTGCAAATAATTTCATTGATGTTACTTCAAAGTATCTTCCTGCATGAAAATAAATCGTATACTCGCACAGTCTTGACGAATTAAATATCACGATGGTGCGAGCTTATGGTTCACTCTCAGGCTACATCTCAAATTGTTTGAGACTTTAATTAACGTTTTGATTGAAATAGCATTACAACGCTCGGAACACTATCTAAATTAAAAACATGTGATGAAAATAATGACTAGTGGCGAAATATTTCATCGCATGTTTTTAGTTATTGGTTTATACAACGTTGCAATGCTCGGATCAATATCTTTATTAAACATATATAATGAAAAACTCACGCATCTCACATCTGTACAGTGAGTGTACTTCCAGTTGTGCTACCGTGAATTCGAATCACCAAAAAAAATTACGTATTCGTGATTCGAAGTGATTCAAAATCACGGTGGCACAATTAGAAGTACACTCACAGTAGAGACGTGACGTGTGTGAGTGCGAATCTCACTCATGTATGGCGAAATTTGTCATCACATTTTTAATTACTCACTAATGTTCACGCTTCAATAGTAATTCACTCTTTAATTTTGACTCTGTACCGTAACTTACTTATATACTTTTTGTGCGAAATGCATAATGTCGCCACTATATAACATGTTGGCTATAAGTCAAGAAATTAAATTGAGTAACGTTATTTTGCACTTACAACTTCAATAACCTTCTTACTTCAAACTTAAAATTTTAAGTTTTTGAGTGTACGAGTAGGATAGAAATACAAGCCTTTAGTCAGTACTGCTTGTTTGAGGATCTAAAAGACTCCTTGTCGAAAAATGTCTGAGACTCATTAATTTTGTCCGGTATGTGTTAACATTGAGGAAAAAAAGGTTCATACACATTCGGGTCGGCACTGTTGGATCGGCAGTGTTTGTTGAACATTCATCTACATACATACAAACGATTTTACTGCCCGGCTGTGCCGATTAATGCCCGCCTGAATAAGTATGTAGCAACCTGTTTCCAGACCTAATAAGTAACCGTATTCTGTCGATTGTAGAAGAGGTTTTGAAACATTAACCATTAAAGCTGGTACAGATCGACGTTGTTCGGTTTGGATATAGACGATCGGCGTACATTGACACCGCCGCCTTTCTCTGAAGATCAGACATGCGTGAAGCTGGCGTGGACTGCCTCCTCTTGGGAGATTTGGGTGCCGGAGGTGAAGTACTGAAAACAATAATAATATTTCTTAAATTCAGAATAACGTGATTAATGATTTATGAATATAAACGGGTCTTATTACGAACCTTTATTGTCGGGGCTTAACGTTTCAAATAGTTACATCCTTCGTGATCTCAAATTGAATGGTGAAACTTGATCTATTCAAAACGTTAGACCCCAAAAAGGATCAAGGGCCAAAGCGCTACAGTTTTAAAAATAAAAATAACGTGATTTAATTATTATTATATTTTTTTTTTTGAGAAACACGTAGTATCCTAGCTAACACCGATATTATTTTACTTAAGAAACCATGAATCAAAATTTGTAGGAATCCCCTATTTATTACAGTTTTAATAGAGTAGGTTAAAATATAATTTCATATTTTACTACGTAATATAAGAATATAATTATACATTTTTTTTTCATTAGACTAAAGTTAGGTATATTAATATTACAGTAGACACGTTAGTAGTTAGACCCTTTATTAAGCCCTTAAAGGGCTCAAGGAAGTTTTTTGGGTCTTACAATATATCTAGTTTGAAAAAAAAAAAATATTTATTTTATTTATATTATATTATTGTTTTAGACGAGCAGCTCAGAGCTGATATGTCTATTTCACACAGTGCTGAGAGTCCATAAAGTCTTTAGTTTAGTTAGTTTTAGTTAATATGGTTCTTATTATATTTTTATTTTATTTTTTTCTCTCAAAATAGGTGTTTTGGAGTAGATTTTTGCATATGCGGGCTTGTGGTCTAACATAAGCAATTTAGAAAAAAATAAAAGTAGCATAGACCTTATGATTCAGTGAAGAGGAACTATATCACAAGTATTTAATATAATATGAGAGTAGGTGTATCTGTAGCAAGTTGAGACTAGTTTGTAAAGATTTTGGTATTACGCCTCTGGAAGGATTATAATATTATTATTCTTTGCAAGTCTCAAAACTATTCTGTAAATTAAATATAAGGTCCTTACATATGAAATTGCCGTTCAGTATCAAAAAAGTGAAACAAGTTTTTTTTAATGAAATTATTATTTAATCAATCGAAGTATGCGCCGTTGTCATCGATACACTTCCGCCATTTTATAGGCAGATCATTGATACCTTTGGAAAAAAATTCCTGGGAGCGAGAGTCTATGAACTGTTTGAAGGCGGTTTTGACTGCCTCATCAGGTTTGAAATTTTTTCTTTGTAAAAAGTTATCCAAATTTAAAAAAAAAGTGGTAATCGGTTGGGGCAAGATCTGGAGAGTATGGTGGGTGATGCAGAGGTTCCAGTCGCAGCTCCTCTAACTTGGCGATCGTTTGATGTGCAGTGTGTGGTCTAGCGTTATCCTGAAGGAGCAGTGGGCTAGAGCAATTCATCAGTCTCGGTTGTTTAATCGCGAGCTTTTCCATCATTGTTTGCAATCGTTGGCAATACAAGTCTGCAGTAATCGTCTGGCCTGATCTCAAGAAGCTGTAGTGGATAACACCAGCACTGGTCCACCAAACACTAACCAGAATCTTCTTTTTGGTCAGTTTTCGCTTAGGGCAAGGTTTTGCCAGTTCTCCAGGGTCAAGCCATTGTGATGATCGCTTCCGATTGTCGTACAGGATCCATTTCTCATCACAAGTCACGATACGGTTCAAAATCCCCTCATTATTGTGGCGATTAAATAAAGAAACGCAGCAAGCAACGCGTGTTTGTTGGTTTGCTTCAGTCAATTTGTGCGGTACCCACTTTTCGAGTTTTTTAACTTTTCCGATTTGGCGCAAGTAGATAAGTATCGTTTTGTCACTTACGCCGAAGGCTGCTGCTAATTCAGAAGTGGTTTGAGATAAATCCGCTTCCACTATCGCCTTCAATTCTTCGTTATTCACTTGAGTATCAGGTCGTCCACGAGGCTCATTGTGTAAATCGAAATTTCCAGAACGGAAACGTTGAAACCATAAACGCACCGTTCGTTCGTTAGCGGTGCCTGGTCCATTCACGTCGTTAATTCTTCGAGTCGTTTCTGCAGCACTGGTGCCACGGTGGAACTCGTATTCGTAAATACCGCGAATTTTCAATTTGTCCATAGTTGTTGTTATAGCAATGTTGAAACTCAAACAAATGATGTGAAAACAAATGACATACGAATTTTTAAACAATATTTTTCTGGCTTTATTTCGAAATAAATTTGAATTTGGAATTCCTAATGAAACGCAAGATATTGAAAATCGGCAATTTCATATGTAAGGACCAATAACTTATACTTGTACATACGTAATAAATGAGGATTTTATTTTTGCGTGCACGTAAATATACATTTAAAAATAACAACATATTAGGATAAATGTCTATAGTTAAAAATGGGACATAAATAACACAATAACACACTCATCACCTATTTAGTAAAAAAACTCAGATATTTTTCCCATTTCCTTGGTCAATTCTATATTAACCTTTTTGAAGCATTATTCCAACCCGTACCCTGCAAGCGATAAAGACAACAGTGTACCTGTAGTGCTACTCGTGTTGTTCCAGGTTAGAATAGAACCACACCATCTCTTTCTGTGGATGTCGTAACAGGCGACTAAAGGAGTAAGCACAAACATCTCGTGTTACAATTGCATCCCCAAGGAGGGTTGACGACGGGCAGTGGCCGGTTGTAAAACTTTTGGCACAAATAAATTCTCCATTTTGCAAGGTCTTTGGCATCCTTGGGTGACCATTGGCATAATATATTTGAAGAAGAAAAAGCGGGAAAGCGCACCCCGTGCTCCGAAGCAGCACAGCTGAGGATGTAACCGGGAACGCGCTAAAATGAAGCAGAAGAAGAAGAAGAAATATAACTGTTGTGGTAATAAGGTTATTTCGATCATATAATTTAGTTATAATAATTAAAAGTTAAATTAATCAGTACAAGCATGGACGAACAATACTACCACTAGAGGACTGACATTGTTCAATTTGAAGCGTAATCCAATTGTTCGAAAGAAGGTGGGTAGTACTTCTATTGATGTGGGTATGTTTCAAATACTATGGAATTCAAAATTATAACAGTGCACAAGATAAATTTTGGGACATGCTTTGTCTCAAATCACTCAAGCTTTCGAGCAACTTACGTGCTACTTTTAAATCTAATATATCTTGCGATGAATTTGTCCCAATACGTCTCTTCCAAGGAGGAGCTCATTGTACTAAAATAAAAGATAATAAAGTATTTATATTAAAGAAAAATATATCAAAAGACACATGAAAACTGAGCTGTAGATAAAAATTCGAGTATAAACTGTTGATTCTTATAAAAATAAATTACAGACAATGAATGTTAAAGATGACTGATTTTTAACATTCATTGTCTGTAATTTATTTTTTGCATTGGTATATTCAACGAAATAGAAAAATAAGCACGAATATCCTCCCTTAGAAATTCGATAAGCTGAGAGGTACCTAATTTGTATAAGCGGATGAGAATTTTTCAACGCGCGCTAAATATTCTATAGAAATACAAAAAAGAAAAACCTAAGGACTAAATATGCACAAAAAAGTTTGACTGATGTTTAAAAGTCAGCCTGTATTACCTGTTGTATTGTTGAATAACGTATGATACCGCTTTATTATAATTTTGTTTAGAAAAAAAACAGTGGTACCCCGGGAGTGCCGACAGAAGTAAAAACTTGAACTAAGTGGTGTCGGTTACGGTAACAGAGTCGCGAGTACAATGGTTTCTTCCCATCTCAAAAAATTCCCAACGCGTCCAAAGAAGTTTTTAATTGAAAAAAGTTGCTTTACGTAGCCTCACAAAACAAAACACATGTTTATGTTACAATACCGACCCCAGCAGCAAAAGCAGCTCCGTTCCACCCCAGTCTGTCATGATCTCTCTGCGGCGTGTGTTGTGGCGGGGTTTTCCTATCAGTTCTCGAAGCCATGCGTGCTTTAGCCCGAAGAGCAGCGCGCAACGGCACGTTAGCTCGAGCTGCCTCCGCCCTGCCATGCTGGCAGAACTCCAGCAAGGCCACGCCAAGCGCCAGAGCCAAGCCGCCTACCAGGACGTAGAATATACCAGCTACTTGGCTTAGTGTCATCTCAGTGATCGTTATTTCCTGAAAACAGAGAAATCAATTATTAAGAACAGCAAATAGTATTACAGTGGGTGCATGATAGGAGCCCATTGTGCGCCCCGTGGCGCACCTAAAAACATCTAGAGTCGGTAATGCAGTCTCTAGGCTGGTCAATCCTGTCACCACGATGGTCCCCCCAAATTAAAAGTGTTATGCCCGTTTGCACTAAACATAAGAATCGCCTAAGTTCTTTAGGCTGCTCCTAGCAAAAAATTTGATTGCACTAACCCTAAGCCATTCCTAAGTCCACTTAGGAAACTCTTAACTTTATGAGCCCGATTAGGAAGAGCCTGAGTTTAGGCTATTCTTAAGTTGTGTTCTGTGGATCTTTTTTGTGACAAAATATTGTGTTTTGGTTTGGATTTAGTTAGATCAAGCTGTTTTTTTAAAGTTTTGTAATAAAGTGGCTTTTAAATTCAAAGCTTTTTTAAAAATTAGACAGATCGCATTCAACATGGCAGAGGATATATTGAATTTCTTTGAATTTGTAAAAGTCAATTTTCATAATGAACAACACACGAGAATTCGTATAACAAGACCACGACCAAACTGGTTCTAGAATTTCTATGAAATCGACTTCTTCAAGTGGTATCTACTGGATGTGCAAAAGTTCAGTATTGTGGATATTAGACATTGCCTGCCTGACATATGGGAATTTTCACCACATTTACGAGTTAACAAATTATTTTAAATAAGGGTGCCACTTCTACGTCATTTGCTTATAACTTCACCTTAAGCTAATTTTCCATATTATTCCACGATCATATTTGTATTGTAGACCAATTCAACGTACCAAAACGTTCACAATTCAAATCTGCCTGCTCATTACGGCGTTTTTAGGTTTTCAAACAAAATACATCAAGGTCAAAGACCTTATCTTTTGTCTCCTTTTAACTCACGACTGAATCAATGTAAAGACAAGGCCAACATATAAAAACCATAAACAATCAATCTTTTCATTCATTCAATCATTCTCTTAACTAGGCAATGCCTAAGCTACGACATGGTTAAGGTAAATCTTTAAGTGCAAACAACATTTTTAACTCGGCTGTTCTTAGGCTTAGGTGTATCTTAACTAGGACAAGCCTAACTAACGTTTAGTGCAAACGGGTGTTACAGTCTTAAAATATCGAAGCTCGAGATCACAATGAAATAGCAAATAGATCAATAAACAATGCCCGTGTTTTATTATAGCTCATTACTGTTTTTTGACTCTGGCATTTATAAAATATGCGACCGTTCTTTTTTCGAATCGAATAAGATTGCCAGAGCGTCAAGTGAAGTATGAATGAATGAATGAAACGTATTAATTAGTTCATATACATTCTAATAATTACAGATATAGTAATATCGGCTTCTAATATTTATGTTACTATTTAGGATTGATAACAACAGGTTTTATGTCTCTATTTATCTTGAATGTGTCTAATTATTATTTTTAAGACTGCGGTCTTCGACCGTGGGAATTTTTGATTGAACACCCGAATCTATATTTTCTATCTACACATACGCATTGCGCTGTATTGTATATGCACCCTGGAGACGAAATTAGACGAATTCAGAAGCGGAGCGTGCGGTCTGCCTTATCAGCGTTTGCGTTCCCATATTTATGTGAGAATTTCGGAGAACTTTAAATTTTTCAATCTTTTTACAAAAGACAATTTATTACTTTTTATTTATTGTACGTGTTTAAGCATAAATTAATCTTCATATATGTGTATTTTTTAACTCAATCGTATGAGCAAGAAAACCAACGACGTATTCGCTTATATTTTCTTCAAAGTCTAACCTTTTTAACTAAGTTTTTCTTTTATTAAAAGAAAGAACTAAAAACTTCTCCGCCACTTTTTAGGATTTTCCTTTGTCTTTATTTCTCTATTATTTATACACAACTTCACGTTTTAATTCCGTGTAAACAACAAAGACATGAACATCGCACACCGCAAAAATAATTAAACATGTCTCAGGTCATTTGGAATTAAACAAACTATTACAATGAAAATCAATAAATGTCTCGGCCACTTTTTAAATACTTAAATAAACTTCAATTTAACATATCTTAACATATTGTTACTAATTTATTTGGCTCCAATCAGCTCCAAAAAAGAAGTCAAAATCACTAAAAATAAGGACTGGCCCCTTAATAGCATTACAATGCTCGGAAATTTATTCAAATTTAAACCAAAAAGAGTTTTTTCTTTTCTATCTAAACTTTAAATACACATTAACTAATAAAGTACGTAATACATTTTAATTACGTTTTGATATAAGAACTGTAAACGACCTGTAAAATAAGTGAACTGTTGAACTTAGTATCTCATACTCGTATGTAATAATAAGTAGGTATGTACTTTACGTTGCATCTTGAATGCCAAAATCGCTTTAATAATACCTTCTAAGCTAAACAAGTATTTCGCTTACCTCATCTTTGACTAAATCGCAGTCTGGCTTTTTGCTGCTCAGAACCCATTTCCGCCAGAGTTTCGCAATAACGTCTTCCTTTTTCAAGCTCACTAAAGCCAAGTTTATGCCTTCTCTGTAAAATAAGAAAATAAAAAATATATATACGAGTATTTAACTTCTTATATTATTATTAAGGTCTTCCATACTGGTCTGGAAGACAGATACATATAATGGCACCACCTGCTTCAATTTCGAGCAAATTATGTTGTTGTATTTAAAACGTTATTACTTATTTATTATATCTGAGTTTAAGATTTAGGACTTATATGTCCTTACCATAAAAAAAATGTATATTGTACCTATTATTACATACCTTATTATATATATATTCTGGAATTATGTAAGTTTGTAAGAAAATATGAAAATTTATATACGAAAAAGGAAAATAAAAATGAGAGAAATAATAGAAACTTACACAAATTTAAAAGACGTTTCACAAAAATGGATTTAATTGCATCTAGTCCCCACCACATGGCAATAAAAGTATACAATCATATTCCAAATAATTTAAAAAAATATTGAAAAAAATACCGAATTTAACAAAAAGCTCAAAAAAATTCTTGTAAATAAATGCTACTATAAAATATCAGAATTCTTTGACAAAAAACATACTAAATAGGTTGCTTGGCATTGCTTCGTTTCTCTACTGTCTCTATCCATAAGCTGAATATATAATGTATTAATGATAATATATAATTCATAGTTAATTTTATTTTATTTATATATGATTTTATGTTAAAAATGTTATAAAATTAAATCTTTTAATAATTTAATTTAATATTTGATCTAAATGTAAAACAGTGATTTGCAATAAATTATGATTATGATTATGATTAATTATATATAGGATTTATTGATTATTGTTGATGTGCATTGATAAATCAAACATCATACAGCATCTGCCTGACGATCTTCGTGGCGTAATGGTTAACATGCCAGTCTGCCACTCCTGAGATTCTGAGTTCGCTCCCTAGCCAGGTTAAGTTATAAAATAGCCTTTTTGAATTGTCCTGGGTCTTGGGTATTTATCTATATATGTATTTATAGTAAAATATAATATCGTTGAGTAAATTATATAATACAAGTTAAAAACTTAGTTTTGTATTAGCTCAATTTGTAAAATTTATACCTGTACATTTTTTTGTCATAGCAATAAATAGCATAAAATAAGGAGTTTTATCAAATTAACCGACTAATCCAAAAACATTATATATTGATTCATTTAAAAAATATATATGAATGATAACTTCCAGTGTAACACTAGTATGTTTCAGAAACATTTTCTAATAAAATACGTTTGTTCACGAACATCCATTAATCCTAACACGAATAATTCAAGTTCATTTATGAACGACTGAATATCCATTTTTAATCCGGGCCTCGTCAAAAATCTCGATAACTCGCAATACCACTGAAATGGGTATAAATTCGAGGCGCTCTGTTCGGCTGACTGGTGCCTTGTAAATTTACGACTTTTCAGTATTCTGCCGGGAATCACCGCGTGCAGGCTCGATTCCAGGAGATATAAGCTCTGCACTGGAAATTTACGTTGCCATTAGGCCACCTACCACTATAATAATGCTTTTATCTACAAGTTATTTTGGTACAAAAGAAAATAAACCCATAAAAGATTATATTTTTCTTCCAACTACGCTGTAATTCTATCATAACTACATATCCAGCACAAAGCGGAACTTTGCTGCTCTAGAGCAGACAAAATGTATGGAAATCCTTTATTGCACTGTTTTTTTATCGATGTATCAGTGGAGAGTGAGAGTGAAAGAGAAAAGTGATATTGTCTCTTTCGCTTACTCTAAGAACTAGGTGAACAAAAAGTAAGAAGTAAAAGTACCAGGATAGAATAAGTGTGCAGAAGTAAACTCCTGCAGACTAATGCTATCCTGGTACAATTGCTTTGCATACTGCTGGAAGTCAAGCTCATCTATCATAAAACTAGCCTAGATATACAATACGTTCAGTTTGTTTTTGGTTTTTTCGTGTGTGTAAGTGGCCAACACTGGTGTCAAAGTTTTTTCAAGCTGCCTAAAGGCATCTGACATAGCTTGACGACTGCCATACAATGATGAGCCGGGATCAACGGTTTTACGCAGCTTCTGAAGCACGGAGGAGCTCGAGAAATTTTTGCACTACTTTTGGTCACCCATCCAAGTACGGACCATGTGGTAACTTAACTTCCTGGGGTTGCTTAACTTTTGAGACCGCTAGCAATACGAACCTACCCACCGGGCCACTGAGCTCCTCAAATGCGTTCAGTTGGCCAACCTGACGGCCGTATGGAGTTAAGCGTGCGTGTGAAGTGACTAATAATTTTACTTAAATAAGTTTTTCTTGTCGACGGTCGTTTTGGAAATCCTTGGGGGAGGCCTATGTCCAGCAGTGGACTTCCTGTGGCTGATATGATGATGATGATGATGAAGTTTTTCTTGCAGTAGTTGAAAAAATAGTAGATTGTGCTACAAGGCGTAAAGGTAATAGTTTGAACGCGAGGGCGCTGCTTTGAATCCGGAGCGAAACGAAGGATGCCACAGTTTTTTATTCCCCATTCGTGTTCGGTTTTTAAATATGTTTTAACGCCTAGGGAATTAACTTTTTACTTTTCAGTGTCTAGAGAATTACCAGCGACTCAAGCCCCAAATATTTGTGATAAAAACATAGTTTTTCGAATAGATGAGATGAAAAAGTAGATTATGCACCTCGCATTAAATAAATTTATATGGCACTCGTGCTTTTTAGATCAAAATAAGCACTCGGTGCACAATCTCCTACGGCATTATGTAGACAGATCGAGGTAAATAAGGTGATAATTTAATTTTTGTTCACTAAGAGGATACAATATCACAGACAATACATTAATAAAATTTTAAACAGTTTAAAAGTACAATATTTTTTTTATTTATTTAAGATTTTTTATAATTTTAAGTACGGTGATTTCCCTATTTGCCTTCCATACCGCAATATATCTGTATGCAACCAAAAATAATTTTCATTGCAGATTAAACATCAATACGCAAATCTAAACAGTTCAATATTGCCGCTGGGAAATCTAGGCCATTAGTATTAAGATCCGTAAATTATCCGTAAAATACGGGATCCGAAAGGGCTCCCAGTAGACTATAAAAGGTGGTACTTTTCTCAAACCGCCCCTTTATAAGCCTGTCGGGAAGCGATCATGAATTTGATGGTTATCTCAGACCTGATTTTACAACACATTCATAATAATAAAACCGGGAGAGGTCTTACTTAATATATTATAAAATTTATGATATGTGTCGTTAAAGGAGATTTCATTTGGAGTAGTTATTTTACGGAAAAATAACTATACTTTTAGTATAATAAGGGTCATGAAAGAGTTCACCCGTGTGGTTCCAGTTTAGAATAGGACCACTCCATCTCTTTCTATGGATGTCGTAAGAGTCGACTAAAGGAGTAAGGACTAAGCACAAACATCTCGTGCTACAATTGTATTCCCAAGGAGGGTTAACGTCGGGCAGCAGCCGGTTGTAAAACTTTTCGCACAAATACATTCCCAAAGAGGGTTGACGTCAGGGAGGCGGCCGGTCGTAAAACTATAGCCAAATCATTTAAATTGTTTCGGCTATTTCATCTCCATTTTTCAAGGTCTTTGGCGTCTTAAGAAGACCATGACATGCATTTTAGATTTGGAGAAGAAAAGGCGGGAAAGCGCACCCCGGGCTCCAAAGCAGCACAACTGAGGATGCAACCGGGAGCGCGCTTAGACGAAGAAGGGGTGACGAAAGAGTCAGTAAGTATTATTCAAATTAGTCCGACTCCGTACATACATAAAAAATAAAAAACATACGCAGTCGAATTGATAACCTCCTCCTATTTTGAAGTCGGTGTAAATAATAAATAATAAAAAAATAATAAAGATTGACATATTGACTTACTAAAGATGGGTGTGAACACAGACCTACCACTACTAGAGTTGCAAGGATATTGCTAGAAATTTCTTTCTAAATGTCAAATACAGTACTTGCCGCTATCGGCGTGGCTGCTATAAGCTGGCCTACTTAACTGTCAAAATATGCCAAACAAACCACAAAACGATCGAAGAAAGTTATTAGTTCTGTGATTTTATTATTTAAAAGGTGATTTAGGGTTTCATTTAAACTGTTTTGCTGTGTGTTCTGTGACGTGTGTAAAAATGCAGGCACTATGCAGGTCTAGTGGTGGTAGGTCTGTGGGCGTGAAGATAATAGATACAAAATGAAGGAAGAAAATGGCGACGAGTTGTTGGTCATAATTTATTAGCTTATTGACAGAATTTCTTAGATTTCTGGACATACCCACTATTAGTTTTTACGATCTATGCGGGGTGTGAAGCAGCTGGTACACTCTTTATTTTTTCTTTTCTAGCATGGAAATATCTCCACTAAACATTTCATAATTGCATTCTGCACTCAAAATGCACTAAAATGTTTGCTTTATCACCTCGCGTGGAGTAGAGCTGAGTTTTATGGCCTCAATTCACGCTCATAAAGCAATCTTCACTTACACTGTAAAAGTATTTTGTTAGTGCGCGTATTTTGGTAGATTTTGTGCTTTGTTGTCCTAGTTTACCTACATTTACTTTTACTAAAGATTGAATAACGTATGGATCGAATTATCTTTGGCGACTTTTCTGATGTTTTTATAAAGTTAATAGATATTTTTTTGTTAAACAGATGCATTTATCAGTATATGGTATGATATTGGAACTAAAATGTGTTTTGTGCACACCATTACTTATTTGCAAGCTTTAGGAGACCATTTTCACTTATTGAATTTTAGATACAATTTTGATTAAATTAGAGGTACTTACGGAAGAAAAAAACTTTCACATGTTGTAAATTAAAAAAATATATAATTTAGATAAGCAGTAGGGACGTTTTCGTTATTAAATAAAAAGGAAAAAACAAACTACAAATAATTTTTTTTTTACTAATCTGAATTTTAAAAAGTATAAAAAAGAAATTCATACCTCAAAGCAGATCCCTTAGCCGTTGCGATGGCCAAGTCTACATGTTTGTATCGGCACATTCGAGGCACAGAACTGCATCCCAACTGGCCTTCCTTCTCCAAGGCATATTGAGCTACATTTATTTCATCCCTATTTAAGAGAGGCTCCTTAACCATGTTATTCCACTGCATGTACGAACTCTAAAAACGCAATAGGTACATAAATATGTAGCATCGAAAAATAATACTAGAGGCTTGACAATCTTCATACTTTGAAGCGTAATCCGATTTTTAATTAAAATGTTGTAGGCACCACTACGAAAATAACTCCTTTCGAACTAGAAGCTTCATCTAAAGCTTCTAGTTCGAAAGAAGTTATTTTCGTAGTGGTGCCTCTTAACTTCAGAAAGATGGCGGTATTAGCGTTCATTTTCCACAAACAAACAAGCGCCATCTCTGATTCTGCGACCGTCAGTCGAAGTACCCAGCTTTCTTTGTATGGCTAGCGGGGGAGATAGTAGCGTCATCTAGAAATAAAACAGGATTTTGGCTTTCTAGTAGAGTACGCCTATGCGTATGTGGTTATCAATCCTCTTGTATTTTTCGCCCATGATATATCTCTTTTTTATGATACGTAGTAACTTTTTTATGAGATATTAGTATTTGTAGATGATAGATTCTCGGAAAGTTATTGAACTTGTTAGACATAGAGGTCGATATTACGTTTTTAAAATATCAAAGAGGATAGCTCTTGAGTTGCAATCAAAAACTATCACAGTATTATATGAAATAAAATAAAAAAATGTGATAATTTACGAGTTTTACTAACATCAAATGGGTAATTGCGAATCATCATTAATATAATTTAGTGGACAATGTAAATAAATTATCTTCGAAAACAATATTTCACTGAAAGAAGAAAAATATGGTTTTTATTACGATCATGAACTAATCCTTATCTGGTAATACCTAGTTAAATGGAATATGACTAAAGCTAAAATTCTCTAAAATAAAAACACACAGGTATGAGGCCTCACATTTAATTTACATATTTAGATTTAAAATACTATATTTTTATATTTCACAGAACAACATTTTAAAAATTAGAGGTATAATAATAACTAGTTGATAACCTTATACCACCTTCTGCTACTCCATCTCAGGTTGTAAAACTTTTCGCACAAATGCTTGCCCAAAGAGGATGGACGTCAGTCAGACAGGCGGTGGTTTGTTTCGGCGATTTCTTCTCCATTTTGCAAGGTATTTGGCATCCATTGACATGCATATTATATTTGAAGAAGAAAAAGCGGAAATGCAGCAAAGCATTACAGTCTAGTCTAGAACCTTCTTGCCACTTGCTATATTGACAAAATAAATAACATAAAAATGTGCAGTCGCTGTTGCATTGTCACCGGTAAACTAGAGCTTGTTACCTGCACTTTGTAATAGGGCATGTGTCTCTTACTTCGGAATGGGCCAGGCCTGATGGGGAGCCCGCTTGGGACGGCTCTGCAATCCTCTCCACGATTAGGTAGGCGGCCAGGTTTGCAGTGTAAGAACAGACCAGAATCAGGGCAAAGAACCACCACACCGTGCCAACGATTCTTCCTGATAACGAACTGGAAAATAATTACGTTTTTAATTTCGTAAATATTTGTTTACATTAAGTAATCTGTTTTTTTTAATAGAGGTAACTCAAGGAATCAACAATCAAATATTTATTTAGTAAGAAAACCTTGGCAGACACATTTATACGTCAATAATTTAGTGTAATTACGTGCAATGTTTATTTATATTTAAATTATTACTTATTTATTAAAAAAGCTACCGATTCCAGCGTTTCGCAACGACCACAGCTGAGAAATAACGCCGAAAGAAACTCATTTCCACATTTTTGGTCACTTATGCACCAAAAAAGAAGGCTTTGTCAGTTTACAAAGATATTATGCAAAATACAATGTTAGCACAATATAACATGTAATTACCTATATTGTAGTTTTATACTAATTTTAAAGGAATAATTAGCTTCGATGCCTAAACAATCATAGAGATCGAAGCTTTTTAAAAGATTATCGTTTCGGATAAACAAAACCCTTACTAATTTAGTTGAGTCGTAGCGTGATAGCGCAACCGTGGCCATGATACAATAATATAGGATATTTTCTTTCCACGATGGCCCAAGACTACGAATAAAGAATTTCACGATAAGTGTTACCATTATTAAATGTGTTTAATAAATTTATATGAATTATCAGTTCATAGTTGGTTTATTAATTTAAAAAATGTATTATGCTCGGATAAGTGGCAACACTCTTAACTGATTACGTATTCTTGGGCCAATCATTAGGTGTCACGGAAAGAGAATACCTACTATCGTGGCGCTTCGTAGCACCGTAGCATGATCACCGCAAGATCGTAGCGTAGTAGAAAGATCGTACCTTCATAGCAATAGCGATATGTATCAGAATAGCAAGATCGTAGTTTTTTTTTTTTAATTTATGGCTTGACGCTACTGCGTATTTAGCCAGGAACAAGTTAATAAAACGTGGAAAAATCTTTTTTCCTAACAAGCTACAATCAAAGGTTGGTGTAGGCCTTTGATTGCTTTAACACTTCCACTGCTGAAAACGCACCGTATGTGTTTTCCTCTTTGGAAAAATACACGTTGCATTTTTCAGCAGTGAAAGTGTTAAGGGAGCTTCTGGCGACAAATCTATACGAGTCCACTGGTTTTCATAGCCGATTGAGTGGCGGACGACGCCCGAAGACGGGCCCCACACAGTTCGCGAAACAAATATCACTACAGCCGTACTATGACTGTCCACTTTAACTATTTTACATATTGTTCATGAGCATGAGCATTTATAACACCAAACAACACCAATTTCATATTATAAGGTCCACTAAAATCAATTTGCAAAATAATTTAAAGAAAACGCCAACCAAACACCTTGACTTCCCGCCAAAAACTCAAGATCGTAGTTACGTGCAACGAAGATTGAAGTATAAAAAAACCGTAGTATCGTAGCTTATCTGTAGCTTCGTTGCAAAATTGTAATTTTGTAGCACGATCGTCACATGGTAATAAGCTCTATTTATAGGCAACATTTTAACCTTATTGTATACCTCGCAAATGCGAAGAAAAAATACCACAATATCCAAAGAAAATTTATCGCAAAACTACCAATATAAGAAATCTACCTACCTAGGATTTAACAAGACCAAATAAGAGTGAAACAAAAATCCGGTGTCTACCGGAGAATGGCCCCCACTGATGTCGCAAGTATAGGAAAAGGACCATATGTCGGGTCCGATATCCAAATCTGATTTATATGTATTTGAATGGATTTCCACACCATACTACTATATAAAATGAGATATACAGATATATATTACCATAAGAGATGATAGTATAAGTTGCTTCGCATAGCTACCTGTCTTCATTAAAATCAATAAGTTACTGATTAATGATATTATTTGCATTTAACATTATTAACTTATATTCTCAAAAACCCACTAATAGGAACCGGGAACGCGCTTAGATAAAGAAGAATATATCGACGAATAATAAAAAGAAATATTAGGGGGAATATTACATTTTATAGAACCTCAATACCTTATTTACTCCTCATATCAAAGCTCCCATATAAAGATGAAATACTTTTAACATCGCAAAGATTTCCCCTTTACCTATGCATATTATATAACGTTCCATTTCTTAATATCATGGAGTTATATTTATTGACACATTTTCCTGGTGTAACGCGTTTATATTTCTGTCATTTCCGCAACTGGGGGAGAATATAGGTAAGTAATTTTATTACAAGTGGTGCCTCGCTTCGGTAGACATAACAGGGTGATTATCGTCTTTCTTTTTGTATCACATTTATGCAAGGTGGATACAGCTCTTTAAGCCTTTGGAGGATAACCAAAACTAACTGATCAATGTTAACGTTCGTTAAATGTGCCGTAGACCTACATTTTTACTGTCTTATATACCAACAACATTATGAATAACTACTTTTAAACTATCGCGTTGTGTATAATCTTTCTATTTCGAGCTACTAGCAAAAAGAAATCCAGTAAAACTCGGAGATAAGTCCATCGGAGTGCTTTGAAGCCATTAAAAAGTCAACTTCGCGTCTCCATTTTGCGACCTTTGTTACAAACATTTTTGTATTGGACAAATGCAAGGAGATTTCACGTTTTCTACGTGTACGTATATTTTTTAATAACCAAGAGTATTAGGATAAATTAGAGATTTCAATACGACACGTTTACCTAAATCATAATTTATACAAGGTGCAACTTGGAGGTATACAACTTTCTTTTGCCGCCATTTTGGCAAATAAGACAGTTGTTTGATGAAAATTATTTTATGTAGATATACGTCAAATTTGTTATGGAACATTTTACTGACTGTTTTAATAATAAAAACATTCAGCACAGCCCAATCAATGTATTGCGGAAACTCTAAGAAAATTTTGACCAATTTTTGGTAAGAATGACTTACTTCGCGGTTAAGAATAACTCGTTTAATTATTTAATTTGATCAGCATGGCTTTGTAGTAGTTATATAAAAGGTCATGTCTATGCTAACAGGCCAATGAACCTTCAAACTTTAAAACAAAATATCCGAGTCACAGTCACTGAAATAACGCAGGAAATGTGATGAAAGAAGATGAAAATGTAATGAACAACGCAACGAAAAGGGTTTACATCTGCCATGCTGCTAGAGGTGGACATTTGTGTGACATTATTTTCCATAATTAATTGCAGGCCCTGAATACTAAATAAAAAAAGAAACTTTATATTACCATGTCTGCCGCATGCATCATGAACCATGGCTACATATTACCACCAACTGGACTCCGGACGGTCGAAGAAAGAGAGGAAGACCAACGAAGAGATTTTGTGAAGAGAGAAAAGAACGGCAGATTACGTCTAGGGTTTCTTATTTTATTTAATGCGAAAAATGAAAACAAATAGAAAAACATAAAGCTAGAAGCTAAAAAAATGTATACCTTATAGAATAAAATTTTAAAAATTTTCTATTTATTGCCTACCTACTTTATTACATTATACCTTTTTTATATATATATATATTCGTTTAAAAGGAATTTGTAGTAGTTATTAGAACAAATCTTACCTTTACGAGTACCTACTATGATAATGCTGTTGTACGAATTCTAAATTTTAAACGAGAAATATTCATTTAAAAAGTCTATTTTCTATAGCAACTTTTAATAATAGTAAAACATTAATAATAGTAAAATAAGGTTTGTGAAATATTTTGTAAGATAGACAGTATAATAAGTTGTTCAGTTATCAGTAACAAGAAAATAAACGGGCAAGTGCGAGTCGGACTCGTACATGAAGGATTCCGTACCTCCGTACAATGTTTTAAAACGCTTATAAAAACACGTTTTTGTATGACGACCCCCTTTAATTTTTAACTTTTTTTTATTTTTAGTATTTTTTGTTATAGCGGCTATAGTAATGCAAAATATAATATGTGAAAATTTCAAATATCTAGTTAATACCATTACAGAGATCTAGTTAAAAACGCTGAAAAAACAAGTTTTTTATATGGCGACCCCCTTTAATTCTGAACTTTTTTTTATTTTCAGTATTTGTTGTTATAGCGGCCACAGTAATACATAATCGGTGAAAATTTCAAGTGTCTAGCTATTACAGTTCAAGAGATAGAGCCCTGTGACAGACGGACAGACGGACAGACAGCGGAGTAATAGGGTCCCGTTTGCACCCTTTGGATACAAAACCCTAAAAAAGGACTGCCAAATGGCCGTATAACTTGTAAACTTTGGATATTGCGTCCCAAGTATGCACTGTTTAGCCCTAGACAACGAAATTTAATTTTGCGCTTCACCGTTGTAATATTGACCGCATTACCTACATGGCATTACATTTTGTTGTTCTTTTTACCCTCCACGAAAAAATGGGGTGCTATAAGTTTGAATGTCTGTGTGTCTGTGAAGCTGTGTGCCTGTCTCCATGTCTATTGGTCTGTCTATATCATCGTAGCTCTTAAACAATATAGCGATTTTGATGCGATTTTTTTGTTTATCAAAAACCTTGTCTGTCGAGATGGTTCTTAAATTTTTTGAGAAAATCGATTCAGCCATTTAAAAGTTGCTAGGGGTGAACGCCTAAAAGTAAGAGTTCTTTTTTATTGTCAATGTTACCTCAATCAGATATTATAATCTCAGCGCAAAGAAAATCAGCTGGAACATTCTCCGTTTTTAGGATTCCGTACCTAAAGGGTGCCAACGGGCCGCTGTCTGTCCGTTTGTACGTCTATCCGTCTGTCACAGGGCTATGTCTTGAACCGTAATAGCTAGATACTTGAAATTTTCACCAATTATGTGTTACTTACTGTAGCCGCTATAACAACAAATACAAAAAATAAGATAAAGTTAAAAATTAAAGGCTGACGATGGCTGAAATGACGACCCGTCACACAAGAAACGTGTTTTTTCAGCGTTTTCAACTCGATCTTTGTAATTTCATTAATAGATACTAGAAATTTTCACAGAATATATATTGCTATAGCTAATTGAACAGAGGTACGGAACCCTTCATGCACGAGTCTGACTCGCACTAGACCATCGAAGAAGATCGTTCTTTTTATATCTACTGAACTTAATTTGCACGGAAACTGTAATGTAATTCTACAATGCGTCGTTCTGCTAGTATAATGGTGCAGGTCTTTTCCGGCGATTGCGATTACAGCATTCAGCAGCGACGGTTTAGCGGGAAGTCTGGGCCAGGCAAACTAATTTATTTTTTGAGTTGTGGGAGGCAAGAGACACATTTTATGGGAGGCCAAAAAATATTTTTCATATTTTGATACATGTTCCTTGGGGAAAGTTGTTAAGTATCATGAACTGAATTCAGCCTTAAGATAGTTTCAGTATATCTTGTTAGACGCTGTAGTAATGGGATAAAGTGTACATATGTAAATAATCCTGTCACCTTTTGATAAATAAAACAATAGCTAAGGCGAGATGGATTCACAATTTGCAATACTGTAAGTGTTTTTGAAAAATCACTGTTATTAAACTACTACAGTTTATTCCACAAATAAATTACATAAAAATCTTAAGGATTTTCTACAGACACCAATAGCCAAAACACAATTGAGCATTTTTGGTTTGATAGAAAAAAATCACAAATATACCTCTAAATTTGCCTTTATAATGCATATTACTATTTTACACAATAACCTTTTTATATGAAAATTATATATATAAATTTTTGAGGAATAAACTGTTGTAGTTTAGATACAGTGATTTTTTAAAAACACTCACAGTTTTCTTGGCTCTGAACTGGCGGGGCCTTAAACAAATCAGAGCAACCTCCAATAGGTCTCTCGACTGATGATTCTTTTGAGTAGTCGGGTTGCAGATTATTAATCTTATTTTTATTACAAAAATAAAAAGTTTTTAGTAATAAGTAGCTAGATAGAAAACTTTTAAAAAATCTGGCAAATGCGACTGTTCTGTCTCTCTCTCTCTCTCTCTCTTACACACACATACACACACTTAATGCATCCTAGAGCGGAGGTGTGCTGTGTTTCAAGTCCAATTGTTATTTCTAGGCAGATATACTAGAACCACGCCCTTCGTGTAAGTAATATGCATATTATCTATACTAATTATATAAAGAGGAAAGATTTGATTGTTTGTTTGTTTACATGACGACCTCCGTGGCGTAATGGTTAACACGCTAGACCGCTAATCCGGAGGTTCTGGGTTCGATTCCCAGCCAGGGCAAGTTGGAAAATGGTCTTTTTCAAATTGTCCTGGGTCTTGGGTGTTTATCTATATATGTATTTATCATAAAATATAGTATCGTTGAGTTAGTATTCCATAACACAAGTGTAAAACTTACTTTGGGACTAGCTTAATCAGTGTGATTTGTCCTTATATATTTATTTATTTATTTATATTTATTTTTTATTTATTTATTGAATAGGCTCCGAAAATACTGGACCGATTTCAAAAAATCTTTCACCATTGGAAATCTACAATATCCCCAAGTGGCATAGGCTATGTGTGTACCACGGGCGAAGCCGGGGTGGACTGCTAGTCATAAATAAAAGAGCAGGATGAAAAACAAGTCATTTTTAGTTTTAAAAAAACTCAACTTCCCTTAAAGTTCAATAAAATAAATAAAGTGTAAGTCACTTGGAGTGATGATAGAATACTAACAATACCCCATACATTCTTTGTTTTAGACATTTCGAAGTTATGATAAAAAAGCAACTCACATACGAGTTCATACATAAACTTTGAAATCTCCTATTTTAGGACAGTCGTGTTATGTCGTGTCACGTCGTGTGCAGAGAGAGAGAGACAGACTAAAGAACAAGTTGCTATTCATCTGACTTTGTTTAAGTGGAGTAAGTTGTAAGATCATCACGTACCGAGGAACGACGTCGCTGCCTTGCTGCATAAACGATCCCAGCGAAAACCAAAATGAGTTCCAAATGCTGAATTCGTTGTGCAGTATTATCTGTAAGGCAATGGTTTAGTGAAGTACAAAGTAACAAATACTTTAGATCCACTGAGAAATAGTTCACTGTTTTATTTCGTTTTCATACGTAAGTATTTTTACCTAAGTATAACTAAAATTACTTTCTTTTACTAAAGCTAAATTTACTTAAGGTCAAAACATTCAGAAAAAGGCTAGTTCTAATTAAGTTAGCCTTTATTAAATTACAACAAAATATAGTACAAAGGCTAACTGTGTTTTTTTATGTACAACAAAAAATTATACTTATATTAAATTAAAATAATTGGTAATAATCATTTTTTGTTTGTTTCAATTCAAAAATTAAGTTAAGCACAAACTCAAACTAACAAAAATTTTAATAGTAAATCTAAAAAAACCGATTGTAGTGAGACCTAAATAAAAAATACTAAGTATATTAGATACATAGGTGAAGCTTTTGTCCAATATGCCACCAGCTGTACCATGAATGACCTTTAAGGTCAGTTCACAGCAAGACGCGACGTAGGGCGCACTTTGGAAAAAATATAGAACTTGTTTATTACACAAAAAGATACTACTCGTAATTTCAGCGACAGCCCGCTATGCCGCGCTACGCAGCACTGCGTAGCGCGAGGGACGCAGCGGGCTCTCACTGAAATCTCACTCTTTTTATCTAGTAAATTAGTTCTATATTTCTTTCAAAGTCGCGTCTCGGTGTGAACTGACCCTTACTCTGCCTCGGAGGGAGGCGTAAAAGTAAAAAGATTAAAATATTATTTTGAGTCAGCGACACGATAAGAAGAAGAACTAGCAAATAGTGTAAAAAATACATACAAGACCCTTTTTTTCTTATATTCTAACCGTCTCACTATTATCTATCCAAATCAAGTTGACACTAGTGGATTATAAAATAACATATATTATAATCCACTAGTGTGGGGGAAAGATTCGACCAGCGTATTAATAAGACGGTATTTAAGTAATACGAGTATAATACAGCATACACCATAACTAGTGTAATGGTGCAAACTACATCGTTCTGTAATTACACGAGCTTCACTGCCTGAAAACCGAATATATGGTTTGGTAAATTCAAAATACAGCGCACATTATCAAGTTGGATGGAGAGAGTAAGAACCTCCGTACACTAGGCCGTCAGTCGCGACTACCAGTTGGAGCTACCGATGCAATTTCTAATCTTAGAAAAGAAATCAAAATAGTTTCGAAAATATACTTGAAATTTACTTTTTTTTTCTTAATTTTATATAAATTTTTTATGGTGGTCCCCACTGCTGTTAAAAATGTTTACAAATTTTGAAACTCCAAATAAATAACTTTTTATTGTACAAATATTGTTATTTTATATATTGTTATATTATTATTTTCAAGTATAAAATAAATTCAAATTATTTATAACAGTATTTTATTTTTATGTTATTATTCTTATTTTGGGTCTTGCGGCTCTAAGCAGACAGAGTTCAGGGTCGCAAGACCCAAAAGCAACTTTTAGCGTGATGAAAGGTGGACATGAATCAAAACAGTGATGAGTTTCTAGCCGCATCGCCTGTTCATTCGCATTTATGTAAATATCATTTTTATTTTGTAAACATTTTTAACAGCAGTGTGAGATTTACATTGATTTTACATTGATACCTCAGATAGTAAATCAAAAGTAAAAATGTGGCCGTAAATCACTTGTGATCGCTTTTTAGCTACTATAGTAAAAATTGTGTGTCATAATTAAAACACCAGTGTACAGAGGTTAGGCAAGTGATCATAGAAAGACATTTAAAGATTGTAAAAGCAATTCGCCTGGATTTTCGGCGCCGGCGTGATGTGCGGATGCTCTTATCGTAATAAGGAATAATTGCGTATTGGGCGAACGGCAAACAAATTGTTATACGAACCTCGTTAGTGCTGCTGATGGGATGATCCAAATGTGTGTCGGATATGGAAATCGACCTCCATTCATGCGGAGAGAACCTCGAGACTAGGAACAGTACAATACTGACAGCGAAAAAGCTGAATAGTATACACAGCTGCAAAAAATGGTGAGAATATCTTTTATTACCTACGTGAAATATATGTATGTATACCGGGTGACTTTTTCAACACCAGTCAAATTTTTGGAGCAAGTTCAGTCCATGATATTAAACTACTTTCTATAAAAAAAGTTAGTAAAAATCGATAAAATTTTTTCGTCCTCCCATACAAAATCAAAAGAGAAAAAAGGTGAATTTTTATTTTAGTTTTTCATTAATTGTTTTTATGAAAAGTAGTTCTGTATCATGAACTGAATTTGCTCCATAAATTAGGCTGGTGGATAAAAAGTTAGCCTGTATTTATTTACAGCTCTTCTTCCATTCAATACTGAGCATAGACTCCTTTGGCACTAGCAATCGCTGTTTTAGGAATAAAAATACAAAAATACTAATATTATCTTTACTAATATAATACTTAAACGTAAAAATATATTCGTTTGTCCTTCCGGTAATAAAATGGAGCAACTCTTCGATCTAATATTTTGCATGCAGAGAATTGAGACACAAAAAAAATTAACATGTTCTAAATTTTGTTTGCCACGACACGATAAAGTACCCGAGAAATATGCGCAAAGTAAAAGCCAGTAAGTTAAAAGAACCTTAACAAAAATATATCCGTAAATCTGTACAAACTTACTTTACAATGTTTTAAAATTAATATTTTTGATCACAACAAAGATTATTAGATTTATTTCTTTATTAATATCGAAAAAACTACGATACGACAAAACTTCACCCCTAAATGGTATATAATTTTGTGCGCAATTTAATGAAGAAAGTGTTTTACGGTCAGTGACCTTAAAAAGCAGAAAAGTACATTATATGCCCTTTAGACTAAAATAAAAAAAAGTGGTACGTAGCAGAAACGAAATATCATAATTCGAAATCGCGGTATATTGTCAAAAGCAGTGGAGCTTAGTCTACGATAAACATTTTCTTTGCAGGGAGAATGTTTATCGGTAATACTTTAGCTACGCCTAAGGCTTGTGGTATACTAGGAAAGTTAGTTGAAAAATATGTCATCAAGTAATGCTATTGTAAATTAATTAGTATTTATTTTTTGTAAAGTATATATACTAAGCACATTTATAAAACATAAATATTTTTAAAACAAAGTTTTTTAATGCGTCTTGCGGTAGATGTTGACAGGCGAAAAGTTTATTTTATGAAAGAACAGTTTCGTAACGAAAAAATGCCGTAAAGAACCGAAAGTCTCGTAAACTTTTTTGAAGAAAAGATATAAGAAACTCCATACCTGATGGGCATCCCCCCGACCACACACAATTTTTCACACAATAATCATCTCTATTGAAATACAAAAAGTCCAAAGACATTAACCTGAATCGCTTGCTAGTAATTTACTTATAGCATTAAGCCTGGCAATTGTAAGAAAACTCTACAAACAGTAAGTTATTTTATTTAACTAACAACAACGCAAATTATTTACTAAAATAAAACTAAAATCGTTGGTGCCCTGGACTATTATTCCAAAGTTAGTTGTTATGTAGATGGAGAAGCAAACTTTTGCTCACCTACTTCCGCTCCCTAGCGTGAAACTTCACATATTTGTATACTTTGTGTTGTTATACTGCAAACTGGTATTGTACTTGCTGAATAAATGATAATTTTATCAACTTTTTTTAAAATTAATAAATTACCTAAATGTCTCACGGGGAATAATTGCATTTCTGTCAGCCAGCATAAAAGCAGATTTTGTTTATAAGATATTATTATCAGAATAACAATGTGCAATGGAATAATAAGCAAAACAAAGAATTACGTAACCATAAATCTTATCTATGCTAGCTTTGGTCGCAACCCTCGAGAACCAAATTATGATTATAAAATTTTATTCATGTTACTTTCCTAAGTATATATTATATTAGTATCTTGCAAAAATCATGTCGTTGTTGTATACATTTTTTTCCACTTCTTCAAACAACGATTTACTGCTTGGGCAGTTTTGTTTATTTTTCAAGAGTCGAAATATACCTAGCTATATAGATTTTAAAGTCTTAATACACTTAATCGCTTACCCAAATTTCCTTTGAAAGAGGCCTTAAGAAACTGAAAGTGTCCGAAAGCTGTTTTGGCGTCTTTGTATTTGTGATTGAGCTGTCGATTGATAGAAACGGTTCGCTGAAGTCCACTAATTT
This sequence comes from Acrobasis repandana, assembly GCA_963576875.1. NCBI lineage: Eukaryota > Metazoa > Arthropoda > Insecta > Lepidoptera > Pyralidae > Acrobasis > Acrobasis repandana. Next base: position 12,635,823 of record OY756214.1, read on the forward strand.
CTCTCTCTCCGGGGTGACGGCCAAGGGACCCACGGCGATATCCGCATCCTGTATAAAGAGACAAAACAGTATTCTAAATGTACATTTTTAACGAGTTTTGTTATTGTACTTGAGTTGAAATTGCATATTATAGTGTTATAAACAGAAAGAAAAAAATATGTTTGAAATTCCTTTAAAAAAATCCTAAAGGAAACAAAAATTTCATAACTAGTTTTCCAAAGACACTTTATTATATAACAGGGTTTATTATGTAAACGTAAATGTAAAGTAATTAAATTATGAAATCACGACTAGGGGTTTTTATACAAATCCCATAGAAAATACTCATATTAGTTTTAACGTTTATAAAAAGTATCTGTTTTGACTTGTTAGAAACTAGCGAATTGCAACCTAACAGATACATGTATAAGTATACATCGTGTTAATGAAAGAACGCAAAACCTCTCAGATGTATTTACATACAAACTGATTAGCTGATCCAGTCAATTTGTATGAAAATCCAAATATATTTTTTGGATTCCGTGAAAGTTGTTGAACAAAAGTTGTTCAGTTACATGTGCTGAGGTACCATCTGAGAAGTTTTGCGTTCTTTCATTAACACGATGTATAGCCGTTTGGTTCTCGGCAGAGTAGAATAGGACCACTCCAGGTCTTCCTGTGGATGTCGTAGAAGGCTACTTCGGAAACACAAGCTAAACAAAGCTTATAAACATCAATGAGACCTCTCCAACCTGTCTGGCCAGCGTGGAGAGTGTAGGCCAAATCCTCTGACTGCTCTGGATAATATAAGGCTCTGGTAGTACAGAGAGGGTCATGCTCCTGCAGTGGAGACTAAAAAAGACCTGATGATGATGATAAAGATACATGTCTATGCTCTATCATGTCTCCATTCCTTTTAAAGAAGAGTCCAAAAGACCAAGGCAATTTTATAAAACTACTATATGATTTCACTGTTCCGATACCAATATTATCATCCTCACGTATTCCCGGTTGCATCCTCAGCTGTAACGCTTCAGAGCCCGGGGTCCGCTACCTAACCTAGGTGATTTGACGAAGTTACTGGTTTCTGGCAACACAAAAGGTAGACCAGAACCAATCCTAGGAAATCTGTTCCGATACCAAACCATATCTTAAAACACACAAAAGTGAAAAAGTTTAGAACTCGATAAAATTAAGATCACAAAGTTAAATGATGGCCCAAAACTAAGTTTTATAGAACGCGCACACAAAGACTTGTAAAGACAAAGATATTAAGGAACCCTCGCTAGATATTAGATTTACCGTCAAATTCTTCGCGAAGTTAAAGTAAACGTATTTGACGGTCAAGACGAGCAAATCTTTATAAATACAAAAATACAACTGAAACTCAATAAACAAGGATTTTAAGGTCGACTTCACACTTGAAATCCTTAAATGCTAGCAGCTTATCAAACATTTTTAATCCCGAGAAGGACGTATAGTGTATTATAGACACTTAAGGCCCTAGGTCCTGTCTTCAAGATAAAATCGTGATTAGTTTGTTTATTATAGTAGTATTTTCATATGTGTAATTGGCTTATACTTTTTAGGCTGCCGAAGTCATCTGTAATGTCTCAACAACTGTTATCTAATAATTATAAATTATACTACCTACGTATAATAACAAATATTACAAATATAAATAATAATATTTGAATTTTGAAAATGTTTAGGTACCAATTTCTCAGAATACATAAGAGTCAAACAGAATGGTATTTCACAGCGTCTCCCGCAAATTGGCGTCCCCGCACCTCTCCCCCGCACTTTGTGAGCTTTGACAGCTCCAAACCAGGGTTTAATTACTAGCCGCACGCAATACGCGACGTGTGTTGTCTTGAGAACTGTCAACCAATAGTAACCATCATGGTGAGAAGGTGCGCGTATAATAATTGTTTATCCACCCAATACTCTAAAGAACGTATATTTCATACATTTCCAAATGATGAAAACAGGTAAGAAAAGCAACAATATAATTTCACGTTATTACCCTGCAACCATCTTGATATTATACCCTTCTCGCTCTCTCGCATTGGCGAGAGCGAGATTGTAACATTACCGGATTGCTAATAAGCAATCCGGTAATGTTACATAGGCTCCTCGCTCACAGGTAATCACATACACGCAGATGCCAATTAGATTTCCGCGGGTTATAGTGCTAAATGCCATTGTTGACAATGACAACTTGACATGCTGTGCGTGTATGCGTGATAAACATTTGTTTATTTTTACTGAATTTATTCATATAATTTTTGCATATTCGGTGCAAAACTATAGTTTTGCACCGAATATGCAAATTACTATATTACAATAGTGAATTAGTGAAATTAGTGCGTTACATTATAAATGACTCAATAATAATCAGTAAAGTGAACTAATGGTGAAATGGACAATGGACATAATGAAAAATATTTGTGAAGTGATATTATAGCTGTTTCCGACTTTTCTGTAACATTTAATACATATAAAACAGAATATTTTTTACTTCATCGTGTTCGCAAATCTTCCGGTATGGAAAAATACAATCGTAAATATGTCGAACTCGTTAGTAGGTAAGTATTAAAATAATTCTGCGGTGCGACCCTAAGTATAAAACTCACACATCGACGTGTGTACAGATAAATTGTTTCGTTTGTAGTAGTAGTAGGTATATATGTTACTCTGAATCAATGGAGAGTCATACCAGTGCCGATGTTTAGGTACTAATGTTTGTAAACATTTTGTTTTTATTTTGGTCATTTCGACGATATAAAAATATATCCATATAAATAAAAATTAAAGTGAGTATGTTTGTCCTCTATTGGTTCCTAAACTGATCAGATAATGATGAAACTATGGTAGAGTCCCTGAGGACACTCGCGAGGGTTTCTGTGGAATTGCAACGCATGTCGGGTGCAGCTAGTTCCATATAGGGTTTTTATAAGTGTATCACATATTTGTATAATATACTTTTTTCCCCTAGCCATTTAGGTACCATAGTAGGCCTCGTTGTTTCTACCTATTTCGATCTTTAGTTACTTTTCTCTTCTACGGACATAGGTACTTCAGTATATCAAATGATTTTCATTTAAAAAATCTATAATCTGCTTTTTGTAAAGGCGAAAAATCGTGTTAGACATTACGTGGTGTGTGGTACGTGGTACATCGTGGGTGATTCGACTTATTTTATAATAAAAGGTTAATTTTTCTAATGACGTTTTGTAAAGGTTAAGATAAGTTATGTGAAGGAATTATGCACTGTGTAAAATATGGAAGAGTATATTATAGAATGCATATCTATGTGAGGAAAAACTGTTTCTCGATATTACAATCAATTTTATTCAAAGAAAGAAATCCACGAGTAAAAACGTAGCAACAAAAAAAAGTCCTTTTATAGCAATTTTATTTCAAATCACGGGTATTTTTTATTTCTGGTTTCATTATTACCCAGCAAGTAAGTTAACATTAGGGGCAAGGCAAAATCTCCTAACATGTTTTAGAAAATCATGACCATAATAAAGTTCTTTGAAATCATCAGTAAAATCAAACACAAGACTCCCTAGTGAGTAAAGAGAGTTGATAAAAGTGAAGTGCTAGTGTAATAACTAAACCTAGAAGAGGAGTATTGGAGGATTACAGTTGCATAAACTAAGTTAGGGTCGCGCGTTTCTAAGTATGATCCCGAAGGAAACATTGCCATTCTTTAGTTAGCTTTGTGCTGTTTATTGAGAAGATAAAGCACCACTCAAGAATGTCTGATCTAAATCCTGGCTTGCTTTATCGAAGAGAAATATTCTATATTGCACGCCTCATAAGCGAAGCGCATGAGGTAGTGCTCTACTCTCGCCTTACAAAAATCAAGTGATTTTTTTAACTAAATGTGTCTCTATTTATTTTCTATCGCACTTGTACAATAATATTTAAACATAAATGTCAAGGAAAAACACTATGTTTTGAATAAAAGTGCTTTGTTAGGAGACTAGCGCCATCTGCGTGTGATCTCCACAAACACGGGCAAGATTATCGATTCATCGATATTCCGGCTGTGCCCCGCCCTGCGCGGATTGTCTTTGCCCGGCCAGAAAATTTGTCTTTGCGTCAAAGTCTTGACTGACGTTGTTAATGACGGATTCGCTGGTCCCGTCGCGAAAGCCATGCGGCATTAATTTTGTATTTGATATATTGCGAATATTTCGTGAAGAATTGTCGCTAATTGTTGTTTGATTGTGTGCCCAATTTGTTTGGAACGTCGTGGAGCCGAAATTGTTTGTATTACGTATAAGAACAGTGATTTGTGTCAAATGTAAAACGCGTGACATGGCGTCATTATAAATTGTTAGTTTTTACCTATTTCCCGTGTGGAACGGAAGTATTTGTTATGTGAATAAAATTGACTATAGAAGAAACTTGTTGTGCTGGTGAAGTGGTGCTATAAATACGACGTATTCGTTTGGGGCGACATACATGAGCTCATGGGTAGGTTCGTTTAGGGACCCCATTTTCTTCACCACTGTCTTAAGACCCGTGCTGGGACCTGAGGCCGTCGCCAGCCCTGAGTAGGACTTCGGGCTCGACGCGAAGGCCAGGCGAGGCTGCCTGAAAACTGCATGGATGCGGTAAGTTTTGTAATTAGTTTAATTACTTTTAATTAGAATTAAGTTTAACTCATAATTAGGTTAGGAGGTTCCCTGGACCTTATCTAGGGTGGTAGCAGACTGCGTAGGTTTGTTTGTGTGTTTGTTTGTTGCCGGACTCGTACCAAGAGCGTAGTTAGTAACATTTCTTGGTAGCAGAACGTAATCTTAGCTATCTGCGCCAACACACTAGTTTCAACACTTATGACATTTTTAAAAGACATTTTGCCTTTTGAATAAATAAAAACAATGTTTAATAAAATCATTTTGTGGACGTCCGTGTGTCTGTATGTATGGAAACTGGCGTGGTCACGATAACTCCCGAAAAACTTATCTGATCAAGTCCATTTTTTTTTATACGCTTCAGTATTGTCCAAAACTAAGTCCTTTGAAGATCACGGTCTAATTCAATGTAGTTTAATAGTGATTCTCAAAAAACATCATTTTTGAAATTTTTTTCTTGTTTTTGCTTAGATTTTTTGAGATTTCTCAAAATCTTTCGGTCCGAATCGGTTTAAATTCACAGGAAATCTGAGTTGTATAGAACTCTTTGGAAAGCTGTTTGGTTCCGATCGGTTTAGTTGTTCAAGAGTTATAAGCGGGTCACATACACACCCACATACACATACGGATAGGGTGCATGACACTTGCTCGTGAATGGTCAGGGAAGATTCCTGAGACCTTTAAACGGCGAGATCTGATGAAAACTCGACTTTTCAAAAACGGGGTGAAACTAACAACGTCCCGAATTTTGAAAATTTTCAATTTTCTCAGCGGGAAGTTAAAAATAAAAGTTAAAAATAATCTCCAGTCGTGCGTTAAAGCCGACACATACTTTTCTTCGTTTTAAGTTAGCAATAAAACAATCAAAATCAATTTAATTGTGAAAAATGAGATTGTGAGGCGTGCACTTTTGGATTTTCCAAACTATTTAAATTTTCATTGTTTGCATTATAGATTTGGTTTTTTTTTACTGTTTTGAATTCTTGAAGATTCTTATTTTAAAATAGCACTAGTAATACGAGTAAACACTTCGTTTATTCGCTTTTAATGTGGGTAAAACTCACATAATAACTCTTCTTGTTGTTTAAAAAATAATTTTTGTAGTAATTAAAATCATTTTTACAAAACCTCATTCCTTTTTTCGTTTATACGGATTCGTACCCAAAGGATGCAAAAGGGTATTACTAAGTCTCCGCTATCTGTCTGTCTGTCCGTCTGTCCGTATGTCTGTCTGTCCGTATGTCTGTCTGTCCGTATGTCTGTCTGTCACAGGGCTCAATTTCTTGGACCGTAATAGCTAGACACTTGAAATTTTCACTAATTATGTTTTACTGTGGCCGCTATAACAACATATAATAAAAAAAACTACGGGTTGCACTCCGGGAGTGCCGGCAGAATTGAAAACTTGAATATTAACGTTGTGCATTTTTGATATTTTGGAATGGTTAGGGAATAATTTTGCACGAATTGCTTTAATTATCAGTATAAAAGTACTATCATTTATGTGGTAGAATAAAATATTGATTTATTGCGCTATCGTACACAAACATGACAATTTATATTACATTAAAAAGTTTATCTCTCAGCTAAATGAAACAGCAGGCGCAGGCATACATTTTCGCCGTGCCGTAGAAAGAGAGGGGGATACTTCCCCTCCTACGCCGCGCCGGCTGTCTACTCTCCATCCGTCTTACGAATTTTCGGTCAGGACACGTGTCCTGACGCGAGTTTAACATTTTTTACCCATTTCAAAAAAGTGCACAACACCGCTAAAGAAGTTTTCACTTCAAAAAAATAAAAAAAATATATGTGGGTCGTCATACAAAAAACGTGTTTTTTCAGCGTTTTTAACTAGATCTTTATAATAGCATTAACTCGATATTTGAAATTTTTACCGATTATGTATTACTATGGCTACTATAACAACAAATACTAAAAATAAGTTAAAAAAACGTGTTTCTTCAGCGTTTTAAAACATTGTACGGGGGTACGGAACCCTTCATGTACGACTCCGACTCGCACTTGCCCATTTATTTATTTAACGTTTGGTTTAATCGCTATTACGTAACATTATAATTTTAGCTACCCTTTAAGTATTGCGTATTAAAAAAGTTCATTTTATTATTCCTGCCCTCTCCGATTACCTTTGTCACCGTTATTGAGAAAATATAAAGCACCGTTTGGCTTTTGTGTATATGAGACTTTAATCGAATCGAGATCAATTTTCGCGTACAATTTAAATGTTCTTCGATAAAAAAAATAATGAAATTTAATAAAAAATATATCGTATTGTTGTTATAAACAAACACGATTCGAACCAGATCATAATCCATTATTCCTGGTTTGTAAATTGAAGTTATAGTACTATTTCTTAATTCGAACTTTGAATTTTCGGAAAGGCAGTGTGAAGAATAAATATAGGATGATAGTTTGGAAAAAAGGCACTGGCATATTTAAGACGAGGTATTAAAGAAACTCTAATTCCAGGGATGTGGGCCCTGTTTTGGTCGACGCCGTGGTGAGTTTCCTGTAAAAAAGATCAGGTCGCACTTTGTACTGCAATATTACTTTAATAGTATGCAAGATTTATTTTCAGAAAAGCCTTATATATTTATTGACACTATCAAGAGTGCAGGAGAGAAAGATTCGTTAGTGGAAGAGCTATTGAGTCTTATTCCATCGTTATTCATATAATCGTCTTGTCACACTCACACGGGACTATGTAGGTATATAATAATCCTACTTACTACACAAAAAAAGCAATTCGAATAAAACAAGTTTTTGTCTTTTACCAGAAATATGTTATAATTTATGTTTTATTTGGTTTTCTGTAAGTAGGTAACAATCTAAAAATAAATTAATTTGCAGTAGCAAGGTAAGTAAATATACCGCAAATTTTTAAAAAAAGCAGAATACAAGTTATCATAATTAACGATAGTAACCTTTATATGTCTGTAATAGTCAAAAAAGGTTAGCTTGAAATACATATGTACAAGTATTTTACAAGAATGATAAATATCTTCAGAACTTAGATAAACTTCATCTTGTTACACATAAAACTTGTAGACTTCTTCCTTTGTAGTATACTCGTAAATATTGAACATTCAGTATCATCCAATTTGTCAAATAGAAAATTGTAAATCTTGAAGTATAGCTATCTAGTTTCGCTAAATCGCTTTTATAAAGTTTACTCTACATCAACGAGATTGAATCCAAACAAAAAGTCTACTGGCCCGCTGACATGGCACGTTTCTTGAGAAAACATCGAAGTCGCAATAAACTGCATTATTTTATCTTCCAACATAAATCCCTTTCAGCAAACTTCATCCTTTAAAGTTCAGAAGTTAATGGAATAGATATTTTTATAGCTCAAGTTAATTTATTATTATTTTGTTGATTAGCCGTGTGGTTCCCGGCAGAGTAGAATAGGACCACTCCAAGTCTTCCCGTGGATGTCGTTAAAGGCGACTTAGGAAACACAAGCTAAATAAAGCCTAAAAACATCAGTGGGTCTTCTCCAACCCGTCTGGCTAGCGTGGAGAGTGTAGGCTAAATCTTCTGACTGTTCTGGCTAATATATGGCTATGGCGGTACAAAGTGGGTCGTCCTGCAGTGGAGACTAAAAAAGACCTGATGATGATGAGGATTTTGTTGGTTAGTCTTGACTGACTTCACGTGATTGACACATTAGTCCGTCAAGTTTCTGGGTTCGATCTCTAGGCTGAGCAAGTTGGAAAATGGGCTTTTAAAAATTGTTCTGGATCTTGGGTGTTTATCTACATATGTATGTTTCATAAAATATGGTGTCATTGACATGATCTGGTCACTTGTGAAACACCAAAAGTGGTTTATTCCCGAATTTCTTGCCAAAGCCTATCAAAGAAATGCGTATAACGTAGAACACTGTCACAGGTGATGCGAGTAAACCATCACTAGTTTGAGCCTCGTTTCCCCTTCATCCTTCTTATTTGCATTTGAGAATCTTTCACTAATCTATTTTAGTAAATATATTGCTAGATGCTCAATAATGAAGCACATTTCGTGGCAATCAACAAATGTGCAGTTAATGCTAAAATTTAATGTGTTTTGAGAATGGTAAAAATATCGTATTTATTTGATTTATCTATTTTACTATCATATTATACACTAAGTACAACAGAACATTAACACGACATTTCTATAACAACACGAACTATTCTATATAGCTACTGTAGTTTGTGCCTAATGCCAATGCCTAAAATGTTATACATACAAAAATTTTAAACTCATATGTATATAGTAGGGAGGGGACGTTTAAGCCAAGCAGTGGGACTCAAACAGCTAATTAAAAAAAATATATATCTTATTACTTATAAAAATTAAAAAAGGCCTGCCAAATCTAGCTAAATACATGTTTTCTTCAATTTGCAAAACGATCATAGCATTCGAGTCCTCTTACATCCTGACTTGTTTATCCCTTTACTTACATATCACCTACCTACTTTCCTTATCATACGGAACGTGTCATCGAATAATTACTACATTTCAGGGACCAATATTAATTTATCCACTCAAGCTACGGCACAATGATTCATCCACATTAGAGAAAGCCATTTACGGACGTTTGAACAAGTTGAGTCAGTTTCCTGGTACGGTAGGCTACGATAATCCCTCTCTTACTCACGGACTATTAACTGTGCCCGCCTGCTTTCCTACTCGACCCGTTTATTATAATTCGTAAATCCGTTTTGGATTGGATTCGATGAAATTGTATTACGAGTCTAGATTGATCCCTAAAAGCATTATAAACATTCTATGTCCGCCGAAAATGTCAAATAAGTATATTAATTTTCTGCTTAAATAGATCTGTATCTTTTCGAAATAATAAAATTCACACTGGCGAATCAGATTTTTTCGAATAGATTACAATATTAATAAAATAATTTATTTTCATTTTTATATGTCTCGGAAAGTAGCGTTATATAATGTCAGTGTGAAATGAATGCATACATAATAATATCACTACTTAACTAGGTTAAAAAAAGGTAATAAATTACTTTTAAATACTTTTAAAGGGAACACTGATATAGTACATGTCAATTTATGTCAGATTGGTAATTATGGAATAAAAATAGAAGCTATGAGCTGTAGAATTCGCGAGTCTGTTTTTGCTTAGCTTAAAACTTAATAATGTTCACCGTGCAGCGTAAAACCCCATGGCACCGCGATTTTGAAAAATCTAAATACTGCATTGAAAATAAAAAATCCATACAATTGTAAATTGCTCAAATTTCACGAGAACAAGTTGAGGAATGCGACTTATAGAGACTTATATAACTTATAGATCCGGACAGACATACGTAAGCATTTTTGCCCAAACTGTAACGGCGAAGCTACCCTATATTTAATTTTAAAAAAATATCTCTGACTTTATAACTCTAGATAAAGATAAGATAATGATAAATAAGTAGGGTATAATTATGTGTATAACTTATATATATAATATAACCCATAATGAGTGTGATATGTTATCAGTAAGATTGTAGAGACTGGAAACTGATATAGTCAGCTCCTGTATTACAGTGCTCCAGAGATCTCCGTATTAACGTTACCAATGGCACTGGTTATTTTTATATAATGAATTAAAAGTACTGTTATAAACTCACCTTCCGCACGATCTCGCTGATCATTTCCGAAAGACTCTCCAGTGTATTTTCATTCCCGTACTTGAGGTCTTTCACCACACGCAGCTCATCTAAATGAGAAAAATATCAATATTAAAGCTTACGTTTTAAGAAACAATGTTATTAGGTACGCAATTTAAAATAATTTAAAGAGTAAGGCAGAAATTAATGAAGGAAATTTGGTGCGAATTTCTAAACTTTGTGTACTTTTACAAATATTTTTTTATTCAATACACATTACAATAAGCCACAGATTATGATTTCATTCGCCAAAAACAAAATAGAATAAGATATTCCAATGGAAGTCGAAAAATATCTTTTCGTGCGAGTATTTCTTTTCACCAATTGTTTCTTGAAGAATTTAATCAGTATCATGGACTGAGTTAATTGCTCTAAAATTCTTAACTCTTGAAAAAATCTCTATCTGCACCTCTAACACGCTTGACTGTTGTACTAAATTTTAACCACGAGATTAATTAGTTTAAAATTTTTACAAGCATAATTTTAAAGTAGATATATTAATTTTTCAACGTGACTCGACTATACATATAAATTGAAGCTTTTTTTGCAGGCTATTACAGAAATATTCCGCCTTTGTGGGAATTGTCAATTACACTCCCACAAGTCCTAACTTAAAAAAGAAGAGATTTGATCATAAATTCCTATAGGTTAATGTAGAAAATACCATAGTCGACTTATAAAAGTTATAAATTTAAAAGCCATTCACAATGTTCTGAATATTGGAAATGGATAAAGAATTATTTCGCACTTCTGTAATAGCCTGTAAAACTTAATACGAGATGCATAAAATGAATTTCAAATACATACATTTAATACCCATTTCCTTCGCAATCATATCGAAAAGCTCCTTACAGAAGCCGTAAAGTTCCTCTTTCTGTCCGTATTCGGGTGGCTTCTGCATCATGTACGGATCTTGTAGCGTAGTGGTTACAATGTAGGTTTTGTTCGTGTCGTACGAAGCTGGGGATCGTAGTTGTACGTACTTCGGATGAACAGGGATCAAGCCGTGCATGTCAGACCATGTTGCTACCTGTGTGGGAATTTTTATTGTTACTTCTAGCAGTATATCTATTTAGCAAAAAGAATAGGTTTTAGAAGCTTGCAAAGATCTGTTAACTCTGTTACACAATAATACTCTTCTTGTGTACGAGTACAACATGAAAATAGAATGTTGCTTTTAAGAGATTGTAACTAATATCCTATGATAAGTTAGAGATTTTGAAAAGCTTTTGTATAACACTGTTGTTGAATTAGTCTCATTGGTAAAGTTATTTCTTTTGACGGGCTGAGTTGTTTTTTCAAGTATGTTTCGACCACAAAATATGTAAGTACCCTATATAAAGGGTGAGAAATAACAAGAGTGTATTTTTCAACTGAAACTAATATTAAATGAAAAAAAGGTTCTTTTAAGAGAGGAAACCAATTGCCCTCAAAAATAAGGGTCAGAAAATATCCAAAGTTTGTGTTTCAGGTGGCGGAAGAATGGAGGCAAACTTTTAACGCATTGATTTATGGACGCCAAAAAATCATTAGCAACTCGCCGAACAGGAGTGGGTGAAATAACGTTGAAATTAATCTTAGAGAACTGAACTTTACGTCTTAACTTAGGTCTTAAAATAGGATTTTATTTCCTTTCGATCTGATCTAAATTAAGTCTACCAAGTCGACAGTGAATATGATAAAGACATTTTCTATACAATAGTGTCGGTGTTCACAACGCTTGTAGCGATACTATTATTGATATTTAGATCTAGTTTAGAGAGAATATAGAGGTAAGTAGGTACTATAAATGTATTATACAGAGTGATTTGAACCTCCTGGCTAAATTTAAGATAAGTACTCTGTACCCGTAGTAAAAGATTCTGTTACTCATATCTTATTTCGTAATAAAACCAAAGATATGGACTGACAAATTCATTCCAAAAATTTCTCATTTTAATATTACCTGCTACCGGGTGACTGGCAAGTGGTGTTTAGTTAGCAGGGATAGTGACATCGCGCAGGCGCAATGTGGTAAAGTCATGAGCTTAGCCATGTATTACGAATTTGGGGAAAAACTTTTTGTATTTTTTTTTTTAATATAAAATATATTTAAAAAAAAATTAAAAAGCTTTTTTTCGTACAGTTCTGTGTTCTATTAGTAATTCTGATACCCAGATTTTAATATAGCTAGAGGGTTGAAACTCAATCTGTATATAGATAGTCGAAAGTTGACATTACAGATAGGAGAACTAGTATATGAGAACGTCATTATAATTACATCTTTTGTGCTACTTTTTATGATATTGTTAACAGACAATATCGATGTTCGTTACGTGGACTCTATTTTTTTTATTTACTAACAGATATATTGATTATCAATGGCGTTTCAGATACAGATCCGAAAGGCCATTGATAGTCAATTTATCTGTTAGTCAATGTCATACTGTTATGAGACATAGAAAATTCATTTTTGTCATTAAATTTATTTGAGTAAAATGTAGGTATAATAATAATTCCAGAAGTAGCACTTTAAATATGAGGGTAACGAAAAATCCCATTGTATACCTTCGCATTTTGTTTGTATCGCATAAGAAGTAGATAGATAGATAATATATTTATTTGTTGCTATCGACACACACACAGTGTACCCATTTCGACTCGATAAGAAGAAGACATACACACACAAATAAAATTATACACTCAGTACACTTAAACCAAAGAAATAGTACTAAGTAGTTGCATGTGTGTGCTGCAGCAAAACAAATAGGTCAAAGCTCATATGATACTGTCTCAAAAGCAATACACTGATTTTTAGCAATGGCCACTCGACCATAATGTGGTAGGAAAGAGTGCGAATCAAAATAGAAAAAAAGTAAATATATTAAAAGAGTGTTAAAGAGAAATATTGATAAATCATGCATAACAAGAACATTAAATAAGGCTAAACTAAACATATTATACAGATAGGCAGCTAGTAGACTGATAACAGAAGTTGAGTTCGTGTAATACGGTCAACAGAAAAACTAACGCGAAAATGTTTCCATTAAACATTTAATTTATTCCTAAAGTAAAAGCAAACAACAAGTAAATTCAATACTGGCTAACTTTAAGATGTACAAAAATCAAGTTGAATAATTAGAAAACTTGTGATATTTAAGATGATATATGAAATTCAGTGCTGCCCCCTATTTGAAAAAAATATTTGAAAGGAAAGGGAGATATCATTTAAAATTTCGTAAAAGTAAACCCTAGATAACCCGTGAAGCTTTTATTCGCACATTTGCCAAAAGAGGCCGTTTTTCGCAAATGTGCGAAGAAAAGCTTCACGTTCTCACTTTAAACTGTAAACAGTAGTTCATAAAATAGTTTGAAGGGTTATCTAGGGTTTACTAATATGAAATTTTAAATGATATCTCCGTTTCGTTTTAAATATTTTTTTTCGAATGCAGGGCAGCATTAGACTTCATGTATCACCTTAATTAAAGCGTACCTTCAACATGGCGCTCTGTACAGTCATCTCAACAACTTGCAACGTGAAATTGTACCGGTGGCCTTCGTCATTGAACGAAATGTTCCCAGTTAGTCCCTCGATGTCAGTCTGCAAGAGAAATAAAGTATGAAACACTGGGAAATAAATAGATAAGGACAAATCCCACTGATTGAGCTAGCCCCAAAGTTAGTTTGAACTTGTATAAAGAAATACTTACTCAACGATACTATATTTTATTATAAATACATATACAGATAAACTTCAAAGATTCCGAAAAATTGGAAAAAGGCCATTTTCCAACTTTCTCTGGCTGGAGATCGAAAGGAAAGGGACCACACTTTGCCCAATTTTGTTAAACCAAAAGAAGGGTTACCGCCTGGACGGGATCTGCCCTGGCCTGCTTGGAAGTCACTCAATAGACTGCAAACCCAAGTAGGTCGTTGTAGAGAGCTTTTTTCCAGGTGGAAATTGATTAGTAGTTCACGAAACGTATGCGAGTGTGGTTCCTCCCCACAGACTATGGCGCCCCCTGCTTTCCTGCCCCGGGTGCCCAACCACCGGCACCCTGGACGATTTACTTGCGGCTAATGACAACGCCGCAGAAGAGGAGATAAAAAAAAACAGTTCACCGTCTTCTAGTCGTATATTTTAAAAGATGATACAAGCATGAGTCTGAATCATGTAATAGGCGATGCGGCTAGCAACCCATCACTATTTTTTTTTCAATCTTCACGTCAACCATCATCCGGCCTTTGGCTCTTTTTTTCCTAGAATGTTTCTGGCCCGTCAGGGAAAAAGACGTGATAATGTATCTTTATTTTAGATAAAGTACGAATATTTAAGTGGCGGTTCAGTATATGATATTGAACAACTTTCCCTACACATGTTTTTTTTTAACTTAAGTAGTAACGCGACTAAAGAGAAAGATCGATGTCGGAAAAAAAACATGTGATATGTACAGATACGGTACAGTAAGATTCAGAGGAATTTACTTCCACGTTCGTTAAAGTCATAAAATTGGCTCTCAGCTATTGTTTTTATATGAGATTACTTAAATATAAATAAATATAAGTATATAGGGACAAATCACACTATGTTTAAGCTATTCCTAAAGTAAGTTTTAAACTTGTGTTATGGGATACTAACTCAACGATACTATATTTTATGATAAATACATATACAGATAAACACCCAAAATCCAGGACAATTTGAAAAAGGCCATTTTCCAACTTGCCCTGGCAGGGAATTGAACCCAGAACCTCCAGATTAGCGGTCTAGCGTGTTAACCATTACGCCACGGAGGTCGTCTTCTTAAAATATATAATACTTATAATAATACTTTCTAGATAAATAAAGGTTCTTTGAAAAATCTATTAAAGATTTCTTTGGGGTCAGTGTGTGGCCCTTCTCGTGTTACAAGAGTTCATACCTTTTTTTTTTATATAAATGTTTGAAATAGTGTTTTATACCTTTTTTATCAATCGCGATATCTTGTCCCCATGTTCAAAAGGCACCACCCAGCTTTTCCCGGGGTTGCAATCGATAACTTTGGTAGAGTTGGCTTGTCCTGCGGCTCGTCTCAACGCACTTCTAAATGCGTCTGGTTTCTTCCGCCACAACCTTCCTAGAGCGTCCATAAGTACTTGCACTCCGTCATACATTAGTGCTGTCTGTGCCTGTGTCAAAAAAAATATATATGTCGGAAAGAGGGTAGATAGAAAATAATTAAAAATGAGACGGTAAGGTCAGCGCCCCTCCTCGCGCTGACTTATGAGAAGCTTCCTTGCGGAAACCACATCATTTCAAATAAACTCTATAGCCCGCATAGTTATCCTGTGCCCACGGGGCTTACCGTCCAGGTGAAGTAGAATGTCATTGTAATAAATAGGCCATGTGATCTGCATTCGTTATAATAATCGTATCTCAAAATAAAAAAAACTTTTGAAACTCCCAGCTACTTGTATATAGTCAATATACCATCAACTATATAAACCGATGTCGATTTAACATAGAGGTAGAATACGCTTAATTAAGTCATAAAAAATACATAAAAATAGCTTCATCTTTTTGATCACACGTCTAACTTAAGGCCCCGCCAGTTCAGAACCAAGATAACTGTGAGTGTTTTTAAAAAAATCACTGTAAATAAACTACTACAGTTTATTCCTCAAAAATGTACATAAACATCTTAAATATTTTCTACAGACACCCACAATAGCCAAAACACGAATGAGCATTTTTGGCTCGATAGAAAAAAATCACAAACATACCTCTAAATTTGTCTAAATTTGCCTTTATAACACATATTACTATTTTATACAATCACCTTTTTATATGAAAATTACACCAAAACATTTGATATCTAAATATCTATCCGTTTTGGCAACAGAAAAAATAATAAATGTAATAAAAATAAAAACACAGTGAAATATTCGTCTCGAGAGGAGAAAGGCCCGAAGCCGTGGTCGTCGATATTTCGCAGTGTATAACAGTGATTTTTCCAAGAACATGCACAGTATTGCAAATTGTGAACCCACGTCGCCTTAAAACAAACGTTTTCTGCATGGAGCGTTTAAAATAAAACTTTTGTACTGTTCTCAACACACAGAAGGTGGGGTAACAATATTATTCAGAGAATATCTACATTCATCATGTACAATATATTCATGTTAACAACTGTGATGAGTTAACTTTACTTGGGAACAATTCCTCTGCGAATAGGGAGCGTTAAAAAGGCCTAAGTGTATTTACGCAGAAACTGGGTTAAAGGAGAGTGGGGTTGGGCAACTACCCAGGGGCAAGAGGCTTTAGGGGCGCAGGGTGTGACAATAGTTACGAAGTAACTTTTATGTTATCTGTGACAGTAATAGTATGGCATACAAAATTGTGCTTTTACTTTCGTAAATTATATGATTTCTAATACAACTAACAAAAAACAGTATACTTGCTCCGGTGCTGGATAATGGAGCTGTAAATAGACAAAGGTGACTGTAGATTAGGTGTACTTTATAGCAAATAGCGAACCGAATTTATGTGACCTTGAGGCATCTGTTTACGAGTAAATTTCCGCTTGACTTCTTTATTATTAATAATATTATGCGATAAACGGCGTAACACATGTAAAAAGTTAACAACTGGCTGACATGTTTTGACCTCATCCGGACGCACTAAGCTGTTATTGTGGCTCGGGACGTCTTCGTGTATGCGTCGCGAGTCACATTTGCCCTGAAAAAGGCCTCCAGATGAGGTCAAAACATGTAATCGAGTTACCCGTTTATAGCATATTAATAATGCCTGTGTCTCACGTTAGTGTTAACCAAAAAATACTTTAATATTGCATTTTTCCCACCTCACCATTATTTCACAAATTATCTAAAATAATTTTTGTTTTCTACTTGTGTTCGCGTAGAGTTGGATAAGCAAATATACTTAGCGAGATAGATAGAGGAGATTTTTATATGCATATTCATTTATTAACAAAAATTTGTAACAGGTACACATGCACATAACATTGTCATCAAAGGTCCTATTATGTTACAAATTTTACCTTTATAAGGCATTGTGAATTCTAATAATTAACCAAAAGAAAACACAAAAAAATATTAATTATAATTAGTCTAAACACAATTCAATGTCCAAAAAAATTCAATTGTTTATTATTTATGAAAATTTACATGTCAGTCAATAAAATAAAATAAAAAAATATATAATGAATAATAATAAAGTAAAATGTCAGTCCTATAATTTATAATTCCAGTAGGTACTCTGCTAATGTATAATACTTTTTATTGGTCAAAAGAGTCTTTTTTTCATTGTCAAATTTAGGTCCCTTGAATTCTTTTAAATGCTTTGGTGGTGGTTGTAGACCGACATAGCCATGTAATAGGGACCATTTTTATAAAAGTCAAGGTAGCACAGTAAGAGACTCGCCCCAGGGCTCTATTAGAGCTAGACCCGGCTCTGCATTTACACCGAAGTGAGATCATATGAAATAATAATTTATGCAGACGAAGGTACTTACGGTTTCATTAGGGACTCAAAGTTAGTAAATTTTACATAAACTGGTTATTTCTCTGCCTATAGTTTAAAAAAACTGTCGATAAAGCATAATATTAAATTGATTTGATAAACGAGTTCATTATTGTTAGACAAACATACGACTATTTTAAGCAGCTTTTCTTTTTCTACTCCTATACTTTTCTCTAGTATTAACATGATCACAAACACTATTATAAATATGAACAGAAATAATATGATTGCAGGAAAGTGTTAAATTCTATTCCGTATAACAGCACTTGTAGCGTAATGTCGTCAAAACGATACGGCTAGCTGACACAGATTACGAAATGTAGGTTACACTATTAACAACAAAAAAGCACAACTAGGCACCAACTTAAGGCCGAATACGAAGAGAATTGCCGGAACTTCATGTATTTCTGTTCACTGGAACTTTGACGTGAAGTAATTCTAAGCGTTAAAACATTTTTCGTAGGCTTGTTCGTATACTATACATACGTATAATACACAAGCCCGCCTTCTTAAAATTTTAAAATAAATAAATATAATATTTAAAAAAATGTTAAGAAATGATATCTAAAAATTATTTTTCTTCCAATAATCTGTGAATATAAATTAAGGAAAAAAATTTTTACTGAAAAATATTAGTATTGTGATCCCAAAAGTTCCCACCTGCTTCACTTTCGATACAAAAAAATAGCACAAAACACTGAAATGAATTCAGTCAACGTTAGATGTTTTACTTCTACACGAGGCTTTTTCAGGTACAACACAGGGTGTCACGAGTACGACAGCCGGTGGCAAAAGCACGAAAGTAATCTAGATCAAATAGAACGAAACTTTTTTTTTTTTTTGTTATATGAGCATAATGATTTTAAACAAATTAACAAGTAGGTATAGAATCATCATCATCATCATTTAATAATATAATATAAGGTCCACTGCTGGACATAGACCTCTCCCAAGGATTTCCAAAATGACCGATGAAACCGATCTAGAGCGGCCTGCGTCCAGCGCTTTCCAGCGACCTTAGTCAGATCGTCTGACCACCTTGGGGGTGGGTGTCCAACGCTTCGCTTGCCAGTACGTGGTCGCCTTCGAGAACCTTTCTGCCCCATCGGCCATCGGTTCGTCGCGCTATGTGTCCCGCCCACTGCCACTTCAACGAGCTAATCCGCTGGGCTATATCAGTGGCTTTTGTTCTCCTACGAATTTCCTCATTTCTGATTCGATCACGTAGAGAAACACCGAGTAGAATAGAATAAAGGTATGGAATACTGTTGACCATTTATAAAACAATATATGTAATTATTATCAGTACAAGGTCTTGCTAGCTCAAGACCGGTCGCGAAGCAGTACGGAAGCACTATTGAAGCTCTCTGCCCCACCTGGAGGCCTAATCATGGGGTGTTGTGATTGTTTAAACATTAGACCTTTGGTAAAATATTAATAATTATCAAATTATTTTTTAAAGACTATGCGTTATGTAAGTTAAAATTTTGTGGATATCTTAGATTTATCAAAAAAAAAAAACAAAATTAGTGGAAAATGCCCAGCACAATAAGACAAAATAGACCATGGAAAAGTGGAAAGTAAAAGCTAGAGAGTAATAAAAGCTGTATGTTTTTGCCTTTTTACCGGAAGACAAAGCGCACAGGATGAGAATCGTTATCGGCGGGAATCGTGTTAACTCCCCCAAAAGTTCTGGCTGAATAAATCATAACGCGGAAAATAGCGGTTTGATGCTCAAATGAAATTTCGGATACATCGGATCTTTTGAACTGGCTTCAAAAGGTACTTACTCTCTCCGAATTCAATTCGGAGCATTGTTTGTTTTTTAACAAGTGATTTTAAAGTTCTGACGTGATTAGGGTAATGAATTGAAGTAGGTTTTATTTTGCTCATTAAATAGGTTTTATTTTGTTATTCCACATTCAAATTTTTAAGATTTTTATTCTTTCAGTGCAATAGCCATATACTCGTAGTAACCAATTTTATCTTACATTTGTATAAAACGAAATCTTCACAACTTTGATTTACGAAATTTAAAAGTATTAGTCTTATGAAGATACTCTTAATTCATCGATTTAACACATTTTTTTTTATTTAAGCATTCCTCTTTTGGGCAAAGATCTTCCTCGACTTCCTCCAGATGTCTATTTCTACAGTCACTTATATAAAATATTTCTATTTTCACCCTCTACATTTCCACTGCAGGAATTTTATAATCATATCAGTATTTATTTGTCTTCATAATGATTTATTATGCTCTGAAAACAAGACAGATTACTCTTTGTAGAATGCCATCACTAGAAAACAAACAAGGAGAGATATAATTATTCTCAACTGTAATTAAATACCTACCTGAGTCAGCTTAATTTGTTTATTAATATGGCATTCCTTTAAAAAGATAGCAAATGAATCTATATTTTACTTGATGATTACACTTTTTGTTTATTACACAAATATAATTATCATTAAAAATATTGTTAGTAAATAAGAAATAATTATGTAGGCACTTAAGGATTTTTAAGGTTCCGTATCCAAAGGGTGCTTACGGGACCCTATTACTGAGACTCCAATATCTGTTCGTCTGTCCGTCCGTCAGTCACAGGGCGTTATCTCTTGAACTGTAATAGATACCTCAGACGTCGATTTTCTGTGTGTGTGTGGTACTTCCCCGGACAAGCCGGCCCATTTATGCTACTAGCAAAACTGAGGTTTTGTCGGAAGCGTGGCTCTACCACAACAATATTACAGAAAAATATAAGGTGTGAAAAGTTTCTTCAATCTGCAATATCTATAAGCTCGCGAGGTCTACAGCTCATAGAGCCACTAGTCTAACCTATATTTAAAAAAAAACAGCTATTATATAATTATTTTTTCTGCCTGTATAAAATTTGCTAGTTTTCCCGGGCAAAAATACAAAGAACAATGGCACTGAAGATCTGAGGTTGTCCATCATTTTTTTTATAAACAAACATCTCATCCAAATTAGCCGATCATATTAATTTGCGGACACGGCTCAGCACAGGGTAATGAAAGCAAAGCACTTACCGATATAGTCCCCTTGAAGCGGACGTCCATTCGGCGTAAACCGTCCATGAAATCGCGCACAATCTTGCGCGAGTGGTCGACGATGCGGAACCCTGTTATGTTGACTGCTCCGTACTCTGTGACTTCGTTCTCCCAGTGATCATCCATTACCTGTTAATAGAACGAAACAATATCTGTTCTGACGGCAGTTCAATCGGGGAGCTCGGCTGTATACAATATATTATGTGAAGTGACTTTGAAAAATGTTAACACTGGCTGAAATAGATACAGAAGCTGTAAGCTGGTCGTCTGTAATATACTATATATCAAAGGTAATCGAAGATGTCATAGAATTCGCAATTCCGTTAATATTTCAAACACTATTAGTTAAGAGGTTTGCAAGTGGAGATCCATAGTCTCTACCTACCCCCATACCCATGGGAAAACAGGCGTGATAATATACATACAGAGTCTAACAAAATATACTAACGAAACTATTTTAAGCGTGGATTCAGTCCATCGTACTGAACAACTTTCCCTAAGGAACATATATCGAAATATGAAAAATAATTTTTGGCCTCCCATATAAGTTGACCGATCAGCTGATCCGAGTTTGTATGGAAAGCCAAAAAATATTGTTCATATTTCGATATATGTTTCTTGGGGAAAGTTGTTCAGTATCATGGACTGAATTCAGCTTTAAAATAGTTTTACTATATATATATTTTGTTAGACGTTTTATATTTATGTATGTTAAAAAGGTTTACAAGACCAACTTGATTAATATTAAGTCAAATAATTTATAAGGATTAACGCAGTAATTTCAATGCAACAATCCATCGATTTAATAAAATTTATCAAAATCAATGAGCAAACCTATCAAAAATTTCAGCTTTCTAAAAAAAATTAAATGGTATAAAGTAAGTTAAAATTTATGGAATGTGATATTTATTTTAATGTTTTGATTTAAATTAATTGAATTTGTAATTTGTTTCATTGTGTGTATGATTTATCGAATAATATATTTTACTCCAATTTGTGATGTCATTTATATAATCCATTCCTACAATTTCATTTCTATAATTATTTTTTTTACTTTGTCACTTTTTTCACACGTTCTACTTTTTGCCAATGACGGAACGAACTCATAGACGGTATACCTATGCGACAATATGCGTTTATAGTGAGTAACTGCCAGATCTGTTTACTAAACTTTCAAGATTTATTATATAAACATGCCGTTTGGTTCGCGGCAGAGTATAATAGGACCACTCCAAGTTTTTCCGTGGATGTCGGATCATAGAAGTCGACTTAGGAAACACAAGCCAAACAAAAGTTATAAACATCAATGAGACCAACCCCTCTTGCCAGTGTGGAGAGTGTAGGCCAAATCCTCTGGCTTTGGTAGTACAGAAAGGGTCGTACTCCTGCAGTGGAGACTAAAAAAAAATAATGACAATGATGATATAATAAACAAGACATACCAGTCCGCTCAACATATAATGGTAAGTTCGTCTCCCCAATTGCACCTTTCTGACGTGACTGAGCAGAATATTCTTTGCATTCTTCGTGTTGCAGTCCAGAACGATGCGCTTGTTTCCCCAGCGGTCGTGCTGCTCCAAGGTGAGGAGGAAGTCGATGGCATCCGAAGCGTTGTTAATGCGTTTTACCATGATGATGCGGAAGGCGGTGCGGCCTGGCTGCATGGATTGGTAAAGCTGTTGGAGGCGTAGAAGACCTAAAACCAACGTTATAATATTATTATATGTTAGGGTATGTAGTAGATTTAAGACTACGAGTATTATTAAGGGGTGTGGTTCCTGACAGAGTAGAATAGGACCACTCCAAGTCTTCCCGTGGATGTCGTAAGAGGCGACTCAAAATCAAAGCCTATAAATATCAATAAGACCTCTCCGACCTGTCTGGACAGCGCGGAGAGTGTAGGCCAAATCATCGGAATCCTCCACTTGCTGTGGCAAATATACGGCTCTTGTAGTACAGAGAGGGTCCTGCTTCTTTCTGCAGTGGAGACTTAAGAAAACCTGATGATGATGTCGTAAATTTTGATACTCCGTTCTGTTGTACAAATTTCAAAAATATGTTTCTTTCAAAATTTTGATTTAGCCAGGTCTGCGTTTACACAAGAGAAGTATCAGATAAGATCAGCTCGCCTTGAGTACCTACGCAAAAATAACCACCAGTTCATATTTTTGCAAGCATCTGGTAAAGTTAAAGATTGGACTAAATGGCTTATTTATTTTTTACTCCTTAAATATTCTATTATATCGTGTAAAAATTACAGATTGCCTCAAAAATATTTTTTGTAAAACAAAGTTTCTTTGAAAATTTGTGGGTCGATTTAGCCCCGCTAGTTTTTAGCCAGGTCTGCAGTTTTGACTTAGGGTATTATAGCAGAATAATAAAAAAAGTTTTCAGCTTGCTTTAAATACCAACCCAAAATGTCTACCAGCTTTCGGACCATAAGTGGATTCATCAGAATTTAAGTGATCAATATTGGCTTTTGAATAAAAATAATAATCTACTATAATACCATACATACCATAACATACCATCTAAATCTATCATAGGTATAAACCAAAATCCTATTAAGGGACGATGACTGGATCAGAAAAGTATTATTCTTATTAGTCCGTTAGTTAGATTATCCCAAAATAATGTACCCATATTTTTCAGTTTATCAAAAAAGTAAAAATTCACCAGGATACAGAGTATCTAAGTTCCGGAGTGGAGGCTTGTGACGTCACCGATGTGTAAAAATCGTACGAAAGCGTGACGTCATGCGAAATTTAAATGCGCTGTATCTTCGTCTTTTATTGTTTTTTAGAGAAAATAAAAAATATGTGTACAATATTTTTTAATAATATAACCGATGGGCCAAAAATATTTTTTCAGTCATCATGCCTAATGAACCAAATAAACGTAAGTATAAAGGTCTATGTGGTTTAAGCACAAACATCTCGTGCTACAATTGCATTCACAAGAAGGTCGGGCGGCGGCCGGTTGTAAAAATTTTCGCACAAAGCATTCCCAAAGAGGGTTGACGTCAGGCAGGCGGCCGGTCGTAAAACTATAGCCAAATCATTTAAACTGTTCCGGCTATTTCTTCTCCATTTTGCAATGTCTATGGCATCCTTGGGTGACCATTGAAATTCATTGACCATTGTTATATTTGGAGAAGAAAAAGCGGGAAAGCGCACCCTGGGCTCCGAAGCAGCACAGTTTAGGATGCAACCGGGAACGCGCTTAGACGAAGAAGAAGATACCTAAAGTATATTTAAAAATATTTATATATTAATAAAATGAAAAATGTACCAAAATATATAGCTGAAAATATTCAAGTGTTGGCCTATTTTTCTGCCTCAGTTTTCCTAAAACAATTCCAGTCCACACGAATTTTATCGAATTAAACGGCCCATATAAAACAAGCGAAACGAAAAAGGGACAAAGAGTGCTCTACTCTACAAGGGTAAAAAATAAAAAATCTTTATACGAGAGAAATAAGTGCAGATATTCTTATGTTTTGACTGACACATGTCAAGATTGGAATCAGGAGGGTAAATAATTTCATTGTTTTATTTCATGTTTTCATCTCATCTATTCGAAAAACGATGATAATGTTGACAGTCCAGAAAAAAAAAGAAGAATATAGTTTTAAAATAATAAAATATTGGCAAAGTCGTCTAAATTATTAAATTTGGAATACAACACGTTTGTCATCAAAGACCTTGTAACTATACAGACTGGATATCAGTAGGAAAAAGGCGAGACCAAAAATTTGCTGCATTAGTGAGCGTGCGTATGCATGTGGTGTACGTGCGTATGCATGTGTTGTACGAGTACGCGGCCACGCCGGCTATATAGAGAATAACGATCAAAACTTGACGGAAATTCACGTATTTTATAAAAAGTTATATTCAAATCTTAGATATTTTATAGTAAAAAATATAAAATAAGACAATTTTTGCCATCTTTTAGTATACAAAGTTTAAGCATATGTACAACAAAAACGTGGAGACATTTTCAAATAATGTCAATACCAATACCAATACTCTATTATCCATTTGATTGTAGGTACAAAGTGCCAATAAATAAAAAAAAATATAGATGAATACCTACAATTCAATAAATACCTACCTATAAATGTTCTGTGATTCCATGTTATGTATTAAATAACTAAACATATTTGCCATACAGTGAAAAAATATATTTTAGCTTTTTTATTGTAAAAACAAAAAACCGTCTTTGTAAAAAAAAGTAAAATATTCTTACTATCTATTTTAAGGTGAAGATATAGGCAAATGACCTTGAAGTGGCGCCCTCATTTGAAATAAATTGTTAACTCGTAAATATGGAGATAATTTCCATATTACTCTACGTCATGCACTAGATAGCCCTTTAAATTATTTTATAAACCACCGTTGAAAGTATTTACATTAGTCCGTCTAGCTTTAAAACTTGCCTCCGCCAAAAGTGGCCACGGCAAGTTTTAAAGCTAGACGGACCACTAATAATAGTTTTAACGGCAGCTCATAAAATAATTTAAAGGGCTATCTAGTGCATGACGTAGAGAAATATGGAAATTATCACCATATTTACGAGTTATCAATTTATTTCACACTTCAAGGCCATTTGCCTATATCTTCGCCTTAATACAAAAATTAGATTTGTTTTATCATCGCATCCCTAAAACTGTTAATTTTATAAATCTTTTCAATTTATCATACTCATAACACAGCAGACCCTCACAATACTAATAGACACTAGACTTTAGTGAAAATTGAGAGATTTAACAATGTAAATGGGGGCTCGCGGCGGACTCACGCGGGTCGCCGGGCCAGGCGCGACGTGCCTGGCCTGACAACGAGCTACGGTCGTAAGATTTATTCGTTGTTAATATTTCGTATCATAGCAATTTTGGGACACGTGAGACTGAGCTACTTGTGGGAGAGATTAATCATAAGCTGAAAGATTGTGGTCTCGTTGGCAATAACTTAGTTTATATAACGACGTCAGTAAATTACTACACTTTAAATATAATATCACAATATAAAACAAAAACAAAAATGTATCATACCTACATTGGATTAACTTCCCAAATGCTGAAACGTCCAATTTGTTCTCTCAGAATAGCTTTTCATATTTTTATTTTTTCATATTTGAAACACAACACATAGTCACCACAATACCAGTGTAGTCACGTCTTTATACCTAATGGGGCAGATAGGGCATTTGGGATTTGCGACTCTAAGCAGACAGAGCGCAGGGCCGCAAGACCCAAAGGCCACTTAGCGTGATGGTGGAACAAGGAATCCAAATAGTGATAGGTTGCTAGCCGCATCACCTATCAACATGATTCGCATTTTCGCCAAATACCAATAGAAACTAAACTTCAGTGAAAAATGAGTTATTTAACAATTTGAATGGGGGCACGCGGTGGACGCACGTGGGTTGCTGGGCCAGGCTCGACGTGTCTGGCCTGACAACGAGCGATGGTCGTAAGCACAGATCTGTAAGGTTTTATTTGTTAATGTTTCGTATCATAACAATTTCGGGATACGTGAGCAAAGGAGAGGTTAATTAGATAAGCTGGGAGATTGTAGTCTGGAAAAAACTTAGTATGTAACTATAACTATTTGCGCTTGTGAATTACCATATTTTAAATGTTATATCATAATTATAAATATCAAATGCTGAATTTTGACCGTTTTTAGAGTTCCATACAAAAGAATGAAAAAACGGAACCCTTACAGGATCACTTGTGCGTCTGTCACAGCCAATTTTCTCCGAATCTACTGGAGATTCGGAGAAAATTGGCTGTGACCGAATCAGGTGAAATTTGGTAGAATGTTGTAATCCTATGACCTAAACACATATGTGCAAAGTAAATAAATATTTTTTTAAAATAACGGTCATTTTCGGAGGACAAATTAGGAAATTAAAAAATAAAGTTTTGCAAGCCTTACTGTGATTATATATAATATCAAATGAAAGGGCTCGTTATGGGGATCTCAAATATATTTTTGTTATTATTGTAAAATGAATAGTTTTGATTTCATTCATGAAAGAAGACGAAAATTGACCATTGATCGGGGGCCTGATCTCCGAAACTACGGAGCCTAAAATTTTGAAAAAAATTAAAAATATAATTCATTGCTCGTAGATTACAGGAAAACCTATAAGAATTCAATCAATTGTACGGAACCCTCTCCACGCGAGTTTAGCTCGCACTTGGTCGGTTTATATTTATTTTATGTTTGCAACTACAACTGACACTAGACTTCAGTGAAAATTGAGTGATTTAACAATGAAATGGGGGCTCGCGGCGGACGAACACGGGTCGCCGGGCCAGGCGTGACGTGCCTGTCCTGACAACGAGCGATGGTCGTAAGATTTATTCTTTATTGATATTTCGTATCATAGCAATTTCGGGACACGTGAGCAACTTCTGGGAGAGATTAACCTTAAGCTGGGAGATTGTGGTTTTATTATATATAATTGGGGAAATATCTTAGTAAATGATGCACATTGCTTTTTTTCAAATTACATGGAATATTTGAAGAAAGATTTATAAAAAGTTATCGTACAATGTAAGCAATATCTCAAATAGGTAACCGCAGAATGCTTTTTTTCCGAACACTATTTTTAGCCATCGTTGCTACTCCTGTCCGGAAGGACAGGAGTAGCAACGATGGCAAAATCACGGGATGGGTAAATCACGGGTGTCGTAAGAGACTATTTCTAGAGTTCCAAAGTTCCTACAAGGAACTCTTATAGTTTTGGTGTGTCTGTCTCTCCGTCCGCGGCTTAGTACTCTAAAGCTGTAATTTTACATGGGTATTACGTCCGGCGGCTAGGTGGGTTGATGACGTCAGGCAAGTTGCTGGGAGAAACTGAATTGCGATGGCCAATGACAGAGCAAGATGGCGCAGACAAAGGAAGCCTTATGCTTATGCCCAGCAGTGGGTACCTGAAAGCTGTTGATGATGATGATGATATTGCGTACGCTGACAAAGCGGTAAAAAATGAAAAAGAAAATTATGTAGCTCCCATAAAGGAACAACACTACAATTTTTGAGGATAATATATTTTTTAAGTGTACCCAATTAGTGCGGCGTATAGTTAGATAGGTCTTTTAAAAACATTAAAGGGTTTGCAAAGACAAGTTTTCGTGACACACAGGTGACAGTAACTACATTCTATGTTTTCTGAAATGAAAACACGTTGTTAAAGTTATACCTAGTTTGAAATTTCAAACGTGAGATTAAAATAATAGCAGTAAATTATTTAACAAGTTTCAAATCACCTAATTTCACTCCTTCACACCCTTGCTAATGAGCACAGGGACTTCAAAACTCATCGACAAGTTTATAAGAGGCGCAGCTGACGTCACACGCCATTAGTCTAGCGCCGACAGTGGAAAACCTCAAGGGTCAAAGCGCCACATGCCCGCACTCCGGACGCGGGCAAACTTTCACCACATTCCGTCCGCACATTTATCTCGAACGGAAACTGTTTTGGATATCCGTTTGTTGGAGCTTGGCGACGCGATCTATATCAATTTAGAGGCTTTAGTGCGAGTTTGCTGCTTGAGCTGATAGTTTTTACCTATTGTACGCAAATATGAGGCAGCGCGTCAATTTCAATTTTAAATCAATTTTCTATACAGTTACATTATCACGTCTTTGTCCCTAACGGGGTAGACCCGCAGACCATATTTAGTGTGATGGCAGGCGTGAAGATAAAAAAGGGAATCAAAATAGTGATGGGTTGCTAGCCGCATCGGCCATCGCCTAAACATGTTCTTCTTATTGTTACCGCAAACAAAAGTAACTATTATAAAATAGACTAACAAGCGTTTTTCACTAGTTATTTTGGTATAATTCCAAACAAAATCTTATATAATTTTTTTGTTCGAAGCACAGAGTTAAATACTTAGTTAATTTGTTTTAACTCTAATATTAGCAAGTATTTAAAAGGAAACGTTCAATAATAACATCAATACGAGTATAAAAACATAGAATAATAATATCGTAACCGATCGTTGTCTGTACATGGAAGATATATGAGAAAAAATTTTGTCGGGGGCTTTTATTAATGCAATAGAACCCAAAACAATCGTTTTTAGAATTTTTGTCTGTTTGTCGGTTTGTCTGTGTGTTTGTGCGCGCTAATCTCAAAAACGGCTGAACTGATTCTATTGCAATTTTCAGTAATGTGTTGTGGTAAGCTTTACTTAAAATTTAACGTTTGTTTTATTTCAATCGGTTCATAATTAAAATGTTATATCAACTTAAAGAATCACGTTCGATAAAATGCTTTAAAATAACTGTTCGATGCATTAAGCTAAAATTTTAGTTCATTTTATAATTGGTCTACATAATCATCAATCAATACATACATATAATAAATAGATCATTTAGACAGCGAAGACCCCAGTAGTTTTTTACCGCTTCCCGCTACGGAATCAACTCTGAATCTACAAGGCGTATGTTAGATCCCGCCTGACTTACGCGGCCCTTCCGTGATACACATACTGCTCGGAGTCCAACAAGCGTCGACTCCAAAGTTTTTCCCAGTAAACCTATGTTTTGGTGCCGTTGAAGCCCCGTGTTACGACGGCATTCCCGTCGTCTACCGGGACTGAAAGTGAGAAGGCCTCTCCGACTTATGGAGGGATATGTTTGACAACGCTTAAATTACCGCTGGGTGCACTTACCCCGCAAAGCCATAATTTCGTCACCAGTATATTATTTTTAGTCGCCAGTCAAGATATATAGTTGCTGTTTCAAAAGCGATACCTGAACTGAATCCCCAGCACTGGTATAACCTGACCTGGCTGCCATGACCACCGACGTCGAAATAAACTCTTATTCTAAAACTTGCGGTACCCCTGGTAAGAGTACGCATTCTTAGCCCTTAGGTTAAAAGTAAAGTGACATTGGGCATGATCGGTACTCGGATGGGTGACCACAAGTGACATAAAAATTTTCTCGAGCTTTTTGGGAGGCACGTTAAGCCGTTGGGCCCGGCTGAAGGCAGCTTGAAATCTGTCACCAGTGTTGGCTACATACATGAAACTAAACGCAAGTTAGTATTATGCGGCGGCAGAACTTCGTTATTGAGGGCCGCAGCACTGAGCTAGCTGTAGCCCTACTTCCGCCAAAAAGTGACGGTGAATGAACTACTAGCAGCGCCGCAGCATTCAGTTATTCGCAGCGAGCGCACGTACCTATTTCAGGAGTGTTTAAATGTACATGTAGTTCATAGTTTAAAATTCCGATCGACTTAAACCGCCCAGAGTGTAATTAATGTGTGTGATCGTTTTTTAAAATACCAAAATGACGGTATTTATAAACTACATTCCACGCGGACGAAGTTGCAGGCAACAGCTAGTTTTGAATATCGTTGCTTTTGCATTGTTAATATGTTTTGTCTGGAAAAATAATATTTCTCTTTCTCGTTTATCTTTTACAGATTGTTATTATTTGACTTGCTCTCCTCATTATCACTAATGTACCTAATCTCACATAGTTAAATATGTTGTATATTTAAAATTTGCGTTAAAAGCTTCCACCCGTTAGAAGGCGTCATACGAAACCTAGAAGTAGAGTTAATATTAAATCAGTTTGTAGAAAATATATAAGTAAATATAACTAAGACTTTGAAACTAACATTAATGATATACTTATGGATTTTTCAGCTTTTTCGTTATTCATTTCAACCCAGTGAGGTTTTAACCTAATGACATTCAGACATACGGCAAAAGGGTTAATACGTACAATAAATTTAGCTTAATTGCCACAATGTTTAATGCTTAAACCATAAACTTTAAATAATAAGATACATCACGGTTTCAAATTTCCTTTCTCAAAGAGCATTAAATAATTTAGCTCTCAGAATTTTCGAAACTAAAGTAAGACTATAATTGTCGCTCGTAGAAAGCGAAGAATTAAAGGCTTTTGATTGTCAAGCTGACAGCGCTGCGGTTTTGTTAACCTTTAGCTGAATTAATTCAGAACCTCTGAAGTACGACGATTATGAGCGATGTTACACAGTTTCGGAGTTAAGGTGTAGTAAAGTATAATTTGGAATCTTAATGTATATTAAACAAGATTTATATGTAGTGCAAATTGAAAAGAAGAGATTTCTTAGTGTTCTCTGACCATTTCTCTGACTTCCATGTAGGTATACAATTATAGGTATACAATTTTTTTTTATTATAACTCGGCTTCATAGACACATGCGCTTGTGTGTCAACCCGCCTCGACTGTAATAAACTACTTACCATACTTGTATCTTAAACTACTATTTCATATTATGGCGCTACCAAATATTATGCCATATAAATAACTACTTTTAAAGAGCTAATTTGTTTCAAGCAAATCTAACTTTTTTACTCAATATTAAAATTGACGAAGCGGCAACAATTTTCGCGGCACTTCTGAAGTTAAACGATGTCGTTACAAGGGCGCCGATCACAATAATGTCGCTGTTATTATGACAACTTAAACTTTTACAGTTTTACTAAGCTTGCGAAGTTTACTGATTAAAACGACGAAGTAAAATTTTGAACATCATTTGAATAAACAAGTAATTTATAAAAATAAAAAAAACCCGACTGCGTGATACAATACTTACCTATGCCTAGGACGCAACCGGAAGCGATGTCATATGTTGTTCAAAGCATTTCTCATTAACATTTCAAATTTCGTTCAAACATATACTAATATATACTTTTGATTTTTAGTTGTATAATATATACTTTTGTAATCGTTGAATAAAATCCTATAATTTGATACCACGCTCGATAGGTTTTGGAAGGAAAAGATTTTTTAATTCCCGCGATTTGGTGCCATTAAACCACCATTTTCATTTCCGATAATTTTAATATAGCCTATGACACTCTAGCTAGTGTTTAGGACGAATCTAACTACGTATAATTTATCAAAATCGGTTTAGCCTTTTAGTAGTTACGAGGGAACAGAGAATCATAGATATTGTATGATTTTTTTAGCATTTCTTACTCCTTTAATTTCAGCATATAAGTTGCATATATATTTGTAATCTTTGAATAAAATCCTTTAATTTGA
Organism: Acrobasis repandana; assembly: GCA_963576875.1. NCBI lineage: Eukaryota > Metazoa > Arthropoda > Insecta > Lepidoptera > Pyralidae > Acrobasis > Acrobasis repandana. The sequence goes on from OY756214.1 coordinate 12,667,774, forward strand.
TACTTGTAGGTACTCCAGTCGATAGGTTTTGAATGGAAAATATTTTTTATGCCACGCGATTTGGCGCCAAAAATCCGCCATTTTGATTTCCAATAATTTTAATATAGCCTATGACACTCTAGTGGTTAAAACAAATCTAACCATGTATAATTAATTAAAATCGGTTTAGCCGTTTAGTAGTTACGAGGGAACATAGAATTGTAGGGACATACATACAGGTCAAACACACCCTCCTCTCCGTCTTTGCCGCAGCCGAGTAAAAATAAACCGGTCACGTGCGAGTTAAACTCGCGTGAAGAGGATTCCGTACTTCTCCTTTTCCTGAAATTTATACGCTATAGAACTATTTTCTGTGTTGTTAGGGTTCCGTAGCCAAATGGCAAAAAACGGAACCCTTATGGATTCGTCATGTCTGTCTGTCTGTCCGTCTGTATGTCACAGCCACTTTTTTCCGAAACTATAAAGACTATGCTGTTGAAACTTAGTAAGTATATACATTCTGTGAACCGCATTAAGATTTTCACACAAAAACAGAAAAAAAAAACAATAAATTTTGAGGGTTCCCCATACTTAGAACGGAAAATAAAAAAAAATTTTTTCATCAAATCCATACGTGTGGATATCTATGGATAGGTCTTCAAAAATGATATTTAGGTTTCTAATATAATTTTTTTTCTAAACTGAATAGTTTGCGCGAGAGACACTTCCAAAGTGGTAAAATGTTGGTGCCCCCCTGTAACTTCTAAAATAAGAGAATTATAACTAAAAAAAATATGATGTACATTACCATGCAAACTTCTATCGAAAATTGGTTTGAACGAGATCTAGTAAGTAGTTTTTTTTATTACGTCTTAAATCGTAAAATGTTACTTGCTGCTACGGAACCCTTCATGGACGAGTCCGACTCGCACTTGGCCGCTTTTATTGAAAATTTTAGTCCATGTTGTTTCGAAGATAAATTTGACCTTAAATTATTATTTTTAAACAAAGAAAAAAAGATATAAATAAATAAAATGTACAGTAAAATTATCGACGTAAAAGTTCCTGCAAAGGCCTTATTACTGAATAAATATTTGATTTTGATTTCTTGATTTTTGACCACCCCGGTGGACAAATTTCGCCTATTTTCTGAAATAACTTTGAATTTAATTTAATTTAAAATTAGAAATATAAAATGCATATTTAAGATTATTATAGCAAGTCCTTTCATTTAATATGTCACACGACATAGTTTGCAGACCTTTTTTTATTCTGATATACGAATAGGTATTTATAATTATTATATTAGAATTGCATAATTTAAATAATAGGATAGACTTCGTATATATTTTCCTGTAATCTACACATACCTACTACTATCTGTATTTTTTTTCAAAAGTTTGGCTCAGTAGTTTCTAAGATAAGAGGGCGGAATGATCAATTCTTGTATTTTTTAAAGTCTAGTTTACGCCCATTCCGATTTTACCTTTTGAGGTACGGAACCCTAAGAAAAGCTTTACTTACTCTTTAGTTCAAATTATGAAATGAAATGAAAATTTGTTAACAAAAAAAATATGGACTCATTCATTTAATTTATCTATATTGAATTTATAGAAAGTGTAAAATAGTAGATTACTGCACCGAGCACAAAGTGAGTTATTATTGCACGAGTGCTATGTTTTTCCCCGAGCGACAGCGAGGGCATTAAATTAGCACGAGTGCATTAATTATTCACTTCAGCAAGGTGCGTAATCTACTTTTCTTTCAACTTCTTATATTCTTTAAGTATAAAATATAAGTACGAAAAAAAAATACAAATTATAAACAAAACTAACTGAACTTACTTATTTTACCCGGAACTTTTGCGGTTAAAGGTTATTGATAATATCATTTGCAGCTGTTTATATGCTTTCTATAGTTGAATTTGTCGTGCAAATTGAATTTATCACTTTCGCTGTCATTTTCCATTTTAAAAATATTATCTTTTGTAAAATAATTTGACTTTAAAACTTTTACATTGGTACAGAATGCACGATTTTTGTTTTTTTAACAAGGTCTTTTTTCGTCGGCCAATTTTTTTTTTCAGCCAGTATCTTTTTGATTAAATGCATACATTTTTATTAAAACTTAAACATCTGTGCCTGGCATCTATGGTAAATTAAAAAGTAAAACAGTGCAATGATGAAAAATTAAAAAAACAGTACAATAATGAGAAATTAAAAAGTAAAACAGTGCAACAATGAGATTTCATACAACCATTATTGCACTGTTTTGGATTGATGCAATAAGCACTCACTCTGTGATCGGTTTTTAGTGATTAATGATAACATTACTGCGTAGTTGGAAGAGAAATAATATATTTACATTATATTGAGTATTTTTACACCAAATTAAAATTTTCATCAATTTTCACCGCACTTCAGGTCGTTACTAGGGTGCCGATCACAAAATTGACGCTGTTATTATGACAACTTAAACTTTTACAGCCGGGAAAGGCTTTTTAGGCTGAAAACATTTTGATTTACTTCTTTATATCGTTATAAAGATGTGTACAGGTGGTACAGAATTTATCATTTCACAATCAACATGTTGCAATAACTTTTTAGCATTCCGTACCCAAAGGGTACAAACGGGACCCTATTACTGAGACTCCGCTGTCTGTCCGTCTGTCACAGGGCTCTATCTCTTGAACCGTTAGCTATTGCTAAACACTTGAAATTTTCACCGATTATGTATTACTGTGGCCGCTATAACAACAAATACTGAAAATAAAAAAAAGTTAAAAATAAAAGGGGGTCTCCATACAAAAAACGTGGTTTTAAGCGTTTTTTAACTAATTATCTAAATCTTTATAATGGCATTAACTAGATATTTGAAATGTTCACAGATTATGTATAACTATGGCCGCTTGAACAACAAATTTTAAAAATTAAAAATAGTTAAAAATTAAAGGGGGTCGTCATAAAAAAGGTTTTTTTAGAGTTTTAAAACATTGTACGGAGGTACGGAACCCTTCATGTACGAGTCCGACTTGCACTTACCTGTTTATTTAAAACATTTATTTTGACTCACTGATTTTCATTGCACAGTGCCATCCATTATGCACATATTCGAAATTGTGTGAAAATAATAGTTTATGATACAAAAGTGGTAAGTTGTTCATTTCAGTTGAGGCGTGTGAACTCACAAGCATACGAAGCCGTGTGTGTATATATACCTCTGTCTATGGGGCCGAAACAAAACATGAACAATATACACGTGTGCCATATAACGTTTTTCAACACATTTGAAATAAAAACAGTAAAATATAGTGGAAAAAATATATAAATATGGCGGGCATGAAGAAAATCTTTTTTTTTTCAGACTTAAATGTTTACAATGTTTTTTGTCGGGAAATAAAGACAACTTTAAAAAAAAAAATTACTAGCCTGTTTGCAGCTTAATTTCCGTTTTTTAATCACTTGTCCATATGCATTTTTTTTGCAATAACTAATTTATTACTGTTGATTTTATCTCGAAAATGTATCGGAAATGTTTTGAAAAGTATAGGGTCTATAAACATACGTCCTATATGTCAAGCCACCTCGGTGAACAACTTTCCACACTTGTCTCATAAACTATTTTTACAGCGTCTGTATATGAAGCCATTACGGCAATGTTTTTCTGTATCGATCCGCAAATTTGTCTGTGGTTTACGTCGCCCCCGTTTCTTCGGCAATTTCGTGCGATGGGATATTTTTTGTTCGTTTCCTCTCCTTCAACCCTATATTCCAATATCCTTGCTTATAGGTTACAAATTGGATTAGAAAGACGAGGCCTGGTGTCTTACTGAAATTGATTTTACGGGAAACATTTTATATTGACAAACTAGGAAACACAATTTGTTACTATATTGCTTTCTACAAATGCGTTGCTATTGAATTTTCTATATGGAGTATCTGTATCATAAAAGTCAATAGAAACCATTTCATCTCACAATGATACGATTGTGGGTTTAAGTTCGAAGCAAAGTTTGATTTTATTCTATCTTACAAAAATATTTTTTAACGGGGGAGCCAAGCGAGCGAAGTTCTCCGAGTCTACTTGATCAATCCGGCGCTTGTATGTATGTGAGTATCTATGTTTGTTCGACTATGACTCGGGTAATTTAGATCGGATCTTTATAAAATTTTGTAGGCGGGTAAATGTATCAACGAGAACTAAAATCGATATCTAAGTAATGTAGCCACTCTTTTCTTACGGTCATACTAGTTTGTCATAGCAGTATGTCCTTCCAGTAGTGCTAACGGATATCATATTCATGAAAAGCAGGACGCAAGGCTAGTTATCAATTCAACAACTACTTACCTAAGTTGCTTGATAAATGGACGAAGTCACGCGTGAATTCCGTTTTGCTCGCGTTCCTCATATGTTTCAACACTTCCCTGTTTGGGCCCTCGCCGCACCCTATCTCATGAGTTATTATCAACGCGCCTGATACATTAGCGTGGCCAACCATACAAAATTAATCTGGTTCCAGAATGAGTTCATTTTACTATAAGTCTTTCGACACATTATCTTGGAGATTGATATTATAATCTTTTCATTTTATATTCGCTCAGCAACAATAGTTGATTGTGCTACATAATAAAGGTAATAGTTTTATGGCGATTGGGCACTACTAAATTGTATCAGCTGCTTCTCTTCCCGCGCAAATGGTAAAAGCCTTCGAGGAAATGGGCGAGAATGTAAATCATATCAATAAGCAATGCGGCTAGCAACCCATCACTATTTTGATTCCCTTTTACCATCTTTTCGCCTTCCAACGCCTTTGGGTTTTACGGCCCTGGGTTCTATGACCCGTTAAAGATAAAGACGTGATGTTTTTTTTCTATATTATTTATATATCATCATCATCAGGTCTTTTTTGTCTCCACTGCAGAAGCGCGACCCTCTCACTGTTCTACCAGAGCCATATTTGGCCAGAGTAGGCAGAGGATTAATTAATTATATAAATAATATACGTGTAGGTATATAGGGACATATCACACTGATTGAGCTTGGGATACTAACTTGACGATAGCATATTTTATGATAAATACATGTATAGATAAACACCCACTACCCAGGACAATTTGAAAGAGGCCATTTTCCAACTTGCTCTGACCGTGAATCGAACACAGAAGCTCCGAGTGACGGACAAGCGTGGTTACCAATACGCCACGAAGGTCCTTTTAAGAGCCCATACTACCCTAAAGTTCTTAGAGCGATCTTAAATATTTATCAATATTAAGGAAATACTCACTTTGAAATAAAAACACAGCAAAGTTCAGTACTAACTCTAAACATAATAAGTTTCGAAAACACGATTGCTTAAAATTTTCTCGATAGAAAAACATTGCGAAGTGGCCTCCAAATCACCTCAAAATTATGCTAAAACAGAAAGTATTCAAGAAATACCATAATGATGTAGCACTTGTTACTTTGGATTTTAATTGTATCAAACATAAGGCAGTCATCATATGTATGTCTTACATTTTAAATAACTCTTAAATATTCTTTGTAAAACGTAAAAAACCTCAAAATCAGAACCAGCCTCATTCACCCACCGCGATTCCCGACGCCCCGCATGACTCGCTGTCTCGCTTCGGCTAGAGTAAATTTATGTGCGTGGAAGCGGGAGCAAAATTTAGATTACTGGCATCAGGCGCCCTTTTAAAACAATACTATCTGTAAATGTTTTCTTCCCGTAAAGATGGTAGAAGTCGAACAAGTCGAAGGCATAAACCTAGAGAATCTTCTGAATAACCCAAATACGAAGTAGGTAGCCAGAATAAAATAGGGTCGACCCACAATTTCGCTAAGCCTAATTCCTCTCATTGGATGTAATCTGAAAATTCACCGCTATCTGATTTTGTTTCTATCTAGAAACGTAACTTGCCTAATATACAAAGCTTTAAAATATTTTGCTTTCAGGTTGAAGAACTTTTTATCCAACAACGGCGAAGCCAAAAGGAGGGTTATGTGTTTCGCCGCCAAGTATGTATGTTCATCTGTTCCTGGTATCTTCGAAGATATCAATGACACCTTGGCAAATAAGGTTCGTCGGAAGCGTCTTGGCTGTCCGCTGGTGTCGCCACACTTAATTTACGGTGGCGCCCTCTCTAGGCCATTAAGTGATGAATTAAAAATTAAATTAATCGAAATATACCGTATTGGGTATCAAATAAAAGGGTTTTCAAAGCACATTTCAAAATTAAATACATTATTAGCTGTTGCTCCTTGCTGTTCTTGCATTAACTGGATAATATATATATATATATATATATAATATATATATAAGGACAATATATATATATATATATATATATATATATATATATATAATATATAAGGACAAATCACACTGATTGAGCTAGCCCCAAAGTAAGTTTTAAACTTGTGTTATGGGATACTAACTCAACGATACTATATTTTATAATAAATACATATATAAATAAACACCCAAGACCCAAGAAAAGGGTTTTCAAAGCACATTTCAAAATTAAATACATTATTAGCTGTTGCTCCTTGCTGTTCTTGCATTAACTGGATAAGGGTTTGGACACGTCTGTCAGCACGGAACAGCAGTTTCCCATGCTGCTATCATTTTTTGTCGCCCAGAAGCGTTGTTTGCTAGAGCGAGAGAGAGCGACAGAACGCTTCAGCACCGGCCATGCTGAAGCGTTCCGTCGCTCCTTCTCGCTCTAGCAAATGACTGTTGTAAGCGACAGAAATGGATAGCAGCATAGGAAAGTGCTGTTCCGTGCTGACAGACGTGTCCCAACCCTTAAAGTACTTTTCAGCAGGAATATTTTCGTAGTCGGGTTTTAGTTTTTAAAATATATATTTGTTATATAAATAGTCCAAAATAACCACAAATAATACCTTCTGTAATCTTTATCATTTGCGGGGTAGACGGACAGAGCCAGAGGTCGTAAGACCCAAAGATATAGTAAGAAAAAAGTGAACACTTCTCGTAAAATCGTCATACTACTTCTTTTTCTTTCCGTGTTGATGACATATGAGATTTTTTTTCTCTCCGGTAAGTCGCCACTTTTACACCACTCTCCGGCGCTAACATTGGGACATTGTTTGTTAAGGCTGGGCCTGATGAGGATAATCTATGCATTTTGCTCCCGCTTCCACACACACAAATTTACTCAAACCGAAGCGAGACAGCAAGCCATGCGCGGTAAAAAGATCGCGGTAGGTCAATGAGACTGGTTTTGGTTTCGAGGTTTTTTTCGTTTTACAAAGTTTATTTAAGAGTTATTTAAAAAGTGATGACTGATGATGACAATTATAATCCAAAGTTACAAGTGCTAATTTATTGTACATCTTGAATACTTTCCGTTTTAGTATAATTCCCTCGCAATGTTTTTCTATCGAGAAAATTTTAAGCAATCGTGTTTTCGAAACATATAATGTATATAGTTAGTCCTGAATTTTGCTGTGTTTTTATTTCAAAGTAAGTATTTTGTTAATATTAATAATATTTAAGATCGCTCTAAGTACTATTAGGGTCATACGGGCTTTTAATTTGACAGTATAAATTTCATGTCTCATCATTTAATCAGCGCAGTTCTTGATTCAATAATGCAGACATCAAAAGACAGAGGAGAATAAGTTCTTAGGTACATAGTCAAGTCCTTTGTGGCGGCTAAAAAGCCTCTTTTACTTACAAAATAAACTTATTGATAAAGACCTTATCCTTTTTAGTCACTTTCAAGATATAGGTACCTACTTCATTACACATTTAATAGCAAAACCGCGTAAGTATTTTCTTTGCATAGGATCGTAGGCATAGGACGATGGGAGGGCGTTACGATGTGCGCGACCATAAAAAGCTTTCGCACTTCATAGTTTCCCATCTGGTGCCCATGAATAAATGAATGAATGAAAACTCTTTATTGCACCATATTAACACAAGTTTATATGCTAGGCAAAATAAAAAATCCCCTGACTGTAAAGAACGCCATCTATCATCATCATCATTTATCATCATCATCTATCATCTATTGATGAGTAGCGGAACTACAGATACGTGGCGCCATCTATTATTTGCTAGAGTTACTTCAAGCGATAACCCCCAATAACTTTTAGACGGCTGAACTGATTTTCATCAAACATAGCTAATAACCACCGCAAGGGACTTGCTTTCACGTACAGAAAACCGCATCGAAATCAATATATCCATTGGAGTGCTACGATGCCACTTAGCTAGCGTCAAACTTATAATACCCCTCTTTTTTGTCGGGGGTTGTTGCTAGTAGCGCCACCTAGACTACAAAATCTTTCACATGTATAGCGTGCGTGGCGGCTGCTGGCAACATCTGAGCGTGTTATACTCTTTGTATGAAATATGTCACTGTGACAGCTCACCATCTCTCTCAATCTCAATACAAACCTCGTATCGGCAGCACGCACGTCTTTTATTTTCTCTCCCGAAATACATACCGAAGAACCAACGACCAAGTGGATGCGTCGACAGGGGTTAAAAATAATATAGTTAAAAATACATATAAAAGCGGTCTTATCGCTTAGAGCGATCTCTTCCAGACAATTAACATATAATTTTTTATTAGCTCATTTTGTGTCTTACTGTCAAGCATTCATACATAATTATTGTCTTCATATCATTTTTTTTTATTGATTATTGTAATATCTTCATAGTAAATAAAGAGACTGATGTCGAATCTACTACTGTCTTTATTTTTTCCCTGGTTGAAACAAGTACGCCGAAGTCAGCACGACTTGGAGACCGTCCAATTATATATTAACTTAAGACTAATAAGTTAGGCCTATACGGTGCAAAGGTGCCATTTTGTAATTTTGAAGGATATCACAATAATATTTAATCATAATGACGTTCCGTACTATTAGTATAAAAAACTCAGTAAAAAACAATGTGAAAAAGCTCTAAAATTATTGATGAATTTTTGTTGAAATTATTTTCTGTCTTTTTTTCACCCGGCCACATAATTTATTAACTGGAGAAAGTAGCTTGTTTTTGATATATTTGCATGTTTTTTTTGGATTACTTAAAACTTTTATCATAAATTCATTTAAATACTTTCTGTGGTAATTCAAAAATTCGATTAATTTTAATTTATTAAAAATAGCATAAATATTTTAATTCTTATTAGCCGTGGCCTCAGTTATAGCTATTTCTAATTGCAATAAGCTGTGTTACAATAACAAAAATATTATTTGAACAATAAAAAATTCGTCATTGATTCTAAAAAGTGTTGCTAGAAAACCAAACAAAAAGAGTACCTAGCCACAACAAATTGAGCAACACAATTCACGTCAAAAGCGAGTTAGGAATTCTTTCAACTCATTTCTTAGAATTCAATTGAAAAGAACTGTAAACTGGTGCGGAAGTGGCCTCAACTCAACCCATTGCCCCAACCTCAACTATTTTCTAACCAGACGACTCTAGTGGCTCGCCATTTTATTTCGTTGTTGATATAATGATGTTTTTGTTTATCCTTCTACTAGTTTGTAGTACCCATTTTAAGTAACGTATTTATTTGACCTGGACATTATTTATTTATTTTACCTTATTATTCTCTAGACTTTGTTATGTGAATCTTATTACTCTCTACTATAAAAGATAATTCATAAAACCCAAAAAGGTGTTTTTTACGAAAAATAAATTCCTCACGCCTACATCAAAAACAGCTGCGTTCCGTCCGGCGTTATCAGTTGTAGTATTAATTCTTTCTTTTTTTAACATGGTGAAATGGCCAACCCATACCACTCACCCACGGAGATGGAGTGGTAGTGTGGGGCATGAACCCACTTAAACTCTTTGATGCCTATATTCGTCTTTGCCCGGTTTGCGAAGTCGCTAAGTAAACCCAACATTATTCCGACCCCCGGGCAGACGCTGGCTTTGTGTAACCACACTTTTTGAAGGAGTTATTCCTTTATTCTCAACGAGAGGCGCATGGGCATATAAATAATGCACCTTCGTCATATATATTAAGGCAAGACGTGATTCATCACGTTCACATTACACATTCATAATGTTCACATTATTCCCCTCGTTCATCATCACTCTATCTTTTATGGAGGTACTTGTATACTGCGAGCGTAGTCTCGCCTTCTGCGGCTTAACCACCGACGACAGATTGGCATCGCAGAGGTTCTTTGCCTTTAAACCTTTTCTTTTTGTTGCATCACTAAGTCACAGAAAGTACGGACCGCATTCCACAACGTCAATTACCATCGCTGTCTCTATGACTGGTAGAGGACCTAATCAAGACCTATAATATTATATAGCGCTTGGCGCTTCTCTCCCTCCATCCTAAAAATTTCTCTTATGTATGCTGAACGGTATCCTCACGGCAGGTTCAGCTATATGACACAGATACCCAAAACACCCATGGCATAGTTCTATGGCGTCTGTACGGCGGATGTACCGCCTTAACCAGACAATGACCTGCACTAGATTATTCCAGCCTCCTCTGCCAAATCTTCAGAGCCTCAGTGCGGAGTGCTAAACGGCAACTCTCCACTTCTATAGGTGCTTTTGACCCTGGGATACTTCGAGTATTTGTTTACCTGCCTTAATACCCGACTAACGTCAGAAGGAACCGGACGTCTTGTGACATTTTATCGTTACAGTATGAGACTTCGTTCCAAAAACGATTCTTGCTACGATAAAAAAAATCTACACGGGAGTTCTAAAAAAATAGTACAAGTACAAAGAAAGAACCTCTAGTGGTATACATTTTCTATAAGTAGGTTTAAAACACTAGAAGTTTAAAGGTATGTTCTATGGAATTTAACAAAAAGCTGCAGAACCAAAGTTTTAATGCAGCGGTGCAGTGGAACTTTTGCAAACTTTGTCGCTGCGTGTGAGTGCGCCCATGTGCCGCCAAAGTATGTAAAATTAAATGTTTTCTGTAATGACATACAAGTTCGAGTTGACTTCGTGTGAAGAATTAAAAATATTTCTTTTCTTTTCCACATTTGTTTTTCATGTGTGTAGCTTACCATTGTCAATTTTTGCAAATGATGACAGCATTGGTTTCCAAAGGACGAGCCTGAGATATATATATATGCTAATTGAGGACACATAATAAATAAGGAGACATGGAAAATACTCTACTGACAAGAACCTAATGATGACTTGATTTCGTAATGGAATTTATGTCCGTCAAAGTCAAGAAACTAGCGCTCAAAATTTTCACTGTGCTTCTCGATCACTTCAATTTGGTAGGCATTGGTTCGTTTTGAAAAGCTAAAGTATCGACTGGCGTTTTGTTTCTGGATTGTTTTGATGAATCCTAGACTAGTTGACGACACCTAGTCGAGATCCAGATTCATCAAAAATCTAGTCAACAACAACAACTAGTTGTGACAGGTCATAATGTCACGGCACCATTCCACACTTTGTTAAGAACCGTATGCACAAAGCCACGTGGTCAGATTTGGCTCTGAAATATGCAAAATTTTCCCGCTAGGGGGATAAAAATGTCAAAATGAAGTTGCATAGAGTTAATAATGTGTAAACGGGACAATAGATGTAGGTAATCATAAATTGTAACGTAGAATTAATATACAGCTTACTTTTTTCTTTTCGTCAAGACTTTCAGTCCGCGATACTTATTAAAAATTTTCAAATCAATTATATCAAAGAATTATTTTGTTTGAATTATTAGTTCTGAACTAAGGCCTTGGCAGACATCATTATAATGTACTTAACAATTTAGTAGACAGGCTATCAGTAGAAAAAGTAAAGTCGAAAATACTGTAGTGTGCGTGAATGCAAGACGTTTATTTAAAAAGCGAGTTAAAATATATGTGAAATTCATATAACACTTTCTAAAAAATCCAAGTTATAGTTATTCGAATCTTGCGTAAAATTTATGACTTTTTCAATTTATTAGTCGACCTCCGTGGCGTATTCCTTAACACAATAGTCCGTCACTCGGAGGTTCTGGGTTTGATTACCAGCCAGGGCAAGTTGGTAACTGGCCTTTTTTAATTTGTCCTTGTTCTTGGTGTTTATTTTATCCCATCAAAAACATAAATGTAAAAATGCCAAGTTCAAATTCCGAAAAAACAATTGAAATTTAAATAGCTGCCAAGTTCTGTAGGTAGAGAATACTAAAATTTATTCATAAGAATCTCAACATTTGACTTGGACAACATTAAGATTAAAAGCATGGACACCCATCCTAACTGTGACCACGCTAAAAGTTGCTTAACCTGTAAAAGCACGGTCATTCATCCATCAATTTTTGAATTTATCGTCTGCAAAGGATTTGCACAAGTGGTTTTGATTACTCGTATTTTGAAATTTGTTAAAGCGCAAATGACAAAGAACCCTTAGAATAGAGAATCTGTTTCGTTTCACGCAGCTTTTTAGGGTTCTGTAGTAAACAATAAACCCTTGTCGTTTCGTCATGTCTGTCTGTCTGTCCCCAGTTTTAACTCATAGACTATTAGTACTAAAAAGCTGTAATTGGGCATGGGCATGTATAAGTACATATAATCACGCCGATATGTGGTAATAAAAACATGAAAAAAAATGTGTGGTGTGAGAGAGAGTAAGATTGTAATACCCTTTTTCGTTTTAGCAATCTGTTTGTGAAATATTTGGTTTTTCATTGCATTTTTTTGTAAGAATCATGTGTCTCCCCTCTCTGTCAGTTAAACGGTTGTATATGGACACTTTAAAAAATTCACGGCAGTAGTATATAACGTCTACCTGTACTAAAACTAATTTAAGGTGGATTCAGTTCATGATACTGAACAACTTTTCCTAAGGAACATATAATTAAATATGAAAAGAAAATGTTTGCTTTCCATTCGACCTCCGTGGCGTAATGGTTAACACGCTTGACCGCTAATCCGGAGGTTCTGGGTTCAATCCCCAGCCAGGGCAAGTTGGAAAATAGTCTTTTTCAAATTTTCCTGGGTCTCTATATAGATAAATATATGTATTTATCATAAAATATAGTATCATTGAGTTAGTATCCCATAATACAAGTTTAAAACTTACTTTGGGGCTAGCTTAATCAGTGTGATTTGTCCATATGCATATATTACACACATATTACATTTTGCCAAATCTTGTGTGTAAGAGATCAAAAATTATTTTTCGTATTTCGTTTGTTCCTTGGTGAAAGTTATTCAGCATCATGGACTGAATTCAGACCTAAAGTTAGGCAGTTGTTAGTTACATAAAACAAGTAGGTACTGACTACGGAACCCTACACTGCACGTGGCCGGTTTATTTTGGTTAGGTTGAAATTTTAGGGAACCGACAAATTTATAATATTTCTGCGTAAATCAATATTACTTATCGCTGACAGGACGTTCTCAAAAATACAATCAAATAGTAATTTACGCGAGCGGTGACTTGGAAAACTACACGTTTTGCGTTCCACTACAGAAAATGTACACATTTGAATTTTCTTTGTGAAACAATACGTTTAACGACCATCTGCAATCGTAACACTTTTCACTTCTATTCACCTTATTATGTAAGTAAGGAAGGTAAAAAAGGATTGCACGTTGAACAGATCAACAGTCTTGGCTTAGCAGCTGTAAGTGCTCAATCAATGACTTGACTATTTGATTTTTTACAATATTTTTAACGAATCAACAAAGAGCACAAAAAAGATTCCTTTTTCTGAAATAGCCAAATAAAATTGGTTGATTAATGAAGCAGTAATTAGCATTATTGCACTTTAATAGGTTTTCCTGTAATCTCTAGGTAAAAAACTATTAACTGTATATTTTTCGAAAGATTAGGCTCAGTGGTTTCGGAGTTATGAGTATTTTTATTATTTATTTTCTAAAATAACTTCAAAAACACCAACCTAAAAAATATAGAAAAATATATTTAATATTATCATAAAATGCTCTTTCATTTTATATGTTACGCGATATAGTTACACAAAACCCTTTTTTTAATGTCTTATTTATCCCCCATAAGTGGCCCCATTTTTTTTTTATTTATTCATTTGTGGTCGATATTCCTCCTCATCGTACCTCTCGATTCGCCTCCTCCTTCATTGTGCGAACCACTAAGGTGTGGAATTCCCTTCCTGTCGATGTTTCCCCATACAAATGATTTAGGGATTTTCAAGGCAAGAGTGGATAGGCATTTTTTGAGTCTGCGTGTTACACCTTAGACCTCATCTTAGCTTCCCATCAGGCTAGATAGAGGTCAAACGCACTCAAATCTCCAATAAAAAAAAAACTACATTTTACTTCCGTCTTTGGGTTACTAATTTACATTATTTGTACCACATTTCAACTGAATCGGTGCAGTAGTTTAGTAGGGAGGGGGGGGGGTCAATTTTCTACCATTTTCTTAAATAACTTAAAAATACTGATCTAAGAAATATTAAAAAAAATATATATTTAAAATTGTCATAAAAAGTTCTTTCATTTGATATGTCACACAATTTTGTTAAAATCATTATACTATACTAGCAGTCCACCCCGGCTTCGCCCGTGGTACACACATAGCCTATGTCACTCGGGGATAGTGTAGCTTTCCAACGGTGAAAGTTTTTTTTTAAATCGGTCCAGTAGGTTCGGAGCCTATTCAATGCAAACAAACAAACAACCAAATCTTTCCTCTTTATAATATTAGTATAGATAAATAGCCTACTATAGCCTGCCTGCCTAGCCAAGTATAAACCTAGTACAGCCTGTGGTTCAATACATACGCATAATGTCAATTCGTATTTAATATACATTCATGGGAAAAAGTTGTTCAAAATTTCAGACTGAATCAAAATAATTGTAAAACCCTAATTAAACAGCACCTTTTATTACAAAAACAGTTAAAAGTTATCTAGATTCCGCGACCCGAGAAAGTTCCAACCCGATTTTCACCCTAATCGCCATATAAAAAATACAGATAATAAATCGAACCAAATTATTTTTTTCATTGACTTAATTTAAATAAAATTTAAAACAATGTGAATGCGATCTTTGCTTGAACGTTAACAAAATATCAAAACTGTACCATAGTGTAGCAAAAGTATGACATAATTTGGCAGTTTGTACATAGTTTTTTATTGAAATATTTTAGACTATAATGCAATTTTACGTAATTCGAAAATTGATTTTTTTAAAAATTCGACACGGCCTCCTTTCTAAACGCCCGACGGGCAAATGAATTTATATGGAGAAAACATGGCCGCCATTTCAGAGAAATCTGTCAAAAACGTTGCAAAACATCCAATTTTTAAAACTATTTTTTTTATTATTGCGTGATTGCATTGTAAGCAAATATTAAGAATAATGTCTCAAAATAGCCTTTATTTTTATAAAATATATGCAATCCCTTGTTAGAATATTTATTTACGCAGAAAAACAAGCCAGTTTGTAGTAAGATTTTCTAAAATATTTCTTTTAGGTTTCTTTACAATTATCATACTTTTTCTGAATTAAAATTTAAAAAATACGGTTTTCGTCGATTCACCTATAACTAGGTATGTAATTTTCTTAGTGTTATTTTCTACTTAAGCCATAACTATTGCCCGCGCAAAGTGCGTTTTGCATGTTTTTGGGTATGCTTGCCAATGCTTGTGTTTAAAAAAACTACAAAATATTTTAAAAAATCCTTTATTCGTCTACTGTCCCAACTCTTCCTCTATCTTTGATTTGACCTTATATATTTATATATATTTATCTATATGTATACATTATTTGACTTAAATCAAACGCTTTCTGTACAAACTTGTTGCCCGCGCAAACCCAGTTTGCATGGTGCCGACCCTTAAGGATGTGCGGCACGCAGTGCGAAACTATCCTCCTCACACTTTGCAGTGTATGCTGAACCTCTTCGTTATAATTCACCTTTTGTCTTGAATAAAATTTTTCACAGTTAGTACACTTTTTTCGTTAACGCTGTCGAAGGATAACCACTTCCATGTTCATCTCCCAAAGATATACGACCGCGCTTGAATTCGTTATGCCAACGTTATGTAGATGGTTGCTTTTCAAGGTTATTCATCCATAAATGTTATTTGAAAACGATCAAACGTATCGTCCGGTTTTAGACCACATTTAAAATGTTAAAAAAATACCTCTCACAATAATGTTCCCGATGTAGATTCATTTTTTTAAATTTTGTTTTTGAATATCGTGTAGGGAAATTCTAATTTACGTTGTGTCTTTTGAAATAAATAGTCATAGTTTTAATTGACATCAAAACCAGCCAGTGTCCCATACACAAAAACTGTTAGTCGCAAAACTTTATGAGTGCTCTGGTATCTTATAAGTATATAATCGGATTTTATATCCCACTTCTAAGTATACGATGTACATTTTATTACTGTATTTATTTATCATCGCCTATTTGCAATCTCCGGTTGTTGCCCTTATAATTGATCATTAGGCTTGCTGTACTTACGAGTTACAATGTCTAACTAGCATGACATGGATGCTAAAAACATTTTAAACATAAATACTTAGTATAAGCTAGATTTTTGTTTGACTAGAATTAACGAAAATACAAAATTCTCTGTACGAAATAGATTACAATTTACAAACAACACAATCCGGTTTCAGCCGTAGTGATAATTTATTAATTTTTTCGCTTGTTAGTAATGTCTAAAGCTAGAAATTCAGTTGTATTTATTCAATTCAACCGAATGTTCTCTTAATACCGGACTATTATTTATTATATATTTAGTTATTATTTGAATTACAGTCTCACTTACATAATATTGTTGAAAACACTATTTTCTTAGAATAAATTATCTTAAATCACCACTATCATCAGGGCAATCATGTTCCTATAAAACTCGTTAGATCTATTTCAATCGACTGAGTAACAACTTACTACTTATTTCAATTAAATATAACCTATTTCACGTTAAAGCAACATTCTTTCCCTTAGGGCCTAAAGAAGTGATTACTATATTATAGTAGATTGTGCTACTCGTACAAGGAGTGAAGGTAGTATTTTTAAGACGAGGACACTACTTTGAATCCAGAGCGAAATGAAAGATTCCTCAGTACGGTTGAAACCTGAGCATAGCGAGGGATTCATGTATATTGCCTGAGGTAAAAATATTATTTGGTGTCGGTTTATAAAGAAATATTAAGGAAATTTTGAGGACCACCACTTCTTATACATTTTCCAGTCATTAGAATCGTTTCTATATGTTTTCTTTGTGCGTGATTATGCATATATTTCATTACGTAAACTTGATACTTATAATATCTTACACTACAGGCGTTATCAACCAATTATTAAAATTTACTTACATATTCAAAATACAACGTCAAAATAACATAAAACACTAAAAACTGAAACCAACAAAGAATTTTTATTGGAATCAAAGACAACAATGCGTGCTTTTATTAATAGAATTTTTTTGAAACAAACTATTCAAAAAATTCTGACCTACATTCATTTCATTCATCCCCGTAACACATTTTGTATTCCAAATTTATAAAATGACGCTTGCGCCTTTGTTTTATTTTTTGAAACTAAATTCTTCTTTTTTTTTGCTGGACGCCAATATTATTACTCTACATTTGTGTTCAGTTTTTTATTTTTTTTTTATCCCTTGAGCATTTATTTTTAGTCTCGAGAGAATTACCAGTGACTTTAGCCCCAAATGTTTTAGGATAAAAACATATTTTTCGATTAAATGAGATGAAAAATACTTTTATACTTACTAATAATTCTAGAATTCACTTCAGTACCTAAATAGCAGTGGTACGATTATGTTCTGGAATATGTTTTGTAAAATGATACGTTGGTACAAGATGTGGGTTCCGTGAAATGTGATCTTTTGATCAAATGGCGCTACGCTTTCTGGCTGACGGGTCATAGGATTCGAATGGAGCGAAAAGGCTTTCGTGTTCGGTTTTACTCATCGGTGTATTAAAGTAATAAACATGCATTATATGCTTTTCAGCTGAGGACTATTGATATCACTCACTCATCACGAAATCTCGAAAACTACTTAGCCAATGAAGATGAAATTTGGCAGGAAGGTAGATTGTGACTAGGAAACGTCCGCTAAGGAAGGATTTTTGGAAATTCTATCCTTAAGGGGGTGAAATAGGGGTTGGCAGTTTGTATGGAACTTCGATGTAAAAGCGAAAATCACTCACTCATCACGAAATCTCGAAAACTACTTAGCCAATGAAGATGAAATTTGGCAGGAAGGTAGATTGTGACTAGGAGACGTCCGTTAAAAAGGATTTTTGGAAATTCCATCCTTAAGGGGAGTGAAATAGAGGTTGGCAGTTTGTATGGAGTTTCGTAATTTTTAAAGTGAGACACATGAAATTTTAATGTAGTTTAGTAGTTAGTAGAAAATAATAATACATTTATTAGTTTTTGAAAATTCCATCGCTAAGGGGGTGAAATAGGGGTTGGCAGTTTGTATGAAACTTCGTAATTTTTAAAATGAGACACATGAAATTTTTAGTGTATTTTATTAGTTAGTAGAAAATAATAATACATTTATTAGTTTTTGAAAATTACATCCATATTAGAATCTTTCTCATTTTGTTTCCAAACTTTCGAATTTTAATATTTGTTAGTTGGTAGGTATTATAAAGATTAAGTTTAAAATTTGTGTAGTCTACGCGGGTGAAGCCGTAGGCAAAAGCTAGTTTTATTATATTTTTAGCCTATCCGTCCCACTTCCAGGAAAATCTCCCTTCCAGTATTCCAACTCTATCGAGGACTGGAAAGGCCTTGACCCTGGAGTGGGTGTCAAGCTCGTCCCTTCATCTCTTTTTGGAAATACCTCCTTCCTTTTTCTTTTTAGGGTTCCGTACCTCAAAAGGAAAAAACGGAACCCTTATAGGATCACTTTGTTGTCCGTCTGTCCGTCCGTCCTTTCGTCTGTCAAGACCCTTTTTCTCAGGAACGCGTGGAGGTATGAAGCTGAAATTTATATCAATTACTCAGGTCTACTGTCCCTTGAAGCTGTGAAAAAATCAAACTTCTAAGCCAACGCAATCAAAAGATACAGCCGTTTATGCCGCAAATTTTCGACACTTGCAAGGGAATCAAAACCTACAGGGTGCTTCCCGTGAACTCAGAATCTTGAAATTTGGAACGAAGCAACGTCTTATAGCATAGATAATGGAAAAATTACGAAAACCATAAATTTTTAGTTACATCACATAATATTTTTTTTTTTAATAATTTTAAACTTACTACCCATTTCCTAATAAACGCGTAGAGGTATTAAATTTAAATTAATACCAAATACTAAACCTTGCATGTTTGTACGGAACCCTCGGTGCGCGAGTCCGACTCGCACTTGGCCGGTTTTTTTTAAGAAATATGTTGTGTAACTGATTTGGCTCAGTGTTCGTCGGACCTACGGCAAACATGTCATGCACAGTTTCACAGCATGGCAGCTTTTTGTCCAACGTTAACGATTTATATTTTGGAGCATAGTACTGTTTGTTATGCAGTCTGAAAGTCTAACTCCCAAAACCACAGACCACTTAACCTACAAATACTTCGCTAAACGGCTCGTTGACAAACCCCTCGATTGGACTTTTCCGATCGTTTCTTGTTTAGTTTTAGTGGTAACTAACCCTTCACGAGTTCTTTCATATAGAAATTTCATTACAGTATAAATATTTTTTTACAAAGAAATAAAATACACATTTATAAACACTTTTATAAACTCATAATATACTCTGGCGCAATGTACAACACAATCATGCAAACAATCATATTCGGGCAATGATAAAGTCTCAATTTTTTTCCAATCTCTTTCGCCTTTGCCTCTGGTGGTTAATAATAATAAATAAATACATAGGGACAATTCACACTGATTGAGCTCAATTCAATTCAATATATCTTTATTATCATAGGATATTTATAATATCTCTTAATAATAGTCACTTTGTTTTGTTTTGCACAAATGTTGACGTCAAATCGTGACTTAAAGCTAAGTTTACGCCGCTTCCTAGGCGCAAGTGCAGAAGAAGCGGCAACAAACTGCACTGCACGTTTTCTCCAAAGACGTCAACTAACAAACTAAAAACTTAAAATTAGTTATATAGATGGACAGAGATTACATTGTTTATTATGTCATAATTAAATTGAATTATAAGAATTACGAAATTTAAAATAATGTCAATTTGTAAATTTAGTATGTACCAATGTATCTAAATTATGACATGTCTAAGTATACAAACCTTTAAGAGGGACCCGCGCCAAGCTCAAGCCAGACCTTTTTGTCTTTAAGATAGTCATCGGTCCTATAATAAGCCTTCTCACAAAGTACTTTCTTTACATAAGCTTTGAATTTTCTGTCTGGCTAGCCGTAAAGTAAGTTAATTCCTGTTATCTGAGACAATTTTTATTCCATGTCTCGTATTTTCTTCAAGTATAAGTAAATTTAAAAAGCAAACCTAAAAGCTACACGAGTTTCAATCAATTCGTTGAGTTATCTTTGTCTGTAAAATTACGCAAACTTTGTTATTCCCGTACAGTTTTATCTAAAAGCCAGTGCGATTAATATTCATTATTGTTTATGAGTTAAAATTAACAACTTCTTTTGGGCCCGGTTCGGTCAGCGCCTCGGGCTAGAGCGGCTCGGCAACTGGAAGCAAATAGCGTCCCTCAAAGGCTATGAGCTATACTCATGAAATTAATTACGATTTGGATGACAAGAACCGCGATCGATAAGTTTGGGACGCTTGTCAGATACTGGGAAACGTTATTACATACCTCAATCGCGGAATGGGCTTAATGACTATTATTAGTGTAATATAGGTCGTGTGGAACAAATTGTCAACTGCGGTTACGTCATCTTTTGTACTTTTTGTTAATGTAGCGATACATTAAAATGTATATAACTCCACATATTTAAAAAGCCACAAAGGGACTTCTACGTTTAAGAATGCAGCTTTAGCATGAGAGGTTTGTGCTAAACATCTTGCGCTATAGCTGCATTCCGAATGAGGGTTAATGCCAGGCGGCGGCCGGTTGTAGAAATTTTCACATAAATGCATTCCTAAAGAAGGACTAGTAGTTGACGGCCGGTCGTAAAACTTTAGCCAAATAATTTAAACTGTTTCGGCTATTTCTTATCCACTTTGCAGCGTTTTTGTCATATCATCAAAATCATTATTATGTGGGCGTGCGTATAATATATTTTTATGAGAGGAGTTGAGGAGTAGCCTCGATATCTCAAGGATTATATCATCAGATCTTCACCTGGTGACAATATGACCAACTTGCATACCTATACTTTTCAAAACACCATTTCAAAGAAAATAAAAAAAGAATTTTCAAAATCGGTTAAAAAGAAATTGTTGAAGAACATACATAAAACATATATTATTTAAATTAAGGTGAATATAGAAACAAATGGCCTTGAAGTGTGAAATAAATTGTTTACTCGTATGTATAACGTCTAACAAAATATACTGAAACTATTTTAAAGGTGGATTCAGTCAATGATACTGAACAACTTTCCCCAAGGAACATATGTCAAAATATGAAAAATAATTATTAGCTTTCCCTACAAACTCGGATCAGCTGATCGGTCAACTTGTATGGGAGGTCAAAAATTATTTTTCATATTTCGGTATATGATCCTTGGGGAAAGTTGTTCAATATTATGGACTGAATCCACACTTAAAATAGTTTCAGTATATTTAATTAGACCCTGTATATATATATACATACGAGTAAACAATGGAAATATATATCTATATATATATTTCCATATTGCTCTTCGTCATGCACTAGATAGCCCTTTAAATTATTTTATGAACCACCGTTAAAAGTATTTACATTAGTCCGTCTAGCTTTAAAACTTGCCTCCACCAAAAGTGGCCACGGCAAGTTTTAAAGCTAGACGGATCACCAATAATAGTTTTAACGGCAGTTCATAAAATAATTTAAAAGGATATCTAGTGCATGACGAAGAGCAATATGGAAATTATCACCATATTTACGAGTTAACAATTTATTTCACACTTCAAGGCCATTTGCTTCTATATTCACCATAAGAAACTCTCCTGTTTTGAAGTCGCGCTTAAACAATATATACATAAAATCACAAGGAAAAGCTAATAAACAAAGAAATAATAAAAATGAAAGGCTTAAACTTGTTAAAACCGCAAGACCCCGTGCTTCTTATTTATTCGGGGGTACGTTACAAACCACTCGAGTCAGGGTTTCCTGCGAATTTACGGCAGTGCATAAATATCAATTTCTCTGTTATTCGCCATAAATTCACATTTTGATATTGCGGCTCCGAGTGGGACTTACAATATTTTTTACCTCTCAGAGTTATAGCGACGTGGTACTCGTGGATAAAACATGAATGAAACTTTATAAACAATTAATCCAATTGAATTGTTTTATTTCAGATAACTATAATCCAGTATTTGTTAGTATTATATTGTACTATATCATCACCATCATCATCAGGTCTTTTTACTCTCCACTGCAGGAGCACGACCCTCTCTGTACTACCAGAGCCATACTTAGCCAGAGTAGTCAGAAGATTTAGCCTACATGGCCTACACTCTCCCTCCACGCTGGCCAGTATTTTAGTAGTACCTATTTTTGGCCCAGTATTTTGGTAAACACGGTATGAAATCTCTGTATACAGAGGGCCCGGCGGAAAAATCAAATGAAGTATATTTTATGATTTTAATAAAAATTCTTTACTTAGCAAATCGCCTCAGTAATAATATTTCGATTATTTACTTATTGTTTTTTTTTTAAATATTTTTTGTGAAATTTCCTTTATAATTTTAGTGAAATATCGGAATATCTGCTTCGTTCGTTGACCTTTTCTCTCTATACAGAAAAACAGGTAGACATATTAACTAATTGAATGTGCATGAATTAACAAACAAATGGGAAATGAAACCTTTGCATTATTTAAGACTACATCCAGGTAAGTATGTTTGCATCGAAAAAAATCGAATAACAATCACAAATTACGTCAAACAACACAAATATTATAATATAAGGTACCTATTGTTTTCGTTTGAATATATTCTTTCTATCAAATATCTGAAATAGAAAATACAAATAAACATTCGGCAAATAGTTTAATTCAGAAAATGCTTTGGAGTTCATTTAGAAATCCAAAAAAGAAATGTTCTATAATCGAATAAGTTTGTAAACAAATTATACGTCTTTTTATCAAATTGTATAGTCTTGTTGTTAGAGTGACGTCTTTTGTGCCTTTCTCTAAAAGGCGAAGTCGTCTCCTACTGGATTTTTAAAATAAAAATTCAGATAAAGCTTACTACAAAGGCTTTTATAAATAGGTATAATTACCCTACAGTGTGTAAACACTTCTATTATTTACTGGATGAACCCGATGCTAAGTCCTTTGCACCCATGGGGGTTGCAAAACCCAAAAGCTACATTTACCAAGATAGTGTAAATGTATGGTTTAATTTCAGCCGCGTGGTTTCCGGCAGAAAAGAAAAGGACCACTCCAAATCTTCCCGTGGATGTCGTAAAAGGAGACTAAGGAAACACAAGCTATAAATATCTTGACACCTCTCCAATCCGTCTGGCCAGCGTGGAGAGTGCAGGCCAAATCTTATGAATGCTCTGGCCAAGTATGGCTCTGGTACTACATAGAGGGTCGTGCTTCAGCAATGGAAACTAAAAAAGACCTGATGATGATGAAGTCGTTTAATGGCCCAAGATCTATCTGGCACAAGATTTGATGATCTCTGTGGCCTAGTCATCAGGCCAGGCTATCACACCGGAGGTCCCGGGTTCGATCCCCAGTCAGGTCAAGATGAATAATGATCTTTTTCAGATTGGCCTGGGCCTTGGATGTTAATCTGTATATGTATCTTATATAATATAAAAATGAATCGCTGAATGTGTTGCTAAGCGCAAATCTCGAGAACAGCTGAACCGATTTCGCTAATTCTTTTTTTAGAATATTCCTTGAAGTACGAGGACGTTTCTTACGGAGCTTAAATACCCGTGCGAAGCCAGGGAGGGCCGCTAGTTTGTTATAAACTATAGTATCTTTGAGTTAGTATCCCATAAAACAAGTCTCTAATTTTGGGGCTAGCTCAATCTGTGTGATTTGTCCTTATATATTTATTTATTATTATTTATTTATTTATCTCAGACCATTAAAAAAAACCAAAACAGTGGCAGGTAGCGGCACGCCTATTCAGAAGAATTTCTAGGTTAACGCGCATTCCCTTGATTGGCTTTTACGATATCTACGGAAAGAAAAGTATTGCATTAATTTCTATGATAACAAAAGAAAATTTGTTATACTTGCCCCAACGAAAGCAGGTCAGATTAAATGTCCTAAGTGATTAATGCGTCACGATGCTGATGATAAGTGAATTTCTTTTCTTGTTCCAACTAGAGCAGTTCAGATTAAAACGTTTTAAGTGACAATGCGTCAAGTATTCTCCCAGCTGTCGATGACTTTAGAACTAAGACAGCATTGGATGTTCCGCAAGTAATCCCAAAGTGCTTGACCCCCATAATAAATTAGATTACTAAGAGTTTGAATTTAAAAATTAAGTTTTTGAATAATATCTGATTTCGGTTGTATTTCAAAATTTACTTTGCCGAACAATGAAAACAGTTTTGACCTTAAACGGTCTATGTGAAATATGAATTTTATATACTGTACCTTTACTGTATAAGTGTAGAACCATTTGAAATAGTATTTTGAGAATGCATTTATAAAAGAAATAAGAGAATTTCTTCTTCTTGTTCAGGAGTAGCTCAGATCAAAACGTTCTAAGTGATAAATGCGTCACGTACATTCCCCAGCTGTCGATGACTTTAGAACTAAGACAGCATTGGATGTTCCGCAAGTAATTCCAACGTGCATGACCCGCATAATAGCTATTGTCGGAGTTTTAGTCTTATCTGAAAAGTAAATCATTAAATACTTAATACATCTTGTTTCCAAAGAACTTAGGTATTTAATATACCTACTTATTAACTTTTCAAAACTTACAATACGCGCAGACTGTCTTAGAAATTCTCTCGGTCTTTCAATAGAGAGTAATATAAGACATCCACCAGATGCTAGCCGCCTTAAGCATAAGATAATATCTTGTAACTTCCGCGTGTTTTCAGAGCACAGCGCCGCGGCAGACTCCTGCGGTGAGCTACAGAAATAAATTGAATACAGATATCATCTGCAGCTCGAATGTTGATTTTATCGTTGAAATAAATTATTCAAATACTAAATTGATGTTTAGCAAGATGGAATTCAAGATGAATTTATTTGCTGAGCTAGTTTGTGGATGGAAAATGTCAAGTTGTTTTCCAAATAGTAAAGTAGGTCTTTCAACAAGGACGGGCCGATGTTGAAATTGAATAAATCAAGCTGTGTGTGAGATATAAATGTCCGCAGCGGCTTTGAACAGTGGCACGGATCCGAGAGGTCCAATTTTCTATGACTCTACTGCATAAATCTGGCTGAATCTGAGCGATGGCCTGCGTTATGTTGAATTTCAGGGCATCAGTCGATTGCAGTTTATTGGCATAGACTTGTGACTTCAGGAAACTCCACAAAAATAAAGTCTAACGGGGTCAAATCGCACGATCTTGGTGGCCAATTCACGTCACCTCTGCGAGAGACAACCCTTCCCTCAAAACGTTCATGCAGAATGTCCATCGAGTCGTTCGCCGTGTGGCACGTAGCGCCGTCTTGCTGGAACCACATGTCGTGTACGTCCATATCGTTCAATGCAGGCCAAAAGAAATTGTTTATCTGATGATGATGGCTTCGCCATCATCGTTTTCGAAGAGGTACGGACCGATGATGCCGCCGAACCAAAATCCGCACCAAACAGTCACTTTTTGTGGATGCATTGCCACCTGGTGAACCTCATGTGGGATTTGGTCGTCCCATATTTGGAAATTTTGCTTGTTGACATAGCCATTCATCCATAAATGCGCCTCGTCACTAAAAATGATTTTTCCGGATTTATGCAGCAGAGTCATAGAAAATTGGACCTCTCGGATCCGTGCCACTGTTCAAAGCCGCAGCGGATATTTAAACGATGTCATATTCCATAAATAATGGCAATAATAGGCCTTTCTAATAAAAAAAAATTACGTTAATATCTCACACACAGCTTATTTTATTCAATTTCAAAACCGGCCCGTCCTTGTTGAAAGACCCTTTATAATGTTAAAGCAATTAAATCTGCTCAGCTCAGTCTGACCCTCACCTAAACGTATATAAGTACGTAAACGTGCATATTAGCTGTATTGCTTCGTGGTGTATTGTTAACAAGCCACTCCGATAGTCAACCTATCACTTAATTATAAGTACCTACTGATACAAAGTTTTATATAAAATAAAATTTACATCAGTCATGGCCTATTTCCAAAATTTGATTTCATTTATAGAAAATCGTCGATGTCACAAACATAATATAATATTTTTAATTTTTGGTCGAGATAAAACATACTGATTTATTTTATTCCATTTTCAGAAAGGATGCACTAAAAGAAGGTTAACAGTAATGCTGTGTGCCGTTCGCAGAGGTAGTTTTGCAATCTGCGCGTAAAACTTTACGGCAGTTGAGAATGCGGTGTGATAAAAGATATATTTTTGAACAACATTTTTGTGTATAAAAGTTCATTACTGCAAAAATTATTTAGAAAAGTCATAACTCTGAAATCTAACCAAATTTGCGTTGTAAAACCTATTAGCGCAGGTGTTTAAGCACTTCGTGGCCGAGTTCAGCTATAACAGTAGATTTGAGAATTGCTGCATTTATTAACTTTATATATCCTACTTGTAGTGTATAAAAGGCCTTCCTTATATATACAGGGAGTATATATTAATTTATTTATCAATATACATTATATGTTTTATGTATATTACACTTATACTTAATTTAACTTGCAACCTACATTTAGACTATCCATAACCCAAAGGTTGACTGGTAGACAACTCTTTTAGCGTTACGAGTAAGTTCGCCTATTCATCACTACATGAGCGTATTCCCGGTTGCATCCTCATCGGTAATGCTTCAGAGCCCGGGGTCCGCTACCTAACCTAGGTGATTTGACAAGGTTACTGGGTTTAACACAGAACGACTGCCGTCTGACCTCCGCAATCTAAAGGGTCGACCAGAACCAATCGTAGGATAGGTTTAAACAAACGCTAGATGTCGTTCGGGACCATGGAGTATCGGGACCTACAGCTTTACTTGCATGCCTTCCGAAACACGAAATAATCTTTCTTTTCGGATAATCAGGTGATTCAAGCCTGCAATGTCCTGACCAGACTGGAAACAACTTTTATACAAAGTATGCTTATCAGTGGGATTTGAACCCAAGACCTCCAGATTACAAGGAAAATGCCTTAACCACTGGGCCACAGAGGCAGTCAAAAGTGAACTAGTGAAAATAGTAGGTTCGCATATTGTTCTGTACAATTTGTATTTGATGGACAATAAAGATTCATGCAAATAAGAAGTTTAACGATGTGAATCCAGAAACCAAAAGTAAAGATACGAGCTTGTAAACTTTAGAAAGTGCAGCCACTTGTTAAGAGAATGCAGAAAGGATGTCGTTCTCAAGAAAAGCTGGATTTATAATTATAAACTTTAAACTCTGAGTGACTCAAAGTTTTTGTCTTAGAGAATCCTGATAAACTTGTGAGTAAATTCCATGTGTACTTAGGCTTAAGATTGCCTTTGTGCACAAAGAATTCAACGGATAAAAGCGGCCAAGTGCGAGTCGGACTCGCCCATGAAGGGTTCCGTAGCAGCAAGTAACATAATATAAAAGCTATAAAGGTAAATAGCAGTTAACGATTTATGACGTATTAAAAATTTTACGTTGACAGGGGAGAATGCTTTAGCATTAAGTCTACCTATTGTAGCTTTTGGCTCAATAAAGTTTAAATAAATAAATAAATAAAAAAAAACTACTTCCTAGACATCATTCGAACCAATTTTTGGTGGAAGTTTGCATGGTAGTGTACATCATATATTTTATTTTATCATTCTCTTATTTTAGAAGTTACTCGTACAGGGGGGGGGGGGAGACACATTTTACCACTTTGGAAGTCTCTCCCGCAAACTATACAGTTTAGAAAAAAATATATTAGAAACCTCAATATCATTTTTGAATACCTATCCATAGACATCCCACACGTATGGGTTTCATGAAAAAAAAATTTGAGTTTCAGTTCAAAGTATGGAGAACCCCCAAAATTTATTGTTTTTTTTTTCTATTTTTGTGTGAAAATCTTAATGCGGTTCACAATATACATCTACTTACCAAGTTTTAACAGTATAGTTCTTATAGTTTCGGAAAAAAATGGCTGTGACATACGGACGGACAGACAGACAGGCAGACATGACGAATCCATAAGGGTTCCGTTTTTTGTCATTCGGCTACGGAACCCTAAAAAACATCCAAGTTAAACTAATGAAAAGCACTGACTCTTCATATTTCGCTCGAAGTTTCTTCTCAGCAGTATTCGTTTCGAAATTGTTGAAAAAAAAAGTTTATATGTATAACGGGACTTAGCACAAAGCTTTTTTATTGTTTTGTCTACCGTTTCGAATAAGACATACATCTTTCGTGGTCGCAGACTGACTGGCTGGAGAGTACCTGTGTCTTCTTTTTGATGGTAAACGCTGATTTTTGACAATGGCATTACCCAACTTTTATACTGTCACTAGTATCACTTACCACAGTAAGTACATTGTCTTTTTAAGGCTGCGCCTGATGTGGATAATCTAAATTTTGCTCCCGCTTCTACGCTCACAAATTTAGCTCTAGCCGAA
The DNA here is from genome assembly GCA_963576875.1 of Acrobasis repandana. Taxonomy (NCBI): domain Eukaryota; kingdom Metazoa; phylum Arthropoda; class Insecta; order Lepidoptera; family Pyralidae; genus Acrobasis; species Acrobasis repandana. The sequence goes on from OY756214.1 coordinate 12,696,535, forward strand.
GCGAGACAGCGAGCCATGCGGGGTGAAAAGATCATGTGTGGTCAATGAGGCTGGTTTACGCGTTTCTGGTTTTTGAGGTTTTTTTCGTTTTACATAGAATATTTACGAGTTATATAAAAAAATAAGACATATGATCCCTGCCATCTAAAGTTACAAGGGCTAATTTATTGTATTTCTTGAATACTTTTCGTTTTAGTATAATTCTGAGAAGATTTCAAGGCGACTTCGCAATTTTTTCTATCGAGAAAATTTTAAGCTATCGTGTTTTCCAAACATATTATGCATAGAGTTAGTCCTCAACTTTGCTGTGTTTTTATTTCAAATTGAGTATTTCGTTAATATTTAAGATAGCTCTAAGTTCTATCATGGTCATACGGGCTCTTAATATTTACGTGTTAACCCCGGTACACTGCACTAACTGTATCTGACTCTTTGTTCGACACTTGCAATCAAAGGGTTCCATGCAAATGATAATTCAAATACGTCTTCCCTGTTGAAAGTTTTGTGCTTATTCATATCAACAGCTTCAAAATCGGACGATAGACTTTTGGTACATCATCATCATGCAGGTCTTTGTTAGTCTCCACCACAGGAGCACGACCCACTCTGTACTACAGAGCCATGTTAGCCAGAGTAGCCAGAGGATTTGGCCTACACTCTTCACGCTGGCCAGACGGGTTGAAGAGGTCTCATTGATGTTTAAAAGCTTTATTTAGCTTGTGTTTCCTAGTCGCCTTCTACGACATCCACGGGAAGACTTGGAGTGGTGCCGGGAACCACACGGCTTAATACTTTTGGTTAGTTTAGTTCAACAGTGGTTGCAATTGGTGTCCATAAGGACGTGTTTAGCTATTGCTAACTTTTTAGTCTGTCTGTTTTTTATAAACATAATAAATAAATAAATAAATAAATATATAGGGACAAATCACACTGATTAAGCTAGCCCCAAAGTAAGTTTTTTTTTAAACTTGTGTTATGGGATACTAACTTAACGATACTATATTTTAAGATAAATACATATATAGATAAACACCCAAGACCCAGGTCAATTTAAAAAAGGCCATTTTCCAACTTGCCCTGGCTGGGGATCGAACCCAGAACCTCCGGATCAGCGGTCAAGCGTGTTAACCATTACGCCACGGAGGTCGTCCGTAGTGTAATAATAGTAGCGTGTGTTCGCAAAAAAATACGGCCATTGGTGATCAAGAGATTTCCTTTGGCTGAGTTGATCCTTACGACTCAAATATGGATTTAAGAACGAGAGCCATTATGATTTTTTGTGCAGTGTACACCCCTCTCACTCTACCACCATATCCCTACCAGCCTACCACCATACCCATACCTTATATTCACGCAGTTTTGTTCCACACTCGTTAGTGCGTACCATAAAAGCTACTCAAACTGATAAGAGGGCGCAGTAAAGGGTGAGAGGGGTGTGCACCCCTCCCTTTTTCCCTTTTTCATGTTCCAGTACACTTTGCGATTATACATATAAGTTTATAAGAAAAAATACTAACTCATGGAACTGGGGACCAAAAAAATATAAAAAAATGGTAAATGTTAAAATTTTCTAAATTGCTTTACTCGTAATGAGGTTAGTATGAGTATATTTCAATTCATTTGGCGTATGTTTTATTAAAAAAAAATTTGCAGTTTTCTACCTGCAGGAGCCCAAACGTTGGTATGTTTTGAAAATGTTTTTTGTTTTTTCTGAAAACAGGTGACTGAAATGTAATGATGTAGTATATTTCTAGAATCAGCTTATACAGACCTTTCATTTAATACCACAAACGATGAGTTTAAGACAAAACAATATTCCATACTTACAAAAAATTTATTAGGTACGTCATAACCCCCCGCTGCACAATAATTCAAGATGGCTCCCCTTCTTAAAATGGTCTTAGGGTTCAGAAGGTTCACCCTGATAAAGAAAACCTTTTGATCACCAAACGCCGTACATTGGGTTTTAATGTCGTAAACACACGCTAATATAAAAAATCATGTACGAGTATTCAAAGCGCGATATTTTAAAAACCAATGTTACTAGTTAGTAGTTTATTTCTCTTAATTTGTCATTATTGATGTTCATATAAGCTATGAAGTAAGTAGTTCAATAAAGCCAAATACATAGTAGAACCGAATAGTATAGTAAAATAACATACTTTGTAATCGTTTTAGGAAATACAAGCCGCAAGGGAGCGACATGAGCCTGGAATCCATAACAATAAAATTACGTTACGTCCGACATTACCGACTTTAAGCTGCAGAATGTCCGGTCAGTTCAATCGGTATTTCTAGTAACGAGCAGACATTTCTGCCAGGACTATTCCTGTTTATGATCAAAATGGAAAAGGAATAAAATGAAATAAACTTCGTATTTATTGTATTACGCTAAAGTATATAAGGGAAAATCATGTATATACTCGGAATTTATATAAGAAAAGAGTATTGTTTTCCGTATCTTTAGATTGAAAAAAAAAAAAATTATCAAAAATATCTTGAAAGGAAAATGGCCTTAAGGCCCTGTCAGTTCAGAGCCTTAAATAGAGTGTTTTTGAAAAATCACTGTAAATAAACAACTACAGTTTTTTTTTCAAAAGTTTGACATAGGAATCTTAAGGCTTTTCTACAGGTATGCAAAACACGATAAGGCATTTTTGGCTCGATAGAAAAAAATCACAAATATACTCTTTTGCCTATATTTACCTTTAAACAAGTAATTATTAAAAAAACAAAAAGCCCGACTGCGTGATACAACAGCAGTACTTACCTATGCCTAGGCACTTACTGTCTTCTCTGGCTTAGGTAAGACGCAACCGGGACTGCGCTTGGCGAAGCGATGTTATAATATATGTTGTTTTTTAGCATTTCTCATTTCAAATTTCATTTAAACATATAAGTTTTTATATTTGTATATTTTTGCTATCCCTTAATAAAATCCTTTAATTTGAAACTCCACTCAATAGATTTGAAAATATTTTTTACGCCGTGCAATTTGGCGAGAAAAATCCGCCATTTTGATTTCTAATTATTTTAATATAGTCTATGACACTCTAGTGATTAAGATGAATCTAACTACGTATAATTTATCAAAATCGGTTTAGCCGTTCAGTAGTTACGAGGGACATAGAATCGGTCATAAAAATCGTTGTTTTTTAGCATTTCTATTCCTTTCATTTTAAAGTATAAGTTGCATATATTTTTGTAATCCTTGAATATTAATTTATTATTAATATTCTAATTATTTAATTTGATATCCTACTCGATAAGTTACTAAAGAAAAAAATTACGCCGCGCAATTTAGCGCCAAAAATCCGCCAGTTTGCTTTTCAATAATTTTACCATAGCCTATGTCACTTTAGTGGTTAAGACGAATCTAACCACGTTTAACTTATCAAAATCGGTTTAGCCGTTTAGTAGTTTCTAGGAAACATAGAATCGGACATAAAAATCGTGGTTTTTAGCATTTCTTATTCCAAAATTTTATTTAAAACTATGAGTTGTATATATTTTTGTAATTCTTGAATACAATCCTTTAATTTGATAGCCCACTCGATAGTTTTTGAAAAGAAAAGATTTTTATGCCGCGCAATTTGGCACCAAAAATCCGCCATTTTGATTTCCAATAATTTTAATATAGCCTATGTCACTTAAATGGTTAAGACGAATCTTACTATGTATAATTTATTAAAATCGGTTCGGCTGTTTAGTAGTTTCGAGGGAACATAGAATTATAGGGACAAACATATAGGTCAAACACTTTTCGGCTTTGCCGCAGTATGGAAAAAAGACATTACTATTTTATACAATCACCTTTTTATATGAAAATACCAAAAAATGTATAATCTAAATTACTAGTCAATTTCGCCACACAAAAAATTATAAATATAATTTAAAAAAAATTAATAAAACTCAGTGAAACATTCGTCGAGAGCGATCAAAGGCCCGGACCCGTGCTCGACGATATTTTGCTGTGTTTTATTTATTATCTTTTTGTATTATATTTATATTTTTTTCTGCAGCAAAAAGGTAAATTTAGGCAAATTTAGAGGTATGTTTGTGATTTTTTTCATCAACCCAAAAAGCTTAATCCTGTGTTGGATATTGTGGGTGACTCGGTGTGAACTGACGCCTTTGGACGCTATTATTGCAAACACAAAGATTTATGATTGTTCGAAGTTCACCGGTGAGATTCTGTGCCCATGGTGTTCAACGTGTTATACGACCCTATAATAAAACCACAAAACCCTATCGAGTTTAGTTTACTTTAGTCTTGATAAGTATTTCGGCTATGAATAACAATGTTTCTTTCAAAAAAACGTTATTACATTAAATAAATCCAAAGTAATAAGTGGGTGGAGTGAATTCATAACTCGTAGCATCCTGAATGAGGTGTGCAGCTTCGGTACCATAAAATATTATTTATAACCGCTCTAAAGTGTAAGGAGTTCGGAATAAAGCGAAATAGCCCAGGGAGCAATATTTTAAAATATTTAATATTATGCTGACAATGTTTAAGACTAAAACTTTTATATTTAATGAAACTTCAATTAAGAGCCCATACTACCCTAAAGTTCTTAGAGCGATCTTAAATAGTATCAATATCAACAAAGTACCTAGTCACTTTTAAAAAACACAGCAAAGTTCAGGACTAACTCTAAACATAATAAGTTTCGAAAACACGATTGCTTAAAAATTTCTCGATAGAAAAACATTGCGAAGTTGCCTCCAAATCACCTCAGAATTATACTAAAACAGAAAGTATTCAAGAAATACAATAAATTAGCACTTGTAACTTTGGATTATAATTGTATTAAACATAAGACAGTCATCATAACTCTTACTTTTTAAATAACTCTTAAATATTCTTTGTAAAACGAAAAAACCACAAAACCAGAACCAGCCTCATTGACCCACCGCGATTCCCAACGCCCCGTGGCTCGCTGTCTCGCTTCGGCTAGAATAAATTTGTGTGCGTGGAAGCGGGAGCAAAATTTAGATTATTGGCATCAGGTGCCATCTTAAGCTTATACATACAATGCTATAGTAACTGTAGGTAAGTAATAATTAAGTCAGGGGTCGCGAAACCCAAAACAGTAGGTTTCTAGCCCGTCGCTTATTCAGAATTATTCCCACCTTAGTGCAAATATTCTTGATCGACATTCGCGATGTGCGTCTGATGAGAAATAGCTGGTATAATTTTTTTTCTACCTAGCTTGTATGCTAGCCCGAAGTCTTATTTGATTTAATATATTCCTACATTTGTAACAATTCTTATACAAAAACTTGAGCGGGATGTAAACAGATTGTATTTTTTATTTTTCTTTTGATCAAAGAATTAAAAACGTTCTTTATTGTAGCCTTTGCCAGCGTTTATTATTTTTCAATGATCAAACTCTTGATTGCTATTCACTCCAACGAAAGCCAACTCGTGAGATCTTAGAGTAAAAAAAAAACCTCTTACCGTCATGAGAGTCGTACATGTAAATGATCTCCTTCCATCCGTAGTGAACTATGGTATCGAAGATTGCGCGATGGTAGTCAGGCCTCATGCTGACCGCGTGGTCAATCAGCCCGGAAGATGGTGGAATCACCTATTATACAAGAGCATTATTTAGCATTTAAGATGTAGAACTATTGTACCTAGTTACATTAACAAAACTCTCATTAAAAAAAACGACGGGTTGCACTCCGGGAGTGCCGGCAGAAGTGAAAACTTGAATATTAACATTGTGCATTTTTGATATTTTGGAATGGTTAGGAAATAATTCTGCACGAATTGCTTTATTTATCAGTATAAAAGTACTTTAATTTATGTGGTAGAATACAATATTTATTTATTGCGCAATCGTACACAAACATGACAATTTATATTACATTAAAAAGTTTATTTCTCAGCTAAACGAAACAGCAGGCGCAGGCATACATGTTCGCCGCGCCGTAGAAAGAGAGGGTTAAAAGAGAGATACTTCCTCTCCTACGCCGCGCCGGCTGTCTACTCTCCATCCGTCTTACGAATTTTCGATCAGGACACGTGTCCTGACGCGAGTTCAACATTTTTTACCCATTACAAAAAAAGTGCACAACGCCGCTAAAGAAGTTTTCACTTCAAAAAAATTCATTTAAAAATTATATATACATTATCTAAGTCTATGTGTGTCATATCTAATCAATTGTCAATAATTAGAATTTATTTATTAGGTCCTTACATATGAAATTGCCGATTTTCAATACTGGTAACTTTAAAATCAAATATCTTGCGTTTCATTAGGAATTCCAAATTCAAATTTATTTCAAAATAAAGCCAGAAAAATATTGTTTTAAAATTCGTATTTCATTTGTTTTAACATCATTTGTTTGAGTTTCAACATTGCTATAACAACAAATATGGACAAATTGAAAATTCGCGGTATTAACGAATACGAGTTCCACCGTGGCACCAGTGCTGCAGAAACGACTTGAAGAATTAACGACGTGTATGGACCAGGCACCGCTAACGAACGAACGGTGCGTTTTTGGTTTCAACGTTTCCGTTCTGGAAATTTCGATTTACACAATGAGCCTCGTGGACGACCTGATACTCAAGTGAATAACGAAGAATTGAAGGCGATAGTGGAAGCGGACCCATCTCAAACCACTTCTGAATTAGCAACAGCCTTTGGCGTAAGTGACAAAACGATACTTATCCACTTGCGCCAAATCGGAAAAAATAAAAAACTCGAAAAGTAGGTACCGCACGAATTGACTGAAGCAAACCAACAAACACGCGTTGCTTGCTGCGTTTCTTTGCTTAATCGCCACAATAATGAGGGTATTTTGAACCGTATCGTGACTTGTGATGAGAAATGGATCCTGTACGACAATCGGAAACGATCATCACAATGGCTTGACCCTGGAGAACCGGCAAAACCTTGCCCTAAGCGAAAACTGTCAAAAAAGAAGATTCTGGTTAGTGTTTGGTGGACCAGTGCTGGTGTTATCCACTACAGCGTCTTGAGATTAGGCCAGACGATTACTGCAGACTTGTATTGCCAACAATTGCAAACAATGATGGAAAAGCTCGTCATTAAACAACCGAGACTGATGAATTGCTCTAGCCCACTGCTCCTTCAGGATAACGCGAGACCACACACTGCACATCAAACGATCGCCAAGTTAGAGGAGCTGCGACTGGAACCTCTGCGTCACCCACCATACTCTCCAGATCTAGCCCCAACCGATTACCACTTTTTTCAAAATTTGGATAACTTTTTACAAGGAAAAAATTTCATTCATTAAATAAATAAATATATAGGGACAAATTACACTGATTAAGTTAGCCCCAAAGTAAGTTTTTTTTTTAAACTTGTGTTATGGGATACTAACTCAACGATACTATATTTAATGATAAATACATATATAGATAAACACCCAAGACCCAGGACAATTTGAAAAAGGCCATTTTCCAACTTGCCTTGGCTGGGGATAGAACCTCCGGATTAGCGGTCTTGCGTGTTAACCATTACGCCACGGAGGTCATCAAAAAAAAATTGTTTCACTTTTTTGATACTGAACGGCAATTTCATATTTAAGGACCTAATATTACACTTATTAGGTTGGTATATTAACTGATCAGAATTATTATATTGAAAGATATTATGTCTACGTAATTGATATCATCAATACAACGGTAATTGACATTAGTCTCAACCCAATCTAATACGACCCCAATTTTTTAGGGTCACCTTTATATTAATAAAACATTATAATATATAAGTTATATTTGAACGTATTTCAAGTAAAACTTAGTTTTGTAATGTTTGCAAACGAGCGAACAAACATACCTACATAACAAAATGATTAATTAATATTGAGAATGCGAAGCCAAGCTGAATAATTTTAAAGATTTGATAACGAACAGACTGGTGTCTCTTCGTAATCAAATTTGTAAATATGAGTAATTTTATGTCAAACTAACAAAATGTTGGATCAAAAGACACTAGATTTTTCCAATCAGTCTCTCTAAAACGGCTGGGTTGCCGCTCTGATGAATACAAATGAACTCACTACAGCGAGGCGAGAGTTGTCCGTCTGGCAGTCATTACTTTGATTCAATTCTTGCTTTACTACTGACGGAAACAATTTGTTAAGATTAGATAGCAGTTACGCAGCATCTTCGCCAATAGTCGAGTTGATTGTATTTTTTGAGTTGATAAATTATACTTTACTTTATTTTGCAAGCATGACTTAGAAGGGAAACGAAAAATCTTGAGAAATCCTGTCTAAAGGCGATGTGGCCCGGTAACTCGTCAGTATTTTCCATTATTTTTCTACCTACAAATGTTGAGATGGGGCCTTATAGGCACTGTCAGCTCCATAAGAGATACAGATGTGATCAGTATAAATGTGTTTACAAGTTGCCAAATAGTTTTTTGAGTATAATTTGCAAAATGTTTGACTCAAAATCTGTCCTTTGGATTTATTCAATGAATCTCACTAAACCGGCCGGGTTGCCGCTCTGATGAATACAATTGAACTCGCTACAGCAAGGCTAGAGTTGTCGGTCTGGCAGTCACTACTTTGATTAGATTCCGTTTTTACTACTGGCGGAAACAATTGTTAAGATAAGATAGCAATTACGCAACATCTTTGTCGAGTTGATTGTATTTCTTTTTGATAAATTATATTTTACTTTATTTTGCAATCATTTTTTAAACAGAAAACGCAAAATCTCAAGAAATCCCGTTAATAAATGATGCGGCTGGTAACTAGTCAGCATTTCAACTCTCTTTTTGTAATTTTTAGAGCTTTTGCGTGTAAACTGAAGTCTTGTTAGTAATTACTAGTTAGTAGTAATACCTTTATGAGATGTTAAAAATCTTGGTAATACAAAATATGTTTTTGCATGAAATAGCTTACCTTTTCTGGAAACCAGGGTGTAACGAAGGGCATTTGAAAAGTGTTGGTGTAGGAGTGTAATGTGTCAAAGGATTCCGGAGTCACGGCACCCAGCATGGCGAACACCCCGCGAGCAAACTGGTTGCAAACTGAAAAAAATAGTATTAATTAGCTTTACGGTTTCTCCTCATCATAGTGCGTTCCCGGTTATATCCTTAGATGTTCTGCTTTGGTTTTTACTAATGTCCTTTTCTTAACACGAACATATTTGTGGTCAAAATGTGGAATCCGGTTTGATTGAAATTTTGATATTGCATTTTTACTTTATGGTGGCTTTATGTCGTACTTTGCCGTGTGGTTCCCGGCAGAGTAGAATAGGACCACTCCAAATGTTCCAATGGATGTCGTAGAAAGCCGAGCTGAATAAAGCTTATAAACATCAATTAGACCTTTCCAACCTGTCTGGCCAGCGTGGAGAGTGTAGGCCAAATCCTCTGACTGCTCTGGATAATATATGGCTCTGGTAGTACAGAAAGGGTCGTGCTCCTGCAGTGGAGACAAAAAAGACCTGATGATGATGTAGCACGAACCTTTTTTATCGTTTTGTCTAACGTTTTGAATAAGAGTTACTTACATCTTTCGTGTTCGCAGACTGACTTGTGAATAAAATCTTATATATATATAATATATATATTTGATATTTCATTTTTTATAAGGTGATCTTATGTCGGACTAGAATTCTTCAGACGCTAGTCAGTCACTACATTGGTGGATTGCTAACCGTGTCACCTATTAATATGATTTAAATATTTCCCCATTCCCTCGCTCAGCTTTTACGATCTGAGATCTGCTCATCTGCTAAGATCTGCTAAGTTTTTCTTTTTTCCGAGATTAACATGGAAGTCTAGTCACCAAAAAAACCCACATTATACTTATAACATCGTGTTTACGATTAAAAAAGAAATATTTTGCGTTGTTGCTTTTGAGTGCTACTTGATAGTAGTCTAAGCCACGTTATAGAAAGTAGATCTCATCTACCAAAAGAACAGTTCTGAAAAGCTACCAACAGTTTTCCAAATTATCCCTGTCTAATGAACTCTTTACAATGAAATATTTATTTATCTGAAATACTCGCGTTGGCTAGAACATTTTCTGACATAATCCGGAATTTACCTGGAACGTTAAGAGTTATCAGTTTCCTATTGAATCCGGGATAAACATTTCACGAAACATTGCTCGGTTAATTAATGTCCAACCGCCATAGAACCGAAATAGCCAGTCATACAATACTGCATTTCATCGACTTTATCATCCAGTTTCGATATTTTCAATATTTAAATTGTCAGTGTATAGAAAGCTTAAAATGCCTTAGCTTTTCATAAGATCGCTCCAATAATCGTTTAATATTTATTTATATTCAGATTTATTTTGTAACTTGGCCACGAAAATTACATCTACACTTTTTTCGTATTTGGATATTAGTTTCATACAAATTGCTTTGTATCATTGACTGAACTAGCTTTTCAATAAATTCACTCATATATTTTTTTATTAAATTTCTCTTTTATTCATACCTAATAATTAAAATGAACTAAAAATAAAATTATTCAATGAATAACTAAGACTACTTAAATTAAGACTAAAACTAATAAATGAAGGAATAAATAAAGAAATTGACTTTAAAGAAAATGTAAGTAGGTACTAAAACAAATAAAAATAACAGGAGCACACATGTGTGCTTCTGTTCAGGCTTTATGAAGCATTGCTTTTTCGAAATCATGCTCTTTTTCATAAGTTTATGCTTGCCCTAACAACTGATTGATTCAGGCCAATCTATCCGCTTATCTACAGGAATGCGCTGGCTCAAAGGAAGACCACAGAGGTAATTAAGGGTTTCCTGAGTTGGCTACTACATGATTTTGGGTCAGATTAAGGGTATTTGAGCTAATTAATTATCGAGACGTAAGAGCATCTTAGAGTGTAATTGAATTATACGGTAATTTGATTTAATTACAAATACAAATGTCACATTAGTCATATTATGAATAGTGTGACAATGCGTCAGTTACATTTGGACTATCTTTTGCTTTTAGGTTTCCATACCCTACCTAAGGGTCTTAATGTCAACATTTAACTGAATCTCTGTAGCTTCTAATTTTGCTACCGGAAAATTTTCATAACATTTTTTTGTTGACATTCGCTTATCAGTAAAAAAACAATTTAAGAAAGTACTTCAGTAATATAACAGCTTCCAATCTTCCATTATTTTATGACAAATAATGAAAATAACGCCAGCATTAAAATCCGTCCCAAACTGCAAGTACTTTTTATTTTATTAATGTTACGTGTTACCTGTGGTCGACCGTAAAGTTGTCACCGGAACCCAATGTAGACATTTGTCAAATTAAATGTTTTATTTTAATATATCTTATTTATTTCTCGTACTTACCAAAACTATTGAAAATAGAAGAGGGAACATGATTGGACATCTAATAAGACATTACAGTCTCTTCAGAATAGAAAAAAGAAGAAGGAAAAATAAAAGGGAGACGAGGAAAAGGAATACCGAAGATAAAGTTTTTCCAACAAATTAAATAAAAGTTAGGATTAAGGTTTTTAGGCAGCGAGAAGACAAAAAATTACGACCGACAAGAGCAAGCTCTTAAATAGAGATGATAACTGGGTCAGAAAAGTATTATTCTAATTGTACCGTTAGTAAGACTGTCCAAAAATAATGTACCCATATTAATTCAGTTTATTAATAAACGAGCAAGTGCGAGTCGGACTTAAGGGTTCCGTACCACCGCTGAAGAAACACGTTTCTTGTATAACAACCCCCTTTAATTATTATTTTCTTTATCCTATTTTTAGTACTTGTTGTTATAGTGGACATAGTAATACATAATCAGTGAAAATTTCAGGTGTCTAGCTATTACGGTTCAAGAGATAGAGCCCTATGACACATGGACAGACAGCGGAGTCTCAGTAATAGGGTCCCGTTTCCAACCTTCGGGAACGGAACCCTAAAAAAAAACCACAAAAGATACAGAGTATCTAAGTTTCAGAGTGGGGGCTTGTGACGTCACCGCTTTATAAAAATCGTACGAATCCGTGACGTATGCGAAATTTAAATGCGGTGTATATTCGTCATTTATTGTTTCTCAAAGAAAATAAAAAATACGTGTACAATATTTTTTAATAATCTAACCGATAGGCTAGAAATATTTTTTCAGTCATCATGCTTATTACGTAAGTAATTGGAAACAAAAAGGGGAGGCTTTTGCCCAACTATGGGACCTAATTGACAAAAAAAATGCCTATTACAAGAAGAAATCACCTAATCACATATGTACCTACAAATATATCTATCTACTTTAATACTTATATATTTGTTAATAACAAATTGAAGATATAGGTTATTGAGTATTTAACTTTTTACTATATTATGCTTCTTTTATTATTCATTTTGTTAAGCTTTTTATACATTAACAGAAGTTCCTTGAAAAAATAAAAATACGCATCCCGGAGTTTCTTTTTTTAATATAGAAGGTGAAGACGGATTAAATAAGACAATTCACTTTATTTCCATGTTCATTAAATTTAGCTCCAGTGACAGGCTTTTAAGGTAATTGTGTTAGGGTGCAGTTACAATGGTCTCACGGCGATTGCCATTTTAGTTCGCAAATGTCGTGTTGAATATTTAATTTTAGTAATTCCTAATCTGTTTACTTAATTCCGCTTTATTTTTTTCTATCCTTAACAGACGAAATAAAAATACAATGTCAGTAGAAGTTGAAGACAAAAAGCAAATTTTTTCAATAAAGATACATCTTTCAAAAACAAAATGGTAAATTACTGATCATATCCTGTAAAAGTGGGAAAAATATACGTGGGAAAAAGTAATATAATGAACCAATCACATATAACACAATAGTAAAAGGTTAAAGCTAAAGTTACAACTTAGGAGATCTCGCTTTTTTACGAATATACTTACAAATTACTAGGATTTCAACGATATAAATGATAAGATACAATGCTAGATAAGTATGGATACGTTGTAAAATATAAATACAGAGATAGCAATACTAAGATTGTAGTCTCACATGCAGTAGATCAAGTGACTATTATGAACAAAGCTTTACGGAGCAGACCAAACGAAATTCCAGAAATGTTCCAACGCCTTCAGATTGCGATGTTAACTGCTAAATATTAAGTTTAATAATTCAATAACACTGACTATCCCCTGACGTTAAGAAAATGGTGTAATTAATTTTTCAACTCATCTATTCGAAATTTACCACAAAACAGTTCAAAATGAATTTACTTGAAATTCTCATGGAGCAAAGTGGAACGAAAATCTCGAGGATTGAATTTTTTTTTAAACAATGGAATCACAAGCGTAGCGAGGAATAATAAATACTGTTTCAAAAAGTGAAATCCTTCTTTTCACTCAGGATTCATTACTTTTACTTTTTATTTTTAGTAACTATGTTCACACAAAATTTTTAAGCGACTTTTTAAAAAGAAGAGCTTCTTATTTCTAATGCATATACTTTTTTATGTATGTTTTATATGCATTTTAATTAAAAGAGTATACATGCAAGTTGATCCTTGCGGACTGCCTCCGTGGTCCAGTGGTCAAGGCGTTTGCCTTGTGATACGGAGGTCATGGGTTCAAATCCCACTGGCATACTTTGTTAAAAGTTGTTTCCAGTCTGTTTAGGATATTGCAGGCTTGAATCACCTGATTATCCAAAAAGAAAGATGATTCCATGCTTCGGAAGGCACGTAAAGCCGTTGGTCCCGAACGCCATCTAGCGTTTGTACTTATCCTAGGATTGGTTCTGGTCTACCCTTTGCGTTGCGGAGGGCAGACGGCAGTCGCTCTGTGTAAAAACCAGTAACCTCGTCAAATCGCCTTGGTTAGGTAGCGGACCCCGGGCTCTGAAGCGTAACCGCTGACGATGCAACCGGGAATACGCTCGGATGATGATGATGACATGCAAGTTGATCCCATTGTTACCAAGTTTAGATCTGATGATAAAATCTTTGAGATATCAAGGGTACTCCCTAAATATTCTATGCACACATCGTGATTTTCATAATTTTGTTAGTCAATCAAGCATTTGCATTCAGAAAATGTAATTTGGTGAAGTGGAACTGATGAAGGAGACCGAAAAAAAAATCGTATTATTTTATTAAAAATTATGATACTACGTACGTGTCAATGCAGTAATGCTTTGACAGAGCTTTCCCAGCAGGATGACCAGATATATATATATAATATATAACTATGTTTAATATAATATATATTTATAATATGTAAATATTATATATAAATATGGACATTGTAGCTACAACAAGGTCTATTTTATTTTTATCTATCCTCTGCAATTTAATATATCACATTCTTTTCACTAAAGATCTCATAAAACAAAATTAATTTAAACATTCACATTTCACAGTTACTAGACACAATAGAAAAGCAAGTGTTGCTACCTACACCCACATGTGGTACACGGACTGTTGATGTGTTAATTTTACTTTTTTTAAATATAACACAAAATAACACAGTGTTTGTCTTCTCATGTGACTTTTTAATTAATTTATAATTTAATTTTTTATACAGATACATATAATAAGCTGCTAGGACTCTGATAATTTAATCTACGTCTACAAATAGCATTTTTTTTCTTTTGCAATGCCCTATCAGGGTTCATGTTGTACTTACTAACTAATGAATTGACAATGTAGTGTAGTGTAATATATGTATAACATGTAAAGCAAATAAATAAATTGAAATTGAAATATTTTGCATAGCGAACGCAGGCACTTATTTCTTATTTATTAAATTTTTCTTTATTAATCAAATTAAGATCGGACAGATGTCGGAATTACAAAATTCCATGCCATGCAATGCTATTGCTGGCAAACTTTACTACTGAATTAACAATATGGGCCTCAAGATGGTAATCCGATTATCATATAAAGAATGACCTTTCAGTAGTGGATTGTAAGGCAATCGATTAATAAAGTTAATGATATCCTTACAAGAATCTTTCTACATATCTACGGCTATAGTAGGGCTTGATGTTTTAGTTTTACGCTAAACAAGAAAGAAGTCGGTATTGTACATAATCATTACTATTGTCATTATTATCGGGTCCCTTTTTGTCTTCACTGCAGAAAAATTACTAGGCCCTAGACCCAGGCCTTCGTTCGCTTTCGACGAATATTTCACGGTGTTTTTTTTTGTGTTATATTTATAATTTTTTGTGTAGCGAAATCAACAAGTAATTTAGATTATACATTTTTTGGTATAGTTTTGATATAAAAAGGTGATTGTATAAAGAAGTTATATCTTTTTAAAGGTAAATTTAGGCAAATTTAGATGTATGTTTGTGATTTTTTACTATCAAGCCAAAAAAGCTCAATCGTGTTTTGGGTATTGTGGGTGTCTGTAGAAAAACCTTAAGATTCCTATGTAAAATTTTTGAGAAATAAACTGTAGTAGTTTAATTACAGTAATTTTTAAAATACACGCACAGTATTGTGGGTTGTGAACCCACCCCGCTTTAAGTTAATAACGGTTCAGTTTTCTTACAAGATTAGATATGTAGTCATGTCTTTCGAATCATCATTGAACTACTACTACTAGAGGAATAATACTATACAGTCATCTGCCATGACCCTAATTTATGTTAGAATATATTCATACCGAACACAAGATAACACATTAATTTACATTCGAATGCAATGTGCAAAGGTACAACTGACACTGTGGTATATTATACCTACCCGAACCTACGTTACTATGTATTAAAATCAACTCAAGAAATAAGAAGTTATATACTAAAGATTTTGAATTAAAAGAAATATTACTTATAACTGATAACTGCCAGTTTTTTTTAATGTGATATGGTCATATAACTACTCGTAATTATGGTTTTTGACAACATCAGCAACAACAACGTTTTTACCGAAAACGCGACATGTTGTATTTTTTTTTAAATATGAGAATTACAGCAATACTATTGCATTAAAATTTTGTAAAATTTTAAAATAACTCCAGTCCTCAGCATTCTCTTTCTTCATCGTACTGATATTCCTTATGTAATGTACTTACTCGTATTATCATTAGTACCTTATAAAATAAAAAAAGAATATAGAATGATGACACGACTGCAACGATATCGAGAGGAAGTGTTTTGTAAATTTAACGTTTACCTCGTAATATTGTGTTTTTATTTTCACATCACAACGATTTATTAAGCGACAGAAGCCTGCCAACAGGTGGCCCGTGTATTTGCCAACAAAGATATAAAAATATAACGACAATAAAGTTGGCAGTGGCGGTAATTTTCTGATCATCAAAATTGGCACCAATTTTCTGTAATATTTTTTTTTATTTAACACTTTTATGTTTCGAAGTATAAATACTTATTGTTTCAAAGTAATAATGCTAAGAGCATTTTCTCTCAGTCAACAGAAAAAATGTGCTGCGCAGAAAAGAAAAAATTGTAGGTTAGGTACTTAATAAATCACTATACTAGTAGATATGAAGTACTTCATTTGAAATACCTACTACGAACATATACATTACATACCTTTACTTACTTAAAAAATATGTTTTTATAAAATATTTTTTTTTATAATATGTTTACGTTTCAAAATATTTTTAAACAAACAAACTTGAATTGAAAATCTCCTTCTTTTTTGCTAACGACCAAATTCTCTATTTGGACGCTCAAATAGAGAATTTGGTCGTTGCCACCACTTAGCCTTAATCTCTTAATCATCTCAGGATTTCCCCAGTTGCAAACTTATATGATCGTTTCGAAGGCAGAGGTTCATTTCCCAGCTTCTTCTCTCCTTTGCATTGTTTGTTGTAACACCATTGGTATGCATATTTTGTATGTTATATTTCTATGTGTATAAAATTAATAAATTTGCAGGAAATTTTGTAGAAACCAGTCCGTGTCTAGTCAGACACGCTGACTAGACACGGACTGGTTTCTACAAAATTTCCTGTCGGAAGGAATGTTCGAAGCGTTAGTGAAAATCTTATCTAAATCCGTTCAGTGGCTTTTAAAAGGCAAACCGACAGACTGAATGGCAGGCAAACTCGAAGGTCGGCTTTATTTTATAAATGTAGGGATAAAACTTCAATTTAAATAAGAAGTAATCACAAAAGCAGGTCATATTATAATAAGATAAAGCAATTTTCTCCGGCCTCCGGATGAGGTCAAAACATGTCCATATAACGCATATGATTAATGTCTGTGTCTCACATTAGTTTTAACCAAAAACCTTCCAACAGTCCCAAATTTATATATAAAATACTTCTTGAATACGCTAGTAACAAAATGTTCGGGTTTTGTACCCTTGTAACCAGTATGTAGTTATTTCAACGGCCATTAGTGGACAAAGTGAGAAGTTAGCTAACTAGTTACACTAAAAATAGACATTGTAAGCTAAATGCTAAACAGAATAATAAAGTGTAATTACCTTACACAGTTCTAGCAGAATTACACAGAACGGTTGGGTAAACACTTTTAGCATTAGACTAGTATTCACCTGGGCCGCAGAATAAAGCTGCTTCAAGTCAGTCGGCAATGATTGTCATATCCAGATAAATATCTTGCTACTTGTAATATTATAAATGATAAAACTTAATAACTAAATTAATATGGGATTGTAACATAACGCATTACCATTGGACAACGCAGGTGACAGCTAATAAACCAATACAAGTTTTATGTGCATGGTTGCAAAGGAATGCAGAAAATCAAAATTAGAACATTGAAAATCAGTAGTTACTTACAGAAACAAACCAACAATCAAAAAACGATCAAACAACAACGTTTACCCTAAGAGCTAATATTTCTAACGCCCAGACGGCTGCCAAAAATGCTACAAGCTTACAAAGGAAAAAAGAGCAAACTAACTCAAATGAGAGGAAGCTGAATGAAGTTCTCAAGCTAATGAAATCATAGGATGAGCGACTAAAGAAAATAGCAAAAATATAGCTGATCCTAAAAAAACAAAAATTACAGGTAACCTGAAAATAATGGCATGGAACTATAATGGACTTTATCAACGAAATGCGAGTTGTCCTATATATTTAAATATTGATAAAGATACACTTTCACGTCTTTATCCCTAATGGGGCAGACAGAGCATGTTGGTTCTTGCGGCTCTAAGCAAACAGAGCCCAAGGCTGCAAGACCCAAAGGCCATTTTTAACGTGGTAATGGGCGGGAAGGTGAAAATAAATCAAAATAGTGATGCGTTGCTAGCCGCTTCGCCTATTGATATGATTCGCATTTTCGCCTATTCCCTCGATCGGCTTCTACGATCTTTAAGGGAAGAAAAACAGCTGGTACATTCTATTTTTTTTCTCGCAGACCAGCATGGAAGACGAAATATTGATGATTTTAGGGGATACCGGGCTGTTCCTTTTTTAAACCTAAATATAAAAACAAAACGAAAACATAAATTTCATTGTACATACAAATAGAACAATATTCAGCTCAATCCCCTTTAAGTTATTCAACAAACTTAAATTCAGTATTCTCCACCTTCCATTCCATGGTTTCCCATGGGATCCCTTTGTAAACCCGAAGATTTTACGAGTTATGTTTTAAAAGATAAAAATGTTATCTAGTACAGTCGTCCTTTTATATTATTTATTTTCGAGTCAAATTATTACCTACCCAAAACGGAACTCGGTATTTTTAAAAAATAAGTTTTATGTAAGTAGATACTGCAAATTGTTGAAATCTTTACTTTTACTTAAGGGACCTTATTGTATTTTTACTAGCTTTTATTTAGTTTTACCTGTCCCGTTGTCTGTGTGTAATCAAATTTTGCAAGTTAAATTAGATCCACTTTCCATTATTCGATCAAGTTGAAACTTCACATATTTATTTACGAGTAAGTTGGGTGACATTGCAATATTATGGTACTAATGACCTGATCTCATGAGGAAGCAGGAAGGTAGCCATGGCATCTCTGTAATAAAAACAACATAGCCCCAAAGTGTCTGATTTAATTATTTCATCTTGCTTTAGGACTACTTTTAACTTTTTAGTTCATTGTTTAAGATAAAAAGAGCTTGTTTTTTTTTATGATTACTTGTTTATTGTTCATGATACTTTGTCAAAATGTACTCTTACTTAATGACAGATGTAAAACAAATAAGAGGCTGACTAACATAAAGAACTAGTTTTATCGGCGTTATGAACTCTAGCAGTAATTTGAAAAACGTACGTTTGCAGTAAATATATAAGTTTGATCTCAAGAAACATCGTGATTAAGTAAATATCGGAAGACTTACAAGTTTAATTGTGAGCTTGCCTCAGTAAAACCTAGTCTTGTCGATAAATATATAACATCTGAGAAAATATACTAACCATCGCATAGCTAAATATACGGGCAAGTGCGAGTTGGACTCGTACATGAAGGGTTCCGTACCACCGTAAAATATTTTGATACGCTAATATTTATTATGACGTATTAAAAAAACTACTTACTAGATCTTGTTCAAACCAATTTCCGGTGGAAGTTTGCATGGTAGTAATGTACATCATATATTTTTTTTTTAGGTTTATCATTTTCTTATTTTAGAAGTCACACATTTTACCACTTTGGAAGTGTCTCTCGCGCAAACTACCTATTCAGTTTAGAAAAAAATGATATCAGAAACCTCAATATGATTTTTGAAGACCTATTATTCATAGAAACCCTAGAAGTATGGATATAATGTAAAATTTTTTTTTGAGATTCAGTTCTAAGTATGGGGAACCCCCAAAATTTTTAGTTTTATTCTATTTTTGTTCAAAAATCTTAATGCGGTTCACAAAATACATCTACTTACCAAGTTTCAACAGTATAGTTCTTATAGTTTTAGAAAAAAGTGGCTGTGACATACGGACGGACAGACAGACAGACATTCATGACGAATCCATAAGAGCTTCGTTTCTGTGACATTTGGCTACGGAACCCTAAAAATCTAGAAATTTATAGAGTAATTGATCAATTTATGGAGGAGTAAAGTGGTAAAACTATTGTAAATAAGTCGTTTTTGGGTGTGTATCTGTTACGTAAGCGCTGCTCAGTTATTCTTTCTTCTTCTTTTATATCAACTGCGTTAGTAGCTACCATTGGTGTTATTCGAGCTGCCTAAAAGCATCTGTCGTAGCTCAATATCTGACAACTAGTGATAATAGTTTTTACACACTACTAAGTACTGACCTAGTTGTTAAATAACAAAGAGTGAATCTGCCAGTTACTTAACATTATTTAGACCTTACATAACACAAAACACGTTTTCGGAGCCAACTGTACAGCTGTAGGCCGGAAAGAAGTCGCCATTAAAGCGAATAGGCGTCTGCGGCCAGCGCTCATCTTCTTTCACGGGTAATTTGCTTTTGTCTCTCCTTTTAATTTCCGTGTCAGTATTTTTGTATTGTTCCCGCTTTGGAGGAAAAATATGTTGTTACTTTTATCTGTCGCCTTTTTACAGGTGAGCCACGATTACGTGGACTTTTTATATTATAGGCCGTGATAAGGTCAGCCTCAAACATGCTACGGTACGTGTAAGAACTTTTCGTTTTAAACTTCCAGGTAAAGAAAATTAGGAATAATACTATGCTACATAAACAAAATGTTGAAAAATGAAAGACTTTTTTAGTCAAACAGCTCTCTCTTTTACCTATTTTTACCTCTTCTACTACTTACATGAATGCAGAATTGCAGATAAGTAATTTATGTTTTAATACATGATTAAATGTTAAATTCATTTTAACCCATCTTCTACTTTAGTCAAGTTGCTTTATCATGTCAATGAATATGCGTTTAGGAAGCGACACTATGAAACTTACCTAACTTTAGATAAACGATTCGATAAACAATAGTTGTGGAATTAATCATTAACATAAAATATATTTATTGGAAATGAATGTTGCACATTTGAAATTTGAAAATTACTCGTAATAACATATTCATGTTCGGATCTACGAGTACATTCCCTTGACAATACTATGTAGCCGCATCCAGTTTCGAAAATTTTATGTCATTTATTGTGCCATACATATTTACGAGTATATTCCAAAAAAGTATTGTAACATAAGAATAAAATAAAGCACGTACGTAACAACAAGAAATTAAATCGTCTTTCAGATAGCAGCTCAGAACAGAATAAAACGAAGCACTGTAGATGACACAAAATTTATCTCACTTCACAGCGTGAGAGTATTATCTTATTATTATGTTTAAGTCTTTTGTTGAAATTATTGGTTCAGAAAGTTGACCCCATTATGAAACTACAATAAATATTATGGACCATATTAAGTCAACATTGGTACTGAGACTTTGTAGAACTGTTTCATAGTTGTGTGTCTGAGAGAAAAGAAAAAACTTTGTCAATAGGCAGCTATCAAACTATTACTATCTTGATTCCATTTTCCAACTAATCGCCCACTATCATGATAATAATTGCCTTTATAACGTAGTAATAAGAAACACTAATTAGTTAAAAAAGCGGAGTCGAACTGAACAGTCCCTCCTGGCAGCACTTGTTCACGAGTTGACGCATGGGTCAGCTATCGTTAAAACTTGTGGGTGCTTCTCCGTGGTCTACTTCTACGCCAGCCCCCGGCGTACGATATTATATTTTATAACATATAAATATATAGATAAACATCCAAGACCCGGGTCAATCTGAAAAAGATCATTTTCAATCTTGACCTGACTGGGGATGGAACCCGGGACCTCCGGTGTGACAGCCTGGCATGTTGACCAAAAGCTGTGGCATGAACTCAGAACGTCAAGTATGGTGACAACACGCTTAGAGTGGCTTATTGATCTTGCGGCCCTAGCCTTGTCTCCCCGGTTATAGGGATAATGACGTAGTGTATCTTATCCTAATTCTAACTAATATTATAAATGCGAAAGTGAGTTTGTATATTTATTGGTTTGTTTGTTACCTCTTCACGCTTTATCTACTGAACTAATATTTTTGAAAATTCGCATACACATAGTTAGGAGTACAGGAGGAGAAGGACATAGGGTAACTTTCATCCCGGAAAAATTTAATGTTCCCGTGGAATATGCGAGCGGAGCCGCGGGCAAAAGCTAGTTAACTATAACGCACATTGTCCTAACGCGACGACATTAGCAACGCAGGCGGTGTAATACGTCCAATAACTACTGCATGCGATGTGTCTCTGACAGCCATCAGCCGTTGTAGTCGCTATCTCAATTCATTTCTATGTTAATGGCCCAGTATATTCAGGTCTTTAGACCTACGGCTTAATGTGCCTTTTGAAGCACGGAGGAGCTCGAGGAATTTTTATGTCACTTGTGGTCACCCATCCAAACGCGGACCACACCTGGGATTGCTTAACTTACGAAAGCGCTAGTGATGCGTACTCCCATAACCTCTCCATAAAATATAATAGAAATAATATACTGGAAACTGTAATCTTCTTCTTATTCGTCTAAGCACGTTCCCGGTTGCATTCTCAGCTGTGCTGCCTTAGAGCCCGGGGAATTCCTGCTTTTTCTTCTCCAAATACTGGGTGGCGCAAAAGTACTGGCACTAAAGAAAATACTTTTATTTTTTTTATATGACATTTTCTGTCATTCTGTTGTTGAAAATTGTGTAGTGAACAAATGTAAAATACACTGAAAATAAACATGGACCGTTTTACTCCCCAAGAACGTGGAATAATTGTGTCAATGTTCTTACGGAATAATTCATCAGTGATAAGAACACAACGTGAATTTCGTCGACGATTTCACCACCGTCCGGCACCGATTGGTCGCACAATTCGACGCTTTGCCACACGCCTTGAAGCAACTGGCTCAACATTGGATAGACCTAAGTCTGGGAGACCAAGAACAGGCCGTTCAGCTGAAAATATCGGTGCTGTGCGCGAAGATGTGGAAGAGTGTCCAGAAACATCAACGAGGCGACGTGCCACGCAATTGGGCATTTCCAGACGGACCCTGCAGCGTATTTTAGTGAAAGACTTAAAGATGTTCCCGTATAAAACTCAAATGACTCATCAGCTGCTGCCTGCTGACCACCGAGCTCGTCTAGATTACTGCCAGCGCGTCATAAACCTCAACCTTGAAGAGGATGATTTTCCTTCAAAATTGGTTATGAGTGACGAAGCGCATTTCCATCTCTCAGGGCATGTCAATAAGCAGAATACTCGGTTCTGGGGCACTGATAATCCGCGCATTATTCAAGAAACACCTCTACACCCACTAAAAGTTACTGTATGGTGTGGCATCTGTGTTGACAGAGTGATCGGACCCTATTTTTTCGAAGACGCTGGAGGCAATGCGATAACTGTCACTGGAGAACGCTACAGAACCATGTTACGAGAGTTTTTGATACCCAGTTTGGACGAATTGGGGCTGGAGCACATCTGGTTTCAACAAGACGGCGCTACGGCACACACAGCGCGCGACACTATGGACTTAGTGAGGGACGCTTTTCCAGGCCGAGTTATCTCTCGTTTTGGCGATTTGCCTTGGCCTGCAAGATCACCCGATCTGACCAGTCCAGACTTCTTTCTTTGGGGTTTTTTGAAATCTCGGGTGTATGTGAACAAGCCACAGACTCTCGCAGCTCTAAAAGAAAACATTCGTCAAGAAATAACGAACATATCGCAGGAAGTGTTACGGCAAGTTAAGCAAAATGTCATAAATAGGGCTCAAATGTGTATCAACTCTGGAGGTCACCATTTAAAAGACATCATCTTTAAATCCTAATGGTACGAAATTTAATGGCACAAATATACATTTAAAAAAACCTAAATCTAGTTTTCTAATTTAGAAAAAATGTTATAGCTGAACCAAATAGGGTCTTTACTTTTGCTATATATATATATATATATATATATATATATATATATATATATATATATATATATATAATTATATATGTATTATAACATGCATGTCAATGGTCACTCAAGGATGCCAAAGACCGTGCAAAATGGAGAAGAAATAGCCGGAACAGTTTTAATGATTTGGCTATAGTTTTACGACCGGCCGCCTGCCTGTCGTCAACCCTCTTTGGGAATGTATTTGTGCGAAAAGTTTTACAACCGACCGCCGCCTGACATTAACTACTTGGGAATGCAATTGTAGCACAAGAAGTTTGTGCTTAGTCCTTAAGTCGCCTCTTACGACATCCACAGGAAGAGATGGAGTGGTCCTATTCTAACCCGGAACCACACGGGTAAAACTGTAATAGTATTTTTGTGTTTGTTGGTAATTTAGTGTCAGATATCGATTGTCTCAGTAACATTCTGATCACGCGTAGTGTTGATGACACCCATCTTAAGGACACGTCTCCACTAAATGAGACAATGGTGCAGACTTGCGCAACTTTAATTTTATTTCAAAGTGACACTATTTAAATAAGGAAGTCGTCAGGAAATTCTTGTCTAAGTAGAGTAAAAGCCAGATAGTTGCCACACTTTTCAAAAAGCTGCATTACTTAACAATTAAGTATCTAATTACAATATGATATGATCCATGTACGTAAAACATTGGTCTTTAAATTTTTACTGTATCTTTTTTTTATACAACATTGATAATGTTTTTAAGAAAATTCTATTTTTGTTGACTTTATTAAAAGGATAGTTGCCTCCCATAGCTGATAGTCGCCAAACGTTAAAAATGCTTTAGGAGATGCTTTGGGGGAAACTGCCGTAAACAAGATATAGATTTTAACACATTTCAAGTGCATTATGTCCAAAAAAGTTCAATACTTTGTTTATCATTATTTTCATTGAAACATATAAAGTACCTACGTTAAAAGAGCCTACACTTGTTACGATTTGCAGTGTGATTTTCACTGATACGATTATGAGACCTGCTAGAGGAGCTCTTGCAATAAATAAAAGATCGCTGATGACAGAGACAGCTTTAACATAGTGTATTCAAAAACGCGACAAGTATCCTGCTGCAACTAGCCGGATTTTACCCTATTTTCTTTTTTTTTGTTGCATTATCAATATTTTATTCATCAGAGTTATATTGTGTCTTCGGGTACCTTTAGAATATCGAAAAACAAAAATGCAGGCAATTTTTTCACTGATAAATTATTATTTTGTATTACTACTTCTCTACATTATCATTCGCCTTGAACTTCCTATTGCTAGGAATAGGCCCCCTCTCAATAAATGTCATTTACCACGGCCCTGAGTAATAAATACCATCCACTGTTTTTAAATTAATAAAAAAATACATAGAAAAATAATGATGCCTTATAAGAAAAATGCTTCTTTTTTTTTCGGAAATAAAAAAAAATCTCTCTTACTTATGTTAATGTTAATATATTAATATTTTTAATAACGTACTTAGTACTACCGTCACAAAAGACGTGGATGTTGGCAAGAAGGCAGCAAGAATGAAGTGGAAATGGGCCGGTCATGTCTGTCACATGCAGACGGAAAGGTGGGCTCACATTTTAACCACCTGGATTCCAACCAATGGGCATTGGGCATAGGAAGAGAGGAAAGCCAAGAAGAAGATGATCAGACAACTACAAAAGTTACGACAGGGACTACAGGGGATAGACCCAGAATAGAGAATTGTGAAAGCAGGGAGTGGAGGCTTTTGTCCAGCTTTGGGACACAAACAGGTAATAAAAAATATACTTACTACTACCACGTACATAGGTAAGATGTAGTAAATTACTGAGAGATAAAAAAAATACCTTTTCCAATAAGCCAATATCAGACCACTTAAATAAAAGTACAACCTTCGCATAAATCTCTCTGACATATTTCCATTACTGGCCTTCATAAAATCAGAATCTTAGTCACGTTACGTTTCACGCGTTCCGACAGCCAGTAGCCTGTGGGTACTCAGCTTTATTTTCAAGAAGCTATCAACTTATTAAATTAGTTTAACGATATTACACAATAATTTGGTGCTGAAATCTATTTTATGTTAGTAGTATATATACTCGAAATAATACCTGTTCTTAGAATTTGAACATAATAGGGTTTTGAAAATTGACTTAATTAGATCCTAAAGTGCTAGCCAACCACTTAATAGTAGTACATTACAATATAAGTATTAGGTACCCGTGTGGTTCCGGGTCAGAATAGGACCACTCCATCTCTTCCTGTGGATGTCGTAAGAGGCGACTAAAAGACTAAGCACAAACATCTCGTGCTACAATTGCATTCCCAAGGAGGGTTAACGTCGGTCGGCGGCCGGTTGTAAAACTTTTCACCGAAATACATTCCCAAAAAGGATTGACGTCAAGCAGGCGGCTTCCGACTTTTTCTTCTCCAACGCAAGATCTTTGGCATCCTTGGGTGACCATTGACATGTATGTAATATTTGGAGAAGAAAAAGCGGAAAGGCGCACCACGGGCTCCGTAACAGCACAGCTGAGTATGCAACCGGGAACGCGCTTGGATGAAGAAGAAGACGTTAAAATATAAGTGCATTAAGGTGGTTATATCACACGAGTCGTAATTTCAGCCCGAGCCGAAGGCGAGGCGTAAATAGAGCCGTGTATTTTAACCAATATTCGCACTTAAATCAATATCTGACGTAGACAAATATCTATGCTATCTGTCATATCAAAAATTTTAGAAAAAACTTTAAATTCTAGATTAGAAAATTACTTAAATACCTACAATATTATATCAAAATCACAATTTGGATTTAGGCAAGGAATATTCACTACATGTTACTACTCTGTGCTACTTCAAATTTAACTCATTTTGAAGTAGAAATGACACGCGAGTATTTCGTTAAATATTAAAGCATAGTTAAACTTAAATATTAAATATTAAACTAATAAAATGGCAGACCCCACTTCAGCCTTGTTTGTGCAATAAAAGTTAAATTGGAATAACTGCTCGCTTATCATTGAGATAACGAATTAATTACAAATCCTAATGCATTTCTGAAGCAACTCGTAAACTAGATACGTACTTTCGCTACCATCAGCAGTGAATGTTTTACGAGAAATTTTAATGATGCATATAAATTTATTTAGATTCTGCAAATACAGAAACGAAGATTTATTTTAATACTATTTACGCTATACTAACAGCAATATCGTGCAAACGAAGCAAAAGAGGCTCAGATCGTAGTAAGTTGAGATCTATAGTGTCTGCATATCCCTATGGCAAACAGGTTTACCTACCTAATATTTGTATATCATTCACAGACCTAGAATTTTTACTGTGTAAAATGAGAGTGCGACAAATAATACGATAACCGTCGCCCTCACAAGAGCAAAATATATAGCAATCAAATTGACATGTGACGACGGGTCTTGGTGTAAGCCGAGTCTGCCTTTGTCGGCTAGGCACAAACATCGTCACACGAAAATTGGATTTTTCAAATTGTAAAACTTTGTTTATTTATAAGTTATCCTACCTTGGAAAGATGGTATCGTGCCGCATTACGATTGTTCGTGTAGTAGGTACATTAAAAAACCTTTTTAAATAAACAAAAAAAAAACATTTCTGGTCCCCTTTTTTCAATATGTGTGTGTACGTGTATCTTGTACATTTATTAAAATTTATTCTATTTTATATATTTATATATTCAATAAGTATTCAAAAATATATATCTAATGTTCAGCGATGTGTCGATTTGCATGCAAATTTTTTTTTTGTATTATTATGATTTATAAAAATAAACGGGCAAGTACGATTCGAACTTGTACATGAAGGGTTCCGTACAATGTTTTAAAACGCTGAACAAACACGTTTCTTGTATGACGAACCCCCCTTTAATTTTTAACTTTATCTTATTTTTAGTTTTTGTTGTTATAGTTGCCATAGTAATACATAATCGGTAAAAATTTCACGTATCTAGCCTGCCATTATAAAAATCTAGTTAAAAACGCTGAAAAAACACGTTTTTTGTTTGACGACCCCTTTAATTTTTTTATTTTTTTTTATTTTTATTATTTGTTGTTATAGCGGCCACAGTAATAGATAATGCGTGAAAATTTCAAGTGTCTAGCTATTACGGTTCAAGAGATAGAGCCCTGTGACAGACGGACAGACAGACAGACTGACAGACAGCGGAGTCTCAGTAATAGGGTCCCGTTTACTCCCTTCGGGTACGGAACCCTAAAAATTGTTCAAAGTAAAAAGAGAGTTACTTTAATGTATACCAAGTGTCGTAACAACATTTGAGTTTTTGATATTAAATATTAAGTCTCCGTTATACTCTATTTTAGTTAGCCTCAAGTCTTGATACGCTAAAGAATTAAATTATTCCTATACGCAAGGCTGCACAATATGCGAATTCCTAGTTTAGGCCATTGACATAGGTTATATAGACCAGCTATTTCAAACATTGGACTCTGTTCTATTTTTGAATACATTATGGCGTTGAGAATTATCTCATAAGTATTTTCAAACAATGATATCTGGTTACTTACCAATGGAATGTTATTTCTTTACACTTTGCCGTAACCCTTGAATTATTCTTACTGTATTGTAACACACACCAAGGCATATTTAATTTTGTTTACCATATTTTCGCATATAAACTGTCGAATAAACTAGGTGTATAAAAGCTAGCAAGACTATGTGAAGTTTATGGAGAAAGCTTCAATACGGATGTAGACTAAAATAATAATGTTAATAATAAATATTGTATACGTATTTTTTCTTTGTAGGGTTCCGTAGTCCACAAGGAACCCTTATAGTTTCGTCATGTCCGTCCGTCCGTCCGTCTCTCTGTCAACTCAACCGGGCTCGTACTCCGCCGCTACTGCACCGATTGTCACGAAAATTGGTGGAGATATAGATATTGAAGTTCCAAAAGTTGGTTTTAAAATTATGAAAAAATTTTTTTTTTCAGCCCCACTCCCATACAACGAAAAGTGAATTTAAAAAATTTAATTGGACTAACCCCAACGTGTGGGGTATCGTTGAAAAGGTCTTTTAAAATGCAACAAAAACTGCTTTAAAACTATGTAGACCAAACCCCCCAGTCTTGAGATAATCTAATACAAAGTTAAAATTTGAGGTGTCCCCCCACCGTAACTTTTGAAATATTACTAAAATAATTCTAAAAAAAATGTGGTATATACCTCAAAGTATGTACTTTCAATTAAAACTATAGCGGTCTCGGTATCATAGATAGTTATTTTTTAATACGTCATAAATCGTAAACCGCAATTTACCTTTAGAACTTTTATATTATGTTACTTGCTGCTACGGAACCCTTGGTGGACGAGTCCGACTCGCACTTGGCCGCTTTTTATTTCTGATTAGCAAATAATTACAAAAATACAGCGCATTTAAATTCCGCATGACGTCACGATCAAGAACGATTTTCACTTGACGTTAAAGTCAATAGGGTATATTCATGACTTTTTTTTATTTTTTAAATGATTCTATAAGTTATTATATAAACGGAAAAAAATATCACACTTACAGAATATTATTAAATAAGCTTAAAAAAAATAATTAAAACTACTATCATTTTCGGACGAATAAACGCGGTGCCATTTTGCGCTTTTATTCTGTGACGTCACCGCACACTGTCAATGTCAGTGTCAATGGAAAAAGAAAATCAAAAAATAGTAGTACCATATTTTAGGTTATAATTGATTGACTTGTCTCTTATGTACAAAACTGAGAAAAATGGAAATTTATCAAATATCAATAAATTATATACCTCGCGGCTTTTACTCCTCTGAGTTCAAAGGATGTAAAATTGGAATAACTTGCGAAGTACGTAGTCATCATAAACACATCAATTCAAGGCAAATTATCTGGCTGTATCTGCCACAACAAAACGGCTTTCTATCACTGTAGCAAGTCTTTTTTCTCCAGGAGTCAGACTTTCAGCTAATAATTCTCAAAGAACACTAATTCTAAATCTCAATTTAGCAAACAATGAAAATAACCTCAAACAATCATACAAATTACAAACAACTTATTGACAGTGACAGATTCTCCTTCTTTTTAATTTGTAGTTGACAGTACAGACTATTTAGAAAATTAAGTTTGACAGTGTTTGGAGTCGTCACGTTTCGTTCCGCCAATAGCGTTGCGTTTCGAAAATTTGCGAGGAAATTTGAAAAAGACAACTTTTAAATCATTAATTTCTCAATGGAAACGTGTTAAATCGAAATAATATATATATGGGTATTTTTCTTTAGCAATAAAGTTTACACATAATTTTTTTTGTTCGTTTCTGAATCACATGCATATTGTCTATTACATACTTCAAAACTTGTAGACGCGCTGTATCTTTGTGAATTTTCACTGCTTTGATAAACCAAAAAATATGGGTCCATTCTTTTTGGATAATCTACAATAATACTTTTCTGACCCTGTCACCTCTTTTGAACGGGCAAAACAGTGATATTATTATGTGGTATTTCCTCTAGTATTACATAACAGCTCTTTGAATCAGACGAAAATAAATCCAAGAAATACTCACTGAGTCGAGAAAGCTTGAATGCATCCGCTGTGTTGATAACATCGACGTAGGCTTGTAGCTCCAGTCGGCGACTGCTTATGTTCTGATTGTGCATGGATAGCGCGTACTTGAATACATTTTGGATTTCTTCGGTGTTTTGGTCGAATATCGCACCTGGAAAAGATAACATCTTTAAAAAAATGGACATTTACAGCTTTGCTTGAAAACTGTGAGCTTAGATATTTTAGACAATATTTTGGGTAAGAAGGCATTAAGTTGCGCAATGAACTGACATTTTGAAAGGTAGTTTATTTTTGTACTTTGGCTCAATATTATGGAAAAGGAAACATGTTTTAAAAGAAATGGACATTTACTTTACAGCTTTGCTTGAAAACTGTAAGCTTAGATATTTAAGAGAAACTTTTCGCTAAGAAGGCATTTAGTTGCGTAATGGACTGACCTTTCGGGAAGAAGATTTTTGTACTTTGCCTCAATGTTGATGTTTTCTTAAATAATGTAACTAGTATTATAGGATGTATTTAAACATATCTGGCACACCATTTTTTATTGTTAGAATCCTTAGATCAATCCGAGTGACACAAGCCATCAAGGATTTAATAAAGAAAGAAAGAAACGATAAAATAAAACCTACTCTAAATTATTAATTTATATATCTAAAAGATTTTTTCTGAGAGATTTTTTTTTTGTATAAAATGATTAAAAACACAAAGAACCAATTATCAAATATTCGACAATTTAATTACAGATAATACCTTTTTGACACTTCTATTGCTCACTTTTTATCGTGACTTCTAGGTTAGTCTTCGAATAGCCGTTTTCCTAAAAATTCTTGTGTCATACAAAAACAGCAACTGAAGCAGCTATCTGAAAGT
The DNA here is from genome assembly GCA_963576875.1 of Acrobasis repandana. Classification (NCBI taxonomy): domain Eukaryota; kingdom Metazoa; phylum Arthropoda; class Insecta; order Lepidoptera; family Pyralidae; genus Acrobasis; species Acrobasis repandana. Next base: position 12,727,752 of record OY756214.1, read on the forward strand.
CTCAGGAAAACATCAGCAAGTAGACGCAAGTGCTAGAAGTGTTGGCTAGTTTGGAGGATACATTGAACGGAAACTGAGAAAGTTTTAACAAGAGATTGTCACACTGTGCTACTTAAGGATTACGAGACTTGAGCCCGAAAAATAATAAGAAACTTATTTAAAAAAGGCCTGTTTTTGTAGTATTTTTTTTCGTTTCGAAGAGAAATATATACTCTTTAAGGAAGAAAAAATATATTTTCTTGTGGTCTGGGAGAAAAGAAAAAATGTAGATTGTACCAGTTTACTAATCGTAAAAGCCAATTGAGGCAATGTGCAAAAATTCGAGTCATGTTAATAAGTTAAGATTCCGAAAAGAAAAGTTTTGTGTTTGTAATAGAAATAAATAATTTACACCCTGATTTATTTGTACATTTTTTCACAGAAATGTTGTTTTTTATGAACAAGTTATAAAATTATATTGGCTTTTAGGGGTCCGTACAAAAAATGTAAAAACGGAACCCTTATAGGATCACTCGTGCGTCTGTCTGTCCGTCCGCCTGTCACAGCCAATTTGTTCCGAATCTACTAGACCGAATCAGGTGAAATATGGTAGAATGTTGTACTCCTATGACCCAAACACATATGTGCAAAGTAAATAAATATTTTTTTTAAATAAGGGTCATTTTCGGGGGACAAACTAGGAAATTAAAAAAAAAGTTTTTCAAACCTTACTGTGTCATATATCAAATGAAAGGGCTCGTTATAAGGATCTCAAATATATTTTTGTTATTATTGTAAAATAAATAATTTTGATTTTATTCATGAAAGAAGATGAAAATTTACCATTCACCCCTCCCCTTGATCTCCGAAACAACTTAGCCTAAAAAAAAAAAGTTTGGAGGATACATTGAACGGAAACTGAGAAAGTTTTAACAAGAGATTGTCACACTGTGCTACTTAAGGATTACGAGACTTGAGCCCGAAAAATAATAAGAAACTTATTTAAAAAAGGCCTGTTTTTGTAGTATTTTTTTTCGTTTCGAAGAGAAATATATACTCTTTTAGGAAGAAAAAATATATTTTCTTGTGGTCTGGGAGAAAAGAAAAAATGTAGATTGTACCAGTTTACTAATCGTAAAAGCCAATTGAGGCAATGTGCAAAAATTCGAGTCATGTTAATAAGTTAAGATTCCGAAAAGAAAAGTTTTGTGTTTGTAATAGAAATAAATAATTTACACCCTGATTTATTTGTACATTTTTTCACAGAAATGTTGTTTTTTATGAACAAGTTATAAAATTATATTGGCTTTTAGGGGTCCGTACAAAAAATGTAAAAACGGAACCCTTATAGGATCACTCGTGCGTCTGTCTGTCCGTCCGCCTGTCACAGCCAATTTGTTCCGAATCTACTAAACCGAATCAGGTGAAATATGGTAGAATGTTGTACTCCTATGACCCAAACACATATGTGCAAAGTAAATAAATATTTTTTTAAATAAGGGTCATTTTCGGGGGACAAACTAGGAAATTAAAAAAAAAGTTTTTCAAACCTTACTGTGTCATATATCAAATGAAAGGGCTCGTTATGAGGATCTCAAATATATTTTTGTTATTATTGTAAAATAAATAATTTTGATTTTATTCATGAAAGAAGATGAAAATTTACCATTCACCCCTCCCCTTGATCTCCGAAACAACTTAGCCTAAAATTTTGAAAAAAATACAAAAAAATGTTCATTGCTTGTAGATTACAGGAAAACCTATAAGAATTCAATCAATTGTAAGGAAACCCTCTTCACGCGAGCTTAACTCGCACTTGGCCGGTTTATATATGTATTTTTTTACTAAATACCAAACGCCTTTTGGCCTGAGAAACAGGGCAAATTGTTTGATCGCCAGAAAATCATCAGGCCTTTTGTTAGCCAGAACATAACAGATCGTTTCTACATTAAATAATTATTTCATGCTGTTTCTTTTGAAGGTCCAGTTTTTTTTATTAAGAAAAAGAATTGTTCTAATCCATTAGAAATCGCAAGAAACAAGTGGCCGGACACTACATCGGATATAGCTTTATCGGTGTAGTGAAAAACCGCCCGTATTCCACCGTCATCGAGTTGATATATAGCTGCTGAGCAGAACGTTTATCTGAATCACTGAAGCCACGACCCGGTGGCTTTAATACTATCCGCAGTTCCTTCTTGGCAAACCGAACTCTATCAGGTATTTTCCCTTTGTGCATGTTTGAATACACCTAAGCGTGACTCTATCTACACGAGTAAGTATATTATATTAAGTATATAAAAATGAATAAATAAAACATAGCGAAATATCGTCGAGCACGAGTTACGGTCTTTATTTGCTCTTGACGATATTTATTAGCCGTGTTTGATGTATAAAATTTTATGTATTACCTTTATATTCATATAATTGGGTAGTTTCCTGAGTCAAAAATAAATTATTTGGTACTGTTAAAAGAATTATTTGGTACTGTTACTTTGGGGCTAGCTTAATCAGTGAGATTTATCCTTATATATAAAAAAAAATATGATTTGACTAACCTCAAACCACAAAAGTGCTTGTCATATATATGACCGTTATTTTTTTTTACCGACTTAGTACGTATCCAGTCTAACTGTTGGTAAGTAGAACTGCATATACATAAGCAAGAAAACTGAAATACCTTTACATTAACGTTTCTCTCATAAATCTTCTTTGCCAGTGTAAAAGAAAAGAACAATATAGAATGTACCAGCTGCTTCTTCTTCTGTGCAGATCGTAAAAGGGCGATAAAAGGGCATAGGCGAGAATCTGAATAGGCATGATGACTGAAAATTATGTTTGGCCCATCAGTTAGATTATTAAAATATATTGTACACATATTTTTTAATTTATCTGAGAAAGAATAAATGACGAAGATGCAGCGCATTTAAATTTTGCATGACATCACGCTTTCGTACGATTTTTACACATCGGTGACGTCACAAGCCCCCACTCTGGAACTTAGATACTCTCTATCTTTGTGAATTTTTACTTTTTTGATAAACTAAAAAATTTAGGTACATAATTTTTGGATAAATAATCTAACGGATTAATTAGATTAATACTTTTTTGATCCAGTCATCATCCCTATTATGTAAATTTGTTTCATCCATCACGCTTAACGTGGCCTTTAATTCTTATGGCCTATGCTCTACCTACCCCTTTAGGGACAAAGGTGTTTTAATGTATCTGTATCTTTCAGAAATATGCCCGGAAAAATACCGCTGAATATAGCATGAAGAAACTATTTTCCCCAAGAAGCAACCAAGTCCACTGATCTAAATGGAACATATCCACTATCGCTATGTCTTTTTTTTCACAGCCAGCGGTCGAACATTATGTCCTAAGAGCCATTCTGAGGCTCGATTTCCAACAATATTTCTTCCATTTGCAACGTCATTTCTTTCTATATTACTTCGGAATGTTTTCAGATCTATGGTGTTGGGGTGAGAAATCTTACGTAAGTAATGCGAATAATGACTTGTATAGATTTCATGCTTACTTATATAGTGACTGAAAAGTTACAGTCTGTAACAAAAAAATAAGAAACTTTACGTCAGTTATATCGCTTCTTTTAAAAAAATATTTACAAACAGCTGTGTCCTCTAGTTGTTAATAACTTCATGTGGCATGTCGCCAAGTAAGCTGGCTGCATTTCCACGCTAAATGGCTACTGCAATTCGATTTTTCCATCATAAAAGAAATCGTGCGAAGCTTGGTTACCGGGGTACTTTTATTGATATGGTTTCATTAGATGTTTATTAATTTGAGTAATTTTAAGATGACCCTAATGTCATCATTATTATTATCATAATTAATAATCAGGCTCAACAAATTAATAAAAGGCGCATGCGATCCCATTATACGAGTCTTGGCTATTAAAATCAAAAAATCGTTAATGACCCGTGCCTTAGTTGAATACTCTTTTAACCATTTCGGTATTGGCTCGAACTTGTTTTTGTCTTTAAAGTGATTTTAACGGATTTTTGCGCGTCTTTGTTAGGAATTCTATAATGCAATTTTATTTTAAGTATATTATTATTTAAGGAAACTGTACAATTATTTTATTTTATTTTTATTGTACAAAATACAATTTGTATAGCACTATAGGCGGACTTAATGCTAAAAACATTACCTGACAGCCAACCTTTGGGTTGGCTGCTGTTAAACTTTTTTTATAAACATCAGTAAAATTCTATAATAATAACTTATTAATGTAATATTTGTTAAGTTTTATTATTTACCTATCCTTGGATTGGTTCTGGTCCACCCTCTGTGTAAAATCCAGTAACCTCGTCAAATCACCTAGGTTAGGTAGCGGACCCCGGGCTCTGAAGCGTTACCGTTGAGGAGGAAACCGGGATAACGCTCGGATGATGATGCTTATACGAATTATTATTTATAATTATAAATATTACTTACAGTATTTTTTATGTTATTTATACTTTTTTAACAGCAACGTGGGGCACCATTCTCTTGGACGACAGTACTGTTCCATGAGGTTCGTACTTTTGGAGCCTATTAAACTAATATGACTACGAATTACTAAAAGATGTTAATGATAAAGTATTTATCATAAACATCTCGTACTTTGATTTATTTTTCATAACATATTTCCAAGCAAGATTGAAATCAGGCCGGTACTAAAACTTTAGCCAAATCAAAAATGAAAAGTAATTTACAAAGATAGTACTAGTGAACCTTACATTGTGATTACCAATAACAACGATATGAATAGCATAGAGATGAGTACCTACCTATGTATGTATATATAACGTATACTCTGAACAATTGAGTATGCCTCTAATGGACTATATTCTCATCAGAGGGTTTAATTATATTACTATATTAATTTTGGGGCGCTAGATTAAATTATCAAAAGGATTTTATTTTTAGTTTTAAATTAGTTTTAGTTAGATTAGTGTTGCTTGTTATTTTATTCTATTTCATTTACATACTAATGTTTGTTCCTAAGAAAATTTGTAAATTTACGGTAATATAGTGAAGAATATTTCCATACGTACCTAATATGTTTACCTTTAAATTTATATATTAATCTGCCCTACCAAAGATAATATAATTACGCCCTACCAAATCAGCCATATAGTGAATATGCCACCAACTGAGAGAGTGCGGACATATTTATGCAATTTACAGAAAAAAATATTATATTACTATAAATAAAATAGTAATCATCTGCCTGCCTGAAACTCACATACCACCAATTTGTCAAATACATTTTTATAGATATTTTTAACACAATTGTGTTGGAGTTTTCCCCGTGTGGTTCCTGGTTAGAATAGGACCACTTCATCTCTAACAACCACTTCAGACCTGTGGATCTCGTAAGAGGCGACTAAAGGACTTAAGCACAAACATCGTGTGCTACAATTGCATTTCCAAAGAGGGTTGACGTCAGGCAGGCGGCCGGTCGTAACTATTACAGCCGAATCATTTAAACTGTTTCAGTGATTTCTTCTCCACTTCGCAAGGTCTTTGGCATCCTTGGGTGACCATTGAGGTGCATGTTATATTTGGAGAAGAAAAACGGGAAAGCGCACCCCGGGCTCTGAAGCAGCACAGCTGAGGATGCAACCGGGAACGCGCTTAGATGAGGAAGAAGAGTGTTGGAGGTATTATATACTCGTAATTGATTTTAGATGTGCAGTTTTTTATAAATAGTATTGTGTTGTGTTGAATGAAGTGTTATTATTTTACAGACTTGAACATTTTATTTTATTTTTATTTATTGTAAAAACTAAATACAACGGCTTTCACCAATTACAGCATATAGAAAGAACTTATAGCTAAATGTAATTAAAAAATTTACACAGCTGGTACGACGGGCGCCACCACTAATAATGTACAGTAAAAACTTTTTTTTTCATTCTAGTCATTTCATTTTAAAAACATTTTTGTCATTCTCGCAATATACCAATAGGTTCCTTACAACCATATTCGTTCCATCAACAAACACATCACACTCAGGTTGCTGATTCAGGAATGTGTTAAGGTCCGTAAGCATGCGACATAGAGGAGATTGCTCATGTGATACCGTGCGTGTGACCGGTGGGGCAAACAGTTTTCGCGGCTGACATGAGCGTTGCACCAAACGTCTATTTGGTACATTTAGGCGACAAAGTTGATTATGAAGCTCGGGGACGTCGATAAAATTACGTAAAATTTTCAAACAGATTACCAATTGCCCAGCATCTCTACGGGTTCTAAGTGAGTTTAACCCAAGAGACCCTAAAAGAAACAACGTAGGATAGAGATAGGGATAATATCCGTAGATACGTTTATAGAGGTATCTTAGAAATGCCTTCTGAACTTTTTCTAGCATCAGCGTGTATCTGGATTCTAGTTTGCTGCGAACCAATGCATAGTATAAAAGTTTGATTGCATACGGATTATTAAAGTCTCTTGAGTTTCGTAAAACAAATCCAAGACGTTTGAAACTCTCTTTAACTAAAGATGAAATGTGATCGTTAAAAGTTAATTTTGAATCAAATTTTACACCAAGATCTTTATATGATTCGACACGGTTAATAATGTTTTTGTTTAAAACATATTCATGATGTGTTTTGGATTGTTTTCGTCCAAATGTCATTACACAACATTTGCTTACATTAAATGACATTTTATTTTGTTCACTCCATTTTTGAACAGCATCTATATCTTGTTGCAATAGTAGACGGTCTGTATCATTCTTAATTTCTAAGGCTAGCTTCAGATCGTCAGCATATAACATTGAACTTTATAACTTATCTTTTATTGAAATTGCTTTTAACTTTGTTTAATTTCATTTAATTTTGATAGTTTATCAATCAGTCCATAATAATATCATGTTACAGTGGTTGAAACTGTAATATTAAATTAAAATTTAATAAAACCTCTCAACTATTGATCATGTCATAAATAATCGTTTTTGTTTTGCGAGAGGCAGGATGTACGCGCTAACTCGTACATTTTATTTATTATATATTTGATCCCTGAGCCCAGGTTTTGCAAGCGGGGTGCTTTTTATTGTACATCTCATTTTACCTATTTAAATAAATTCGCTGTAAATCGAACAGTTGGTTTACTCATACCATATCAATTGTATTATCATATTATAAAAAGTGTACAAAACCCATACTATATCCATTTAAACAATTTATATTTTTGTAATTTTTTTATGTTTAAAAACAGAGAAGTACCACATTGATATAACTTTTTACATACTTGAAGTTAGTTTTTGTAGCATGTGTATTGGCGACATGTGCGGGGTGAGTCGGGCATTCAGCTTAGATCGGTTAATTAGGACGAAGTCAAAATAAACAGAGACAAATCGCACTAACTAATATGTACCTATGTTATACCTACACATGTAAGTTTTTTAATAAGCATCTAAAACCTTCAAGCCTACCAGTGCTTCTGAGATAGGTACTAACTAACGACTTAGCCACTGAAAGTGAAGTCAGTTAAAAACGGCAGAGATTTTAAACTGCAATCATTCCACAATTCTCTTTTCGCAACGTCTGTATTTGTTTGTACCGGGTAGTGTCTTACCTAGACGGGGCTCTGTAACTTCATTAAAAGGAGATTAAAAGAAACTTTTTCATCGCAACAAAAGTGTTCTAAACCCGAGCGCACCTCGTTACTCGCCGGGTTTTATAGAACGATTATACACCGTAATCTTTAGAATTTACCTTTTTGGATTTAGTACAATATATTTTTCCTTTCAACATGCATTTTATGATTTACTTTGATTTAGTTATCACAAACTTAAAACTGCTCATCCAAACTGGTCTGTGAGAAAAAAAATCTTAATATACCAGCAGCTTCTTTTCCGCGCAAACAAAATGTTAATAGGCGAAGCGGCTAGCAACTCATCGCTATTTTCATTCCTTTATCCACCTTCATATCCACAATCACGCTAAACGCTAGCCTTCGTGTCTTACAGCTCTTGGCTTTATCTGCTTCGAGCAGCAAAACTCAAAATGCTCTGTCTGCCCCATTCCCATTAGAGATAATGACGTGATAGTATATATATAAGGTTGGGGAAAAAGTCTTTTCGCATATAGTATGTATGAATTTTTTTTTAAAACTGGAGCAAGATCGGCATATCAGTAGTTACGACGTAGCTGAAGAACTGGGAATTGACCACAAAACAGTTTTGGCGCATTTGAAAAAGAATGGGTACACAAAAAAGCTCGATATTTGGGTACTTCACGAGCTCTCTGAAAGAAACCTAATGAATCGTGTACTCATTTGTGATTCTTTATTACGACGTAATGAGACCGAAGCATTTTTAAAGAAATTGATAACTGGTGATGAAAAGTGGATCACGTACGACAAGAACGTACGACAAGAATGTGCGAAAAAGGTCATGGTCAAAGGCCGGTCAGGCTTCACAGACTGTGGCGAAACCCGGGTTAACTCGCAACAAGGTGATGCTGTGTGTGTGGTGGGATTGGAAGGGCATTATTCATTATGAGCTGTTACCACCAGGCAGCACCATCGATTCAGAGCTCCACTGCGAACAACTGATAAGATCAAAGCAAGAAGTTGAGAGAAAGCGGCCGGAATTAATCAACAGAAGGGGTGTGGTTTTTCATCATGATAACGCTAGACCTCACACATCTTTAACCATCCAGCAAAAATTAAGAGAGTTTGGCTGGGAGGTGTTAATGCATCCGCCGTATGGTCCTGACCTGGCACCTTCAGATTTCCACCTGTTTCGGTCTCTTCAGAATTCTTTAGGCAGTGTCAGGTTAACATCACGAGAGGACTACCAACACTACTTGACTCAGTTTTTTGATCAGAAGCCCCAAAATTTCTATAGCAATGGGATCATATCCCTGCTTATAAGATGGCAAAAAGATATCGAACAAAATGGTACCTACATACTTTAGTTAAATATAAATAAACTATATTTAAAAATGTTTTCAATTTTCATACAAAATGCGAAAAAACTTTTTCCCCAACCTATTATGTAACATCTAAAACATTGCATATTCTTAAAATTTCACTTTTTAAATATTAAGTTTATTTATTAGGATAACTATTACAGCGTTTCAACTATTATCCACTAAAAGAAACTTGAAATCCACTTACGAGTATATGTTACTTTCTGAAACGTGCCGTTTTGTTGTATTTAATGTTTATGTGTTTAAATTAAATTTTGTTTATACTAAATTTTACTTTCTTCTAACTCTATAAGTATTCGACCTCCGTGGTGTAATGGTCAACACGCTAATCCGCCAATCCGGAGGTTCTGGGGTCGATCCCCAGTTAGAGCAAGTTAGAAGATGGCCCTTTTCAACTTGTACTGGGACTTGGCTGTTTATCTATACCTATATATGAATTTATTATAAAATATACCTAGTATCGTTGAGTTAGTATCCAATAATACAGGTTTAGAACTTTGGGGCTAGCTCAATAAGTGTGATTTATCCCTATATATTTATTTATTATTACTATCTGTTCAGGCAAAACCGAACATTTTCATAGTTAATAAATTTTACAAACGCAGCACCTGCTGCTACCTGCTTTTTGAACAATGACATTGTGACAATCCAAATAGCGTTGAATTTTTAGAGTAATAAAGGCACTTGGCAGATTCTATCGTTTTTGATTTCTTACAGTCTTAGCGACCGGGTTTGTCTGACATTTTGACATTCCATCTTGACAACAGTTAAATATACGGAGCCTAAGCAGGGACCCGTACACTATCCATAAAAAATACTTCTGTTTAAAATATACAGCAACCTTATTAGTCAAATTTTAGATAACAGTACTTGATAGAGTGAAATAGATATAAGCAAAAGCGCTGAGCAGGGGCTAGTTTCATAAGCGAAAAACTTTTTAAAGAATTGTTCTTTAATATTGTGCAAACCATATTAAAAAAATCTCTAACGCCGTTTACCAGTTAACGAAGAGACAAACCAGTAACCTCGTCAAAAAACCTAGGTTAGGTAGCGGACCCCGGGCTCTGAAGCGTTACCGCTGAGGATGTCACCGGGAAAATGCTTGGATGATGATGATGAAAAAAACAAACTCAAAAAGCGAACATTTTATTTATAACTAGCAGCCCGCCCCGGCTTCGCACGGGTATGTATTATACATATAAACCTTTCTGATGAATCACTTTATCTATTAAAAAAAACCGCATCAAAATCCGTTGCGTAGTTTTAAAGATCTAAGCATACATAGGGACAGACAGTGAGAAGCGACTTTGTTTTATACTATGTAGTGATTTTAATCATGACTTTAGCCGCTATGAGACTACTGCTACGTAAGCAGTAATAATGCAAATAATGTTGCAAAAAGAAGTTTATGTTATCAGAGTGGAATAAACATTATTTCTCCTTTCTTATCCTTTTCATTAGATGGCAGATTATATGTGCATTTAATCCCACGTAGGTTCATATTATGGTATGTCACGTTTGTTCGGGTGACAAGGCGGTCTGAATCATGATTTCTTCTGAGTCACGGGAAGCACACCGCAGATTTAATTTGTCAATTTATACTTTTAAAGATTGTAATAAAAATATACAGAGTGACTGGTATCTAACGTATAACCTTTTTGGTGCACGTTCAGTGCATGGACTGAACTGGCACCAAAAAGGTTATGCGTTAGATACCAGATATATATATTTTACAAAAATGTACAATAAAAGTGTAATGTGTACTCTTGAACTGTAACACTTAACAAGTCACGACAAAAAATATACGGTTTTATTTCTATGTTTACCAAATGTAAATTAACATACGATCGACCCATACTCGTCAAGTCAATCTTAACAACTTTTTCTCACCTAACCTTTATACTATTCTTTGTGAATTTGTATTTATTCATGAAAATTAATATCAAATTATAAATGCAAACTTGTGCTATTCATCTGGACGGTGCCACGTGGCCGTAAACAGAACTGCTGTGACAGTTGTCCGCTGTATGCTGGAGCGTAAAATGTGGACAAAGCTGTGCTCGCCCTACCAAGTGATATTTCTATCGCCAGTTAGCTTCAAACCTAATTACTCACCATTTTGACACAAAAAAAAATATTTTTGCGCAAATGAGGCAATGTTACATTGCTTAAAACAGGGCTGCTGAGACAATTGTCCAGCGGAGCGTTAAACCTGGACAAAGCTGCGCTCGCTCTATCTGTTACATTTTTTGTATCATCAGCTAGTTCAAACTAAATAACTCACCATTTTGATACTAAAAAAATATTTTTAAAGAAATAAGGCAATGTTACATCGCTGCAAACAGAACTGCTGTGACAGATGTCCAGCGGAGCGTAAATTCTGGACAAAGCTGTGATCGTTCTATGAGTTACATTTTTTGTATCACCAGCTAGCTTCAAACTAAATAACTCACCATTTTGATATTAAAAATGAATTTTGAACTAATGTGACATTTCTAAATTACTATGTAACGAAACTGCTACGAGTATTACAGCTGTCCCATAATGAGCAAAGCTGCATTCATTATATCCCATAATACAATGTTTAATTGTATCATCAGTTAGTTCAAAAATTAAAATAAAAAACACCGTTTTATCACTCAAATCTTATCATTTCGAAGTGAATAAATAGTACTGAGTAAAATTTTGTGTAAATCCTTATTGGTCAATATTATTTAGTTACTTTTTAAAAAGTAATTATAATAACTCTTCAAAGTAAATGCTTATTAATTGTTAAAGAAATCATGTATCAGTCAAATGCCAACCATGGAAAAGTCATAATAAAACTGACAGACTATCATTTTAGTAAACGAAATGCATGTTTGTTTATAAACAAATGATAACAATAATTATTTTACTTAAATCGTCATGAAACCGGACAGTTTTCCACAGAGTAGAAGATGTGCAGAAAGCTACGCTCGTTTTATCATATAATATTATAGGGTGTCCGATGTAATTTTAATGCACATTACAAGTTTCATTAGCGATTACATCGTTCGCTGTGCTGCTTGGCCAAAAATATGCATGTCTACTAGCTACTTAAGGATATCGAAGGTCGAGCAAAGTTGAGAAAAAAAAGGCTTAAACTGGTAAAAAATTTGGTTTTGGTTTTACGACCGGCCGCCTTCAAACCTCCTTGGTAAATGACAAATGAGAATACAGAAAATCTAAAAGAACCTGTAATTTTGATAAAATAAGGGCGCAAAATTAAAATTTGCAAATATTTCCAGCAAATTAAATACATATTTTTTGAACAAATGAGGACAATTCTACATAGCCGTGTAAAGAACTGCTGTGACAGTTGTCCAGCTGAGCGTTAAACATGGACAAAGCTGCGCTCGCTCTACCGCGTAATATTACCTTATTCGTATCATCAGTTAGTTTCAGGCTAAATTTATTCACTTACTTTCAGACACTTAAATATTACTAACTTGCCGGTCACAAGTTTGAAATCGTATGAATTTTTATGATCACAGAATCATGTTAGGAAGATGTCCGGCTTTTGTCAGCGTTTGTATAAGTAATGACTACCTCTATATCATACCTGTAATAAAGGCGCTTAGTGTATGTATTTTTTTCTAGTATTTCTGCGTCAACAAAGACATATTTTGTCTTTTTATTGCTAAATATATTTTTAAGTTATTGCAAAATACTATTTATGATAATTTAACTAACTCCATGGATTGAAAGAAGACATTAGGTACATTTCATTTTAACGTTAGAGTGTTTCGGCAAAAAGTACTTTTGTGTAAATTAACTGTACCTCAATTATGTTATCTATATTTTAGAAAATATGAGACATCAAAAATACCAGATATTTTTGCCTGGTGCTGTACCGGGCAAAAACAAGCACAAACTATTTTATTTTAGGTTACAAATATGTACCTAAGAAAATTAGTAAAAAGTATGACAACACGTATAATGCACTGGTGCTCACTGAAACTGTATTGCTTGCTTGCTCCTGTGGTGCTAAACCAGACAGACAAGTTCGTACAAGATATGACTTGTATTATTTTTAAAGCTAATCTTAGTTAAGTTTGAAGCAAGTTTTAAGCTTTCGGAGGATTTCAATTTATAACAATAAATATAAAACATAAATTAAAACAGTAAGGTGGAAAATAAACTCAAACCTCTTTACCTCAAATTTACTATTCAAACTGCTGATGCTATCCTATTGAGCAGACTGCCTAAAACCTAATAAATAGTCTTAAAATGTAATCGAGATGAAATGAAAACCTCTATTGTACATATATTACTAGGGTCTGGATTATATCGCTGATGCTTAGCTTAGCCTTTTGTAATTTGTAAATGTTACGGTTTTTCATAGTCCTTGAGGCGTTGTGGCTGACAATGTCTAGTCTTCTACAAAGTCAATAAATTGTGCTAAAGGGTCCAGTAGTCACGGTCACGGGTCTTTGATGATTAAGTTATTTATGGTTAAGTTATTGCAATAAGTGTTTTGGATATATTTTTAAAAGTACTGCTAAAAGTTTGTGTATTCATGATTTATCGTCCGTTTTTATTTTGAAGGGCAGGATTTAGTGGTTCTGAAATGTTTACGTACGTGTATGTTTTCCTAGTTTGATGTCGATGGTTGTAGTGATAACGCTGGCGTATCTAATTATGTTTATTGAAGTTTTAAATTGATATTTTCCAGTATGCATCGGCTGATTTTGTCTTTTTTTTCTATTAAATCTTCTACGCAGGATGGGACTTCAGCACTGTAGCAGAAGGTTATACTTCTGCTACAGTGCTGAAGTCCCATCCTGCGTACCTTTTAAGATATATTAATTCAGCTGAATTGGCTAAAAGGGTAGTAGTAGTTTTAAAACTAAACTATTTTTGGACTGTCAATTTTATCCTGCTTTCTATTTAAAGAATTTAGTCTTTAAGGCCATACCTGAACTTTCCGGGGTCCAGTGCTGCCCCCATTTAAAATAAATCATTTCAAAGAAAACGGAGACATCATTGAAAATTTTGCAACTACCAAGTCCTAGATACCCTTTCAAAGAATTTTATGAACTACTGTTTACAGTTTAAAGTAAGAACGTTAAGCTTTACTACGCACATTTGCGAAAAACGGCCACTTTTGGCAAATGTGCGTAGTAAAGCTTAACAGTAGTTCACAAAATAGTTTGAAGGGTTATCTAGGACTTGGTAGTAGCACAATTTTAAATGATGTCTCTGTTTTCTTTGAAATGATTTATTAAAAATAGGGGCAGCACTGGACCCCGGAAAATTCAGGTACGGCCTTAAACCAAATTCGTGTTCATTTAAAAAAAAAACTATTTCATTTGTGCTTTTCTTTTTTATTTTTCTACTAGCTGTGCCCGCGACTTCGTTCGCGTGGTTGTCGGAACGTAATGTTATATAGCCTAAAGCCTTCCTCTATAAATGGACTACCCAACAAAAAAATAATTTTTCAAATCGGACCATTAGTTCCTGAGATTAGCGCGTTCAAACAAACAAACAAACAAACAAACAAACAAACAAACAAATTCTTCCGCTTTATAATATTAGTATAGATTCCGAGGGATCAATATTTGACTTAACCTGACCTTAGGATAAAAACATCGTTATTCGATTAGGCAAGATAAATAATATTTATGTAGGTACCTTACTTATACTAAACAAATACTGACATACATTGTTCACAGTTAACTAAAAGATGAAGTCACGTCCATACACAGGGCGTGTAATAAAAGTTTTTATTGAAAGTCGGAAACACGTGTGTGGTATTTCTAGTGTTACAGACAGGCATCCCCAGGATAACCACTAGCTTCTATAGTCCAAGGTATGGTGTGACAGTCACTAGCATCAGGAAAACCGTTGGCTATGGCTATTTATTAATGTAATCTGATATTTTTAAGTAAAATTGCAGATGTTTCAAGAGCAAGAAATTTCTATATTACTAATTCTGTCCATCGACACCACTTAAACAATTAACTTTACGTATAAATAACACTCAATATGGAGCAAACTAGTTGACATATATTTTATAATGTTAAACCCGTAAATTTCAAGTTATACTCTATAATAAGCTCAAACTCAAATTTTCTGAACATTATCCAGCGCTAACTTTTCATAAGTCATAAACACCTTACTTTATACACTGCGTTATTACTGAGAAGATAATTTTCAAAGTTCTATACAGTTAACGTGGTGGTTACTGGCCACGAGCCAAAGTCTTACATGCGAATTCTTCACGTAATTACATTTTATGTCACATAAATAATTGGGAGCTAAATGTTTAAATCCTCGTAGTAGTCACTAATACAGCGTTATAATCGTGCTGGAATTCGCGTAGTCTACACTGGCCCACTAAGCTTCTTTAGTATTTCTTGTTTTACTGTTGCTTTCTAATTTTGGAGATGAATATATTCATATTTATACGGTGCTTATATTATATCGTATTATTTTGCTTGGTACTCGTATATGTTGTGGTTTGCCTATAGAAGTATTATCAGGCGATGCGGTTAACAACCACACAATTTCCTTTTCGTCCACTGTCACGTTGAAGCTGGAATGTAGGTCTGGCTGCCTGTCCACCGGAGTGGAGCTAGGTAGCGGAGCGGAGTGAACTCCATAATTCAATTTTATATATACCTATTGATAGCATACTCACTATATGACTAATTCATCGACGACCTCCGTGGCGTAATGGTAAACACGCTAGACCGCTAATCCGGAGGTTGTGGGTTTGATCCCCAGCCAGAGCAAGTTGGAAAATGGCCTTTTTCAAATTTTCCTGGGTCTTGGGTGATCTATATAAGTATTTATCATAAAATATAGTATCGTTGAGTTAGTATCCCATAACACAAGGTTAAAACTTACTTTGGGGCTAGCTTAATCAGTGTGATTTGTCCCTATATATTTATTTATTTATTTAATACTCTAGACTCTAATTCTGCCTTCCCTATGTGATAATAAAATTACGGTATCTATGTTACATGAATGCATCTTAATACGTTCTTTAGTGGAGAAAATTTAAAAATGCCTAGAATAAAAAAAACTATGGCCCCAATATAGCTGACTATCAACATCTCGCCTTTCGTCTATCTATCATTCCATTCTACGGGGGGTCCATTTTAAAAGCAAAGCTGCAAGTAGTTACTACTAATTGAGAACACTAGTGTATACTCTACGATGTATACTAGTCTTTCGCTATCCAAATAAACAAAAAATCTACCAGGTCTATCTACATATATTGCCTTGCTAGGTATAGAAGTTGAATTTGAAAAGTGAACGATTCAAAGGCGAAGCTTCAAACAGTTACTAGTTGAAAATAAACTAAATCCGGATAAGCGAAAATTTCTGAAGTGGTCAAACGTTTATATTACTTCTCTGAGTTAACTCCCAGCGCACCTTTGTCCTGAACCAAGTTGCATATTAGTTTGACAGTGAAATCTCTTGAAACTAAATGGACTAAATGTGCAATTATAGTGTAACTACCTCAAGTTACATATTTGTCACGGCTTGAAATATATATGACAGCAATTTTGTACATTTCGTACTCATACTGTTGACCGTTTTAAATTTTTGTGATAAAGTTGAATACCTAAATAAAATAAGTAAAAAACGAAGTCTAGTGACTTATTAAAAAAAAATTGAGATATATGTTTTTTTAAGGCAGCTTGAAATATATGTATGACACCAATGACATATATTTCCTACTCATACGAAAAATAAGATAACCTGAAGATAACACGTATACACCTGCAAGCGTTTACGGTCTTTTGGTTAAAATTATGATATAACACAAACATATCTTTACCACTACTTATTTTCTACCTTTTATTACAAATTCAATTTGCACATTCATGTTGAGCATTTTTTGCATAAATACACAGACAGTAAAATAAACCTTATTTTTTCGTATTTTGCAGAACATGTAAAGAATCCGCCTATCCCAAAAATATAATGAATAAAACAATTTTAAATATATTGACGTTCCATTTAATGTAAAGCATCTTCTTAAGGGGTGATTTTGACTTCTTTTTCGGAGCTGATTGGAGCCAAACTAACTTAGTAACAATATGTTACGATATGTTAAATTGAAGTTTATTTAAGTATTAAAAAAGTGAATAAGACAATTTATTGATTTTTATTGTAATAGTTTGTTTTTATTCCAAATACTAAAAAGTGACTGAGGAGATTTTAGTATTTCTTTTTAATTCAAATGCAAAATGCATGTACAATACAGCGCAATGCGTAAATATAGATTCGAGTGTTCAATCAAAAATTCCCACGGTCGAATACCGCAGTCTTAAATAGTTTTCTTAAAAAGACACATAGATTACGAGTATTTTCAAAGGACGAAAGGTTCGACAAGCAAATTGACCCCTTACCCTTATATCCTTTTTCTTATTGAGCATTCTGAAGACAGGTTAAGCCTTATCTCTAAAGTTATTTTTTACCAAAAGATCGTCTTTGAATACAGGTAATAAGTATAAAACACGTGTAGAAAAGTTGTACGTAACAATGTCTGCGTTGTGAGAGGCATCAGAAGCTATACTTTGGCGGCTTGTAATGTCGGCAACTTTATCCAAATATTGTTAAAACTTTTCACGCCGTTGTTTCAACGAAACTCAATATGGAGGGAATATTCCTTGAAAACATTATCTCTTGGTTATGAAAGATATGTAGACGATATCTTGAAGAAATATGATGCTTATAAGATATGGGGAGAATGCTGTAACACGTCAGCTTTCTGCGTTTTATGTGACTCGCGTCTGAACGAATGTTCTTTTTTTGTTCTGTTTTATCGTCGGTTGGATACTTTTTCTCAGATGCGTAGGTATATTTCGTACGTAAATAATTAAAAATAAAAATCTTAGAGCTTGTTACACTTCTGTTTGTGACTCTGTTTATTTCTATGATTTACAGTTTTTATTGCGTTATATAAATCGCAGTAAATCCCATCCGTAATACTTTAATATTCTCTAAAAAAATATGGTATCTAATATAAATAAAAATCCACTTTCCATTCACTTGCTCAATCAGCTAGATCAAACATTATTAATAGTGAGCAACGAGAAATCAAAATTTTTTATCTCACTTAGTTTGCCGCAGTATGTTTTTTTAGTAAAATGTAGTTTGTACACTCACATTTTTTTCAATCATGTAATTTATTTTTGTCAATAGCGCTAGTACCACTAGTGTTTAATAGTAGTTTTTTATAATGATGAATATTAGTTATAAAAACAACTCTCTTTATAAAGTAATGGTCGCAATCAGTCTGTCTGTAAGTGAGGATGTAACTCTTATTTGATACGTTAGACGACAAAAAAGGTTCGTTCTATGTCCCATTTAAATAAATAAATCATATGTTCAAAGCGCGATAGTTTAAAACCAATAAAAACAAACTTTTCATAGATTTGTGGACCCAATGAAATCCCAAACAGAATGCACTGATATCATTGTATTTTTATTTCCGATCGCTCGATTGCCGTACCGAAGTTAGAGTTTTTCGTTTTGTTCACGTCGAGTACCAGGTGTGTACCTGTTCGAGCGTACAACTATCCTGGACACTTAATTACACGAGTTTCAAAATTTTGCGATCCAAACTTTGCAAAAAAGGATTAGGCTTTTTTTGAGTTGAATTGAGTTTTTGGCTTTAATGTAACGAAATTGGGGGCCAATATCTTTATTAAGATGTATATATATATATACATATACCTTTTTTGAGGTTTTGGCATGAGACTGTTAACTAACTTAATCACTGAAGTTATCGAATCGAGGTTATCAAATTCGCGATCCAAATTTTGCAGGGAACCGTATTCGTTATTTCATGCTCTTTGAGATATATTACTTTTGGTGCAGTCCTTGAAGCGTTATTTCTCTATTTTTTTTTTACTGTGAACCGATTTGCATGAAAATTTGGAATTAGGCTCATCTTACCCTTAACTTCAAAAGTGAAAATGATCTCCGCACACACCCTGGGGGTGGTTGCCACCCCTTCTCGGAGGTGTAAATTTTTTTTTCAAAATAACCGGATATCGATAGATAGCCTAATTCTAAGAAAAAAATGTTCTAAAAAGTTTTTCAAAAAACTCAATACATTCAAGTTATTGGCAATTGAAAATTCGGATTTATTTCACGTTTTTCATCGGTTTTTTGCAAATATCTCCAAAAATATGCATTTGAACGAAAATTTTACAATAAACAAAATTGTAGCAGGTAAAAAATTAAATAAATCGGTTATTTATAAAGTGTTCTAAGTGCAATATTAAGCTAGATATTAAAGATCAAAGCTGTTTTATTTTGTGTGAAATTTCATTGATGTATTCAATGCCATCTAGCGGCGAGCAGATACGAGTACATTCTATGCATTCTAATGAAATAGGGTTTTGTAGTGCTTGAAATAAGCTTTAAAATGAGCACTGTTAAAAGTTTTTTGCACGTAAAATGAGTGAGCTGTAATGCAAATAAGAGGAATATCTAATGTTTTTTCTTTTAAATCAATGGGTTTCATAAGTGCCATTTCCACCAAAATTAAAATTATCGTATTCCGTCTAGAATTAACTTAAATATAAAGAGTTTGATGGATTCTAGCAGTTTGGCTGCTTTAGGACATTTTAGGACATTTTATATTTCAAAAAAATCACGATTTTTAGAAAAAAAAGTTTTCGAATTTTTACAAAAACCACCTTTTTTTCATAATATCTCAAAAATTATGAAAGATACGTATAAAGTATAATGATAAAAAATATATAATAATCTTTTTTTGAAAATTTTTTTTTTCTGTCACAAATTGACGGAGATATGATTATTTAAAGAGCGCGCGGCAGCGCAATCACAGTCTCTCTCGAGCCCTTTGACCCTTCACCGTTTTAAAATAAAAGGTTTTTCACTATATATTGTAATGAAAAAAGTTATAGTTTTTACCTTTAAAATGGTAGTTACCTTTAAAGTTGTGACAGCATTAAAATTGAAGAAGTTATGGTCCAAAAACTAATCGTGTTTTTTTTCTACTTAGTAAACTGAAAATTTTGGAGAGTGAATATTTGGAGCAAAGAGAAACCACACAGTAATAAAGACCCAAAACGATTGTCTTATGATTACATAAGACAATATATATATTAATATATTATGGACATATATTTTGGAAACGTAGGCATGAATACATACCAACGTTTATATATTTATATATAACACATTTGAATGAAGGTAAGTATGTGTATTGCTCGGAGACATTGAGACATGAAGGACAATGTTTTTTTTTTTATAAAATTGAATAAAAATTATGACTATGAGTTTTTCATGGTTTTTTATGCATTGTCATGCTCTTGTTGCAGAATTTTGTAAAATGTCTTACTAATTCAATCGGTTGCAGTTTTAGACAACTAGTAAGTTTATATTTTATGCAAGAAATGGTGATTTCTTACTCTATAATTAAATTATTTTTAAATGTGTAATCATATATATTTACTGTTTTAATTTAGGGGTAGTTTTAAGGGTTGAAAAGCTTGATAATATGATAATCATTTTCGAGAATGTGGAATAACATTAAAATCCTTTTCATTTCATCAAAAGATTTTTTTAATTTTTTTTTATCAAGGGCTTGTTTTTAAGGGTCGAAAGGGGGTTAAAAATTCGATAATTAAGATAGAGAACATAAATTATTATTTACTCTTTACTTAAATCTTTTTATGTCATACCAAAGTAATTTTTTGTGATTCAATTAAGGGTTGTTTGCAAGGGTGGTAAGGTTTTCAAGGGATTGAAAATGATTTTATTATGAGGTAATCGTGTTAGAAAAACTTTACAATTTCACCCCTCAATATTAAAACGTTTTCTAGCGATAAAATGGCTTAATATCAATAGTATTTATCCGTGAATGTCCACATCGGGGTCCAGGTGTATTTATTTCTGTTTAAACTTGAAATTATTCTAGACAATTAATAGGATAACTGACTAACTGGTGTTTTCTAATATTTCATTTCACGCTTTACAGCTAAAAGTTGTAGTTTTCTTAAGTAATTAGGTACCATAGTAATACCACGGCAATTTGTTTTATGTATGATATCAATAAACCTGCCAGCGGCGTATGTGCCTTGCCCGTATGTCCAAAAGTAGAATTTATTTCAATAAGAATGTTTTTAATTGTATTA
This sequence comes from Acrobasis repandana, assembly GCA_963576875.1. Lineage (NCBI taxonomy): Eukaryota > Metazoa > Arthropoda > Insecta > Lepidoptera > Pyralidae > Acrobasis > Acrobasis repandana. Next base: position 12,748,834 of record OY756214.1, read on the forward strand.
TAGACATCAACGTTATTCTCTAAATAATTAACTAAATTGATCGAATTCAAATTATTTTTTTGGTCAGACCACCTTAATTTAAATTTCACAATACAAATATAATTATTTATTTTACTTTAAATAAAAAAACATAATTGTTTTAAATTTCGTAACTTTAACATGTATACTACCTACATTCTCTAATTAGCGATGGCGTATTATTTGATGTTGTGCTCGGGGCTAATGATTTTTCCACGGGGGTACGTCAGAATAACTAAATTCACAAACATAAGTTTTTATCTATGGCACACTGGCTGGTTATGATGTCAATTAAATCTATGACTATTTATTGCAAAAAACTCAACATTCCAAATCCGAATTTCCCTTTACATTTTTTACGAACAAATTAAAATATTCTATCTGCGTCATTCCAAAAAATGAATCTACATCGGGAATATTTTCATGCAATGATTTTTCACCACTTCAAATGACACTAATATCGGACGAATTGTTTGATCGACTTTAAATGGCATATATGGATGAAGGACCTTCAAAAGCAACCATCTACCATTGACATAAGGAATTCAAGCGCGGTCGCAACTTTGGGGGATGAACAAAGAAGCGGTCGTCTTACGACGGCTGTAATTCTACAGAAAGTGTGCTGGCAACTGGCAATGATAAATCTAATACAAGAAAACAGGCCAATTACATACCTACTAAGAGAAGCGTTCACAAGATTCTACACGAACACCTTCGCGTAATGAGCATAGTTTCGCGCTGGTTGCCGTGCAACCATACCGAACCTTAGAAGCAGGCCCATGTTTAATGGTGTCGTATCATGATTAGTAAATTTGAAGCAGGCTCGTTGCGTTTACGACATTGTGATAGGTGAAAAATCCTTGATTTCTCAATACAATCCAGAAACAAAGTGCCTGTTGACAACTAAAACAAGAGACTTCCTTAATTTTTTTAACTTTTTTGTTATTTTTTGTAACTAATGGATTTCCTTAGATTCTTATAAATAAATGCCAAGATTCTCTACAGAACTTGGCAGCCATTTAGGTAATCTCAATTCATTAGTCGGATATTAAACTTAACTTCCATTTTCACATTAATGTTTTTGGTGGGACCATTTTTGTTCTTCTTTTTCATCTTAGCGCATTTCCTGTTTGCATCCTCAGCTACGCTGCTTCTGAGCCCAGGGTGCGCTATTCCGCTTTTTTATTTCTCCAAATATACTATGCATGTCAATGGTTACCCAAGGATGCCAAAGACCTTGCAAAATGAAGAAGAAATAGCCAAAACAGTTTAAATGATTTGGCTATAGTTTTACGACCGGCCGCCTGCAGACGTCAACCCTCTTTGAAAATCTTTGGCATTTGTGAACACAAGATGTTTGTGCTTTGGTGGGATCATAACTTTTTGTAAATTATCTATTATAGTTATCTACTTATAAACTAATGTACTTAAATGATCAAAATCAAAATAAAAATCAATCAAAATCAAATATTTATTCAGTAATTAGGCCTTTGCAGGCACTTTTACACGTCAATAATTATGGTGTACATTACGAGTAGTTATTTATATAATTTTTTTTTCTTTGTTTAAAAGCTACCGATACTAGGGTTTCGCAACGACCACTGCTAAGAGGAAACGCCGAAAGACACTCATTTACACAGTATTGGTCGCCTACGCGCCAGAAGGGTTTGTCAGTTTACACAGGCACAGATATTATGCCTAATACATGGTTATGCCTAAAAGGTCTGGCTTGAGCTTGGCGCGGGTCCCTCTTAAAGGTTTGTATACTTAGACATGTCATAATTTAGGTACATTGGTACATACAAAACTTACAAATTGACATTAATTTATATTTCGTAATTCTTATAATTCAATTTAATTATGACATAACAAACAATGTAATCTCAGTCCATCCATATAACTAATTTTAAGTTTTTAGTTTGTAAGTTGCCGTCTTTGGAGAAAACGTGCAGTGCAGTTTGTTGCCGCTTCTTCTGCCTTGCGCCTAGGAAGCGGCGTAAACTTAGCTGTAAGTAACGATTTGACGTCAACATTAGTGTTACGTCAACGTTACAACCCTTTGGGTTGCGGAGGACTGGTATTGACACAGAGCGACTGCCATCTAGCTCTGTGTAAAAACCAGTAACTTCGTCAAATAACCTAAGGTTAGTAGCGGACCCCGGTCTCTGAAGCGTTAGCGCTAGCGAATGCGCTCGGATGATGATGATGAAATAATGTAAACCCAGATATCGTATTGTACCTATGTACAAAAAAAACAATATAATTTTCACTCATTACTGAAACCATATTATGCATAGCCGTCTGATATGCCATCACGAGGATTAAACTACTTTAGAAGTGCAGTCACATACCTTAACTCAGCTCGTTACCCCTTTTGTGACGCCATGGGTTTTATTAATTATGTCATGGTGTAATTAAGAGCCCGTATGACTCTGATAGTACTTAGAGCGATATTAAATATTATCAATATTCACGAAATACTCACTTTGAAATAAAAACTCAGCAATATTCAGGACTAACTCTATACATAATTATTTCAAAAACACGATTGCTTAAAATTTTCTCGATAGAAAAAAATATACTAAAACGGAAAGTATTCAAGAAATACAATAAATTAGCACCTGTAACTTTGGATTATAATTGTATTAAACGTAAGGCATATCATATGTCTTATTTTTTAAATAACTCTTGGATATTCCGTGTAAAAATGAAGAAACCCCAAAAACTAGAAACGCGTAAACCAGCCTCATTGACCCGTCGTGACCGTTTAACCCCACATGGCTTGCTGTCTCGCTTCGGCTAGAGTAAATTTGTGTGCGTGGAAGCGGGAGCAAAATTTAGATTATTCACATCAGGCGCAGCCTTAAGTAGGCATTGTATGTACGGCGTATGGGTCAGCAACTTAGTGGACCTGAAATGATGAAGCTACCGAGCGTTTATTTTTATTTGTGGTAAACGCGGTCCCATGTTACAATTGGTTAAATTTTTTTCCGCAATATGGCGGGATCTAATATTTAGATTTTGACAGTTACAATTAATAAATAAATAAATATAAATATATAAGGACAAATCACACTGATTGAGTTAGCCCCAAAGTAAGTTTAAAACTTGTGTGTTGGGATATTAACTCAACGATACTAAATTTTGTAATAAATACATATATAGATAAACACCCAAGACCCAGGACAATTTAAAAAAGGCCATTTTCCAACTTGCCCTGGCTGGGGATTGAACCCAGAACCTCCGGATTGGCGGACTAGCGTGTTGACCATTACACTACGGAGGATGTCAATACAATACTTTTATAAACTAGTGGTGAGAACAGTAGAGCTCGCGAGCTGGGCTCTTCTAGCTTAGCAAAGCCATTTTAGTAAAATTCGTCCATATATCAAGCTTCTACATACATCCCCCTTTTCCTCCCTCCAATAGAAGTAGAAGTAGTGTAGAATGAAGTCCATAGTGTGCCTCTCAAATTTGATTGAAATCCTTTAATAAATAACGTTACAGCAAAGTTCATTCCCCTTATTTTTTCCCCAATTAATAAATCACGACCGACAAAAAAAAATCAAGCAACTTGTGTGCCATTTTCGTCAAATCGGTTGAAAAATGCGACCTATAGGCGAAAACAGATATACGGGCAAAAGCATTTTATGCCAATCTCGAAACTGAGCGACGGTTCGCTCAGTTGGTCAATTATGAGTATCGAGAAACAACTATTTAGTTACGAGTATAAATTGTAAATACAAGAATACACATCAAAATGACGGAAGCATATGTCTACAATAAGATAAAATGTATGATAAAATTAAAAACTTTAAATTTTTCATCGCATAACTTTGAGGACAAGGATATTCGTATTATTTTTTGATAAATCTCAAAATATAGATACATATTTTGATCTAATATTTGCTTTATTAAGTATTTAAACACGATTTAATACATAATTAGTTATCTAATAAAATAAACCGCACTAGACGAAAACGTTTATAAGAAATAATCATACCTATCATTATATTATTACCTATTATATAAATGATTCAGATAATTATTTACCTACAATAATAATTCTTGTTTTCAGCAGAGCTTTAGTACTTTTCAGCGTTTTGCCTGTCGCGGCTAGAGTGAGACAGACATACTCAGACCGAAAGAGAAAATCGATCCACTGTGGTAGCTTCGCCACGAAACGTGCGAAAGAAAAGGCCACTAAAGCGAGAAGCAACAAAAACAGTTCGTAAAGGTTTCACAAAGAAAACTACTATAATACCTATATATTTTTATTATAACTAAAAGTTTTTAATCACTTCCAATATCACTAGCATGCAAAATATATAGTAAGATACCCGGTTTGTTTTAATATTAAAAAGGTATAAGATTTTTTTTCACACGTACAAATGATTAAAATAATTAAGTTTTTTAAGATACTTACCCACAGCAATTTTTTCAACTGGAAAAGACTGCGCCGTCAACACTGAAAGACGAAACAACAACACGGCCACGCCGACAGTTATTACGCGTTTTATCGACATTTTCGTCATTTCAACTAATAAAACAATTCAAGTCTTTCATTTACATGCTTTCTAATAGATAATTTATTGTTTTAAATGGTAATAGTAAGCCAAAATTCCGATAAATTGGTAGAATGCTGTGTGCAAATCTGAGACGCAGGGGCGACTGACGGAACACGCCCGGAGGGTGGGGTGCGGGGTTAAGCACCCCTCTTGCTTCCCTCTCACACCCGTGCGCATTTATCACGTATGTAGAGACGATATTTTTTTTTACATTTTCGTTCTCTTAAGTGCTTATGTTTGTACTAACATATAGTAATATCTTTCTCATGTTTTACTAGTGAGACGTTTAGTTTTACACGGTATATTCATTGAAGTGCCTAGATCGAAAACTTTAACAACTTCAGTCTGAAATTTAGTACTCAGTTAAATAAATGATAAGATATCGATATAGTTCTTTGTATTATGCAACTGTTATTTTCATTTAAAATTCTTGAATATTAGAAATGTAGTATTTTCCCAGAAAAAAAACACGGTGATGAAAGCTTGTAAAGGGTGTCTCAGTAAGAGTTGATTTACTGAGACTCAGAATTTGAAGCGGTCACGTATTATTCCGATTATTAAAAATGGAGCGCTTTTCGAAATAACAACGCGTTATAATTGTGAAAACTTATTACAAAAATGAGGAAAGTTACGCTGAAACCGCTCGCAAACTTTTCCAAATTTTCGAAAAAAGTCATCTCCGATGAAACGCATTTCCATCTAAATGGCTACGTAACTCTACTCGGAAAATCTTCATGCAATCCATGACAACATGAAACAAATGCACCCACAACGAGCAACTGTCTCGTGTGGATTTTGGTCAGGCGGCGTGATTGGGATTTACTTTTTGAAGAAAAGAAGGAGGACAAAATTGCAGTGACTGCGAACGGCATTCGTTACAGGAATATGATAACAGAGTTATTGTGACCTCAACTGGATGGCATGGATCTGGACAACATGTGATTTCAGCAGCACGGCGTCACCTGCCACACCGCGATTTTTTCTTTGGGATTTTGTGAAATCTCGGGTTTATGCGAATAAACCAGAAACAATTTTTGAGCTCAAATTAGAGATCCAACGCCTTATCTATGAGATACAGCCGGATCTTTGAGTAAAAGTCATGGAAGATTTAATGAAAAGAGTAATGGCCTTTCATCAGAGCCGTGGGGGCCATTTGACGGATATTTTATTCCATACTTAATCGGAACATGTCTTCTTTACAATCCAATAAAAATATCACAACTCTCTCATAAAATACGTGCTTTTATTTTAAAATGAAAAAGTGCACTTTTACTGAGACACCCTATACAATGCGGTATATTCCCAATAAAATATAAATATTTATAATCTTTCCCCAAAAATCTAAATATTTTAAAGTCAAGTCTTTGAAAAGTTTTTTTTATGCTCGTAGATACCTTTTCAAGGTAAAATCGAAAATAAACTGATGATTTCAAGAATTGAAATTTACACGTTAATTAGTTGACAATAGCTTAAAGAAAACTATTGAATACTCAAACTGTAGATACCTTTTTAAGGTAAAATCGAAAATAAACTGATGATTTCATGAATTGAAATTTACACGTTAATTAGTTGACAATAGCTTAAAGAAAACTATTGAATACTCAAACTGTATAGAATTATAAAACGTCATTTCAGTTTTAAATAAAAATGTTAATTGCATTTTACAAAATCAGAGTAAAAAACGCTGCAAATGTCACTTCTGAAATTCCCAAGTAACTAGTTAATATTTTATAGAAAACTGAGACATTACTTTTATTTATGTTTGCTTGCAATTTATATGAAATACTCAGCGCGGTCACAAAAACTCGGAAAGGAATTTCATCTCGCTTGAAGGAATTAAGTGGGTGAAATGTGTTTTTTTTTCTCCTTGCTTTCGTTGCTTTAATGCTGCCTACATTGCAATAGATATATATAAATATCCAAATATTTATCTAATATTTTGATTTAAAAAATATGAATATCGGAAATTTATTTTTCATCTCATATATTCGAAAACCTATATCTTTATCTAAACATAGTAGGATTCAAGTCACTTGTTAATGCCACGGGATTGAAAGGTATAAAAGAAAGGCACAAGGGATGAAAATGTTTCGTAAACTGAACACGAATGTAATCTATATAAAATCCAATAATGTTGGCAGTCCAGCCAACTAAAAATAGTTTTAAAACCAATAAAATGGATGGCACCGGTATCGTCCTTTCCATATTTGGCATACATTGTAATGTGCTAAATATAAATTAAAAATATAGTAATTATAGGAAGTTTTAGGTTATTTTGGTATATTTTGGCATTGGTGAATGTAAATAATTTCTTGGAAGTTTAGGCCGATAGTGATTTTCAAGTGTATGTTGTAAATATATAAAGATGAAGGATCACGTACAACGAAATAATGTAATGTTTGTGTCATGAAACGATTCTAATGAGTGAATGATGAGAATATGTTGTTCCTCGAAAAATGTTTTCTTAGTAATTCTTTAGTGAAAACAAAAACCGACACCAAATAAAGGTTAGTAACTACTGGTAAACTCTGTTTAGGTATATGCAAGTATTCTACTTTTCTTTAAAGCAAATATTTACAATTTTTTCTCATAGACGGAGACGCAATCTTATTACGAGTATAATATTCTCGTTTTCACGTGTTTTATGAGACTCCACGTGTAAGAATCCGAGCGCTGTTAAAAATTGTCTAACGCCAACTTATTTCCTTCTTAACTTTATTGAATAGAATTTCGATTATCTATTTTTCTCAATGGTTACCTATAACATATTTTTTGTAACTGATCATAATAGCGACACAATTCTAATATACCGAGCAAGCAAAGCGTTACAATTTCGAGATTAGACAAAAATGGTTTTACAAGTTGCATTTTTCAACCAATTTTGACAAAAATTAGCACACAAGTTCCTTGATTTATTAATTTCTTTAGTAAATCGTGATTTTATATTACATAGATAATTTTATGGAGAAATAGAGGGAAAAGTGGGAACTTTGCTGCAGCGTTATTTGAGAGGCACACTCAGAACTTCTGCACAAGATGTTGCAAAAAAATTTCAAAAGAGAGGAGTGGAGGGGGAAGACAAGTTTGCTTTAGCGGCATATATGGACGAATTTCACCGAAATGCCTTTGCTAAGTCAGGGGAAATGGCAAAGTGTTGGTTATTGCATGGTTATAAGAGCTCGCGAGGTCTACGGTTCCCACAGAACCACTAGTTTATATAATTTATACAGGTAAAAAATATGTATTTTCTACTCGCGAGGTACACATAACCAAGGGTCACAAGACCCAAGGCTTCCTTTAGGGTGATATTGGGCAAGAAGGTAGACATGTAAAACACAATAGAGACAAATTGATTACCACATCGCCAATCAACAAGTTTCTTCGTTTATATAAATGAGTAACAGTAAACCCATGTTGTGACATAAAATCATGCTTTTTTTCAGTACCTAGTAAACTTACCCAGGCGCTGTCCGCACTTGAATGGATGACTAGTGGCATAAATATCGCGACCTCCTAAATGGCGTAAAAAAAAACTATGCCAGATGCCATAAGGCAACTTTGAAATCTGACACCGGTGTTGGCCACTGACGTACACAACAAACAAACAATATATATCATCCTTATCGTGATATTAAAATCATGATTTCTCTTACGTCGAAAATGTACAACTCGATATGTACGGACAGTAAGTAGTGTTTATTCATTGCCTAACAGCAAACTAGAGCTCGCAGACATTCGATTGGTTGGTAGACATTTCATTTGTATGATTGAATTGCTGGCATGTTCAAGCAAACTGCATTTTCGTGTTGAAACAGCTGTTTTTACAAGATTTTATTTAGCTTGGTCTGTTTGTTGTTGTTACTTGTTTGGGTCAAATTTTACAAGTTGAAGAGTCATTTCCCGAGATGAAATTATGTATGCTAATGTATTGTTACTTGTTTTGGTCGTTTAATCTTATAAGTTCAATTAGAGTCACTTCCCGGTTTCTGATTGAAATGAAATTTTGTATGCTAATGTAGATGACAATGCAATATTGTTATAACAAGAAGCTGATCTGATGATGAAGCCCGAAGGTGGCCATAGGAACTCTGTGATACAACGACGCAACCCTATTGAGTTTGGGCTTATTATATTTGTCTTGATAATTAGGTACAAATGCCTCACAATAAAAATTGTACGAAAAAAAATTTTTTTTGGAAAACATGTTTGTATGTGGATATGAGTTTGTGTACCTATCTTTGTTCCGAGCTTAAGAAATTCATCTAGATTAGAAGGCAAGTAAATATAGGTGATATAAACTTTAAAAAAAATTACATGATACAAATCCGTTAAAGGGTTGCCGAGATATGGGGTTCGCAAATTCGCAGTAATATAAGTAAGATTTGCTAAACCGTTGTACTTCTTTTTTGTAATTTTATTTTTAATATTTATATATTAAAAATAAAATTACAAAGGCATAAGATAACTTTTTGTCTAACATTAGTCCTAAAATACTTTTAAAACACTATTTTTGCCCAGCTCTATAAAGTTATTGATTTTGATTTAAGGTCATTCACAACTGTCTCATAAACTAAGATATGGCACTCAGGGTAAAAGGATGACACGGGTGCGAAGGCATTTTTGCCACGTCATTGCCCTAAAAAGCTGTAGTTCACTCATGTTACTTTGAACATGTCGAGAATGTAACACGCTCATCGATAAAAATGTGTTTTTTATATGTCAGGGTATGTAATATATGTAGCTATTTTTGTACATTGACATGACACTTCAGGCTGAATGGTTCAGTTTTTAGCGAACAATTTAAAAATAATTTTACGTCTAGATAAAGTACGGCTGATAGGTATAAATAAAAGCCCCAATAGTGTTTTTATCTGACAACTGAAAAATTATACCTAAATAAAATTTGAAAATTTACTATGCATAACCCTACCTCGAAAACTGAAAAGGAAAAACAAAAAATATTTCTATTGCAAACACCAACTTTGATTGCGATTACTACTTTCAAGAAAACAACCTTGACACAAGCAAAAGTTGATATTAGCAAAATATAATTAAATAACGTATCTACTTGAACTTGATCGACTATTATATGATTTATGCAAAAAAATAATTTATACGAAATTAAAATAAAACAGAACTTTGATTGTTGACTCTTTAGTACAAACAATCTTAAAAGGTATTTTTGGCATAATATAGTATACTGTTTAGTAATAGATTTGTTCCACAATTAAATCTATCTTATATGGGATAAGTAAACAAACAAATATCTATCTACAACTTAAATAAGGTCTTTGATTATATTCACAAGCTTATTGCAAATCTCTAGAAGTTGGTGTGTTTCCACAAACACTAATGTACAAGTAATGGAAGTCGATATGTGTGCCAAGCTTTGACTAGTTCCCGACAGCTCTCAAGTTTCCCAAAATTTGCATTTTCCGAAGATACTCCAAACTGGAAACCGATATCCGCAAACGGTCGACCGACAGTCCAATCGTTCCTATGAATAAGTATCATCGTCGTATTATCCTATGTTATAAGTTAATGCGAAGTTTATTACCGCGTGTAAATTTACCACTAATAACTAAATTATTATACTTAAAGTGACTCAATATAAAAACTCAATGTCGAAACGTTTTATTTTTCTTACAAAAGTGCTCCGCGAGGTAAAAATTTTTTCGAGACATGGGTAATTAAAATCACCGTTACTTGCCATGATTTGATGTATGCCATGAAAGATGAGTTCTTGTAACATTCTTATTAATGCTAGCATATTATTGCTACGTATAGTCGTATAAATAGATATTTGTCAATAAATAAGGACTTCAAATCAAAGGAAAATAAGGTTACAAGGGGTTTAAAAAATAGAATCTTAAGTGTAACCACTCTTTTACCCTTTAATTTTTTTTTTTACTTCAAAAATAATGTTTTTTATTAAATTATTACTAGGTACGTATAAGGAGCTATTTGTGGATGAATGAGAGTTTTAGTATTAAATAGGGTTACATCGGTTTTACAAAACAGAAACCAACTTTTTACAAAAAAATAATAACGTTATATTGTAAAAGAACATTTAACGAGTGGATGTTGCGCTCGTAAAGTATAAAAGCAATAAACGTCTCGCACAAACAGCAGTAAGGATCGCAGCCGCGGAGAGCTATTCAGCGTTTTCTATATTGCAGATGTAAGCCAGGGAAAGCTGTTGCTTGATTTATCTGGTTTCTTAAATTTAAATATCTATTTGACAATCGTGTTACGTTCTCAGTTACATTTCATTTTGTACGAGTTATAATTTACTATTTATTTCTTAGGTCATTTTTTATTGATAACATAAATAAAAATAATAAACTGAAATTAAACTGACTATAGCTACATACGTATATAAAACTAAACTAGATAAAAATACTTAAATAACAATAAATAATATAAACAATGTACCCCAAATCCCTGCGATCGCACGGTAGTTAACTTCCCATCGTCTCGACTGGTGTTATAAATTTATAATTGAACCTTCGTTATCTTAGGGATTCCCTTTTTTTTTCATTTATTTTTTTTCAAATTACAGGAATTCATTTTTTATCCATACCCAAACAATGAAGGTTTGACCGAAGAGCATATCATCTATGTTCAATTTAATTAGTCTTTATACTATGTGCTTCTATCAAATGTTGTTACTCGTAGTAGATAATAATAATTATACATTCTTTGCTTTGTTTCCATCCTTACCTGGTCCGCTTTAGAGCCCAGGATTTACTTTCGGGCTTTTTCTTTTTACCCGACTACAGAAAAGCCACAAGGAAGGGTTTTAGCAGTATATGTAGCATCCAAACTACTTATCTAATTATCACAAAAGATATGTCAATCGGGTTACGATGCTCATCTATTATACTTTTCTCGTAGTCAGGTTTTACCCAACTACGGCAAAGCCAAAAGGAAGGGTAATGATTTTAGCTGTGTATGTACATATGTATGTCTGTATGTATATGGATTTATGTATCCGAACCAGTCATACAATTTTCACAAATGACGATGTTAATCGATTTGTCATTATTGTCCAGGTGGAATAGGTTAGAATTTATATGCAAAAAATGTATATTATAACGAATGTTATGTAGAAAAAAAGTTCGATTTTTTTTGTTGTTTTATATGAATGGTCTTAATTAACACATATCAAAAATATATCACTTTGTTTAATTAGTTTGAAGTTTACAATTAATCCCAGCTCGGCAGCCATTTACGGCAGTAAATGGCTGCTTCGATTAATTGGATAATTCATACTTCTCAGTAAGAATTTTCTCGTAGTCGGTTAAGTATATTTTGTTCTTAAGGAAATAAACATTTTAATGCTCACCTAAGAATACAAAAGACAGAGCAAGGTAGAGGAGGAAAAGCCAGAACGTTTAAGGGTTGGTACACATCTGTCAGCATGGAACAGAATTTTTCTATGCTGCTATCCTTTTCTGTCACTCAGAACCGTCATTTACTAGAGCGAGAGAGAGCGACGGCATGGGGCAGCATCGCCAATTTCGTGGCGTTCCCAGTATGCAAATTTTCACTACTTTAATAATCCGAAAAATGTAGGTCCATTATTTATGGACAGACTGACGGACTAAATAAAATACAATTTTTCGGACCCAGTCCACACGTTTAATTTAATTAAGCCAAGCCAAAAAAGTTCCTCCAATCTATTTGGAAGATTGTTCTTAGTATGAATGTGTGAATGTATTCTAGATTACTTATGTAGGTATCTTTGATTGAAAATCGGTAAGCAAATATAAAACAAATTTAATTAACCGTTTTAAACTAATTAAAAGTGATTTCGTTTAGACAATCTCATCATTTTGACGAAATATTACTTTGGAACACATCCTTTTTGGACGAGATTAATCTTAAGACCACTTCTTATTATAACGACATGCAAAATGAGTTTGAGATTTTGAATATAGAATTTGAGATATCCACGTTGTGTATTAATACTCAGCGTACTTTTGAGCATTGAATAAAAGGTCCATAGGGATGGAGATTTGAATTTTTGTATAATTCTTGAAAATATACTAATAACACATCTTCAGAAAATATTGTACTACTTCTTTGATATTTTCCAATTAATGAAATCTTGGTACGCCTTTTCATGTTGTTTTCTCGACTGTTCTGGTAATATTTGATTAGAATTGTCATTTGCTGCATTAGAAATATTGTGGTGTAGGTATTATCAAAGCTTGTATCACTCATTTTTGTAAACAACAAAGTAATATTTTTTTGAAATACTATTTACGAACAAAAATAGCAGGATATGACGTAAATTTAAATAAATAATGTTTTTTTTTTAATTTGCAATCTGTGGTAGCGAAACGCGCGTGCAAGGCAATGGTGCCATTTTTCAAACGCGGAGTCACTAATTGAACGTTTTTTGTAAGGAAAAATCATTCGTTTACGTGAATCCGCGTTTCAAACATGGCACTTATGGTTCTTTTTTAGGGTTCCGTAGTCCATAAGGAACCCTTATAGTTTCGTCATGTCCGTCCGTCCGTCCGTCTGTCCGTCCGGGCTCGTACTCCGCCGCTACTGCACCGATTGTCACGAAAATTGGTGGAGAGATAGATATTGAAGTTCCAAAAGTTTTTAAAATTATGAAAAAATGATTATTTTTCAGCAACGAAAAGTGAATTTAAAAAATTAAATTGGACTAACCTCAACGTGTGGGGTATCGTTGAAAAGGTCTTTTAAAATGCAACAAAAACTGATTTAAAACTATGTAGATCAAACCCCTCAGTCTTGAGATAATCTAATACAAAGTTAAAATTTGAGGTGTCCCCCCACCGTGACTTTTGAAATATTACTAAAATAATTCTGAAAAAAATGTGGTATATACCTCAAAGTATGTACTTTCAATTAAAACTATAGCGGTCTCGGTATCATAGATAGTTATTTTTTAATACGTCTTAAATTGTAAAATGTTACTTGTTGCTACGGAATCCTTCATGGGCGAGTCCGACTCGCACTTGGCCGGTTTTTTTTAATTCATAAAGATAGAGGGATCTAATTTGCGTTGCATAATGAAATTTAGTACAACATATCACGCGTTTGGATGATATTATGGTTACTATGACACTGGTTGTTATAATGTTGGCAATAAAGGCAAAAAAGGTCTGGCTTGAGCTTTGCGCGGGTCACTCTTAAAGGTTTGTATACTTATACTTATACATGTCATAATTTAGGTACATTGGTACATACTAAATTTACAAATTGACATTATTTCGTAATTCTTATAATTCAATTTAATTATGACATAACAAACAATGCAATCTCAGTCCATCCATATAACTAATTTTTAGTTTTACGTTTGTTAGTTGACGTCTTTGGAGAAAACGTGCAGTGCAGTTTGTTGCCGCTTCTTCTGCACTTGCGCCTAGGAAGCGGCGTAAACTTAGCTGTAAGTAACGATTTGACGTCAAAATTTGTGCAAAACAAAACAAAGTGACTATTATTAAGAGATATTATAAATATCCTATGATAATAAAGATATTTTGAATTGAATTGAATTGAAGCAGTGCAGTTTGTTCCCGCTTCTTCTGCACTTGCGCCTAGGAAGCGGCGTAAACTTAGCTGTAAGTAACGATTTGACGTCAACATTTGTGCAAAACAAAACAAAGTGACTATTATTTTTTTTTTTATTTAATCTTTATTGTCCATCAAATACAAATTGTACAGAACAATAGGCGAACTTAACGCTAAAAGCGTTGTCTACCAGTCAACATTTGGGTTATACAGAAAGTCTAAATGTCGGTTGCAAGATAAAGTGTAGTATACATAAAATACACAATGTATATATATACATATATATATATATGTATATATATATATACTTCCTGTACATATACCTACACAAATACATACATATATATACGCTACATATACTATACATATAAATAAATAGATAAATGCAGCAATTCTTAACGTCGGGGGTTAAATCAACTTTTATAACTTAGCCAAGAAGTGTTTAAATACCTGTGTCTTAAAGCTAGCGCGACTAGGATCAGTTCGAATGGATTCAGGAAGCTATTATTAAGAGAAATTATAAATATCCTATGATAATAAAAATATTTTGAATTGAATTGAATACGCTAACTGTTCAGAAACTTGTATAGAGGATTTATAGCATGGTGTAAATAAAAGTTATAACAATTTTGTACCTATAGTAAAAATTATCCGTATTCATTGTAATTATAGATTTAAACGTGTATTTACTATTAAGCAGTTTCAAAAAACCCGAATATATTTGATACTTGAAGTACGCAGGCTCAATTTCAATCGGTTTATAACAGGTTCTGTTTTGGGCAGATTCATTTTAAGATAAAGTACAAATAGATTTAGATTTCAAACATGACAGAAATATTTATTTATGTCTGAAACAGAAATAAATGTCAAAAGAAATATCCAAATAAATGAGTAACTAGAAAATCAATCATTATTTTAACAAGGATTTGTAGCATTCAGACTTTGCATTCGAGATGCGATTACAATAGATTAAAACCAATTAATCTTGTGTAAACAAAAGCAAAAATAAATGAATAATGAAAACTTAAAGGCATGCTTAAATATCATTATAGAGCAAGAGCCCACGAGAGGCCGACATCCGTTATTTTATACCTAAATGCTGAAAGTTTCTTTATAAATAGCCCGAATATAGGTAAGTACCATCCCCGAATATGAAAGATGGGTTGTGGTGGCTTTGGTAGATATCAGGTAATAAAGGTGTACCAAATTGGACTCCTATTCTGTCCTAGTGTAATGTTTAATTTTAAATATATTATATTATATTTATTCATAAAAATATTAGAAATCTTAATCACTTAGTGCGGTTCCATCCCCTGGCAAACGCTATTAAAGTAGCAAAAGTTGTAGGAAGTACCTATACTTCAGTCATATTATAGTATAATAGCTGAATTTTATATTATTATTTGGGCAAAATTATGTTAAAAAAGTATAGATATACTTGTGTACAATTTTTGATACTTTAAGAGTATCAGTGCCAGGGGATATAACCGCACAAAGTGACTGGCAATATATAATATACTTTCTAATATTATTATATGAATAAAATAAATATAAAACTAATCTTTACATTATGAAAGAATAGTGGTCCAGCTACTACAATATCTACCAAAGCCACCACGACCCAACTTTTATATTCTGGGATTATACTTACCTGTACTGAGGCTATTCATAGATAAACTTTCAGCCTTTATTATATAACGGTAGTCTGCCCCTCGCGAGCTCTTGGTCTATTAGGTAAGAGTTATTTAATTCCATCAATTCAAAGTTTATTAAAGTCAATAAGCTACTAAGTAGGTAATCAATCCTGTATGCCTTAACCAAATATTCAAATGAAAATCTGCATTATCAAAATATAAGTCCAAAGTTTCAGACGTTGTTTGAAACACAAAATTTGAAGTGTATTCAGAAGTGATTTGAAGTTTCTCGCAATGAAAGCCGAAGACTTAATTGCACAGTAGAAGCCACCGTGGAGTGCGGCACACTCGGATTATTTGAGTCGACGAACTTACAGTATGGCTGTTTGAAAGGTGAAGAACTTCTATGGATAAATATTCAGAGCCCATTATTTGTGGCGCGGTATCTCGAAAAGTTACAGTTTAAGATTGATTTCAGCGACAATCTCCCGACTTTAATAGTTTCCCAAAGTTGGTGTTTGAATAAAATATTGGAGCATATAGATGAGCATGAAAAGAAGGGTCGGATGCCGCGTGTTTTCCTAGTTGATCAAACAAAAGAGTTTCCCGGGATGGCTTCATAAGGGGTTGGGTTTATACACAAACCGTACGTTTCTGATCATATACTTTTGCCCTCATTTTGATCTTATTGATTGCATTGAATCCGTAAAAGCTTTTTTGATTATGTAAGCGCATTTTAACCATGCGTGACTTTTTTTTTAAGTGTTATAATTACTGTATATCAAGTATTTAAGGTATGTTCCTAGGTCACGACATGACTTCTTTTACCGTAATCTACCTGTAACTATAAGTAGTTATTTTGTTGGCAATAACGCCGTTCCATATACTTTTCTTAAATTTTTTCAGAAATGTGAAAAAGGTGTTTTCCTCGGCATTTCCATACGTACGTAGTCCTTATGGAAAACGCCGCTTTTCTTGATTATCTTTCAGGTTTCATACGACAAACATATCCAGCCCACTCCTACTTCAGCTTCTCTGTCTTGACACCTATGTACATCGATAATTTCGAAAAAGTAAAAAAAAATCTTATTCTGAAATTTCTTTGTTGTTCAATATCAGTTCTTTTGTTTGATCTTGTAAACTGTTATTCATGTTCATTTATTTACACAAAAATTTTATAGGTAGGTATACGCGCACATTAAATTATTATTTGCCTTTCTAAAACATCCTGTATACCAACTGCTTGCAATCATAAATCAGTCGACACATAATTGAAGAGCCAGTACAATCCGTCAATATGAAACCACTTGTATTTGCATTCGAAAAATACTACTTAGGATGTCTAAAGAAATTGGGCTTTCTCATTCATGTAATTAGCTGTCTAAAGGAATTGTGAAAATTAGCAATGAAAATGTCCATCCAATTGTTCCATCGCAAAAGTTTAGAATATTTGACGACCTCCGTAGCGTAATGCTTAACACGCTAGACCGCTGATCCGGAGGTTCTGGGTTCAATCCCCAGCCAGGGCAAGTTCGAAAAACGGCCTTTTTCAAACTGTCCTGAGTCTTGGGTGTTTATCTATATATGTATTTATCATAAAATATAGTATCGTTGAGTTAGTATCCCATAACTCAAGTTTACAACTTACTTTGGGGCTAGCTCAATCAGTGTGATTTGTCCCTATATATTTATTTATTTATTTATTTTAAGACAAATTTGCTCAAAAATATTTCATATTTATATTTACTATTTGCCCAACTATAGGACAATGGCGTAAAAAAAAAATTACTTTGTAAGTACACTGCTGTATATAACACTCTGTAAGTAAATTGCTATTTTTAATATTTTAAGTGTTGAAGTGATTAAAAATGTTAAAAGGTTGTGAACTAAGCCAGTATACCTGACATTAAAGCGCCACAGAACATTTTTAATCTGTTTTAATGGCTGTGCCTTAGTGAATAAATTTGAATTAGATTTTTGCAGCAATACGACGAGGTCTATAAATATGACCAGGTAACTTAGTTTTAAGCCACATGGGATTCTCCGTTCTGATGTCAAGAGTCCTGATGGTCTGACACTGGTTCTATGGAGACAGGGCAGGTGTCTTGTCTCGAACGCTACTTGTGTGGACACTTTCGCAACTTGGTACTTGATTTCAACTTCAGCCCGGGGTGCGGTAGCGGCTTGTACAGAAACGAAAATACGTGGATCTGGGTTATTTTTAACCTTCGCAGTAGAGACAATGGGTCTTTGGGGCCCTGATGCTAAACTATTTCTTAAGGACATCACAACGCGCCTCATTGAGGCAACTGGTGATTGTAGAACTGGCAATTATTTCGCTTAGCGTAAATATATAGCGATTCAGCGAAGAAACGTTGTCAGTATACTGGGCACGTGGCTTCAATGCGGTGCATTGGAAGAAGTATTCTATTTGTAACTTTTTTATCGAATGTATTAATCATATATACTAAAGTGTGATATTCATGAATGGTGCAAAAGGCTTTGTACAAATGGGATTTATTAGAAAAAATAACAAAAAGTCCGTAAATATACTTAAAACCAAAAATGTTTTTTGCGCTAAGAAGCTGCGCCTCCAATATACTGACCGAATTTATGTCCACACAAATGGCCTAATTGAGGAAAAGGTTTTGTTTGCTCGTCGGTAACTAGCAGATTCTCACGTTACTTTACGTATACCATTCGAGAAGGCTGACAGGTATATAATTAAACCCAAACTGAGAAATAATTACCCAATAATTACGTTAATTAAGGACAGTTTATTAGATTCTATCACATTCTTTTCTTCCTTTTTCTAAGCTGAAAATCTATTGACCGTGCGAAGCGTTTCAGTTTCGAAATTGGCCAAAAGCGTTAAGTCATCTTGTGTAGAATGAAGTCCTGAGTGTGTCTCTAAAATGGCTATAAATAACGATACAGCAAAGTTGCCCCTTAGCCCCCTATTTCTTCCCTAAATCAAAATCGGGATGTTCTAAAAAAAGTCAAGGAACTGAGTGCTAATTTTCGTCAAATTCAGTTGAACAATGCGACCTGTAGAACAGACAGATGGATTGCATTTCTAGCCAATTTAAAAACTGATTTCGCTTACGCGGTCAATTATATGCATTAGCAATAATAATCGCGTATAAGTGCAATCCAATCACATCAGTTTATATGTCATAACACAAGACTTATTTAGGTGAGAGTTATATCATATATATTAAACTTATAAAACTATCAATTTAACCCTTTTAAATCATTCACGAAACTTTGACACACAAAAACAAAAAACAACAACAACAAAACTTCAACATTTTACTGCGATCCTGGCATGAGTCCAGTGTATGAAATTATCCAGTGGGCTATCTTGGTTTAGAATTATGACGTCAATGCAGCCATTCTTCTTCTAGAGGAAGGAAACAAAGCATACTCAGCCTCGTTGGTAGTCACACTGCATGCATAATGTAGGCTCCGTAACATATCTTATTTGCCTTTTTTAGAATAACAGATATACCTAACATGTAATGTCTACATTGAATCATGTAGGTCACCGACAACGAGTACGAATAGCAGTGGGAGTATAGTACCTACTCATGATTTTCATGACGTCGTAGGTACCTGCTGATTTAACACTGAAAAAGAATTACTATCCAATCTATCTATCTATATTTAGGAGCTATGCTCTTGTCGGTGGAGTATGAATTCTCTTCCATTTGTCTATATAATTATACGATATAATTATTTCATTATTATATATAGTTCTAACGCGTCAATAATAAACTCTACTAAAAACTATAGTTTTGATTTTCATTTTTTTTAATATTGATAGCATTGCTCCTAATGTGTCTTAAACTACTCATGACATAATAAACCTTATATTTGCGAAACAACGAATTAGTGGCGGAGAAAGAAATTGATGCGTTAGGTCCATGGAATATAGAAAATGTTTATAAGAAGCGTAATACAAAATAAAAAACACAGAACAAAACGCAAAACGCCATGACCATTTCGTGTCTGATAAATATTTTTAAAGTATAATAATATAACAAGTAACAAACTCTAGTTATATAAACACACTTTCATAAATTTGGTGAATTAACTAAACCTAATTTTGTTAAAATTTGGGAATCCTCTCTGCTTTTCGTCACTTAAAAATTGAATGAAAATATTTATGGTTTAATATGTATCTATAATTAAGAAGGTTAATTTGAAGGCTAATTAATTTGTATCAAACAAACTTCTGCAATTCTTTTGCTTAAAACTAACGTGAGACACAGACATTACTACATGTTTCGACCTCATCCGGAGGTCGTCATCAGGGCAAATGTGATGCGCGACGTCACACGAAGACGTCCCGATCCACACTTCCCGAATCACATTCGCCCTGACGACGACCTCCGGATGAGGTCGAAACATGTCGGTCAGTAGCTGATTTTTACGTGAGTGACCCGCTTATCTTAATTAGTAAACTTCTGCAAAAATATTGCACTTGGCTTATACTACTTTTTTAAGTTTATGAACATCCATAGTGCAAGGAATTATCAATAATATCACAAACAAAACCATAGCGCGATTTTAAATTGTACAGCGCCATCTAGTGAAGGGTTTGTAAGTTGAAGACACTGTGTCCCACACCCCGTAACGCCCAGCCGTCGAGACACATTTTAGCCTCACTATCTATAAAGTGGCTGAGAGTTTTCGTTCATTTCATTTAGTAGCAAGAATACATAGTATAAGTAATACTGGCTTGTACCACATTAACTGCCTTATATCAGAAGGACAATCTAGAAAAATACCATTAGGCAATGTACAACATTCCAGTAAAACGACCCAACCAGTAAAAAGTCTGAAATCAGCAATTGTCATATAAGTAAAACGTCTGAATGATCAATTGTTATGTCATCTATAAGAAATGGTACACTAGTACGGAAAACAACTATCAAAATGAATCTTAAAAATAATTACGAAAATTATACCCTCACCCGAACGATTTCTTTTTATACTATAACTATCGATCATAACTATTATTATTAGATAAACGCGAAAAGTGCAGTGGATAACTGAAAGACATAATTTAATTTTGAACTTTTATGGTACATTGCTATCACATATTGGTACATATATGTACATATAGTTAAAACGAAATATAACAACAATAAATTAAATCTAAAACTAATATTAAAATCAACAAACATTAATTTATATAAAAAAATGAACTCAAATATGTACATGATTGTGATTTCATTTTATATTTTGTTGATCTAACAAGTAACACTAAATTATTAAGTTAGAAAAAAACAGGATTTGGATTAATTGACCAAATACTTATTTGTTTAAATTTTATAAAACTGTGGTTTTGTAAAAAAAAAAAAGCGGGACTTGGGTTACTTTAGTTATAAGGTTGTCAAGAGCAAAAATTTTTAAAACTTTAAAGAAATACAGAAACGTACGTACTACTTATATATGTATGTGTATGTATCTGTAATATTATAATCTAAGATATATATATATACAAAAGTTTATGTTTTTTTGATTGTATATTGCGTTGTTAATTTATTTATTTTTGCGCCACAACAAATTATCTTTGACGACCTCCGTGGTGTAATGGTCAACACGCTAGTCCGCCAATCTAGAGGTTCTGGGTTTGATCCCCAGCCTTGGCAATTTGGAAAATAGCCTTTTTCAAATCGTCCTGGGTCTTGGGTGTTTATCCTGATCTTGGATCTTGGCGAATTTTAGCGTTAAGTCCGCCAATTGTGTACAGGAACAATAACGTTTTAATAAATAAATAAATTACTGAGATAAGTACCTATATTGTCTCACACAATCGTGATACATTCGCGTCACGCCGATTTCTTTTAAACTTATTGCATTTTACTGCGAAAAGCTCAGTGCAATCATTCTGTTACGACCAGCACCGTCGTAAAGAGACTAGTTGGAGCTTTACAGCCGTGCCGCTCACAGTTAAAATTGTCCACCACTGAAAAAGCTAACGTTCCAGCTATATAGTTTGTGACGGGATTGATTGAGGACGTCAAATAAAAAATTAAACCAGCCAATTGCGAGTTGGGCTCGCCCATAGAGGGTTCCGTTACAAAAACTATTTAAAATCTTATATTTGCAGTCAAGTTCATATATTTAGTATCAACTTGAATAAGTATATATGTAAATTGGTCGTTTAGTGATTCCACACTAGACTTCTTTTAGGTTTTTACTGTAATCTTTAGGTAAAAACTGTTATCTGTATTTTTTTCAAAGTTTAGACTGTGTTTTTAGAGATAAGAGAGAATGGTCAATTTTCGCCTATTTTCTTAAATAACTTAAAAAAAAAACTAATCTAAAAAATCTTATTTATAATTCTCATAAATAGCTTTTTCATTTGATATGTCACACTATATGTATACTTATACTGGGTGGCGCAAAAGTACTGGCACTAAAGAAAATACTTTTATTTTTTTTATATGACATTTTCTGTCATTCTGTTGTTGAAAATTGTGTAGTGAACAAATGTAAAATACACTGAAAATAAACATGGACCGTTTTACTCCCCAAGAACGTGGAATAATTGTGTCAATGTTCTTACGGAATAATTCATCAGTGATAAGAACACAACGTGAATTTCGTCGACGATTTCACCACCGTCCGGCACCGATTGGTCGCACAATTCGACGCTTTGCCACACGCCTTGAAGCAACTGGCTCAACATTGGATAGACCTAAGTCTGGGAGACCAAGAACAGGCCGTTCAGCTGAAAATATCGATGCTGTGCGCGAAGATGTGGAAGAGTGTCCAGAAACATCAACGAGGCGACGTGCCACGCAATTGGGCATTTCCAGACGGACCCTGCAGCGTATTTTGGTGAAAGACTTAAAGATGTTCCCGTATAAAACTCAAATGACTCATCAGCTGCTGCCTGCTGACCACCGAGCTCGTCTAGATTACTGCCAGCGCGTCATAAACCTCAACCTTGAAGAGGATGATTTTCCTTCAAAATTGGTTATGAGTGACGAAGCGCATTTCCATCTCTCAGGGCATGTCAATAAGCAGAATACTCGGTTCTGGGGCACTGATAATCCGCGCATTATTCAAGAAACACCTCTACACCCACTAAAAGTTACTGTATGGTGTGGCATCTGTGTTGACAGAGTGATCGGACCCTATTTTTTCGAAGACGCTGGAGGCAATGCGATAACTGTCACTGGAGAACGCTACAGAACCATGTTACGAGAGTTTTTGATACCCAGTTTGGACGAATTGGGGCTGGAGCACATCTGGTTTCAACAAGACGGCGCTACGGCACACACAGCGCGCGACACTAGGACTTTCAAAGTGAGGTGTTAAAGTGAGGGACGCTTTTCCAGGCCGAGTTATCTCTCGTTTTGGCGATTTGCCTTGGCCTGCAAGATCACCCGATCTGACCAGTCCAGACTTCTTTCTTTGGGTTTTTTTGAAATCTCGGGTGTATGTGAACAAGCCACAGACTCTCGCAGCTCTAAAAGAAAACATTCGTCAAGAAATAACGAACATATCGCAGGAAGTGTTACGGCAAGTTATGCAAAATGTCATAAATAGGGCTCAAATGTGTATCAACTCTGGAGGTCACCATTTAAAAGACATCATCTTTAAATCCTAATGGTACGAAATTTAATGGCACAAATATACATTTAAAAAAACCTAAATCTAGTTTTCTAATTTAGAAAAAATGTTATAGCTGAACCAAATAGGGTCTTTACTTTTGCGCCACCCAGTACATACCCCCATATTTGAAATTCATATAATTACTTTGGGCCAATTTACACCGATTGAGTTGAAATTTCGTACACATATTTTAGTTACATACTCGTATGTGTACGAAATTTTGACTTAATCGGTCCAGTAGTTTCGTAGAAAATTGGCTGTGACAGACGGACAGACAAATAAATAAGTGATTCTATAAGGGTTCCGTTTTTACCTTTTGAGGTTTGGAACTCTAAAAAAAGAGGTTTTAAACAAGAAGGCCACTACATGACAAACTTGAATTCCTTTGATTCCAGTAATGTAATAAATAAATTTGGTATTCCTGGGATTCTATTTTTATTGTCGAATGATACCAGTAATAAATTTGGTATTTTTGGGACTTTATTCTTATTGCCGAATTAGTGTCAGTTAATATAAACGTATTTATTAATATTACATAACAGAGTAACAGTATTAGGTTCGTCGATAAAAGTTTTAAAATAAATGTTGTGTAGTTGAGTACAAGTTTGAGTGTATCTTTCTTTTATTCCGTCCTACGAAATTGTCTCGATGGAACATCCGTTGAGTCAACTTTTCAATTAAGTAAGAAGTGCAATATTGTATTGGAATGCCTTCGACCAATTCTTCTCATTGTGTAAGTCTAGAACAGCGATTGTTTGTGGAATGTACTAAAGTTAACGTTTTGGCAGTTGGATGGGATTGAGCTCTGAAAAATTTGCCATTTTAAATCACTTAGTAATCTACCAGTTTAAGCTTGACAAAATACGGCAGTAAGCCACGAAAAATCTAGTCCTATTAACTCTTGACTTGACTAACGAATTTTATAGGAGTGGATGAACAAATGCTTATCTATCATAAATGACCTATAAAATAAAATTATTTTATTATAAGCTTCACCAAAAATAATAAACTGGTCAAGTGCGAGTTTAACTCACGTGAGTAGTGTTCTATACGTCTCATAGATTTCGTGTAATCTACAAACAATGAACTATATACATATATATACGAGTATATATTTTTTATTTCATTTTAGGCTCAGTATTTTCGGAGATCAGGGGGAATGGTCAATTTTCATTTTCTTTCATGTATTAAATCAAAACTTTTTATTTGACAATAATAATAAAAATATATTTAAGATTCTCATAACAAACCTTTTCATTTCATATTGACACAGTAAGTTTTGCAAAACTTTTTACTAAATTGTATCCCGAAAATTACCGTTTAAAAAATATACTTTTCACACTGTGTTTGGGTCATAGGATTACACCATCCTACCAAATTTCACCTGATTTGGTCCAGTAGATTTGGAGCAATATGGCTGTGAAGAAAACAGCTAATAATAAAAGTTTAACTTCCAAATTCCACGGCTGAACCTCCAAATTCCTTTTTCCCAGGCACGTAAAATCACCTGGATTTTTGTATAATTTACAGCTTCCGATGGGGGCAATTGCAATCGTGATTACCATTCCGTTGCCGAAGATACAAACTAGTTATAAAGTCGGTCGTTATTACACAAGGGGGCGGAGGTACGCAATATGTAGTCTCTAGAGGCTGCAGCGATAACTTTTCTAGGAAGCAGAAAATTTTCCGTAAAGTACTTTCTGTTAAGGTAAAGTTATGACGCATCACGGACACGCCCATAAAATAACAGGCTTGATATACGGCTCTGTTTTGCTTCGTATACCTACTTGTTTGCTTAGCCAATGAAGCAACATAAATTACGGGCAGTATGAGCTTGAGAATAACCTTAAGTTATATTGTATGTCCAGTGGATTTCCTGTGGTTGATATGATGATGATGATAGCTTTCTAGAAGCAAATTATTTTACAACGGTAACAATTAAATAAAGAACCTTACTTTTACAAAGTAAAATGCATTACAATTAAGTTCTTTTTTAGTGTGACAATTTTATTTTGAACAGATCATAATATAGGAAAATGGTTATGTAAAAATAAAAGTTTTCAACGAAGGCTTTTTGTGACTGAAATAAATACAAATATGAGTCGTACCTAAAAACCGATATTTCTGTATCAATTATTTTAAAAATCAATTCAATTCATTTTATTTCGGGCAATTAAAGTTTAGGTACATACAATAAAAATTTAGAGGCCTATATCAATATATACCTTAATTAAAATCTATGACACACGTTGAGGCTGCGACGTGTTGCGCGTCATCGGGGTGTCAGGTATCGTTCCCCGAAAGCGACGATACATAACACCCTTCGCCCAAAAGTTCGCGTCCATGAAGGTCGCCAGCTTCTCTGTCGGGACTCTCACCACGAAGGAAGTAAAGTTTACATTGTGGCGTGACTCCAGCTTCACGACCCTCAGCGTGATATTCGTCTTCACGCGAACGTACTCCACCACTTCCTCTGCTTTTGCTGAGTGGAAGAGTCGGGACACGTACAGCTGCGTCGTCGGGATGGCGGGGCGCAGCAAATGATTGGGTCTTGTCAGTGCAGTTCCACACTGATTTCGACAAGATGGCTTCTTTATCCTTCTCTCTACTATTATGAAGACATATTTGTCTTCCTGTTCTTTATTAGGAACCGAAGGGCCTTTCTGGGAACCGAAAAGATTCGGTTCGATTGTTCTCTCTCGGGTTTCTGCTGCTTCCTCCGCTTGGGTTGACGACGACGTGAAATAATACTCCTTTTTGCCTTTATCAATATTGTAAAACGATTCAGCTACCTTACCTTCCTAAATCATAATGGAAGTGGCTCTTTAGCATGTGCAAACTTTTGGCTGTGTAGGTTTCCCTCTAGTACACATACGAGTAAATTATTGTAGTTCTGTGAGAACAGTAGACCTTGAGAGCTCTTATATTCATGTAATAACCGACACTTTCCTTGGCTTAGCAAAGACATTTCAATGAAATCCGTCCATATGTAACGCTACAGCAAATCCCCTCCACTTTCCCTTTTGGGAAAAAAATTGCAACATCTTGTGTGACAGAATCCTTAGAGAGCCTCTCGAATTTGATTGAAATCCGTCAATGAATAACGCTACAGCAAAGTCCTCCTTTCGTATTTCTTCCCCAATCAAAAATTGCGATCGAAAACAAAGTACATAAAGGAACTTGTGTACCAGTTTTCATAAAAAAATGCGACCTGTAGGCGAGAACAGATGGATAGACAAAAGCATTATTGGCCAATCTCTAAACTGGGATGCGCCGTTCGCTTCTCTTGCTACGAGTAGGTCAATTAGCTAAATTGTTTGCTGCCATGTAACCTAGGTACGCAAATTTTTAAGAAATACTATATGATGATGCTACTGTTGCTACTCACATATTACAGGCTTAATATACATATTTACCTTTTCTTATTTAGTATAAGTCATTACTAATTACCGCAAAAAGATAATAATTCAGATAAATGTAGTGAGCTAAAATTAGGAAGGTACATACTTACTCAAGAAAAATACACTGAAAAGTAGAATTATGACATCGTCAGAATGAAATTCAAAGAACTGGATAAAGTTGTAATAACAAAGTACTTATAATATCTCGCTTTAAACAAGCATCTTTGAAGAATTTACGATTGCCAATTCCAGCCAAAAACAAGAAAATATAAAGACAGAGCGCTGGAAACAATCGATATTGGGAGAACATTTTTGTCTTTTTTTTTATAAAACAATATTCAAGTTATACGCCAACTAAACATCCATTAAGAATATTTTTTTTAAATGATTCATAGCAAAAGATAATACGGGTAAATTCAGTCGCTTTCCGAAGCTAAACAACTTTACAACTTTATAACATTTCTGTGAATTTGAAATAAAATGAAAAAAAAAAGTGGAAAAAATGCAAATATTATGATGTAGATAACAAATACGTTATAGTAAACTAAAATTTTATATTGTATTTTTTTTTTTTTTAATATTGTATAATTTTGACGTCTCTAATTTATTTTGGTTAAAATGAGAGTGGTAACATTGTTTACAACAGCCTAAAATAATTTTCTTACCTTTGAAATCAAATTATTGTTGAATTTACAGTAAAATTTACACTACCAACCAACACAATAGTAAGAAAAAAGCTAGAGTTCTCTAGCTTTATTCTAGGTTTATTCTTCGAAACATTTTCAATTGCTCTCTCTGCTCCATTTGTCATGAAGATGTGATAGTGTATGCATGCATGCATTTTCTATTTGTTTTACTTTCAGAAAACAAGTACCTATTTCTTCAATATATCACGATCCTGATTTCTTGATGGATTTGAAGGAAGCTATCCTTCAGAAGATATTGCTTCATTATATAAAATGAAGTTTAGTTTTATTTTCATAAATTAAATGCGAAATATTTTGACTTAAATACTTGCTTCTTTTATGTTTTGTGGCTAGCTAGTCTACTTCCGCAGTAAGCAACATTTTATATTTTTTATATTTAAAAATTTTTATTGGGTAATATAATCTTGCTAAATGAAATTGGAATATAACGCACGAAAAAAATTAAAGAGGTTTAGGATGTGTCATATTTGTATAGCTAAGAAGGATTTATTTTTACTAAAGAGAAAGTTTTGAAGCCGTATGCTAAGATCAAGTTTTTTTTTTTTTGATAATAATTTTAGCGCTCTGGATACAAGTCTTTTAGATAAGATCAAGACATAAATTCAACATATCAAGAGCAAAAAAGAACAAAAAAAAGCCGCCAAGTGCGAGTCGGACTCGCCCATGAAGGGTTCCGTAGCAGCAAGTAACATAATATGAAAGTTCTAAAGGTAAATTGCGGTGTACGATTTATGACGTATTAAAAAATAACTATCTATGATACCGAGACCGCTATAGTTTTAATTGAAAGAACATACTTTGAGGTATATACCACATTTTTTTCAGAATTATTTTAGTAATATTTCAAAAGTTACGGTGGGGGGACACCTCAAATTTTAACTTTGTATTAGATTATCTCAAGACTGGGGGGTTTGGTCTACATAGTTTCAAAACAGTTTTTATTGCATTTTAAAAGACCTTTTCAACGATTTCCCACACGTTGGGGTCAATCTATTTTTTTTTTTTAATTCACTTTTCGTTGTATGGAATTGATGGCTAAAAAAAAAATCATTTTTTCATAATTTTAAAAACCAATTTTTAAAAACAATCTATCTCCACCAATTTTCGTGACAATCGGTGCAGTAGTGGCGGAGTACGAGCCCGGACGGACAGACGGACGGACGGACATGACGAAACTATAAGGGTTCCTTGTGGACTACGGAACCGTAAAAATTGACGTATTTTTACAAGCTTTTATTTGGTTTCACTGTCCCGTTGTCTGTGTGTCCATAATCAAATCTTACAATTTATACATTATTCAATCGAGTTGAAACCATACAAGTTAGGTGACATTACAATATTCTAGTACCAATGACCTGATCTCATGATGAAGCCGGAAGGTGGTCACGGCATCTCTGTGATTACTTATTTTTTTTTATTTCATTGCTTTTTAGATATAAGCTTGATTTTAAAAATATTTTTGTTTATGAAATATAAGGAGTTATTTATATAAATGAAACACTAGCTGTTCAAGCATCTAGCAAACAAATTTTACGATTTTATTATAAAAAGAAAACATAGGAACACAGCCATAGGTTTCCTTAAATTTTAAATGAAAAAAAAAAAAAAAATTGATTAAGTTTTCGAGGAGAAATCAGGGAACTACGAAACGTTGATTTTGTGCACTTTTCGTAGGTATTTTCGGTCCGAGCTGCAGTGTCTCTATTGCACTCGCTCGATTGTTGTTCGAGCACGGACAAAACTAAATACAACGGTTTTCACCAATTACAGTATATAGAAAGAACTTATAGCTAAATGTAAGTAAAATATTTTAGTATTGGTACATGGTTGGTACGACGGGTTTCATTACTAATAATGTACAGTAAAAACTTATTATAATATACAAGTTGACTCACTTTCGTCATTCTCGCAATATATTCCTATATTATTTTTGAGTGTCTGCCAGGGTATGGACAAAGTGGAACTGCACAAAGTGTCTGGCAATATGTGACATGATTTCTAACATTATTATGGATAAAATTTATATAAAACTAAGTTTTACACTACTATGATAGCTTATGAGTCCAATTTGGTACAATTTTACTTGGTAGTTATCTGATATCGACCAAGCCACTACGATTCAACTTTCATGTACCTACGGGGATTGTTCTTACCTGTATTGCGGCCATACATAGAGGAACTTTCAGCCTTTATTAAATAACGGAGGTCTGCCTCTAGCAAGCTCTTACTCATAACATATTCCTATACCTTTAATCTACGTCAGACAAATTAATCCAGATATTCATTGTGAAACATGCCTTTTATTTGAAGTCGGTGAAATGGTGACTTAGTTTCATTTTAGCCATAATATTAAATTGCTTGACAAATACAACCTTTTGTAATAGAAAATTTAATTAAGAATGAGGACAAAAATATTAAATTACCCATTCATTTAAGCGAAGTTTGACGTTACCACAAGACTTCATTTCATTAAATTAGAATAAGAGTACCTTTTTACTTGTTTCTGTATTTTATGAAGTTTATATTTTTTTAATAATTGTTTCAGTTTACATTATCCCTTACCTCATATTCAGGAATATAAGTATATTTATAGATTTTTTTTTATGATTCTTTTGTACATTTGTTTTATTTAGTAATTTAATCTTTATTCTTCATATTTCAACATCATTGTTTGTTTGTTTGCTTTATATCTTTTTTGTACAAGAAATAGTTACAGTTAAATAGTTAAGTAATAATAGACCAAAATATTTTGTACAATGGTGGACTTATCCCATAGTGGGATCTCTTCCAGTCAACCAAGTATCAGCAAAAGAATACAATCAATGGACATAACGGGCAAAATACATTTAAAGTTTTAAATATAAAATATATTATATATCTATAATACATAAACTAATACATAAGAAAATAAAGTATCTATATATATTACCAACTTAAATAAATAAAATATATACACTACAATATTATTAGCTTAAAATGTCTGAGGAACCTTCGTAATATCTTCTGAGTCTGGCTTTGAAGGAATAGAGAGAGGGCGCATTTTTTAAGTCCACAGAAAGCGCATTCCATAACCGGGCAGCCAGAACTGAAAATGAGTTTCCGTATGACTGCGAGACATGAGCAGGAATTAGCAGCTGAGGGATACCACTAGAACGCAAGCGACTGTCAATCTCTCTGAATGAAAATTTCTCGGAAAGGTAACTAGGGGATTGGTGTTTAAAAAGGACATTAAAAAGTAGAGAAAGAATATGGGTGTTCCTACAAAGTCTTATAGGGAGCCATTTAAGCTGAGAGCGAAATTCAGACACATGATCAAATTTACGCAATCCGAAAATAAATCTAATGCACTGATTTTGCAACCGTTCAAGCCTGTCAAGTAAACACTGGTTAACAAATAAATATTAACAAATAAATAAGCAACATCTGCATAATCAAGTAGAGGGACAAGAAGGGATTGGGCCAAGAGTACTTTTGTTCTAGATGGAAGGAAGTATTGCATACGTCTCAAGAAATGTAGGGAGACAAACACTTTACGACTGACTTCATTCACTTGAGGAGTCCAAGAAAATGTCTGATCGAAGATGATACCCAAATTAGTGACTTTAGATGAGAAAGGAATAATACTATTTTCAAGCACCAAATCTGGAATATCAACTTCAATTAATTTTGAAATAAAATGGGAGCTACCTATCACAATGGCTTGGGATTTCGCAGCATTGACTGTAAGCCCGAACTGACGGGACCAGTTAGCTATACTAGCGAGGTCGGAATTTATTGCACTAATAGCATGAGATAAATTTTGGAGAGGGGCAGCCGCATATATCTGCAAATCATCAGCATAAAGATGAAAGGACGAGGAGAGAGACGCAGTAATACATCTATGAACAAAGAGAAGAGAATTGGGGATAATATTCCACCCTGCGGAACACCGGACTTAACTTCGCTCCAGTCAGAACGGCGATCGTCGATTTTGACCAGTTGAAAACGTCCCGTAAGGTAGGAATAAAACCACGAAAGAGTAATGGACGAGAAATTGAGGGATCGCATTATTCCCATCAAAATATAAAAATCTACCGTATTAAACGCATTTGAGAAGTCCAACAAAACAAGTACTGTTAGCATTTTATTTTCTATGTTGGCGCGGATGTCATCGGTAATTTTGAGAAGTGCTGTGGTAGTACTGGGCTATCATTAATGGGCGTAATCAGAAAGCTCCTACTTGCTTAACTAATTATCGAGAGGACTATCCAGGTGTTTATCCATGGGATCAAAATTAATGTATTCCAAGGTCATTGATAGACAGTCAGCGGCCGCTGGGTCAAAAAGTCTCTTCTCGAATATTGTTCGTTAAGGCTGTATATAAGGCAAACTTACGTTTTTCATACACCTATATCAAAGAAATATGATTTATTACGAAAATATATATTAATTTTCAACGATTCTGTGATATTTTACTTCACTTGATGAACAATATCACAAATATGCCTCTGTCTGACTAACACTATATCTCACTGTCTTCTTTGCTATCACTTATAACACGTGTATCTGGATATCTGCTATTTATAATTCAATTTGTAAATAGTACATTATATAGAGCAAGTCTTGACGCGACAATGAGCAGGCCCGAAATTTCTTAGACCTATTTATTAATTTTCTAGAATTATTTTACAAATATTGACCCCCACCGGCCATTTTAGCAAAAACCCACCTTGGCTCCCTAGAACCCGCAGTGTCCGTTTAGACGTGAACGAGGTCTGATCTGTACGCTTCGTTTTCCTGAAAATATTACGTGCGAAATTTTGAATGAGAATGAATAATCAAATAATTAGTAAGGCGAAGTTTCGTAAAATATAATTAATGTTTATGTAGACCTACCTTTTACGAATGAATTTACTCAAAAATATGTATTTTTCAAAGTAATAATATCATTTGTGTAAACAATATGAGAAATGACGTTTTCAAAATAGCGTAGCTAGTGTGGTGGTGCCTGATAATGCTTCATTTGAAAATGTTTTCTCTGCAATTTGCCGAGATATACTCGCGAATAGTTTAAGTTATATATTTCTATGTAACTTTGTAAACAAATTTTTACAAAAATTGTATTAGAGTTTGTATGTATACTTGCCTCTTATATTATTTAAAAATTGAATTGTAACATATTTTAATATACGTTGTAACAAGATGCAAGCAGTCCAAGGTTTTACGTGCGATTGACTAACCTATATGTTAAGTTGACAAAATTGATAGAAAACGACAAATTAAAGGAAACATAAAATAAAATCCTGTGTCATCATCTAGGGTCCAACATTTGTTTCCAAGTTCGAGTTTTTTGTAGTGCCCCACATTCAGACCCCTACGACAGGCCCAAACGAGGTGTTATAATCGAAATAAGTATTTTTTTCTAAAATTGAGACGTCATTTTGGATTAACTAACCCTAGCCCACACCCATATTTGATTCCCCCCAGTCAGTCTGGAACAGGTCAATTCACTGTGTCAAAGAGTGAGTAAGTAATAAGTGCAGCTTTATATAGCCATAGCCTTTATGCAATTTGCGTGCAATTTCTTTACTTTTAGGAGACAAAAAAAACTTTAAAACATTTTTTACAACAATAGTACCTCAAGATCAAAGAAAATCATTGCCCTAGAATCTTTTCACGTTACTTCCATTTTCACTGCACTCGACTAATTTGAATAGGTAGGTATTCAATAAAAAAATATTATAAACTTTATTCCCGCCAATTCATTTTTCAAATTAGATTATAGGTTCAAAAAATATATCATTCGATATTCAAATAGTTTTAAAATGCTAGAAGTGCAGAATTTTCAGTGTGCCCCATGAAGACATGACCCAGGAGTGTGATGTTTTGTTAGTTTATTTGAAAAACAGGACTACATGCCTTCACTCCTCGCCTCTGGCGTTACTCCTTTGTGCAAAATAGATTAAAGAGCTCTTGAAGCTATTTCAGCTCGCCATTCCACTTGCTTTCAAAAGCTCTTCTGTAATACCGTCTTAAACCGGTGCCTTGTTTTTTTTAAACTATTAAAAAGGGCCGCAACGTATTAATCTTGTATCGACTGTCAGTTTAGGATATTATCGGGATAACTTAGCTCCTAGCTGGATATTCAGCTATTTGGAAACGGAAATTATATTGGATTACTCAATATACATTCCGCTTCTTAATATGTGAGTATGTAGTCAGCCGTATTAGTAGAAAAAATACTCGTAGAAGCGGTAGCTTTCCGTGCAAAAATTTATATGGCAAAACTAGGTATAGCTTAACGCTAAGCGCTGTCTACCAGAAAATAACATTAGGACATCTATAATAACGTGACAGATGGGGTGTAAGCGTATATAACACAGGAAAGACGAAAAAAATATATAATATAATATATATATAATATAATATTAAATATATAATATACTAACTATCTCCATATATATATATATATATGTATATATATATGTGGAGATAGTTATATATATATATATATATATATATATAAATACTTACAGAAATACTCTGAAATAAATAAACATACCTACATAGATTACTACAGCATAGCTTGTTCTTAAAAATGTCGAACTTCAAAATGATCCCGCGAGAGAGCACAATTTCTCTTATTGTTGCCAGGGAGGACATTCCATATGAAGTTTGTTTCTTGCCAGACTGAAAGCAACCTAACCAAAATTTATAGAATAGTTACGCTCGGGTCGTATACACATACTGGCATTTTGAACTATCGCGCTTTGAACACATGACACGTTATTGATTGAGTAATATTGATAATTGAAACGCTTAGTACGTTTCCCATTTTCATTCCCATTTATATTCATAAATTATGATGTACTCGTACGAGTATGAACAATACACAGACTTCCATACAGCACGACAAACATTTCGTCACTGTCTGACATATTGTCATGGCGCCCATGTGTAGCACGGCACGGCACTATCTTGCTCTCCCATATTTCGAAACCAACATGTACGGGGTCTTAATAATATTTTATATCTAATGCACTTTTAATTAAAATGCTCCAAAGACAGAAAATAACCATAGCCAAAAAAACATTTTTTTATTTAAAAATATCCAAAGATACCAATAGATAGATAAAATAAAGCTATTGTTGCGAAACATGGACAATGAGAAAGAAGGATAGAGAGAAAAAAGACGGAAGAAGAGGCAAAGAAAGATCTAAAGACGTTTTATAAAACAACCGAAAGATCAAATCAACGTCTCAACCTACAAATATGCAAAGAAGTTGGCTTTGGACAGGGAGAGATGGAAAGGATTGGTTGCTACACACACAAGAGCTCTCTTTAGGGACAGATCCTAAATTAATAAATAA